>CM042092.1:15321096-16721096 GCA_023512835.1 Taxillus chinensis | reverse complement strand
GGTACCGAAAGGGCATTGTGGAATGTTAATCCTTTTTCATACTTAATCAACTTTTGGACTCGACTTTAGCGCCATAGATCATTTTTTAGGTGACCAACTGTATCCCCAAAATAGTTGGTGACGATTCTGTTTCATTTTTATGACCTTTAAGGTGAAGGTTGGGGGAACTGCACTCCGAAAATGGTTATCTCCGGACGAAATCCGGTGATAGCAGCCCATATATGAACTCTAAAGTGAGATGTGAATGAAATTGAAAATGGGTTGATGGGACACAGGTTTTATCTTTATCTAATTGATAAAGTCCATTTGTTTTGGCTTTAATTAATTTATGCTTGGCAATTTGTTTTCAGATAAATCGCTAAATGGATCATCATACACAACAAGATGATATGGTAAGTTTGATTTTTTTAAATATTATTTTTGTTCCTTAACAATTTCAAGCTCAAAATTGTAGTAGCTATAAGTGCTTGGCTGTCTCTCTCTTTAAATTTGTTTTTTTGTTTGATAGGTAATAAAAAACTTTATTAAAAACAAAGTACACAAGATGTGCACTAAGAGAGAAGTAACAAAAGAACAAGAAACAACAAACGAGCAACACCCAACTCAAAAAGAACACCCATCAACAACATCCACAATACAAGAAAAACATGAACTCGAGGCAGAGAGCCACCCAAGAAGAGAACGCAATACAAAGGCCTTAAGCTCCACCACGCGAAGCACGCGATTTTCAAATAGCCTAGCATTTCGCTCGCGCCAAAGACACCACAAGATACAATGAGGAATAACACGCCAAAGTGGCGACCGGCGACCCACACAACTAGCCCAGCATGAAAATAAATTAACCACATCCCGAGGCATCACCCAAGGAAGCCCAAACAAACCAAGAAACATGTCCCAAAGCTTTCGGGCAAACGGACAATGAAGAAAAATGTGATCAATAGATTCAGCGTCCGTTTGACCCAAGAAACAATGGCTAACCTAACCACCACCATACCACAACGGCCCAAGTTGTTCGCAAAAAGGATCCTCCCAAGCACCGCAGACCAAACAAAGAAACGCACCCGAGGAGGGACCGGAACCTTCTAGACTAACCTCCACGGAAAGCAAAGAGGGGCGTTCGAGGTAAGAAGAGAATATAAGGAACGCACACTAAAGCCAACCGTCGGAGCATGATGCCAGCACAACCGGTCCAGCGCGGTCCGGGAGAGGCGATTGGAATACAAAAGGGCAAAGGAGGAAAAGGATTCTAACTCCCAATCCTGGTCTGGACGCAAAAAAGACACCTCCCAATGCAAGGAATCCCCACGAGCCTGTAGAAAATCAGCCACAGCCATCCCTGTGACAAGCAAGACGGTATAACTCTGGGTAGGCCTCCTTCCAAGGCACCTGACCACACCAAATATCATCCCAAAACCGAATAGAAGAGCCATCCCCCACAACATAAGCCACCGACTGAGAGAAGGAAATGAAAGATCTCCAAACGCTGGCCACCACTAGAGCCCACAAAAAACTCCGAAAGTAACCCAAGAGCAGAAGTAGAATCAACCAAACGGTTAAAAGCCTCCATAACAAGAAGGAAAAGCAGCGGAGAACTCAAAAAGAAACCACAGGGGTTGCCATTCACCAACACCGAAAAGCGGACAGTAGAGATACAAAAGGAAATCCAACGCTGCCACCAAATAGAAAAGCCACACCGTCGCAAAAGATAAAGGAGAAAATCCCAATGAACATGATCATAGGTCTTCTCCAAATCCAACTTGCATAACAAGCCAGGGAAGAGAGTCCTTCAATCGGCTGTCAAGGCACTCATTAGCAATGAGGACGGAACCAAGGATCTGTCTACCATGAACGAAAGCACTCTGGGACGGGGATATGATTTTCTCGAGGACCACCTGCAATCGACGAGCCAGAAGCTTAGCAACGATTTTATACATACCACCCATTAAGCTGATCGGTTGGAAGTCCTGAATAGCCATTGCCCCATGCTTCTTGGGGATAAGAGCAAGAAAAGTGGCATTGAGACTGCGCTCAAAAGAGTGATGCTCATAAAATTTGGCACAAACCGCCAAGACATCCGATCGCACCACACTCCAACAACGCTGATAAAAAGCGAGAGGAAATCCATCGGGACCAGGGGCCTTGTCCCCGTTGCAACTACAAACAGCCTGCTCAATCTCCTCCTCCGAAAAAGGCCGGTCCAACCTCGATGCCTAAGTGATTTCATGGATACTTATGAGTAGCAAACCCCAATCTGCTTTAAGGTGGATTTGAAGGGATATGTTTTTAGTGACTTATTTTGCTTAGCATTGTTTTTGCTCATGCCTAAGTGATTTCACCAATACTTATGAGTAGCAAACCCCAATCTGCTTTGAGGTGGATTTGATGGGATATGTTAAATCTATGTGCAGTCTAATGTGGTTCTGTCATGGCTTGGATGGCATTTAACATCCACATTATATTTTTCATTTAGGTTGTACTAGTTGCATAAACTGCAATCAAGAAGTTAATGGCTACTCTTAGCATTTTACCTTTTATGATGCCATGATTTAAATTTTTTAAAATCGTACATCCTTTTTTCTTATCATGTCAGGAAACTTTCGATTGCCTCAAGGAAATCAAGAAGTTGGTTCAAGCTATATTGGCTCTTCCCCCCTCAAGGAACTGATGATGGCATGTCCAGGAAAAAATTTCCATCCTCAAAGAAATGGTTAGTATTATAAGTTTTATAGGCATTACACGCACATTGCAATTGGTTTTGTTATATATATTTTTATTTTTATTTTTAAAAAGAAATGAAAATCATTTAAAAACAATAATTTTAATATTTTGATGCCACGTTTGAAATGGATGAACACATTATATATATATATAAGTTGTGTTGTGCTCGTTGAGTTAGTAGGCTTGAAGCTAAAAACTTGTTTAAGAGAAAAGCTATATTATGAGTTTTAATGAACATGCTACTCTGAATCTTAATCTAAGTTAGTGGAGGTGGAGAGAAATTATGGGTTGTTATCGTGTGAATTTTATGCTAGTTCTTGCTAGTTTAATCACTTTAATTGATTGTTGATTCTATCGTGGATGAAAATTCATCTCTTAGTATAGGTCTTTTTTGTCCTAAGATTATGACTTGGACCTGCATAACTAGCCTAATGGCAATTTTGTTTGTGTTTATTCCTTCTTTTAAATTAAATCCATTTGTTTTGACAATTTAAAAGAAGAGAAAGAAAAAGCTTGTTTGGATTTGGCATTCTTTAATCTTCCTATTGATCACATGAATTATGGCCTTGTAATCCCAAGCTGAATCACCCCTTAGAAGGTCTTTAAAATCATCCTTAAGTTTGCGTCAATTGCTGAAAAATAAATGGACAAAGGGAAAACAAAAAATAAAGTAAAAATAAAAATAAAAATAAAAATAAAGAAAAGAAAAAGGGAAAACAAAAAAACCTACTGCTTTACTGTTCTAGGATTTGGAAATCATTAACTGAGAATTCTAAGACTCTTGTTTTGTTGGTGCCTTGGTGGGACGCAGCACTTGTCATCTACATTGCAGTCCATTTTCTTGACTGATTCAATTTGTTTGCTGATCTAGTTGGACCGTATGCATTTTTTTTTCTGATTTTCATCTATCATTCTCTTTCTAATGGTATCTTACAAGCCTTTGTCCACACTCTATAGGATTAGTTTGCTGCTTCGCCTGGGGTGGTTAAAACAACTTAACAAAAGAGATAAGCTAGCGATGTTATTTTGTTTGATAGGTAATGGAATAATATATTAAAGAAAGGAAAAGAAGCAAGTAAATTGGGCAGAGAATAGCCTTATCCAATAAAAAAGGCCCATACAAATATTACAATGAAACCACAATAGGCCCGATACAAATATTACCAAGTAGGATCAAGATTATTTATTTGGGAGATTTCATAGAATTTGCACGTCTTGTTTTTGGATTTTCTGTATATGCTTTTGGCTTCCCCTATTTGTCACCACACCTAGGTTTTTTTTTATTGTTTGGATTATTGATTCGGTGATGCTTTGTCCTTTAGTGGAAGAAATAGATTCAAGCACTCTCCCGGAGGTTTTTAGTTTGGCTAAAAAAGGAAGGCTAAAAGATCTCAAAAGTGAGTAGACATTATGATTCACATCCCTTTTGTTTTTCTTCTCATTTTGTGTTATTTTGACTTGTTGGATTAATCATCCAGTGCTGATAGACAAGGATGGTGCCAAAGGGGCTTGGGTGTCGACCGTGGATGGACAAACTGTTCTTCACTTTGCTGCTCGCGGGGGACACACTGATATATGTGAATTTTTGATCTATGAGCTCCAATTTAATGTCAATAGCAAAGATTCTATGGGTATTGATTTCTTGGCCTTTTGTTCATTTGTCTCATTTGTTGTTGAGACATTTCTTTTGAGGCTTGCTTTCTAGAGACTTATTTTGTCTAATGTATTTATATATATATTTTGATTGATTGATGGAACCCATGAGTTTCTTTTCCATTGTTGAACCCATGTTTAATGCTGGTTTATGTTCATTTACTAATTTTATTGAGGAATTAATCTCCACTGTGGGGCTGATTTCACCCAATTATGGTGTTTCCTAAAATAGATTATGGGTTCCGGTAAATTATGGATTTTTCATCTCCACCTTTCTTTTATGTGCCTTTGACAAATTGATTTCTTATAGGCCGTACTCCACTACATGAAGCAGCTTCGAGGAATCATCTTGAAGCTTTTTCCTGGCTCATTCGTCATGGTGCAGATGTTAATGCACAAGCTTCTATGGGCCTAACAGCCTTACATTTCGCTGCAGAAGCAGGTTTAAGTAAATTTTCTTGTTTTTGTTCATGCATATAAGGAGCAATAACTAGAGACATGATTGTAAACCGTATGTTGTGCTAGTTGAGGTGATCTAGCATAGCGATGTAGTTTTTGGTTATATAAAATAAACTAAATTTACCCTTGAGGTTTCTTTTAAAGTAACTTGTCATGTAATTTTCGATGTTGAGATATGGTTGTGTTAAGAATCACTCTTTGCCAAGAGCTAGCAAGAGGAATAATAAGGAACTTGTTTTTATTTTTATTTTTCTTCACAATTCCTTAGATGTTTGTGCTCATTCATATATAAGTACATTTTAGTTACAAATGATTACAATCAATCCTCAACAGTTACAAATGGTTATAAGCATATATGAAAACTCTAATAGATAAATATAATTAATTAATAAAAGAAATACATAATTTTAGAAGCTAGAGCCTTTTCAACAACTTTCTTTGTCTTCTTATATGTGATTAATGGTTGAGGGAAATACATATCATTGCACCCTTCTTGGAAAGATGACTTGAAGAGGTGATCCATGGACTCTCAAAGCCTTGCACATGAAACACTGGCTAAGAAGAACGAAACCCCGTAGCAGTAGATTATCAACAGTAAGGATCCTGTTAAGCACTGTAGTTCAAGCAAAAAAGGCAACTCGAGATAGAAAGCGCCTTCCACACACTACGCCACGAAAAGATTCCTGGCCGTGCAGGCGTAAGAAGAGAGTAAAAACTCTTAACCTGAAAACCACGCTCTCGGTTGTGACTCCAACAAAAGTCGATTGGCTGCAAGCCTCGCTGGGGGAATTGAGTACATGTCAAAAAAGGATGAGAAAGCTTTCAATTTTCAGTCCTGAGCAGCCCACAAAAATACCACCTCCTACAGCATGGTAGTACTTTGAAGATAATGAATATTGGCCACAAAAGCTTTAGGGGAGCACGCAACCTTGTACAACTTTGGGTAAGGGAGCTTCAGAGGTGAGGCACGACCCCATACATCATTCCAAAGCGGATAGAACCATCGTCCTCCAACTCAAACACCACAAATCAAGAGAAAGTCCCATTACTTCACTGCAATCACCTCATGCCACGGGGCCCCCTGTCCCCCCAAACTACCATAACCAATTCCAAAGAGACAATTAAACCAGCATAACTTCTTAGTGGACAAATTGCCTTGAGAAAGAGGGCGACACATTATCTCACTGAACCAAATGAGGCCTAGACTTACTTGCATCGGAACCGCTTGAGCCAAGAAGCCACAGCCACTGGAAGATGGAACAAGGAAAGATAATAGGTTGGCAAGTTGGAAAGGGTGCTCCTAACTAAAGAGAGTCGTCCTCTCTTGGAGAGGTAAAGACGCTTCCACCCCGCCAAACAATGTTTTGTCCTCTCATTATTTATTTATTTATTTATTTTGAACGTGATGTTGACCTTTGGGCAACACAAAGGTGATAGCTGTGCTGCATTGGTTCCTCGCGCTGCTGGCTGGGTTAGATCGCAGTGGATTCTGGTGCTCATGTCGGCTTGTGATCTTCTTCGCGTGTCCTTCGCGTGGAATCGAAGTCCTTTGAGGTGATGCTTCTCGTTAGGGTCGTTTGGATTGTGGAGCAAAGCCGGATGTGGATCAGTGCTGTCTCGTTCAGTCGGGCCGTTGCATCTTAGTTGGGTCGCGTGTTGGGGGAGATGGTTGAACTTCCTATAGCCTAGTTCGAGGTGCGTTCTTTCCGCGAGGGAGCTACGATCTAAAGGGTCTCTCTTCGTCCCTATCGGTCCTGATGCTCATGGGTGGACTCGGTTGAGCGACTTGTTAGGTGTGGGGTTTGGTGGATGTCGTGGTGACAGCGGCGTGCGGGGGGTCCCTGCCTGTGTCTATGCGAGTGCCTCTATGTGTGGTTTAGCGTGACTCTCGATTGTATCGCAAAGTGACGTCTGTCTGCGTTGCCGTTGGTTGGCCAGACAAAAGCAGCGGTGGGGCCTCTGTTGACCTGTCAGCCCGGGTGACTGGTTCGTGGTTGATGCGTGTGTGGTTCCCAAGCCTCCGGTCGGGGTTCTTGTTTCTCCTGTTGTGCCTCCTCCCGAGGTGGTCTTTGAGTAGGTGAGGCCGTTCATTTCACCTTGTTTGGGTGAGTGGGCGATTTGGCTAGCTGTTTTGAGGGCGCAAGAGCATGTTGTCGTTGGCAAGGGGGTGCTATCCTGGGGGTTGCCTTGTCCTTGGTGTTTCGAGCAAGGGGAAGGCAGTAGGCGTTGCCCCTTTGTTGTTGAGTGTGCCTGGTCGACTGGGGTTTGGGTGGGGGATGTAGATGTTGTTGGTGTTGGTGACTTTGGTAGGGATCCTTTGGCTAGGGGGGGCTGCCCAGTTGCCCCGGCACATGAGTTTGGCACTAGGGGGGCCGTCTCCCTTGAGGGCTGTGTTCAGTACATGGTTCGCAATATCGTTCGAGTCATCACGGTATTGAAGGGTGCCGATCCGATATCCAAAGCCGGTACATAAATCGCACGAATCTTCATCATCTCGGCGATCTTGTCCAAAATCTCGGCTGAGAAGCAACGATACGGCTGAGATCTTGTTGATCTCGTCTGAGATCTCTTCGCGACCGCCGGTGTGCTCTGCCTCTGCCTCGCCGATCATTGGACGTTGTTTTTCTTCTTCCTCTTCGGACAATGCTATGTGTCAACTCGCTGCCGACGCCTCATGCACGATGCGCGCTCGTTGCCGATTGCCGAATGCTGTCCTCTTCCTTGCCGATTGATCCTTGTGCTCTGCTGATGATTCACGCACACCCGACACAGACATGGTCGTCTGTTTTATTTTTAGTCTTACGTTATTAATTTATATGATTACTAATATATACATGTGTCGGCAACATCTTAGTAATATACATGATTTGCACTCTGCATCCCATTTACGTAATGTGTCGGCAACATTTTATTTTTATGATTACTAATATATACATTTACGTTATGAATCTTATGATTTTATTTTATTTTTAATTTGTACTTTATTGATTTTTAAGCAAAATATGTAATTATTTGTTGTATTTATTAAATATTTATAATAAATTTACATATTTATTATATTAAATACATTTACCATGTTTATAATTTATATAAGTTTATTAAATATTTTAAATCTATTTTATACATTTTCCATATTTTTAATATATGATTTTAAAAAGAATAATTTAAGAAAGTATTAAAGAAGTTATTAAGGAGTATCACTTCTTATAAAACATACAAAAGATAATAATATATATTTTTTAATATTATAGTAGTGTTCTACCGCCTATTTTTTATGTTTGAAGTCATAGCATACCATTTAAACAATATATTTTACTTGTCTAATAGTTCTAATGTGATAGTCTAATTTTTTCTGATTTTTATTTTTTAAATTAAACATTACTTCATGCCTAAAATTGCATCTCACCCGTGATGCAACGAGTCATCCGCAACCACGATTCCTGCGACCGTGACTCGATGACGTCCGCGACCGCGACACGATGACATCTGTGACTGCGACTTCGAACCATGGTTCAGTATGGGGGTGGAGGTTATTCTGTCTCTGAGGTGGGGGAGGATGGATTTGCTTATGCCGGTGCTCTAGTGGTGCGGGCTAGGGCGGCTCAGATGGGTGGCTAGGTCATTCAGCCCGAAGGTCTCATTGTGCGTTTTTATTGCCCGTCGGAGTCGGAGTGGGTCTTAGGGAAGCATAAGGCCATTGGTAAGATCATAGGGGTGAATTATGAGGGGTGTGAAGATGCTATTTCCGATCTGTTATGGGACATCAATGCTCGACATCTTGCTCGAAAGGTTGCTGCCGCTTGTCGATAGCCTGCAGGCGTTGGGCCTAAGTGTGTGCGGGAGCTTAGAGGACTTGCATCTTTGATTAGTTATGATGCAAGAGATTCTCAGCCTTATCGGGCGGGGCCAGGAATTGTTTTGGCTGTTCAGGGGTATCTTGAGTTATCCTAATGCGTATAAAATCTTGACGTGGAATGTGTGATGACTTCATGATTGAGGGAAGTGCCTTTGCCTTAGTAATTTGTTTCAGGAGTGGAAGGCAGACATTATTTGCTTTCATGAGACTAAATTGGAGTTTGTGTCGGAGGATCTTGTGAAACTTTTGTGGCATGTTTGTTTTATGGATTAGCTATTTCTTGGCTTTGTGGGAGTGGTAGGGGGCATTTTGTAATGTGGGACAGCCGTGTTGTTCGCAAATTGGACGATGCTGTGGCTAATTTTTGTTTTCTTGCAAGCTTCAGTCTGTTGGGGACCATAGTGTGGATGTTTTCCGGGGTGTATGGTCCTCACATCGCATATTTATAATGTTGGGTTAATGTTATGTGCTCCACATTAACAATCCGTCTTTTGTTCTTGGGTTAATATTTATAATGTTGTCCAATTGTTAAAATATGTAGAGTAATGTATTATGGTTGACCTTATAATGATTTCCCACTATCTCAAATGGTATCTATCCTCTACATCTTCACTTGAATTTTTATCATTATGCAGGAAGTATGCATGTCATCGATCATTTGATTTCACGACGCTTTGATTTAAATGCAAAATCTGATTTTGGCACGGCACTGTGGATTGCTGCAATCCAAAACCAAGAAGAAGTGATGGACATGTTGTTGGCTTCTCAGGCTAATGTGAGTGAGATTTGTTTATTTTCTTCTTACTACTGCCAAAATTGTTTCGAGGCCCCCAAATTGTTGAGTAGTTCACTTGTTTTTCCATGTTGGACTGCCATTATAGTTTTCCTTAAGGTATAAATTTATCTGTGAGCCAATTAAATTCTCATATATACTTAATATTGTGTGACGAGTGATGACGAAGTGTATTGCAGACATTTCTTGGTTACTTTAAATTAGTTGGAGCCTTAGTGATTCTGATGTTGCCATATTGTTCTGGCCACATAATTTTCTTAATTAGGATGGTTTATTTGTTTGCCAAAAAATAACTGCTTATCTTACATGGCTTTATGGCTTTATAGCTGTCTTGAATTGTTTTATTGATTAAATGCACTTATTTGTTTTCGGAGTTTAAAATCATTGAAATGTTAATTTTCAGCCTAATATATTTCCGGATGGTATGCTTTCGCCACTGCATGCCAGCATCTTAATCCGTTCTCATGGATCTGTCGCCAAACTCCTTTTGGTATGCTATTTAGTTTTAAATATTTTCAGTTTTTGGTGAGGGGGAATGGATATATTTTATGTAGATGTAAGATTTTTGTTGCAATCTCACACCCTATATGTATAGGCTGGAGCTGATCCAAACATCGAGTTATGTAGTGTTTCCCCTTTAGAAGCTGCAATTAAATGTGGGGACAAAACAATTGTTGAACTATTATTGAATGCAGGGGCGAGGTCAAATGTGATGGATGACGTAAGCTTCTAATTTTTTTTGTTTTAATTTTTGCAAATTATTGATATAGGCCCTTTTATGTCATTACTAGTTGAATTAGTCTAAGCATGCATTTAGTTTTGTCTTTTAAAAAAATGACAAACCTAGTGTGGGAGCTGTCTTGCTCTCCCACAATCAGGTTTGCTGGGGAATTTCAACAAGGGATGTTTTTGACTGGGATGAGGTGGTGTAAGGTTCTATAGATGCTCTCTTATAGAGGTTGGCGGGTAGGCGGGATGTATGTCTCTGAAGCCCTTGTTATATCTGAGCGTGATGGGTTACAGTTGGCTCAAGCTTTTTTCCAAGAATCGGAGCTCTCAGGGTTCGATGTTTATCCAGACGGGCTTTACTTCCTTCTCTTCCGTGGTGGCTTTTGAGAAGATATGTGTTGTGGCGTAATTCCCTTCAAGCAAGCTTACCTGGATTTGTTCCGCCTTGCCCGTTTAGTAGATGTTATGGTAGCAGATTTCGTCTCTGTTCACAATAACTCTGTGCATTGGGAGGTGGTTTTTTCTAGGTGATTAGGATTGGGAGCTTGGGGCTTTCTTTTCTATTTTAGACACGTTATATTATGTTACATCTCGTTTCTCTGTCCCTAATAGGATGTGTTGGTGCCTGGATTGCTCCATAGGGTTTCAAGTGCGGTCCTTTTATTCTACTAACCCCCATTGGCCCTGGTTGTTTCCCTCAGCGCCGTATTTGGAAGGTGTTGATTCCTCCAAGGTTGGCTTTCTTCTCTTGGTTTGCATTGCTAGGAAAGATTTTAAATGCGGATAATGTCTAATGTCGTGGGTTGGTAGTTTGTCGGCTGATGTTATTTGTGCAAAGCGGCGGCGGAGGCTGTAGACCATATCCTTTTTAAGTCTTTGGTGGCTTGGATGCTATGGGTTTTGGTTTTGAATTTTTTGGGTTGGCTTTGGTGAATGCCTATTAGGCTAATTAAAAATGTAGTTTTGAATAATTTTGTTGAAAACTATGTAAATTAAAAGAACGAAGCTAAACATATAAATATCGGCTCGCGGGAATTAAACAATGAATAAAAACACATCAATGAAAATGAAATGTTGTTGAAACAAAGAATTTAGGACAAATATTCAATAAAATAATCTAAAAGACCTTAGTATAATAGAATAACAAAAACATTAATTTAAGAAATTGACTGAATTGTAATTCCTAGATTTGGATGAATTTATACTTTATTTCTAGGTTTTGTTATTTATGCGATTGAGTTATGTTGAATGTTCTTACTGCCCACTTGCACATAACTCTACCCAGCTGCCCCCCTCATCAATGCCACCCTCCCCTCTTGTCTTTAACGCCCCGCCGCCTTTCTGCATTGGCCTTCCTCCTCTTTGCCTAGCTTCTCCTATCGTCCTTGGATCTGCCTTTGTGGATCGGAGCTTGCCGCCAGCCCTTCTCTTTCCTCCCAGCGCTCTTGCGAGCGTCCTTCCAGCTACCTCATCGGACTTTGCTCGGCCTACTCTGTCGGCCGGTGTTGTCACTTCCGGCCCTTCCTCCTCGGTTGTGGAATTTTTTCCTGGCCAGCAAACTGTTAGTCCTTGGTCGGTTTTGTTTGCTTCCCCTCTCCGAGCCTCTCTTGGGCTTGGCGACAGCTCGTTTGGATCCTTTAACACTAATCCTTCCATGAGGTGGGATAATGATTTAGCGCTTCAGCTTGCTGTTGGTCCGCTGGTTGATGCTCTCTATGGGGAGTCTTGTTCTCTTGAGTGTCTCCGGTTGTCCGACAGAGGCACAGTTGGAGCTGGAGTGGTTACGATCCCACAAAGCCATTGAAATGGTGTTAGGGGTGAGTTATGAGAGATTTGACCTCGCTACTTCTGATTTGTTGCGGGATATCGAAGCTAGACATTAAGCTCGGAAGGCTTCTGCCTCGTCTTCTCGGCCATCCGCTAGCGCAGGATAGGTGTGTGAGAGCTTTAAAGGTTGACCTCTTCGATTAATTATGATGTCAGGGTTTTTTGAACTTCTAGGCTGAAGTAATCAGATGGTCTGGCTCTTAGGGGGATCCTTCTCCTCGCCTAATTTTTAGGATTTGTATTAGGCCTCTTGTGGTTTCATTGTAATATTTGTATGAGTATTTTTTTCTTATCGGGTAAGTTTATATTTCATGCTTAATTTGCTTGTACCTTTTTCTTTCTCTGTTTCAATGTTTTTTTTACTTATAAAAAAGTTATATTTACTGTTTTTTTAATAATTTATATACCCACAAATGCGGTAGGCATGAGAGCTTACAAAAGTTATGAAATGGATATATTATATCACCAATTCTTGTTGTATTTATTCATTCGTGTGATAATAAAATTATTAATTGTAGTATGTTTTGTATTATATCACCAGTTTTTTATAGGATATATAGGTTAAGTGTAAGATCACGTTGACACTTTTTTGGAAATGTAAATTATTTTTGTATATTGCATTATTCATTTTCATCTTTGTAAAATGTAAAACCAATAGAACATAATCACCCAGCAAAAGTAGCATCCACATTAAAAAATAATTGATTATTGCCTTTGCGACACGCTACAACAGTATCTTATTATATTTGATTTTTGTTGATTGCATTAGGGTTCGATGCCTGGAGTAATAGTGCATTGTGCGTTTGAAGAAGTTGTCAAACAGGTAAATATATATAGTTTTAAATTTTTGTCATGTTAGTAATTGTCACTCATTTTTGTTCCTCACTTTTGATTGTACTCTTTGTTTGTAAAGCTTTTGGCATTTGGTTCCAAAAATGTTTTGTTTAAAACAAATGAACAAATGAATGTTCTAGCTTGCTTTTTTAGTCATCCTTTGTAGATTCCAACAACCTATTTATGAAGTTTGATTTTACCATTTAGGTTGTCATTGTTGAGAACTAATTCATTTGTAGACTCAGTTTGTCAAAATCTTGTTTTAGCCATCTTACTCTATTAAGGATGGAACTTGGTGTCTTTGTGACCTTTAATTGCTCGAACATCTTTGGGGTTCAATTGTTAAATAATTGTTTTGTAGTTTTATTTATACTTGAAATTTCTAATTCATGTTGTAATTCTTTCCTCATTTTGAGGTTTTTTTTGTATGCATTAACTTGAAGCTGTAGGCCTTGATTTATTAGTAGTATATTTAATTACCCATAAATATAATAATTTTGTAGAATTTAACTAATAACTATAAAGTTGTTATGGTATGTAGTATTTTGCTACAAATTACAACAAAAGCTCTTTGGTTTCTTAGGCATTGCTTAAATTACATTGCCTCACCTGATGCCATCCTCCAATGACTTGGTGCTTTTAAAATTGTGCTGATGACCTTGATTAGGATTAAACAATAATTTAGAGAAGGATAACTGAATACTCAAATGCTAGCCCAAACAATTCAAATAATTTACTGGAAAAGTTGAATATATATATAATCTCATCGATAGTGCTACTTGCTACAGAGTACATTTTAAAAGCATAGTTAGATGAAGGCTTTGCAAAGACTAACTAGGAATTGGAAACTTAATATAATTATGAAACTAAAGTAAAATATCAAAATATTCTAATACGAATAAAATAAATATAAGTAATAAAAAGAAAAGATTTCTAATAAAAATGAAAGTAAATATAAGAAGAGTCCTAGCTTTATGAGATGTCTTGCACAACACGATATGTGCACGTAGTGATGTCTGCACGTAGCGATGAATTATGCATTCGGGTGGATTATCATTGGAGGGCTGCAAGGTCTTCTGCAAGTGGCATTAGTAGGAATTGAAAACTTAATATAATTGCAAAACTAAAGTAAAATACCAAAATACTCTAAGACGAATTAAATAGATGCAAGTAATAAAAAGGAAAGATTTCTAATAAAAATGAAAGTAAATATAAAGAGAGTTCTAGCTTTATGAGATGTCTTGCGCAACATGATATGTGCACGTAGTGATGTCTGCACGTATTAGTAGGAATTGAAAACTTAATATAATTGCAAACAAAAGAAGAATTAAATAGAAAAAAAGAAAAAAGAAAGAGGGGGGGGGGGGGGGGGGGGGGGGGGGAAAGGGTTCTAGGGGGGGGGGTGGGGTGGGTTGTGTGGGGGGGTGGGGGTTGGGGTTTAGAGCGATGGGTGGATCATCACCGGAGGGCTGCAAGGTCTTCGCACGTGGCGATGGCTGCACGTGACGTCACACGCGCTGGTGGCTCCATCCTCGCACTCTTTGTGCACGTATTCGAACACTCCGTTTAGATGTTGGTGCAACCTTCTCATCATTCTCTCTTCCTTAAAGATTACCTTTGTCTCCACGGGAGAACTCCAATGGTCTCACAATCTTCCCACACCTGCTTCCAACTATGCCGTAATTGTCGGTGTTGTAATAGCCTTGAGCTTGCTTCCTTGTAAAGTGAATAGCTCCTGCTAGAATGAGCTCATGAACAACTATCCTTGATCTGTCACAATACTCTTTGGATTTCTATGAAGTTTTACCACATTGTCCACAAAAGCCTTAGTCATACTAACATCAGTAAACAGATGCTTAAGAGGAATAAAGTGAGCACCCTTACTCAGTTTGTCTACTACCACCAAAATGGATTTGTAGCCTCTGCTACTGGGCAACCCTTCAATGAAATCTATAGTTAACTCTTCTCGTATGCTCTCTGGAATTGACCCATAGGTTGCCTCTGATCATATTTCATGTTCTGGAAGACATCACATTCGGCCATCATCTTCTTTACTTCACTTTTGAGGCCTTCCCAATATAAAAAGTGTTTGATTCGGATATAAATGTGCAAGCACCTTGAATGTCCTCCTTCCTTGCTGTTGTGGAAGTGCACTAGAGTCTCCTCTCGCAAACCTAGACCATTAGGCACATAAATCATGTTTTTATAATATAATAGTGCATCTTTGAGAGGTGATTTTTCAACTCCATCTTCATGGTTCTCTAATTTATTCATAATCTCCACTAACATTGCATCAAACCGTAGAACATCTCTAATGCGATCTCAAATCTGCCATTTAGCTCCACTAAGGGCTAAACATCCAGCATCTTCCTCTGAATAGATAATCCATATCATAGGGCTGCCCTCATGTCGGGATATTGCATCAGCAACCTTGTTCTGTTTGCCAGGCTGGTATATGATACCATATTCGAATCTAGGAATTTTCACAAGAAACTTCTGCTGCTTTAGAGTAAGAATCTTCTGCTCCATACCAGGCGAACTCTAGCATATAAACTCCTGGACTTTTTCTCTTGTACTAAATCAGCTCCAACGCCATCACCACTCGCGTTAGTATACACTTTAAATGGTTTTCAAAATTGGGCAAGGCTAGGACAGGAGTCTTGATTCAAAGCCCTCTTCTAGTCTTCAAATGCCTCCTTGGACTTGTCAGTCCACTTGAACTTGTCTTTCTTCTGCATCTCAGTCAAGCACTTCATTATCAGCCCATAGTGCTTGGCAAACCTCCGATAATAGTGGGTTAGACCTAGAAATCCGCTTAAGGTTGAGACATCTTTAGGTAAAGGCCAATTTACCATAACTTCAATCTTCTTGGGATTAACCTTCACTCCAGCCCCTAAGATAAGATGGCCAAGGTACCAAAGTTCCTTCCGCACGAAATCACACTTAGACATTTTAATATAAAAATTATGCTGCTCCAATGTCTCCAATACAGTCTCCAAGTGTTCCAAATGCTCCTCCATTGGTTTAGAATAAATCAAGATGTCATTGACGAACACCAATACGGTTGCTTGGAAAGTGGAAGGGGCATTTCACAAACCAAACGGCATCACCAAATATTCATGGAGCCCTGAATGCATCCGGAATGCTGTATTGTTAACATCTTCATTCTTCATGCGGATTTCGTCTAAAATTTCATCAATTGTGGGGATAGGAAATTGAGCTTTCGCGGTTGCTTCGTTCAGAGCATGATAGTCTTTACCAATAAAATTGGAGATCAAAATGCAATGGTCGCATAATTGCAAGCTATTTGGCATCTCCATAACCTGTTGATGTTGAGCTAGGACCTCACGCACCTTCTCAGGCAACTTTTGTCTTCCCCAACGTGCTCATAAGAACCTGTGTTCCCCAACTTGCTCCCCACTAGTCAACACTACATAACACTCGGCATCACGCTTGCGTAACTTCTCAATTGCCGCGGCCTCACATTGTTTGATCTCCTTGGAAGGTAGGGCTATCCACTTTCTCTGATAGCTTCAAAGTCAGTGAGCACCATTCCAATGCTCTTGAGCCAAGCATTGCTCAATACCACATCAACGCCTACTAATGTGTAGATTAGCATTGCCCAATTCCACATGCCCTTTTGATCATTTATCTTCACATTTGGAACAACCTCTGTACTCTGAAGCTTATCCTCATTGGCCATCTTAACCTCTATACTTCAGTGGTGGCACCACAAAGCCGGAAATTATGAGTAGAGCCGGAATCAATTAGCAGAGGAACCTCATACTTACCCATCCACGCCATAAGCCTCATCGTCGAAGGCTTGGAAACTCCAGTTACAGCATTGAGTGACACCTCAGCCTCACTCACGGGTTCTTCCACTTCGATCATTCTTGTTCTCGTTGTTCGGATGTGTTTTTTTTCTTTTTTCTCCGCTGTCACTTGAGTCTTCTATCGCAAACAACTTCCCGGTATGACAACAATGCTCCTTGCTCCACTTCTCATCACACTTAAAGCATAGACCCTTCTTTATTCTCTCCTACACCTCTTTGAAAGTTTTTTCTCCTCTTGGCCTTCCTTCTTGGGTACATCCTTCACAACTCTCTTCCCTTTAGTAAAGTACTTTGGTTTTGAGGTTTTTCTTTCGATAATCATCTTTGAGAAATTGCCCCTCTTCATAAGAACTCTCCTCCAGGATCTCAACCATCCTCATAGCCTCAAATATCCTTTGGGGCTGCTTTAGTTTAAGTTCTCTAGCTAACCATGGCTTCAGTCCTTCAACAAATGTCCCAAGCAAAGACTCTTTAGACCAACTCCGAACAAGGATTTGGAGGTGACAAAATTCCTTTACATAGCCAGCTACCTTGCCATCCTACTTTAGCTTAGCCAGCTGTCCGTGGTGGTTGACAATTGGAGAGGGCCCTCACTGAATTAGGAACTCTCGCTCGAATGCCCTCCACCCCATTTGTTGCCCATCTTGTTAATACTGGCCCTCAATCTAATGCCACCAACTGTTGGCCTTCGCATCCAAATACATGCAGGCGATTGTAACTCGGTCGTCTCTGAATACCTCAAAAACTCGAAATTAGTGAGCTGTTTTGTCCAGTCACTCGTATGGATCACCTCTCTTAAAGTGCGAAAACTCAATCTTTGGTTTTCTTGGACCCCAATCACGGGGTCTATCATCGTCTGATCTCTCCTATGATTGGATCATCTCGCAACCATTGCTCGACCACCACTCTTAGGACGGTCGAGGTTGGGTATACCTTTAGTTCTTGATGTATCATCAGCCTCCAGGTTGTAGGGCGATGCCATGGCAAGCACCTGGGCAAGTGTTAACCAATACAAGGCACAAAAAGGCAATGTTTTGTGCCTTGTTTAATACTTACCGTGGCGGGCGACAACAAAACCAAACAAAGCTCTATGATTGCTAGGTTTGACAAAGGCGAACAAGCCGCATGATTAAAATAAGGCCTCCTTCTCCCCCTTCTTCGTTATTGTCGCCGCCTCGTTTTACCGCCTTGAGTCGCCGGCTTTCTACGTCGCTACACTCTTTCTCCCTTGCAGCCATCGTCACATCCGCTAGAATCGAACGGTGTTATGATGATTTATTGATAAACTGTTAAGTTAAAATTTAATTTAACGTTTAAATATTAAATGAAAAACAAATTATACCATTTAATATTTGTTATTTCATTTATGATTTGTTAGATAACCTGTTAATTGACAAAACTATGAAGAACACGAAAAAAGTTTTAGAAATCTTAATAAGGACTTCTCAACGAGAATACCAAATTATTGAGGAGTTTGATTATGATTCAACAATAATCTAGAGAAGAATAATTGAATACTCAAACTCTAGTTTAAGCAATTCAATTAATTAACTGAAAAAGTCAAAAATAAGTATAAACATCTAATTGAGAGTTTATAATTGATAAAATCACTCTTTCAAGTATTATGACGTTCGATTACAAGAGTTATTTATAGGCGAACGTTTAACTATGAATTTAAAATTTAATACAATTAGAAAAATAAAGTAAAATACCAAAATATCTGAATACGAATTATATAAAGAAAAGTAATAAAAAGAAAGACTTCTAATAAAAAGGAACACGATATGTGAACCACAATATGTGCATGTGGCGATGTCTGCACGTAGCGATGAATTTTGCATACGGGCGGATCATCACTGGAGGAGTGCAAGGTCTTCTGCGCGTGGCGGTGTATCTGTATGTGGCGATGGCTGCACGTGGCGAACATCGTCACGTGCAACACTGCCGTCACATGCAGTTCCGTGGCTCTCTCCTCGCACTCTTCGTGCGCGTAGTCAGACATTCCGTCTAGGTGTTGGTGCATCGTTCTCATCACTACATTTGTCGTCTTCTTTTTTTAAACTTTTTTATGTCATTTCTAACAATATTATTTGCAGATACGGATGAAGGCAGACAAAGTATATTCATTGTATGGATTGGTGGGGCAAAAAGCTTATGACGCTAGAAAATACCACACATCATTTGTTTGGTGGACAAAGGCACGTATTTTTTCTTCTTTTGTGGTGGGGTGAGGGATCGGGAGCTACTTCTTTTAGTTGGTATTGTCTTAGTGATTTCACCTTTACTTTATATCCAAACTACGTTAAATGTATTGCATTGTAATCTGGCTGTAGTATGGCAGCCTGTCAGCATCCATGTTGTGTTTTCATTTTGATTTTATACTTGCAACATGGATTACACTTTTATGTTGCAGTATCTTGATGCCAATGTCTATTCTTTGGATTTCTCCCATTTCTTGATGCCATGATTTAGGTGGTTTTGAAAAAATTTTCTTTCCTTTTTGCTAGGAAGTTGCTGCTCGCTTTGAGGAAATTCAGAACTATAATGATTCTAAAGTGGAACTTCCTTTGGGTGTGGAAATCAAGATGTTAGTTCAAGCAAAAATGGCTGTTCGTCGTTGTAGTAATTTGAATCCTGAAAGACTTGGTTAGTATTATCAGAATTGTAGGGATTGCACATAAACACACACATTGGAGCTTCTGGTGATTTGTCATTTGTTTAATTTGTACAACATATGATTAGGATATGATGTGTGCACATCCATGTAATTGTAATCTTTAACATAATGCAGTTTATTGGTGATATATAGGGGATGGGGGATTGTTATGCTTTGTGAATCTTATAACATATTAAAATTAGTTCAGCTGAGCAGGGTCGTAAACTAAGCTATATTGCGGTAGGATCAAATGGTGTGATAAGCTTGGTTTACTGGAGTTTATATTCTTAACGGGTTTTCTGTTGTGTGGTAGTTTTAGCTCAAGTCACGACAAGAACGATCAAATCACACATGATTAAATATGATAGCGAGTAGGGTTATGGGCAAGGATTCATGCTATGTGCTGAGTTTATAATATAGAGCTTAGAATGAACATGTTCTGTTTTATGTTTTTATATTCACAAAACATTTTGTCTTGTGTTGGACAACATAAAATTTTTGCTAGCAAGGTTATGATAAAAAATATAAATAAATAAATTCCATCGTTAAACTTTTCGAACATTGTCTACTCTAAGCCAATGTGTTTCTTTGAGAATCCAATTCCATTTATGTAAGATTAATATTTTAAGAAGCCATGTGAACAGGGGTGAAAGCAGGGGGTTGCTGTGATGTGGATAAATGAGTACCAATGTCTTTTTGGTACTTGTGATGTTGAAGTCTTGTTTTGGGTTTTCTCTATATGTTTTTGGCTTCCTCTCATTTTGCCCATATGTAAGCTTTGTATTGTCTTCATTACACATTCTTTGAATCTGTGTTTTCCTTTTTTTCTTGCTGAAAAGACTCAAGGACTACTGGAGATATTTGTAGGGCTGTGAAATATGGAGACATAGCAGAACTCAGACGTGAGTAAAAACATGATACTTGTATTTTTGTTCATTTCTCTTCTCATTTTATGTTTGTCTCACTCGTTGTATTGACCATTCAGTGCTAATATCCAAATTGGGTGCCAAAAGAAGAAATTTGCTCTCCAATTTGGAAACAAAATATGGGGACACGATTCTGCATTTCGCTGCTTGCGATGGACAAACTCAGATTTGCAAATATTTAATTTTGGAGCAAAAAATTGATATCAATATCAAAGATTTTAAGGGTATTGGTTTACCCATGCTCATTTATTATCTCTTGGCCGTTTATTGCATTCCTCTTTTCTTATTGAGGCATTTGTGTGGCTCATTTCACATGGTCGTGAACTCATTTCAGTTGTAGATTTAATTGTTTTTTTATTGATGGTACCTACTCTTTTATTTTGCATTTTCTGAATTTTATCCCTGTTTTCTGTTTTGTTTATATAGTATTATTATTGAATTGTTAGTTACTATTGATGGAACTCATTTGTTTGGCTCATTTCTCGTTATGATGAACTCATTTCAATTATATCTTTAATTTCCTTTTTTGATTGATGAAACCGCTGTTTTCTTTTGCATTCTCTGAATTTGACCCATGTTGTTTGCTGCTTTGCTTATTTACAAATCTTATTGAGCCATTATTTATTATTGTGGGGCTCATTTCACCTGGTTATGGGGCTCTTCAAATATAGAAAATGGTTTTGGTTAGCGACACATGTTATGAATTTATGAATGTGATTTGTTCTTCTGTAACTCTGACAAATTGATTCTTATAGGATACACTCCCTTACACGCAGCAGCTATTCAAAATCGTACGGAAACTATTTCCTACCTCATTGATGATGGCGCAGATCTTAATGCAGTGGATTTGTTTGGCAAAACTGCTTTGCATTTTGCTGCAGAAACAGGTTTAAACATAATTCTTTGTTTTTAAATGTCATGAATCATAAAATGGGTGGTGGATACAAATTTCATCCTTAACTCCTTGATATGCGAGTGCTTCAACCCTAAAATGGGTGGTGGAAACATGGAATTGTGTTGGGTTTATTTTGCACATTTGCCCCATATGTGATGACATATAAGAATCATGTGCATATCAAGATGCGTGAAATAGACATTCTCTCTTTTATTCTGAGGTATATATTTCTTAATGTTGTCTATCTATGCTAATCTGTGCATTAACATATTTTCATTGATCCTGTAATCTTTTCCACTATCTCAAACCATGAAAGATGATCTAACCTTTACTTCAATTGTGGGTAAAATTAGCATCCCCTAGTGAATCTTTTCTTCTCCTTTTTGTTTGCAGGAGCTATAGATGCTATGCACCTTTTGATTTCAAGAGGTTTTGATGTGAATGCACCAACTGGTTTTGGTACACCACTCTGTGGTGCGGTACTCCATAGCTCAGGAGAAACCATGCAAATTTTGTTGTCTCATGGGGCCAATGTATGTGAGATTTGTTTATTTATTTATTTTCTTTTTATTAGTGTCAAAATTGTGTTTAAGCTTATTGCTGAATAGTTTTCATATTTTCCCATGTTGGGCTGCCACTGCCATTGTACTTTATCTGATAATTTTTTTGGAATGTTTTTTTTGAATTTTATTATAAATAGCGAAAAGAAGAAAAAAAAAAACATGGCAAGCCTTCCAAAATTGAGAGGCTTCTCACCAAACTAGGGACAGACGCCCTAGCATCTTTAATGGGTAATTGATAAACTTATAATTGTAAAAAATAAAGTTATATGTTGCCTCATCAATACTGGAAAAGATGTGTGCCAAGTGACCTTGAAGGTGGATTAAATTCATTTCTTGAGTACTTTTAGTTGTTGGGAGCATTAATGATTGTAACTTGGTCAGAGTGCTCTTCTAACTATCATTTTCTTTATTACCAAGACTTCTAAGATGCTAAAAAAAATTGCTTACCACCTATCTTTGAATGATTTTTATTGATTATATGCACTTAATTTTTTTTCTTAAAGTTGTTTTAGAGTTAATAATCATTGAACTTTAAATTTGCAGCCCAATGAAATTCCAGAAGGCATATATTCACCATTGCATTTTGCTATCGTACGAGAATCTTACAAATGCGTCGAACTATTGTTATCGGTATGCTCCTTGGTCGTAAATGTAGTTGGTGTTCGTGTGTGTTTATTTATTTGTTTTTTTAATGGGTGGGGTGGTGTAGTGTTGTGTTGGTGATGAATCTTATGAATATTTGAGGTCTTTCATGCAACCTTTGGAATCCATATATAGGCCAAAGCTGATCCAAACTTGAAGTCATTCGGAGCCTCACCGTTACAAATTGCAATAAAACATGATAAGATGAGAGCCTTTGAACTTTTGTTGAAAGAAGGTGCCGATCCGAATGAAAAGGCTGAGGTATGTTTGTAGTGATTTTCTTATCCTATTTTATTTGTATTTTTCCACTTGCGAATATAGATGTTACATGACAACATTTTCTTCTGCACTATTCTTATTATTTTGAAAAGTTCCCAAAAAAATACGGATTGATTGAACTATATCCTGATGAATTCTTTCAAAAGCATCCTGTGCAAATCAGTTTTTAAATGGAGTTTGCGGGGAAGGGTTATATGCTTCAAACTGTATTTCCCAGTCATATACACACTCTAAATCGACTTTTTGTTAAGCACGGGGGCTTTGGGGGGAAACGGGTAAGAACTCTGGAGGTCTACTAAATTGAACAATTTTTTGTTATTTTTCAGTTTTCTATATTCTAAAGCAGTTATTACTTTTTGAAAACAAATACATAAAATACTCTAACAAAACATGTTCTTAGTCATCATTGATACCAACCTAGTTAAACCCTAAGCAACTTGCTACCTTAAATAGGTAAAACATTGAAACTAACATAAATTAAAAGAATTTTTTCAACAACACAGTTTCTAGTGAGAAAATTATTACACCTTTGAATATCATACCTTATTAGAGCACCAGAACTTTAAAATGAAAGCAGTCTAAAAATTTCAAGTTGATGTCTATTACATGCCCCTAGTAAAGGTTGTCGTGATGTTACCTCTCCTAGTCCCCGTTTTGCACTCTAAGTGCATTTGTAATTATATATATGTATTTGCACCTTTGGTTTTGATTTCCCTTCAAACATCCACCAGCAACATCACCCATGGCAGCCAACCACACAACAATAGATGTAAGTTGTCTGCCCTTGTGGCATAAATCGAAAGACTATCATATTGCGCGAGTAATGCATTCATATTTTGTATGTTGCATAACCTTTTTCAAATTGGACAAACTTGCATTTAAGAGTTAGTTTATTATATATTGTTTTGTTGATTGCAGTATGGTTTAACGCCACTGGAGTTGGCGGTGCTGGAAAAGAAAAAAGGAATGGTCAAAAAACTATTTCCTAGGACTGCACCCATTCCCTATATTAAAGACTGGAGTGTGGGCGGAGTAATGAAATATTATCGTTCTAAAGAAGTTAAAAAACAGGTAAAGTTATGTAATCTTAAGCTAGTGGAATATATTTAATTGGCACTTATGTATTTTAATTTCTCTTGCACTCTTCAAATGCCATGCTTTTGACATTTGTTCTCAAAAATATTATGTTTAAATCATTTTAGGTTTTCATTGTTGAACCGTGATAAATTCAAACTAGAATTGTTGGATCGCTTCTATTTTTTCAACTCTGAGTTTAACTTTAAGCTTGTTATTGTTGACAACCAATCCCCGTTTTGAGTTTCAACCCTTCAAAATAATTCACTTTTATCTTTTGGTTGAATCATTCTCTAATACCCTTTGAAGAAGACTTCATCATTTTTATAGTTATTTTTGGTCATTCATTATTGACAATATTGTTTACAGATCCGAATGAAGGCATTGAGAGCATATTCATTATATAATGAAAAGGGAGAAAATGCATATAAGGCAGGAAGATATTTGACAGCAAATTTTTGGTTTGCACGGGTATATATACTTATTAAATGTGTTTTTCTTTTCAGTATTTCTGCTTTGAAGATTGAGAATAAGTTAACTTTCTCGCTTCCATTTAATGTCATAAAATTACCATAGTGGGTATTTAATATTAAACCTGCTTTTGTACTATTCTTATTGTTGGGAGGAGTGGGCTAGTGCAAAAAGTAGGGCTTTTCTTCATGTAAAATGTTAACAAATCACTCACTTGTGGTCGTGGATTTGTTTTTTAAAGAAATCTTTTTTTATCATTCCTATCTAAATATAAGTTGAAAAATTGTTATTGTAGGCAATACGAACATATCAAGGTGATCGAGCAAGTGTTTTTTTGAAAATGTCCTTGTGCTGGGTTCACATGAATGATCCAGGTATTGCCATGGAGAAGGCATTGGCCTGTGTATGGGTCCAAAGACAATCAGAATTGGTAGTAGGAGCCTGTCTTTTTGCTCTAAACGAGATTTTAGTCGGAGTATGCATCTTTCCCCTTCTCTTTTGGCTACATGAATGCAAATCTCATTCGCATCTTTAATTTTTGTGAAAATTGGATTTTATGTATTTATTAGTTGATCAGATCTGTTGGGCAATGGCACAATTTAATGCAGGATTTTAAAAGCGCAATTAATTGCATCGAACCAACTGCTGAGGAGATAAAAGCATTTCGCTCCCTCTCAAGTCTCCTTCATAAGTAAAAATGGAATGGTTGGATGCCATTGTTGATCTTGTTTTGCTTCCAATATGCCAGATGTAGCAGACCATGATTTGATGATTCGTCCTTACGATATCAAGTGTAATTTGTTATGTGACTATTATATTTCGAGTTAACAGTGTTATTTTATTCATGAACATCAAAATATTGTATTTATATGGATTTGGCTTTTTGAAAAATGCACTTAATTTGTACATGTTGGTTGTTGGCCTTTAATAGAAGTTGGCTTAAAATATGCATAGTTATACACACGATTACGATTTTGAGTACCTAAGTTACTACAAGAAGTTTGAAGGTGTTGGAGAGTAATTTTTTTTCTTTCTAAAATTGCCTCTATATGCTTGGTTATGTTTACATGTTTTCTGACAAAAAAAAAAATCTTGTTTTACTCGTGTTTTCTTAGATGTATTAACTAAAAGTAGGCTTGGGAGAATGTTAGGGTGTTATTGAAGATGTTTTGTGGTGTTAGAGAAAATGAATTTTTGTTTAAAATGGTTACATATGCGTGCTCTCTATACGCTTATTGACAAAGATTTTTTTTTCATTTGGTTTTTTTGTCAATTAATTAAGAAGTGGCTGTAGGAGTGCCATTGAAGAGTTTTTGGATGCTATTGAAGAACGTAAGGTTGAAGGCAACGGATTTTTTTTTCTAAAATGGTTTGTATATAAACAATTTCTAGCTAAAAATGTTTTTGTTTTAACACATGCCTGAGTATGAGGATTAACACATATGAAGGTTTAGGAGAATCTTTGGATGTTATTAAAGAAAATTAAAGGATTTTGAAGATTTTTTGCAATTGATTTTGTGTAAGTAGTTGGGTAACTTCTTTAGGCGGTCTAAATCTTAACCGTTTAAAATTTTATCCATTCAAATTTTAAGATATTTTAATATTGTGCATTTAGTTTAAAGGGCAAATTTAAATTTTAAAATAAAAAATGATGTAATAATGTTAACTAAAATTATAATTTTAATCAATTTAATTTAAATTTTTGCTAATGTTAAATATGGCTTGTGATATAACTCCACTTAAAATTTTTTTTATATAATTTAAGTTAAATTTAACTTTAATTAAGACTAGGATGTTCTAATACCAAATAATCAAAAACAAAAAATGGTTAAATAATATTTTAAATAAAATAATAATTTTTTCATAAATTTTGTTTTATAAATAGATGAAAAATATAAATTACAAAAAATACAAGAAAAATATAATAATTTTTAAAAATAAAATAATTAATATTAGATATTATTTGTTAAATATTTTAATAAAATAAAAAACCTAAAAGGTGTCGTTCTAAAAACATTTTATTAAAATGTTAGCGTTTGTTTTGCACGAGAAATAGATGAGAGGGAGAAAAAAAAAGTTATTTTACACATTTATTTCGCACTATGTTTCGTCATAAAACCAGGGACATACACGCCGAAAAAGCGGCATGATAGTCGCACCTAGTACATGATGCGTGACGAGTAGAGTAGTGGGCCCCTACCTACAGGATAAGCACTCCACGATCAGTGGGCCCCGGGAAGGAGCAAGACTGAATAAGGTGTCGGCCCCTGCCTTCGCCTCCCTCGCACTCACCGCTCGCTCTCTGTAGTAGTAGTGCTGCTGCCTCCTGCTTCGTTTGTCCAAACGGAAACCCAAAACAAACAACTGAAAACTGGCGTCATTACCGCTCTGTCGATGCACTTCATTTTTTCTCAACGTCACTCGACTTTCATTTAGAATTAATTATGGTTTCTTTTAATTTTACTTATCGTGTATTTGTCTAATGATGGCACATGATAACTTTATTATTATTATTATTATTATTATTATTATTATTATTATCTCTCTCAAAATTTAATTACACTCCACGTAGATAATTTTTATATACGCCCAGAGGACGGACGTCACACCCAACAACAACTACTACGTTGGAGTTGACTGCTCTGACTTTTATTCATTTCAAAACATATTTGTCTATTTGATATAAAAAATTTTAAAATTATAATATTTAAACAATCGCACACAGAGGGAATGCTCGCCCAAGCAAAGACAATCAGGCCAAATAATGATATATATATATTTAAATATATGTCATAACACCGCATTTTAAAAAAATTATAATATAAATATAAAAAAAACTCAAAACGTAACAATTAGGTTATAATTCAATTTATTACATAAATGAGTAAGCTGGGTTGGCCTTAACCCGTTTTGTCTCATTTTTAAACCGATCAAAGTTAAAATCGAGAATATATGAATTTTGAAGGTCATTATTATGTTTGAATTACCGAAAGTGTAATTTTATTATAATTATTATATATATATATATAGAGAGAGAGAGAGAGAGGGGGGGGGGGGGGTAACTAATTCAGTTTTGGATTATTTGAAGATCTAATCTCATTTTAAATTAAGTAAACTTGAACTTGACTTGAGTTTTGTATCTAATTTTAAATTAGATTTGGACTAAAACTCATTTAGCCTTAACTGTGTTTTTGAATCTCGTTTAGTCTCATTTAGGCTAACTCGTTTACATTTGACTTTTGAAGTTTGATTATGCTTCAACGTTAAATTAATTTTATTAAAATTAAACAAAACATTATAATATCAATACCGTATTTATTATCATCAAATATTTTAACATGATATCCATATATGTGTTAATAGCATAATAATGCTATTCAAAAATAATCTTCCCATATATATGCTGAGAGGCTGCCAAATCCTAAAATCTTAAGGTTTCTAGCTAATGAATAATTATTATTCTAGCTACGGTTGTGCCATGGGATTTGAGACTCGTTTATATTTTGTATATTTAAATTGTTATTATATTTTTATTTTCTAAAAGTTTATTCAATACTAATACTATTATCTGTGTTTACTCTATATGTAAATAATTTTTTATATATGAAAAGTAATTTTATAACTTCAACTCCAAAATTATTTTTTTATTTAACTTTTTTTTATTAAAATTTATATATATATATATATATATATATATATATATATATATATATATATATATATATATATAGTCACTTTTACAGTAAGAATGGTTAACATTCTTCAAATGTATATAGAGGAATAAGGGGTGTGAATATTTTCATATTTGGCTTTTCTATTTATAGATAATGGATAGTCTATTGAAAATACTATTATATAAAATAATTTTTGAATGAAAGAATTAACCTCTTAATTCTCTACTTGTTGATAATCATTCATAATTTTTGTAGCATCAAATGATCATTTATCAACTCTAACACACATTCTATTATCTAAATGTAGATAGTAAAACTTTAAATTTATATTTCAACAGGTTTTTCACATGACTTTCTACATCTGAAAAATATTATAATAATTTTTTACCTTTAAAGTGTCATTTTTAATACATTTTACATGTTATTTTATTATTTTATTATAAGTTTTCATCTCCTCACCCCCCCCCCCCCCCCCCCCCCCCCCCCCCCCCCCCTCTCTCTCTCTCTCTATCTCATTCTTAGCTTTGAATATGGGCTCCTTTGTTGCCACTCTCTTTTGTTTCTGTTTCCTTTTCCCTCTTCTCCACCAGCTCCCGGCACCAGAAAGAGAGAAAAGAGAAAGGGGGCTCTTTCTCACCGGGTCTTTGTTACCGGCTGGTGATTGCAAGGGAAGACAATACCAACGGGGAGAGAGAAGAGCCAACAAAGGGAGAAAAGAGAACTATATATTGACGACCTATCAATTTCAACCAGAGTTGGATGAAGAGAAGTGGCAATGACGATACGGAAAAAAAGTCAATTATTTTCATAAAAATACATATAAAATATATAAGAGTGTTGAAGTTAAACCTAGAAAATATTGAAATTTTATTTATATGTAAAAATAAAAATAGATAGTAGTCTTTGGAGATGGTCTTAGTTTTTAAAAGGACAGTCTGGCCTTGTGGCTGAGTATTATAGACAAAAAAAAGATATACATTTATGGCAACATAGGTTAGAAATGAGAAATAATTATTATAGAAATAGTTTAGAAATTATTGGATCTAAATAGGTATATGAGGCGATATAAATACCTATTATTATCTTAGTATAAGTATACTTTAAAATCTTTTAACCGTGATTCATTCGTTAAGGTATACTTTAAACTCAATAATAGCATATAATAAATTATGTATGATGATTATATATATTTTTATCTTTAAAACAATTATATAAATATATTTGTAATAAACTATAATTGATGATTTGTTTTTAAGGAAGCGGGTGATTTTCTGCAAGCGGAATCCGAAGCCGAATCCATATATCGCCTGAATGGAGAAAAGTTCGGTGCCGCCAATGGTTTTTTTGGTACCCCGTGATTTTTTGCTAGTAGTTTGTTATTTTTTTAAAAAATAATTATTTATATATTAATAAATATGCCTATAAATAATTAAAATTTATTTATTTAACAACTTTTAAAACCATTAGCCGAATTCGCGTGCGGCTGGATGGGGCAGGACGGGGATAAATTAAGGTGGCGTCGGGTCCGGATCCGACCCATGGAAGAGTTACCGATGGTAAATGATGTGTTTTTTTTTTTTTGATAAAGTTAATTAATAGGGGGAGGAAAAAATGACAGTGACGGGAGAGAGAGAGGGGATTGGGAGTGGCGTCTGGTTGGGGTTATAAATTGGAGTGCGAAGGACTCGTCTCGTCTGCAACGTAATATGCTTCGCGGCCGCTTTATTTCTTCCTCGTCTTCTTCATCTTCGTTTCTCCGTGTTTTCCCTCTTTTTTTGGGTCTCTTTTCTTCTGCCATTCTGTCTGTTACTTTTGTGTGTGTTTGGTTGGTTCCTTCTTCAATCGGGTTGTTTCTTGCGAGAGGGGGAGACAAAAAGTGCCTGTGTGTGTGTTCGTAGAGAGAGAGAGAGAGAGAGGGAGAGATGGAAGGAGCAGAGAAAAAGGCGAGTTCGGCTTCGCTGGCGTCCGATCTCTTTGGTTCCAACTCCAAGGAGCACGCATCCACCGCCACCGGTTATTTCGACTCCATCTTTTCGGATTCTTCCAAGGTCCGCCGCTCTGTTCTGCTTCTATTTCCTGCGCTCCTTTTATGAATCCCAGAAAAACCCAGCCCCACCTTGCTCTTTGTGTGGTTAAGATTCGTCCCTTTTCTTGTTTTTGTTTGTTTTTATGATGGGTTGTCTGTTGTTTCTATTGAAATTAAAATCTTTGTTGGATTTAGGTTAGTTACTTCTCACCTAATTAGTTACTTGATAGATTTAGATTTGGTTGCCTTCAAGTCTTGCTGAATTGACTTTGGCATTTACCAATTACCGCAGTGCCAAGGGCAATGGAACTATAAATCTTAAACTTTTTTACCAAGTGTTTTGGGTATGTTTACAGTAGTACCTGTTTGTTTTCAATCCTAATTTAACTACGGGCTCCTATTTCACCAGACGTACTATTATTCAACCCTCTTTGTAAAATTTAGCTTGTACTGAAACTACTCCTAAATTCATCTTACTGGCTTGGTTTGGTTTTTTTTTTTTTTTGTTTTGTTTTGGTATGGGTTGCTTACACTACTATTGCAGTGCTCGAGGCAAGAAGCCCGGTCTGAGACAATTGGAAACAAACAGGATTCTCCTGGCGAGGATTGGAGTCGCAGATTTGAGACTCCAGGTTTGCAAGGGAACTACTTATTACTAATTGCCCTTCTCTGTAATTGTTTGAACCTTGAGATGCCAACTGTTTGTTGTTTGAAACAGTGTCTGAGCATAGCCCTTGTTGTTGGCACACAGTAGCTTCTTCGCTCTATGTTACGGTTCCTATATTCTAACCTTTAATTCACGCAACTAACTTAAAACATGTGAAATTAGGAAATCACCATGCCCCGAGTACAGATAGCGGTTCCTATTTCGTGGAACATAAAGTGCAACCATGTCATCTCAGCTCCTCTATCTACTACGGTGGTCAAGACGTCTATTCTCCGCCATCTGATGGCCAGAACCGTGGATCACAGCCTCCTGTGAGTGTTCATATCCATGCTTGTTCGATATCAAATGTTAACCTTCACCAGGAGGACGAATCTCTTACACGAATGTGTTAGTTATATGGATTTAATGGGAAGCTCCCGAAATTATGTATATAACTGTTGCTCTAGGCCTCCCTCAGAGGCAATTGCCAGGCATGAAATACAGTTTATTTAGAAGTGTGTGTTTATTTATTTATTTAGTTTTTGGTCTATTTTCAGGTCAAGAAGGATGGGGGAGAAGAAGATGATGGCGCCGTTTCAAGGGGAAATTGGTGGAAAGGTATGTGACGACCCTTCCGTGTTGTGGTAAATGCTCGTGAATTTTGATGCAGTTCATTTATGAAGATTCTAAGCGCATCCAAATTTGGTTTCTGCAGGGTCACTCTATTACTAGAACCCTGCCGCCTAGAGACGCGAGTTCCTCAGATAATGGCAAAGGTACTGGTAGTCATGGATTTTATTCTAGTAGTTGGCGCTATAATGCCTTCCTTCATTCTGCACAGGCTTTCATGACCGATTTATGATCCGAAGACAGCTTTTTCCCAATTTGCTGCTACGATGATTTATTTATAATTTGTTTGTTGGTGCTAGATTGCTCAATTATTATTATTATTATTATTCAGAAATTGGTCATACCCCCAGCCGGGGGGGGGGGGATGTTTCAAAACAAACAAAACTCTAAATTTATTTTATTTTTACAGGGATTCATGGTCCTATATACGAGGCCATAACTGTTAAAACTACCTACCTTTGTAGCTGTCAAGATAAGTGGATTATGTTAAAGTCGCCCAGATGATTGTGGCTGGCTGTTTGTGTTTTGCGTTTTACCTAAACCGGATGTATCGATGCATCTGGGCCTCTTCTTTCCGCTCTATCTTATTTCCTCAATTTAGCGGAGTGATAGATGGTGGTGATGTGGCTGTAAAATGTGTCAAGATATCTGTCCTGTGATCCTGTTTTCCATCGGCTGACAGAACTTCGGGTTTTAAATAAATTGCTCAAGCTTTTTGCTATTTCTACCAGTATATATTTTCCATATGTTTGAATGAACTGCTTCGATCATCATTTCTATTTCTATGTTTTTCTCTCCATTTTTCTACGGATGCATCGTCTTTTTATATGCGGTGAGTTAATTGTTTTAGAAATTACTTTTTAGAAATGACCGTTTAGCCAAATTGCAATGATCTGCTGCAATGGTTTTTTTACCCCCCTCATTTTTTCTATGGATGCGCATTGTTGTCAATATGCAACAAAGTGATTGCTTGTCTTCTATATGGTAAAAAAAAAGTACCTGTTAGAAATTGACAATTTAGAACGACTGCAATGTCTTAAAATTTAATTATTTGAGCATCTTTTAGTAAATTTATTAATTTTATAATTAAACTTATATTTATCTTTTAGAAATGTCAAACCAATGGATGCTCTTATCAGAGCATGGCCGACCATGAAGGAAAAAAAAGGCCTGTTAGAGTTTTTTTTTTAAATTTCGAGTCATTTAAATAAAATGTTTTTAGAATGACACCTTTTAGATTTTTTATTTTCTTAAAATATTTAACTAATGATATCTATTCAAATTTAGTTTAATATTGATTATTTTATTTATAAAAATATTATATTTTTTATTATTTTTTTGTAATTTATATTTTTCATCTATTTGTACAACAAAATTTATGAAAAAAATTATTATTTTATTTTAAAATATTATTTAACCAGGTTTTTTTCCCTTTTGATTATTTTGTATTAGAACATTCAGTTTCCAAGTCCTCATGGAACTGGGAAATGGTGAAGGATCTGATGGTTGATGGTGAGAAGAGAGAATTGCTGGCAGACCGTGCTGAAACCCTGCTGCTTTGCTTGAAGCAGCGTTTCCCTGCACTTCCCCAGACAACCCTGGACACGAGCAAGATCCAGTACAACAAGGTTTGTTGAGTTTTGTTTCTAAGCTCTTAACGTACGTGGTGGTGTTTTTGTTCGGTTTCATTCAGCACCCATATATACCAATTGAGATCATAGATGGTGCTTTCTGTTCGGGATGTTGGGAAGTCAATTCTAGAGGGCTACTCAAGAAATCCTAGAGAGCCTAGGATTTAACATAGTGGCACGTATTGATGGTGGCTGGCTGGCTGTGTTTTGCGTTTTACCTAAAACCGGATGTATCGATGCATCTGGGCCTCTTCTTTCCGCTCTATCTTATTTCCTCAATTTAGCGGAGTGATAGATGGTGGTGATGTGGCTGTAAAATGTGTCAAGATATCTGTCCTGTGATCCTGTTTGCCATCGGCTGACAGAACTTCGGGTTTTAAATAAATTGCTCAAGCTTTTTGCTATTTCTACCAGTATATATTTTCCATATGTTTGAATGAACTGCTTCGATCATCATTTCTATTTCTATGTTTTTCTCTCCATTTTTCTACGGATGCATCGTCTTTTTATATGCGGTGAGTTAATTGTTTCTATATAATGTACTTCAAAAATTACTTTTTGGAAATGACCGTTTAGCCAAATTGCAATGATCTGCTGCAATGGTTTTTTTACCCCCCTCATTTTTTCTATGGATGCGCATTGTTGTCAATATGCAACAAAGTGATTGCTTATCTTCTATATGGTAAAAAAAAAAGTACCTGTTAGAAATTGACAATTTAGAACGACTGCAATGTCTTAAAATTTAATTATTTGAGCATCTTTTAGTAAATTTATTAATTTTATAATTAAACTTATATTTATCTTTTAGAAATGTCAAACCAATGGATGCTCTTATCAGAGCATGGCCGACCATGAAGGAAAAAAAGGCCTGTTAGAGTTTTTTTTTTTTTTAAATTTCGAGTCATTTTAATAAAATGTTTTTAAAATGACACCTTTTAGATTTTTTATTTTCTTAAAATATTTAACTAATGATATCTATTCAAATTTAGTTTAATATTGATTATTTTATTTATAAAAATATTATATTTTTTATTATTTTTTTGTAATTTATATTTTTCATCTATTTATACAACAAAATTTATGAAAAAAATTATTATTTTATTTTAAAATATTATTTAACCAAGTTTTTTTTCCTTTTGATTATTTTGTATTAGAACATTTCCAATTAAAGTTAAATTTAACTTAAATTATATAAAATTATTCTGAGCTATAACATAAGTTATATTTAACTTTAGCAAAAATGTAAACTAAATTTGATTAAAATTATAATTTTAGTTAATATTATCATATTATTTTCTTATTCTAAAATTTATACTTGCCCTTTAAGCTAAATACACAATATCAAAAAGAGTATGAGCATACACTATAAACTCTTTATTTGTGTTTTTTGGTTAGTTTGAAGTAGTTTAACAAAAATACCTTAAAACTATATTTTTCAAATTTTCTATTATAACCAAAATTTTAGCAAAATGAATAATAACTCTTTAAATTTAATCAAATACTATTCACTTTTTATTTATTAAAATATTATATTTTCTCTCATCATATTTATTTTTTTATTTTTTTTATTCTCATATTTACTTTTTCATTTAAAAGAATAAATAAATATTTAAAAAGTAATATTTTAATTGATAAATGGTTAAAATAGAGAGGGAAAAAAATATGTTTAAATTATTAAAATAAAAAATATATTTTTTGTTATTTCAAAGAGTCAATTTTGAAGAGAATATAGTGAATATTCTGAAATATCGGAAGATAAATTAATTAAAACTATTAAAATTATTTTTAGCTAAAGATATATTTAACAAGTTAAATTTAAGATTTTATAATTTTATTTTAAATTTTTTATGGTATGTATTATATTAAACTGAGATGATTTGACTCGTCTCGTGTGTTGAGACGAAATAGGGTCGTATTGTAGTAATACTGATACATCCTCGGAGCCGGTTAAGTAATCCATCATCCGGTCGCCTCTTGTAGGGATGACAACAGATCAGGACTGGACTGGATAGTGAGTTATCTAAATTTGTTTGGGTGTGTTCGGATGAGGTCAGGACGATTCGGATCAAACTAATGCGTACAGTAGATTGAATCGCATATTTCAAGTTAAAATTATTTAAAAGTTTTTTAAAAAAACTAGGGCGGAACGGCTAATACCAATAACCCTCGCTGTCCAACCATCAGGATGACCATTTTATCTGTTACACTTTTTATTTTAATACATCTTTTAAATGGGTAATAGATTGAATAACCATATTATCCGTTAATTAAAATTGAGGTAGGGGACCCTAGCTAGTCGTCATATTTGTTTTATATAAATAATTAAAAATATTTTTTGTATTAAATTTGTAGAGAATATTAATGTAATTTTGTGCAAAATCTTATCATTGTTAAATTTATTATATTATATTATATTATATTTTTTTTAGTAAACTAACTGTGTACAAAAATATTATGTAATAAAAAAAATTTCATGTTGAATATTCATTATAGGCTGAACATCAAATCAGGTACGGATAAAGAAAGAAGGGCTTTGCTTTGCGCGGCCCTTGATTTGGTTTCATCAGGTAGAAGCCGACCCGCCTCACACATTGCCATCATTATTCCTAGCTACACCCGCTGATGAAAGCATTTCAGTCTAGTTTCTTCTTCTAATTTAAAAGATTCCAGGCAACTGCGATTGATTGCTTACTTTAACACTAGAGTTTAATTTTTTGCAGCCGGATTCTGGGTTTAGTTTGTTTGGAAGCTATCTAATATATACATATATACGTACATACGTATATATCCATGCAGTTGAGCCCCCATGGCTCCCATTGTACGTATATTATTTAATTTATACGTATTTCTAAAATAGCCACAGCGTGTGTGTGTGTATATATATATATATATAGCAGAAATGCTGCATTATTCAATATGTGGATACATATATATTGCACCTATGTATCAGAAGATATAGTTAATATTTTAAGCAACAATTTCCATTTCAGGTTGCAGCACGAGAGGCCGCCTTCCGTGGATCCCCAATCCATGCTTCAAGGTAGAGTGTAAGCTGCAAAACAAACAGCATGAAGGAACCAACAACCATTGAGCACAACAGCCATTAAAAGAGAATCAATATGAGAAACTAAGAAACGGAAACTGCTATATTTAGCTTGATGATCGATAGCTATAAAGCAGTCGGGGCTATGCTATGTATGGAGAATGAAGGGATTAAAAACTCACGGCCACACTTGTAGCCTACAGGACGATTGGCAAAGTTGCAGCGCTTGGGTATGCTGAGGGCGATTTTGGGGTCGATATTTGCAGCCTTGGCTGTATTGGACATCATAACAGCGCAGAGGCAATCAGGACTTTTCCCAATTTCCTTCACCTTGGTGCAACAAGCTGCAGGGGGCTTGGCATTTCCATCTTGTGCCGCCCCAGAACAAGGAGTCAGCTTCAGGGCCAACTTATCTGGGTCGGAAGCTCCACAGCCCCCATCAGCTGCTTCAAGGCCTGCAATGCCGAACACCAAAACCAGACCCAGAAAGCACACTGACTTCAAAGAAGCCTTCATTTTAGTGAATTAATGTTTATGAAATTTATTCACCACTCAGCGCTGCTGCTGCCGTTTGCTTGCATTTATACTGGGTGGGACTTGGGAGAGGAGGCTCGAGATGGGTAATTGCTTTTGCAAATGGAATCCACATACGTAGACCCAATGGTACTGTAATGGCTTCTGATCTATTTTGATTTTATTATTTTTATTTTTGCATCTATATATTATTGCCGCACTAACCTAGTGGCTAGTGCTTTTTGTTTTTTCAGCCGGCAGCACTAACTGGTTGGTGTGTGAAGTCTGTGTTGGTTTATTTAAAATATATATTCAGATTTTGGTTCGAGGGGAGATTTTGCTATTACTGGCCATTGACTGCAGAGGTGGTGCACTGGTGGCTAACGAGTAATGAATGTGCTTATCTTCAGGATTTGAACCCCCCGATCTGAAAGGCATCAAATCTAAATTGTAGGAATGATTACAAGGGTGATTGCTCCCTCCTTTTAAACGCATGCCTATTTTTAATTTTATTTATTTATTCGTCGTGCCCACTGCAATGCAATCGTGACCTCCCTCCGATCATCAAGGGAAATCCCATAGAATTTACCATCATACATTCAAATTTGTACAAACCGAATATCTATCAACGTTTTACGTATCCGGACTTCATCGACCAAGTGTACAAATATGTGATGGCTTCTAATCATTTCGCTTACGATATAGCTATAATTAATGAGCCGGCTCCCGTAGCTTTTTCCCGATGATATATGAGGGTAAGAATAACATTTAATGCCCATTCAGTAATTTTTCCCTTGGATCGCTCGGATTTGTATGTCATAGGCATTGAACATATGAGATATTTTTATTACTTTGAGGATGTTAAACCAGAATCCATAGCATTCTTCCAACAAAATGATACTTTAACTTTCTCTGCTATACCATTTTGGGGGAACTTACTATAGGCTGCCTAATCATATTGGCTTGAGATCATTTTGAGAGAAACTTTATGACTTTAAGAGTATGGATATTTACAACTGGAAAGATGTCATGAATGTCTACATAGTAATGATTTGTGAATGCGCAAGATTTGAATACCTTTAGCAGTTAGTTAATATTTCCATCATACATCAATTACTTACTAAGTATACTTTGACAATGGATGATGTTTTAAAACTCCATTTGTAGGGGTTTAGCTCCAAAACGGTGGTGAATATATTTGCAAATGATGTTTCTCCTGATTTATTAATAGAACAGTTAACTAGTTAGAGTTCTTAAAGCCGCTAGCCCGACATTAAGAATGAAAAGGCTATTAAGCTATTGTAAGAGAAGTATTTTATTTCATGCATATCCAAACAATGTTCCTTTCACACTGAGTGCTCTTTCTTGTATTATGGTGCTAAGAGACTTGTGATAATATATTCTCTTAATATGCACATGAACATAACTTCTGCAAACATTCAATTACTTAATGTACTTGACCTTATGGTGCAAATGAGTTTTTGACCCAACCAACATGCCTTAAAATGAGGGTTCCTAACTCCTACTATCTTGGTTTCATGGTAGAGAAAAAAAGACTCCTACTAGATCGAGATATTGCCTTGATGCATATTATTAGCAGCAGCGGGCGACATACGGTGCTCCCTCAATGAAGACGACTATTATGCTATGGCATAGACAATGACGGACGACGATCACCATCCGATGGTTGCGAATGAAAAGACATAGAATTAAGAAGATTGCAAACTCTAAGAGAAAGTAAGCAAGCACGTTTTTTTATAAAATGCAGGTTGCAATCCTCATTTTATTTATTTATATATTTATTTATTCGTCTCCCTAGCATGAGAACATATCCGTGCCCCCACCAATCGTTATTGAGAGAGTCCTTATAGAGTTCACCATTAAACAACCCGATTTGTTGGAACCGAAAATCTATCAACGTTTTTCGGACTTCATCGAGCAAGTGTGCCAACATGTGACAATATAATAAATATATTAATTATTAATTATTTCATATATTGTTAGGCTAAAATGTTTTAATAATAAATCTATTTGCAGTTTCCAAAATATATTTGTATTGCAGGCTCTTTGCATTTTTATCAAAAATACATCGTTTTAATAAATAAATTTTTAATCAAAACTAAATCGTTTCAATAAAAATGCAAAGAAACTGCAATGCAATCTTAAAATGAGGACCGCAAGTAATATTACTCATGTTTTAATACTAATTTAGATCTTGTACGGAAAGGGAGGAATTGAATACTCCAATTAAAAAAAATACTTTTCCCTTTATACAAGTATGGAGGAAATGTTTGTGTTCCAAAGCAACTTTATATCAAGCACATAAATCAAATGCTACATTTAAGGCACCATTCAAACACCTTATTTAAAACATTTAATCTCATTGGTCTTTCAAGTTTATTTGTATGAACACGATTTTTGGTTTACCAAGGCTATATATTTTGGCAAGCATATATTATTTTTTCAAAACCCAACATGTGGATGTGATGCATTTAGTTTTTGCACCATTTTCTGTCGGTGATTGATCTTGTCGGCCTTATAAGAGTGGATGAGCCGGATTATGGCACCAAAGGATCACACAACTGTTCGTCTTTTTCTTACTCTCGTTGGAGAAACTAGAAAACTCTCACGAGCAAGACTTTCGGATGAAGAAGAAGAACTCTCATCTCTCATGCCTCGGTGGGTGGGTTTGGAAGTTGGGTCGGATTGTATTTTATTTTTAAAAAAACCCGGACCCGGTAATCAAGCACGCCACGTGGCATGAACAAACCAAGCACCGGCCGGCGTTGTGAGATAGATTGTAACTATTGTTCCACAGAGAGAAGAAGAAAGAAGAAAGAAGAAAGAAGAAAGAAGAAGAATTGGCGGAGGCGGAGGAGAGTTGAGATGAGGAAACGAAGGGTGTACGCATGGGGGGTTCCCATTTTGTGCTTCCTACTTTTGATGCTCGTCACTCCCGCCATCCCTCAGTCCCAACTATATCACCATTTCGCCGATCAACGCCACTTCTTTGGTATTTTTTATTTTTTATTCAGCCATCTTTTTCTTTTAATTATTTATCCTCCCCCTTTTCTTTCCAACAAATACATCTCTCTCCCTTTCGTTTCGTTTCGTTTCGTTTTGGCAACATATATATAGTTATGAACATGTAACGTAATTAGGGTTTGTCATTCAGTTGAACATATAGTTATGAACATGTAATGTAATTAGGGTCGTAGATGATAGACATTTCCTCCGATAATGTTTGCGATCACAAATGAATTGGGATTTGGAGGAAAATAAGAATTTTCAACCACAAATTTGTCGATGCTATATATATGTGTGTGTGTGTGTGTGTGTGTATATATGTGTGTGTGTGTGTGTGTGTGTGGTAATAAAACCAACGTAAAAAATCCTACACACACAGGCCATCACCCGAGTGCCTGCACGCCCAGTAAAAGATTCCCAGTAAATCGATATCCCCGAAATAAGTTACTTGGTATACAAAATCTTCATTTTGGTTCTCATCATTGAACTGGGTTTAGCTTAGCATCCACGCCACCCATACATATGCACGATGGTTTGATTACACATATTCTATTTCTACATGTACTTGGTATGTTACTTGCTTTGCACAATGCACGGCCCTTTGTGAGAAAGCAAGGGGGGCGACCTGCGACCTTTGAGTGAGTAATAAGAGTCATCGCATTTCATATTTTCAAATTCCAATTGCGGTTTTGATACTGTCTTGTTATTTTCTCAGGTATACCCAACGCTTTGAATGTGGTGTCAAATTTTCCTTTCCTTGCTATTGGTCTCGTAGGGCTTCTTCTTTGCTTTCAAAACAATTACTTTCGGTTGAGGTAATGTAGGGCTGTAATTTTATCCTCTGGCCTGAAGAGGAGCTGTGATTGAATTTAATCTGTCTGAGTTTTAATCGTTATATATAAAAGCTTGCGAGGTGAGCTGTGGGGATGGACATGCTTTTTCATTGGTGTAGCTGCTGTTGGTGTTGGTTCCTCATACTATCATCTCAGGCCAAATGATGCCCGCCTGGTGTGGGATCGGTTACCCGTGAGTTTTTTTTTCTGCTTCATCTATGGATTGATTATTACCATCATCATCTTGAAGATGTTATTTGGTGTTCTGGATGTAACACATTGATTGTTTGTGGCGTGCATAGATGACCATTGCGTTCACATCAATTGTCGCAATATTCATCATCGAAAGAATTGATGAGCAGAAGGGAACAGTGTCCATCATACCGTTGCTGCTGGCGGGTGCAATAAGCATTTTGTACTGGAGGCAAGCACGTTACTTAGTTATCAAAGCTCTTTTTCTTAGTTTTCTTCCTTCAGCTGTCAGCTTCCTGTTTTCAGTGAGTTGAGGTTTGGAATTGGGAGATGTTTTTAGGCATGGCATTGCTATTTGTGACTATTTCAAATACCATTGTAGGATTTTTATGCCACAAAGCCTATTAATAGATTATGAATTGTAATTACAACAAATGTTGAAAGCAGGATGATGCCTGTGTAAGGATATGTTACCAAACACTTTGATATAGATTGTAGCAGCTGTAAGCTACTATGACCAGCCTAAACACATTTCCAAACTGGCTCTTATATTTCAAGGTTGTTTTGAGTATTTCTGAGATATACTTTCCCCTGTAGGTTTTTTGATGATCTTCGGCCTTATGCCATTGTCCAATTTGTTCCTTGCATTGCCATTCCACTAATGGCTATCTTGTTGCCTCCAATGTACACACATTCCAGCTATTGGCTTTGGGCAGCAGGTTTGTGTTAATCATCTTTGAGCTCTACTTTATTCCCAAGCTAGCGCGTCATGGCGCATTTGCAGTTTTAAGTTCATTTCATGCTTGTAATTGCAGGATTCTATATTTTAGCTAAGATTGAAGAAGCAATGGATAAAGTAATATATAAATGGACACATCATGTTGTGAGTGGGCACACTCTAAAGCATCTGTGTGCTGCAATGGTTCCTGTCTTCTTAACGCTCATGTTGGCCAAGAGAACTATTGAAACGCAGAGGTTCTCTTTTTGGCGTTCTCTATATTTTTTAAAATAATAAAAGAAAATTAGTAGAAGTTACTATTTTTTGTTTGTAATGGTGCTGTGGTGTATTGTGTGCAATATCTTCCGATTCTTCCCCTAGCAGAGCATGGGGTCATCTGAAAGCCGTAAATATTTTTGATGCTAGCATAGCCTAGTGCAACTTTCTGATATTATAATGACTTATATAAATTTTTCAAATGAAACTGCTACAAATTCATTATCCTAAAAGGTGTGCGTTTGGGCTGTTTTTGTAGGACAAGTCTTCTGAAGACATGGAAGGTTTCTTGGACCAGGGTCAAGGAAAATGATTCGGAGGTAGAAGGTTACACGTGTACCTACTCCAGCGTCCAGGTTGAGGAGCCATCACTTTCGACCTGAATCTAGCACCGTGTTGTTGAAAAATGTTGTACTCACTCACCTGTGATGTATATATAAAATTTACATGCTGTGAATATGAATATAGATCACGGGACGGAGTTTTCTTTTTATAAAAGTTGCTGAATCGTTTTGTCAAAATATTGTGCAGCTCATCTTTTGAAATAGTCACAAGTCACTTCCATTATAATTCGTGACATTTGCAGTGAAATGTGTAGAAAAGTTAATTATGTTGACAAAGTTTTTTTGGACAATTCTAACAGATAAAAGTGAAAATTATTTATATGAAGTATCACTTTTATTTGTGTGCCTAAAAACTTTCCTTCAAATAATATATTACGGGACAAGCAATTAATATTTACTTTTAACACTTTAATTATAATTTTTATCATTACTAAATAAATAATATTATAATTATAATTATTAATATATCACTAAAAATAAAAAATAAATTAAATATAATTCATAAACATAATCATATTATTCTATGAGTACTCATCGAACGAGTCAGTTAATCGAATAAGCTTTTATACCGATTAGGTACAATGTGTTACCTTGTAACAAAAATATGATGGGAAAATACATATGGGTCTCACTATGTAATCAATATATATATATATATATGGTGAAAAATGCAGTGCAGAGTTGACACTGAGATTTTTTTTAAAAGACCTTTCTACCTTTAAATTCTCAAAAATAAAATTAAAACAAAAAGGTATTTATTAATGCAAAATTTAAAATTCAATTTCATTTTCTCATTCCTACAAAATATAAATTATTATCAAATTACAATGCAATAAAATTTTAAAAAAAAGCGTACAATTTAGTAGTATAATATTATTTTTAAAAATAAGAAATTCAATAATTTTAAAATTATTTATGAGTAATGAAATTCATTTGAAATCATAATTTTTTAAAATAATCTTATTTTTAAAAAATAATCTAAAAAAATTCAGAATACATAAATAAAATTACGAATGAAACTATAAATCGACAAACCGGTCCAAACCGACTCGCCAAAACCATCAACTTATTAAACCGCTTAAGCCAAACAAAATCATTTTAGTTTGGTTTGAAACCGAATAACATATCGGTTTGTTTTGGTTTGAGATTTTAAAACTGCGATTTAAATCAAACCGAACCGAAATAATATTATCATTTACTTATTTTTTATCTTTACTTAATGTTTTGAAAGGTATTTATTTAAAATTATTTGTTAATATGTTATGTTTGTAAATTATATTATACTTTTAGAATTATAACTTATTGATGTGTTAATACTATTTTTTATTTTATATTATTTTAATTTTTTAAAATTAAAAATTAATAAATAAAATCTATTATAATTGATAAATTTTTAAACTATTAGTTTAAACCGATCTAGAATCAATTTAAATCGGATTTGATTTGATTTGGTCAAAAAGTTGAACAAGAAAGCAAATTGGTTTGAACTTACTTTACCCCTAAATCAAACCCGTTAGTTAAAAACTTTAAAAAGGTTGGAACAAAATAATTGGACCAACCGAGAACCGAACCCGGACCGTTTGCTCTGAGAGTCATTCCATCAGACCATTGGTCCAAAAAATAATTTTTTGTGAGGGCGTACTCTATAAGTAATATAACATAACAATAAATGTGATGGTGATGGTGATGGTGATTTTATCTCCTGCAGAGCCAGCCATGGAAGGGTGCAGCATATGAATATTTACATGCTGAGAATACGAATATAGATCACGGGACGGAGTTTCTTTTTATAAAAGTTGCTGTGAATATGAATATTGTTTTGTCAAAATAAATTCTTTTTAATTTATTATTTTTTAGTGATATATTAATAATTATAAATAAATTATTATTTATTTATTTATGATACAAATTATAATTAAAGTGTTAAACGTAAATATTAATTGCTTTTGCCGTAATATATTATTTGGACGAGGAAAAAAAGTAAGTTCATGAGGATGAATGAGAAAATTTATTAGGCACACAAATAAAAGTGATACTTCATATAAATAATTTTCACTTTTATTTGTTAAAATTGTCCAAAATAGTATAACTTTGTCAACACCAGTATAATTAACTTTTCTATACATTTTTTTTTACTTTATAATGCTGAGAATTTCACGAATTATAATGGAAGTGACTTGTGACAACTTTAAAAAATAATAAATTAAATATAATTCATAAGCATAATAACATTATATATATATATATATATATAATATTGGTTCTTAAACGAATTCTCTGAGTCCTCATTGAACGAGTCAAATATATATTGCCTGCTGATCAAACAAGCTTTTATAGGATCGTATTCAAATCAGTCTATTATTTTACCGATTCAATACAATGTGTTACCTTGTAAAAAAAATATGACGAGAAAATACATATGGGTCTCGTTATGTAATCAATATATATATATATATGTGGTGAAAAATGCAGTGCAGAGTTGACCGTGAGATTTTATTTAAAGACCTTTCTATCTTTATATTTTAAAAAACAAAATTAAAACAAAAAAGTATTTGTTAACGCAAAATTAAAAAATCAAATTCATTTTTTCACTCCTACAAAACATAAATTATTCTCAAATTTCAATACAATAAAATTTAGTAAACAATGTGCAGTTTAGTAGTATACAATTATTTTTAAAAATAACAAATCCAATAAGTTTAAAATTATTTATGAGTAATATAAATTCACCTGAAATTATAATTTTTAAAAATAATATAACAAAAAAACTCGAAACTATAGATAAAACTCTAAACCGGCAAATCGGTTCAAATTAACCTGCCGAAACCGTCACTTATTAACATATCGTTTTGGTTTGATTAGAGATTTTTAAATCGCAATTGAAATCAAATCGAACCAAAATAATATTATCATTTACTTATTTTTTATCTTTATTTAATATTTTATAATGTATTTATTTAAAATTATTTATTAATACTTAATTTGTTTTATTTATAAATTGTATTATCTAATTTTGATACATTTAAAATTATTGATAATTTTTTAAACTGGTAGTTGAAACTGAACCGTTCTAAAATCAATTTAGTCTGGTTTAATTTACTTTGATCAAAACAATAGGTTTATAGTTTGATTTGATTCGAACCAAAAAATCAATTTGGTTTGAACTGACTTCACCCCTAAATCAAACCCCGTTTGTTAAAAAATTTGAAAGGGTGTCATTACATAAGCAAAAAATAATTAGACCAGTCCCGATTCGAACGCGGGCTGCTTGAACTGAGAATCATTCCATTAGACCAATCCTCATGACTGTACTTGGTAAATGCATACTGTATAAGTAATATAACAGAACAACAAATGTAATGGTGATGGTGATCGTCATGGTGCTTTTATCTCATGCAGAGGCAGCCAGGGAAGGGTGCAGCGTATATCTCAGGTAGGCGATCAGGGTGACGGGGAGGGTTTGGCCTTGTTGGGGGGCAATTGATTTGCAATTGATTTTTATCATTACTACTTAAATAATATTTTAATTATAATTATTAATATATCACTACAAATTAAAATAAAAATAAATTAAATATAATTTATAAACATAATCATATTATTCTATGAGTCCTTATCTAGTTGAATTGCTAATGGAACAAGCTTTTTTATACCGGTTAAGTACAATGTGTTAAAAATATATTTATACCTTGTAAAAAAATATGACGGGAAAATACATATGGGTCTCACTATGTAATCAATATATATATATATATGGTGAAAAATGCAGAGTTGACACTGAGATTTGTTTTTAAAGACCTTTCTACTTTTAAATTTTTAAAAACAAAATTAAAACAAAAAGGTATTTGTTAACGCAAAATTCAAAATCATTTTATCATTCCTACGAAACATAAATTACTATCAAATTATAATGCAATAAAATTTAGAAAACAGCCGTGCAGGTTAGCATATACTATTTTTTTAAAATAATAAGTTTAATAATTTTAAAATTATTTATGAGTAATAAAATTTATTTGGAATTATAATTTTTAAAAATAATCTTATTTTCAAAAAATAATCTAACAAAAAAACTCGAAATACATAAATCAAACTAGGGATGAAACTCTAAAGTGGCAAACTGGTCCAAACCGACCCGCCAAAACCGTCAACTTATTAAACCGCTTAAACTGAATAAAATCATTTTGGTTTGGTTTGAAACCGAATAACATATTAGTTTGCTTTGGCTTGAGATTTTAAAACCGCGATTTAAATCAAATCGAATCGAAATAATATTATTATTTACTTATTTTATATTTTTATTTAATATTTTGAAACGTATTTATTTAGAATTATTCATTAATATGTTATATTTGTAAATGATATTATTAATACTTTTAGAATTATAAATTATGTGTGAATACTATTTTTTTTATATTATTTTAATTTTTAAAAATGTAAAAAATAATAAATCAAACCCGTTTAAAAACTTTAAAAAGGTTGGAGCAAAATTATTGGACCAGCCGGGAATCGAACCCGGACCGCTTGCTCTGAGAGTCATTCCTTTAGACCACTGGTCCACATGACAGCCGTTACTGGGAGCGTACTGTATAAATAATATAACAAAACACAAAGGTGATGGTGATGGTGATTTTATCTCCTGCAGAGCCAGCCATGGAAGGGTGCAGCGTATATCTCAGGTAGGCGATCAGGGTGACGGGGAGGGTTTGGCCTTGTCGGGGGGCATTTGATTTGCACTTGCAGGGTCTGAAATGAAATGTCGACCCTTTCGATCCCATCTCCCCAAACCCTCTCCTTATCGTTTTCTAGGGTTTTAGGTGGCCCAACCACAACCACAACCACAACCAGGCTGTTCCTCCACCATCTCCTGATAGATTCATGTATACAACAGTCATCCATGGTCTATGTGATAGATTTCATCTCCCAATTAGAAATTCCATGTGATAGATTTCATCATTGTTCTTCACTCAGTTTCACCATCTCAAGGGGTAACATTCTCGATCGGTACATGGCCTCATAAATGTTTCGCCAATAATATATTAGTAAGTGCACGATCACAAGAACAATCGACACAACACACTCGTCCCAGCCCACCACTCTCAATCCTCTCTCTCTCTCTCTCTCTCTCCCTCTCCCTCTCCCTCTCTCTCTCTCTCTCTCTACATGCACCGCAGCCGCGACCCCCGGCCGGACCACATCTCTTCCCCCTTCCTGCTCCCAGCAAGCGTCCGATCCTGCCCCTCCCGCTTCGGAAGTCAGGTCCATGCCCTCGTATACATGTCTGGACTCCACTCCAATCGGATCATTCACAAGTCGCTGATCCATTTCTACACGCCTTACCGCGAGTCGGAACATGCACAGATGGTGTTCGACGAAATGCCCGAGGGAGAGGTCGTGTCGTGGACGTCGATGATCCACCGGTTAGTCGATAATGCCGTCCGACCCGTTCCAAGACGGACCGTGGCGTATCCCATGGCGAGGTTGTCTTCTTCGTCTTCCCTGACCTACCTCGTCCGTCGAGGCCAAACATGTGGCCTTACCACTGCAATGGATGCAGGAGGACGCAACATAGAAGAACAGCCCCACAGCAGTCGACAACATCTCCTCGAGGACGTCGCAAAACAGATCTGCAGAATCACCCGAACTAGACCCAGGTGGGAGGACACGCTCCTCCACGACTTCCCATCCTTCGATTTCTTCGACCCCATTTTCCTGAATGCGTTCTTTAGCCACCAAGCTAATGCATTGCTCTCTCTCCGATTCTTCCGATGGCTAATGAGCTCTGAAGACCGCAGTTCCAAACTCCACCCTTCTTCTTGTCATGCGCTCTTTGTTGCGCTTGTGGGTGCAAACGCCTCCATTGCTGCAAAGTCGTTTCTTGACTCCACCCATTTTAGTCCGAGCTCGGGGTCTCTGGAGTCCTATGTTCAATGCCTCTGTGGTGATGGGTTGATTCAAGAGGCTTTGGATGTGGTCGACAAATTGATAGATTCTGGCGTCCGTCCTTCGGTGATTACTTGGAACCGTGCTCTATTGGGCTCCCTTGAGATTGGAAGGACCGATTTTTTTTGGGTTTTGTATGGAAAAATGATGGAACTTGGTGTTGGAGGGGATGTTGACACTGCTGGGTATCTCATTCAGGCCTTCTGCGACGACAATAAAGTTAAGGAAGCTCATGACCTGCTTCAGAAAATCATGCAAGATGGTGTTGTGCCTAGAAATGCCGCTTTCAATAAATTGATATCTGGGTATTACGAAAACGAGAGCTATGCTAACGTATCCGGCCTCCTCCACACCATGATTGCTAGGGACCAAGTTCCGGAGCTTTCCATTTATCAGAAGATTATGCTGGCACTTTTCAAAAGCCGCAAATACCCTAAAGCTTTTCAAATTTTCAATGATCTCAAGGATAGGGGTTATGCTCCTGATAGATTCATGTATACAACAGTTATCCATGGTCTATGTGAGATGAATCGGGTCGGGGAGGCTAGGAAGGTGTGGTTTGAAATGATCCGGAAAGGGATCCTGCCAAACGAACACACTTACAATGCGCTTATTCATGGTTTTTGTAAGATAGGTGATATGGAACAGGCTTGGACGTTGTACAAGGAGATATGTGAGAAGGGTCGTAGAAAGACCATGATTACTTTTAATACCATTATTGGAGGGCTCTGTTCAAATGGAAGGTCAATGGAAGCTCATGGCTTGTTTTTTAAAATGACCCAAAAGGGTTTGGCTCCTGACACGATTACTTATAACTTTCTAATTGGGGGGTTTTGTGTGGAAGGGAAAGTAGTTGAGAGTATGAAGCTTTTGGAAGAAATCAAAAGCCAGGGTTTACAGCCATCAAATTCTTCTTACACGTAAATTATAAAAACACTTTGTGAGACAGGAAATCTGCATAAAGCTAAATTTTATTTTAAGGAAATGCAGGATGAGGGTGTCCAACCAGCTACTTGTACTTTTGATTTTATCATTTCGGCTTTGTGCCAGCTAGGATATGCTGCAGAGGCCAAGGAATGGCTGACAGAGATGTTGAGGAGTGATCTCAGACCACAGAAGGAGACTTTTGAGGGTTTGATTCAATGCCTTTTACAGAGAGAGATGTTTGATGATGCATTGCTTATTTTTAATGCAATGTTTAAACTAGGTTACACACTAAGAGCATTTGTATCATTCTCTGGTTAATAAAGTTTGCAAAGAGGATTCCCAGCATGTCCTCCAAACATGTTTGCAGGACACTTCCATTCCATGGTAAAAGTTCCGGTCTTGAGTTCCTGTTTACTCAATAAGCTTAAGCTCATTTAAATGAAATATTGAAGGACCATGTTTTCTTGATAAATTTTCTCCACTCCTTGTAATGTTTGGGATTTGCAGGTAAAAGTTCCATTATATGGCTGTGATTGCTATGCTTATGCCCTCTTGGCCTTTAATTATGTGGATCTTGTTTTTGAGTCAGGCCTTAAGGTCAGCTTCTAATAATGGTTGTATCCTTTTGCTATACAATCTTGATGTTTATATAGAAGCTTCCCTTAGGTTGTTTTTAACTTTCAATGAAAACCTATGGAAAGGGGTTTAATTGTTACTTCTATTAAATCATGGATTCAGATTTTGTAAACTGCCTCCAGTTTGTGTCATTATTATTAATATTATTTTAATGGAATAGGTCGTCTTTCTATCCTCTTGTGCTTGAAGTCTATTCAATGTTGATCTTCAAGTTCTAGGCAAATTTATGTTGTCTAGCTTATGAAATTGTTTAGTTTAGTTCTTCCATGTGGTCCTATTTTGAAGTTGCTCGCTTCCGTATTGCCAGTCTGATATGTGTTTAGTTATCTACAAACTGGGCCCCTCTATGCTTGACCTATGTTGGGATCATTTCAGCTCTTCATTTCTAATCCCAATTCCTCGGCTGATATGGTTTGCAGGCCAGACTACCTACCCCTAGTCAATGGCTGAGATTTGCCCTACATAGAATGGGCACCAAAAAGACATGTAGTTTTATTGTTTTTCTTTTTCTCAGTGGTTCCTGTTATTCATTGTGACATTTTGGTTGTTATCTCAATGCATTGCCATTGCTTTCATGTTGCTCTTTTCTTTGTCTAATCACATCAATGGTAGAATGTTTTGGCTAGTTTTTTCTTTATGGTGCAACTTATATTAATTTCTTTTGATTTAGTGCTTGTTTCTTCCCCCATATTCTTGGCATAATTGATCAGCTTATTTTGAAAGAGCGATGGGTTGTTATCGGTGGAAGAACTAAACTGAATGAATAAGTGCTAACCACGCAATTGTGTAGAGCTCTCACAACTCACAAGCATATTTGTGTGTTTATTATATATCTAGAGTTTTATGTTACCCTTTTTTATAATAGGGCTGTGATGGAGATAGTAAAACCTAGAATTTCTGTTTCAAGCATTTGCAATCTCGATTTTTTGTGCATACAATACAAGATCAATGTGCTCTAGCTAACTATACCAACAACGTGCTTCTTTTTCAATTTAGGTACACTACTAGCCCACATTTGTTTTCTGGACATTCTGAGGAGGCATTTGCCTGTGTTAAGAGAGGTATTAAATATTGATGTACCTTCACTCAATAGGTTATAAAGAAGAAAAGTAGGCTTATCTTTAAGTTCTTGTTGATAGCCCCAGATCCATTCCATGGTAAAAGTTCCTGGTTACTCAATAGCCTTAAGTTCATTTAAATGAAAGATTGAAGGACCATGTTTTCTTGATATATATATTCTCCACTCCTTGTAATATTTGGGGTTTGTAGGTAAAAGTTCCATTATATGGCTGTGATTGCTATGCTTATGCCATCTTGGCCTCCGGTTATGTGGATCTTGTTATTGAGTTGGGCCTTAAGGTGAGCTTGTATCTTTTTGTTGTACAATCTTGCGCCCAGGTTCTTCAAATTGGCTGGGATTCCACCAAGATGAGCAGAGCACATAGAGCCACTCTGACTCATATCTGGAACCCAACTCGTGGAGTTTGAATAGGCGAAGGGGATGATTCTCATGTGATTCTTGTGAATTAATATATTTTGTATTTTCTGCTAATAAAACTTAGTTTATTATACGTTAATTTGCTTATTCTTTATTTTTTCGAATTTGTTCAGTGCAGCTTTAATTTTAATTTTCCGGTATGGAATCTGACTTGATGAAGTTGCTAGTTTAGCTTAGAAACTGCCAGTTTCTTATTCCGCGATTAAATGAGCTTATTTTGTGTGTTTATAGTGTTCTGGGAATTGGGAAATATATCTATGCAACTTAACATTGCAGTAACTCATCTTTGATTTCTGCTTCATTTACTTCATTAACCTCTTGCTCGTAGGAGATTCAAGTGAAGGTAGATGGGCTTGTATATGGCGTGAAGATGAGACTACTAAATCCAAACGACTGATCTAAGTTTCAGGCAAAGGAGGGATTACAGCAAATGGATTTTCAATTTTCATGGAAAAAGGGAGAGAGTTGGGGAAGTAGCGGAAGAAACAACCTTTCTTATAACATTGACTAACATAATAATTTTATATCAGTATATCACCAAAGCATAAAGGATTCCTCGGTGGAGAAATCAAGCTCTGCCCAACTTGAAGTGCATTCGAGGATCATGATCACGAGGTGATGTTTGGTACTCCCCGCACATATTACCCTCGGTTTGCAATTTTCAAGTTACATGGGTGCAAATCAAAATGTAACACAGTAGATATTCCAGAAAAATAATGAAGGAAACAAGATTCAACTGAAGCAACAATCAATTCCCCCCACCCCAAATATATCGGCCTGAATGTCTGGAACTCATACTACAAAAATAAAGGAGCAAAATATATCGGCAAAACAAAATAAACCTTCTTTTTTTTCTTGTCCTCTTCCAAAATAAACAAAATAAACCTTTTACACACACACACACACACATATATGCAGCTGGACCAGCAGGAGCAGAGGTGCGTGGTGAGCGTGTGCCAGCCAGGCACCAACTTCCTGGCCGCCGGCTACTGCATGTACTCCAGCTCCGTCATCTTCGTGCTCTCCATTGGCACGGGCGTGTATGCCTTCACCCTTGACCCCATGTTCGGCGAGTTTGTCCTCACCCAAGAGAAAATCCAGATTCCCAAGTCTGGCAAAATCTACGCCTTCAATGAAGGGAACTACCAGCTTTGGGATGACAAGCTGAGGATGTACATTGATGGGCTGAAGGACCCCGGCCCCAGCGGCAATCCCTACTCTGCCCGCTACATTGGTAGTTTGGTCGGGGACTTTCATCGAACACTCCTGTATGGCGGCATTTATGGGTACCCCAGGGACAGGAAGAGCAAGAATGGGAAGCTCAGGCTCTTGTATGAGTGTGCGCCCATGAGCTATATAGTTGAACGGGCCGGTGGGAAAGGATATGATGGCCACCAGAGAATTCTGGACATCGTACCGGTTGAGGTGAGTACTACTAGCCCGTTGTAGACTTGTAGTGTTTTTGTTGTTGAGATTTCTGTCTTCTTTCTTTTTTGTTGGTTATTAAATTTTGTATTTGATCACGGGGTACATTTTTGGCTATTATTATGTCACATACAGATACATCAGCGTGTTCCACTTTATATTGGAAGCGTCGAGGAAGTGGAAAAACTTGAAAAGTACTTGGCTTGATTGGCTTTGGGAAGCCGGTGAATTTCGATTTTGTGTGATTGATTATGTTTCCTTGATATATAGTTCTTCAAGACAAGGGAAATGGGCTTAACGCCATAAATGGTTCTCCTTTAATTTTTAGAATGCTTAGCTTAGACATTAGATGCACTTTGAAGGAAGAATATAACCGCAAATAGAGCCTCAAGATATCATCTTCTTCCCCAAGTTGTAGAGCAAAAGAAATTATAACGTAAGATAAAGGAGACGGAACTATATATATTCCACATTTGCCAGTGCCCAAATCACACACACACACACACACACACACATATGTGCTTAGTACGGTTGTTGGGTCTTTTAACACGCATGGGGCTAATATGTAATATTATGCACTATCAAATTTTAAATAAAGACAGATAAAGTGATTTAATAAGGTTTCAGATATTTTGCCAATAACTATCAAAATAAAGTGATGATATTTATGAACAAATCAAGAAATATTAGAAGTTAATTAAATAATTAATTTATAAAATACAGTTATGATTTCAAAAACCATGTGTCATAATTCACTTTACATGCACATCTCATCGATAGTTTGGTAAAAGAGGATTTTCTGGTTTAAAAGCCTCTAAAGCAAAATATTTTAAAATATCAATCGTAGTTTTAGGATTATCTAATATTGGAGAATTAGATGTGTTTCTATTTAATTATTGTTTTCGATAATTTGACATGTACTTAATCCAACAACTGATATTAGAGTTATTGGGGTATATAAGGTATTAGAGTCATTGTTCTAAGAGTTGTGGATTTGGAGTTGCATTATGGGTCGATAAAACCGTTGAACTCACCGTACAAAATACCCCTCAAAACAAAAGGGAGATGGACAAGTGGGAATGATCGAGCTGAATTAGTTTGATGGTTATAAAACATACTATTCTATAAGCATTTAGGAGAATTATGTATGATGAAGCCATAGCAACTAAGGATTTTCTTAAAAATCTCACGAAAATAATTTTCTAAAAGTGAAATGATAGAAACTAATATACTATTAGGAAATATTATCTCATTGAGATACAAAGGAAAAAAAACATTAAGGAGTACATAATGAAAATGTCTCACATTATTTCAAAGTTGAAAATACTAAAGTTAGAATTATTAGAAGACTTGTTAGTACATTTGGTATTAATATCTCTATCAAGACAATTCGGGTGAGTTATATATGTGAAAAGGAGACTTGGTCCCTTAATGAGCTCACCTCACATTGTGTCGAGGAAAAGAAAAGGTTGAAGCATGATAAGATAGAAAGTGCTTATTTGGATAGCACCTCTAAAAATAAAAGATCCAATACAAGAAAATTGAATAAGAGTGTTATGGTTCAGGCCCCACAAAAGAAACAACATAACATTCAAAATGAGGACGCTTATTACTTTTATGGTGTTGTATGTCATTAGAAAAAGCATTGTACTAATTATTATACTTAGTGTGCATAAGGTATGCTTTTTAATTATGTTTGTTTTGAGACTAATTTAATATCAATACCTAGACACATGGTTGATAGATTTTGGTGCAACAACTCACATTAGTGTGTCTATATAAGGTTGCATGAATTGTCAAAAATCAAGTCATAGTAAAAGATACATCTATGTTGGCGACGACAAGTCAATTTAAATTGAAGCAATAAGAACATTTATATTATTATTTTAGATCGAATATGATTTTTGTTTCTATTTTAGACAAATTTGATTATTCTTGTTCATTTGGAAATGAAATATTAGTCTTTTTATAATTCAAAAATGGTTGGTACTAATTCTTTATCAAATTATGATAATTTATATATGCTTGACATAATTGTTTTATTTAATGAAACCTTGCATGTAAATGCTCAAAATGTAAAATGTAAATTAATTAGCGAGAATTATGTTTCTTTGTGGAATAAGATATTTGGTCAATCTCCAAAATGAGAATTGAGAGGCTTATGTAAGAAAGTGATTCTTGATCCCCTTAATTTTTATGATTTTTATATGTGCATTAATTACATAAATGGAAAATAGACATATATAAGGAGATTTGGTAGCAACATGACTTCAAATGTCTTAAAACTTATACATACGAATATTGTGTATCATTTCCTATGGCTTCTTGGAATGATCAACGACATTATATAATATTCACAAATAATTTCTCACAATATCACTAGCTTTATCTAATTTATGAGAAGTCTCGACCAGACAAGTTCAAATATTATAAAATTAAAGTTAAAAATTAACTTATTAAAAATATTATATTTGACGATGGTGGCAAGTAAACTTATAAGATTTAAGTGTAGCTTGCAAACTATAAATAAGGTTTTTAAACTCTGCAATGGAATCCAAATTGTTGAAAAATTAAAATAGAGATCAAAATTATTTAAAACCACTATAAAATTATCATTTGCATTCCCTTGTAAAAAAAATCTTCAGTGCTTTTGCAAACAAGTAACTTACACAGTTACATGTGGTTTCCGCACCCTAAAATGCATTTATATTGAGATTTACCATATAACTTTAATTTGGTAAACATATCTATATTTAACTATATATTTTCATTAGCTAAATGATCTTTTTTTTACTGGACTTTTGAATATTGAATAGGAGTGACCCTTTTAATATTGATTAAGTAATGCATAAAAGAGTGCCCCATGGGTATGACTATGAGTTTTGTTACCAACCTCGACTTCAGGTATTAACCCAATACATTTGATTTAGGTTTGAATGAAAGCTAACTTTAAAATAAAAAAATTTTATGTAACGATTTATGGGATTGTCGTAAAATTCGTAACTGATTGAACGGTTTTTTTTTTTATTCTAATAATTTAATATGCTTACAAATAGTCATGATTACCTATCAATTATGAGATTATATATAACATTATTCAATTTAAAATAAGTTTTTAGTTGTTAAGGACGACCAATGACTAAACACCAATCCATTTTATAACTAGTGTATTTATCGACCCAATGTAAACCGATCCGACCCAAAAAGAACGACACTGCTTATTAATATTTTTTATATATACATATATAATAGTACGCATTTATTTTCTATCGACAAAAAATACAGATTATTATTATATATATATATATTATTAAATTCCAAGGAAAAAAACTAACATCTCATTCTCTTCAAAATAAATAAAACCTATAAAATGGGATGTGTCTATATTAAATTAACACCTTATAATTAATTTCAACGGTATTTTAAAATAATATTAATTATTAATTGTATTTTTAGTTTATTTTATTGTAAAATCTAAATCCATTTGTGAGGATTTTTAAATTTTTATAAAATTCAGTTTCTTTTTGTTTTTAAAATAATAAATAAAGATATATTAAAAATATTAAAAAATTTATATTTTAAATATTTATTTATTTTAGTGATGTGACTGTAGTAGTTAAATCAAATGAACCGGTAGAGATAAAAAAACCTGGCAGCCAAAAGAATAGAGAAAAAATTTACAATCGGCTGCAAATGGCAGTGTATGTTTCAACAAATAAATTAAAATAACAAAATAGCATTCGAGGTTGGTAAAACAAACAAATAAAATAAATAAAGGATGATATATATATATATATATATATATAATATGCCGAATTAATTTATTATATAATATACAATAAAAACGAATTATATATATAATTGTTTTATATTTTATATAAATAAATTTGGCTGCAAATTGAGACCCGCACTGTCGCCTGTAACAAAATCTGATGAAATCCGAGAACATTTAATGCACGCTTAGTAAGATCGATTGCGCACGAGCCATGAGGTAATCATAGCGCAATAATGTATTTTAAATAACTCAACTTTTAAAGTCACTGATTAGGATCCTTAAAAACGGGGTTTGGGCGTGTGTTTATTTTAATTTAATAATAATATAAATTTAAAAAGTTATTTGTTAATTAAATTGAATTAAAATTAAAAGTAATAAAATTTACTGTAATATGAATAGGGATTTTTTTGGTTCGAGCCGTTCGTTAATTTAAAAAAAAAAAATATAAGTTAAAAAAAAAGAGAGGGGGGGGGGGGGGGGGGGGGGGGGGGATAATTCAAGGGGGGGGGGGGGGGGGGGGGGGGGGGGGGGGGGGGGGGGGGGGGGGGGGGGGGGGGGGGGGGGGGGGGGGGGGGGGGGGGGGGGGGGGGGGGGGGGGGGGGGGGGGGGGGGGGGGGGGGGGGGGGGGGGGGGGGGGGGGGGGGGTATTTTTGGGGGGGGGGTTGGGGGGGGGTTTGTTGTTTTTTGGGGGGGGGGGGGGGGGGGGGTTGGGATTTTTTTTTTTTTTTTTAATCCCTCTAACCCATCTACTTTTTCTTTTCCGTCTCTCTCTCATCCACATATCCATTTCACGCAGCGCGCGGAGCCGATCTGTTTCTGTCAGTTCCCGATGGTCGAATAATAATAATAATTAAAATAAAACAAAACAAAAAAGCAGGCTCCCTCCATCATGGATCCATCTCCTCTCTACTGCTACACGCCACCACGCTGTCCATCAATCACACAAGATCAACCATGACCAAGTAATTTTTTTTTAAATTTAACTTAATTTTAAAAATAAACATTTAAAACACATTCATAAAAAAATTTTCAAATTACAAGACAAACTTTAATAAAAATTTTAAAAATAAAATATTAAAATCAAAACTTATATATAATCTCTAACTATTTTTTGTTTTTAAATACAAATGCAAATAAATTTTAAAATTTTTTTATATTGTTTAGACTCATTAAATAAAATTTTTTTAATAATAATAATAATAATAATAATTAAAACAAAACAAAATTAAATAAATAAATAAAACAAAACAAAAATCACAGTCAACTCTTTCACCCTCATCTCTATCTCTCCCTTTGCGCAGGGCCGATCCAATTTACTGGCTTCACTTTTTAGATCCTGTGCAGTTTATGTTCTTTAATTTTATGTTCTTTGCGCAGGGCCGATCGGCTGATTGATACTGCGCGCTGGGATCCGAAAAAGGCATTCGCCATCTACCCACCGGTCCAAGCCGCACTTCTCCTCTTTACCCAACAGATAAAACTATATATGCTCCACCCGCCCTCTGCCAACTCCGAACAAGCCGCGCAGCCACTGCCACCTGGCGCCACCCACCCCTATGGCCAGAGCAGTCCCATGTGATGTCTCCGCAGTCCATGGAAAGGAACTGTGTAAACAAAATGCCGCACGCACAGCTGCCGCCACCTGCAACCAAATGTTATCAAAGAACAAAGTTTCGAACTTAATTTTAAAAATAAACATTTAAAGCACATTCATAAAAAAAAAATCAAATTACAAGACGAACTTTAATAAAATTTTTAAAAATAAAATATTAAAATCAAAACTTATATATAATCTCCAACAATTTTTTGTTTTCAAATACAAATTCAATTCTATCAAATTCAAATAATTTTTTATTTTTTTAATTTATTAAAACTCATTAAATAATTTTTTAATAAAAATAAAAATAATTAAAACAAAACAAAAAAATATAAAGAAATAAACCAAAACAAAAAACACAGTCAACTCTTTCTTTCTCATCTCTATCTCTCCCTGCCGTCTCGTCTCTTTGCGCAGGGCCGATCGCCCTTTCTTCCCCAGCGGTCCACGTCGGCTTTTTTATTTCTACGGATCGCTCCTCACTCAAATGCGTAAATATTTGAAATATAAATTTTTAAACATTTAAAATATATCTTTATTTATTATTTAAAAAACAAAGAAAGATTGAATTTCAAAATAATAATAATAATAATTCACGAGAATGGATTTAGATGTTACAATAAGAAAACAACTAATAAATGGTATTTTTTTGAAATATGGCTGAAATTAATTATAAGGTGTTAATTTAATAGATACATTGGTTTTATTTATTTGGGAGAGAATGAGATCTTAATTTTTATATTGGAGTTTAATAGAATATATATATGTGTGTGTGTGTGTGTGAATAAACGGTGGGTAGAATTATAATACGTTAGGATTTGGTAATCTGATTAACTCATTTGATTTTTTTTACTGTAATTTAATGGATTTATTCTATCTTACAAGTTTTGTTTATTTTGAAGCGAATGAGATCTTAATTTTTGTTGTCGGAGTTTAATAGAACGAAGAAAAAAAATTCAACGAAACATACTATTGTATTTTTTAAAACCAAATTCTTATCTTAATGAAGCCAAATATGTGGGAAAAAAATTTTTCACTCCTATAATGTTTTAGTTGAGAGCCATTTTTACTCTTTATTGTTATTTTTTTGAAAAATATTTTTTATTTTTTATTTTGACCTTTGATTATTTTCCTTTATTGTGTTTCCTAATTTTTAAATTTTGTTTTGATTTTTAACTTATTTTCATCCGGTGAGACATGTAGGATTATTCCTTAATTATTTTCGGTAGACATCCTCATTTGCCTTTTTATTGTGTTTTGATTTTACTCCCATGTCGGATTATTCTTATTCTTTTTGAAAAATAATAGGATTTGCATGGGCGGGGTATGATCACGCAATATTTAATCTGCATATCGGGTTGATACGTTGGATTGGAAGATCATATTAGGAGCTATTAGATACAAGTGTCATTATTACGTTACATGACATGCAATATGATGAATGTTCCGACAACGAGGATATAATAACATCCATATACTAGATTGATTTTTATTGGCGCGCTCAGAGCAAAAATGGTTGGATAGCTGGCATTCATTTTTGTTTCTGTTTTTATTATTTGTTTGTATGCTATAGCAACTATATTTTCCCGGGTGAGACTACCAATGCCGCACAGCTGCCACCTGGAACCAAATCGTCATGATTACCTATCAATTATGGGATTATATATAACATTATTCAATTTAAAATAAGTTTTTAGTTGTTAAAGACGACCAATGACTAAATACCAATCCATTTTATAACTAGTGTATTTATCGACCCAATGTAAACCGATCCGACCCAAAAAGAACGATACTGCTTATTAATATTTATTATATATATACATATATAATAGTATGCATTTATTTTCTATCGACAAAAAAAACACATATTATTATATATATATATATTATTAAATTCCAAGGAAAAAAAACTAACATCTCATTCTCTTCAAAATAAATAAAACCTATAAAATGGGATGTGTCTATATTATATTAACACCTTATAATTAATTTCAACCGTATTTTAAAATAATATTAATTATTAATTGTATTTTTATTTTATTTTATTGTAAAATCTTGAGGATTTTTAAATTTTTACAAAATTCAGTTTCATTTTGTTTTTTAAATAATAAATAAAGATATATTAAAAATATTAAAAAATTTATATTTTAAATATTTATTTATTTTAGTGATGTGGCTGTAGTAGTTAAATCAAATGAAACGGTAGAGATAAAAAAAACCTGGCAGCCCAAAGAATAGAGAAAAAAATTACAATCGGCTGCAAACCTCAGTGTATGTTTCAACAAATAAATTAAAACAATAAAATAGCATTTGGAGTTTGGTAAAACAAACAAATAAAATAAATAAAGGAGGATATTAATATATATATATATATATATATAATGCCGAATTAATTTATTATATAATATACAATAAAAACAAATTATATATATAATTGTTTTATATTTTATATAAATAAATTTGGCTGCAAATTTTGAGACCCGCACTGTCGCTTGTAACAAATCTGATAAAATCGCGAAACATTTTTAATGCACGCTTAGACGAGGATCGCACGAGCCATGAGGTAATCATAGCATAAATAAATAAATAATTTTAAATAACTCAGTCACTTTCTCAGGAGTCACTGAGTCAGGATCCTTTTTAAAAACGGGGTTTGGGCGTGTGTTTATTTTAATTTAATAATAATATAAATTTAAAAGTTGATTTGTCAATTAAATTTAATTAAAATTAAAAGTAATAAAATTTACCTGTTAATATGAATAGGGATTTTTTTTTCGCGTTCGAGCCGTTCCGTGAATTGTAAAAATAAAAAATATAAGTTAAAAATAATTCAAAAATCTACATCTCTAACCCATCTACTTTTTCTTTTTCCGTCTCTCTCTCATCCACATATCCAAATCCGATGTAGTTCGGGAATCTGCATCCCGATCCGATGAATAATAATAATTAAAATAAAACAAAACAAAAAAGCAGCCTCCCTCCATCATGAATCCATCTCCTCTCTACTGCCACGCCACCACGCTGTCCATCAATCACACACGATCAACCATGACCAGGTAATTTGATTTTTTTTAAAAACAATTTAACTTAATTTTAAAAATAAACATTTAAAACACATTCATAAAAAAAATTTCAAATTACAAGACGAACTTTAATAAAAATTTTAAAAATCAAAACTTATGTATAATCTCTAACTATTTTTTGTTTTTAAATACAAATGCAAATAAATTTTAAATTTTTTTTATATTGTTTAGACTCATTAAATAAAATTTTTTAATAATAATAATAATAATTAAAACAAAACAAAAATTAAATAAATAAAACAAAACAAAACAAAAATCACAAACTCTTTTACTTCTTTTTTTTTTTTTTCTCCTCTTTTTTTTTTTGTTGTGGTCTATCACACCTACTAATAACTTCCTTTTCTCTTTCTCTTTTTTGTCTTGTCTCTTTCTTTTCTGTGGGGGGTCCGCCTTTTTTCTCTTGCGGGTTCACGTCGCTTTTTTTTATATGATCTCTACGGATCGCTCCTCACTCAAATGCGTAAATATTTGAAATATAAATTTTTAAACATTTAAAATATATCATTATTTATTATTTAAAAAACAAAGAAAGATTGAATTTCAAAATAATAATAATAATAATTCACGAGAATGGATTTAGATGTTACAATAAGAAAACAACTAATAAATGGTATTTTTTTGAAATATGGCTGAAATTATTTATAAAGTGCTAATTTAATAGATACATTGGTTTTAATTATTTGGGAGAGAATGAGATCTTAATTTTTATATTGGATTTTAATAGAATATATATATATATGTGTGTGTGTGTGAGAATAAACGGTGGGTAGAATTATAATATCATTCGGATTTTGTTATCCGATTAACTCATCCGATTTTTTTTTACTGTAATTTAATGGATTTATTCTATCTTACAAGTTTTGTTTATTTTGAAGTGAATGAGATCTTAATTTTTTTTGTCGGAGTTCAATAGAATGAAGAAAAAAAATTCAACGAAACATACTATTGTATTTTTTAAAAATCAAATTCTTATCTTAATGAAGCCAAATATGTGGGAAAAAAAATTTTCACTCCTATAATGTTTTAGTTGAGAGCCATTTTTACTCTTTATTGTTACTTTTTTTAAAAAATATTTTTTATTTTTTATTTTGACCTTTGATTATTTTCCTTTATTGTGTTTCCTAATTTTTAAATTTTGTTTTGATTTTTAACTTATTTTCATCCGGTGAGACATGTAGGATTATTCCTTAATTATTTTCGGTAGACATCCTCATTTGCCTTTTTATTGTGTTTTGATTTTACTCCCATGTCGGATTATTCTTATTCTTTCTGAAAAATAATAGGATTTGCAGGGGCGGGGTATGATCACGCAATATTTAATCTGCATGTTGGGTTGATACGCTGGATTGGAAGATCATATTAAGAGCTATTAGATACAGTGTCATTATTACATTACATGACATGTAATATGATGAATGTTCCGACAACGAGGATATAATAACATCCATATACTAGATTGATTTTTATTGGCGCGCTCAGAACAAAAATGGTTGGACAGCTGGCATTCATTTTTGTATCTGTTTTTATTATTTGTTTGTATGCTATAGCAACTATATTTTTCCGGGTGAGACTGCTCTCGACTCAGCTGACACCTGAAATCAAATCTCATTACATCTCCGAAGATTTAATGATGGCCCTCACTTTTCATAAGTTCGGATGCTGACAAGTGTTTTAAAGAAATGAAATGAAGTTAAAGTGAATTTTCATCGAACAGTGGAAGACGTACGCAGCTATCAACTGCGGATCGAGTGATGATGACTCGCCTTTTTATACATGTCAATAAAAAGTTCTAGCACTCTCTCCTCCACCCGCCCGCTCTCTCCTTCCCCACTCTCTCCTCCGCCATTGCTGCCCATGTAGGATTTTTTTATTTTTTAAAAAATAATAGGATTTGCAGGGCGGGTATGATCACGCAATATTTAATCTACATGTCGGGTTGATATGCTGGATTGGGAGATCAAGCTATTAGATACAGTGTCATTATTACGTGACATGACATCAATATGAATGTTTCGGTACGGAGGGTAATATTAGGATTATAAATTAGTAATAACATACACATATACTAGATTGATTTTTATATGATTTCGTAGCTGACATTATTTTTGTTTTTGTTTTTATTAATGTTTGTTTGTATGCTGCAGCAGTTATATTTTCTCGCTTGACCGCTGCGGAACCAAATCTCATTAAATCTCCCAACATTTAATTATGCCCTCACTTTTTGTACGTTCGGAGATGCTGAAATGACAAGTGTTGTAAAGAAATGAAATGAAGTTAAAAGTGAATTTTCATCGAACAGTGGAAGACGTAGGCAGCTATGCGGATCGAGTGATGATGACTCGCCTTTTTATACATGTCATTGTGATAAAAAGTTCTAGCAGTCTCTCCTCCACCCGCCCGCTCAGCCTCTCCTTCCCCACTCTCTCCTCCGCCATTGCTGCCCAGCTTCAAGTTCTAGTAGTGGCGGGCTAATTCACCACCGTACCTTCCCCTCCCGGCCCCCTTCGGTTCATTCACCACCACCACCACCACCCGTACACTCCCCTCCCCCCGCCGGTTTACTCTCCACCGTCACCTGTCCACTCACCTCCCCCACCAGTTCACTCCCCACCGCCGCCGACAGTACACTCCCCTCCCCCACCGGCGCACTCTCTCCTCCTCCATTGCTGCGCAGCGATCCTCTGGCTGCAAATGAGGAGAAATAGAAATGGAAGGGGGCGTGAGGGAAAGTAAGTAGCACTGTTTTCTTTTTTTTTCTTTTTTTTTTCTTTTTAAACGCTCATTTTATTTATTTATTTATTTATTCGTCTAGACGCGCGCGTTGCCGCAATCGTGTCGGGCGCTTGGACGATCCGCCCCCCTCCCCCCCCTCCCCCCCCCCAATCATCGAGGGAGACCCGATAGACTTCACCATCACGGAGTTCGATTTGTATGATCCGGAGCTCTATCAACGCTTTGCGGACTTCATCGACCAGGTGCGACAACGCGTGACGATGCCCAATAGATTAGCATACGGTATCCCGATAATGAGTGAGCCTGCTCCCGTAGATTCTCACCGAAGATATATGAAGGTGAGAATAACCTATAATGATGAAAGAGTAGATTTTTACTTGGATCGATCCAATTTATACATCATAGCAGTGGAACGAATGAGACGTGTTTATTGTTTTAAGGATGTTAACCAAGATACCATAACATTTTTAAGACGGGATCATACTTTAAGTGTGGGTATTCTACCATTCGGTCAGGAGCTTACAAAAGTATAATGGGGAATATTATTGGCTTGAACGCTTTTCGAGAGAACCTGTATGACTTTACTAATAAGCCTGTTAGTAAGAGTGGAAATCGGCGTTGGATATATGTATACACATGATATGTGAAACTTCGCGATTTGAATACTTAAAAGGGTTAGTCAACGTTCACGGCCTAAGAGACGTGGGCGAGGGCGAGTCTTTTCCTAATAGGTATACTTTGACGTAGGATGATAGCAATAGAATCCAGGCGTGGGGGTTTAGCTCTGAAAGGATGTTAGACGCCTTTGCAAGGAATGTTCCTCCTGCTAATTTAGTGGTAAGCGTTGCCTAATTTCAACGATGTTAAGGAGTTGGGGTTGTTGAAGCCGCCAAACCAATGACGGTGAAAAGCGCTGTTGGTGAGTGCTATCTTTCGGTTTTCTTATGTTTGCGTTATTTTAGAAGTGTGGTGTGATTCATAATATTATATGAATGTATGCCATTGCAGGTGTGCGAATAAGATTTTATTTTGATGTCACTCACTCGTCAAGCTCAACTACTACTGCCACTTTCTTTAGTCGAATGTGAAAATTTGTTAAGGATGTGTAGATGGTACTGCTGGGATGGACTGATTAATGCTGTCAGCTCAATCCCTTTATGTTGTGTATCACGTGTTTGAAAATTAGAACTAGACAGGCAATGTATGCAGTAAAAAGAAAAATAATCTTTACGTGCCTTTTTACTCATGAGTTGTTCAGTAAATAAATTAAGTATACAGTTGCGAATAATTCTATTCAAAGGCCTATCATTAGGACGATGAAATATCAAGTCTGACGTTACCCAATATATGACCACATGGCACTTAATAATTGCTCCATAGTATATCTCATTTCATTTGCATAACATAGTTATCCGTATGCCGCCTAACAATATGGCAAATGGGCGCTTCCAATTAAACTTTAGCTTTATTTATTTTAAGTTTACAAAAATTAAAAGATGAACCGTAAATTAAAGCATTTAAACATTACATAACCATTGTTACAAACCTAGGCTTCCACACCGAATTATAGAATTAACTTAAATCGGATTTCATTTGGTCACAAAAGTTTCACAAAAAAACAAATTTTACGGTTTGAAATTACATAAAGTAAATTAGCATGACCTCAATGAGAACTGTATTAAGAAATATAAATTTAAAAACCAACAACTTACCTTTTCATCTTCCATTATTCAGGAAGTGAGCATGATTTCAAATTCTAAACCATAAATGATATAATCAATATTTGTTAATAAAATCACCAAAACTAAATACAAATATAATAAATGTGGAAACATTAACTCACAAATTTTACTTCTTCGAAGAGATTCAAAAATATATACATTAAAGCTACAATAGTAACTATTAATCGAACTAATGGATTGTCAAAACGCAAAACCACTAATTAGACCAGTATTGCACTAAATTTAATCCTAAAAAACTCTTCAATCCAATCTCTAACTATTTTTTGTTTTCAAATACAAATTTAATTCTATCAAATTCAAATAATTTTTTAATTTATTTACACTCATTAAATAATTTTTTTTAATAATAATAATAATAATTAAAACAAAACAAAAACAAAGAAATAAAACAAAAAAAAAAAACACAGTCAACTCTTTCTCTCTCATCTCTATCTCTCTCCCTGTCGTCTCGTCTCTTTGCGCAGGTCTTTCCCCCAATTTTTAGATCCTGATTTTGCTCAGGCATGTAGAATCTCTAACCGCCATTTGTTCTATAGAGGTATCGGCTGATTGATACTGCTGGGGATCCCAAAAAGACAGCTGTATATTCTGCAGGTAACACAACAGAGGTCCTCTGCCAACTCCGAATCGTGCATTGCGTGCCATTCGCCGTCTACCCAGCGGTCCAAGCCGCACCTCTCCTCTTACCCAACAGACAAAACTATGCTCCACCCGCCCTCTGCCAACTCCGAACAAGCCGCGCAGCCACTGCCACCTGGCGCCACCCCCCATGTGATGTCTCCGCACCCCATGAAAAGGAACTGTGTAAACAAAATGCCCGCAACCAAATGTTATCAAAGAACATAAGTTTCTAACCCATCGAGCTAGCAAATTTTCATCGGATGCACATGTGTTTTAATGTATGCTCTCACTTTTTTTTAATGTATGCTCTGACTTTTTTTTTCTTTTTCTTTTTGTAAGTTCGGATGCACGAGTGTTTTAAAGAAATGAAACGAAGTTAAGTAAATTTTCATCGAGCAAATTCATGATCATTGAATTCTAAAACTTTTTAAAATAAAAGGAAAACAAATTAATAATTATAAAATACATATAAATAATTAGTTTATATATATCTAGCTCATTAATATAATAATATATAAGTTAGAGATATTTTATTAAATAATTTAATCGGATTAAGCATCATTATGATAAGTATTAAAATAATTTTATATTTTCAATTCCTTGTGGACATATATAATTCCTTGTCTATGTTTAAATAAAAAATAAATAAATTCTTGAACTTGAACGGAAATGTGTAATTTGTGGGAATCTGTCTTAAAAAATATGATGATATTGAACTAAATAAAAAAAATATGAATTTTCCAAATCAATTTGTTCAATTTTTAAGCATATTTATTATTGCCCTTTGATAATGGCAAATGTCGCTGCCATAAGCCTTTAGCTTGGAAGATATGTCAAGTCTACAAACTTCAAAGATGATCCTGTAGGAAAGATTTTTAACATTACAAAACCATGGATGCAACAAAACCTAGGCTTGCACATCAAATTATAGTAACTTATCAATTCCTTGGCCCCAAAAGTTTCCAAAATCTGTTCTTTTAGGTTTAAAATTTTAAAAAGTAAAATACTAATGACCTACCATGCATCAATAAATATAAATTTAAAAACCAACAACTTACCTTTTCATCTTCCATTATTCAGGAAGTGAGCATGCATTTCAAATTCTAAACCATAAATGATAATAACCAATAATTGTTAATAAAATCACCAAAACTAAATTCAAATATAATAAAAGAGGAAACATTAACTCACAAATTTTACTTCTTCAAAAGTCATCAAAATATATACATTAAAGCTACAATAGTAACTATTAATCGAAGCTAATGGATTGTCAAAACGCAAAACCACTAATTATTTCTCGGATTGCACCTAAATTTAAACTGAAAAAATCTTTGATCCAATATATAATTTTTTAATGTTTTCAATATACAATATTTAATTCTTTCAAAATCAAATAATTTTTTAATTTCAAATTTACACTCATTAAATAATTTTTAATAATTAATAGATTATAGATAATTACAATAAAAAAAAAACAAAGAAATGGAAAAAATTTGAAATACGGTCAAATCTAATTCTCAGGTCTTAATCTAATCTCTCCCTTGGTCTCGTCTCTTTGGGCAGAGACTTCCCCAATTTTTTGATCCTGGATTTTGATCAGGCATATAGATATCTCTAACCGCATTTGTGTGTATAGAGTGTATCGGCTGATTGAATACATGCTGGGGATCCCAAAAAGACAGCTGTATATTCTGCAGGTAACACAACAGAGGTCCTCTGCCAACTCCTAATCGTGCATTGCATGGATTTAATTCGCCGTCTATCTAGCGGTCCAAGCCTTGTCTCTCCTGTTACCCAACAGACAAAACTTTGTTCCACCCGCCCTTTGCCAACTCCGAAAAAGCCCGTCAGCCAATGCCACATCCCACCCCCATTGTGATGTTTTCGAACCCAATTCTCTAATGAACAAGGAACTGTGGAAAAAAAAATGCCTGCAACCAAATGTTATCAAAGAACATAAGTTTCTAACCCATCGAGCTAGCAAATTTTCATCGAGATGCACAAGTTTTTTAATGTTTGCTCTTACTTTTTTTTTAAAAAATATTTTTTGATTTTTTTTTTTTTGTAAGTTTGGATTCACATTTTTTTAATGAAATGTAACCTAATTTTAATAAATTTTGTAATTCATGATCATTGACATTCTAAAACTTTTTAAAAAAATAGGAAAACAAATTAATAATTATAAAATACATGATAAATAATTAGCTTTATATATATCTAGCTCTTAATTTAATAATATATAAGTTAGAGATATTTTATTAAAAAAATTAATCGGATTAAGCATGATTATGATAAGTATTAAAATAATTTTATATTTTCAATTCCTTGTGGACATATATAATTCCTTGTCTATGTTTAAATAAAAAATAAATAAATTCTTGAACTTGAACGGAAATGTGTAATTTGTGGGAATCTGTCTTAAAAAATATGATGATATTGAACTAAATAAAAAAAATATGAATTTTCCAAATCAATTTGTTCAATTTTTCCGCGTCTGAATTTTTGTCCTTTGATAGTGCTGTATTTGCTCATGTTCTTTTATGGAGTATATGTCCAAGATTAAACTTCAAAGCTGATCTTGTTGTTAATGATTTTTCTTACCAATCATTAATGACACATTGCGTTGTATGATCAGATAGACACATTCGAAAAAAAAAATCAAATTAAAAGAAGAACTTTAATAAAATTTTAAAATTAAAATACTAATAAAATTACAGTGCATCTCTCACCTCGAACCGTTTCTTATTCCGCCTACTCTGCTATCCACATGTCCATTTATGGTTGGTCCAATAATAATAATAATAATAATTTAAACAAAATAAAAATAAATTAATTAATTAAACAAAACAAAAACCACCAGCCCGCTCTTTCTCTTCCCCATTCTCTCCTCCGCCATTGCTGCCGGCTTCAGTTCTATAGTGGCGGGCTAATCACCACCGTACCTTCCCCTTCCGGCCCCCTTCGGCATTTTTTTCTACGGACCACCACTCACTCAACTGAGTAAATAGTTTGAAATATAAATTTTTAAACATTTAAAATATATCATCATTTATTATTTAAAAACCAAAGAAAGATTGAAGTTCAAAATAATAATAATAATAATAATAATAATAATAATAATAATAATAATAACACGTGAATGGATTTAGATATGACAATAAGAAAACAACTAATAAATGGTGCATTATTTCCTTGCAATATGAGGAGAAATTAAATGTAAGGGGTTGGGGAATTTAAGTAGATACATTGGTTTTATTTATTTGGGGAATTGGATTTTAATTTTTTTTATTGGAGTTTAAAAGCATATATTTATATATATATATATATCAAGCTTATATGTGTTTGTGTGTGTGTGTGTGCCGATGTGCCCGTGTGTGTCTGAATAAATGGTGGGTAGACCCGATTATAATACCATCACGGATTTGGTAATTAACTCATCCGGTTATTTTTTATCTAACTTAATGGATTTAATTATTCTATCTTCAAAAGTTTTGTTTATTTTGAAGCTAATGAGATCTTTTTTTTTTTTCCCCATTTAATCAGGGAACCAGCAAAAATCAACCAAACTACTTTGTCTTTTTTTGAACCAAATTCTATCTTAAGGTGAAGCCAAATATGTGGGAAAAAAATGGTCACTCCTATAATGTTTTTATCATGGCTCCCAAGTACCAATCTTTGGTGCATCATTTTAGTTGAAAACCATTGTACGTTTTTTTACTTTTTTTGAAAAATATTTTTTAAGAGTCCGTATTCTTGACCTTTGATTATTGGTTCGTTTTCTGTGTTTCCTAATTTTTAAATTTGTTTTGATTTTTAACTTATTTTCATCCGGTGAGACATGTAGGATTATTTCTTAATGATTTTCTGTAGACATGCATCCTCATTTGCCTTTTTATTGTGTTTTGATTTTACTCCCATGTAGGATTTTTCTTTTTTTTTAAAAAAAAATAATAGGATTCAAGTGATATGTGAGTGTTCAAGATTCGAATACCTCAAACAATCAGTCAACGTTCACGGCCACGCCGGGGTAGACGACGGCGAGTATCTCCCTATTCGATATGCTTTGACGAAAGATGATGATGAAAGAATCCATTCGTGGGGGTCTAGCTCCGCAAGTGTGTTGAACGACTTTGCAAATGATGTTCCTGTCAATGATTTATTAGTGAATGGGTGGGTTAATTTCAATGTTAACCAGTTGGGGTTATTGAAGCAGCCAAACCTGTGAAAATGCATCAATGAACATTCTCCTTTTTCTTTTTTGAAGGTTAAAATTGTATGCGGTCAAAATGTGAAAATTTGTTCAAGGATGTGTGATTGGCTCCACTATTCTCCTAACGTGTTATTTTAATTTGGATATGTACTACTATGATGTATCAGGTGTTTGTAAATTATAATTAGTTATGTGATTTATAGAGTAAATATGATATGTAGTTTGTTACGTGTGCATTGATTGAGTTTCCTCCCAAATTAAACCTTGTTTAGTAAATACTTTATCTAAAAGAGTCGAAGAAAATGCTATCCAAAAGCATATCATTACACAATCCAAATATCCAAGTCAGACTGCCCAAATATACAATGGCACTAAATAAATACTCCTAGGAGGATAGACCACATTACGATATTTACGTTTTCCCCAACCGTGTGAGAACATAATTATAAAATACCTATTATTTACCTTTAGGATATTTTAACCTTTTAAAATATTTACAATATTTTATTTATGATTTATTAAATATATATTATATACTTTTAGAATTTAAAATACTTTTAAAACATAATTTATCAAATATTTGTTATTTTATTTTATCAAAAATAACTGCACAATATTTACTTATTCCATTGCAATCATTTATTTATTTGTTGGATATTGATTCAACAAATAACAGAAAAAAAGAATAAAAACGGACAGCTCTATTATTATTAGTATTATTATTAAAATGAAAAGTCACACGTTTTCCCCAACCGTGTGAGAACACAGAAAAAACGAAACGAGCGAAAAACAAAAAAAAAAAAAAAAAACAAAAACACAACACACTGGGAGACCCCTTACCGTGCGGCCGGGGTTGGGGTTGGGGTTGAGGTTTTGGTCTAGGGTTTATCGGCCAGCCGGCTTCGCTCCATCAATGGAATTTACCCACGCAGATAGCATCCACTCGTCTCTATAACCTCACAACTCCTCAAAAGCCCCTCCGTTTGGGACAGTGACAGAGACAGAAACAGAAACAGAAACAGAGGAGAAGGGAAAGATAATGCAAATGGATGCTCGAGTTGGAGTCGTTGAAGGAGGACAAAGAGCTCTGGGTTCTTGCCATGGCGGCGTCGACGGAGGAGCCTTCAAGTTCCTTCAACAGAAGCAGCAGCAGCCTCCGCCTCCGCCTCAGCCTCAGCCTCAGCCTCAGCCTCGGCATCATCACCAGGCTCAGATGGGCACGGCTTATGAGCTTCTCGCCGGCGGCGTCGCTGGAGCTTTTAGCAAGACATGTACGGCACCGCTGGCCCGCCTCACCATCCTCTTTCAGGTTGCTTTCTGGTCTAATGCTCCTGTTTGTGTGATGGGTCGGCTTATATGTGTTCTTTAATTTTGTCATACAGATCAATTGGGTGGCTTTAAATAGAGAGATGCTAATCCATTACTGTTATTTTTTTTACTTGTCGATTGACTCTTTTTTTTTTGGTAGCTAGAATCACTTTAGAGTTTAAGCGCCCAATGGATGGATATGTATGGATCTTTTTGGTCGAGATTGGAGAATGAAAACTCCGTTGGTTTCCTCTTTATTAGTAGTTTAGTTTATTGGTTTCATGCCTTCTTATTTTTTCAGGTGCAAGGTATGCACTGTGAAGTTGCAGCGCGGAGCAAGGCTTGCATATGGCAGGAAGCTTCACGTATCATTAATGAAGAAGGGTTCAGAGCATTTTGGAAAGGGAATCTGGTTACCATTGTCCATCGCCTTCCTTATACTGCTTTCAATTTCTATGCTTATGAACGCTACAAAAGTGTGAGCAAAATTATCACGTGAATCCTTTCCTTAGCTGCTTGTATATTGATAACATTCTTTCAAGTTTGAAAGTAGCTTATTTATCCTTATATTGTGCAGCTATTACAGTCTATTCCCAGTTTGCAGAGTCGCAGGGGACATGTGGGCACAGACCTTTGTGTCCACTTCGTTGGTGGTGGGTTGGCTGGGGTTACAGCCGCCTCCATGACATACCCTTTAGACCTTATGAGGACACGCCTTGCAGCACAGGTAGTGTTAGCAGATGTTTTATATTACCAGTTTTGTGGTCTGGTATATAACTATTCTTTGCTGTTGGATGTTTCTTTTAATTATATGTATCATCTGCCGCAATATAAGCTTGTCATAGTTATACTATATGGCAGTTTCTTGGGTACATTTGCTTGTTGTTTTGGGATGTCGCAGGAAGCTGTTTTCTTCAGTATATTATTAACCTAATTTTAAATACAAGCCGCAGCTGGATGGGTGACAATTGATACATTTTATATTGACAAATGACACCGTGATTTCATTTATTGTTTTAAAATCTTCACTCTTCAGCCATTTCTATGCCAGACAAAGACGAATGGGTGTTATGATTCATTGAATCCTAGAAGGATTCCCCTTAATGTGCAATAAAACTTGTAATGATTTCTTTGGTTGGTTTATCGATCATCAATGTGGGGATGTTGTGGGCATTTAAACATTAACTGGCATTTCATATTGGTTTGAAAGAATGGGAGCCTGATTTGACTGTCGTTGATTTAACTTGATAATGCCCACGGGATCATTGGAAATCCAAATATCTCATTTTGTCATATGTTATAATTTTGGATTATTGTATATGATTGTAGTATTTTGTGACTCACATGTTATGATTTGACTAAGCATACAAGAGCACAATTCGAACCAATGATACAAATCATTCTTGATTCTGAATGATACAATTCTTATTTTGGCTTGATTCACAGATCCAATAAACTTTATTTCTGTAAGTGATTTTTTTGCTTTAGGGTCTGGTTATTGAGCTTTGGGGACAAGCAATTTGTGTAATCGCTAGTCTTTTGTGTTTTATTTATCTTTTTTTTTTAAATTTTTTTAATGTCTTTGTTAGAAAACCTTAAGGCATTCTTCGTTAATTACATTAGATAGCTAGGCTTGATTAAACTTACTTTATCACTAGTTTAAACTCTGCAGACAAATGTGATATATTATAGAGGCATTTGGCATGCACTTCAAACTATTTGCAGGGATGAAGGTCCAATGGGTTTGTACAAAGGACTTGGACCAACATTGTTGGTATGTTATCTGTTGATTCTGTTAATTAGTGTCTGATTTTCTGTTTTTGAGCACATTTGAAATAACCTGTCTGGTGCAGGGTGTTGGACCCAGCATAGCAATAAGCTTCTCTGTCTATGAGAGCTTGAGATCGCATTGGCGTTCTAGAAGGTAAAAAATCTCTAGGGTGATTCACTCAACTCATTGATATTGAAGCCAGTGGATATCCATGATCTCTTGCCTGCTAAATTTGAATGTGCTGTGTTCTTTTTTTTTTTTTTTTGTGTGTGTGTTTTGTAAACAGGCCTGATGATTCTACCGTCATGGTTAGTCTTGCTTGCGGCAGTCTTTCAGGAATAGCATCATCTACTGGTGAGTAATGAATTGTCTATGGCTTGAATGTGTCTTCTTGAGTTTAGTTATAGATTCAAAGGTACAGAATGAATTCAAGTATGGCTTTTAGAGATTCTTTTCGAATTTAAACCATGTCTTAGTAACTTGGTGTTTGTACACCCTACATTTTTTTTCTATGAATATATTTTTCATTATTTTTTTATTTATTTTGAAAGCCAATAATTTTTATCCAACTAAACAAAGCTCAAATCCTGTAGACCAAAGCTGCAAACATAGTACCGCAACACCTGTAGGCATGGTCTGAACTCATTTGGCTCTGGACCTTTATGGATGAAACATGTAAATAGCAAGCAAAATAGTATTGGAAGTAAATTCAATCTGGCCTGTCTCATCAGATTAAAAAATTCAATAAAAACCAAAATTAATGTCACATGTTTTTATCATCGTTTATTTTATTTTATTGGTTTTCAAAACTTGCAGCAACATTCCCTCTGGATCTTGTAAGACGTAGAAAGCAATTAGAAGGGGCTGGAGGAAGAGCTCCTGTCTACAAAACTGGCCTCTTGGGGACATTTTCGCATATATTCAAGACTGAAGGCCTGCGGGGCTTTTATAGGGGCATATTGCCCGAATACTACAAGGTTGCTCCTGGTGTCGGCATTGTCTTCATGACGTATGAGACGCTAAAGATGCTTCTATTGCATTGGGTTGCAAATGATTAGTCTGAGGTTCTGGGATAAAACTTGATTAGTTGTCAACCTTTTAATTGAGATTCAAGATGAAATCATGTGTCATAGTTAGTGAGATACAGAATGGGTAGAAGAGTGCTTTATTTCTGTAGCAATCGCCAAGTGACCACTCGGAGGAAAATTTTTTGGTTGCTGCCAGGCATCAAGCAGGTTTCTTTTTCTCGTTGTAAGTTGAAGTTGTAGGCGGTCTATTTTATTACCGTAAGAAACTCTCCTTTTGGTTGGCAGCAACAAATATTGTCTAACAGTTTTGTCATTTGCAGCGTTTTCATGCCTCCTGCTCATTTTATGAGTTGGGTTTGTTACGTTTGTAATTGTTCTCTTTCGCTCTTAGCTTATGCAGAAGATACCGCCATTCTTCATTTCTCAATTCATAAAAATAGTTGACTGAAACGCTATTTTGTGTAATTATTTGTCAGCTTCTTAGTTCCAATCCAACTGTTTGTTGGCTCGTTACAGAGATTAAAAGGCAAACAAGTCACTGATGTGTGAAGCGTCTGTTGAATGCAACTTTCAAGCGGAACAATTACACAAGTAATTGCATCATATTCCACCTCCAAAAAGCAACAAAACGATAAAAGATTGAATAAGTGTAAGAAAGCACATTAGTTTCTAAAACAAAGGCCTAATTTCCTTGTTATGGAGCGTTGATCATTTGTTAATCTTGAAGACTTGGGCCTCATTTTGGGGGGAAAACAAAAGCAAGGACATACAAAATTATGAGAAAGACGCCAAGTTAAAAAAGAAACCCTCCATTTATGAGTTTTGAAACAAGGAAAAATTGGATCATCACTATGAGGACATTGGGAGCTTAATGTGGCCGTCCAAACGCTGAACCACACGACAAGCGAAGATTGTTGAGCCTTGCATCATCTGCCATGGATTTCCTAAAATGGGAGGCCTTAACATAAAGAGGGAGGCATCTAGACCCTATTTCCCATGAAAAACTAATTGTTTTGGGTTCTTCACGTAGTCTCTGAACTGTTTGATGCTTAGCCTAATCACTTAATTCAAATTAAAAACAAATTTGATCAATTATGGTAAAAAAAATGCACCTATGGAATACCATAATTAGAAATGTAATAAATAAAGATGACATGTGATAGGTTGTACCAGTTGGGAAATGTCAAGCAAATTCGCAATGCCTTGCCCAATGATATCACATGCTAATCCAGCCAATCCATATCACACACCCTGAACCAACGACTTGAATGTTAGCTGAAAAACTTTATATTTACTATTCCTAGTGGTTGCAGCATGAATTTGGGGGCCTTTAACACTGTTTTTAGATACCAATGCATGGTGATAAATCCACAGAACTACTAATCTAATGAAAAACAAGTATGCCTGAAAGATGAAAAGAGAATAAGCTGCTAACTAAATACAGAAATTATAGCTCATTAGGGCTATAAACTGTCGTTTCATCGTCACACTCCACTAGAGCCTGCAGGCCCTGCACCACCCAGTCCATTGTTGGCCTCTTGTTTCTGTCTTCCTCCACGCATGAAATCCCAACCTCGATAAGTTTTGTTGCCTGGCTCCTGTTGAACTGCCTACCCAATCTTGAATCCACAATCAGCTCTATCCAGTTAGGCTCCCCACCTTGGATCATCAACTTCACAGCCCCTACCAATGCCATTAGTTCTCCTTCTATCCCTGAAAGACGATGCCCTTTAACCATCTCCAGAATCACAACCCCGTAACTATAAACATCCACCCCAGCTGCTATGGGAAGGTTGAGAACCCACTCTGGAGCCATGTACCCTCTGGTTCCTTTAGCACGAGATAGGAGCTCTGAGCCAGGGTCGCCTCTATGGGACAGCTTGGCTAGCCCAAAATCAGCAATCTTTGGTGCAAACTCAGCATCCAGGAGTATGTTTTCAGGTTTCACATCGCAGTGGATGATCCACTCCAAACACTCATTGTGGAGGTAGGCTAGGCCTCTTGCTGTTCCCAATGCAACTTCAAACCTCTCCTTCCAGCCAAGAGGAGAACCTGTGAGGAACAAGTGCTTGTCTAAAGACCCGTTCTCCACGTACTCATAGATCAAGAGCCGGTGCCTTTTTTCTGAACAGAAGCCCCACATTCTTGCCAAGTTCATGTGGTTGATTTTCCCAATAGTGCTCACTTCTGCCCAGAACTCTTCCTCCCCTTGAGTGATATCCTCCAATCTCTTCACTGCCACGACCCTCCCATCCACCAAAACACCCTTGTAAACAGCACCAAACCCACCTCTCCCTAGCTCATCTTTGAATTTCTGGGTTGCCTTATTGAGCTCCGCATAACTAAACCTCCTGAACTGGCTCAGAATCGCTCGGTAACCATCTTCGGCCACAGCTGGTACGTGGAAGCCCTGCTTGAAGGAAAGAAAGCACCAGCCCAAAAGTAGGAACAAGATTTCCATCACACCAATGGCAGCCACAAATGAATACAAGTAGACCCATCTCACACTGCTACCGCCAACATCATTGTAACTGTTAGGAAGGACCTCCACAACCTCGGGTTTACTGCACGCGAGATCAGAGGCATTGAGCACCGTAGCTTTTTTGGAGGACGACGATGTTTCGAATTGCAAACGGGCGGGGAGCTTCAAATATAGGGTCCCTGGGGAGTTGGGAGACTGGAAACCATTGAAAAGAGCGCTTTTTGGGTAGCAGTTTCCAGATCCTTCAAGCAGATAGTGAAACGCCTGACATTGGCAGTCTTCTAAACACTTTGTCCTGCAGTATTCCAAGGAGACACCCTGTGCATAGTAACCGAGATCGAAACCATAGTAATCCACATGGGCCAGCGCCACAAACGTCACATCCTCCTGCACGGATTGAGAGCAGTTTCTGGGGTTGAACACCGGTTCGCAGCCTTTGCTCCAGTCCTTGGGGTCGCTTTGGCTAAAACCGGGAGGGCACGAGCACTTGCGCTCCGGGGAGTAAACGCAAATTCCGTTCCTCCCACACAGCCCGTGCACTCTACACTGCTCCTGAAGAGCTTGCCATGAGACCACCCATGACGCCGTTGATGAGTCCAAGGTATAGAGCCTGAGGTTTCCATCAGAATCCAATGTCAGCCTCCTTTCGGGCCCAAGACCCATGTCGGATGCGTTAATTTGCAGATTATCACTCGATGAAAACCTACCCAACTCATCAAAAGAAGCAATCCTACTACTGTTGTAAGTGGTTCTCCCATTTTGAAACACAGTATAATCTGGATTAGGCCAATACAGGCTAGAGGTTTCAGGCCCGTCGTACATCAATTTCAACACGTTATCGTTGTCAAAGAAGAGAACAAAGTAGCCAGGAGCGTACCCTCCAGTGGGGCTCCTTGAAACCAGCTTCTTACCCCTAGTCAGGGCCTGTGAAGGAAGAAGCGTGTCCGTGGGGAAATGAAAGCTCTGCCACAGAACTTCGCCTCCCTTGTCTTTGAGAACGAGGTTTCCGGTGTCCAAAAGCTCGGCGGAGTCGAACCCGGCCGAGGTGGTGGCGTTGGTCTGCCAGACGACGGAGCCGTCGGCCTCAGTCAAAAACAGGGCGGCGCCACGGAGTGAAATGGTGGTGGAGCCGCCGCCGCTGACTGGGCGCTCCCGGTTAGCCACCCAAACAACGGTTTTGAAGCGAGAGTCCCAGATTGAGAACCAGTAGGCGTTTTGGCCTCCGGATTCGCCGTAAAAGCCACAGGAGAATGTTCCGCCGGAGGAAGTCATTAGAATTAGGCGGCGAGAAGCAGAGCTGTCGCTGGCTTCCAAAGGCAAGGACAGGGAGAAGCCACTGGGAATAGTGTATTTGGGTTTGGTGGTCGCGTCCGAAGACGACACAAAACAGCATACGAGGAGAAGTAGGAACATAAAAGAACAACAACAACAACAACAACAATTGTCCATGATGAATGAGAGTGAAACACATTTGTTGGGGGAGTGATTCCCCAGGAGAAGAAGGGTCTGATATATTAGTTCCCATTGGCAGGCGAAGTGGTCTAAATAAACGTTGACCGTGGACTGGTAGTGGACGACTTAGCGAAATTTTAATCAGATATTCATCTGATATAATAATATGATACGATTGATTCTGTGTGCGGCAACTGTGATGTTTCAAACTCAGGTAATTAATTAATTGAGTTTTGTGCAGGATTCTTAGAAAAATATGAATATAAATTAATTTATTTATTTATCTTTTCTATTAATTTACATAAAATTAACATCAGATTAAAATTTTATATCATGATATATATGTATATTTAACTCATGATTAATTTTATAAATATTAATATAATTTAAAATAAATCAAATCAGTGAGCTGACCGTACTCATAAACCAACTCAAACCCCATTCAAACATAGTATGCCGTAAACAGTGTAGACAGTGGCTACCCCATTTTGCAATTTGCACGCACGAGACTGCGTCCTCAAAACGCCAATCCGGTCTTTCCTCCGGTGTGTATCGGGGTGCGTTCGGCGAAGCATGCATTGTTTCATGTTATCTGTGACCATCACAAATAAAGTCAATGCATATATAACCAGGAAAAAAAAAAACAAAACTTAAATTTAAATTTCATTACGCGTTTTTGAAAAGAATCCTAAAACTTGGTACTTCAATTTAAAACTGGAAAAATTGGTGGTTCTGGTTGATGTTGTTTGGCTTGAATGAACCATTGATTCTATTGGTGTTAGAGCCTAACGTGTATTGATTTGGCATTTGTGGATTGAAGGCGGCGATGAAAGCATTGTGGAGGTACGGGCACGACTGGGCGCCATCGCCACATGGCTGCAGCCACAAGCCGACACCACAGCTACGTGGCTGTGATCACGACCGTGAGTCACAGGCGGCAGCCTGCTGACTGCTGAGTTTGTTTGGTTTTGTTATTTTTCACCATTTTGATCAATTATATATGATTTTAATGTTTTTGCCGTTGGAGGCTTGAAGCTTAAATTGATATTGGTTGTTTGGCATCACACTAGCATATGCCCACACATGGCATTCCTTTGATGTATAATTAAACCTATTGATTGTCTTGACTGACTTTGATATTTACTTGTCTATGCATGATAGCTGTTATCGGTTTTTTGACATTGATACATTTAATTTGTATCGGTTTGTATGTGATGCATGTTGGGTTTACATTCATTTATATGTAATCCTAAATGTGAAAAATAATTATATAAACCACAAATATCACAGTTAATTTTGAATAAATCAAAGTGGTAATTAGCAATTGATGCAATCAAATATTATTTACTTTTACAACAATTTACACAATCACTTTACTCTCGTACAATTCTTTTATATGAATATTATAAATGACAAAGAATGGTCATGGAGAAAAGCAATTATATTTTTCCCCATAATTTTAAATGCAATAATGACCTACAATTATTTATATTTAATAACTAATTTTATTTTAAAAGTACTTAGCTATTTTCACTAGGGGCATATGAAAAACAAAATTAATGAACATGAACGGCAAAATCAATATAATATACAATTAACTCGTGGCATCGTTACGAAGTCATGTTCGTTTATGATTTTTTTTTTCTTTTCTACGACAAATTAATATACTATCGCATCGTTATTCAAAAATTATTCTAACCCTCACTGATTATACGTAATATTACTCATATAATACACACACATGATAGCCGAAATTTTGATATTTAAATTTTAATAAAATTTATAATTAAAATTTCATACTAGCCGATGTTTTCATATTGATAGCCGATGTTTATAGTTATAACACATTGATAGCCGATGAATTTAACTAAAATGTAACTAATCTGCACCTCCTGATACTCTAATTTAATAAGAGCCAATAAATTACCGTAAGATATACACAAGAAGCTTGTACTTAACAACAATCTAAACGCGGGACCCACCCCCTGTGATTGATTCTAAAATTCCTTAATAAATCTCATAAATAACTCCATCAACATCAACACGTGTCACGTTCCTTGGAAAATAAATAAAATTTCAAAATAAATAAATAACAGATTTCTCCAAAGTCCGAACCCATCCATGCCTCGAAACCATCAGTTCATTCAGAGCCTCATATCCTCTCTCTCTCTCTTGTTTCCCTTTCACACACCCTCTCTACCACCCTCTCCCGCTCGCATGGCGTGCCATATAAATCCGGCTTCCCTCCGATTGGCCCCAGAATCGCAGGTGTTGCCGCCGCCATCATCATCGACATGTTCCCGCCAAAACCCAAACGTTACTTCTCCTACGCTTCTTCCCTCCCCTTTCCTCGTACCTAAAAATGTAAATTTCCCAAAATGCAATCACAGCTCTAATTTCGTTTTTTTTTTAATAAATAAATAAAGAGAGAGAGAGAGAGAGAAAGGGAGGGGAAGTTGCTTGCTGCTGCTCTCTCGTACATATGTATGCAGCCCTAATAACATTGTCTTTGTCTTCCCTGTTATATGCGACCACAGATTTCGTGTTGCAGTACCCGGATCCGCAGATCTCTCGCCTTCAAGTGTCGGATGGCGACGGAAAAGAGACCTGCTTTCGGGGACAAAATGCTCGTTCGCACCTTATCCTTAAAAGCCTTGTCTTAGAAAAACCCAGATGTTGGCTCCCGCAATTATGTTTACTCGTTTGAGTTTAATTTTCAGGTGTTCGTCCCCCCGCACCCGTTGATCAAACACTGGGTTTCAGTTCTACGGAACGAGCTGACACCTTCTGCCATCTTCAGTGAGTAGTCGATTTTTCATTTTATTTTTCCGAGGCGCGACGACTTCTTTGGGTCGTTATGGTTAATGCTTCATGTTTTCAGGTTGCAGGTTGTTGTTGTTGTTGTTGTTGTTTTTGAGTGCGCTAACTAAAACGTGATTTGCATAATATAGTTCACGGTGTTGTCTCAATACCCCCATTAAATTGAGAGGGCCATTGTGGTGCCCTCTCCTCGTGTACAGTGCAGGATAGAGTCTAGAGTTAATAAATAAATAAATAAATATTGAAAGAAGTTTAATTTTTTGATTCATTAGTACCCTTATTTGCTATTTTATCGTAGGTGACGAGTACTTTGTTCCATGACATTTTATTCTTACCAGTCGAAAAGGATGGGGTTTCTCCATGCCCTCCCATCCCTTTGTTAGTATTTTTAGATGGTTCACTCAAGAGTTTAAATGCCAAGAACCATGTGACTATAAGATTAATTACTCAAGTACAAGTCTTTTTATTATTATTATTCTGGGATTAGTGATACTGAAGGGTGTTCTTTCACAATTATGGTCCTGCCGTGAGTAAATATTGCAGGGTTATCTCTGATAATAATATTGTTAATATTTTTTAACTTCAGGGAGTGCCATGGCTGAGTTGGGGAGACTGCTCATGTATGAAGCTTCAAGAGATTGGCTGGTGAGCTTTGTACCATGCATTTATACCCAGTAGGCTTCGTTCAAATGTACCTAAAATAAAATCATAAAAAAGAAGTCATTCACGAAGATTTTCATCACAGGGAAGGAAATGTTGATATAGGGTATAGTCAGTGTTTTTTAGAACCTAACTTTTAATTTTGAACTAGTCGAAGCAAAGTTTTTTTCATTGGACATCTTAATATCTTATTGTTCCTTCTAAATTGTTAATATTTTACTACATCATTTAATAGACCTTGTATTCATTCAGAGGCTGGTTTCACAAATTTAGAAAGATGTTCAGTATTGTGAGTTTTAAATGTTAATGCTATCAAAAGACCCCTGTATTTGTTACAATAATTACACCATTAAGATGATTTGGCTAGCTTATGTTAAATGATTTTAGTTTTTTTGCTATGTTTTTTTTTTTTTTTTGGTTTCATCTTTAGTGTTTGCATTAATGCTTCTTTTTTTTTTTTTTGACATTTTCCTGGTTCAATGCCTTACAGCCTACCGTAACAGGAGAAATTCAGTCACCTATGGGTGCTGCCTCTGTTGAATTTGTTGATCCAAGGGAACCTATAGTGGTAAGCTTTTAGTGGCAAGGCTCCAAATCCTTTTTATCAATCTGTCTTTGGTATGTTAATATTGATTTCATCCTGTATGTGCTGGCTTTACATTTAGCTTTGGCAATTTTTATGAGATCCATGATTTGAGCTACTTGTGTGTTACATCATCTTCTTTTTTTTTTTTGGGTGTTTTCTTTGGTCATACAACCTCATCAAGATTATATAATGGTCCAATATATTGTTCCTTCTTATTCTTAATGATCCTTGCACCATGAATTTTCTTATGACTCATCAATCAGATGGATGACATTTTCATAGACTTATTCAAGGAACATGGAATTCAACAACTAGTTATAAATGATGATTTTCAGACATTGTAAAGCTTTGTTGTTATGTGGTCGAATTGTCTCTAGTTTCTTTAACTCTTCAGGTTGTTCCAATCTTGAGAGCTGGTCTTGCACTTGCTGAACATGCGTCGTCAATTTTTCCAGCAACAAAGACCTATCATCTTGGTAAGGCAAGGTTCTTTGAAAATGGTCGGTGCTTCTAATATTGTTGGGATGAATGATTCAGAATTTCATATTAGATGGTGTGCTTCTTTATTTTTGAAGCATGAATAATTCATCATAATAATATACATTTTGATTAATGATCAACATCCCCTGAAATTGTCTGTCAAAGTTTTTTGAAGTTGATATTTTTTCTGTTGTAGTGTCTTAATAATTTTATGTGTTTGATTATAATTGCAAATTAAGGAGTTAGCAGAAACGAGGAGACACTTCAGCCTACTGTTTATCTGAACAAGTAAGAATTCTTCTTCGCAGAATTGAGTTGTCTTCCCTGCATGAGTGTGTACATACCTGCAGCTTCTTTTCTGTCAGTGATTTTCTGTTTTCCAGATCTCTTTGGTGAGATCTTCCTGACATTTCTTGTCAACTTTTTGCAGATTGCCTGAAAAGTTTTCTGAAGTAACTCGAGTATTTGTCATAGATCCTATGCTTGCTACAGGTTATTAATATGTTTCCAGTGATTTTGGTGGTTGTATTGAGAAGCTTATGTTCTGTCTCTTTGCCTTGAATGATATTGTGTGATCGGAACTAACACAAGTTTTTAGGCAAACTAAATCACTATGATAAAATGCTGCAACTATGAAGACCCTTATAATTTTTTATATGTTTAATTATCTTGTTTGAGGAGAACGCCTTAAAATGGATGTCAGGTGGCACGATAGTCGCGGCCATTGGCTTGTTAAAGAAACGTGGTGTTGAGAACACTCAAATTAAAGTGGTAAATATATCTGTCAGATATCTTCTTTTTTTTAGCCCTTATTCTGTCGAGTTGTTAAACTGGGGTCGGAACAGGATTTTACGAGTAGGGGAAATTCTGGTGAGCCCGAGTGAGAAGTTCTTTTTGCACATGCACTAATGATTTGTGCTCTATTTTACAGATATCTGCTGTGGCCGCTCCTCCAGCCCTTCAGAAGCTCAGTGAGAACTTCCCTGGGTAATGATATTAATAAAATCATCACACGAACTTCGTGCAAGGAGATGGTACAATTTTGTGTAAGATGATTTTATTTATTTTGCAGGCTTCACGTGTACACTGGAACCATCGACCCAACGCTTAACGACAAAGGGCAAGTAAATCTAAAGTTCTTCTCTATTGCCAAGACTGGTTCTTTAGCTAACCTGAGCATCAACTTGGTGTTTTTAGGTTCATTATTCCCGGACTTGGGGATGCTGGAGACCGAAGCTTTGGCACATGAAGTCATCCAACTGTGCCTCTCTTATTATGTATATCACTTATCTGAAACTCTCACAATTTTGACCACACTAGCTAGCATTTTAATGGGAAAATTTTGTTATACATTTGGCATCTCCTTCTCGAATACCACTCACGAGAGTTTTGTATACCAAAACTACTGTGCAGTTTTGGGTCCTTTCCCAATGTTAAGTTTTGGGTCTAATGCTACTACTGTGCAGCTTCTCTCATTGAAATATTTGTTAAATTACAATACATGTAAAAACTCTACTCAGATCCTCTTTAAGCAGGCATGCACATACCCATCCGTGAACCTTGCATATACAATATCACTCAAACATAAGCATATTACCACAAGTTACCTACTTCCAATAAATTGTTCGAATGTAATATTTATAGTATAATTTTATTAGAGCTGTAATTATTTTGGCGCAATCCTACCATCTCTGAAGCATGGGCTTGCTGCAAATAAGTCACTGAATATGTTTACTATATAAATCATACACGGTAAGACATGTTATGAAGAAGTTCCAAACAATTTACATCTAGGATATGCTTGTTCACAACTTTTCACAAAGATTTAGCAGATACTGTACAATTCCGATTTCACAACAGCCGTACAGGTAGAAGTGGAAATAACATGCAAGTAGATGAACAAGCTCTAGTAGCTTGCCATTAATGAAGCAATACCTACACAGAAATGAGAAAGCAAGTTAGCAAAAAATACACAGAATTTATATTTTTCAACAAAAAAGAACGTAGTCATCAACGAATTTTTCTCAAGTTTTATGCTCCCACACAATAATTTATTTTTCACTACAGCGTGCACGAGTGTTCGCTGCCCTAGCCTTGCTCATCTCAGAATAAATATTAGACGATGGAATAAATATGCTCTCACACAAATACTCTGGGACCATAAATTATTTTCAAGGGCTCAACTTTCAAAGTTGTTTATGAAAGGCACCTCGGTGAGTAAAAATATTCCATAAGCAGCTTATCATTGTAAAAACATGGTGTGCACCCGACATGACATATAGGTGAATTATTTGTGTGCCTTTCAACAGCTGGACTTCCACGGTAAAGATTATAAGACAAAGGGTAGATAGGTAAAAAATCAGAGAATACTTACATAATATTTAACTTGATAAAAGCTACAGTTCACTATAATTGCGCCAAACTGCACGAAATTCCTCACGGAATGTGTTCAACCGTGCTTTCAAGTTAGGTGTTCTAAAGCTTGCATGGAGTATAGTCCCTGGGGGACAGAGAAGAACAAATTATTAGAATAAAATAGGCAATAGGCAAAACAAATAAAAAAAGAAGAAAAGGATTAGTTTACCAAGAAGACTAATGGCGATTGCCCAAAGGACGGTCAAAAGACCACAAGAAGCAAACCAGATAGTGACGCTCACTACAGAAACATAGGAAATCACAGGCAAGTAAGAGGCACAAATTGGAAAATGCTAAATTTTGAAGTAAACAAAATGAGAAACCTAAATTTTGTTTTTTAAAGTACCCAAGGAGAAAGCGAACACAAACATCCAACGGGGCTGTCCGCATATGTAAATTGCTCGTTTAGCTGATGGGCGACCACGCATAACAGGCCTGAAGATAATTAAATCTTTTAAGGATTGAGAAGTCATGAAATCGTAAGAAGTATAGTTACTATATTAGGAAGCAGAATCAAATTACATATGAGGAGGCCTCATCTTTGCAGCTAAATGTGGAGAAAACTGCCTCATTGTTCTTGTAGCTTTCTCACTGAAAGTACCTGCAAAGCTGCAGACCAATGCTTAGATTCTTTAAATGAAAGAAACCAGAGGATAATATTTATTCATGAGAAAATGATGGAAACTTCAGGCACGGCCCTAGCCTGACACTCATAGATCCTGTAATCCTTATTACATCAGACCATGAAAGTAGAAGTACAGAAGCCCTCAAATCTCCATGCTTACACACTACGGAGTGGATTTGTTGGACAGTTGAAACTTTATTGGATAGAATAGGCAAAATTGTTTACGAGTTACAACTATCTTCAGTTAGGACAACATCCAACTCAAATGAAATAATATTCAACTCTACTGATTTATATATAAAATACTTGTAAAGGCAAAAGCCATGATTGGAGACTGAGCAAACTACACCAGGAATCTCAAGCAATTTATAGGACCTTAATGAAATCTCAGTATTTTATCAACAAATGAAATGAACAAAACATTAAAAAAAAAGTCAAAATAAAAGACAAATTACTAAATTTCTACTAGATACAGGCTCGCAGCTTCATTTTTTTATAGCACATATGTAGTATATTACAACAACATTTTTTCTCTTTTTTTATGGACGAAATAATCAAAAATATTCATGAGAATATACGATAGTATATGTTGTTCGTTAATAATATTATTTTGATCAATAAATCCGAAGAAAGGGTTAATAAATAGATTGAAAACCAAATATGTGAGGGTAAGGAAAGATCATTAAAATGAGAATATTCGTCGTATCATTAGAATAGCTCCAATCACAGATAAAATGAAAAAAAAAAGTCATTTACGTTGTTTTGATAATTTAAAACGAATGCAACTGTTTAAAGGATGATAAACATTGACATCAACAAGATAAAAAATTAAAGAAAAGATCAAAAATAACTTCAATGGAAGTGGTAACAAAAGATTTGAAATTATAATATTTGGAAAAAAAAAATAGTGATTGATAGTAATGTTTAAAATAGAATGATTCGTACTTTAGATCAAAAATAAGCTTTCTGCTTGTTTGGATTCATATAGCCAAATCTATTTTATTGAGATTAAAGATTGTTTTTTTATTTTGATTTATAGGGGATAAGGGGAGGGGTGGGGGGAAATAGTGATAATGGAAGTCCAAGTTTAATCCATGCTGCAATGACAATCAAGCTTACAATATATATATATATATATGCAAAGGCATATGAAAGAGCAGACACGAGCTTCCAATATAACCATGTTGTCTTATAATCCAAGGCATCAACTTAATCGTCCATGGAAATTCTAATCTTATTTAAAAACTTAAACAAAGCAACAAAAAAAAACTAACCAAGAACATACATATGGGAAACAATTTGTTAACACTCATTCAGTCACCCACATGGGTCGAATAAGCGAGTTTATTGTATGAAACCCAAAAAGGGTACATTTATATCTCGATTCTTCTTTGTACATATGGATTTGAAAGAATAATGATATCATAAACCAGTTAGATAATTCTAACCACAATAATATATATATATATATGAATGTATATATATAAATTGCCAAAGTTTTGTTTGGTTTTTGCTTAAGAGTTTCAAATGTACAATGCATTGGAATTGGATAGGTATTTGAATTCTGAACATTGCATGCAAATATTTTTTTGGAAAACGACCAATCCAGTCAATTAAACCTCCACTTCCACAGCAGTTGATACATGTAAAAGTCCACAGTTCATTATGCTGGTGCAACATTTTCTATTGAGCACAAATAGAGCAATAGGTGCGACGCAGAGTACCTATCGTTGAGGAAAGCAACTGTCAGTGCAGTTAAAAGAGCGGCAAGAATAGCTAGTGGCCTCCGAAGGAAACCCATCCCTGCAGTTTACAATGCACACATAATCAATCATTAATCACCAGATTCACCACATGCGTGCGGAGGACAACATGGGACGGGAAGAGTAAAATGTGAGGTCGTTTTATGAGTTACTACCGAGGATAACAACTATCATGATGAAGTAGTTCGTCCTGTAGCTGCCAGCATAAGTACAATATAAACATTGCGAATCAATAGACTGGCCTCCGTTAACAAAATCAATGAAAATCTTTACCAATTGAAAAAACAAAACAACAAAAACAACCTATATAAAATGGATTCTGGGTAATACACACACATATCGATTCTGGGTAATGCGAGTGTGTAATTGCAATAATATAAGAGAACCGGAAAAAAAAAAAAAACGAGGGTCGGATATGGATATAGAAGGGTACTAGTAGAGATTGCATTTGAGGCGGCTGTTCCACTTGGACTGAGATCTAGGGAAAGTGAATCGGGAGAAGAACTCAGAGAGAGGGCGAGGCGGCGTGGACCAGTCGACCTCGCGGAGGGCGTCGATCAGGTCCTCTACTGTCACGTCGCCCCAATCCATGCGTTGCCCACTTCCTTTTTCCTTCTGCAATCGGTCTGGCTTCTGCGAAACCTTAGCTAGAGCATCGGCGATGAATGTTTTCGATTAAGGGGCAACCCAGGAAAAAAAAATTATCAAGGTACTGTCCGGGAAAATAATTGCTCGGAACAAGTAAACGATGATGAAGACGGCTCACGCGAGAAAAAAACAAAAAAACAAAAAACAAAAAACAAAATTGTTTCAAGCTGTCTGAGCCCGGGTTCGAACCGGGGACCTTTAGTGTGTGAGACTAACGTGATAACCAACTACACCACCCAGACGACGATCACTAGGCTTTTTCAAACATAACATAATGATAATTTGTAAAAGTAAAATTTTATTCAACCCCACATTAAAAGATTTGTTTGAATAATGTGTGCGTATTTAAAAAAAAAACATCTTTTACACGTAAGATTATGATACTATACAAATACAATACGTATGCGCCCTTTCAAATAATTTTTGACTTAAAATCTTTTAATGGCGCTCATCTAACACTACACTTTTAAATTTTTCCTTAGGCACTGTAGCTAAATCCATTCCAATGATACTAAACTATCAATATCTAAAATGTGAAGTCATTTTCATGTTTACGAAAACACTCTAAGGCTTAATTACTTGGACTTTAGAAAATTAAACATATTCTTATATTAAGAAGCAACTTAATAATCCAATTAACAATATCGTTATAAATACACTTGTATGTGTTGATTTTGCACTAATGATTTCATTGTGATTTTTCACACAAAAAAAAACGTTGAAAATATATCTAGCTGTTCATATTACAAATATTGCATGGGATATTGATTTAATATTATATCCCTATTATTATTTATAACTCTAGCTCACGTGAAGAGCCTTTTTATAAATGATAATTTCTATTTTATTAGATGGTTGCCGTGTAATGTTTCATGGTCAAATAATTGTGGTGTTTTAGCAATATAATAATTAGACATTTTAATTTTTATAATATACACATATTAAAACATTCTAAAATGATCAATAAGCAATGCTCTTAAATTTGTTAAAGTCTTTCATATATGATACCATTGAATAATTAGTTTGTAAAAAAAATAATTTACATTGGATAATTGATACTGGTGCTATTGAACTTAAATGTTGATGAAAAGTTCAACAATGGAGGCGTGTCTCATTGGTTTATCTGATGACAAACATATTATAATCATTAAGAAAGAGATTGTGATCAATCGAAATTAAATATCGTGTTATATGTTCCAAGTTTGAATTATAATTTGACATTGGCATTGTAATTACTTGTTGAGCCACATTGTCATATTCAAATGACAAATATTTTGTTATATGGGATCACACTTGATGACGGGCAATTGGTGTTGGTGAGTAGCGGAATGTACTTTAATATCTCATGAAAAAAAAATCATAGGCAAATGGAGTGGAAACTTGTGATTCATGGCATAAGCAAATCGGACACGCATTTCACAAGATAAAGAGCATGCTATTTGATGTCATTATCATATTGAATGTGGCTGATAGTATTAAATTTAATGATATTTGTGTTGAAATCAAACAAACTTGAGATTCTTTTTTCTTAAACGTGAATAATATTAAAGAAAGTTTCAAATTAATTCATTATAATTTATGGGGCTAAAGCATCCATACTATTTTCGTATTTTCTATTTATATTCCAAGAATGTACAATGAAAATATAAAGATTTTTAAAAAATTTGATACATTTCATCATTCATTTCAATAATTATTTATTATATGTTCTCTTTGTTTGTTTTGTCACAACTTAATAAATTCAATTCGTTAGAAATCATTTAAATTTGAATGATGTACAATGATTCTACGAATATATATACTGTTTGAAACAGTTTTAGTATTAATTTCTAAATTTTACTGTTTTGAGAGAACCTAATGTAATGTAATTTTTTATGATTTTTTTTTAAATTGAGAAAAAATATTTTTTAGAGAAACTAGTGTGAATATTTTTATAAAATTGTTGCATTCTCGTGTATAGTAAAAAGGAAAATTTTATTTGAATAGAAAAGAATATATATATATATATATATAAATAAACACGACTATCCCGTGTATTAGTAAAACTTCTCTCTCTCTCTCTCTCTATATATATATATATCACATGTGTGTATATTTTGCTAGCAATTTATTTTTTATAGATATTACTTATTCCTTTTATATTGTTTAGAAGAAATTTAAACTGTATTCTATGTTTATCGCGCTAGGTCATTGATATATTATGCTATACCATATTCGACTCATATTTTTTTTACTCATATGTATATCTTTTTCACTATATGTAAAACTTGCGACTTTTAATAAATAATATATCTTCAAATAATATTAAAATATTATAATATAAGTCATAGATACTTCAAACCGAACCCCAAAAGCTAAAAGGAGCTCAATCAGCACAAACAACCCAACCCAAATAATGGTTTTACTGCCAGGGAATCAATTCTTCCCAATGGTTATTAGAAAGAATCATTCCCCCATTACCTCATACTACTCCTGCAAATACCAATTGACAACAAATCACTTAAGATAATGATAGAACCATCAAACTTTATTTTAAAAGATATTTCTTATCTCAATTATCTATTTAGTTTCACGCCCACTTTCCATAATCTTCCATATCTCTTTTATAAATTTATAATTTCTTCCTCAATTTTTTACATCAAACCCATCCATCTAAATGCAAAAACAACTTAGCATTATATTAGATTCAGGAATAGAGATATTTTCATTAAATTATAAACTTACAAATATTAAATAAGTGTGTTAGAGTAACTCTAAGAGGCTCTCTATTGTCTACAAATAGAGAGCCAAATGCAAAAAACAAGTTCCAACAAACTCTTCATTTGACTCTCCACATGTAGAAAAAGTTATAATGACTCTTCATTTTTGAAGAGTCACTATTTATTCTTCACATATTATTTTAATATTTGTTATTTTCTCTTTTCTCCTTTCTCTCTCCAAATGAAAGTTTATTATATTAAAAATATAATAAAATTTATTATTTTAATACAAATAAAGTTGAAATGAAGAGTGTTGTTGGAGTTAGAAGAAAAAAATACTCTTCACAAATAAAAAATTCTCTACATGTGAAGATAAAATACATATTATTGTTGGAGATGCTCTTACTTAGTTTGGTAGCTCGGAAAGCACACTTGAAAAAAGCAAAATATTTTATTTGAAAAAAAGTTAAAATATTTATCGTAATATACGGTTAACATATGAAATAATTGAATGTCAAGCATATTTCCAAGTTTGCAATTAATCATTATTATTTTCGTTTAGTCTTTATAATTTTATTAAAAAATGTCAACTTTATCCCAAAGCCCTTGACTTTGGATTAATCATCAATGCCGAGAAGAACCAATTATGCCCAACCTTTATTTACGCAATAATTGAATTTACTGTATTTAATTATTTGATGGCATAGAATGTACTAATTTAAAACAATATTCGCACAATGGCATTGGCCATAGGCCGTGGCCTAGTTTTGAGGGACGGTGAATCCAAGGCCAACAAATTGCTGACACCAATGCCCAAAAACACGCATGAAACGATGAAACTACACAAATTTAAGAGATTGCTCTGCTAAAAATATTTATAAAATAAAATAAAGTCCATGAAATTTGTATGCCCACTGCCGACAGATAGCTCGGAAAGCACATTTCAATACGAAATTGTTTTGCTAAATAATGGCAAGAAATTGCTCTGCCAAATAACAAATCAATGATATTTCCCAAGAAACACGCATAACACTGGAATTAATATCAATTTGATTCCGCTTTAATAATACTACTTAAATTAAATAAAAAAAAACTTTAACTAATATCTTGTTATTGAAAATTCTTATTCCCGCCCCTCTTCGTGATGGATCTCACTAAAAAGATAATCATTTTTATTGTCCTCTCTCCTCATATTTAGTGTGTGTTTTCTTAAATAAATAATACACTTTTAATTTTATTATCAATAGTGTTATTAATATTAAATTTATTAATTTTATCATTTCAATCAAAATTAAAATAAATATTTAAAAAGTATTATCCATTAGTTTTAAAATATAATTTCTCGCCTTTTAATTTCAAAATATGTGATAGATAAATATTGAATATTTGTATTATATTGCATTATACTATTTATATAAAGTGTTTTGATAGTTTCATTACCTCCTTGAATAATAATGTCGGCAAACATAGTTGGCGAGTATTTTGATAAACAATAGTATACCTTCAAATAGGAATCTTTTTTCGGGGGTTGTACGCCGTGATATTAATTTGTAAATACTATGCATATTTTAAAATTTTGAAAATCAAATAATAAATTGATATTTAATATAAGTCTCATTGTATATATAGATCTCAAGTCATAAATTTCAAATATATATTTATTTTTTAGATTAATAAAATAATAAATATAATTTTAATAAAATAATACTTGTTAATGTTATAGTGAGTGTTTAGTATGTGTTTTTGTTTTTGTGTTTTAATTTTATGATTTTTTATTTTATTATAGTTATTATAGTTGGAGTTTGAATTTAAAAACAAATGTTATGTAGTAATAGAAATTTGTGTTTTAAAAACTAGGCACCACAAGAAATTGAAATAAAAATGTGATCTGAAACACACATTTGAATTTTTAATTGAATCCATTTCATTAAAATGATTTTTGGTTGAATTTTAACACTTTAAACCCAACTAATGACTAAACCCAATAAATGGTTACCCATGAAGAATAAATTATTATGAAAAAGCTTATCTCGCATTACCGTAAGTGTAGGATCGACCCTATCCTTTTGCAAGGTGAAGCGACGTCTTGAGGCCCCCAAATTGAGAGGGTCTCCTATCCGGCTTTTTGCTTTGTTGTCTTTTGCTCTTTACCTCTCATGTCTCTACTCCTGTTCTAGGGCACTGCGAGGGCAATATCTCTAGTCTTTTTCACTCTCAGACTCTTATAAACTCTCTCCTGTCTCGTCTCTCTCAAGCCCTTAGAGTCACCAAGCAACGACTCAGTCTGTCATAGTCTCATTTCTCACAGTCACCACGATGCCACCCATCAGTACAGCCACACCCAAGTCTAGCGCACATCAACCCAACCCATTATCCACAAGAAAGGCTCCCCAACAATTCTCAATCTCAATTCTTTTTTTATTATTTACTTGGGAACAAAGGCCCCTTACTGGATTTTGCTTAGGGCCACCCAAATTTTAGGGTGAGTCTTGCCTAAGTGAGAAATATAAAGTGATATAGAAACCCAATATTACAATGTGTTGGATAATATCATAACATACAAGTAAATATGCTGTACTCCACCTTGAATTGATTTCATATAACTAAGTGGTGGAAATTGTTGAGTTCACATTTAGAATGACATAAGGGATATGGTTGGGCAAAAAGATATGACAACTCCATATGGTTTCTATTACCACTTCAATCCATATACCAGAATTCAACTCCAATAATTACATAAGAAAAGTAAAGTTTTTCAAAGCATTCATTTTAGTTTTATATTTTTCATCAATAATATAAATATAAATAGTATATTATTTAATATATTTTATTTATCTTTTTGTATTTCATTCTTTCTATTATTATATTTATTCTTTTAAATTATATTTTTCATATCTTTTATTTATTATAACCAATTAAATATAATATAGACTCATTTTTAATTTAAAAAAATATTAAAAATATAATATCACAATATATAGATTCAATTTATAATTTCTATTAAATTTTATTTCGAAAAATATAATATAGACTCATTTTTACAAAAAAATCTATAAAAATTATTATTAAATTATAGACAAAATATCTATAATTTAAATTGTAAATCGTGAGAAATTGTATTTATTTTTTGATATTATTTTTTTGTTCGTAGCGGTTCCACTGCTACTGTTTTTTTTTTAATATAAATTTGGCGAATATATATATATATATATATATATCGGTTTAATTATTTATAAATTATAATGGGATCCAAACTAGTTTTATGACTTTCACAATATTTCTTTAAAATTTATTAGTGCATCGGTTGTCTTGAATCTTGATACAAAACTTAATAATTTGAAATTTACAGCATACTTTCACCCACTTGTTTGATTCTTTTATTTATTTAAATAAACTATATGTAAATGCCTAATATATATACAGCAGGTAATGCTAACAGAAAATGGAAACAATATATACCATATACGATTCACAGTATAAATGGACAGACAAATATGATCTCCTTTTATTATTATTTTTAAAAAATATGTTATCATTTTTTAAAAACTAACAGTTATACAAATTATGGTCGCCGGCGGGCATCAATGGCGGGTCTGCTTATGAACCCCCACCTGTTTGCCGGGGTGGCCTACAATCCTGCCACAGAAACATCCTGCGCGACACTTGTCAATAACGTGACTCACTTGCTCATTATTTATTTAGTACATATGTACACCTTTTTTTTTTGTCATAAAAAAACTATATAATATAAATGGCATTGAAGCCGTCATTCATTGGATTAAAAATGATATGGCCTACACAGCGTGGACAGAAAAGGTGTCGGGCAAATGTTCGGCCAACCGAAAACCGAAACGCGTCCCAATTCGCCGCGTCGGTCATGAGGAATTGGGATTGAGACCATAATATACACAAACAACCACACACACACACATAGCCCCTCCCTCTCTCTCTCTCTCTCTCGGCCGTCACGAGACTGATCCATCACATCCATCAAGTCGCCACGCGTCATTTGGTCACATTCAAGCAAGTCTCTGCTAAATGACCATCACCGCCCCCGACCCCCCCACCTCTCTCACCAGAGTTCGCGACTCGGACTCGTATTATTACTTTCTATATATAAATATCTATATATGCACGCACACACGCGCACACGAATATATATATATATATATATATATATATGATATATCCATGTATATATATTAGTTCTTCATCGCTCATCGCATATCTCGCATTGCACCGCTCTGGCGTATCCGATCGATCGATCGATCGACCGACTGTCTCCCTGGCTCTTCTTTCTTGATCGCCTCTGCAGTGATAGCTTTGGGAAGAAGACATGGATCCTTCCCGAGCTTTCGTCAAGGACGTCAAGCGCGTCGTCGTCAAGGTTTCGATTTCTCGTGTGTTCTTCGTTGTTTGTTTCCTTGATTCTTCTTCTTCTTCTTCTTCGCATTTTCAGCCCTAAATTGCCGATTTTGTCTCGTTCGCGATGTTACATTGTATTTCATGAACTCTAACGTCTAGCTCTGTGTGTTTGGTTTTCTAAGAATGCGGTCCTTGTTTTGTTCCGGTCTATATATATATATATTACTTTCTTTGTCGTTGTAATTGTAATTGCATTGCTGCGCGAACTTCAGTGGTGTTTGATCCTTCGCCATTACTTGTTCTTTTAGCGTTCTTGATCCAATACGATCGTAATTAATTTGAACTCGCCATTTTGGGTCAGAACTGGAGTCTAATTTGTGTCCTAGTGTTTCCAGAATCGCTGTGACAGATTCAACCAATAAAAGAAAGAAAGAAAGAACACTGTCGTAGAATTCAGAGTGGGAATTCACGTCTACTGTTTACCCTGCTTATACTCTCTTGTTCATTATAAATTTAAACAAAGCATTTTCGAGTAAATGAAAATAAAACAATATTTGTGTTTGTATGAAGGCAAATGGATCTCCTGGTCTGAACGTTGAATAGTTTGGGCACATTTTATTTTGAAAAGATGCTGTTTAAATATACAAGAATGCAGTTCGTATTTAGCTCTATATATTTTGAAAAGAGGTAAATAATTTATTAAGATTCCTATTTAGCTACATATACAGGAAATGGCCTTCTCAATATGCGGCCCAACCCTATCGTATTTGTTTCTCAGCTACCTTATCATAAATCCCTTATGTTGGGTAGTGCGCCTGATGGTTCGGTGCTAAATCGTGCTTCATCTTCGTGTGATGCATATAATTTACTGATGAGTTTGTCAGTACTGACAGTGACGCATGGCTCTGGACATACTTTGTATTCTTACTCTATAGAAGATATAAAGTTTTTACCTTGTTTAATTTGCGTGAGCATTAGTTGGGTTTTCCATCTTAATATGTCCTCATGTCCTTACTTTTTAATAGGAAATTGCCTTAAAAAAAGACCTTGATATGAATATCAACTACTGCCAGTGTTGAACTGTATGCGTTACTAATCCCTGGGTTGGGCTCATATAGGTTGGAACAGCTGTAGTCACTCGATCTGATGGAAGATTAGCTGTTGGAAGAATTGGAGCTCTTTGTGAGCAGGTAAATGGTTTTGTCATAAACTCATGTTCGGGACTTGCCAGTTGTGGTTTCTTCAGTCTTTTTTTTTTCTTGGCTGATGACCACATGAAAAACAAATTGAAAGAAAAACAAAATATGGAAAAATATTCAAGCAGTTGCGTTGGGTATGGGGTTGTGACAACAACAAAGTCTGAAAACGGAGTATGGGATCTGTTTACTTTGTGAGATGCATCATAGGGGCTTATATTTATATTTTTTATATGACTTCTAAGTTAGAAATTGCCTTTTAATTTTCCTTTTTTAATTTTTATTTTTTTATATGAATTCTTTTAAAACTCGCCTATCACAAATGGTTTAGATCTAAAAATGAATTGGCTACAGCTCAAGGAATTGAACTCTAAAGGGTTTGAGGTCATTCTGGTGACCTCAGGTGCGGTTGGTGTTGGTCGCCAGCGGCTTAGATACAGGAAATTGGTCAACAGCAGGTTTTTACTCTTTCCTTTGTTATGTTAATTTACTTTTGCTTTGTAGAGCATTGGTGTATCCTTTTCTTTTTACACCACTAGCTGTTCAATTCTGCATGCAATGTGTATTATTTTTCTGTCCTATGCTAGGATTTTAATTTAATAATATAATGATGCTTTTATGAATATGATTTATAATGCTTTGAGTATTTCATTTTTACAGCCTGGTTGATCTCCAAAAGCCTCAAGCAGAGCTTGATGGAAAGGCTTGTGCAGCAGTCGGACAGAGCAGTCTCATGGCTCTTTATGATGCATTGTTCAGCCAGGTGAGTACATACCCAATTATCTTTCTCGAAGATCTATTTGATACAGAGAATCTGTTTTATGGCTTAAAATTTTCCTTTTGGCCCTGTATTATTGGTTATATTTTATGAAGCTCTAAAACATTTCTTCATTATGCAGCTTGATGTGTCCTCTTCCCAACTTATTGTGACAGATACTCAATTTAGGGATCCAGATTTCCGAGGCCAACTATATGAAACGGTGAAGTCACTATTATCTCTGAAGGTTATTCCTATCTTCAATGAAAATGACGCAGTCAGTACCAGGAGAAGTCCATATGAGGTATGCTGCTCCTCTATTTCTTTGAAGCTGCACCTGCATAGTGTGTGTGTACATTATAAAATCTGATGCTAACCTCGAATTTAATTAGTCTTAAAAGCATCACTGTCACAGCATTTGTGCTGCATGGTTCTGTGCCCCATGCATTTGGTTTTTAAGATCACTGCGACTCAGGCACATTGTTGCATATTGAGTGCTTTTAGTGTCTAGTAATGGCCTTGTTCAATGTTTAGTGTTTCAGTTACAGGAATTCATGGATTCCACACCTTTTTTAATTCATGGAGTTTTGTGCTCATTCAATATGTGCGTGTGCTCGGAATGTTGTTTTAGCTTAATTAGCTTACTGACAGAGGAATGTTGTATTAACATCATTCTCAACAGTAGCTGGTTTTGTTGAAGCTGTTAAGTTTGTCTCTTGCTTGTCTTATGGCTGTTTTCGTTAATAATGTATGTTGTTGCTAGTTTACTTTTGGGGGAAAATAAAGAGAGATGAAGAAATATGGAGAGAAGAGTGAAAAAAGCAAGGAAATGGAAATATACTTATTTATATGACATTGACATTGCTGTCCTTTTTGTGTTTCTTAGTTTCTTGCACGAAGTTCATTATTTGAAGAGAGAATTTTATTGATTAAATATGTACTTGTTTCATATTCTTTGCAACCGAAAGGATGGTTTGGTCTGATTTGAGCATTATTTACAGGATTCTTGTGGTATATTTTGGGATAATGACAGTCTAGCAGCTTTATTAGCTATGGAAGTAAAGGCAGACCTCCTTGTTTTGCTGAGTGATGTAGATGGCCTCTACAGTGGTCCTCCAAGTGAGCCACAGTCAAAGCTTATCCACACATACATGAAGAAAAAACACCAAGGGGAGATTACGTTTGGAGATAAGTCTAGAGTGGGAAGAGGGGGTATGACTGCTAAAGTAAAAGCTGCTGTCTATGCAGCTTATGCTGGTATTCCTGTTGTCATTACCAGGTATCGTTTCAACTTATTTCTTGTCTCATTACATGACTTTACAAGATTTTTGTGTTTGATGGCTCCCCATATCTAGCATCCCATGTGAAACTGTGATGGGATGCTGGCCATTTGTTTAAAGCTGCGGATTTTCATTGAGAGGTTGCACAGTTTGGCACTGAGGTTGTTACATGATGTCAGGTTGGCACTGAGTAATAAATTTGACTCACTGGGTATCAAAATACTCTGAAATTGTAGGAGACAAGTACCTTTTTTGCAGCATATATTCTTTTTCATACATATAATGTATGAAAATTATGTATTAGGAAATTAATTAGTGCTATTAGTGATCCAAAAAATGGAAACCAAGAAGCAAACCAATTGAGTGAAAACAGCAAAAATATCTTGTTATTTAAAGAATAATGTATAGATGAGCTTACAGAGATGGTTCAACCATTTGGCCTATCTATTACATTCTAGTAAACCTACAGTTGGAAGCAAGTTCCTCTACGGTGTGGAACAAAGCTAATTTAAACCACATAATTGAAGCAGCACCTACTTTCATGAGTAGATATTCAGATACTATAGATACCAGTTCTGATTTAAGTCTCTTACCTCTATGTTGAAGTGGCTATGGCACTGACAACATCATTAAAGTACTTCAAGGGGAGCGTATGGGTACTCTTTTTCATGAAGATGCAGATTCATGGATTTCCCTGAAAGAAACCGGTGCACGTGAGATGGCTGTTGCAGCACGGGAATGTTCCAGAAGGCTTCAAGTAAGTAATTTTTCGTGATCTATCAATGCATGGTAGCATTTCTTATGCAGGTATTGAATTTATGGCTACTTGGCTTTCTAGGACTTGTCTTCACTAGATCGGAGGAAGATTTTGCTTGACATTGCTGATGCATTGGAGGCAAATGAAAGCCTAATAACCGAACAGAATGATGCTGATGTTGCTGCTGCGCAGGAAGCTGGATATAATAGTTCATTGATAGCTCGATTAGCCCTAAAGCCTGGGAAGGCAAGAAATTGTTTATTACTAGTACTTTGGTGAACGTTCTTTCAAAATTTAAGTTTTCCTTCTCATTTGGTTGAATATGCATCTTTGTCATCCATTAGAGCAATTGAAAGATTTCTATGACCTTTAATTTTAGCATTATCATTCCCTCTTTGGATGTCGGGATTTTTTACACTGCTGGTCTATATTGTTAATCTCATTTCAGTGAGAATAGTTAAAATTCTGATACCAAATTTGTACATTACAGATCTCCGGTCTTGCCAAATCTGTTCGTGTACTTGCAGATATAGAAGATCCCATTGGTCAGATTCTAAAGAGAACTGAGGTCTGGAATAAAAGCTTTCTCGTTTTGTTTGAAAACTCGGTTTCTTATGTATATTCTAGCAGATACATCTCCCTTGATTAAACTTAACTTATGTGGGCTGTTACATCCAATGCCCTGTGATTTTGAGTCTCTTACTTCTTGGACTCATGAATTTTATTCAGTCTGTCATACAATTCCATCAGAATACTAACATCAATTTGCAGTGGTGGTTAGGTTGATAGTTCAATAACAATGAATATCGGATATGGCTGGTAGGATTGGTTTAAATATGTTGCAGCAATCCAACAGTAGCAGAATCAAGCACGAACAAAATACTGCATCTGCATCCTATGGGCTATCAAATTAGTTGCATGCAATTTCATCTGCTTTAGTTGCCTTGATTTGACATATGTTGTTCTATACTTACTATGCAGCTTGCTGATGGACTCATTCTTGAGAAGACATCAACTCCATTGGGTGTGCTTTTGATTGTTTTTGAGTCTAGACCCGATGCACTAGTTCAGGTAATGATACAATTACGACAAGAAAATCTTATCTTGGTTCAATTGCTTTGAGGTTCAAAATATTAATCTGTGAAATGAGTGATTCACGAAGCTGAGGGGGTTTATTTTGTTTTATTGTGTTGATATTAGATCAAGCCGATTTATTATCTAAGGGGTAACAAAGCAATGAGTTGGCTTGCATAAAAACTGCTATATATCAGAGCAAACAACAAATTCTGTAATTTGTTCTATTGACCTACTGTGCAGTATGATTATTTGTGCTGCAGAGATGGAGAATATGCAAGAGCATATGTAGGGTTTACATGTCATTCTGTAAAAGCTTATTACTGTCATATATCATAATATTATCTCTTTAAGATACTGCCTCGCCAGTAAGTAGTTTATGTCAAAAGAGGATAGAGGTAGTTTATGTCAAAAGAGGATAGAGGTTTGGAATTGGGGTCACTGGGCTGTATTTGGTTGTTTTTTTTGTGAATATTTGTTCCATTATTGGATGGATTGGCAGGTTTTTGTGGTTAAAATTGACTTCTAATTATCTCTGACTTTACTAGTGCAAAATCTTCCAGTAAAACCCTTTATCTAGTTCACTATCCAGTACTTGTCCAACAGCCCCTGCACTCCTATTGTGTGGATTATATTGTTAAATTGTAAGAAATGAACAGATGACATCCACATCTCAGAACTGAACTTCTATAGAGGACTTACTACCATTGAATGTCTGGGTCAAATGTACAGTCACAACTCTACTTTTGTTGTGTTTGTGTAAACTATTCATTAAGACCACTATCTACGTGTAGGCCTATTCTGTTATCATTTTTTTAAAATTATTATCAAACTTATATTTATTAGATTTAATATTATGCTGTTGGAATTCTCCCCTGAATGATTTAATAGATTGCTTCGTTAGCAATACGAAGTGGCAATGGTTTGCTGCTGAAAGGAGGGAAAGAGGCGAAGCTATCAAATGCTGTGCTGCACAAGGTTTGATTTTATGGGAGAGGAAGTTCTCTCTGTGTTTGCTGTCTTGCCTTCTATTTGTTGTTGTTGTTGTTGTTTTAAATTAGAGGTTCACAAGCTCTCCATTCCATTCTGTATTTTTGTAGGTAATCACTGGTGCAATTCCAAAGTCAGTTGGTGAGAAACTCATTGGACTTGTCGCTTCAAGAGAGGATATCCCTGATCTGCTCAAGGTACGCGTTAACACTTTTATATTTGGTTCACTGGATGGAATAACGTGGAATATAATTATTATTAAAATAAAATTTGACAAAAATATAATATGATTTTTTTAATTTACAAATATATAATAATCCAAATAATTATTATAAAAGAAATGATAATTTTAATTTAATAAAATAACTATTTCATGGGAATTGAATTACTTTTTCTGTCGTTAACATGCAAAAGCTCTGTCGAAAGTCTTCATGATTAAATTAAATAATTATTTTTTGTCACAGCTTGATGATGTTATAGATCTTGTAATCCCTAGAGGCAGTAACAAACTTGTTTCTCAAATCAAGGAATCGACTAAAATTTCAGTTCTTGGTCATGCAGGTAAGAGAGTTTGTTTCTCTCTTTTGTTTTATTAAAATATATTTGATTTATTTAGAAACTAGAGCTTGTAGTAATTTTAAACTTTTTGCTGCTCAGATGGAGTTTGTCATGTCTATGTTGACAAGTCAGCTAACTTGGATATGGCAAAGAAAATTGTTTTGGATGCAAAGATAGATTATCCCGCAGCCTGTAATGCTATGGTATGTTCAGCATTACTGCCTTTGCTGTTTCTATTAGAAAGTCCATTTAAATTCTAGTTTTTACAGAGCTCGCCTAGTATGTGTAGTATGCACTCTGAGGCAGCTAGTTTCACTGTTTTGACTTTTGTGTGACAAACACAAAGTCATGCTCTCTAGTTGCCTTATGTTTTACAGGAAACACTTCTGATACACAAGGATCTATCTGGCAATGGTGGACTCAATGAGCTTTTTGAAGAACTCCAACACAAAGGTTTGAACTTGTGGGCATTTTATTTATTTATTTATCAGTCTTCCTATTGTACCTACTTTAAATGTAGTTGGTATTATTAGTTTCCTATACCTATAGATATGTCAATATCCTATAGAATATCTCCCTACATAATGTATTGTGGCCTCCATAATTAAATGTACTGTGGCCCTCTTAGGGTATGCACTGTATCAATGCCCATGACAATTCCAACTCTAGTTTTTCAGTATAAGATCATCTGCCATTAGAGGACATGTTCCCTATTTTTTGTTCTTAGTACTCTTTCTTCACTAGGTTTGTTTTTAGCATGTCTCATTAAAATTAGTGTGGTTGCTATCTCAGGGAACATAAAAGGGGAAGGAAATACAGACTTGAGAAGTTGCAGGAATACTTTCATTCACGGTGGAATGAAAACGAAGTTTTACTTCCAAGGAGAGAAATGTTAATATAAACTATTAAGCAACAATAAAAATTAAAATGACATGCAACTAATTTAGAATTTGTTATATGACTATTTTTTGCATGACTTCAGGTAGCGTTGGCTCTTTTTACCAATTATTATTTTCCTTCATCACGCCCTGTTCCTTGTTAGTGTATAGTTCTATCAACCTCAGTCGATCTAGAAATGAATGACTAATCAAAGTAGAGTTACGATCAAATGAACTTCTTGTGTAGAATAGTTGATGTGCAGTTAGAATTCTGAGTTGATGAAAAAATATTTCAAAGTTTTTGGAGATCTGTTAGATTAAGTGGTCTCTTGTTTAACTAAGGCAATGATTGTTTTTCTTTACTTGCATTTTCTTCTCTGGTATGCTACATGTTTCAAGAGTTATGATCATACTTTCTGAAACCATTGAATGTTATATATGTGAAAGCTAATTATTCAGTACGAGAGCTACAGTTCCGCTACCATAACTTCATTTGTTGCAGGCGTTACTCTATATGGTGGACCCAGAGCGAGTGCGTTTTTGAATATTCTTGAGGCCCGTTCCTTCCACAATGAGTACAGTTCAACAGCATGCACTATCGAGATTGTAGATGATGTGCATGCTGCTATTGACCATATAAATCAACACGGGAGGCATGTTCGCATCCTTGATTTTTATTGTTTTATTGATCTATGCTTATTTTCAATTTTTCCTTGGTATATTATTTTATTGAAGTATGGAATTTTGATTTGCTGATTATTTTACAGTGGTCATACTGACTGCATAATTTCCGGTGACCATGAAACTGCTGAAATTTTTCTATATCAAGTTGACAGGTGATCTTGAAATAAAAATATATTGATACGAGTTTCTATTGTGTCGGTAACTCTGTTGGGTTTGTTAAGGGTTCATTGATGTTGGCTGCATTTTAATGGCTTCGACTTCAAATTCTACAGCGCTGCAGTTTTCCACAATGCAAGTAATCGATTTTGTGATGGAGCACGTTTTGGTCTCGGTGCGGAGGTATGGATGTGCAGTGCAATTGCCAATCATGGATGTTTTTTGGTTCCTTTATCTTTTTGGATAATATACCAGATGGCTTTACAGGTTGGAATAAGCACAAGTAGGATTCATGCTCGAGGTCCAGTAGGGGTTGAAGGACTGCTAACAACAAAATGGTAAGAATTTTTTTTAACTTATTATATCTTTGTTTCTATTTGACTCAGCGAATTGGTTGACATTGAATGATGTGTCAGGACATAGTCCACTTGTATACTGTTTGAATTTGTTTTAATAATGAAAATTGCAGGATTCTAAGAGGGCATGGGCAAGTGGTGGCTGGTGATAAGGGGGTCTCATACACCCACAAGAGCCTGCCTCTGCACCAGTCTTGCGGGATATGATCACGTTATTTGTGGTTGAGCTAGTAGAGCGAAATGCTGCCTGGGAGAGTATATTTCTAGAAATAGTGTGCTGCCATATATCTTATTGCCTTACTGCCTCGGTTAGTGTTATTTTCTTTCTGCAACTTGGAAAAGATATGTAACGCATCCTTAAGTTCATGTCGTATGTATATTGGATTTGATCCATCCTTTGAGATGCCCCATTTTTTAATTAAATAATAGTAGGAAAGCTTTTCAGATGGCTCCATGTTGTAATGTTTCAAACTCACGATATTTTTAATAAACGATTTTCCTTCTTCATGCTGTAATGATACATGTGTGGTCGCTGAGTTCCTAATGCAAGCCTGTGAGCTAGTTCTGATTTTAGAATTTTATTATTATTATAGCATTCATTGAGACCCTATAAAGTGGGTTGTTATTAAGGACATAAGTTCCTTTATTACCGTTCGCATCACAGCAAAACGAAGCCTCCAATAGAGAATAGTGGAACCAAGTATGGGTGTTTAGGGGCAAGTGAGACAAGTTTAGTTCGTATCCAAAACTGTTGGAATTAAATTGATTTGTTTGAGTTTTTATGTAAAATATATTTGACTTGAATTGATTTGTTGGAGTTTTTAAGTTTGAGTTTTTATTTCTTCATATTAAATTAGGATATATTTGAGTTAATTTATGATGAACCATTTGTAAATTAATAATTAATACTATATGACATTGCAAAATATTATATGATATTATAGAACGATTTTTCCGACTGCCTGACAAACCAATTATAAAAACATATATGGATTAAGGGGGAGGAAGGGAACATAAAAACACATTTGAGTTACAAGTGGCATATCCTGGAATCTTTTGTCACCGGGTCCTGTTTGCAAAGGACCGAGAAGGTCTTTTTATAGGCTGAGAAGAAAAAAGAAAATGAATACTTTTTGCACGCATCAGATCAACGGTTTGTAAGTAAATCGGTGCGCGCGCATTCTGGCACAAATGAATCTTTGTATATTGCATGTGCTATGAATCCGCATATAATATATATATGTGCATAAACCTTTTCTATTACCCGTAATAAAGAAGTTAACTTACTACATTTAATAATAATATTATTTTTGAATCGTGTTTTAAAAAGGGATCGACTCGAAATTTTTTCTCAATTTTATCAAAATTAGTTGTATCCAATGGTTTAAATTAAGACTGATTCACTTAATGAGTTTGCTCCCATTTTTTTGTCAACCCCATATATATATATATTCACTTAAAAAAGGAAATTTTTTATAAGTTAAAAATAAAATTTTCCAGTTAAATCGTACATAAACATCATTATTTATTCACAATAACTTAAAATGCTTAATTATTTTTTGGAAATATTTTTAATGGAATCGGTGTAATCCTTAGGCCGAATCTCAATAAATTTAAAGCTATCCAATAAATAAAACAGTAAACATCGCTTATTTAAGAGCTAATAATAACTTATAAGAAAATAAAATGCTATTATAGTGTAATTAATTTATTATTTATATATATTTTTTAAAATTACACTAACTTCCCTTAAAGTTTAATTCCTTATGTAAGGTAATAATAACAAAGGAATACAGAATAATCAAAATAATTCTCTTTTAAAAAAATCTTGTTCTCATGGGATGAACCATTACTAGCAAATATGAATGAATTTCCTTCCATTTCTTTGCATTTAACCATATCAAATAAGTAGTTTAAAAAATTATAACTACTACCCTTGTTTTGAATTTATATATAACAACAACGTTACTTATTTAAATAAATTACATTAGATATCCTCTAGATTTAATAAAATTATATTCCGTATCCTTATAATATATTGAAACAAAACATTAAAGTTTTTAGAGTCTCTAATATGTTATTGTCATTAATATAATATAATATTTTTCCCAATATAATTTATATAATTAATTTAATTGGGCTTTGATTATGAATTTATTTGATACAAATTCACTTAATTGCGTCTTATTTCTTTAAAACACTTGTCATTTCTGCATAATAAAAAAAAATGAGGTCATGTATTAGATGTTCTCATCATTCTTTCGTTCTTTACGTCTCTTTATTTGCAACCATGAGAGGGTGATCTTGTCATCGCTGCTAGGAGCTACGTAGGGCGAGGAGAGAGTGAAAAATGATTATACTTTTTACCCAATGGCCAAACAAAGATAAGAGTATGTATTAAATTCTTTTGACGAGATTTTATTGAGAAGTGCAATCTTAAGGGATATATATATATATAATATAAAATAATTATATATATATATAATTAGTATTTCATATATATATATATATATATTTAAAGTCATAAATATAAATTTATATTAATATTTACAACATGTAAATATTATAAAAATATTTTTTGATTGGATGATTTAATCGGACTAACAGGTGTATAAATTTCAAAACACCATAATTAGTGTGCATAAATATCATTACACTGATAAGAATGTTTTGGGTGTGACACTATTTGTTTAAAAAATTATACTTACTATTCTTATTATATAATAAACTATATTGGATACCTTTATTAATATATTCAAACAAAACGTTGAATTTTTTATAGCCTCGTTATTGTCATTAATATAATACAATATCTTTCTTAATATAATTTACATAATTTATTTAACTGGCCAATTATTTTTTTTAAAATACTAGCACCCATTATTACAAATATAAAAAACTACCTATCATAATTTATTAAACTAAAATAATACTAATTGTAATTTTATTAAATTTAAAGGACAATTAATATAATATCAATAAATTTAGATGTTACTTAATATTACTTATTAAATAAAAAATATAACTGTAAAATGAGCGGTATCAAATATACACAGGATAATTAATTAATATTTAATTAACATTTTTCGTGAAATTCATTATAACTCAAATGTTTGTTTGGATGTGTTTTTGTTTTTGAAAATTGATAAAAAGGCGAGTCGATTCATCATCACTCGAATCCAATCCCCAGTTGATTGCTGGATCCTCCATTTCTCTCTCATCATCCATCACCATCTCTCCCCATGTCGATGTGTATTGATTGACGCATAGTGCCAGCTCCATTCGCATTCATGGCGGGTCTATGAAATCTAGGGTTTCCGAAAGAGAGAATGAAGAACGTGATTGGAAGGCCGGGAACGGCGAGTGGACTTCTTCTGAGGGTAGGGCAGTGTGTGTTTGCTGTTGCTTCCATCACCGTGATGGTGACTTCGTTTGGGTTTTCAGGCTACACCGCTTTCTGGTATTTTCTGTTCTCCTTCTTACCGTTATTTCTTGTCTCTTTTTTTTTTCGTACTGCCCTTTGTTGTTGTTGTTGTTGTTGTTGTATTCGTGTGAGTTTTATTTATTTACTGTTGAACCGTTTATATGCTTGTTTACCTTTGTAAACGTAATTGAACTCCTCAAAATACTCTCTCAGATGGCTTCGTTTAAGGGAATGTGACCCATCACCTAGGCGAGTCTGCACGGGTAGCTCCAGCCGAGTTATTGGGGTCGCCCTTTTACTTTGATGACAACATTGTACTAGCTCAAATTCAAGAGTCGTGTGATAACTGACAGCATCGGACTAATTAGAATTCAGGCGTTCAAATTTTGTAGTTAGACCAGCATGGTGTAGTTGCTATGTGGTATTTGATGATTTTTGATAATGGTCTTAAGTGTATACTGGTCTAGTTTTTATTGTTGTTGTCTTGTTGCCTCTCAAGGGATTGAGATCGAGAAGATAGTTATTTTCCTGAGATAGGAATTCGGATGCCTTCTCTGTTTTCAATTCCAATTTTGGCTAGGTACTTAGACTCATTCAATTTGTATAGTCCACTATTCTGGCAAGTAAATTATCGACCTGCTATTTTCGTTTTAATCTGTGGGGATATACTTGATCCTTTAATGAACTAGCCTTAAAGTCTGTTAGTGCGGCCAATGATGCTAGAGAAACCTCCCAGGAAAGAATCAATAAAATTGAAACATGGGGACTCAACTCATTTATTTAAACGTTCCTCACACTGTACTTTGGGGGAAAGAAGATGTTTAAAAAGGGAAGATTTATGAATGATAAATTGATAATTGGGCTCTTTTTGTGAATCTGAAAACCTACAGCCCTATTTCTAGTGCCCCCCCCTCCCTTTTCTTTTCGTTAGTCTGGTGGGCTTCTACCAGTTCAATGACTTTGTTTCAGGTTCAAGTGTAGTAGATGGTTCTTCCTTAGCAACCTAAATATCTGATTAATTTGTTTACTATATTTGTCTTGTGGGGGAGGCTGCTTCCATATTGGTCCTTGTGGTCCAATCCCCTTCCGGACCCCACCACTCACAGGAGCTTTGTGTACCGGGTTTGACCTTTTTAGTTTTTATCTCTCGTGATGTTAATATATTCATGTGTTGATGGTTAATGGTTTGATGCCTTTTCCTCAATTATTCCTTCCAGTGATTGTTGTTTACTTTTTCGGGGGTGTACCCATTATGTTCACCATCATCTTGGTTCAGTTACTTAATTGCATCAATGGGGCTTCAACTACTCTGGAGCTTTGGACTTGCATGCCTTGATGCCTGTGCGATGAGGATGAAGAGAGATCTTCAAACTCCCGCCCTTGTGAGCTTGTTTGTTGTTGGTGACTGGGTACAATACTTGTCCCTTGGAAACTTTTAAAATTTACTATGTTATATTTTAATGCAACTGGTTCCAACTGTTTTAAAACTGTATTGTGAAAATACAAACTTGTGGGCATGGCCATTTACGATTGTTGCAGGTATGTCATGTCATCTGAATTTAACTGTGGCCTTAATCCTTTTATCCAAGGGAAGGGACCATGTGCTTTGTTGCATTTGTAATATACTAGGTTAATGTTATTTCAGCTTTCAGGAAACGCGTAATCGACTGTCACTAAGTAAAATTTTCACTCCCTTAGTCTCTTCTTAATTTGTCTGTGACTGTCACTGAATATATAGTGTTACATTATTAATTATCATTGGGTGGTCTGGTGGCAGTTTTATTCAATGTCGGAAATAAAAAAATGTCATTGATGGCGTCCTACATTGCCATTTAACAGAAACAGTTTTGAATTGTAGGTGACAGCTACATTATCATTTGCAGCTGCTTGCTCATCGGCAGGTGTTATTGTCCTGTATGCGAGAGACCTAGGCTTCTGTAAAAGACATTTGAATCTTCCATGCGAGAGGTTTGAGTTATCTATAGCTTTATCCTTTGTCACTTGGATGCTTACTGCGATTTCCTCGCATATTGCATTCTGGATTTTAGCCTCACTTTAGATGCTCTGAAAGCTTACTACACGGGACGGCTTCTACCAACACCATTGTCATTCCCCTGGTTTCTACCTTCGGACACCCAACTAAAGTTTCTCTGTTCAGTGGCATTTCCTGGATTCTGATTTCAGCTGGTGTTTTTTTTAACCTGATGTTTTGGGTAGATTGGAAGGTCCCCCGAAAAGCAATGCACTCTGCTCCGATCGTTCTTTTTGTAATAGAACCCGCTTTGTTGTGCGCTTGGTTGTAAATGCTAGCGGCTTTTAAGATTCTATCATCAACAGTACGAAGTAATGTATTTCCGATTTACCGTGTCATTTTACATTATTAATATCTTCTGCTCACATTTTCTTCTGTGTTTTTTTTTTTTTTGTTTTTTTTTACTTGGGAGGGAGCTATACTATTGTCCTCTCCTGAGCTTTTTGGCCTGTGTCTCCAACTTATGATGTTATCACATTACTGAAATTTATCAGATGGAGAAATCTTCTTTGGTTTATTTGTGTAAGTTCTGTTAGTCACATGTAAGGATCTAAACGGAATTAGGGATAAAATAAATGAATAGCCAAAAATTAATTTTCAATAATAACTATTATTATTATTTCTCGGTAGGCAGTAGGCACCCGGTCGTTGGGCGGGAAAGGGGCATAAACATGCCAAAAAAACATTCGCGCATATTTGCGTGTCATTTTTGCTCATGTCCCGCGCATGGTTAGGGATGACAGTGGAACGTGTGAGGACTGGATATGGATAATTTGAATTCGTTCTGGGTGAATTTGAATGGTGTAGGACTAAAGAGTGCGGAATTTGTTCTGAGTGAATTTGGGTCAGAGGTTTGGGATGAGATCGATAGATTGAATATTTTAAACTAAAATTATTTAAAAATTATTACTTCGTCCCCAATATGAACATCTTCCCCAAAGATTGTCATGTTCCCAATCTTAGAGTGCCACCTTGGTTACCAATAGAGAAGCCTGTCGTTTTACCTTGGTTACAAATATACAAGCCTCTCCGCCATGGCACTTGTGGAATTCGATCATTTCCTTTGAGGAGATTCTGAGCTTTATTTAAATGAATAATGGCATATTAAACTTTGTTTTTATTTTAGTGAAAAAAGTAAATTTGTTTTTCTTTTTAAAAGTAAGGAAATATTTTTGTGTAAGGATTTTTTTCTTTTTGAACAAAATTTAAGTAAATATAATTTAAAATGTTATGTGATAGGTGACATAAAAAAAAAAACTTCTCATTTTTCCCTTGTTGCTTTTTTTTTCTTCCTTCTCACTATTATTATTATTATTTGTTTTTCTAAGTACTTTATTCTTATTTACAAAGTAAAAGTACATATGAGTGGTTCAAGAGACCAACGTTACATAATCGTTAGCTCAAAACTCGATTAAGCTTGACTCAAAATCAAATTTGATACTGTCAAAATTCACTTGTTACGGTTTAAGTTCACTTGATTAGTTAGCAACACATATCAAACTCGTTTGATTAAATTTAAAGAAAAATTAAATTATAAAAACAGAAATAGTTCATTTGCAGCTACAGTTCATTTGCTCTCAAAGCTTACTACACAGCACGGCTTCTACCTCTCCAGGCCCCATGCCATTGTCATTCCCCTCGTTTCTTGCTGCGGACAACCGACACGCATTACCATGTGGCTTTTAAGATTCTAACTAACTGTACGAACTAATGTATTACCATGTGATTTTACATTATTATTTTACTCGAATTTTTACTTACAAAAAAAAAGAAGAAAAAAGAAAAAGAAAATTTTAATTTTGGATTTGGGCTATCCCATTGACCCAGGCGTTAACTTTAACAAACAAAGACTGCAAACGTAACAGCAATATAAAAGAAACCAGACCTGAAGAGGCCAGTCAATAAATTTGGATTTACTTGTGTTGTTGTGCAGTGCCAGATAAATTTGTGTGAATTGGGGATGTAAATTATTTGATTGCCAACGGCCTAAAGAGGCCAATCAATAAACCTATATAAAATTCATACTTTGGTTTGCCCCCGCAAAGAACCATTTTGACTGCAAATGTTATATAATGGCCCTCTCGTCTGCCATTTTACATTTCAATAATACCTTTATCTACCAAATGTGCATAAATATGAAACATATCATCTTTTTCTACCTACTTCGAATACTAGCTATTTGAAATGCCTGTCTTTGAAACGGTTTTTGTAAAGCAAACGTAATAAATCCACCGTCATTAATAAACCTTTTAATCTTTAAATGTTTTCAAAGTAAGCTTCTTTTATATTCCAAAATATTAAGTAAAATAATAATAGAACATCAATCGTGAGCGGCAGGATTCGAACCTGCGCGGGCATAGCCCACATGATTTCTAGTCATGCCCGATAACCACTCCGGCACGCTCACTCGTGCGAGTTGTTTACAGAAATGCTTTATACTAACGGCTAAACCGAGGAGGCAATTTTACTGCCAGTCTCAGTCTGCCACCCTTTTTCGATGCTCCTTTGACGGCCGCCTCAAATCCATCTACCCCGCCGGCTCTGTCAAACCTCGCCTGACGGTTCAAAGCCCATACCAAGGGTTTTGATGTCTGAATCCAGAAAACCAGTGATTTAAACAAAGAAAACAAAAAACTTTCCCCACATATTTTATGGGTTCGTTTTCTTTTTATCGTTTCTATAGCTTTTCTCTATCTTTTCTATTTAAAAATCTGTCGTGGTTTGATGCTTCTTCGTTCCCTTGCATTCATCAGATCAAGTATTTTACTATTTCACAGTTGTTTCATTATACTGATTTTCCCGACAAACATACAGAAACAAGAATTGGGGTTGTCAGAATGAGGGCCCTCATCCTCGTTGGCGGGTTTGGAACCCGATCGAGGTGGTGGACTCTCCGTGTACCAAGGCCACTTGTTGACTTTACTAACAAGCCTATGATACTGCATCAGATTTCCATATATATGCCACTATCGAAAATTAAGTCTGTGTTTCTTTGTTTCATGTCTTGTCATTATAATTCAAGTTGCTTTAAAAGCCCAGAATGTATAGCTATTGGGTTTTTGTGGTTCTAAAAATCCCATGGAATGTGTGCAGTGCAATAACTTCAGTCATTGTTAGAGACTCAGTTTCAGTTACTAGTCCCATTTGAGTTTGAAGTTAATTTTCTTACTATATTTGACTGATGTACATACGATTCATGTTAGATAATCCACTTTTCTAGAATCTCTCCTTATATTTTTTAGGCAAATAAAACTTAGTTTCCAATCTTAATAAATAACTTTAAAAAAATAATAAAAAGATAGAAGCCATTGGTCCTTAAGAAAGTAAAAACAATCATAGGTTAAACTAGCAACTTAATATAGGTATTAGAATACAATGGTTAACATCTTAAAACCAATTGGCTTATAGGAAAGACTACTCTTGATTCTATATTAGGATCTATGAGTTGATTACTTTTTTCAATGTGTGACTCTAACACACCCCCTGTGACAATGTAGATAATACACACAGTCGGAAATCGTGGGTAATATGAAACATTGAGAACAAACTCCTCACCGAATGAATATCATGAATGGAAACAACAACTGCTTTGATATTATATTAGAATATAATGGTCAACATCCTAAAATCAATTGGCTTATAAGAACGACTATCCTTGGTTCTATATTAGGATCTATGAGTTGGTTACTTTTTCCAATGTGAGACTCTAATATTGGGCATTATTAATTTTTCACTACACCTAATTAACTCTCAAATCCGTATGTAATGACGTAGATTATTTTTCTTATTAAGTAGCAAACTGCACTCTAATAATAATTGAGCACGACTCTATTATTTTTTCATCATTCAGATAAAGTTTGGAAAAGTATACTCTCAAAAATGATTTCTTTCGAACGAATTTTGGTGATGACAATGATGATTTCAAAATAATGTCTTATTAATTTTATTTAGGTCATAATTTATCGGAAGACTCATTGTCTCATAAAAACGATTGATGGCAATAATAATAATGTCACACAAGTCAATTTTTGATCAGGTTGTTCTTTTTTAGCTACTTTCTTTTTAATATTATAATATAAATATTTTGATTAATATTTGAGCAATAATAATAATAATAATAATAATAATGGATGATTCCATAATTGTCTTCTTTTTAAAAAGGATTTATGATATTTCGGAAAAAGGGAGAGGTATAAATGCATTAAGTTTTTTTTAAACAAAGGATAATATTCCATTAGACTCCAAATATAAAACTCAAGTAATAAAATAATTAGATTTAACATCCATTCAATAATTTTCCATTAGACTTCTAATTGGATAATATTTTCTTCTATCTTATTTTAATCGAAAAATCCAAAAGATTTGAATTGGAGAGATCCTCAGAGCAATGGATACATAACTCATACAACAGCCGTAATTGAAAGGTTTTAAATGTATTTACTAAATGAATATACAAAATACAAAAATGATGTAAGAAAGAGCAGAATTGATTTATAACCCATGAAAATGTTTAGCGATTGTTAAATCCTTTCAATAACATTTCCATTAGCCTTCCGTGTGAGTGTGAGTATAAGAACAATAAAAAAACACATTATAAATTGCCCTTCTTCTTATTAGGTTTCCCCCGCTAAAGGATTAAATTCTATTTTTTTTGTTAAAGAAGTGTCAAAGATGAGCTCATGTGTGACTCGTATATTTAGCATTATAATATGAAACTATTTTAAATTTTTGATTGCTACTCACGAGATTATGTAATACATTTCATTTCGGTACCGTTCCTACCCACCCAGTTCAAGAAATATAGAAGCGGGTTCCCCGCACGGGTCGGCGGAGAAGGGCCGGGTATTGAAGGTGAAGGGAGCCAGGCTGCCCCGCCAAGTCAGAAACGTTTGCAGCGGCATCTCCATCTGCTTGCCTGTCAAAATCCATGGGTACAGCTGCACGGTGTACCCCCACGCCACGTATACAGTCCAATTCCGGTTCAAGTCGTAGCAGAAGCTGTGCTGGAGGGTCCGGCCGGGATCTACCTCGTACGCGTCCAACAGCTTCTTCAGGGACCCGCCACGGTCCAACATCGGAAACATCGGTCGGACGTAGTCCAGCGACACCAGCGGCGCCACCGGATGCCCCGCCAATAATTCGTACGGATTTCCTAATATGTCAAGCTGCCGCAACAAATTCTCTTTTTTTTTTTTTTTATTTTTATATAAAAAAATTAAATATTTTTTTTTTTATTTTTTTTTTTTTTTTAATTTTTAATTTTTTTTTTTTTTTTTTTATAAAATTTATTTTTTTTTTTTTTTTTTTTTTTTTTTTTTTTTTTTTTTTTTTTCCTCTCTCCTCTCCCCTCCCTCCCCCCCCTTTTTGTGTAATTATGATTATTATTATAAATATAAAAGATAAAAAATAGAGAGTCTGGAGGGGGGAAAAAAAAAAAAAAAAAAATAAAAAAAAAAAATAATATATGTAAAAAAAAAAAAAAAAAAATCTTTGAGTTTTTCAAGATTTTTTAAATTTGCTAATTGGGAACCAATGAGGGTTTTAATTATTATTTAAATACTTGGCCAATTTAAAAATAGTTCCCAATAAAAGTGATCAACATTTTATTTGAAAACAAAAACTCCAAAACAAATTATAGATATGATAAGGAAAAATCATTTCTCTTAAAAAAAGTAAAAAAAAATTATATTTTCCTTGAAACTTATTTGCCTTGAAGAATACGAGATAAGTATAGTTTTAAAAACAGGAGTGGTCGAAATTTGAGAATTGGTAATAAGTCTAACATAGCCGGAAATGAAATCTAAATAGGTAAATAATGTTTTCCTTTCCAAACAAATGAGAGGATAAAAAAATTTTAAAAAGCAAAAAAAATGGAAAAAAAAAAAAAAAAAGCCTTGATCTATGTTACATGTATGTTAATTTAATTTAATTAGCAAATGTCTGCAGGTGTTGTAGTTAGAAGATACCCGATGGAAGCCAGGCTCATTTGTGAGGGGAACGCCTATCTCGTCAAAGTGCATTCGACGTCGGTAGAAAAAGATGACATATTTTATATTTATGCACATTTGGTATATAAGTCATTATTGAAATGTAAAAAAGCAGACGTGAGGACCATTATATTACATTAGTAGAGATGAACCTCAAAATCGTTCTTTCGGGGGCAAACCAAAGTATGAATTTTATATAGGTTTATTGATTGGCCTCTTTAGGCTGTTGGCTATCAAATAACAAGAAAAAAAAATATACATTCCCAATTCACACAAATTTATCTGGCACTGATCATTCAACATCACAAAGTGTGTGCGCCCTTTGGCTATTCACACTCACACAAAATACAGTTTTTTTTTTTTATAAATAATTTATAAATTAATTACAGCACTAGATGTAAGGCAGATCCACGCGGCCTCAGATCCTTATTCTAAAGGCGCGCGAAACACAATTCCCTGGTTCGCCGGCGACGGTCAGGCGACAGCGCGGCGGGAAGTGCTGAGGTGATAAACTGGCGACCGAACTCCGACGGGGGAGACCATAATCTGGGAGGCAGTGGAAGACACGGCGGACCCGAGTTGGATATCCAACGATTGAAAGCGACCCGAATCGCCCGACAACCTCATGTAGGAAGCTGATGGCGAGTCAACCAGCCATGAACTTTGGTGGTGGCCATGTCCTCCGTTTCTGTATTGAACGATGGCTTTGTACACCAAAGGAATGAGACCTTCCATAGATGATATAATATGTGTGTGTGTATATATTTACAGAGAGAGAGAGAGAGAGAAGACGTGTTCTGCTTTGATGAGGGAAAAAAAAGGCCAGGGATGGTTATATAAGAGTGGGATAGGTGACGTGGCGTGATACTAGCAGGTGTCTTTGGAGTTAAGGCTTGGTGATGAATGGCACGGGGAGAATTGAAAGCAAGAACGAAAGCTCTGTCCCAACCAACCAAATAATGCATATCCATCCAAATCCAATAAACGCTTCTTTCGTGGGACACCCCACCAAATCTCACTTTCAAATATAATTAGTGCTTCTCTTGTTTCTTATACTAGGGGCTTCAATTTTCCACTATAGCTGAGAGGAGAGAAGTGGGTATATATCATATATGATATGCATATGATGAGGCTGAGGTTTCTAGTAAGAATGAATCCAAAAAATGGCCAGCCGGCTTCTCCGGCCACTGATCAGTAATTAATGCTTCTATTTTTTGGTGCTTTGAAGGGAGGAGATATGTACAACTCTGGTGTTAAGTATGCATATACAATTCAATCTAATGTACAAGCATTGATGCAGGGGAGATAACAACTGAATAAAAATGTAAGTTGAAACATTAGCATCGATTATGTCGTGATTGGTTTGTTTTATATTGCTGAATAAAGTTAATGCCTGGGTCAATGGGATAGCCCTAATCCAAACAAATATTTTTCTTTTTTCCTTTTCATTGTAAGTAAAAAATTCGAGGCCATGAGTATAAATGTACGTGCATATACGCGCCAGTAAAAAGAACACAAAACAGCAGAAAATGTGAGAAAAAGATATTAATAATGTAAAACGACATGGTTAATACATTAGTTCGTACAATTAGTTAGAATCTTAAAAGCCACTAGAATTTACAACCACGCGCACAACAAAGTGGGTTCTATTACAAGAATCATATTTATAAAGAACGATCGGAACAGAGTGCACTCAAATTCGTGGGACCTTCCAATCTACCCACAACATCGGCTGAAATCAGAATCCCGGAAATGCCACCGAACAGAGAAACTTTAGTTGGCTGTCCGAAGCAAGAAACCAGGGGAATGACAATGGCATGGGGACTGGAGGGGTAGAAGCCGGTGAGGTGCAGTGCATCTAAAGTGAGGCTAAAATCCGGAAAGCGTTATGCGAGGAAATCTCAGTAAGCATCCAAGTGACGAAGGATAAAGCTATAGATAACTCGAACCTCTCGCAAGGAAGATTCAAATGTCTTTAGCCTAGGTCTCTCGCATACTGGACAATAACTCCTGCCAACGAGCAAGCAGCTGCAAATGATAAACGTAGCTGGCACCAATAATTCAAAACTGTTTCTGTTAAATGCCCACCAGCAAATATCATAACCAACACAGTCACACAAGCGACCATCACTGCCACACTGATGTTTGTGAATAGAATAACACTATCAGTGTAATATTTCACGATTTGTTGCTAAAAACAATATTTCCTAACACGCATAAAAAATTACACTTGAAATGATAAAATCTTATTTTTATTTTTTAGAAGATAATCATCAAATCACGGTTTGTTTCATCTTGTATATGATTCTTTTAGGGCGTCACATCTTGGAAGCGAAACAAGACCTATGGTGGGCCCATAAATAGGTTATTTTTATAAGTGGGCCCATGAATACAATGCAACCACTCCAATTTCACTCATGAACAATACCTAGATCACTTTGAAGCTTCTCAAATGCTTTCTCAACGAACCAAGCTTCTCTTTCAAAATCCTGCATTAAATTATATCATTGCTCATCATATATCTGATTAACTAATAAATATATAAAATCCAATTTCCACTCAAATTAAAGATGTAAATGAGATTTGCATCAATACAGCCAATTTAATTAAAACCAATTTCAAAACCACTGATTCTCCTTTGAAATATAGACAGTTCATTGCATCAAACGCGGCAGGATGGTTTTCATTCAATTGAAGCAAGCACAAGCTCCTTTTCAAGCACGCAGTTGCTTGATCACATTGATTTGTGTCAATTGCGCACATGATCAATTTTTCAACTTATATGAGTTTAAATGGGAATGACCAAAAAAAAAAAACAATTCATGACTATAGATGTCAAGAAAAGCTCCACTCTCTACACCATCCTACTTCTCCCAATAGGCCAATAGTACAAAAGCCATGATTAATATAGAATGCCCACTATGGTAATTTTGGGGCATTAAATGGAACCAAGAGAGTTAACTTTAAAAAACAGTAATTTAAAAAGTACAAATACCTCTGTATACCAAACAGTTGCTGCTTGAAATCTTACTGCCTTATATGCTTCTTTTCTCTTTGAATATCCATTCTCTGCCTTCAGTAGAATCTGCAAACAATACTGTCAACAAAATATGACTGAAAATAACTATAAAAATAAGAAAAATGTAGTTCAACAAAACAAATGATGAAGTTTCCGTAATAGAGGGTATTAGGGATGGATTTAACCAAAAGCTAAAAGTGAATTGGTTCTCAACAATGGAACAAAAAAATAGGGAATATGTCCACTAATGGCACACCAAGCAGAAATCTTATATTGAATATCAAGAGTTGGAATCATCATGGGCCTTGCCACCATATGGAACAGGACAATAAATTATGTAACGAGATATTATATAGGGTATTCACAAATTTATGGGAAACCAATAATTCCAACTACATTTAAAATAGTTTCAATAGGAAAACGAATAAATAAAACACAATGCCTACAAGCTCATACCCTTGCTGAAGTTCTTCAAAAAGCTCACTGAGCCCACCATTATCAGAAAGGTCCTTGTGTATCGGAAGTGTTTCCTAAGGCAAATAAAGAGCATGAGTTTGTGTTTGTCATGCAAAATGAAAACAATGAAACTAAGAGCCTCAGAGTACATGCTACATACTAGGCAAGCTCAGTAAATACTAGAATTTAAATGGACTTCATAGAAACAACAAAGGCAGAAATGCTGAACACACCATAGCATTACAAGATCTATGACATCATCAAGCTGTAACAGAGGATTTAAATCCAATTCCCACTGAATATATTCCACATTATTCCATCCAGTGAACCAAATATAAAAGTGTTGGTATGCACCTTGAGAAGATCAGGAATATCCTCTCTTGAAGTGAGAAGTCCAATGATGGAATGGAGAGCTTGTGAACCTCTAATTTAAAAAACCAAAAAGAAGGTAAATAAAGATAGACCCTTGTGTAGGTGTTTCCGTGAAAACATAAGGCAAATAAAAGCATGGGTATGTGTTTGTCACACAAAAAATAAAACAATAAAACTAAGGACCTCATAGTGTATACTAAATACTAGGTTGATACGCGTGTTGTCAAACTCACAAAAATATTTATAATTATCAAACTCAACTTATATAGATAGGATATTAACTATAGTGACAGAACTAGGTATTAGGTATTGTAATGGCTTTTCACCTAAGATATGGTTAAACTCTCTAATGAGCATGTTTGTGTTTTTTGAATTAGTATTCGTTACATGAATTGTGTTACTTTGTTGAGACTGAAAACTAAACTCTCTAATGCATTCCATAACCTAGATTATATATGGTACGACTCTTTTTAGTTTTTTATAACAATTATATCTTTTATTTAAATAAATTATATAAAATTTCATTCAAATTTAATAATATTATATTCAGGAAAAAAAAAAAAAAGGGGGGGGGGGGGTTTTGGGGTTTGTTTTTTTATTAAAATGGGGTTGTTTGGGGGGGGGGGGGGGGGGGGGGGGGGTGGTTGGTTTGTTGTTGGGGGGGGGGGGGGGCGTCGTTTTTTTTTTTCCCCCCTCCCACACCGGGGGGGGGGGGGGGGGGTTTTTTTTTTTTTTTTTTTTTTTTTTTTTTTTTTTTTTTTTTATAAAAATTTTTTTTTATATTTAAAATATTATATATATATATATCGATTTTTAGGAAAAAAAAACTTTAATCAAAAGGAGGGGGAAGAATTTTTTTTTTTTTTTGGTGGTTTTTTTTTTTGTTTTTTTTTTTTTTTTTTTTTTGTTTTTATTTTTTTTTTTTTTTTTTTTGGGGGTTTTTTTTTTTTTTTTTTTTTTTTTTTTTTTTTTTTTTTTTTTTTTTTTTTTTTTTTTTTTTTTTTTTTTTTTTTTTTTTTTTTTTTTTTTTTTTTTTTTTTTTTTTTTTTTTTTTTTTTTTTTTTTTTTTTTTTTTTTTTTTTTTTTTTTTTTTTTTTTTTTTTTTTTTTTTTTTTTTTTTTTTTTTTTTTTATTTTTTTTTTTTTTGTGGGGGTCGGCTTCCTTTTTTTTTTTTTTTTCCTTTTTTTTTTTTTTTTTTTTTTTTACTTTTTTTTTTTTTTTACTTATTTTTGAACCTTTATTATATTAATATCCTTCAAATTTAATAAAATTACAATTAGTAAACTTTTAGTTTCACGAATTATACTTGACAGTCTTTATATTCGTAATGAATGCTAGTACTTAAAAATAATGTGCAATAATTTGTGTACCCACGATAGATGATTGGTTCTTCAAAAGATTGCAAGCCATATTTTACTTTTTAAATCCACCTTCAACTTAGTGCTCCGTGCCACAACGCCAAACGCCTGTCCACCTTCCTCTCCAAACGCTATAGTTTCTCTAAAATTTTCTATAAAACACTGCAAAACAATATAAAACTCCAAAAACACTACAAGAAGCTGTTATAACATAAGGTTAGTGAAATTTTATCCAAAAATGGGTGAAAATACATATAAACATTTAAAAATACACCAACAAACAGCTCATAATAAGGGTCTAGATGGCCCCTAAAAGCTCCCCCCATTTAAACCTTGCTCGTTCTAAACAAGAACAAAAGAAGTCCAATAGGATTATCAACCAATATTGTGCTCAAATAGACAACAAAAACAGCTTAAGTATGCTAATAAGCCAAGTTCAAATTTTGAATTTTGTGTGTGCGCTCTAAAAATTTAAACCCTTACCTTTTCTCACATCAACTGCCACCCACAACACATAATCATTTCATTTCAACAAATTAGCTCCAATTAATCAACTTAGCAAGAAATGCCCAAAGCTAACATGAGAGCAATTCCATACTATAACTATCATACCAAAATTCATACAAATACTTGAAATAAAACAACTTGGTGAAGGAGACAAGAAATTACCCATGATATAAGATACTCCCATTTTTTGTTTTCTTTTTTATAAAATTCTCCTTTCTTTTTCTAGCATCCCTCTATTTCCTTTAATTTCCCTTTTATGATCCCTTTGTGTTTTCTTTCCCAACGTCAAGTATCCCGTGAATGTCCTACATAATCTTACAAATTTGCATTTTATGCTCTCTCTTGATGGATTATGTATCTACACAGTCCATACCACTTCATTTAGCATTTCTCTCACTTTATCCTTTCTTTTTCTGAAATCCCTCTATTTCTTTTAATCTCCCTTTTATGATCTCCTTTTTATCTTTTCTTTCTCAATGTCAAGTATGCCGTAGATGTCCTACATAATCTTACAAGTTTGCATTTTATGCTCTCCCTTGATGGATTATGTATCCCCACAGTCCATACTTACTCGTTTAGCTTTTCTCTCTCACCTTAAGCACAATGACTAACATGAGATAAGTCCAAGTTGCAAACAAAATTTCAAGTACAAGCATGAATAATAATATGATACCCATAGTAGTTCACCACACATCATATTAATTCCAAGCATATTTCACATAGTCAATTGTATGAATCAAATATGCCAAAAATCCTTAATTAAGGTATGGAATTAAGCTAATGCAGTCCAAGGCAAAAATTCAAGATTTTTAGTTGTGTAACAATATATCCATAAGAAGACAAAATTGGCCCGACTACATGAGATTTTTGAACATTATTCTTGAAGTGCATGGTTAAATGAATCCATCCTAGCTGGACTTATCTTAATAAAAGCAACAGTTCAAGTGTGCAAATTTGAGGAAACTCATGCACACTTTTGGTCATAAGTACAAAAACATGATAATAGTGTGGGAGACAAATGAAATTGTAAAAGGATACATACATGGTGTAAATGCAATTCTATTTTGCCACTAATCTAAAGAGAAAGAGAGTTGGAGATGCCTAGAAAACAAGCACAAATAAAACAATAAAAATATGAAAGGAATTAAATACAAGGCTTGACATGCTTGGATCTCTCTCTTTGTGAACCATTCAATAAGTACCTGCAATTGTAAATTTATCTTTCCCATTAAGGGAAGATCCTTAAAATTCAAGTTAGTTGACAAGATAAAACAAGATGGAAGAAAAAAAAATCATGAAAAAAATTGAGCCAAAGAAATTATAAAGGCAAAGAAATAAGATTACACGTCCTCCTTCCTTATCTCTAAAGTCTCTAGCCTAGGACCCATACAATCAAGGTTTACTTTACCAACCACCTCTCTAATATGTTGAGACATAAATTATAAAAGCATAGAAATAAGGTCAATGTCATATATAAGTATATTTCTATTTCCTTGTATTATTCACTCTTTTCTCCATAATCCTTCTCTCTCTTTATTCTATACCCCAAATATTATGCAATTGTAGGAATTTGCATTAAATAAAATACTTCTCATACAATAGCTTACCAACTTTCCCCTTCATCACGTCTTTTTTTTACCATAGTGTTGTCAACTTCGATTACCCAAGCTCATAAGGTCTGTTGAACGTTACATTTGCTTCATTAATGACTAAAGGAAAAAAAATTTGATTGGATCTCTTTAAAAAATCTCTCACCTCTCGGACTTCAAGGTTGAGGTAGTCATCTATTAGGGGTCCTTTTCCTTGCATATTTTTATGCTTTAATTAGGCCTTTGTGGTTTCATTACTCTTTGTATGGGCTTTTTTTTATTATTGGATAAAGCTATTCCCTGCTCAATTTGCTTGTTCATTTTTCTTTTGTTAATTTAATATTTTTTTACTTATAAAGAAACTCTCGCCTCTTTTTCATTGTTAGATCCCCCACGTACATAGTCATAAAACATCATTCTTCATCATGCCAATGGCAATCACAAATGAGTTCAAGTATACCTATTTTTGTTGTTAGATCCTTCCTTGGCCTGACCCTTTTATTGTGGCGAGGGTTTCAACAATTCTAACTCATTGATATTATTGATATTTTGGAGGTTTTGCATCAATTCCATAGAAGAAGTTAGTTGTTCAGGATTCTATCGATAGAATCTCACAATCTTCTCACTGTCAGATACTTAAAAATGTTGTCGTAAAAAATTTACATGCCTTAACAAATACAAATTGTATGCTTTTTTCACTTCTATAATAGATTCATCTAAGTACCGAAATCTCGAGCATTCGCACATCATTTGAATGACCTGCATTACTGATATTTTACAATCCTTATTTGGTCAATCCTTTAAAGCAAAAAGAAAATACCTTAAATTTTTTAAACCTAAGCTAGAACCAACCATGTTAGGATAAATACCACGAAAAGATAGAGCTACAAGAGTGAAATTTGAATCACATTGCAGATAGGCTCAACTCTCCAATCTTGCGCCACTAAAATAGTAAACGTAATTGCCAACACTCATCCCTATAACATTCAGGTCAAAATAGTCTAAGTAAAATATATAGCATTTATTGTCAACCTCGAATCTAACCTTCATATATCTAGAGGAGAGTCCACTGAAGCTATCACTTTTATTATTAGGATCCTAAAAACCGTATCATCACTCATATCGCCCCAATGAATATCGAAAAAATTTAATCGGCATTATCATTGGGAGAATCCATGACAGAAAATAAAATGGGTTCCTTGTCAATGATGTTTGGCATTGTATTTGATTTTTTGTTTTCAAAAATATTTTTAAAAATTAAATTCTAAAAACTCAAATACAATGTCAACGCCCTAAAGCCCTAAAGCTCCAACACCAATGCTCAACAGCTTTCATGGCAGCTTGCGGCTTTGAGATGGAAAGACGTCAACTGTCGGGCTGAGGAAGGGCATCGTGGAATAAAATCAATTACTTTTTTTCACCTCAATAGTGGCGTTGATAAGAACCCCCCAAACATCATTGCCAAGGAGTCCATTATATTTTTCGTCCTGGATTCTCCCAATGATAACGGCAATCAAATTTTTTCAACATTCATTAGAGCAGTACGGGTGATGATATAGCTTTTGGAATCCCAATAATAAAAGCACTAACTGCGGTGGGCTCTCCCATAGATATAGGAAGTTAGATTTGAGATTAACAACAAACATTATATATTTTACTTAAACTTTTCTGACCTGTATGTTATAGGAATGAATGTTGGCAATTACACTTACTATTTCAGCGGTGCAAGAGTGAAGAGTCGAGATCTGCAACATGATCCAAATTTCACTCATGTAACTCTACCTTTTTATGGTATTTATCCTAACATGATTGGTTCTAGCTTAGGTTTAAGAAATTTAAGGTATTTTCTTTTTGCTTTGAAGGATTGGCCAAATAAGAATTGAAAAATATCAATAATGTGAGTCATTTAGATGATGTGCGAATGCTCAAGATTTCGGTACTTGGACCAATCTATTATAGAAGTGAAAAGAGGAAACAATTCGTATTTGTTAAGGCATGTAAATTTTTCAAGACAGTGAGAAGATTGTGAGACTCTATCGACAGAATTCCGAACACCTAGCTTCTTCCATGGAATTGATGTAAAACCTCCAAGATATTAATAATATCAATGAGTTGGAATTGTTGAAACCCTCGCCAACAGAATAAATGGGTCAGGCCAAGGAAGAGTCTACTAGCGAAATGGGTCTACTTGAACTCATTTGTGACTACCATTGGCGTGATAAAAATCATGTTCCTAGTCTTGGATCCATGGATTGAAGTATCGAACGATATCGAGACGTATCGCCCGAATCGGAACGGTATCAGAGGGTCCTGGTACAAGATCCCAACCCGATACCAACATCTCATGTATCTGCTCCATCTCGCTAATCTCAGCCGAGATCTCGGGCGAGAAAAAATAACTCGATCAATGTCCGAACAATACGCTGCGTCACGAATGAAAATTCGTATGAAATTAACGAAAACAATTAAAATGTACCTTTCTTCCTCCACTCCAACGCTGATGGCCATCAGTTCCATCCTCTTCATCTGCTTTTCTTCCTTTGTCTTTTGGGCAATTGAGGACGGCCATTGATTGCGACCGTCCTCGTCTTTTCTTCTTCGACAGAAATTATTCCCCCCACATGAATGCCGCGCATGCTGCTGATTGTTGGATTCTAGAAGATCTTCTCCCTCACACACGTTGCGCACGCTATCAACTGCCAAGATGTGTTTTAACACTTTTATTTATTTATTTAACTTAACTAAATTTATTTTAATTTAAGTTAAATTAATTCTTTAAATTCATTATTCCTTAAATTCATTACGAAAATAATTCTTTATATTCATTATTTCTTAAATTAATTCCTTAATTTAAGGAGTTAAATTTATAACTATTTCAATTCCTTAAATTAAAATATTTTTAAATTTAAGAAATTATTCCTAAAATTAATTCCTTAATTTAAAGAATTAAATTTATAACATTTTTAAATTTAATAAACTATTTCTTAAATTAATTTCTTAAATTTATAACTATTTTAAATTTATTCCTTAAATCCCGATAAAACTTATTTAAAATTTATTCCTTATATTAAAAATATTTAACACAAAGCTATAAATTTAAAAATATTTAAATTCATTAAAAAGCATGAGTGCATACCCTAAGAGGGCCACAATACATTTAATTATAGAAGAGGCTACAATACATTATCTAGGGAGACATTTTATAAGGATATTCACATATCTATAGAAAATTAATAATACCAACTACATTTAAAATAGGTACAATAGGAAGAGTGATAAATAATTTTTTTTAAAAAAACAATGCCCACAAGCTCAAACCTTTGTGTTGAAGTTCTTCGAAAAGCTCATTGAGTCCACTATTTTCAGATAGATCCTTGTGTATCACTATCAGAAGTGGTTCTTGTAAAACATAAGGCAAGTAAAGAGCATGAGTTTGTGTTTGTCACACAAAAGTCAAAGCAGTGAAACTAGCAGCCTCAAAGTGCATGCTACACATACTAGGCAAGCTCTGTAAAAACTAGGATTTAAATGGACTTCTTATAGAAACAGCAAAGGCAATAATGCTGAACATACCATAGCATTACAAGCTGCCAGATAATCTATCTTTGCATCCAAAACAATTTTCTTTGCCAAATCCAAGTTAGCTGAATTGTCAACATAGACATGACAAACTCCAGCTGGGCAGTGAAAAATTTAAAATTACTACAAGCTCTAGTTTCTAAATAAATCAAATATATTTTAATAAAACAAAAGAGAGAAACAAACTCTCTTACCTGCATGACCAAGAACTAAAATTTTAGTCGATTCCTTGATTTGAGAAACAAGTTTGTTACTGCCTCTAGGGATTATAAGATCTATAACATTATCAAGCTGTGACAGAAAATTATTACTTAAATTTATGATGAAGACTTTAGACAAAGCTTTTACATGTCCCACAGACGCAAGACGACGCAACGCGATGACATCCCAAATGCAACGCTCCTCGACGCGATCGTGACAACCTCGACGATTGTCCCGCAAACGCAACACGACGACATCCCAGCGCGACGCTCCCGCGACATCCTAGCTGCGACACTCCCGCGATGCAACCCAAACGCGACACGAAGTGGCCCTCTGTGTCGTCAATGACGAAATGGTGACGACGCCCAGGCGTCGCCTTTGTCGCCCAGCTCGCCATGGCACCGCCCAGATTGCCAGGGCGTACGCTTTTCTCTGTCTAGTCAAGGCGACCCAACGCTCAGGCTGCTAGAAAGCGCCTTGTCGCCTAGGCACTAGGCAACACTTTGAAAACTATGGTTAAACATAAGTTTGATAATAATAATAAAAAATGATAACAAAAAGGCCAACCAGAACATAGGGGCTTAATGAATAGTTTACACCAAAACACAACAAAAGTAAAGTTGTGACTGGACATTTGACCCAGACTTTCAATGGCAGTAAGTCATATAGATGTTCATTTCGGGGATGTGGATGTCATCTGTTCATTTCTCACAATTGAACAATATAATCCACACAATAGGAGTGCATGGGCTGTTGGGCAAGCACTGGATAGTGAACTAGATAAAGGGTTTTAATGGAACGATTCGCACTAGGAAAGTCAGAGATAATTAGAAGTCAATTTTAACCACAAAAACCTGCCAAGCCATCCAATAATGGAAGAAATATTCACAAAAAAAAAAAACAACCAAATACAGCCCAGTGACCCAACTTCCAAACCTCTATCCTCTTCTGACATAAACTCCTTACTGGCGAGGCAGTATCTTAAAGTGATAATATTATGATATATGACAGTAATAAGCTTTTACAGAATGACATGTAAACCCTACATATGCTCTTGCAGCACAAATAATCATACTGCACAGTAGGTCAATAGAATAAATTACAGAATTGGTTGTTTGCTCTGATATATAGCAGTTTTTATGCAAGCCAACTCATTGCTTTGTTACCCCTTAGATAATAAATCAGCTTGATCTAATATCAACACAATAAAACAAAATAAACCCCCCTATGCTTCGTGAATCACTCATTTCACAGATATTAATATTTTGAACCCCAAAGCAATTAAACCATCATAACATTTTCTTGTCGCAATTCTATCATTACCTGAACTAGTGCATCGGGTCTAGACTCAAAAACAATCAAAAGCACACCCAATGGAGTTGATGTCTTCTCAAGAATGAGTCCATCAGCAAGCTGCATAGTAAGTATAGAACAACATATGTCAAATCAAGGCAACTAAAGCAGATGAAATTGCATGCAACTAATTTGGTAGCCCATAGGATGCAGATGCAGTATTTTGTTCGTGCTTGATTCTGCTACTGTTGGATTGCTGCAACATATTTAAACCAATCCTACCAGCCATATCCGATATTCATTGTTATTGAACTATCAACCTAACCACTGCAAATTGACGTTAGTATTCTGATGGAATTGTATGACAGACTGAATAAAATTCATGAGTCCAAGAAGTAAGAGACTCAAAATCACAGGGCATTGGATGTAACAGCACTCATAAGTTAAGTTTAATCATGGGAGATGTATCTGCTAGAATATACATAAGAAGAGTTTTCAGACAAAACGAGAACGCTTTTTTTCCAGACCTTAGTTCTCTTTAGAATCTGACCAATGGGATCTTCTATATCTGACCAATGGGATCTCTTTTATTGGGATCTTCTTAGTTCTCTTTAAAAATAATTCCCAATAAAAGAGATCAACATTTTATTTAAAAACAAAAACTCCAAAACAAATTATAGATACGTTGAAAATTATATTTTCCTTGAAACTTATTTCCCTTGAAGAATACGAGATAAATATAGTTTTAAAAACAGGGGTGGTTGAAATTCGAGAATTGGTAATAAGTCTAACATAATAATGTTTTGCTTTCCAAACAAATGAGAGGACAAAAAAAAAACTTAAAAGCAAAAAAAAAAAAAAGGGGGGGGGGGGGGGGAACGCACCCCCACATTTGTGAGGGGAACGCCGATCTCGTCAAAGTGCATTCGTAGTCGGTAGAAAAAGATGATATATTTTATATTTATGCACATTTGGTATATAAGTTATTATTGAGGGAAAATCTTAAAACCGGGCGTCACCTAAAAGATGGGTTCAACGGCATCCAATTATAGATAGCCACGCAATCAAAATATAATAACCTATTTGTCATACGTAAGACTGCATTACAGCATATTACCACCACTCTGCTCTTTTGTTTGTTAGAGAGGCGCACGACATATCGCCTCACACGAGATCACCACCAGAGTCCAGAGGCCTCACATGAATGGCACCGAGCCCACACGAGAATACGAGATCCTCGCAGAGAATGCCCAGTCTCCCGCCTCGCATGCACCACACCGACCACACCCTCGCCTCGCCTGATACGAGATCCTTGCAAAGAGACTCAAAAAACAACCGATCTCCCACGACGCACAATCAAACACAGATTCTATAATCTGATTTTCTATGCTCCACAAACGCTTTATATGCCTTTCTTTCTCTTCTTTTTTTTTTTTTTATAAATATTTTCCATGAATTAAACCCATCAATATTTGAATGAAAATTAGAGATTTTGTTTTGAATACCGATGCATTAATTACTGTGTTTGGGATTTATTCTCCATCGGATTTGTGGAGCTGAAATGTGATTAATATCATTTTCAAGTTAAGGTTATTATTTAAATCTTCATATGCAGTTATTTTATTTCAGAGTTGAATTTTTAATATATCCGTGATAGTTTATGTGTTTTAAAATTAATTAAATCTTTATTTTCCAACGAGTTCGTGAGTTTTTTAATCTGTCATGGTTTGATTTATTTACAGATAGAGCAGACAGATAGAGCAGGTATTGGTGAGGTCGAGGATTAGATATTGTGTAAGGAGGAATTACATGCGGCGTGGTTTACAGACTTTTCATACGGATATTCTACGTGATCTAATACTATTGGTTGCCGATTATATGTTAATATCGGCGTGACCGGTCAGCAGAGTCTCTCTATTATTGAAATGTAAAAATGCACACGTGAGGACCATTATATTACATTAGTAGAGATGAACCTCAAAATCGTTCTTTCGGGGGCAAACCAAAGTATGAATTTCATATAGGTTTATTGATTGGCCTCTTTAGGCCGTTGGCTATCAAATAACAAGAAAAAAATATACATTCCCAATTCACACAAATTTATCTGGCACTGATCATTCAACAACACAAAGTGTGTGCGCCCTTTGGCTATTCACACTCACACAAAATACAGTTTTTTTTTTTTTATAAATAATTTATAAATTAATTACAGCACTAGATGTAAGGCAGATCCACGCGGCCTCAGATCCTTATTCTAAAGGCGCGCGAAACACAATTCCCTGGTTCGCCGGCGACGGTCAGGCAACAGCGCGGCGGGAAGTGGTGAGGTGATAAACCGGCGACCGAACTCCGACGGGGGAGACCATAATCTGGGAGGCAGTGGAAGACACGGCGGACCCGAGTTGGATATCCAACGATTGAAAGCGACCCGAATCGCCCAGACAACCTCATGTAGGAAGCTGATGGCGAGTCAACCAGCCATGAACTTTGGTGGTGGCCATGTCCTCCGTTTCTGTATTGAACGATGGCTTTGTACACCAAAGGAATGAGACCTTCCATAGAAGATATAATATGTGTGTGTGTGTATATATATGTATATATTTACAGAGAGAGAGAGAGAGAAGACGTGTTCTGCTTTCATGAGGGAAAAAAAAGCCAGGGATGGTTATATAATATAAGAGTGGGATAGGTGACGTGGCGTGATACTAGCAGGTGTCTTTGGAGTTTAGGCATGGTGATGAATGGAACGGGGAGATTTGAAAGCAAGAACGAAAGCTCTGTCCCAACCAACCAAATAATGCATATCCATCCAAATCCAATATAGCTGGGGCTTCAAGAACGAAAGCTCACTTTCAAATATAATTAGTGCTTCTCTTGTTTCTTATACCAGGGGCTTCAATTTTCCACTATAGCTGAGAGAAGTGGGTACATATCATATATGATATGCATATGATGAGGCTGAGGTTTCTACTAAGAATGAATCCAAAAAATGGCCAGCCGGCTTCTCCAGCCACTGATCAGTAATTAATGCCTTCTATTTTTTGGTGCTTTGAAGGGAGGAGATATGCCCAACTCTAGTGTAAGTATGCATGTACAATTCAATTTAAGGCATCGCGAATGGTTTGTTTCATACTGCTGAATAAAGTTAATGCCTGGGTCAATGGGATAGCCCTAATCCAAACAAATATTTTTCTTCTTTTTTCCTTTTCATTTAAAGTAAAAAATTAGAGGCCATGAGCATAAATGTACGTGCATATACGCGCAAGTAAAAAGAACACAACAGCAGAAAATGTCAGAAAAAGATATTAATAATGTAAAACGAGATGGTAATACATTAGTTCGAACAATTAGTTAGAATCTTAAAAGCCGCTAGCATTTACAATCACGCGCACAACAAAGTGGGTTCTATTACAAAATCATATTTATAAAGAACGATCGGAACAGAGTGCACTCAAATTCGTGGGACCTTCCAATCTACCCAAAACATCGGCTGAAATCAGAATCCAGGAAATGCCACCGAACAGAGAAACTTTAGTTGGCTGTCCGAAGCAAGAAACCAGGGGAATGACAATGGCATGGGGATTGGAGGGGTAGAAGCCGGGTGAGGTGCAGTGCATCTAAAGTGAGGCTAAAATCCAGAAAGCGATATGCGAGGAAATCTCAGTAAGCATCCAAGTGACGAAGGATAAAGCTAAAGATAACTCGAACCTCTCGCAAGAAAGATTCAAATGTCATCAGCCTAGGTCTCTCACATACTGGACAATAGCTCTTTCCCATGAGCAAGCAGCTGCAAATGATAAACGTAGCAGGCACCTACAATTCAAAACCAACAGTCACACAAGCAACCATCACTGGCACACTGATGTTTGTGAATGGAATAATACTATCACAGTGTAATGTTTCACGAGTTGTTGCTAAGAATTATATTTCCTAACACGCATAGAAAATTACACTTGAAATGATAAAATCTTATTTTTATTTTTTAGAAGTTAATCATCAAATCACTGTTTGTTTCATCTTGTATATGATTCTTTTAGGGCGTCGCATCTTGGAAGCGAAACAAGACCTATGGTGGGCCCATAAATACCAAGATCACTTTGAAGCTTCCAATTTCACTCATGAACAATACCTAGATCACTTTGAAGCTTCTCACATGCTTTTTCAATGAACCGAGCTTCTCTTTCCAAATCCTGCATTAAATTATATCATTGCCCATCATATATCTGATTAACTAATAAATATATAAAATCCAATTTCCACTAAAATTAAAGATGTAAATGAGATTTGCATCAATACAGCCAATTTAATTAAAACCAATGCTAGACCATACACCCGAATTGCTTCTACCGACACTGATTCTCCTTTGAAATATAGACAGTTCATTGCATCAAATGCGACAGGAAGGTTTTCATTCAATTGAAGCAAGCACAAGCTCCTTTTTCAAGCTCGCAGTTGCTTGATCACATTGATTTGGGTCAATTGCGTACATTATCAACTTTAAAAAACAAAACAATTCATGGCCATAGATGTCAAGAAAAGCTCAACTCTCTACAATCGCCTACTTCTCCCAATAGTACAAAAGCCATGTTTAATATATAATGCCCACTACGGTAATTTTGGAGCATTAAATGGAACCAAGAGAGTTAACTTTAAAAAACACTAATTTAAAAAGTTCATATACCTCCGTATACCAAACAGTTGCTGCTTGAAATCTTCCTGCCTTATATGCTTCTTTTCTCTTTGAATATCTATTCTCTGCCTAGACTCTGCAAACAATACTGTCAACAAAATATGAGTGAAAATAACTATAAAAATATGAAAAATGTAAATCAACAAAACAAATGATGAAGTTTCCATAACAGAGGGTATTAGGGACAGATTTAACCAAAAGCTAAAAGTGAATTGGTTCAACAACAACAAGCTACAAGTGAATCGGTTCTCAAAAATGGAACAAAAAAATAGGGAATATGTCCACTAATGACACACCAAGCAGAAATCTTATATTGAAAATCAAGAGTTGGAATCATCATGGGCCTTGCCACCATGTGAGAAAAGGACAATCAGAGTGCATGCCCTAACAGGGCCACAATGGATTTAATTATGGAAGAGGACAATAAATTATGTAACGAGATATTATATAGGGTATTCACAAATTTATGGGAAACCAATAATTCCAACTACATTTAAAATAGTTTCAATAGGAAAACGAATAAATAAAAAATAAAACACAATGCCCACAAGCTCATACCCTTGTGTTGAAGTTCTTCAAAAAGCTCACTGAGCCCACCATTACCATAAAGATCCTTGTGTATCGGAAGTGTTTCCTAAGGCAAATAAAGAGGATGAGTTTGTGTTTGTCACGCAAAATGAAAACGAAATTATGAGGCTGAAAGTACATGCTACATACTAGGCAAGCTCAGTAAATACTTGAATTTAAATGGACTTCTTATAGAAACAACACAGGCAAAAATGCTGAACACACAATAGCATTACAAGATCTATGACATAATCAAGCAGTGACAGAAAATTATCACTCGAGAATTTAAATCTAATTCTCACAGAATATATTCCACATTATTCCATCCAATGAACCAAATATAAAAGTATTGATATGCACCTTGAGAGGATCAGGAATATCCCTCTTGAAGTGACAAGTCCAATGAGTTTCGCACCAACCGTCTTTAAAATTTCCAGTAATGGAATGGAGAGCTTGTGAACCTTTAATTTTAAAAACCAAAAAAAAAAAGGCAAATAAAGATAGCCCCGTGTGTAGGTGATTCCTAGAAAACATAAGGCAAATAAAAGCATGAGTTTGTGTTTGTCACACAAAAATTAAAACAATAAAACTAAGGGCCTCGGAGTGTATACTAAATACTAGGTTGATATGTGTGTCGTTGAACTCACAAAAATATTTATAATTATCAAACTCAACCTATATAGATAGGATATTAAATATGGTGACAGAACTAATGGTAGAAGGTATTGTAATGGCTTTTACCTAAGATATGAAGGTTAAACCTATGGAATGCTTTTTGAATTAGTATTCATTATATGAATTTTGTTACTTTGTTGGAATTGAAAACTAAACTCTCTAATGCATTTCATTACCTAGATTATATCCGGTACCACTCTTTTTAGTTTTTTATAACAAATCTTTTACTAAAATAGATTATATTAAATTTCATTCAAATTTAATGATATTATATTAATTATCCTTCAAATTTAATAAAATTACAATTAGTAAACTTTTAGTTTCACGACTTATACTTGAAAGTATTTATATTTGTAATGAATGCTAGTACTTAAAAATAATTAGTTACCCAGTTAAATTAAAAAAAATCCTAAATGCAAGCATAATGTGTAATAATTTGTGTACCCATGATAGATGATTGGTTCTTCAAAAGATAGTAGGTAGGCCATATTTTACTTTTTAAATCCACCTACCTATGTACATGTCAACTTCTGACGCGGTGCACTGGAGCAAAGGGCAGCTTAGCGCTCCATGCCACAACACCTACAAGCTTGCTCTTTCTTCGGTCCAGCTTCCTCTCCAAACACTACAAAAATTTCAATATAAAACTCCAAAAACACTACAAGAAGCTGTTATAACATAAGGTTAGTGAAATTTTATCCAAAAATTGAGTGAAAATACATATAAACATTTAAAAATACACCAACAAACAGCTCATAATTAAGGGTCTAGATGGCCCCTAAAAACTCCCCCCATTTAAACCTTGCTCGTTCTAAACAAAAACAAAAGTAGTCCAATAGGATTATCAACCAATATTGTGCTCAAATAGACAACAAAAACAGCTCAAGTATGTTAATAAGCAAAGTTCAAATTTTGAATTTTGTGTGTGCGCTCTAAAAATTTAAACCCTTACCTTTTCTCACATCAACTGCCACCCACAACACATAATCATTTCATTCCAACATATTAGCTCCAATTAATCAACTTAGCAAGCAATGCTCAAAGCTAACATGAGAGCAATTCCATACTATAACTATCATAGAAGGAGACAAGGAATTAGCCATGATATAAGATTGTGATAGCACTCTCATTTTTTGTTTTCTTTTTTGTAAAATTCTCCTTTCTTTTTCTAGCATCCCTCTATTTCCTTTAATCTCCCTTTTATGATTCCCTCTTTGTGTTTTCTTTCCCAACGTGTCAAGTATGTCGTGGATGTCCTACATAATCTTACAAATTTGCATTTTATGCGATTATGTATCTCCACAGTCCATACCACTTCATTTAGCATTTTTCTCACTTCATCCTTTCTTTTTCTGAAATCTCTGTATTTCTTTTAATCTCCCTTTTATGATCCCCTCTTTATCTTTTCTTTCTCAATGTCAAGTATGCCGTAAATGTTCTACATAATCTTACAAGTTTGCATTTTATGCTCTCCCTTGATGGATTATGTATCCCCACAGTCCATACCTATTCATTTAGCTTTTCTCTCTCACCTTAAGCACAATGACAAGTCCAAGTTGCAAACAGAATTTCAAGTACAAGCATGAATAATAATATGATACCCATAGTAGTTCACCACACATCATATTAAATCCAAGCATATTTCACATAGTCAATTGCATGAATCAAATATGCCAAAAATCCTTAATTAAGGTATGGAATTAAGCTAATGCGGTCCAAGGCAAAAATTCAAGATTTCTAGTTGTAATACAATATATCCATGAGAAGACAAAATTGGCCTGACTACATGAGATTTTTGAACATTATTCTTGAAGTGCATGGTTAATAAAAGCAACAGTTCAAGTGTGCAAATTTGAGGAAACGCATGCACACTTTTGGTCGTAAGTACAAAAACATGATAATAGTGTGGGAGACAAGAAATGAAATTGTAAAAGGATACATACATAGTGTAAATGCAGCAAATCTAAAGAGAGAGAGTTGGATCCTCAAACCTAGAAAACAAACACAAACAATAACAATAAAAATATGAAAGGAATTAAAAAAAAAACCTTGACATGCTTGGATCTCTCTCATTGTGAACCATCCAATAAGTATCTGCAACTATAAATTTATCTTTCCCATTAAGGGAAGATCCTTAAAATTCAAGTTAGTTGACAGGTTAAAACAAGATGAAAGAAAAAAAAATCATGAGAAAAATCAAGGCAGAGAAATTATAAAGGCATAGAAATAAGATTACACATCCTCCTTTCTGATCTCTAAAGTCTCTAGCCTATGACCCATAAAATCAAGGTTTACTTTACCAACCACCTCCCTAATATATTGACACAAAAATTATAAAAGCATAGAAATAAGATCAATGTCATATATAAGTATAGAAAATTTGATCGGATCTCTTTAAAAAATATATCACCTCTCGGACTTCTAGGTTGAGGCAGTCGACTCTTATGGGATCCTTTTCCCCTATTTTTAGACTTTATATTAGGACTTTTGTGGTTTTATTGTAATTTTTGTATGAGATTTTTTTAATTATTGGATAAGATTATTTCTTGCCCAATTTGCTTGTTAATTTTCCTTTTGTTAATTTAATATTTCTTTACTTATAAAAAAATCTCTCACCTCTTTTTCATCGTACATAGTTAGACCCCTCACGTAATTTAATATTTCTTTACATATAAAAAAATCTCTTACCTCTTTTTCATCGTTAGACCCCTCACGTACATAGTCTCAAAACATCATTCTTCATTACACCAATGGCAGTCACAAATGAATACAAGTAAATCCATTTTGTTGTTGGACCCTTCCTTGGAGCAACCCTTTTAGTCTGCTGGCAAGGTTTTCAACAATTCCAACTCATTGATATTATTGATATCTTGGAGATTTTGCATCAATTCCATGAAAAAGTTAGTTGTTTGGGATTCTGTCAATAAAATCTCACAATCTTCTCACTGTCAAATGCCCAACAGTGTTGTCTTAAAAAATTTACATGCCTTAACAAATACGAATTGTCTGCTCTTTTTACTTCTATAATAGATTCATCCAAGTACCAAAATCTTGAGCATTCGCACATCATCTGAATGACTCGCATTATTGGTATTCTTCAATCCTCAATTGGCCAATCCTTCAAAGCAAAAAGGTAATACCTTAAATTTCTTAAACTTAAGCTAGAACCAATAATGTAAGGATAAATACCACAGAAGAGTAGAGCAGCATGAGTGAAATTTGAATCACGTTGCAGATAAGCTCAACTCCCTAATCTTACACCACTAAAATAGTAAGCATAATTGCCAATATTCATCCCTATAACATTCAAGTCAGAATAGTTTTAAGTAAAATGTATAACATTTATTGTCAACCTCGAATCTAACCTTCCTATATCCAGGATGAGAGTCCACTACAGTTGACACTTTTATTATTGGGATCCCAAAAACCGTATCATCCCTCGTATCCCCAATGAATGTTGAAAAAATTTAATCGGTGTTATCATTGGGAGAATCTAGGACGAAAAATACAATGGGCTCCCCAGTATGATGTTTGGCATTGTATTTAATTTTTTGTTTTCAAAGAGTATTTTCAAAATTGTATTCTAAAAACTCAAATACAATGTCAACGCCCTAAAGCTCCAACACCAACGCCCATCAGCTTCCGTGGCAACTTGCGGCTTTGAGATGGAAAGACATCAATCATCAGGCTGAGGAAGGACGTCGTGGAATAAAATCAAATGCTTTTTTTTTCGCCTCAGTAGTGGTGTCAATAAAAGCCCCCCCCTCCACCCCAAACATCAATGCAGGGGAGCTCATTATATTTTTTGTCCTGGATTCTCCCAATGATAACGGCGATCAAATTTTCTCCACATTCATTGGAGCGATACATGTAATGATACAGCTTTTAGGAATTCCAATAATAAAAGCGTTAACTGCAGTAGACTCTCCCCCTAGATATAGGAAAGTTAGATTCGAGGCTAACAACAAACGTTATACATTTTACTTAACTGTTCTGACTTGTATGTTATGTGGATAAATATTAGCAATTACGCTTACTATTTCAGCAATACAAGAGTAAAGAGTCGAGCTTATCTGCAACGTGATTCAAATTTCACTCATGTAGCTCTATCCTTTGGCGGTATTTATCCTAACATGATTGGTACTAGCTTAGGTTTAAGAAATTTAAGGTATTACCTTTTTGCTTTGAAGGATTGGCCAATTTAGGACTGAAGAATACTAATTATACGAGTCATTCAGATGATGTGTGAATGCTCAAAATTTCGGTACTTGGACGAATCTATTATAGAAGTAAAAAGTAGACAATTCGTATTTGTTAAGGCATGTAAATTTTTTAAGAACAACACTCTTGGGCATTTGACTATGAGAAGATTGTGAGATTCTATCGACACAATCCCGAACAACTAACTTCTTCCATGGAATTGATGCAAAACCTCTAAGATATCAATAATAAATGAGTTGAAATTGTTGAAAGCCTCGCCAGCAGAATAAAAGGGTTGGGCCAAGGAAAGATCTAACAACGAAATGGGTCTACTTGAACTCAGTTGTGACTACCATTGGCGTGATCAAAATCGTGTTCCTAGTTTTGGATGGTGCTTTATTTCTACTTCTATAATAGATTCCTCTAAGTATCAAAATTCTTTCAAGCCAATCTCACGAAAAATCAGGCGACAGTAAGTTCTATCAATCCATGAAGCAGACAAATTTAAAGTTCTATCATGTTATTCAATGGATTCTATAGCATCCCAAAAGTAAAAAAGACGACTCCCTTCTCCAAGGCCTATCAGATACAAATCCGAGCAATTGAAATAAAAAATTACTAAATGGCCATTAAATGTTATTCTCACCCTCATATATCGTTTGAAAAAATCTACAGGAGGTATACCGTAAGTCAAATGATTACGAATCATCACATGTTAGCCCACTAGCTCGATGAAAATAAAAAAAACACTAATAAATCTCTGAATTCGTGAAATCTGACTCTGTAATGCAAAAGCCAAACACACTTTTATCAAACGAAAATAAATAAATAAATATAATACAATGTGTTGTGTGCAATGCGCACTAGTAAAATGCGTCTTAAAAAACAGTGTTCGCTAACCCTCTCCTTGCATTCAACTTCTGTTCTTTACGTCTCTTCATTCGCAGCCATCGGAGGGTAATCAGTCATCGTCGTTGAGAAAGCAGAATGTACCATCACCATTACTAGGCACTACGTAAGGGAAGGAAAGAGAAGGAGAGGATTGTTTTTTTACTAAATGGCCAAGCAAAAGTAAGGGCATGCATTAAATTCTCAAAGTAGTGAAACTAGCAGCCTTAGAGTGCATACTACACATACTAGGCAAGCTCTGTAAAAACTAGGATTTATAGAAACAGCAAATGCATTAATGCTCAACATACCATAGCATTACAGGCCGCGAGATAATCTATCTTTGCATCCAAAACAATTTTCTTTGCCAAATCCAAGTTAGCTGACTTTTCAACATAGACATGACAAACTCCATCTGGGCAGTGAAAAATTTAAATTTACTACAAGCTCTAGTTTTTAAATAAATCAAATATATTTTACTAAAACAAAAGAGAGAAACAAACTCTCTTATAGCATGACCAAGAACAAAAAATTTAGTCGATTCCTTGATTTGAGAAAGATCTATAACATCATTAAGCTATGACAGAAAAGTATCACTTAAATTTATCATGAAGAGTTTCGACAAAGCTTTTGCATGTTAACGATAGAAAAAGGAATCCAATTCCCATGAAATAGTTTTTTTATTAAATTAAAATTTTCATTTCATTTATAATAATTTATTTGAATTATTATATTTTGTAAATTAGAAAATTCATATTATATTTTTGTCAAATTTTATTTTAATAATAATTATATTCCGTATTATTCCATCCAGTAAACCAAATATAAAAGTTTATGCGCACCTTGAACATATTAGGGATATCCTCTCTTGAAGAAACAAGTCCAATGAGTTTCTCACCAACTGATTTTAGAATTGAACTAGTAATCACCTGCAAAAATACAAAATGGAATGAAGAGCTTGTGAACCTCTAATTCAAAAAACCAAAAAAAAAAAAAGAACAAATAGAAGGCAAGAAAACACAAAGCACTTCCTCTCCCATAAAATCAAACCTTGTGCAGCACAGCATTTGATTGCTTCGCCTCTTTCACTCCTTTCAGCAGCAAACCATTGGCGCTTCGTATTGGTAACGAAGCAATCTACTAAATATTTAGGGGAGAATTCCAATAGGATAATGGTTAAATATAAGTTTGATAATAATTTTTAAAAAATGATAACAGAAAAGGCCTACACGTAGATAGTGGTCTTAATGAATAGATCTGGAATACAACAAAAATAAAGGAATACCTGGCCGTAGGAGCCAGATCTAATGAGGACGATGCGAGGTATCTAAAGATCTAGTCGTAGGAGCCAAATTAGTTGAGGACAACGCGGGGTTTTGACGATCTCACCGTAGGACCAAAGAAATAGACCCTCCCTCGAGCTGGTTGTCAGTATCGCCGGTGTAGCGATCGGTGGGGTGGATTCCATGCTCGGCACATATCGCCTCCCAAAACTTAGCTCCGATCTGTTCTACACCTACAGCACCCGACCGTCAGACATTAGGAGGTGGCATTCACGGTGTAGCTGGAGGAGGACCCCTTATCGCTGAATTTTTTTCACGGTGGTTTGAAGGAGGGACGAAATCAGGATTTTAGTTGGGGGGGGGGGGGGGGGGGGGGGGGGGCAATATATTATCTAAATATTGAATCAAAAATTCAAGCCAAGATGTAAGCTGCAAATGAAGAAACCCAGGTCCAAATCCCAAGTCAAAGAACAAATCCATAAGCTTCAAATTTAAGCAAATCCAACAAGTCAACAACCCAATAAAAATCAATCAAAATGCTCATATTTCATCACAATAATTCCTAATATACACACACAACACAAAGTCTGCTTGGAGACTAACTGTACAAAGTCACGTTAGGGGGGTAGGCGACAGAGACAAGGGCTAGAGACTTGCATAGGAAGGGGTGATAGCGTGATGGCGACAGATATGAGAGAGGGTTGGGGTTGGGGCCTGGGGGAGTTGCCGAATTGGGTGACTAACCAGCCAACTGATAGGGGGCGTGCGGCATGCCGTTGCCGCGCACTAAAGCTGAAGACCGAGGAAGAGAGTCTGAGAGAGGAGGCCTAGATGGTGTAGGAGGCATCGGCATTTGATGGTCTCTGAGGAGAGGGTTGGCCAGTTGAGAGGTTGGGGTCTCAATTAAGAGGTGAAAGAAAAGGCATAGCCAAATTATAGGTCAAGGAGTCTGTCTCCCTTGGGTTCGTGTTCAATTGGTCATCCAGTTGATAGCTGTTGTTTTGTCTTTTACTAATGTCCTTTCTATGCTGTCATGGATGCTCATAGTCATAGCTGGCTTGTTCTCCTTTGTAAAGTAGCCAACTATACATTTGATTCATGTTGTCTTTTGTTTATCTGACAGCATCATCTGTGCTTTCTCTTAGCATTCTCTTATGAAAAAAACATGCACTTACTCTTTCTTGCCTGTGCTTGGTCTATACTTGTAAGAAAGCTTTGGGTATGATGCCTTTTTGTAATATATTCTTTCCCCTTCGATCTGTTTTCTTTTGAGGGTATGCTCATGTATTGTCTGTTTTCTTTTCTTTTGATGTGTTTTGATTTTGATTAACTGGATTTGTCATGCTAAGGTGGCCGGCCCTATGGTCATTTGCTCTTTTTTTTTTTGCATATTTCTTTTGTTTTTTTGATTTTCATTTGTTTTTTAATCTTAAATTTTAAATTTATTTTATTTTCTTTGTCGGCATGATAGTTTTGAGACGATGATTACGTAACGTGAGTCCCTTAACCCCACTCGCTTGTACTTTGTAAATAAAGTATATAGTAAAATAAAACAAATAAAAAATAATAAATCAAAAAAAAAAGTAAGAACCGAACATAAATAATTTTTTGCCAAATCCAACACCATAGTTATTAAAGGCGCAAGACTAAGGCGCAAAGGCTGGCCTGGCCTAGGCGCAAGGAGCCAAAAAAAGCGCGGGTCTGAAGGGCATAAGGCACACCTTTGTATAAAAAAAATATAAAATATACTAATGAAATAAACACATCAATTTAAACATAAATATACTTGTGTTGCATACTTCCAACCTGAATCTCTTCTTGAATTTTCAGAACTCATGGATTACAAATATCTAAAAATAATCGGTAGTATTAGTATTAGATATTGAGATAGAGCAGTAACTAAAAATAAATAAGCAATACGAGTACAGACTGCTCTCTTCACTCTTCTCTTTCCTCAACAGATACTAAAAACAAAAACAGACTGCGAACGACAGAGAAGACGTCAGGAAGAGTTGTGTTGACGCATAAAAGAAAGACAGAAAAAAAACAGAGAGCAAGACGCGAACGACAGAGAAGACACGAACGAGAAAGAGAGAAGACACAACGGCAAGACGGCAAAAGATGCGACGCGATCTATGACCGAGAGAAGGCGCGATCTGTGAAACGCGACAGCAACAGGAGTTGTAGCGGCAGTCGGAGAAGAGAGAAGAGAGAAAAGAAAAAAGAAGAGAGAACGACACACCTAATGTTGACGCAGGATCACGAGACAACTTAGAGAAGACCCTGGATCGTTGTCACCAAAGGTTGGCGCTGGAGGACGATCACGATCGACTCTTTCTTTTTTTTTTTTTTCGTTTCGATATATGGAGGATTGACGCATGATCGCATCGTCTCCTCAAGGTGCGCCTTCGCGACGGCTTGCGCCTAGTGAAGAAGCGCTAAAAAGCACGCTTAAGGTGCGCTTCACGAAGCCGCCTCGACTGGGAGAAAGGTGGGCGCAACCCCTGCGCCCGCCTGGGATTTGCGCCTAGGCCTTTAATAACTATGTCCAACACAAAAAGTTCCTAATCCCAATGGAAGCAGTCATCGATTTGTATTCATTGTATTGGCTTTTTTAGCCAACGGGATCGATCAGATTTCAATGGGCAAATAACCAAGGAAAACATAGGGGAAAAAAGCAATAGGGTAATAATGAGAGTTTTATTTTTATTATTTTTATGTCACCTATCACATAACATTTTAAATTATATTTACTTAAATTTTGTTCAAAAAGAAAAAAAAATACAAACAAGTTGTTCCTTTACTTTTAAAAATAAAAACAAAATTACTTTTTTTCACTAAAATCAAAACAAAGTTTAATAATACATTATTCGTTTAAATAAAATTCATAGATAAATAACTTAGTTTCCAATCTTAATTAATAACTTTAAAAAATAAATAATAACAATAATCAAACCGTGTGGTGGTTATTATCAATCGAATCCACCCTCTTGTAGTACTCCGTCTCCACAAACTACTCCCACCATAAAATCGCCCCCTCCCTTTCCTGAGATCACATCATGATTCAAAAAAAAACCTATCATCGGTATTTTTATTTTTAATTTTCTTGGAAGGCACATGGGTAAGTAAGACATTAAACGTGAGTTGTTGTTGTTGTTGTCATCAAGACTTTATTAGACGTACGCAGATAAGGTAGTGGTGTACCTAAGACTACGATCGGAGGGATGGATGAAACTTGTAAAATTCTGGTACGTTGCCTGAGAGAGACCGAAACAAGAGAGAGCCTGTGAGACACGAGAGAGACCAGAGACAACAAACTGCCTACGTTGTTCAACGAAATAATACCTCTACTACGGCGCTGGGTTCAAACGTTTTGTGTAGATGACAGTGTTTGATGCAGACGACGGTTGTTGGGTACAGATCGACAGCTCTGGAAGCAAATTGATGGCTGCTCGGTGCAAATCGACGGTCTCTTGGTGCAGATCGACGACGTTTAGTGCAGATCGATGGTCTCAAACGTTGCCTGAGAGAGACCAAGACAAGAGAGAGCCTGTAAGAGACGAGAGAGACCAGAGATAACAAGCTGTCCTACGTTGTTCAACGAAATAATACCTCTACTACGGCGCTGGGTTCAAACGTTGGGTGCAGATGACAGCGTTTGATGCAGATCGACGGTTGGGTACAGATCGACAGCGCTGGATGCCAATCGATGGTTGCTCGGTGCAGATCGACGTCGCTAGATGCAAATCGATGATCTCTTGGTGCAGATCAATGACGCTGGATGCAAATCGATGGTCGCTCGGTGTAGATAGACGACGCTAGGTGCAGATCGACAGCACAATGTGCATTTTAAAGCCGGTAGCTCTAGATCGATTGCTTTTCAGTACAGATTAACTGGGTTGTGGAGAGATTTTGAAGATGGTGCGAGGAAGAGGAAGATGGCGTGCGGTGCGTGCACGGCGATTTTTAAATGAGCCGAAAAGTTTTAAACAATTTAAACGAGTCTACGAGTTCCGGTCAAATTTATTCGAGCCAGTTTGTCCAGTCAGTAGAGTATAAATTTCGAGTTAAGCTTAATCGAGGGAATATCAGTATATTAATATCGAACGAGCTATCAGTGTATACGAGCATAATAGTTTTTGAGGGTATGCTCGTAAGAAAGCTTGGGGTATGTTGCTTATTTTTGTCGTGGGAATATATTCTTGATCTGTTTTCTTTTGAGGGTATGCTCATGTCTTGTCTGTTTTCTTTTCTTTTGATGTGTTTTGGTTTTGATCAACGGGATTTGTCATGCTAAGGTCAGCCCTCTGGTCTTTTGCTTTTTTCTTTTTCTTTTTTTGCATATTACTTTTGTTTTTTTGATTTTCGTCTGTTTTTTTAATCTTAAATTTAAAATTTATTTTATTTTCTTTGTCGGCATAATAGTTTTGAGACGATGATTAACGTGAGTCTCTTAACCCCACTCGTTTGTACTTTGTAAATAAAGGATATTGTAAAACAAAACAAATAAAAATAATAAATAAAAAAAATGAGAATCGAACATAAATAACTTTTTGCCAAATCGAACACAAATTGTTCGTAATCCCAATAGAAGCAGTGCGCATCGAGTTGTATTCATTGGATTGGATTTTTCAGTCAGCGAAATCGATCGGATTTCAATGGACAAATAACCAAGAAAAGAATAGGGAAAAAAAACAATAGGGTAAAAGTGAGATAGTTTTATTTGTATTATAATCTCTGTGTTTTAAATATAAATTTTATTAAAACTCAAACATCAATTCACCAACTATCTAATTTTGGTTAAGTTTAAATAGCTGGTATCTCGATGTTTGGGTTTTAACAAAGTTTATAATTAAAATACAAATCTCGAGTATAATTTATTGTCTATATTATTTTACGTAAGCAAATTTAACTAAAAATTTAAAAAATCTACACCTAATGCTCTTACTTTTAAACATAAAAACAAAATTACTTTTTTCACTAAAATAAAAACAAAGTTTAATAATACATTATTCATTTAAATAAAATTCATAAATAACCCACTTTTCTAGTCACTTAATATAGATATCAAAATAGTACTGTAATGATGTTAATCTTTCACTACACATAAGTTACCCTCAAATCCATTCGTAAAAATGTAGATAATTTTTCTTATTAAATGACTAACTATATTTCAATAATAATAATTGGTAGCGACTTTATATCATTTTTATCTTGTTTATATAAAGTTTGAAAAATTGTACTCCTGAAAACGATTTCTCTCAAATGAAATCCGATGATAATAATAATAATTTCAAAACAATGTCTTATTAATTTTATTTAGGTCATAATTTGTCTTGCACAATTGAGTTGGTAAAAACAATTGATGGAAATAATAATAATATTGTCATCGATCACACAAGTCACTTTTTGATCATGGAGGTTGTTCTTTGTTGGCTATTTTCTTTTTTATATTACAATATAGAGATTTTGATTAATATTTGGACAATAATAATAATGGGCGATTCCATAATTGTTTTATTTTTTAAAAGGTTTCATGATATTTCTAAAAAAGGGAGAGAAATAAATGCATTAAGTTTTTTTTTTTAACAAAAGATGATGGATAATTAAGCTTACAAGGTTTACATGGATAAAAATGTAATCCATAAACTTCGAATCGAGCAATTTAACTCCTAAATTTTAGCCCTTAAACCTTAAGCAATATTCTAAAGAAGCATCCTTCCATTATTTAAAATTTTTATTTTCACTTGAAGTTCAAAGGTTTAATTTTAAATCTATTTATTCAATGATAAACACAAAGCTCAAGTAATAAAATAATTGAATTTAACATCCATTAAATAATTTTCCACTAGCATGTTATATATATGAAATAAACTCATAGGGTAATTTTTTTTTTCTAGCATGTTTTAATTGAAATTGTTGAAGGATTTAAACTCAGAGATCCTCGGAACAAGAGTGAGAATTGATTTGTAACTCATGAAAATGTTGAGTGATTGATAAATTCTTTCAACCACATCCATTAGCCTTATGTATTTAGTATAAGAGAACAATAAAAAATTTCCTCAATGTTACTGATGATATTACGTAATACATTTCATTTGGGCTTACTTTTAGCCCTTAAGCTACAAATTGAATGAAGGTTAGTTGGGAATTTATCAATATATATATATATATATATATATATATATATGAAAGTATAAATTTACGTAGATATAGTTTGGCAGCTTTATATAGTTAAAAAGGAAAAATTGAAGACGAGAAGATTGACAACTTTGTTATTTTCTCAGCGCATTTCTTTGACTGTAAGAGAAAAAAAAAATCACGAGTGAATAATTGTTTTTAAAATATAAATTATTTAAACAAATTAGTATAGAGTGAGGAAAAGGGAGTTGGAAGACACAAATTACTTAAGAAAACGCAATCAAATGACACTAACCTCATAATTGGTCAACCAAGTAATATTTCCCTATTGGTGGAAACTATCTATGAAGGGGTGACACTCTCCCCGGGCTTACACCTTTTGATCTTTACTTGGATAGTACGATTGAAACCATTTCCATTGTCATTTATAGTACAACATTGTCTACGCGGAGCCTGCTTTACACAAAAAAGGTGTTACATCATTTACTCGTCTTAAGTATATTGTAATGGGTGAGTATTATGCACTCAAACAACTTCGCTAACTAATACAACAATGCAAAGAAGTGAGTTCATCTAGTCTTATTCATATTGATTGGGTTATTATTTATCATAGTTAATTAAAATAGGAAGTAATTGAAATTGACGTACCTTCTCCCAGAAATCTTTCTCCATTAGGGGCGCTGAAACGATGAAGGATTGGACAGCGTCAGCCGAAACGTAGTCATCGCGCTTGCACTCCTTCTCCGTCCCTCGCGTCCTTTCGAACCTGTCGTATGTTGTCTGGGAACGAACAGTACCGTTCCTACCCACCCGGTTCAAGAAATATAGAAGCGGGTTCCCGCACGGGTCGGCGGAGAGGGGCCGGGTATTGAAGGTGAAGGGAGCCAGGCTGCCCCGCCAAGTCAGAAACGTTTGCAGCGGCGTCTCCATCTGCTTGGCTGTCAAAATCCATGGGTACAGCTGCACGGTGTACCCCCATGCCACGTATACAGTCCAATTCCGGTTCAAGTCGTAGCAGAAGCTGTGCTGGAGGGTCCGGCCCGGATCCACCTCGTACGCATCCAACAGCTTCTTCAGGGACCCGCCACGGTCCAACATCGGAAACATCGGTCGGACGTAGTCCAGGTGGTGCAGCGACACCAGCGGCGCCACCGGATGCCCCGCCAATAATCCGTACGGATTTCCTAATATGTCGAGCTGCCGCAACAAATTCTCTTGTGATTTTGTAAATTTGCTAATTGGGAACCAATGAGGGTTTTAATTATTATTTAAATACTTGCCAATTTAAAAATAATTCCCAAAACAAATTATAGATAAGTTGAAAATTATATTTTCCTTGAAACTTAATTTCCCTTGAAGAATACGAGATAAGTATGGTTTTAAAAACAGGGATGGTTGAAATTCGAGAATTGGTAACAAGTCTAACATAGCCGGAAATGGAATCAAAATATAGGAAATAATGTTTTCCTTTCCAAACAAATGAGAGGATAAAAAAAATTTTAAAAGCAAAAAAAAAGAAAAAAAAAAAGAAATCTAGATCTATGTTACATGTATGTTAATTAGCAATGTCTGCAGGTGTTCTAGTTAGAAGATACCTGATGGAAGCCAGGCTCATTTGTGAGGGGAACGCCAATCTCGTCAAAGCAAGCCTGGATCTTCTGATCGGAGCCATAGAAAGACGCGTACCGGTCAATGCAGCCGTCCAACACGCGGACAAGCTCCGCAGCCAGGGGGTAGCTTACAGCGATCCCCGCCCCGCCGTACGCCATGCCGTACGAGTGCACCACGGCCTGCTCCACGCTCTCCGAGCTGCTCCCCACATAGTACATCTGTCGGTGGTCGTACTTGGCAAGCACGCTCACCAGGTTGTCGGGGAAGAACACGGTGTCGTCGTCTCCCATAACGAACCACCGCACATTATCCAGCCCCAGCTCGAAGCTCTCCTTTGCGATCCGCGCGATCCGCACCGCCGACCGCGACCCGTCCTCGCTGGTGTACTTAAACCGCGATGTGTCCTCCGACACCCGATACGGGGGCGACGTCTCCGGCCACACCTGGTTCGCCGAAGGTGTCGAATCCAGCCACACATACCCGCGGGTGACGTTTGTCCTCCACCACTGCTCGCAGTAGTACCGACGCCACTCCCACGTCTTCGCCGACCCTCCGATGCCGAACAGAATGTGCGACAAGTTGGTCCTTTCTTCTGCGACGTCAGCGACTGCGGGGGCTTCCTCGGCAGCGAATTTACGCCGGTAAACGGTTGTGTTCAATGCTCCGCAGCCCAGATCGGAGCGCGAGTCGCCGGAGAAAGCAACATAGGATACGATAGAGATCCAAGCCACTATGCATATCGCGGCCGCAGCTTTTAGGGTAAACCCCAGCACGTCGCTTGGCTTTGTACTTGGGAAGATCGACAGGGGTTTCCAATGTGTGAGAGCGTCTCGGATCGTCCTTCTCGGCTGAGTCATGTCACAAAGGTTAGTGTTCTAGGGACCACGTTGAGAAACAAAAATGATATAGTGATCAACACACTTGTATTCGAAGAACACGGATCCGCAATATTGTCGCTCTACTGGAAATTGATAATGGGGTGTACATACATAGACATGTGTTCAAGGCAGTAGAGCATATTGTCCTTGTTGTCATGAGTTAAGGAAATACCTTAATTGGCACCGCTAATTAATTAGATTAATTTCATTGCTTAATTTACGGATATGATTGAATGTGGAGTGGGATAGGTTTTCTTAAGAAAAACAAATTTATTGTATATACCTTAATTGGGACCGCAAACTTTTATGCATTGGAAGGAAAATAAATGTTTTCAAGTGATAAGAATATATTAATTTGATGTAATATAATCTTTCTCGTATTTAATATTTAGTATTTATTATTATTTTATGTTTTGAAATTAATTTTTGGGCTAAGTCTTTTGGACACGATTACAAACAAGTGAAATCAAGATTCATTTTATTATTTTCAACAATTATGGATGGACTCTACTCGTATATGACATTTTACCCGTGAAGGTTGCATGATCTGTTTTCCTTATACGTACACTGATTCACATTATTTTTTTCACATTCTAATGTACATATGCAATTAATAAAAATTATTATTATTTATTGTATTATATATTTAATTATATTCTATTGCAGGACATAAACCGGATTTCGACTCTACAATCCGAAACTGGTATTTCCGATGTTGCTTTTGAATCCGAGGATCTCACTCTGACGCTGCTTCGGAGTCCGTCGTTGGCTTTGAATTCCAATATTGCATTTATTACTGTTATTGTCAATTGTATTTATTACTGCTTTGACATTTCCTATTTGTATTTAAGTTCTGTCTTTCTATATATATTTGATGATAAGTTATATATCCTAAAAACAAATTATGAATGAAAATACAATCTTTTTCATTTGTCTTCTTTTCTGCGTATTCCAACTTAAAATATAAGCATGCTTTCAAAATCAACAAACATTATAATAAATGAGCATGGGTAAACCAATACCATTAGGATCTTTGATATTAATATCAAATTTGAGCTCCATAATTAAATAATTGCAAATCTGAGTGTGTCCATTGCGAGCAGCTAAGTGCAGATACGTCTTAACTAACTAACTACATGCATGTCTTAACTAATTTGCTGAGTGTTTCCTGATGGCTATTTATATTTTCCTGAAATACAAGATCCCAAAAAGGCAAAACTTACTCATCTAGAATAGCCACGACAATTATTAAATAACAACCGGGGATACACCCCAAAACTAATTTTGTTTTTTTTGAAGCAATTAAATCCAATCCAATAAAAATAAAAATAGTAACAGCTAGAAGAGACAAGATTTTTCATGGTTGAATATAAAACCATGTTTGGAAAGTTTGTGAAGTAGAAATGGGTGATTTATTTTGTCTGTTATTTTTGGTGAAGGCCATAGATAGTTCACCCACCTGTAAATTTGATTTAATATAAGAATACATCAGAATGTGGGGGCTTTAGAATGCAAATTAGTAATTCTGTTATTGTTTTGCAGGGAGCAACAATTGCAGACCAGATAGTGACTATTACTCCCGTTGAAAATTATGTTCCAAAAATCGAGGTAACTACAAAGTTACTTGCCGAAATGTTCTGTAAGTCATAGCTTGAAGCCATGAACTAATTTTGTTGAGCACAGTTCATGCAGGAAGCGAGGACTAGCAACGATGCTATTACTATAGCTCCTGTAGAAGCTGCTTTTCCAGATGTTGAGGTAGGAAAATTACCTTTGACATTTAGCATTACATCAACAATCTTAGTTATCTCACGTCACATCTCAATATCTTAGTTGGATCTGAATGTGTGTTTATTTTTTGGCTAGTGGAGAAACTGAAATTTGAATCCATTTAGCAGGCCCTAGTGTTAAGCAGGGCTAATGCCATTGGACAAAAGTGCATTTGTTGATTAACTAATGAACTCTGAAGTCATATTGCAACTTGTTCCAAAATACCCAAACCATGAACATATTACGTATGTTGCCTGCTGATTATTTAGAAAACATGAAAATAACTGCTTGTAAGATATTCTATTTGTTCTGATGTGGAAAGCCTTACCCCAACAATTTCCTCCGTTGTGAAATAAGTGCCCTGTGTGAGGTTGATTTAAGCTTCACAAACTTGCTCAGTAGGCCATTTATTGAAAAAACACCTGTGTGGTCCTCCTTTGTCCCATGCACATGGTTGTTCCAATTAGCCATTGTTGTGCCATAAAGTAAGTATAATCGATCTTATAGAGATATTAGCTACTTCTCAAACAAAAAGTTAATGCTAGGACTTCACAAAAGGGTATATGAACATAAAGATTAAGACTAACTAAACTATCCAAATGTCTAGCTAACCTAAACTAAACTAATGTGATGGAGCTAGTGGTAAAAGGCATTGTATTGGTTGGCGAAGGACCATTGTAGACCAAAAAATTCATTCTCCAAACACCGATTAATCTTAAAAAGACTATCCAACCAGTTTTGTAACCCTTTAGGTCAGGGGCGATGCCACATTCACCGCAAGGTGTGCACACCCTGACCCATGGCAAAAAAACATATTAGTAATAATAACATTTAATCATATATTAGAAAATAAAAAAGAAACATCCTGATAATTTGATAGTGACATTTTAAAAATATCAAAAATACATATTTAATTTGCCTTTTAATTTGATAATGTACTATTCAATCAATTCAAATGAAATTTAAATTATTAGGATTTTGATTTAAAAAATTTTAAAATGCATAAATATTTAATACTGGTTTTTTTTTGTTTTTGTTGAGTTCTAGTTCTTCTTTATTATAAAGACAGTCTTTTTGTTAAGTGTTTAATTTCGTAGTATATTCTGCTGGAATTTTGGGCAAGTCGGTTTATAAATAAAACACAACAATATTTTTTTCACGTTATATACTAGTAAATATGTTTGAAAATATTTAAATCATATGTTTTTGGCACATTAAATTTATATATTGAAATGATATAGTGATAAAATAAATCAACTCTTCTTCTTCTTCATGTATAGTTTTGCTAAATGTTTTATTTTTTTTTTATCCTTACTAGCATTTGTAAGTATACATTTACATTGATGTGTTGTCTCCTAAAAGGAAAAGAAATAAAAAAATTATAAAATTTTATATTAATTTTTAATATTATATTTAAATTTATAATAAATATTAAACACCTTAAAATATATTCCTAAAGTCGCCCCTGCTTTAGGTAACCTATTGATGTGGCACACATCAAATCACTTAAAGTTTAAATAGATAAAAATTTAAACAATTATGCCACAACAATGGTTAACCAAAAAACTATATACAACCAATTTTGCATAACCAGTTGAATAACATGCTGATATGGCTTGCATCGAATACCTTGAAATTTGGATGGATAAAAAATAAACGGTTATGACTATGCCACAGCAATAAGTTTCCCAACTGCTTACACAAAATCAATTGCAGAAAATCTTCCAAATCCTTTAAATTTCTAAGCCTTCTTATGTGTTAATCCTCAGACTTGAAGTGGCAAAACAAAAACATTTTTAGCTAAAAATTGTTATAAAATCGGGCAAATACAAACCATTTTAGAAAAATATAATCTATTGCCTTCAACATCGTAAGTTCTTCAATAGCATCCAAAAGCTCTTCAATGGCACTCCTACAGCCACTCTTAATTAATTGACAAAAAAACCAAACGAAAAAGAATCTTTATCAAAGAGTGTATAGAAAGCACGCATACGTATCCATTTTAAACAAATAATCATTTTCTCTAAACACCACAAAACATCTTCAATAACATCCTAATATTCTCCCAAGCCCACTGTTGGTTAATCATTCTAAGAAAACACGAGTAAAACAAGATTTGTTTTGTCATGTGTATAACTATGCATATTTTAAGCCAAGCGTATATAAAAGGCCAACCAACATGTACAAATTAAGTGCGTTTTTCAAAAAGCCAAATCCATATAAATATAACATTTTGATGTTGTTAACTCAAAATATAATAGTCACACAACAAATTACACTTGATATCGAATCATCAAATCATGGTCTGCTTCATCTTGCATATGCATCTTTTGATACATGGCATATTGGAAGCGAAACAAGATCAACGATGGCCCATAAATGCTACATCCAACCATTCCATTTTTAGTTATGAACGACAAGTTGGACACTTAGAAGAGGGGGAAGGGGATGCTTCTTTCTCCTTGAAACTTGCTTCAATGCACCAAATTGCCCTTTCAAAATGCTGCATTAAATTATGGCATGGCCCATCAGATTAACTAATAAATACATAAAATACAATTTTCACTAAAATTAAAGATGTAAATGAGATTTGCATCCATGTTGCCAAAAGAGAGGGGAAAAGATGTATACTCCGATTAAAATCTCATTTAGAGCGAAAAGACAGACTCTTTCTACCGATTCTGATTTTCTTTGGTGCCATAGACATGTCAATGCCTCCTCCATGGCAATACCTGGATCATTCATGTGAACCCAGCACAAGGACTTTTTCAAATAAACACTTGCTCGATCACCTTGATATGTCCGTATTGCCTACAATAACAAATTTTCAACTTATATTTAGATAGGAATGATAAAAACAGATTTCTTTAAAAAAACAAATCCACGACCTTAAGTGAGTGATTTGTTAACATTTTACATGAAGAAAAGCCCACTCCTCCCAATGATAAGAATAGTACAAAAGCCAAGTTTAATATTGAATACCTACTATGGTAATTTTATGGCATTAAATGGAAGCTAGATAGTTAACTTATTCTCAATCTTTAAAGCAGAAATAGTGAAAAGAAAAACACAAATTCAAAAAGTATACTTACCCGTTGAAACCAAAAATTTGCTGTCAGATATTTTCCTGCCTTATATGCATTTTGTCCCTTTTCGTTATATAATGAATATGCTCTTAGTGCCTTCATTCGGATCTGTAAACAATATTGTAGATAATCCAAAAATAACTATAAAAATATGCAAAATGTAGTACAGCAAAACAAATAATAAAGTCTTCTTCAGAGGGTATCAGCGAATGATTCAACCAAAAGGTGAAAGTGAAATATTTTGAAGGGTGGAAACTCGAAACAAGGAATGGTTGTGAACAATAACAAGCTTAAAGTTCAACTCGGAGTTGGAAAAATAGAAGCAACCCAACAACTCTAGTTGGAATTTATTACGGTCCAACAATGACAAGCTAAAATGATTTAAACATAATATTTTTCAGAACAAATGTCAAAAGCATGGCATTTGAGAGTGCAAGAGAAATTAAAAAATATAAGCGCCATTTAAATATATTCCACTAGCTTAAGATTACATAACTTTACCTGTTTCTTAACCTCTTTAGACCGATAATATTTCATTAATCCGCCCACACTCCAGTCTTTAATATAGGGAATGGGTGCAGTCCTAGGAAATAGTTTTCTGACCATTCCCTTTTTTTTTTCCACCACTGCCAACTCCAGTGGAGTTAAACCATACTGCGATCAACAAAACAATTATAGTAAAGTAACTCTTAAATGCATGTTTGTCCAATTTGTAAAAAGGTTATGCAACATAAAAAATTTGAATGCGTCAGCCAAGCAATATGATAGTCTTAATATCCACGCCACAAGGGCAGACAACTTACAGCTATTGTTGTTGTGGTTGGCTGCCATGGGTTATGTTGCTGGTGGGATGTCTGAAGGAAAATCAAAACGAATGGTACAAATATATATATATATATATATAATTACAAATGCACTTAGTGCGCAAAACAGGGTCTAGGAGAGGTAACATCACAACCTTTACTAGGAGTTTGTAATAGACACCAACTTGAAATTTGTAGACTGCTTTTTTTTTTCTTATTAAAGTTCTGGTGCTCTAATAGGATATGATATTGAAAGGTGTAATAATTTTCTTGCTCGAACTGTTTTGTTGAAAAAATTCATTTAATTTATGATCGTTTCAATGTTTTACCTATTTAAGGAAAGGTAGAAAGTTGCTCGGGGTTTGTTTTCAAATATCTGTTTTTGAATATAGAAAATTGAAAAATAACAAAAAAATATTTACATTTTAGGAGACCTCTAGCGTTCTTACCCGTTTCCCCCCAAGCTCCCATGCTTAACAAAAAGTCAGTTTAGAGTGTGCATATGACATTATGGGAAATAGAGTTTGAAGCATATCACCCTCCCAACATTTTGAGGACACCAATAAATCGCTTCGCCATAAAATACTTTTCTATCCTTTGCATCCGTATTTTTTAGGAACTTTTCAAAACAATAAGAATAGTGCGGAGGAAAATGTTGTCATGTAACATCTATATTCACAGGTGAAAAAATACAAATATAATAGGATAAGAAATTCACTACAAACATACCTCAGCCTTTTCATTTGGATCGGCACCTCCTTTCAACAAAAGTTCAAAAGCTTTGACGTCCTGAATTTTTATTGCAAATTGTAACGGTGAGGCTCCAAAGGACTTCATGTTTGGATCAGCTTTGGCCTATAAATGGATTCCATAAGTTGCATGAAAGACCTCAAATGTTCATAAGATTCATCACCAACACAACACTACACCACCCCACCCATAAAAAATAAATAAACACACCAACAACAACTACATTTACGGCCAAGGAGCATACCGATAACAGTAGTTTGATGCATTTGTATGATTGCCTTACAACAGCAAGATTCAATGGTGAATATATGCCTTCAGGAATATATGCATTGGGCTACAAATTTAAAGTTAAATGATTATTAACTCTAAAAATTTTCAGGAAAAAAAATTAAGCGTATTCAATCAATAAAAATCATTCAAAGACAGCTATAAAGACAGGCAGTAAGCAATTTTTTTAGCATCCGAAAAGTCTTGCTAATAAAGAAATCGATAGTTAGAAGAGCACTCCAACCAAGTCACAATCATTAATGCTCCCAACAATTAAAAGTACTCAAGAAATGAATTTAGTCCACCTTCAAAGTCACTTGGCACACATTTTTTTCAAGTATTGATGAGGCAATATATAACTTTACTTTTTGCAATTATAAGTTTATCAATTACCAATTACAAACCCAAGGGTGTCTGCCCCTAGTTTGGTGAGAAGCCTCCATATGGGTTTTTTTTTCTTCTTCTTGCTATTTATAATAAAATTAAAAAGAGCATTCCAAAAAAAATATAGGATAAAGTACAATGGCAATGGCAGCCCAACATAGGAAAATATGAAAACTATTCATCAATGAGCTTAAACACAATTTTGGAACAAATAAAAAGAAAATAAATAAACAAACAAATCTCACATACATTGGCCCCATGAGACAACAAAAATTGCAGGGTTTCTCCTGAGCTCTGGATTGTCGCACTACAGAGTGGTGTACCAAAACCAGTGGGTGCATTCACATCAAAACCTCTTGAAATCAAAAGGCTCATAGCATCTAGACCTCCTGCAAACAAAAAAGAGAAGAAAAGATTCACTAGGGGATGCTAAAGGTTAGATCATCTTTGCTAGATTGAGATGGTGGAAAAGATTACAAGATCAATGAAAATACGTTAATGCACAGATTAGCATAGATAGACAACATTAAGAAATATACACCTCAGAATATATTTCACGCATCTTGATATGCACATGATTCTTATATGTCATCACATAAAGTGCAAATGCGCAAAATAAACCCAACACAATTCCACGTCATCAAAATAAAGAATTACAACCAATCACTTCACAACATCACCCGAAAAGGATTAAAAAGAAGAAACGGAAAAAAAAAAAGACAGGATAGATCATATGCACTCGCATATCATCGAGTTAAGGATGAAGTTTGTATCCACCGCACATTTTATGATTCATAAGGAGATTTAAAAACAAAGAATTATGTTTAAACCTGTTTCTGCAGCAACATGCAAAGCAGTTTTGCCACACAAATCCACTGCATTAAGATCTGCGCCATCAGCAATGAGGTAGGAAAGAGTTTCAGTACGATTCTGAATAGCTGCTACATGTAACGGAGTGTATCCTGTAAGAATCCATTTGTCAGAGTTACAGAAGAACAAATCACATTCATAAATTCATAACATGTGTCGCTAACCAAAACCATTTTCCATATTTGAAGAGCCCCATAACCAGGAGAAATGAGCCCCACAATAGTAAATAATGGCTCAATAAGAATTGTAAATAAGCAAAGCAGCAAACATGGGTCAAATTCAGAGAATGCAAAAGAAAACAGCGGGTTTCATCAATCAAAAAAGGAAATTAAAGCTATAATTGAAATGAGTTCATCATGAGAAATGGGCCACACAAATGAGTTCAATCAATAGTAACTAACAACTCAATAATAATAGTATATAAACAAAACAGAAAACAGGGATCAAATTCAGAAAATGCAAAAGAAAACAGTGGGTTCCATCAATCAAAAACAAAAATTAAATCTACAACTGAAATGAGTTCATGAACACGTGAAATGAGCCACACAAATGCCTCGACAAGAAATGAGGAATGCAATAAACGGCCAAGAGATAATAAATGAGCATGGGCGAACCAATACCCTCATGATCTTTGATATTGATATCAAATTTGAGCTCCATAATTAAATATTTGCAAATTTGAGTGTGTCCATTGCGAGCAGCTATGTGCAGAATCGTGCCTACACGTTGTCTTTTAAAATTGGAGAGCAAATTTCTTCTTTTGGCACCAAATTTGGATATTAGCACTGAATGATCAATACAACGAGTGAGACAAACATAAAATGAGAAGAGAAACAAAAAAAAATACATGTGTTTTTACTCACGTCTGAGTTTTGCTATGTCTCCACATTCCACAGCAACAAAAATATCTTTAGTAGTGCTTGAGTCTTTTCAGCAAGAAAAAGGAAAACACAGATTCAAAGAATGTGTAATAAAGACGATACAAAAGATAAAATTAGAGGAAGCCAAAAACATAAAAGGAAAACCAAAACAAGATCAATCCAACTCCAGATTCCATGAAATTTCACGAAAAAAAAGATTCTCACTTGGACCAGTGCACTCATTTATCCACATAACATGTTACCAAACAAACATTGATTTCTTTTCTCCTATAGATCAAAGCCACCCCTGCTTTCACCCCTGTTCACATGGCTTCTTAAAATATTAATCTTACATAAATGGAATTGGATTCTCTACATTTGCTTAGAGTGGACAATGTTTGCAAAAGTTTTATGATGGAATTTATTTATTTATATTTTTTATCATAACCTTGCTAGCATAATTTTTCTGCTGTCCAACACAAGACAAAATGTTTTGTGAATATAAAAACATAAAACAGCAAATGTTCATTCCATGCTCTATATTATAAACTTTGCACATAGCATGAATCCTTGCCCAAAACCCTACTCACTATCATATTTGATCATGTGTGATTTGATCGTTCTTGTCATCACTTTAGCTAAAACTACCACAACAGAAAACCCGGGAAAGAATATTAACTCCACTACCCAAGCTTATCACACCATTTGATCCTACTGCAATATAGCTTAGCTTACAACCCTGCTCAGCTGATCTAATTTTAATATGTTATAAGATTCACAAAGCATACCAATCCCCCCCATATATATCACCAATAAACTGCATTATGTTAAAGATTACAATTACATGGATGTGCACACATCATATCCGAATCATATGTTGTAAAAATTAAACAAATGATAAATCACAAGAAGCTCCAATGTGTGTGTTTACGTGCAATCCCTACAATTTTGATAATACTAACCAAGTCTTTCAGGATTCAAATTACTACTATGAAGAACAGCCATTTTTGCTTCAATTAACATCTTGATTTCCACAACCAAAGGAAGTTCCAATTTAGAATCATTATAGTTCTGGATTTCCTGAAGGCGAGCTACAGCTTCCTAGCAAAGAGGGGAAAAAAATATATTTCAAAACCACCTAAATCATGGCATCAAGAAATGGGGGAAATCCAAAGACCAGACATTGGCATCAAGATATTGCAACATAAGAGCGTAATCCATGTTACAAGTATAAAATCAAAATGAAAACACGACATGAATGCTGACAGCCTACCATACTATAGCCAGATTACACTGCAATATATTTAACATAGTTAGGATATGAAGTAAAGGTGAAATCACTAAGACACTACCAAAAACAATGCCAACTAAAAGAAGTTTCTCCGGATCCCTCCCCCCACCATACAAAAACAAAAAAAAACACGTGCCTTTGTCCGCCAAAACAATGATGTGTGATATTTTCCTGCGTCATAGGCTTTTTGCCCCACCAATCCATACAATGAATATATTTTGTCTGCTTTCATCCGTATCTGCAAATAATATTGTTAGAAATATGAACTAAACAATTTTAAAAAGAAGACAACAAATGTAGCTCAATATAATAATGTTCTCTTCTCAGAAGCCTTTAGAAACATAGTTTTAAAAGCACCAAGAAATCAGAGCAAGGCATCAGGTGAGGCAATGTCATCTAAGCAATGCTTAAGCAACCAAAGAGCTTTTCTTGTAATTTGTAGCCAAATACTACATACCATCATAATTTTATAGTTATTAGTTAAATTCTACAAAATTATTATATTTAGGGGAAATTAAATATACTATTAATAAATCAAGGGCTAAGAATTCAACTTAATGCATAAAAAGAATCTCAAGTGACGCAAGAATTAAAACTACAAACAAAACTATAAAAGAATTACTTAATAATTGAACCCCAAAGATTTTCAAGCAATTAAAGGTCACCAAGATAGCAAGTTCCATGCTTAATAGGGTAAGATGACTAAAAGAAGATTTTGACAAACTGAGTCTACAGATCAATTGGTTCTCAACAATGACAACCTAAATGTTAAATTCAAACTTCATAAATAGAATGCTTGAATCTACAAAAGTTGACTAAGAAAGCAAGCTACAACATTCATTTATTTTAAACAGAACAGTTTTGGAACCAAATGTCAAAAGCTTGACAAACAAAGAGTACAATCAAAAGTGAGGAACAAAAATGAGTGCCAATTACCGATATGCTAGAAATTTAAAACTATATATTTACCAGTTTTATAACTTCTTCAGATGCACAATGTGCTATTACTCCGGGCAAACTCCAATCACGAATTGTGGAAATGTGTGACGTCACACTAAAAAGTATTTTAACCATCTCAAGATTCTTTTCCGCCACTGAAAATCATGGTTTGAAAAAACGTACAGAGGCGCCAGCTCAATATGGCGCTGCAGTGCCTTGGCAGCCCGCCGTAAAGAGGCGGAAGCTCTGAGACAGTAGGGGATGAGGTTGCACAGTCTTTTTTTAAAAGAAAAAACGAGCTATAAAATCGTACCGCAGCCCCACACCCAACCTCGCTACCAGGCACAATCGCCTCACCCGACGATCGCCGTGATTGTCATCGATGATCTGTCGCCTCGCCCGACAACAACACTCCTCCGTCTCCTTGTCGATGCGTTGACTCGTCTTTGCCGGCAGCTGTTGCTGCTTCTCACCTAACACGTCGCCTCGCCTCATCCGATGATCTATCACTCGATCGGTCTCGTCCGTGACTAAGTATATATAAATACGTAATATATATTTTATTTATTTGTTTTTGTTAAATTAATATTATATTATATACTTATTTTCAGCTAATAGCATTAATATTAGTTTTTATTTTCAATTATTCAAATTGTAATGTTATTCATTGTTGTGGATCATTGAGCATACTTTCATTTGTTGTGTGATGGCAAGCAACAAAGAAAATATACAGCTTCGAAGTATGGGATTGAAATTGAAAAAGATTAAAAAATATATACATAAATATATTCGATGCAAATTTTGTGAAAAAGAAATAAGATGTGTATTTAGATTGAAGGAACATCTTGCAGGTAAAAGGAGTAATGTGGCTCCATGTCCGAAAGTTCAACTAGAAGTTAAAGATGAAATGAAAACAAATTTTGATGATTCGGAGAAGTCAAAAAAATTAAATCAACTAGCTAAAGAGGAAATTTTTGATAGGTACATAACATTAAATAGTGGTATGTGAGAGGCTCATGTAGTGATAGTGTTACTCAAAGAATGAATAGGAGATCTATGGATAAATTCTTCGGGATTTTAGAGGATGAGATCAATGATATGAATAAAAGTGAACCTAACAAAAGACTTATTGGTAAGGAATTACGTGAGGATGTGTGTACGGAGATTGGTCGATGTTTCTTCGACAATGCTCTTGCTTTTAATGTTATTAATAGTCCATTTATTAGCATATACCGGGCAATGGGCCGTTATGGATTTGGTTTGAAAATACCTAATAACAATCAGTTGAAGACTACCATTTTAAAAAAGGAAAAAAACACTAACACATGGGTGCAAATAGACGTGCCAATATTATCATATGGTTGGAAAGATACAGTTGATCAACATTCTTGTCAATAATTTACATGAAACAAATTCCTTGCATTCTATTGATGTCAGTAATGCAGTGAAAGACGCAAAGATGATATTTAAAATATTTAATGATGTAGTTGAAGAGAATGGAGAGGATTTTGTCGTTCAAGCAGTAAGTCATAATGCCTCTAACTATTAAAAAACTGGACAAATGTTAATAAGAAAAGGACAAAATTATAATGTACACCATGTGCCGCACACTGCTTGGATTTGAGAAAGGTGAAGTATATTTATTTCTTTACGACATTATTTCTTTAATTAAACTTTCATTACTAATTATTTGTTTCTTAATAGGTGACCCAGTTTAGTTATAATCATGACATTATAAAGCAGATATTAACTTCACAGAAATGGAGGAAAAGTTCATGGACGAATAAAGTAGAACGAAAAGAATTTAAAGAGATTGTTGTGAGCGATGAAATTTTTTGGTCTAGTATGTCTTATGCATTTTAGACAACTAAACCTCTTGTTAATGTGTTGAGATTCGCATATTCATAGAAGGTCCCTGAAATGGAATTTATTTATAGAGCAATAGATGCAGCTAAAGAGGAGAAAGTCAAAAATTTAAGGGATGACTATGGAGCATATAGTGAGATTTGGAAGATTATTAATAACAAATGGGATTTCCAATTACATCGCCCTTTGCAAAAAGCTGCTTATTTTATGAATCCTAGATTTCAATATTCAGAACAGATGTCCACTCATATAGAGATTTAAGAATGGGTTGTTAATGTGCACGGAGAAGCTTATACCAAATTTTGAAGAAAGAGAGAAAGCTTGTCTACAAATCACAGATTTCAGATAAAAGAATAGGTTAATTGGCTTCACATTGGCACAAAGTAGTATACATACATATAAACCTGATAAGTCAAAATCCCATTTAAATATTCTATAATTATTTATCTAAATTCTAACTAGGTAAATTATTATTGTAGCTGATTCGTGGATTCAATTTGGAAATCACACCCCAGAGCTAATATCTTTTGTAGTGAGAGATTTAAGTCTCACTTGTTTATCATCCGATTGTGAACGAAATTAGAGTGCATTCAATTGGGTACGTATGAAATTACAAATTTAAAATATATTATTTAATATATATGTACTTATACTAATTTTATTTTAATTCATATTTGTAGATTCATTCTAAAAGAATAAATCGATTGGTCACATAGAAACTAAACTCTTTACTTTATATCATGTATAATAGAAAGTTGAGGGATAAGTTCATTAGAAAACAAAACTTACCAGATGGTGTTGACACTCTACTTGCCACTGATGTCCCTTCGCATGATGAATGGATAATCGGGGATGATATTGATGAAAATTTTGCAAAATAATTAAACAAAACAATTTTGTTATATTTAAAATATTATTTATATATTATTGTTATTTTTAATTATTTTAATGTAAGAAAAAGAAAAAACATTATGATTGAATCAGAAGATGAACCGGACACGAATAACCTTTCTAGTGAATAACCAGTTTAGGATCTAAAAATTTCGACCATTAGAAACGGAAGACTTTCCCCTAAAGCTTGTTTACCTTGAATTGTATAAACTTGTGTGCTTTACTACTACTTTTGGGGCCGATGTTCACTGTCTTCGAGGTTCTGCTCAGGAATGGGAATTGAAAGCTTTCTCATTTTTTTGACATGTTAAAATCATTCTTCATGCGAGGGTTAAGGTAGATAGGTAGTGTTGGCATCCCAATCGACAGCGTGGCTACCAAAATGTTTTTACTCTCTTCACATTGAAGCTTTCCTTGGTGGTATGTATAATTGGGTTCTTGGGTTGGCAAATTCCTATCGATGTGTTGGGGTTGATGTTAGCCTCATGTGCAAGGCTCAACAAAATTTGTGGACTCTTTTCCATCATTGTCCGTGTATGGACTTTGAGTTATCATGGGCTTTTGGTTCTTGGGGTGCCTCGCTTGGTGCGTGTTTGCGTATTCAATAGGGGGCATGGGGCTCCATGTTTTGTGGCATCTTTTAACTCTTTGCGTACTCATTGTGTGTGATTTGTTTCTAATAAAACTTTCCTTACCTATGAAAAAAAATACACATTGCTGACGTAAAAGGAATGAGAATAGTTATTTACAATTTATGTATTTGCTATCATATGTATTTTTGACAATGTATGTCATGAAGAGGTTGCTAAGAAACAGGTGAGGCCTATACGGAAAAATATATTAGTGGAAATTTCGATATTATATTATACTAAGGTCTTCTAGATTTTTTTATTGAATATTTGTCCTAAATTTTTTTGTTTCATCAACATTACGTTTAATTGATGTGTTTTTATTCATTGTCTAATTCCCACGAGGTTATTTATATGTTTATTTTAGTTCTTCTAATTTACACAATTTTCAACAAAATCATTCAATTAGCCTAATAGGCATCAACAAATGCATCCCAAACAAATTCAAAAGCAAAACCCATAGCATCAGAGCCACCAAACAAAGATGTGATCTATTGTCTCCTCCGCCAATTTAAAATCTTCATTAACATCAACTGACAAACTACAAACCCATGATGTTCAACATTATCGCATTTAAAATCATCCCCAACACTGCAGACCAAGAGAAGAAAGACATCCTAGGAGGAATCAACACCTTCCAAATACAGGCCCAATGGGGGTTAGTAGAATAAAACGACCACACTTGAAACCCTTTGGAGTAATTCAGTCGCCAACACATCCTGTCAGGGACAAAGAGACGAGGCATAACAAAATAAAACGTGTCAAAAGTCGAAGAGAAAGCCCAAAGCTCCCAATCAAGATCCACTAGAAAAATTCACCTCCCAATGCACCTAGTTATTCTGAACAGAGAACAAATCCAGGTAAGCTTGCTTCAAGCGAATTACGCCACACCACATATCTTCTCAAAAGCAACTAAGGAAGAGAAGGAAGTCCAGGCCGCTAAGATCCCTTTCCACTACTGCACAAACATCAAACCCTGAGAGCTCCGATTCTTCGTAAAAAGTCTGAGCCAACATTAACCCATCACGTTAAGATATAACAGGGGCTTCAGAGACATACATCCCACCTACCCGCCAGCCTTTGTAGGAGAGCATCTATAGAACCCCACACCACCTCATCCCGGTCAAAAACATCCCTGTTAAAATTCCTCGGCAAGCCTGATTCAACTTGGTTTGCCCTTTTTTTAAAAGACAAAACTAAACACATGCTTAAGCTAATTCAACTTGTAATGACATAAAAGGGCCAATATCAATAGTTAGCAAAAATTACAACCAAAAAAAAAAATTAGAAGCTTACGTCATCGACCACATTTGCCTTGGCCCCAGCATTCAATAATAGTTCAACGATTGTTTTGTCTCCACATTTAATTGCAGCTTCTAAAGGGGAAGCTCCACATAACTTCATGTTTGGATCAGCTCCAGCCTATACATATATTGTGTAAGATTGCAAGAAATATCTTACATCTTCATAAAATATATACATCCCCCCTCCCCAAAAACTGAAAATATTAAAAACTAAATAGCATACCGAAAGGAGATTGGTGACGGATTCATGAGAACCTGTTAAGATGCTAGCATGCAGTGGCGAAAGCATACCATCCGGATATATATTGGGCTGAAAATTAACATTTAAATGATTTTAAACTCCGAAAACAAATTAGTGCATTTAATCAATAAAACAATTCGAGACAGCTATAAATCCATAAATACATGTAAGATAAGTAGTTATTTTTTGGCAGACAAATAAACCATGCTAATTAAGAAAATTATGTGGGAAGAACAATATGGCAACATCACAATTACTAAGGCTCCAACTAATTGAAAGTAACCACGAAATGTATGCAATACATTTCATCATCACTGGTCACACAATATTTAACTATATCTTAGAGTTTAGTTGGGCCAAAGATAAATGTATTCCTTAAACTATAATGGCACTCCAACATGGAAAAACAAGTGAACTATTCAACAATTTGGGAGCTTAAAAACAATTTTGGCTGCAATAAAAAGAAATTATACAAATCTCACTCACATTAGCCCGCGAAGTCAACAACGCTTGCATGATTTCTTCCTGGTTTTGGATTGCAGCAATCCACAGAGGCGAGCCAAAATCAGAATTTGCATCTAAATCAATGCCTAGTGAAATCAAATAAGAGATGACATGCATACTTCCTACATAATGATAAAAATTCAAGTGAAGATGTAGAAGATAGATACCATTTGAGATAGTTGGAAATGATTATAAGGTCAACCATAATACATTACTCTACATATTTTAACAATTGGACAAAATTAGAAATATTAACACAAGAACAAAAGAGGGATTGTCAATGCGGAGCACATGATATGCAGAGGATCCGTTGTTAAAAGATGGCATGTTAAACTCCATAGAGGTAAAATAGTTTATTGATGAATTATTTAACTTTTATAAATAAAGAATAATTTCAAATCTTAAAAAAAATGTAAAAACCAACCCAACATGATTCCATAGTCATCCAAATAGAAAATTACAAACAACATGATATAAGCCCTTACCCCTCAACCATTAATCACATACATGAGAAGAAAAAAGTTTGTTGAAAAGACTAGTGATTAGAGTCCTAAATCGTAATATTTAGACCCTTTTCATTATTGCATGTAATATTTCTTTCGCCTAAATATTCCTTATTAGCTTAACAATCAAGTTAATGCTTCATTTTATGGCTTAAATGATTTATTATGTTATTTTTAGTGTTTTGTTGCATTTTTAGTGTTATCAGGGTTAAAAAAGAAAAACAGGCAGCAAATAGACTAAGTACAGGGCTTGACATTCGTTACGAAGCCTCAACCTCAGCCTCAAAGCCAAAGTTTGAAGCCCCATTACTTAAATACCCATCTAAGAGGAGTCACGTTTTGACCTTTGAGCTTTGAGGGAGATCCTCCAACTTCAAACTCCAAAGCTCTAGCACTTAATCTCAGAGGAGCCAGGCTTCTACCTTTGAAAGAGCTATCTTCAACCTTCGAGGCAATCGTCTATCTTTTACCTTCAAAGGAAGTATCTTCAAGCTTCGAAACAGCTCTTTCCAATGTACCTTCAAGTCAAACCATCTTTGAACTTTGAAGCTACAACCTTTGAGTCAAACTATAACTCGAAGAAACCACATCTCGAAATATCTCCAGAACCGTAATGCAACACCGTTTTATAGTAAAAGCTCGCTATCTTTTTTTTGCATTCACTTGTTTTCCTTAATGCTTTCGTTAACTACTTTCTTTAGATGCTTTCCTTAAATTCATGCGTTTGAATTTAATGTTTTCAAACAAAAATCTACAAAGCATTTGAGTCTAGCATGTGGCCAGCAAACCTTACACTCCCATTGCACATACCATATTTTCATTTATTTTCTTAATTTCTATTTTGTAAAAGATCTTTATTTTTAACATAAAATAGAAAAAAGAAAAATAAAAGCCGATAAAACTAACCCTTCCATTTGGATACGATCTAAAATGTTGAGTTCCAATTATTACAAGACACAACACTGCACTTGGGGCAGTTGTGTGGCTATCCTAGTTGACTCAATTTTTTACGCAATTTGAATTGAGTCATCTGGTTTTTTAAATTATTTTTTTTTATTAATTAACTATGTTTATTTATTATAGGTTTCATATATAATGATAACCGTTTGTAGCTTACACATTCTTATATATGAATGGGGAAGGAGATGTAAAAAAAAGAAATAAATAAATAAAGACAAGTTCCTTATTATTCCTCTTGCTAGGTCTTGGAAAAGAGTGATTCTGAGCAATTTGGTATGAAAGCCTCCGTACCTCATGGCCAAAACTCACAATTCCAACCATAATCCCCCTTCCACATGATAACCCAACTGATCCCATCCCACACAATACTAATTTTGATATGGTTCACCAACTATCCACATTGCCTCACATTTGGAAATATTGGATGATTTATCCAAAAGAGTAGTTTCTTTAGAAACCCAGTTTTGACCAGTTCCTCATCATACCATCGGTGTTCTAGAAGGACCCTATCCTGATGGAGACAATTACTATCACCATTTTCACCATCGAAAACCAAAAGCGAAAATACATTTCCCTAAGCTCGAAGGGGGAGATCCACGAGGGGTGGTTTCTCATGGTAGAGAAGTATTTTTGTTACTATGACGTACCTGTTGACATGAGGGTAGAAGTTCCATCAATGCATTTGGAGGGTTACACTCTTGACCTTTATGCTTAGGTCACCGGAGAACGAGATATCTTGTTGTGGACCGCCAGAATTTCAAAACCCAAATGCATCCCTATGCTCTATTAAACGAACAAGATTTGTAGCTGAGTTTTGCCTAGAATTCGCTCGATGTGCTGCAAGGGTCTTGGACTAGCAAGAAAATGCATTATTAGTTTCTTTTATTGTTGGTTTAAAGGAAGAATTGAAGGCAAAGATACAAATGAATAAGCCGCACTCTGCATTCAAGGCAGCCTCCCTGGCCCTTGAATTTGAATCCAAACTTAGTTCATTTAAGAGCCAAAAACCGACTTTATTTTCACGGCCCAACAATTTATCAAATACTCAAAACATACATAATCAACCAAATGCTACCCCGTCATATCGAGTGCCACCTTCAATTCTTCCAAACCCTATTGAACATCAACAACGGCGAGACAAAGGACTATGTTTTCAATGTGGAGATAAGTTCAGCCCCGATCATAAATCTTGCAACAATTTTTCACAACTTGAAATTACATAGAAAAACATTTATGAACAGGACAAGGGTGAATCAGTTGGAATTAGTTGTGAAATATTTAAAATATTTCATTAGTATATTTGATGATTGTGTAATTAGATTAAAATATTTAATAGATGTAATTGACGTTGTTGCGATTCTTAGGTTGAGTGAGATATATATAATGATATTGTAATCTTCAATATTATTATCGAGGAAATTCTTTCATTCCTATCTCTTTTCTACTTGGTATTAAAGCAAAACGTTTTTTTCGCCCTAGCCTAACCCTAATTAGAAGTTGCAGCCATCATCACTTCAAGAGCCATAGCTCTTCCTCGCGTGACGCTGCTTTCTTCTCTAGCTAGCCTCTGCCTGACACGCCACCACCTCCTATCGTGCCGCCTCCCTTCGTCGCCCGTTGCACCGCCATCGCTACCCGTCGCGCCGAGGTCTGATATCAAAGTGACAGCTCGTGCTCTCAAGTGCGTGTTTTTGGCTTACTCTAATTCTCAAAAGGGCTGTAAATGTTTTCATCCTCCTACATGTAAATATTATGTGTCAATGGATGTTCAATTTTGTGAGCAGGTATCCTATTTTTCTAGCGACATCTCCGTTGTCTCTCTTCAAGGAGAGCTTCATATAGGAAGAGAAACAACTATGGCTGGATGAAAAGAAGGTATGAACTTAAGGGAGAAGAAGGATTCTACAAGTATAGGTGGTAAGGGGGGTCCTTAGCTCCTAATCTAGGTGAGGGGGAATTTTTACCTTCTCCTAATTTGGTAGTAATTAAATCAAGTAACAATGAGAGCCCAGCTTGGATGTTTGAGAAATATTATTCTAGACGAGATGCTATTCTCAAGTTTGATACTCCTCTCAATGACACTATTATGCCATCGGAAGATTCTTCTAGGATTGATCATACTGCACAACTTGCCACTGAGGTACTTAACCCTTCACCTGTAGTTTCAAATTCAAATGATGTCTTATCTTTTGACCCTACAGGTTTAGACAATCTTGCAAGTCGAAGGTATCTTCTCCGTGACTGTAAAGAACCAGATAGATTAGATTTTCAAAATCATCTTCTAATGTTGCCTATCCTAATTCTGACTTTTTTTCTTATCATCGTTTGTCCAAATCTCGCATGTCTTTTGCTCTTCAGTTATCTTCTATGCCTATTCATACTCATTTTCAGGAAGCTCTTAGTTACCCAAAATCAAAGTATGCTATGATAGAGGAAATGAATGCCCATGAGAAGAACTCCACTTGGGAAACGGTTGAATTACCCTAAGGTAAGATGACAATAGGATGCAAATGTGTATTTATAGTGAAGTATAAGTCAAACAGAATGGTTAAAAGATACAAAGCTATATTAGTTGCAGAAGGATATACTCAGACATATGGCATAGATTATCAAGACACTTTTGCTCCTATGGCTAAAATGAGTACGGTCAGAGTTATTATTTCTCTTACAGCCAACCTTGATTGGTCAGTATGGCAATTTGATGTTAAAAATACCTTTCTCCATGGTGATTTAAGGGAAGAGGTGTATATAGATCCTCCTAGTTTTACACCATCAGAGCAAAGGTATGCAAGTTGAAAAAAGCCTTATATGATTTGAAGCAGTCCCCTAGAGCGGAGTAGTGATGATATTACTTTGCTTCTCGTTTATGTCGATGATATGATTTTTACAGACAATAATCTAACAGAGATAGAGAAACTTCATTGTTATTTAATGACAAAATTTGAGATGAAAGATTCGGGAGCCTTGAAGTACTTCCTCGGAATTGAAGTATCCCGTTTCAAGCAAGGAATCTTTTTATCTCAACGGAAATATGTTCTAGACTTCCTTGGTCAGCCTAGGAATTTGACTTGTGCACTGGCTAACACTCCTATTGAGGTGAATCATGATCTATCCATCTATACTAATCAAGTTCCAACAAAAAAGGAGAGATATCAAAAGTTGGTTGGAAAATTGATCTATTTGACCCAAACTAGAACTGACATTTGGTATGCAGTCAGTGTTCTTGATCAATTCATGCATAATCTGAGTGATCGACACATCAACGTTGTGAACTGTATTCTTGCATATTTGAAGTCTTCTCTAGGAAAAGCTATTCTCTTTTCTAAGCATGGACACCTTGACATTATGGGCTATATCGATTCAGACTTTGCTAGGTCCAAATTGGAAAAAAAATCTACTTCTGGATACGTGTCGTATGTTGGTGGTAATTTGGTGAAAAAACAGAATATGATTTCATTATCTAGTGCCAAAGCAAAATATTGAGCCCTTCATCATGTCACTAAAGAGCTTACATGGTTATGTATTCTTCTGTGTGATCTCGGTTATAAACCTAAGAAGCCCATAATGCTCTTTTGTAATAATACGGCGGCTACTGAAATTACTAATAATCTAGTCTAGCATGATCAAACGAAATACATTGAGCTTGACTATAATTACATCAAAGACAATCTTAATTCTGAACAGATAAAGGTTTCCTATATTAAACGTGCAGATCATCTTGCCAATTTCAAGACACATGAAGTTTCTTGTGTTTCATTCCACATATCTTTGTTCAACTTGGGCATGTGCGATATCTACGCACCAACTCAAAGGGGAGAGTTGAAATTAGTTGTCAAATATTTAAAATATTTGATTAGTATAATTGATGATTGTGTAATTAGATTAGAATATTTGATTGATATAATTAGCATCGTTATCCTTATGCTATAGGTGAGTTGTATATAATGAAGTTGTAATCTTCAATATTATTATCAAGGAAATACATTCATTCTTATCTCTTTTCTATTGAATCATCTAATTTGGAGGTTGGACAGAGATCTCCTTCCATCAAATTGCAAACAATAACAATAACACAACCATGCAGTTTCATGGAAATATCATGGGACATGCTGTGTTCATTTTAGTGGACAGCAGTTCTACAATTAATTTCATCTCAAGAGCACAGGAGCACATGTAGAAGAATTAAATCTTCTAAACTTGGAGGTTCCTTCTTTTGGCATTACTATTGGAAATGAGTATATCATTCCCTGTAATCAAATCTGCCCCGAGGTAGTCATCCACATATCGGGCTACCTTATCACACGAGATTTTTTCCAACTTACTCTCGAATGTACAGAGATTATTCTAGGAATCACTTGTCTCAGATCCTTAGCCATAGTGGATGCAAATTGGCAAGAATTGTTCCTTGAATTTAAATTTCATGGTAAACAAGCAACGTTGTTTGGGTTTAAACAAAGTTACATCTTGTACCTCTTTCACTTGGTTACCCTCCATATCTCCACTCCTATCAATCAGTACAAATTCTACAATCGAAAATATTCTTAACAATTCCATTTTGATTTCCAAGAGCCCTCCCACTGTGGCTAGCTAAAAAGAAAGACTAAGTGGCATGTGTCCGGTGGTGGAAGGGATGCATAGAGCCATGATTCTTTCTAAAATTGACCGTCGATTAGTATATCATCATATCCGAATGCATCCTAAATCCTGATAATATTCATTAAATGCCATTTCCTACACATTTTGGCCATTATAAGTTTTTGGTTATGCCCTTCGAATTGACCAATGCTCCTCCACTTTTCAACCTGTAATGAATGACCTTTTAAAGCCATGTCTCCATAAGTTCATAGTTGTTTACATTGATGAAATTTTAATTTATAGTTCATCCGAAACACATCACAAGCATCTCTCCATCCATCACTCTGCAACTTCTTCAAGCAAATCACTTTTTGCAAAGCCCCCAAAATGACTCTTTGGCCAACCAAAGATTGCCTTTGGTTAAGGGGTTTCGGTGGATCATGATAAAATTGCAGAGTTACGGGGATTCCTTGGATTGACAGGGTATTTGGCGTTTGTCAAACATTATGGTCTCCTCACTCAACCATTAACCGATTTGACAAAGCGAGGAGCCTTTCAATGGTCCCCTCTCACGATTTTCCCAGCAGAATGAACTGCTAACCTTAGCAGTATCTATGAGCAATATTGCAACAAGATCCATACATTACAGATTCTGGTTTCAAAATCCACACATGTTCATTTTTATCCCAATTATTCCATGGCAGGAGATAAACTTCTTTTCAAGGATCGTTTGGTAATTCCAATCATTTTGAATTTGACGAAGAAAATTTTACATGAAGCCCATGAAACTCCAGCCACTGGCCATGGTGGATTTCTCAAAACTCTGCATCAAATTTCATCTCAATTCTATTGTCCTCGGCTGAAACTGAGGTACGCCAACATGTATGGAACTGCATGACATGCAAAGATGTTATTTGTCACACTGCAAAACCTATTGGCCTCCTGCAACCATTATCGATTCAAACCCATATATGGGAAGACATATTTCTTGATTTTATCTCTAGCCTTCCCAAATCTGGTGGTTTGGATGTCATCTTGGTGGTAGTTGACCTATTAACAAAATATATCCATTGTTTGGGCCGATACTATATTTTTTCGAGATATCATGCATCTAACAAGGATTTAATATTTATTAGTTCTTTTCGGACTAAATTATTTAAGCTCAAATAGACAAAATTAAACATGAGTTGTGCATACAATCCAGAATCAAATGGACAAACAAAGGTGGTTAATTGATGCTTGGAGTCATACTTATGTTACTTTACTATGGAACAATCCAAACGATAGAGTCAATTTTTACGATGGGTTTAGTATTCTTTTAACATCGGGTTCCATTCCTTTGTGGGTATGTCTCCTTTCAAAACTGTTTTCAAAATAGTTTTTACAAAATGATGGAGTCACTTGGTAGGCAAGGCCCTTTGGCTAGGCTTCTTTCTAGGCTCTTGATGGGCCAACCAGGCAAGGATTCTCTTATAATTTCTCACCTCCTTGACGTAGATACTCTATTGTTTTGCAAGGCAAATTAGGGAAGTTTTCACTTGTGATCCCTCCTAGTTTGGTTTAAGGCTACTTCGGGGTTGAGGATTAATCTCAACAAAATTGTTTTGGTCCCTATTGGGATTGTCCCTCATTTGTGGGAGCTGGCTAACATTTTAGGGTGCCAATTTGTGTAGTTGCCCCTCTTGTATTTGGGTCTTCTTTTGGGGACACCCTTTAAGGGTACCACCTTTTGAAACCCAATTATTGAGGATAAAACGTCATTTGGCTGGTAGAAGCGTCTTTACCTCTCCAAAGGAGGTCGACTCTCTTTGGTTAGGATCACCCTTTCCAACTTGCCAACTTGTTATCTTTCCTTGTTCCCTCTTCAAGTGGTTGTGGCTTCTCAGCGCGAGTGGTTCCGATGCAGGTAAGTCTAGGCCGCATTTGGTTCAGTTATATAATGTTTGTTGCCCTCTTTCTCAAGGCAATTTGCTCATTAAGAAGCTGTGCTGGTTGAATGTCTCTTTTACGAAATTGGTTATGGCAGTTTGGGGGGAGTAGGGGGCCCCGTGGCAGGAGGTGATTGCGGTGAAATAATGGGTTGCTAGTGGGGGTTGGGCATCGTGGTCCGCATGGCTCAGGATTATAGATATTCATCCGCATGCGAAGGAATTCTTTCTCACGATTTGTGATGTTTGAGATGGGGGACGGTGCTTTTATTCGCTTTGGGATGATGTATGGAGTGGTGCCTCTCCACTGAAGCTCATTTACCCAAAGGTTCACCGGGTTACGTGCTCCCACGATACTTTTGTGGCCGATGTTCATTGTTTTCAGGGTACTACAATGCAATAGGAGGTGGTATTTTTGAAGGCTGCTCATCCTTTTTTTACATGTATTCAGTTCCCTAGCGAGGCCTACGTCCAATCGGCTTTGTTAGAGTCACAACCGGGAGCATGATTTTTAGGTTAAGAGTATTTACTCTCTTCTTACGCCTGCACAGCTAGGGATCTTTTCGTGGCATAGTGTGTGGAAGGCGTGTTCTCGTCTCAAGTTGCCTTTTTGCTTGAACTGCGGTGCTTGGTAGGATCTTTACTGTTGATAATCTACGGCGTTGAGGTTTCGTTCTTCTTAGCCAGGGTTTCATGTGCAAGGCTTCAACAAAGTCCATGGATCACCTATTGATAATCTATTACCTTTTTTTGCTTGAAATGGGATGCTTAACAGGATGCTTACTGTTGATAATTTACGGCGTCGGGGTTTCATGTTCAAGGCATCAATAGAATCCATGGATCACCTAATCCTTAACTGCTCGTATGCTCGGGAGTTTTGACATGATTATGTGCTTGTTCGGCCTTCCTTGAGTGATGCCATCGTCACTACGTCCATTGTTTGCGTGTTGGCTCAAGCTTGGATGGCGTTTGGTAGTTTGACGGGTTGTCCTTCACTGCCTTGTTTGGTGTATTTGCCGCAAACAGAATGCACACGCTTTTGATGATCAGAAGCAATCTGCTACAGAGATCGCTTATTTTTTCCTAAAGTTTGAGGGAATGGTTATTTGCTTCGGGCGTGTGCAATTTTTTTCAATTCTGACGTTAATGGCTGCTCTCTTTGAACAACAATTTTTCACATTTGGACTTGAGGACAAGTCATCTTTCCAAGAGGGGTGCAATGATATAACCCCTCAACCATTAATCACATATCAAAAGAAAAAGAAGGTTGTTGAAAAGGCTCTGTTTCTTCAATTATGTATTTTTATTAATTAATTATATTTATCTAATAGAGTTTTCATATACGCTTATAACCATTTGTAACTGTTGTGGATTGATTGTAATCGTTTGTAACTACTATGTCCTTATATATGAATAAGGACAAATGTCTAAGAAATTGTGAAGAAAAAGAAAAATAAAAACAAAAACAAGTTCCTTATTATTTCTCCTGCTAGATCTTGGCAGAGTAATTCTTAACACAACCATATCTCAACATCAAAAATTACATGACAAGTTACTTTAAAAGAAAGACTTAGTTTATTTTATATAACCAAAATCTACATATCTATGCTAGATCACCTCCACTAGCACAACAAATGGTCTGTGATCATGTCTCTAGTTATTGCTCTTTTTATGAAACGTCTGGATGCATGAACAAAAACAAGGAATTTTACTTAAACCTGCTTCGACAGCCAAATGTAAGACTGTTAGGCCCATAGAAGCTTGTGCATTAACATTTGCACCATGAAGAATGAGCCGGGAAAGAGCTTCAACATGATTCCCCAAAGCTGCTTCATGTAATGGCGTACGGCCTATAAGAAATCAATTAGTCAAACACACATAAAAGAAAGATGGAGATGAAAAATCCATAATTTACCGGAACCCATAATCTATTTTGGGAAACACCATAACCGAGTGAAATTAGCCCCACAGTAGTGATTAATTCCTTAATAAAATTAGTAAATGAACATAAACAAACATTAAACAAGGGATCAAAATGAGAAAGAAACTCATGTGTTCCATCAATCGATCAAAATAAATATATATATACAGAAGCCAAAATAAGTCTAGAAAGCAAGCCTTGAAAGAAATGTCTTAACAACAAATGAGACAAATGAGCAAAAGGCCAAGAAATCAATACCCATAGAATCTTTGATATTGACATCAAAATGGAGCTCAAAGATTAAAAATTCACAAATATCAGTGTGTCCCCCGCGAGCAGCAAAGTGAAGAACAGTTTGTCCATCCAAGGAATGCACCCAAGCCCCTTCAGCACCATCCTTGGCTATCAGCTCTGGATGATTAATCAAACAAGTCAAAAGAACACAAAATGAGAAGAAAAACAAAAAGGATGTGAATCATAATGTCTACTCACTCTTGAGATCTTTTAGCCTTCCCCTTTTAGCCAAACTAAGAACCTCTGGGAGAGTGCTTGAGTCTATTTCTTCCACTAAAAGAACAAAGCATCAAAGAATCAATAATCCAAACAATAAAAAAAGCCTAGGTGTGGTAACAATTAGGGGAAACCAAAAGCATATATAGAAAATCCAAAACAAGCCGTGCAAAATCCATGAAATCTCCTAAATTAATAATCTCGATCCTGCTTGGTGCACTCATCTACATCACACATTCCCAAGCCACTTTTGATGTCTTCCCATGAATAAATCTAAGCTACCACTTGCTTTCACCCTGCTCGATGGCCTCATAAAATATTAACCTTACATAAATGGAATTAGATTATGAATAAACATATTTTTTACATCGACAAATGCTCACATAAGTTTTACCAACCGTAAAATGAGACTAATGGCTCCTTCAATACAATAACATTGCTAGCTCATCTCTTTTGTTGTGTTGTTTTAACCACCCCAAATTGAATCAGTCAAGAAAACGGACTGCAATGTAGAGGACAGGTAAAGCATCAGTTTTTCTTGTTTTTCTTTGTCCACCAACGCGAACCAAAATCTTAGAATTCTCAGTTCATGATTTCCAAATCCTAAACGGTAAAGCATCAGTTTTTCTTGTTTTTCTTTGTTTTTGTGTGTGTGTGTGTGTGTGTGGGGGGGGGGGGGGGGGGGGGGGGGTTTCTTTTCCAGTAATTAACACAACTTAAGGATGCTTTTAAAGACCTTCTGAGGGGTGATTCAGTTTGGGATTACGAGGCCGTAATTCATGTGATCAGTAAGAAGATTAAAGAATGAAAAATCCTTACACGCTTTTTCTTCTTCTTCTTTTAAATTGTCAAAACAAATGGATTTAATTTAAAAGAAGGCATAATCGAACAAACAAAATTGCCATTAGGCTAGTTATGCGGGTCCAAGTCATAATCTTACGACAAAAAAACCTATACAAAAAGATGAATTTTCATCCACGATAGAATCAACATTCAATTAGAGTGATTAAACTAGCAAGAATTAGCATAAAATTCACACTATAACAACCCATAAGAAGATTCAAAGTAGTGTGTTCATTAAAACTCATAATATATCTTTTCTCTTAAATAAGTTGTTTGTTTCAAGCCTACTAACTCACCAACTACAATGTGCGCGTAATGCCTATAAAACTTATAGTACTAACCATGTCTTTCAAGGTTGAAATTTCTCCGAGGGTGGAATTTTTTTCTTGGAAATCCCATCATCATTTCCTCAAGGGAGGGAAGAGCCAATATAGCTTGAACCAACTTCTTGATTTCTTTATGGCAATCGAAAGTTTCCTGGCATGATAGGAAAAAGGAATGTACGATTTAAAAAAAATTAAATCACGGTATCATAAAGGGGAAATGCTAAGAGTAGCAACTAGCATCAAGAAACTAGAACAAAAGATTGTAGTTTATGCAGCTAGTGCAACCTAAATGAAAATATAATGTGGCTGTTAAATGTCATCCAAGCCATGATAGAACCAAATTAGACTGCACATATAGACATAACATATCCCTTCAGATCCACCTCAAAGCTGATTGGGATTTGCTACTCATAAGTAACGGTGAAATCACTTAGGCATGAGCAAAAACAACGCTAAGCAAAAGAAGTCACTAAAAACACATTTAAAGAGGGCGACAGTCTAAGATCCGAGATTTTTAATCAAATAATAAATATTTATTATGTTATTTTATGTTTACAATTAAACTATTTTGATCATATATATTATTTGATTGCATGTATGATAATTATATTAATATTAATTAAATATTACATAAGATTTACTTTACATAAATAAATTACAGTTTAAGAAAATAAGTACATTTTCTAATGAAGAATTATGTTATTTTACCTGACTATATAATTATTTCAATCATTTGTTTAATTATATTAAATAAATAATTTCTTGACTGACATGTTGAATCTAAATCAAATAAGATACAACTTTAAATTTATCACATCAAAATTTATTAAGAGTTGTAAAATACAAAAATATTTATTAATACTCCATGACCAATAGTTATGCTTAGAAAGAATAGACTAGTGCAGTTTTGAAAGTCATCTTTAAAAATTTATAACTTTGTTTATATAGCTCCAAACGACATGATATTTTTACAGCATGCTCCAAATTTAGTTATATATCTTTGGTTAAAATTGCAGACTCATTGGATCAGCTCATTAGGAGAAACAATTTAAACAATGTACAAAGGCCTAGTAGCGCGTCCAAAATTTTTAGTCTCACTTAAAAATCCAATAACTTTTGATATACAAGTCCAATAGACTTGAAATTGGTCTCGAAATGTATACAATTAAATTAGGAATCCAGCCCAATTGGCCTTATTTAATTTAACGAAGAATCTAAAAAGTTATAATCAAAATAGTAAGTCATACACCCATATGACTTTTGTGACCAAAAGAACCTTCAAAGTCAAACAAATCCAAAAATTTCAAAAATGAGAAAACAAAAGAGCCGTGTGGTAAATAATAATAGGATAAGAATCAAATGATTTAAAAAGTAAAAAATTATGAAAGAAAATAAGGTATTAAAGACAAAAATTTCACCTACCACACCTACCACCACCCTTGCCCTATATAAGGAGTATTTTGTCTCTCCTCTTATTGTACAAGTCCTCAAGCCATATCATGAAATTTCCCTCTAAAAATACTCCCTTAAGCCCATTAACACCCCAAATACTCTACTCAAACTCTATTTTGTTTTTGATACTTAACAAGCGCTGAAGTTCTATGAAAAAGTAATACTCAAGATTTTGAAATTTTAAAGTTACTTATTATTTATTATGTAAATCTATATGATTGGTTTTACCACCTCATATATACTACATTCATGGTTGATTTTACCACCTTATATATATTATTTACAGCATTAGTTTTACCACCTCTTATAAATTATTTATATGGTTAATCTTACCACCTCTTATAGATTATTTACATGGTTAATTTTATCACCTCACATATGTTATTAATAAGGTTGGTTATACCACCTCATATGTATTTATTACTATACGATTGGCATTATCACCTATAAATATATACATAAATAATTATTAGTTATGATATTAGAATAGAAAGACAAAAATATTAATTTAATGTTTTGATTTTCAAGGTTTAGGATGCGAAAAACGACAAGCGCATCGTAAGGGTTTTCTTTTCCTTTCTTTCCTTTTTCTTTTTCTATGTCCTTGTTGCTTTATATTACTCACCTTTGATTAACCTCCCTTTTATTACTTATCCGTAAGGGACGTTAGTCTCTTTGACTTCTCTCTACTATTCCGTTTTATTAATTGGGATAGATGACCTTTTTGAAAATCAGGACATTAGTCTCTTATGTTCTTTACTTAACAATGCTTAATGAAATTCTATGATTTTGTTTTATGTAATAAATTGATCTTGTTATGATATCTCTTATGTTGGATAAAATAAGTTTATGATGGGTGATTCCAAAAAGACCTCCAATGCATTGGATAAAGAACATCACTATATAGTATCAATCCAGCCGATAATATGTTATGTTATGATATGGTATCTGGGTAGCTAACTTGAATCATGATGTAATGATGCGATATCCAAACATAATCTTCCATGTTATAATTCCCTTGTGAAATGTTGATTACTTATGATGTGCAAACATTATGAAATCTTTTATGATATTTCTTATGTTCGATATCTTTATGATTTTTCTTGCCCATTTATGTTTACCCTTATTGGTACTGGGCTATTTGAGCTTACCCTTTTTATGATTTCTTTTCTAACCCCAGGAAATTAAAGGAATAGAGAAACTAGGATAAGGCGTCGAGAAGTGCTTGGAAATAAAATTGTGTAGAATTTAAAGATTTATTAAGTTGATAGTTCATGTGATTTGTTATATAATAATGGGTTATAACTCCTAAACCTTAAAGATCTTAAATTGAAATTTATAATAATTAATAGTTTGTTTGATGATATAATTAAAAGTTTAAAATTTATATCAAACTTGTATATTTAATTTTCGCCAGTCACCGTCGCTAGACAGTCGCCGTCGCCTAAGTCTTCGATAAGTCGATTCGATCACACTTCATCAGTTCATCGCAGCGCAACCCGTAAGTCTGGCTTTATAACGTACTGCCTTTGATTTTATTTAAATTATTTAACTAAATTTTATGTAGTTAATTTAATTTGTTAATAAACTTAACATTTAATTGAGTTTAAGTAATTGTAAAAATGACAGAAAATAATTGAATTAAATTGTGAACATTTTAATTTGTGTTTGATAGGTTGGAATGGCTGAGAATGTTGATACTGGTAGTGGTAGTAAGACCGATAGTACTCATGCGTCTTCTTATGATCCAAAATCAGATCCAATTCGCAGGGCGAAGTATAAAGATCCCGGATGGAATTATGGGTATTGGCCTGATTTAAATGATAAAAATTTGGTTCGATTTAAATTTTGCAATAAAGACACCAAAGGAGGAATCAAAAGGCTCAAAGAACACTTGAGTGGGAGATTCAGTGATATTGCCAAATGCTTGAAAGTGACGGAAGAAATTTCCAAAGAGATGAGAGATTATATGTTGAAAAATAAGAGATGGCCTAATGAAGAAGAATCAGAAGAAGAAACTCAAATAACTGAAGGGGTTATGAGTGGGAGTCAAACTCTCAACCTAAATACTCAATCAAGCTCACGGACTACTTCAAAGAAAAGAAAAAATATACTCATCCAAAAGGGTATCAGGGGTTCCATGGATGCTTTTGTGAGACGAACCCCATAAGATGTTATTGCAGAGTGATTGAGTAAAAAACCTTCTCAAACGACAATGGAGAGTCGGGTAAAATCAGAGGAAGAAAGGAATAAACTCCGTTCATACTTTGCAAGGTGGGCTTATGAGAGTGGTGTATCTTTTAATGCAATAAGCTTGAGGAGTTTTCATATTTTGATTGAGGCAGTTGGGCAATATGGACCTGGTTTCAAACCTCCATCAATTCATGACTACAGAGAACCTTTATTGAAGTCAGAGATGAAATCCATTGATGAAATTAGGTTGAAACACCAAGTTAGTTGGAAAAAATATGGTTGCACTTTGATGTCAGATGGATGGACAGATGCAAATATGTTATTTGAATTGTTTGACAAGAAGGTGGTTGACATTGGGGAAGATAATGTGATTCAATTAGTGACAGATAATGCTGCTAACTGCAAGAAAGCTGGTGAATTATTGATGAAAAAAAGGAAGAAATTGTTTTGGACTCCATGTGCAGCTCATTGCATAGATCTTATGATGGAGGATATTGGGAAAATTAAAGCCTTCACAACTATTATTGCCAAAGCAACAAAAGTAACGAGCTTCATTTACAGGCATGCCCGTATTCTTCATGCATTGAGGGTGAAAACAAATAATGCTGACTTGGTGAGATCAGGAGTGACTTGATTTGCAACTTCTTTTTTAACACTACAGAGTTTGTTGAAGCATCAAGACTCCTTGAGGTAGTTATTTGTTTCTGATGAGTGGTTGCATTATAAGGTTGCCTCCACAGAGCCAGGGAAGAATGTTGAAAGCACAATTCTTTCGGTTCAATTTTGGAATGTTTTGAAAGATTGTTTGCGAGCATCATTGCCTCTTCTTCAAGTTTTGAGGATAGTTGATGGTGACGAGAGACCTGCTTTACCAAAAGTTTATATGGCAATGGAAGAGGCAAAGAAAAGTATCAAAGAAAATTTGTGGAAGCCTGTTATTTCGATTATTGAAAAACACATGCAGAATCAAATGGATCAACCACTATATTCTGCTGCGTTTTTTCTTAATCCAAGCAAATATTTCAAGGTCATTCAAATGAACCCGAGTAAATCATGGTTTGAGGTAACTGATGCATTTAATGATGTTATTGCACGGATGGAGCCTGATGTGGTCTTGCAAGACAAAATCATAGTACAATCCGATATTTATAGTAACGCTACTTGGAAGCTTTGCGAAGGACATGGCTATTAGACAAAGAGAGATTTTAAAACCTAGTAAGTTATTTAACATATTTTTTATATCCCTAATCTTATTTATAAATTTATGTAATGAATAATGATTAAATGATAATCATTGTTAATTGCATTTTGTAGTCACGTGGTGGGAAAGGCATGGGAGTTCAACACCTGAGCTTAGTAAAATTGCGGGGCATTTATTAAGCCTTTGTTGTTCATCCTGGTTGTGAGCGCAATTGGAGCACTTTTGAGTTTGTGAGTCTTTCATTAATAGTTATTCGACATTTTGACTATTCAATCTATACAATTTTTTATTTTTCCTAACTTTTTTTTTAGATTCACTCCAAAAAGAGAAATAGATTGGAGCATCAACGGTTGAATAACCTTGTCTACATTCAATATAATCATCGCCTTGAAACAAGGTTCCAAGAGAGGAAGAAAAAATGTAGAAATTATAATCCTTTGGTGCTTGAAGAACTAGATTGGAGCAGTTGAATGGAAGACTGGCCAACCAATCAAGATTTAGTTTATCCTAATGACGATATTACATGGGATATGATTGATAGAGAAATTGGGGCATCTACAACTTTTCAAGGTCATAATAGACCAAGGAGATTGAGAAATGAAGAGTTGTTAGACTCGAAGTAGAAGAAGCTTTGGTGGTTGAGATGGATGTTAATGATGATAAAAACATTGAAGACGATTTTGGTGTATCGGCTTCTAATACTACACAAGAGAGTCAATCACTTGAGCAGATCGAGGACAATGATTTTGTTGTTGACTTTTAATTTAATGTCTTGTATTTCAAATTTTGACATTTCATCTATTTTAAATTTCCAATGATGTAGACTTATGTTAAATTTGTTATATTTATGAATTCATGCATTACATTTATGATTTTTTCCATTATGAAATTCTTATATAAAATAAATATATTATAAACGCCTAGACCGCCGAGGCGACGCCTCGCCCAGCCCTAGACCCTCTAACGCCTAGGCCGCCTATACGCCTTGAAAACTATGGGCGGCACCTTGAGGCGCCGCCTCGCCCGCCTCGGCTCCAACCCGCATGGAGGCACTGCGTCAAAGCCCGCCTCTACCGACATCCACCTCGTACGGGCGAGGCGGATTGAGGCAACTGTGTCGCCGCCTCAACCCATATGAGGGACGAGGCACCCGCAACACGAAAACTTCAAAAATATAAATAGGCGTAAAAAAAAACTATGCGCTAACCTAATAACATCACCCTCTGTCATCGTTGTCCTCTGTCGTTGAAGGGAAGTCGCCTCTGCCATTGTCGTCGCAGCTAGCGTCGTCGTCCCAAAGATCACGTCGCATCCAACATTTTATCCATCATCGATCGACGTCCAGCGGCATCGACTAGCGTCGTGGATCATCGTTCAGTTGTGCGTCTAGCGTCATCGTGCGCCTAGCGCCCGTTCAGCGTCGTCAATTCGCGCAAGTATTATGCGATTTTTTCAATTTAAGTCACAATTATTTATTTAATTCATTTAATTTTAAATTATAATTATATTTATTCTTGTAAATTTAACTTTCGGTCTATAATGACTTAAGTTAGATTGTCTATTTACTTAAGTTATTGGAATTTTAGGTTTGATGTATGATTATACTTAAATTTGGATTTTAATGAGTGTTAATACTTAAAGTATGATTTTACTTAAAGTATGATTTTATTATTTTAAAACTAAATTTGTTCATTTAATTTTATATATTTTGTATATATTTAAAAACAATTGTCATCGGCAATTGAGGAGCCCGCCTCGCCGTACTCGAATCCGTACCGTACCGCATTCGTATTTTTTGAATCTTGGCCAAGCACTTATAGCTACTACGATTTTGAGCTTGTAATTGTTAAGTAACAAAAATAATATTTAAAAAAAGCAAACTTACCATATCCTCTTGCTGCACATGATGTTCACATCCATCTTCGTGAAGATCCATTTAGTGATTTATCTGAAAACAAATTGCCAAGCATAAATTAATTAAAGCCAAAATACATGGACTTTATCAATTTCAATTAGATAAAGATAAAACTTGTGTCCCATCAACCCATTTATAATTTACATCATTCAAACTGTCAAAGAAACAAATTCATAATCAACTAAACAGAATGATTTAATTAATACATATTGGCATGAAGGGCAGCAAAAACCACGAGCAATGCCACTCCTAAAATATGACATTTTATTTTGGAACAAAAATAGGCAACATCAGAGTTCATTTCAGAGCATCTCGCTCCAATAAAGGATGTTTGTAGCATTCCCAGCCACTAAAATGTAGAGTAGGCAAGCTAACAAGTGGATAGATATTTTGTTACTTATCAAAAAATAAAAATAAAAAAAGTAGACATTTTTTTACCAGCCGTGGATGGAGATGGCGACTTGGAGAGGCAGGAGGAGGTGGAGCTGAGCAATAGCCGGCTGACTATGGTCAAGCGTGGAGTGGCCGATGAACGGATCGTGCAGTCAAATCGTGTGGATCGCACCGATCTAGTTATCGTGGTGACTAGTGACGTCTTGCCGCTTAAGGCAGTGAGGTCGGTGGCGACGGAGCTGGACAGGGTGAGCCGTGGGGTTGGTCGAGCGTGTTGGGCCTGTCGCCAAATCTGGACAGGGCGTTGGGCGTGTCGCCGGCCGGCGGTCGCAGACGCTTGTAGATTTTGTGGAAGTGGAACGAAGCGATCAACGAATCGCGATTAGGTTAGCCGTCTTGTAGTGTCCAGTAACTCCAGTCCCAATTCCAATCCCATATACGATTAGGGATTTAGGGTTATATTAATTTGTTTATTAGAAACATTAGTATCAGCATTTGTAGGATACTTTCTTCTCCTTTAGTTTTACAAATCAACCATGAATCAATGACACATCAAATGTAGCAACCCAATGACTACTTGCTTGCTAGGGTGCCACTTCTTCAACCCGAAATGTAAGCTACTTTCTTATAATTGCATTTGAGTATTTGAGTATGATACTTTAATTAGAAATTTTGTGAGTGCAAAAGTAAAAAGATTAAAATTTATATATGATTATTACAATTTGCTGCCAGTGATTTATGAGATAATTATATAAAGTAATAAATAATATTTGTACGTTTATGTTTTATTATATATGTTAATATATTTGTAATTTTTTTTAGTGATAATAGTTGCATTATGAATCTAAGAGCATTTCAGTAGTCAGCTCTATCCTGTCCTGTTTGCAGGTGACATACGATAGTCTTCCTTCACTAATCACTAGGGGCACTTTTTTTAAAAGCTTACCTTAGTCGCCTAGGGCATCCAAACACTTAGGACCGGCCCTGAACAAATATCATACAAGTATTAAGGGTATTGAAGTTGATCCCTCACATTATGTATGCCATAATCGAAAGAAGATTCATGCCCAAAAAAAACCCCGACGTTATAAAACCTTAGAAAACAAACTAGTCATATTACAAGGAGGTGGGACAGCATAAAACCTTGGGAAAAGTGATTTACTAACTTCCTAAAGCCTAAACACATCATAAGAGGGTGTTCAATGCTAACAGAAATAAAACCCTAAAAACACACCAGGAAGAGGATGATCGACTGGAAATCAAAACTAAAGAAATCTCCACGACTTCAACAAGCCATGGATGACAAGTACCAAAATGCACCGAAAAACAAAGGAAGACGACAAAGGCTCTCGATTGAGAAACGATTGCTTGATATTTGTATAATTTATCAGGAAAATGATTAAACTAACAATTGTCTTCCAACACTACTGTGATTAGAACCATATTTTAGAACCATATACCTTCAAAATTTAGTACAACGTATGTGATTAGAATCAAAATTTTAAATTTAATCTAATACTATTTATTTTTTATGTAAATATTATACTTTTTTTCTTATTATATTTATTTATTTTATTTTAATAAATAAATAAATATTTAACAATAATATTTTAATTAACAAACAATTAAAATAAAAAATAAAAACTATACTTTTAAATTATTTTAAAGAGTTATATTTTAAAAAACTATAATAGTTACTATAAAAAGCCAATCTCCAAGTGATTAATTAATTTGAATGCGCTGGCAAAGCACGCGCCAGGCGCATTTTAGAGTGAACCAGAAGCGTAGGCGTGTTGTGGAGTCGTAGTATAAATTAGATTTAGATAAGGCGGGAGGGAGGGGAAAAGAAAGGAGTGGACATACATACATAAGCCTAAATGCAATGGCAGCTTCGTCAGCCGTTGCTTCATCCATGCCTCTTGGGTCTCCATTCCCCGCAGGAGGCCTTGTAGTATATAATCGCATCCAAAGCCCCCTCATAACCCACCACCACAAAAAGGCCTCATCACCTTTCAGGTTCAGGGCTGCTGCAAAGCTTCCGCCTGCAGGGGTATGTTTTTAATCTCAGATATCTTTGTATTTATTTATTTATTTACTTACTCATTTGGTTTATTAACTACGTCTCTCTCTCTCTCTCTCTCTCTCTATATATATATATATATATATATCATTTGTTTGTCATCGACGATTGAGGAAACCCGCAGCTGGAATTCCCAAAAGCCGAGCCCAAATTCAACCCCCCTCTGCTGGGATTCACAAAAACTGCAGAGGTTTGGAACTCCAGGGCGTGCATGATTGGTCTCATTGGAACCTTCTTTGTGGAGCTCGTGAGTCGTTTTTTTCCCCCTCGATAACAACCCAACCCCCCTCGCACCCCTTAAAAAAAGTTTTAACATTTTTGTTTTGGGTTTTACGTTTCAGATAATACATAAGGGGATTCTTCAGGTGATTGGAGTGGAAGTTGGTAAAGGCCTCGACATTCCTCTCTAAGCTACAAATGAATGATGCGTGCTACGACGAACCGTCTTTGTTTGGGTTGTGGGTTCAATGAAATATGCTACAGAGAGAGAGAGAGAGAGAGAGATTAACTGTATCACGAATTCATGCTTCTTGTTGTTTACATTCGTTTCACCACGTAAACGTAGAAATGAAACAAAGCTCGCTCTTTGCTAGCCAGATTTCAATTACTCTCACATTTAATTGTTCAAGTTTTCAAGCCAGTCACATGCCTTCCCATAGCAAGCAGAGTGAAAACTATAGAGGACCTCAGCAGAGACCCCAATCGCACCCTTGGAAATCCTTTAATACCCAGGTGATTGATAAGTTTAACTTTCCCTACAAATAGACATTCTCTATAAACATTCCGTCACTATCAGTAGAGTAGGGAGACTTGAGGGGTAAAAAAAATCTGATAAAAACTGTTCTGCTTATACGAATTATTTGTCTACAGATCATCTTATAGAGAGAAATCTCAGATGGATCTGCCTCCATATACACACATTACACGTACATAATATGCATTATACATGTTGATAACAAACAGAAACCGCTACAAGAATGAGTTATATGGAGTAGGCCGGCGATCCCACTTTTTTACCATATCCATTTCCTTTCCTATCTCATCCCAAGAACACTGGACTACATTACAAGAAAGATTTCATGAGAAAGACAGCTGCAGGTTACAGGGCCCTGTTGATCCGTGAATCTATGACCACCACTTTGGAGGACTCAGAAAATTCAAGGGCCTCCGCCAAGGATAACCGGGGATTTCTCCACGCACACTCTGCCCACTTCTTCATTCTTTCCCCTTCACTTCTCCTGTTCTGTTGAATGCAAAGTACTTCGGCATACCCACCTGCATACACATCATTCACTATCAGTAATTTCTTTCATTTTTCCTTTCTTTTATCTCTTTGACGTAGGTTAGTGAACTGTATAGAACATAAGTACAATATTGGCACTATTTCTTTCCATGGCGCACCTGATGTGACAAACGCAAATGCAGCCAACAATTGTGCTCATTTGAACAAAAGAATAACCTTTTGCTTGAACTATGGTTCAATTGGAGCCTTTGTCACATAGGTGCACAATTAAGCTGTCATGAACCCATCACAAAACTTCAATAGCAGATTCTCTGCATCAACTGGCTAAATGGGAAGGGAAAAACTCCTTGCATCATGGAGAGAAACATCATTATGTATAATTGGCAAGGCTGCCAGACTATTAGCTTTTGCTTCCAATTATACTATTTTGAGTAGAGCTGAACCAATTTACACATCCGCAACCAAGCGCCACTTTTCTCGCCCATTCAATTGTTGTTTTTGTTATTATTATTTATTTATTTGCTTGCTGAGGCATGCCTATACACATATTCATGTAGGTCAAGTATAGAACTGTGAATATAAGCATTGAGATACTGAACAATACCTCTTGCAAGGGCCACAATATCCCGTCTATCTATCTTCTCTTTTGCACCTGGGCAACCAAAGGGACAAAATGTCAATTAATCTACCATCCGGAGAAATATTTGAAGGACAAAAGACAGATTATTTCTCATACTTTCAGATTCCATAGGTGGAGCTTTGAGTAAATCTATTGCCCTTCTATAAAGTCCCTGCCAAAGATAGGATACTGAAAATATTATAAAAGCACAAGTTCTTATACTGATAATCATGACATTAAAATAATAATACTTAACATGCACGTTGTATCTTAAATTTTAATGTATCAAAACAAACAATGGTATAGTGGATTCTCTATGAGTACAGAAAGCCATGCATCTTTTACCTTTAAGACAAATAATATTATAGCAAAGAAAAAAAGTCATTTGACACTGAACCAATGTGGCAAGTCATTATCGTACTCATACAAAATTGTATCATTGCCCTGAGATAGGAAATCCTCATGCATGTACTCATGGAACAAAGAGCAAGGATAATACACAAATGAAGCCAAAGCTTAAGTTTTTTATGATACTAGAAGTTAATGTGCAAGTTTCAACCTCCTGAATCAAGATAGAACTTGAATGCTCTATTCTTGCTTTTTGCTTATACATTAGAGCTATGGAGGTCAAGATAACCCCAACTTTAGGATGATGAGAGCCTGCATATCATTCCATAGATCAAAATCAAATTGGAGGAAGGAAAAAAAGAAGCAAAAACTGCAGTGTACATCACTTGAAATCAACCAAGGGTATGCACAACACCAAAACATTCTTCAGCTTTTTTTAATGCACTTGTCAGTGTCTCCTGAGCATCCTCAAAGTCCCTATGAAAATGAGGTTAGGATTCATGATAATTGGACCAAATTTTGACAGAGATGCAGCAATTAAGCCACTACCCAAGGTGCACTTCAAGCTGTCCCAAAGCACAGTAGGCAGCTACCGAAACTTCATCCAACGACATATTACAACCTCCTATGGCATACGGATCACTCAAGTCCTTACTCCCAGACAAGCCTGTAATAACTTTTTGGTATAACTCCTTTGCCGTTGAAAACTTCCGCATGACATGCAAGAGTTCACCGTATGACAAAGCAGCATTACCTACATATTGCAAGTCATTAAGTGTATTCCAATAACTTATATAAATAACTACTGAACAAAATGAACCTGTGCGAACAGAGCCCCTGTCATCCAGAGATCCCTGGAAATATGACTCAACTGCAAACGTGGACCAGCACTCAGCAAATTATAAACTTCAAACAATGAATATAAGACAAAAAAAAAGAAGGAAATGTTAGTCATACCTGTTTCAAGATTGCCAATAACAAGCTCAACAAGCCCTTTCACGGCCTTTGCCCCTGCATGCAGAACTCCAGAGGCATACTCACCGTTGGTTTCAGCTCCAGTTTCTTCAAAAAGTTGCATGCATTTATCCGCAAGCGCTGATGAAGTATCATCCTATATAGGAAGTAACAGTCTCCACGTGATTGAAATTTTAAATCAGTGATTTTATTTTTATATATTTTTTTTTCAAAGATGATTCCTGGAAAGAGAGAGAGATAAGGGCAATAAAAATATCACCGTTAAAGTGCTTTTAGACACTTACCAGTCCCAGCTCCAAATGGAGTCCAACAAGAGCCTCCAAGGCAAGAACTGGACAAACCAAAATCAACTTACGACTGAAGCACAGACTAAATACATATTCAAGGAAGTGCTACGGTTTCATATCACGATTTTGCAGGTAAAGAAAGTTAATTATTTCTATTTATTAACGACGTATGTTAGTTTATCTTTAATCACCTCTAATACCCAACGGAAAATGTGGCAGTTCTTGAATTCTCTGGAGAGTCTCTATTGCGTCATCAAATTTTCCTCTGGGAAAAAATATTGATGTAACGAACCATAAATTATTAAATTATAATTCTAACTTTTCAAAACAAAAGATTGAACTGCAAAGATAACAGGTACTAAAAACATAATGCCACTTTAAGGACAGATGAACATTTTAAAACAAAACAAAAGATTGAATTACAAACATAATAACAGAAACCAAATATAATTGCGCTCAGAAGCCAAAAGCAAGAATACTAAAAAAAGAAAAGCAAAGCAAAGATAATACCTTTCAGACAAAAGCGTAGCCATGGCAAGCAGAGCTGTTCCACCTGAAGTATCGTATTGGTGATTAGATAGGCACTGCTCCAACACCAAATGGGCTTGAGCGTAGGAATCATCTGCGCGCGGGGGCAACAAGCAACAAAAGATCATGCCAACTTCCGGTAATTCTACCATCTCGATTGCTCAAAACAATGATAACAGAACCTGTTTTGAGAGATCTGGCATGACCCAACGCGTAATTGATCATTTGCAGAGCCACTGGATCAGTGCTCGAGCCCTCGCTGGAGTAGGATCGCCAAGTGCGCGGACAAATATGGGGAAACCTACGATAAATGTCTCTCCTTGCAGCGGTGGTCCCGGCGGCGGCAGCCACCGCCCTCGGGAACCTTGCGGCAAAGCGTGAGATGGGCGCAGACATGATTCGCATTTCGCGGACGCGGACAGACGGCGGCGATAAAGCGTTAGTCTGAGCTGCAAAAGTAGGATAGGATGGACGTGATACACCGCCAACTCTGACGGGCTGGGCCAAAACGGCAGTACGGCACCAAGGTATTTGCCAAAAGCTTTTCTTTTCCAAATTTACCCTTGTTAAACTTAATTTATAAAAATATATTATATCAATTTTTATTAAATAAAATTTATCAAACAATCCTAATATTTCTATACAAATATATTCATATAAAAAATTATAAATTCAACAAAACAAAATTCATTATAGTTTCATGTAGAATGTACAAAATAAAAAAAATTATATTCAAAAATTTAACTAATTCCATTCCAAATTAATTCGTTTCAATTATAGTTCCAATTTCACAGCATAATTGATTATCTAATGTGTACGTTTTTTCAACTAAATGTATGCCAATTGTTATTTGATTATCCAATTTTTTCAACTAAATGCATGCACAAATTGTTATCCTTCAAATTTAAAAAATTAGTAGTGAACCAAATAAAAGTATAATGTTGTTTTATAATCAATTAGGATTGCAGCAAACTAATCCTATAGAGTATGGACAAAGGCTCGTAAGATACCATTAGAAAGAGAATTATAGGTGAAAATCAAAAAAAAAAAATGCATGTGGTCCAATTAGATCAACAAACAAATCGAATCAGTCAAGAATATGGATTGCAGTGTAGATGACAAGTGTTGTGGTCCACCAAGGCATCAACAAAACCAGAGTCTTAGAATTCTCGGTTCATGATTTTTGAATCTTAGAACGATAAAGCAGCAGTTTTTTTTTTTTTTTTTTTTGGGGGGGGGGGGGGGGGGGGGGGGGGGGGGGGGGGGGTTTCTTTTCTAGCAATTAACTAGAGACTTGAACAACTTAAGGATGATTTTAAAGACCTTATGAGGGATGATTTTAAAGACCTTATGAATTACGAGGACGTAATTCATGGGATTACTAGGAGGATTAAAGAATGCCAAATCCTTACAAGTTTTTTTTTTTTTTTAAATTGTCAAAACAAATGGATTTAATTTAAAGAAGGCATAACGGCACAAACAAAATTGCCATTAGGCTATTTATGAGGGTCCAAGTCATAATCTTAGGACAAAAAGGCCTATACTAAGAGATGAATTTTCATCGTTTATAGAATCAACAATCAATTAGAGTGATTAAACTAGCATAAAATTCATACTATAACAACCCATAATTTCTCTCCACCTCCACTAACTTAGATTAAGATTCAAAGTAGTGTTCATTAAAACTCATCATATAGCTTTTCTCTTGAATAAGTTGTTAGCTTCAAGCCTATCAGCTCACTGATCACATCACAACTTAAATATATATAATGTGTTCATCCATTTCAAACGTGGCATCAAAATATTAAAATTATTGTTTTTAAATGGTTTCCATTTCTTTCTAAATATAAAATAAAAATATATAACATGACCAACTACAATGTGCATGTTATGCCTATAAAACTTTTAATACTAACCATGTCTTCCAAGGTTGAAATTTCGCGAGAGGAGAGGGGCAATTTCTTAATTTCCTTAAAGCAATCGAAAGTTTCCTGACATGATAGGGAAAAAGGGATGTACAATTTAAAAAAATTTAAATCATGGCATCATAAAGGGAAAATGCTAAGAGTAGCCATTAGAATCAAGAAACTAGAACAAAAGATTACAGTTTATGCAGCTAGTGTAACCTAAATGAAAATAGATGTTAAATGTCATTCAAGCCATGATAGAACCACATTAGACTACACATAGATTTAATAGATCCCTTCAGATCCACCTCAAAGCAAAATGGGGTTTGCTACTCAAAAGTAATGGTGAAATCACTTAGGCATGAGCAAAAACAATGCTAAGCAAAAGAAGTCACTAAAAACAAATTTAAAGAAGGAGACAGCCAAGCTCTTATAGCTACTATGATTTTGAGCTTGTAATTGAGATAGCCAAGGTTTTTGCGAAATTAGGCTGGTATGCTCTAGAGGCTAGAAGAGATGAGGTGAACAAAGCCCAAAATTTTATAAATGGGGTGATACTAACGATATAGGGGGGTTAAATGTGTTGGAGCTGACTACCTTAGAGAAGCGGTTAACAAAGCAACAATAGCATAATGGGATTTGGACCATATTAAATTCTAAAAGTCTGGAGTAGCCTTTAGAATTAACTTCAAAAGACCAAGAGAGGAAGGTAACTTGGGACCAACTGCATAAAACCTTTGGGTGGCAGTTCTATCTCTAGAAACCTAGTGGCTTGTAGGGCCGGCCCCAAGGCCAGGCAAGTGAGGCCTGGGCCTTGGGCCCCTAAAAATTAACCCATATTTAGGGCCCCATCTTCTTCTCCTCCTCTTCTTCTTCTCTCTTTTTATGTTCTTTTTCCTTCCATCTCTGCCGGCTCTGTTGCCGGCGGGAAGTTTTGTTTCTGGCAGCTGGGTGGTGCGTCTGTGCGGTCCGGTGTCCTCTTGCGTCTCGTTGCCAGTGCTGTGTAGTGTTTTCGGTCTAGCCTGCTTTCGTCTCTTTTGGCGCTCTCGCCGGTTTATTCCGCGTTGCCGAGCCTTCGACTCCTGCTATGTGGTCGCCTCCTCTCCGGCGTTCCGGCCTTCTCTTGGCGGCCTTCCCTTTGGCGCTCCTCCTTTTGGTCGTTCGGTGACCTTCGGTGCCGTCCATCGACTCCCGCTTTGCGCCCGTGCGCCCAGAGGTGCGCACCTGTCCCAAGGCGAGATCTGGCCTCGGGCGGCCCCCCTTCACCTGGCACAGGCTGTCAAGGGACAGCCTTGGGGGAGGGGGCGGCTGCCGCCCCCTGGTTTGCCAAACCCTAGTTAGGGTTTGGCTTGTTGTGGGCCGGCCCTTTCTTTTATTTTCTGTTTTGGACTTTTTGTATTATAATTTTTATTTTTAGGCTGAGCCATGACTTCTCTTACCTATTGGGCATCTTTGGGCTTATTGTATTATTTGTTTGGGCCATTCATCTTGTTATTTTGGGTATAACCATCTTCTTTCATTTTTAAAAAAAGTGTTATCTCTATCTCTTGATCTCCACGCCTAACCTTAACACTAAGTTGCCAATATTACACGCTCCCTGCGCCGCTGTTGTGCTGCACATCTATCACCGTTGTGCGCATCGGCATGCCGCTGTCGTCCCGCCGATGATTAAGGGTCCCAAACTTAATCATCGCCTTGGGCCCCCTAGATTTCGGGGCCGGCCCTGGTGGCTTGCATGGGTTGTGGCTTGCTAGGGCACTTTTAGAGGGATTTTCCAAAGAAGTACATGAAGTGTTTCAAGTGTGGGTAGAGTATTATGAAATGTGTTAGAGGTAGTGGAATCTCTTATGCCCACCATGGGAAATAATGAACCATTAAACTGGAAGCAAATAGAACAAAGACTGGAATCCATGGAGAATAGATATTTATGGGGTGATCAGTGCCCAAAACTTGGGTTTAGTTCTTTTACATTGGACCAGTTTGACATTGCTTTTGGGAGACTATATTTTACTCAATATAGTAAAAATTTTTAAAAAGCACTTATAAGAAAAGTTTATACTTTTTTTTTTTACGATAAAAAGCACAAACAGTTTAGGGGTTTCTTTTCAAAAGTGCTTTTTCAGAAAGCAATTTTAAAATTTATAAAATATTAAAATTAATTTTATTTAAAATTAATAGTAAAAGGGATGAATTTTTAAAATTTAAAAATCAAGAATACACCTTCACAATAGCTTAAAAAATTCAAGAAATGTGGTAGAAGTAGTGAAATATCTACCATGGGAAATAATAAACTACTAAACTAGAAGCAAATAGAAAAAAAAAAAAGACTGGAAGCCATGGAGAATAGATATTTATGGGGTTATCGGTGCCCAAAACTTGGGTTTAGTTCCTAATATTGTGCTACCTCATAAGTTTAAAATGTTTTGACTTTAAAAAATTCAATGGTACTCAAAGAAAAAGGAATTATCTACTTCTCAAACAAAGACAAGTCTTAACTAACTACATGCACGTCTTAACTAATTTGCTGAGTGTTTCCTGATGGCTATTTATATTTTCCTGAAATACAAGATCCCAAAAGGGCAAAACTTACTCATCTGGAATAGCCATGACAATTATTAAATGACAACCGGGAATAGACCCCAAAACTAATTTTGCTATTTTTGAAGCAATTAAATCCAATCTAATAAAAATAAAAATAGTAACAGCTAGAAGGGACAAGATTTTTCATAGTTGAATATAAAACCATGTTTGGAAAGCTTGTGAAGAAGAAATGAGTGATTTATTTTGTCTGTTATTTTTGTTGAAGGCCATAGATAGTTCACCCTCCTGCAAATTTGATTTAATATAAGAATAGATCAGAATGCGGTGGCTTTAGAATGCAAATTAGTTATTCTGTTACTGTTTTGCAGGGAGCAACGACTGTAGACCAGATAGCGACTATTACTCCCGTTGAAAATTATGTTCCAAAAATCGAGGTAACTACAAAGTTACTTGCCGAAATGTTCTGTAAGTCAAAGCTTGAAGCCTTGAACTAATTTTGTTGAGCACAGTTCATGCAGGAAGCGAGGACTAGCAACAACGCTATTACTATAGCTCCTGTAGAAGGTGCTTTTCCAGATGTTGAGGTAGGAAAATTACCTTTGACATTTAGAACTACATCGACAATCTTAGTTATCTCACGTCACATCTCATGATCTTAGTTGGGTCTGAATGTGTGTTTATTTTTTGGATAGTGGAGAAACTGAAATTTGAATCCATTTAGCAGGCCCTAGTGTTAAGCAGGGCTAATGCCAGTGGACAAAAGTGCATTTGTTGATTAACTAATGAACTCTGAAGTCATATTGCAACTTGTTCCAAAATACGCGAGCCATGAACATAGTACTAATGTTGCTTGCTGATGATTTAGAAAACATGAAAATATAAGTGCTTGCAAGATATTCTATTTGTTCTGATGTGGAAAGCCTTACGCCAATAATTTCCTCCGTTGTGAAATAAGTGCCCTGTGTCAGGTTCATTTAAGCTTCACAAACTTGTTCAGTAGGCCATTTATTGAAAAAACACCTGTGGTCCTCTTTTGTCCCACGCATATATGGATGGTTGATCCAATTAGCCATTATTGTGCCAAAAAGTATAGTCGATCCTATAGAGAGATATTAGCTACTGCTCAAACAAAAAGTTAATGCTAGGACTTCACAAAAGGGTATAAAAACATAAAGATTAAGACCAACTAAACTATCCAAATGTCTAGCTAACCTAAACTAAACTAATGTGATGGAGCTAGTGGAAAAAGGCATTGTACTGGTAGGCAAAGGACCATTGTAGACCAAAAAATTCATTCTCTAAACAATGATTAACCTTAAAAAAACTATCCAACCAGTTTTGTGTAACCCTTTAACCTATTGATGTGGCACACATCAAATCAATTAAAATCTAAATGGATAAAAATTTAAACGATTATGCTACATCAATGGCTAACAAAAAAACTATACCCAACTAGTATCACATAACCAACTGAATTTTCACAAAAGGGTATAAAAACATAAAGATTAAGACTAACTAAACTATCCAAATGTCTAGCTAACCTAAACTAAACTAATGTGATGGAGCTAGTGGTAAAAGGCATTGTATTGGTAGGCAAAGGACCATTGTAGACCAAAAAATTCATTCTCTAACAATGATTAACCTTAAAAAAACTATCCAACCAGTTTTGTGTAACCCTTTAACCTATTGATGTGGCACACATCAAATCAATTAATATTTAAATGGATAAAAAATTAAACGATTATGCTACATCAATGGCTAACAAAAAAACTATACCCAACTAGTTTTGCATAACCAACTGAATAACATGTTAATATGGCAAGCATCAAATATCTTAAAATTTGGATGGATAAAAATTAAACGGTTATGATTACGCCACAACAAGAAGTTTCCCAACTGCTTACACAATCAATTGCAAAAAATCTTCAAAATCCTTCAAATTTCTTCAACTTCCTAAGATTCTCCTAAGCCTTCATGTGTTAATCCTCAGACGCAAAGTGGTAAAACAAAAACATTTTTAGCTAAAAAGTGTTATATAATCAGGCACATAGAAACCATTTTAGAAAAAAAGAATCCATTGCCAAAAACCTTGTAAGTTCTTCAATAGCATCCAAAAGCTCTTTAATGGCACTCGGCAAAAATGTGAAGTATCGTATTGGTGATAGATAGGCACTGCTCCAACACCAAATGGGCTTGAGCGTAGGAATCATCTGCGCGCAGGGGCAACAAGCAACAAAAGATCATGCCAACTTCCGGTAATTCTACCATCTCGATTGCTCAAAACAATGATAACAGAACCTGTTTTGAGAGATCTGGCATGACCCAACGCGTAATTGATCATTTGCAGAGCCACTGGATCAGTGCTCGAGCCCTCGCTGGAGTAGGATCGCCAAGTGCGCGGACAAATATGGGGAAACCTACGATAAATGTCTCTCCTTGCAGCGGTGGTCCCGGCGGCGGCAGCAACCGCCCTCGGGAACCTTGGGGCAAAGCGTGAGATGGGCGCAGACATTATTCGCATTTCACGGACGCGGACAGACGGCGGCGATAAAGCGTTAGTCTGAGCTGCAAAAGTAGGATAGGATGGACGTGATACACCACCAACTCTGACGAGCTGGGCCAAAACGGCAGTACGGCACCAAGGTATTTGCTAAAAGCCTTTCTTTTTCAAATTTACCCTTGTTAAACTTAATTTATAAAAATATATTATATCAAATTTTATTAAATAAAATTTATCAAACAATCCTAATATTTCTATACAAATATATTCATATAAAAAATTATAAATTCAATAAAACAAAATTCATTATAGTTTCCTGTAAAATGTACAAAATAAAAAAAATTATATTCAAAAATTTAACTGAATTCCATTCCAAATTAAATCGTTTCGACTATAGTTCTAATTTCACAACATAATTGATTATGATTATCTAAGATGTACGTTTTTTAAACTAAATGTATGCCAATTGTTATTTGATTATCCAATTTCTTCAACTAAATGCATGCGCAAATTGTTATCCTTCAAATTTAAAAAATTAGAAGTGAACCAAATAAAAGTATAATGTTGTTTTATAATCAATTAGGATTGCAGCAAACTAATCCTATAGAGTATGGACAAAGGCTCGTAAGATACCATCAGAAAGAGAATTATAGGTGAAAAAAAAATGCATGTGGTCCAATTAGATCAACAAACAAATCGAATCAGTCAAGAATATGGATTGCAGTGTAGATGACAAGTGTTGTGGTCCACCAAGGCATCAACAAAACCAGAGTCTTAGAATTCTCGGTTCATGATTTTTGAATCTTAGAACGACATGATGCTTTGTTCTCCTTGAAACTTGATTCAATGTACCAAATTGCCCTTTCAAAATCCTGCATTAAATTATGGCATGGCCCATCAAATACGATTAACTAATAAATACATAAAATTCAATTTTCACTAAAATTAAAGATGTAAATGGGACAAAAGAGAGGGGAAGATGTATACTTCGATTAAAATCTCGTTTAGAGCAGAAAGAGAGACTCCTTCTACCGATTCTGATTTTCTTTGGATCCATAGACAGGCCAATGCCTCCTCCATAGCAATACCTGAATCATTCATGTGAACCCAGCACAATGACTTTTTCAAATAAACACTTGCTCGATCACCTTGATATGTCCGTATTGCCTACAATAACAATTTCAACTTATATTTAGATAGGAATGATAAAAACAGATTTCTTTAAAAAACAAATCCATGACCATAAGTGAGTGATTTGTTAACAATTTACATGAACAAAAGCCCTACTTTTTGCACCAGCCCACTCCCAATGACAAGAATAGTACAAAAGCCGTGTTTAATATTGAATACCCACTATGGTAATTTTATGGCATTAACTGGAAGGTAGATAGTTAACTTATTCTCAATCTTCAAAGCAGAAATAGTGAAAAGAAATACACAAATTTAAAAAGTATATATACCCGTGAAAACCAATAATTTGCTGTCAAATATCTTCCTGCCTTATATGCAATTTCCCCCTTTCCATTATATAATGAATATGCTCTTAGTGCCTTCATTCGGATCTGTAAACAATATTATCAATAATCAATGACCGAAAATAACTATAAAAATATGCAAAATGTAATTCAGCAAAACAAATGATGAAGTCTTCTTAAGAGGGTATCGAAGAATGATTCAACCAAAAGGTGAAATTGAATTATTTTGAAGGGTTCAAACTCGAAACGGGGATTGGTTGTCAACAATAACAAGCTTAAAGTTAAACTCGGAGTTGAAAAAATAGAAGCGATCCAACAATTCTAGTTGGAATTTATTACGGTCCAACAATGACAAAGCTAAAATGATTTAAACATAATATTTTTGAGAACAAATGTCAAAAGCATGGCATTTGACGACTGCGAGAGAAATTTAAAAACATAAGCGCCAATTAAACATATTCCACTAACTTAAGATTATATAACTTTACCTGTTTTTTAACTTCTGTAGACCGATAATATTTCATCAATCCGCCCACACTCCAGTCTTTAATATAGGGAATGGGTGCAGTCCTAGGAAATAGTTTTTTGACCATTCCCTTCTTTTTTTCCAGCACTGCCAACTCCAATGGCGTTAAATCATACTGCCACCAACAAAACAATATATAGTAAGTAACTCTTAAATGCAGGTTTGTCCAATTTGGACAAAGGTTATGCAACATAAAAAATATGAATGGTTGACTGCCATGGGGGATGTTGCTGGTGGGATGTCTAAAGGGAAATCAAAACGAATGGTACAAATATACATACATATACATACATATATATATATAATTACAAATGCACTTAGTGGGCAAAACAGGGTCTAGGAGAGGTAACATCACTACCTTTACTAGGAGTGTGTAATAGACACCAACTTGAAATTTGTAGACTGCTTTTTTCCTAAAGTTCTGTTGCTCTAATAGGATATGATACTGAAAGGGGTAATAATTTTCTTGCTTGGAACTATGTTTTGTTGAAAAAATTCATTTAATTTAATTTATGATTGCTTAAAATTCCTTACGTATTTAAGGAAGGTAGCAAGTTGCTCAGGGTTTAGCTAGGTGGGTATCAACGATGGTATTTTATGTATTTGTTTTCAAAAAGCGATATCTATTTTTGAAAATTGAAAAATAACAAAAAATTGTTTTTAGGAGACCTCCAGAGTTCTTACCCGTTTCCCCCCAAGCCCCGATGTCTAAAAAAAAGTCAGTTTAGAGTGTGTATAGTGTGTATATGACATTATGGGAAATAGAGTTTGAAGCATATCACCCATCCCACAAAACACCATTGAAAACTGATTTGCACATGATGCTTTTGAATGAATTCATCAGGACATAGTTCAATCAATTTGTAGAGCTTATATTCCAAACAAAAAACCAAACTCGAGAACACATTTTGAGGGCTCCTATAAATCGCATTGCCATAAAAACTTTTCTACCTGCATCTAGGAACTTTTCAAAACAATAAAAATAGTGCGAAAGAAAATGTTGTCATGTAACATCTATATTCACATGTGAAAAAATACAAATATAATAGGATAAGAAAATCACTACAAACATACCTCAGCCTTTTCATTTGGATTGGCACCTCCTTTCAACAAAAGTTCAAAGGCTTTGACGTCCTGAATTTTTATTGCAAATTGTAACGGCGACGATCCAAAGGACTTCATGTTTGGATCAGCTTTGGCCTATAAATGGATTCCATAAGTTGCATGAAAGACCTCAAATATTCAAAAGAGTCATCACCAACACAACACGACACCACCCCACCCATAAAAAATAAATAAACACACACCAACCACAACTACATTTACGGCCAAGGAGCATACCGATAACAGTAGTTTGATGCATTTGTATGATTGCCTTACAACAGCAAAATTCAATGGTGAATATATGCCTTCCGGAATATATGCATTGGGCTACAAATTTAAAGTTCAATGATTAATAACTCTAAAAATTTTCAGGAAAAAAAATTAAGTGCATTCAATCAATAAAAATCATTCAAAGACAGCTATAAAGACAGGAGGTAGGAAATTTTTTTAGCATCCGAAAAGTCTTGCTAATAAAGAAATTGATAGTTAGAAGAGGACTCTAACCAAGTCACAATCATTAATGCTCCCAACAATTAAAAGTACTCAAGAAATGAATTTAGTCCACCTTCAAAATCGCTTAGCACACATATTTTCCAGTATCGATGAGGCAATATATAACTTTATTTTTTGCAATTATAAGTTTATTAATTACCAATTACAGACTGCCCCTAGTTTGGTGAGAAGCCTCTCAATTTTGGAAGGTTTGCCATATTTGTTTTTTCTTCTTCTTGGTATTTACAATAAAATTAAAAAGAGCATTGGAAAAAAATTATAGGATAAAGTACAATGGCAGTGGCAGCCCATCATGGGAAAATATGAAAACTATTCAGCAATAAGCTTAGTTTTGGCACTAATAAAAAGAAGATAAATAAACAAACAAATCACACATACATTGGCCCCATGAGACAACAAAAATTGCATGGTTTCTCCTGAGCTCTGGAGTATCGCACCACAGAGTGGTGTACCAAAATCTGTTGGTGCATTCACATCAAAACCTCTTGAAATCAAAAGGCGCATAGCATCTAGACCTCCTGCAAACAAAAATGAGAAGAAACGATTCACTAGGGGATGCTAATTTCACCCACAATCGAAGTAAAGGCTAGATCATCTTTGATGGTTTGAGATGGTGGAAAAGATTACAAGATCAATGAAAATATACTAATGCACATATTAGCATAGATAGACAACATTAAGAAATATATACCTCAGAATAAAAGAGAGAATGTCGATTTCACGCATCTTGATATGCACATGATTCTAATATGTCATCACATACAGGGCAAATGTGCAGAATAAACCCAACACAATTCCATCTCATCAAAATAAAAAATAACCAATCATTTCTCCATCAAAAATTATAGAACAATTTACAAGCTACCTGAAAAGGATTAAAAAGAAGAAAAGAAAAAAAAATAAGGAAAAAAAGACATGATAGATCATATGCACTCACATATCAACGAGTTAAGGATGAAGTTTGTATCCACCGCCCATTTTATGATTCATGAGGAGATTAAAAAACAAAGAATTATGTTTAAACCTGTTTCTGCAGCAAGATGCAAAGCAGTTTTCCCACCCAAATCCACTGCGTTAAGATCTGCGCCATCAGCAATGAGGTAGGAAAGAGTTTCGGTACGATTTTCGATAGCTGCTACATGTAACGGAGTGTATCCTATAAGAATTAATTTGTCAGAGTTATAGAAGAACAAATCACATTCATAAACTCATATCGTGTGTCGCTAAACAAAACCATTTGCTACATTTGAAGAGCCCCACAATAGTAAATAAGCAAAGCAGCAAACACGGGTCAAATTCAGAGAATGCAAAAGAAAACAGCAGGTTTCCATCAGTCAAAAACAAAAATTAAATCTACAACTGAAATGCCTCAAAAAGAAACGAGGAATGCAATAAACGGCCAAGAGATAATAAATGAGCATGGGTGAACCAATACCCTCAAGATCTTTGATATTGATATCAAATTTGAGCTCCATAATTAAATATTTGCAAATTTGAGTTTGTCCATTTCGAGCAGCTATGTGCAGAATCGTGCCAAAATGTTGTCTTTTAAAATTGGAGAGCAACTTTCTTCTTTTGGCACCAAATTTGAATATTAGCACTGAATGATCAATACAACGAGTGAGACAGACATAAAATGAGATGAGAAACGAAAAAAATACATGTACATGTTTTTACTCACGTCTGAGTTTTTCTATGTCCCCACATTGCGCAGCAAGAAAAATATCTTTACTAGTGCTTGAGTCTTTTCAGCAAGAAAAAAGGAAAACACAGATTCAAAGAATGTGTGATAAAGACGATACAAAAGCTTACATATGGGCAAAATTAGAGGAAGCCAAAAACATAAAAAGCAAACCCAAAACAAGACTTCAATCCAACTCCAGACTCCATGAAATTTCACAGAAAAAAAGATTCTCAATTGCACCAGTGCACTAATTTATCCACAGAACATGTTACCAATCAAACATTGATTTCTTTTCTCAAACAGATCAAAGCCACCCCCTGCTTTCACCCATGTTCACCTGGCTTCTTAAAATATTAATCTCACATAAATGGAATTGAATTCTCGAAAAAAAACATTTGCTTAGAGTGGACAATGTTTGCAAAAGTTTCATGATGGAATTTATTTATTTATATTTTTTATCATAACCTTGCTAGCATAATTTTTCTGCTTCCGATAACCCTACTTGCTATCATATTTCATCATGTGTGATTTGATCGTTCTTGTCGTCACTTTAGCTAAAACTACCACAACAACCACAACAGAAAAACCGTTAAGAATATTAACTCCACTAACCCAAGCTTATCACACCATTTGATCCTACTGCAATATAGCTTAGCTTACAACCCTGCTCAACTGAACTAATTTTAACATGTTATAAGATTCACAAAGCATACCAACCCCCCCCCCCCCCCATATATATCACCAATAAACTGCATTATGTTAAAGATTACAATTACATGGATGTGCACACATCATATCCTAATCATATGTTGTAAAAATTAAACAAATGATAAATCACAAGAAGCTCCAATGTGTGTGTCTACGTGCAATTCCTACAATTTTGATAATACTAACCAAGTCTTTCAGGATTCAAATTACTACTACGAAGAACAGCCATTTTTGCTTCAATTAACATCTTGATTTCCACAACCAATGGAAGTTCCAATTTAGAATCATTATAGTTCTGGATTTCCTGAAGGCGAGCTGCAGCTTCCTAGCAAAGAGAGGAAAAAAATATTTCAAAACCACCTAAATCATGGCATCAAGATATTGCAACATAAGAGCGTAATCCATGTTACAAGTATAAAATCAAAATGAAAACAACACACGAATGTTGACAGCCTGCCATACTATAGCCAGATTACACTGCAATACATTTAACATAGTTAGGATATGAAGTAAAGGTGAAATCACTAAGACAATACCAACTAAAAGAAGTTTCTCCTGATCCCTCCCCCCACCACACAAAAAAAAAAAAAAAACACGTGCCTTTGTCCGCCAAAACAATGATGTGTGATATTTTCCTGCGTCATAGGCTTTTTGACCAACCAATCCATACAATGAATATACTTTGTTTGCTTTCATTCGTATCTGCAAATAATAGTAACAGAAATATGAACTAAACAATTTTAAAAAGAAGACAACTAATGTAACTCAATACAATGATCTAAGCAATGCTTAAGCAACCAAAGAGCTTTTGTTGTAATTTGTAGCAAAATACTACATACCATCATAATTTTATAGTTATTAGTTAAATTCTACAAAATTATTATATTTAGGGGTAATTAAATATACTATTAATAAACCAAGGGCTAAGAATTCAACTTAATGCATAAAAAGAATCACAAGTGAGGGAAGAATTACAACATGAATTAGAAATTTCAAGTACAAAGAAAACTATAAAAGAATTATTTAATAATTGAACCCCAAATATTTTCAAGCAATTAAAGGTCACAAAGATAGCAAGTTCCATGCTTAATAGGGTAAGATGACTAAAAGAAGATTTTGACAAACTGAGTCTACAGATCAATTGGTTCTCAACAATGACAACCTAAATGTTAAATTCAAACTTCATAAATAGAATGCTTGAATCTACAAAAGATGACTAAGAAAGCAAGCTACAACATTCATTTATTTTAAACAAAACAGTTTTGGAACCAAATGTCAAAAGCTTGACAAACAAAGAGTACAATCAAAAGTGAGGAACAAAAATGAGTGCCAATTACTGATAAATTTAAAACTATAAATTTACCAGTTTTATAACTTCTTCAGATGCACAATGTGCTATTACTCCGGGCAAACTCCAATCACGAATTGTGGAAATGTGTGACGTCACACTAAAAAGTATTCTAACCATCTCAAGATTCTTTTCCGCCACTGAAAATTCTAACGGCGTCAAACACTGATGCAATCAACAAAAATCAAATATAATAAGATACTGCTCTAGCGTGAGGAAAGGGCTCTAATCAATTATTTTTCAATGTGGATGCTGCTATTGCTAGGTGATCATGTTCTAATGGTTTTACATTTTATGAAGATGAAATTGAATAATGTGATCTTACTCTTAACCTATATATCCTACAAACAACTGATCATATAATACAAAACATACTACAATTAACAATTTTATTATCACACGAATGAACAAATACAACATGAATTGATGATATAATATATCCATTTCATAACTTTTGTAACCTCTCATGCCTACCACATTTGTGGGTATATACATATATTAAAAAACAGTCAACATAACTTGATCGTACAAATAACAAAACCTAGAAACAATTAGCATAAAACATAATTCAGTCAATTTCTAAAAGTAACGTTCATCACATTCATGAAAAATAACCATAACCATCAAAAGATTTTACATGCTACTAACTCACGAAAAATTATCAACGTGTAGAATAATACAACAAAATCATGGTTTGAAAAAACGGACAGAGGTGCCGCCTGCATACAGTGCCGCGGCACCTTGGCAGCCTGCCGTACAGAGGCAGAAGCTCTGAGACAGTAGAGGATGAGGTTGCTGAGTCTTTTTTTAAAAGAAAAAAACTGGCAATAAAATCGTACCACAGCCCCACACCCTAACTCGCGACTAGGCACAACCGCCTCGCCTCACCCGACGATCGTCGCGATTGTCATCGATCATCTGTCGCCTTGCCCGACAATAACGCTACTCCATCTCCTTGCCGACGCCTAGCCTCGTCTTTGCCGGCGGCTGTCGCTGCTTCTCGCCTAACACGTCGCCTCGCCTCACCCGATGATCTATCACTCGATCGGTCTCGTCCGTGACTGAGTATATATAAATACTTAATATATATTTTATTTATTTGTTTTTGTTAAATTAATATTATATTATATATTTATTTTAAGCTAATAGCATTAATATTAGTTTTTATTTTCACTTATTCAAACTGTACTATTATTCATTGTCGTGAATCATTAAGCATACTTTCATTTGTGGTGTGATGACAAGCAATCAAAGAAAAGATACAACTTCGAAATATGGGATTGAAATTGAAAAAGATTTAAAAATATATACATAAATATATTCGATGCAAATTTTGTGAAAAAAAAAAAAAGGTGTAATATTGCCCCATGTCCGAAAGTTCAACTAAAGGTTAGAGATGAAATGAAAACAAATTTTGTTGATTCGGAGAAATAAAAAAATTAAATCAACTAGCTAAAGAGAAATTTTTGATAGGTACATAACATTAAACGGTGGTATGTGAGAGGCTCATGTAGTGATAGTGTTACTCAAAGAATGAATATGGGACCTATGGATATATTCTTGGGGATTTTAGAGGATGATATTGAGGAAATCAATGATATAAATAAAAGCGAACCTAACAAAAGACTTATTGGTAAGGAATTAGTGAGGATGTGTGCACGGAGATTGGTCGATGTTTCTTCGACAATGGTCTTGCTTTTAATGTTATTAATAGTCCATTTATTAGCATATGTTGGGCAATCAGACATTATAGAATTGGTTTGAAGTACCTAGCAATTATAAGTTGAAGACTACCATTCTAAAACAGGAGAAAAACACTAACACATGGGTGAAAACAGAAGTGTCCATATTATTATATGGTTGGAGAGATATGAGGGGGCAACAGTTGATCAACATTCTTGTCAATAATTTACATGAAACAGATTTCTCGCATTTTATTGATATCAGTGATGCAGTGAAAGACACATGATATTTAAAATATTGGATGATGTAGTTGAAGAGAAAGGAAAGGATTTTGTCGTTCGAGCAGTAAGTAAAAATGCCTCTAGCTACAAAAAAGCTGGACAAATATTAATAAAAAAGGACAAAATTATAGGGTACACCATGTGATGCACACTGCTTGGAATTGAGAAAAACAAAGTATATTTATTTCTTTATGACATTATTTCTTTAATTAAACTTTCATTACTAATTGTTTGTTTCTTAATAGGTGATCCAGCTTATTTATAATCATGGGTAAATATTGACATTGATGAGGAAGTTCACAAAAAAAAAAAATTAATTCGGGCTGCTCCTACTAGTTTTGCTATAGCGTACTTGACATTATAAAGTTTGTATGAATCACGTGAACTCTTGGAGCAGATATTAACTTTACAGGAATGGAGGAAAAGTTCATGAGCGAATAAAGCAGAAGGAAAAGAATTTAAAGAGATTGTTGCGAGGGATGGAAATTTTTGATCTAGTATGTCTTATGCATTTTAGACAACTAGACCTCTTGCTTGTGTGTTGAGATTTGCAGATTCATAGAAGGTCCTTGAAATGGAATTTATTTATGGAGCAATAGATGCAGCTAAAGAGGAGATAGCCAAAAATTTAAGGGATGAATATGGAGCATATAGTGAGATTTGGAAGATTATTGATAACAAATGAGATTTCCAATTACATCGCCCTTTGCATAAAGCTGCTTATTTTATGAATTCTAGATTTCAATATTCAGAACAGATGTCCACTCATATAGAGATCTAAGAATGGGTTATTAATGTGCACGGAGAAGCTTATATCAAATTTTAAAGAAAGAGAGAAGGCTTGTCTATAAATCATAGATTTCGAAGAAAAGAATAGGTTATTTGGCTTCACATTGGGACAAAGTACTATAATTATTTATCTAATTTCTAACTAGGTAAATTATTATGGTAGCTGATTCTTGGATTCAATTTGGAGATCATACCCCAGAGCTAATATCTTTTGCAGTGAGAGTTTTAAGTCTCACTTGTTTATTATCCGATTGTCAACGAAATTGGAGTACATTTAATTGGGCACGTATAAAATTACAAATTCAAAATATATTATTTAATATATATTTATTTATACTAATTTTATTTTAATTCATATTTATAGATTCATTCTAAAAGAATAAATCGATTGGCCAAAGAGAAACTAAACTCTTTAATTTATATCATGTATAATAGAAAGTTGGGATAAGTGAAGAACCACTTTAGGATCCTAAAATTTCGACCATTAGATACGGAAGACACAATATTAAATGATTTGGGGGATGGTGCTTTTATTCGCCTTTGGGATGATGTTTGGCGTGCTGATTTCCCTTGAAGCCTATTTACCTGGAATTGTATCAACTTGTGTGCTTTACTACTACTTTTGTGGCCGATGTTCACTGTCTTCGAGGTTCTACCATGCAATAAGAGGTGTTATTTTTGCGAGCTACTAAGGATTGGGAATTGAAAGCTTTCTCATTTTTTTGACATGTTATACTCGTTCTTCCCGCGAGGGTTAAGGTAGATCGACAGTGTTGGCATCCAAATGGAGAGCGTGGCTACCTAAGTGTTTTTACTCTCCACTTAAGCTAGTCCGACATGGAAGCTTTCCTTGGTGTAGTATATGGCAAGCACGGGTTCCATCTAGAGTTGTCTTTTTACTTGGATTGCAGTCTTTGGCAATATTCTAACTGTCGATAATCTGCGATGTCGGGGTTTCGCTATTGTTAGCCAGTGATACAAGTGCAAGGCTTCGACAAAATCTGTGAATTAACTTTTCCTTCATTGTCCGTATGTTATGGAACTTTGAGATATGATCATGGGCTTATTTGGCTTTCATTGGGTGATGCCATCGTTGTTTGATGTGTTGTTTGCGTATTCGATAGGGGGCATGAGGCATCCGTCAATGGTTTTGTGGCAGCTCTTCTTAAGCTTGTTACAGTAATTTTACTCTTTGTGTACTCATTGTGTGTGATTTGTTTCTAATAAAACTTTCCCTACCTATGAAAAAAAATACACATTGATGAAGTAAAAGGAATGAGAATTGTTATTTATAATTTATGTATTTGCTATCATATGTATTTTTGACAATGTATGTCATATATAGGTTGGCCTATATGGAATAAAGGCATGAATGGAAAAATTTATTAATGGAATTATACTAAGGTCTTCTAGATTATTTTATTAAATATTTGTCCTAAATTTTTTGTTTCATCAACATTACGTTTTAATTGATGTGTTTTTATTCATTGTCTAATTCCCATGAGGTTATTTATATGTTTATTTTAGTTCTTCTAATTTACACAATTTTCAACAAAATCAAAAGCAAAACCCATAGCATTAAAGCCACCAAACAGTGAAAAAAGATGTGATCTACTTTTTCCGCTGCCAATTTAAAATCTTCAATAACATCAACTGACAAACTACAAACCCACGATGTTCGACATAATCGGCATTTAAAATCATCCCCAACACTGCAGACCAACAGAAGAAAGACATCCTAAGAGGAATCAACACCTTCCAAATGTAGGCCCAATGGGGGTTAGTAGAATAAAAGAACCGCACTTGAAACCCTTTGGAGTAATTCAATCGCCAACACATCCTGTCAGGGACAAAGAGACGAGGCATAACAGAATAAAATGTGTCAAAAGTCGAAGAGAAAGCCCCAAGCTCCCAATCCAGATCCACTAGAAAAATTCACCACACCACATATCTTCTCAAAAGCCACTAAGGAAGAGAAAAAAGTCCAGGCCGCTCGGATCCCTTTCCACTACCGCACAAACATCAAAAACTGAGAGCTCCGATTCTTCGTAAAAAGTCTGAGCCAAGTTTAACCCATCACCTTAAGATATAACAGGGGCTGCAGAGACATACATCCTGCCTACCCGCCAGCCTTTGTAGCAGAGCATCTATAGAACCCCACACCACCTCATCCCGGTCAAAAACATCCCCTGTTGAAATTCGCCAGCAAACTTGATTGTGGGAGAGCAAGACAGCTCCCACTCCACCTCACTAGGTTTGCCCTTTTTTAAAAAGACAAAACTAAACACATGCTTAAGCTAATTCAACTAGTAATGACATAAAACGCCTATTCAATAGTTTGCAAAAATTACAACAAAAAAAAAATTTCAAGAACTTACGTCATCGATCACATTTGCCTTGGCTCCAGCATTCAATAACAGTTCAACGATTGTTTTGTCTCCACATTTAATTGCAGCTTCTAAAGGGGAAGCTCCACATAACTTCATGTTTGCATCAGCTCCAGCCTATACATATATTGTGTAAGATTGCAAGAAAAATCTTACATCTTCATAAAATATATCCATCCCTCCCCCCCCCCCAAAAAAAAAACTGAAAAACTAAATAGCATACCGAAAGGAGCATGGTGACGGATTCATGAGAACCGATTAAGATGCTGGCATGCAGTGGCGAAAGCATACCATCCGGATATATATTGGGCTGAAAATTAACATTTCAATGATTTTAAACTCCAAAAACAAATTAATACATTTAATCAATAAAATAATTCGAGACAGCTATAAAGCCATGTAAGATAAGTAGTTATTTTTTGGCAGACAAATAAACCATGCTAATTAAGAAAATTATGCGGGAAGAACAATATGGCAGCATCACAATTACTAAGGCTCCAACTAATTGAAAGTAACCAAGAAATGTATGCAATACATTTCATCATCACTGGTCACACAATATTTAACTATATCTTAGAGTTTAGTTGGGCCAAAGATAAATGTATTCCTTAAACTATAATGGCACTCCAACATGGAAAAACAAGTGAACTATTCAACAATTTGGGAGCTTAAAAACAATTTTGGCTGCAATAAAAAGAAAATAAACAAATCTCACTCACATTGGCCCGCGAAGTCAACAACGCTTGCATGATTTCTTCCTGGTTTTGGATTGCAGCAATCCACAGTGGCGTGCCAAAATCAGAACTTGCATCTAAATCACAGCCTAGTGAAATCAAATAAGAGATGACATGCATACCTCCTGCATAATGATAAAAATTCAAGTGAAGATGTAGAAGATAGATACCATTTGAGATACTTGGAAATGATTATAAGGTCAACCATAATACATTACTCTACATATTCTAACAATTGGACAAAATTAGAAATATTAACACAAGAACAAAAGAGGGATTGTCAATGCGGAGCACATGATATGCAAGAGGATCCGTTGTTAAAAGATGGCATGTTAAACTCCATAGAGGTAAAATAGTTTATTGATGAATTATCTAATTTTTATAAATAAAGAATAATTTCAAATCTTTAAAAAAAAAAAAAAGTAAAAACCAACCCAACATGATTCCATAGTCATCCAAATAGAAAATTACAAACAACATGATATAAGCCCTTACCCCTCAACCATTAATCACATACAGGAGGAGAAAAAAGTTTGTTGAAAAGAATAGTGATTAGAGTCCTAAATCATAATATTTAAACCCTTTTCATTATTGTATGTAATATTTTCTTTCGCCTAAATATTCCTTATTAGCTTAACAATCAAGTTAATGCTTCATTTTATGGCTTAAATGATTTATTATGTTATTTTTAGTGTTTTGTTGCCTTTTTAGTGTTATCAGGGTTAAAACAGAAAAACAAGGAGCAAATAGACTAAGTATAGGGCTTGACATTCGCTACGAAACTTTGCCTTGAAGCCTCAACCTCAGCCTCAAAGCCAAAGTATGAAGCCCCATTACTTAAATACACATCTAATAGGAGTCAAGTTTTGACCTTCGGGGTTTGAGGGAGATCCTCCAACTTCAAACTCCAAAGCTCTAGCACTTAATCTCAGAGGAGCCAGGCTTCAACCTTTCAACGAGCTATCTTCAACCTTCGAGGCCATCTTTGAGCTTTGAAGCTACAACCTTCGAGTCAAACAATAACTCGAAGAAACCACATCTCGAAGCATCTCTATAAAAAGTTTGAAGGAATGATTGTTTGCTTTAGGCGTGCAATTTTTTTTCAATTCTGATGTTGTTACTGGTGCTCTCTTTGAACAACAATTTTTTTCCCATTTCAACAACAATTTCCCACATTTAAACTTGAGGACAAGTCATCTTTCCAAGAGGGGTGCAATGATATAACCCCTCAACCATTAATCACATATCAAAAGAAAAAGAAGGTTGTTGAAAAGGCTCTGGTTTCTTAAATTATGTATTTCTTATTAATTAATTATATTTATCTAATAGAGTTTTCATATAACCATTTGTAACTGTTGTGGATTGATTGTAATTGTTTGTAACTTACTATGTCCTTATATATGAATAAGGACAAATGTCTAAGAAATTGTGAAGAAAAATAAAAACAAAAACAAGTTCCTTATTATTTCTCTTGCTAGATCTTGGCAGAGTAATTCTTAACACAACCATATCTCAACATCAAAAATTACATGACAAGTTACTTTAAAAGAAAGATTTAGTTTATTTTAAATAACCAAAATCTACATATCTATGCTAGATCACCTCCACTAGCACAACAAATGGTCTGTGATCATGTCTAGTTATTGCTCCTTTTATGAATCGTCTGGATGCATGAACAAAAACAAGGAATTTTACTTAAACCTGCTTCGACAGCCAAATGTAAGACTGTTAGGCCCATAGAAGCTTGTGCATTAACATCTGCACCATGAAGAATGAGCCGGGAAAGAGCATCAACATGATTCCCCAAAGCTGCTTCATGTAATGGCGTACGGCCTATAAGAAATCAATTAGTCAAACACACATAAAAGAAAGGTGGAGATGAAAAATCCATAATTTACCGGAACCCATAATCTATTTTGGGAAACACCATAACCAAGTGAAATCAGCCCCACAATAGTGATTAATTCCTTAGTAAAATTAGTAAATGAACATAAACAAACATTAAACAAGGGATCAAAATGAGAAAGAAACTCATGTGTTCCATCAATCAATCAAAATAAATATATAAATACATAAGCCAAAATAAGTCTAGAAAGCAAGCCATGAAAGAAATGTCTCAACAACAAATGTGACAAATGAGCAAAAGGCCAAGAAATCAATACCCATAGAATCTTTGACATTGACATCAAAATGGAGCTCAAAGATTAAAAATTCACAAATATCAGTGTGTCCCCCACGAGCAGCAAAGTGAAGAACAGTTTGTCCATCCATGGAATGCACCAAAGCACCTTTGGCACCATCCTTGGCTATCAGCTCTGGATGATTAATCAGACAAGTCAAAAGAACACAAAATGAGAAGAAAAACAAAAAGGATGTGAATCATAATGTCCACTCACTCTTGAGATCTTTTAGCCTTCCCCTTTTAGCCAAACTAAGAACCTCTGGGAGAGTGCTTGAGTCTATTTCTTCCACTAAAAGAACAAAGCATCAAAGAATCAATAATCCAAACAATAATAAAAGCCTAGGTGTGGTAACAATTAGGGGAAGCCAAAAGCATACATAGAAAATCCAAAACAAGACGTGCAAATTCCATGAAATCTCCTAAATTAATAATCTTGATCCTGCTTGGTGCACTCATCTACATCACACATTCCCAAGCCACTTTTGATGTCTTCCCATGAATAAATCTACGCTACCACTTGCTTTCACCCTGCTCGATGGCCTCATAAAATATTAACCTTACATAAATGGAATTAGATTATGAATAAACATATTTCTTACATCGACAGATGATCGCTTAACCAACCGTAAAATGAGACTAATGGCTCCTTCAATACAATAACATTGCTAGCTCATCTCTTTTGTTGTGTTGTTTTAACCACCGTAGGCCAAGCAGCAAACTAATCCTATAGTGTATGGACAAAGGCTTGTAAGATACCATTAGAAAGAGAATGACAGATGAAAAATCAGGAAAAAAAAAATGCATGTCATCCAACTGGATCTGCAAACAAATTGAATCAGTCAAGAAAACGGACTGCAATGTAGAGGAGGTGCTGCGGTCCACCAAGGCAAACCAGTCTTAGAATTCTCAGTTCAAGATTTCCAAATCCTAGAACGGTAAAGCATCAGTTTTTTTTTTTTTTTTTTTTTGTGTGTGTGTGTGTGTGTGTGTGGGGGGGGGGGGGGGGGGGGGGGTGTTTCTTTTCCAGTAATTAACACAACTTAAGGATGCTTTTAAAGACCTTCTGAGGGGTGATTCAGGATTACGAGGCCGTAATTCATGTGATCAGAAGATTAAAGAATGCCAAATCCTTACTCGCCTTTTCTTCTTCTTCTTTTAAATTGTCAAAACAAATGGATTTAATTTAAAATAAGGCATAATCGAACAAACAAAATTGCCATTAGGCTAGTTATGCGGGTCCAAGTCATAATCTTACGACAAAAAAACCTATACAAACAGATGAATTTTCATCCACGATATAATCAACATTCAATTAGAGTGATTAAACTAGTAAGAATTAGCATAAAATTCACACTATAACAACCCATAATTTCTCTCCACCTCCACTAGCATCGATTAAGATTCAAAGTAGTGTGTTCATTAAAACTCATAATATATCTTTTCTCTTAAATAAGTTGTTTGTTTCAAGCCTACTAACTCACCAACTACAATGTGCGTGTAATGCCTATAAAACTTATAGTACTAACCATGTCTTCCAAGGTTGAAATTTCTCCGAGGCTGGAATTTTATTCTTGGAAATGCCATCATCATTTCCTCAAGGGGGGGAAGAGCCAATATAGCTTGAACCAACTTCTTGATTTCTTTATGGCAATCGAAAGTTTCCTGGCATGATAGGAAAAAGGAATGTACGATTTAAAAAAAAAATAAATCACGGTATCATAAAGGGGAAATGCTAAGAGTAGCAACTAGTATCAAGAAACTAGAACAAAAGATTGTAGTTTATGCAGCTAGTGCAACCTAAATGAAAATATAATGTGGATGTTAAATGTCATCCAAGCCATGATAGAACCAAATTAGACTGCACATATAGACATAACATATCCCTTCAGATCCACCTCAAAGCTGATTGGGATTTGCTACTCATAAGTAACGGTGAAATCACTTAGGCATGAGCAAAAACAATGCTAAGCAAAAGAAGTCACTAAAAACAAATTTAAAGAGGGAGACAGTGTAAGATCCGAGATTTTTAATCAAAAAATAAATATTTATTATGTTATTTTATATTTACAATTAAACTATTTTGATCGTATATATTATTTGATTGCGTGTATGATAATTATATTAATATTAATTAAATATTACATAAGATTTATTTTACATAAATAAATTACAGTTTAAGAAAATAAGTGCATTTTCTAATGAAGTGTTATGTTATTTTACCTAACTATATAATTATTTCAATCATTTGTTTAATTATATTAAATAAATAATTTCTTCGTTGACATGTTGAATCTAAATCAAATAAGATATAACTTTAAATTTATCACATCAAAATTTATTAAGAGTTGTAAAATACAGAAATATTCACTAATACTCCATGGCCGAAAGAATAGACTAGTGCAGTTTTGGAAGTCATCTTTAATAATTTATAACTTTGTTTATATAGCTCCAAATGACTTGATATTTTTACAACATCCTCCAAATTTAGTTATATATCTTTGGTTAAAATTGCAAGACTCATTGGATCAGCTCATTAGGAGAAACAATTTAAACAGTGTACAAAGACCTGGTAGCGCGCCCAAAATTTCTAGTCTCACTTTAAAACCCAATAGCTTTTGATATACAAGTCCAGTAGACTTGAAATTGATCTCAAAATGTAGATAATTAAATTAGGAATCCAGCCCAATTGGCCTTATTTAATTTAACGAAGAATCTAAAAAGTTATAATCAAAATAGTAAATCATACACACATGTGACTTTTGTGACCAAAAGAACCTTCAAAGTCAAACAAATCCAAAAATTTTAAAAATGAGAAAACAAAGGAGCCGCGTGTTAAATAATAATAGGATAAGAATCAAATGATTTAAAAAGTAAAAAATTAGGAAAGAAAATAAGATATTAAAGACAAAAATTTTATCTACCACACCTACCACCACCCTTATCCTATATAAGGAGTATTTTGCCTCTCCTCTTATTGCACAAGTCCTCAGCCATATCATGAAATTTCCCTCTAAAAATACTCCCTTAAGCTCATTAACACCCCAAATACTCTACTCAAACTCTATTTTATTTTGGATACTTAACAAGCGCTGAAGTTCTATGAAAAGGTAATACTCAAGATTTTGAAATTTTAAAGTTACTTATTATTTATTATGTAAATCTATATGATTGGTTTTACCACCTCATATATATTATATTCATGGTTGATTTTACCACCTTATATATATTATTTACATGGTTAGTTTTACCACCTCTTATAAATTATTTACATGGTTAATTTCACCACCTCTTATAGATTATTTACATGGTTAATTTTATCACCTCACATATGTTATTAATAAGGTTGATTATACCACCTTATATGTATTTATTACTATACGGTTGGCATTATCACCTATAAATATATACATAAATAATTATTAGTTATGATATTAGAATAGAAAGACAAAAATATTAATTTAATGTTTTGATTTTCAAGGTTTAGGATGCGAAAAACGACAAGCGGATCGTAAGGTTTTCTTTTCCTTTCTTTTCAAGGTTTTTGATTTTCAAGGTTCACATATATTTCTTGTTGTTGTAATGATACGATATCCAAACATAATCTTTCATGTTATGATTCCCTTGTGAAATGTTGATTACTTATGATGTGCAAACAATATGAAATCTTTTATAATATTTCTTATATTCGATATCTTTATGATTTTTCTTGCCCATTTATGTTTACCCTTATTGGTACTGGGCTATTTGAACTTACCCTTTTTATGATTTCTTTTCTAACCCCAGGTAATTAAAGGAATAGAGAAACTAGGATAAAGAGTCGAGAAATGCTTGGAAATACAATTGTGTAGAATTTAAAGATTTATTAAGTTGATAGCTCGTGTGCTTTGTTATATAATAATGGGTTATAGATACTTAGCCTCTAAACTCCTATCTTAAATTGAAATTTATAATAATTAATAGTTTGTTTGATGATATAATTAAAAGTTTAAAATTTATATCAAACTTGTATATTTAATTTCCGCTAACGCACCGGATTTGGAGGTCCCAAAATTTGAGGGCATTACAGACAGCCAAGCACAGCATTCGAAAATACGGATTGAGGCGGCGCGGCACCATAGTTTTTAAGGCGTACGCCTAGGCGCCGCCTACGCGTCTAGGCGCCAGAGAGATAGCTAGGCGCCGTTGAATAACCTTGTCTACATTCAATATAATCGTCGCCTTGAAACAAGGTTCCAAGAGAGGAAGAAAAAATGTAGAAATTATAATCCTTTGGTGCTTGAAGAACTAGATTGGAGCAGTGAATGGATGACTGGCCAACCAACTGAAGATTTAGTTTATCCTAATGATGATATTACATGGGATATGATTGATAGAGAAATTGGGGGATCTACAACTTTTCAAGGTCATAATAGACCAAGGAGATTGAGAAATAAAGAGTTGTTAGACTCAAAAGTAAAAGAAGCTTTGGTGGTTGAGATGGATGTTAATGATGATAAAAACATTGAAGACGATTTTCGTGTATTGGCTTCTAATACTACACGAGAGAGTCAATCACTTGAGCAGACTCAGGACGATGATTTTGTTGTTGACTTTTAATTTAATGTCTTATATTTCAAATTTTGACATTTCATCTATTTTAAATTTTCAATGATGTAGACTTATGTTAAATTTGTTATATTTATGAATTCATGCATTACATTTATGATTTTTTATATTATGAAATTCTTTTATAAAATAAATATATTATAAACGCCTAGACCGTCTAGGCAACGCCCGCCCAGCCCTAGACCCTCTAACGGCTAGGCCGCCTATACGCCTTGAAAACTATGGGCGGCACCTTGAGGCGCCGCCTCGCTCGCCTCAGCTCCAACCCGCATGGAGGCGCCGCGTCAAAGCCCGCCTCTACCGACATCCACCTCGTATGGGCGAGGCAAATTGAGGCAGCCCATGTCGCCGCCTCAACCCATATGAGGGACGAGGCACCCGAGACACGAAAACTTCAAAAATATAAATAGGCATAAAAAAAACTATGCGCTAACCTAATAACATCACCCTTTGTCATTGTTGTCCTCTGTCGTTGAAGGGAAGTCGCCTCTGCCGTTGTCGTCAGTAGCAGCATCGTCGTCCCAGCATTAAGTCACATCCAACATTTTATCCATCATCGATCGACGTCCAGTGGCATCGTCTAGCGTCGTGGATCATCGTTCGGCGTTGTGCGTCTAGCATCAACGTGCGCCAAGCGCCCGTTCAGCGTCGTCATTCCGCACAAGTATTATGCAATTTTTTCAATTTAAGTCACAGTTATTTATTTAATTCATTTAATTTTAAATTATAATTATATTTATTCTTGTAAATTTAACTTTCGGTCTATAATTACTTAAGTTAGATTGTCTATTTATTTAAGTTATTGGAATTTTAGGTTTGATGTATGATTATACTTAAATTTGGATTTTAATGAGTGTTGATACTTAAAGTATGATTTTATTATTTTAAAACTAAATTTGTTCATTTAATTTTATATATTTTGTCATTTAATATATTTGATATATTTGTTCATTTAATTTTATATATTTTAAAAACAATTGTTATCAGCAATTGAGGAGCCCGCCTCGCCGTACAGCTTCGAATCCGTACCATACCGCATTCCGTATTTTTGAACCTTGGCCAAGCACTTATAGCTACTACGATTTTGAGCTTGTAATTGTTAAGTAACAAAAATAATATTTAAAAAAATCAAACTTACCATATCCTCTTGCTGCACATGATGTTCACATCCATCTTCGTGAAGATCCATTTAGTGATTTATCTGAAAACAAATTGCCAAGCATAAATTAATTAAAGCCAAAATAAATGGACTTTATCAATTTCAATTAGATAAAGATAAAACTTGTGTCCCATCAACCCATTTATAATTTACATCATTCAAACTGTCAAAGAAACAAATTCATAATCAACTAAACAGAATGATTTAATTAATACATATTGGCATGAAGGGCAGCAAAAACCACGAGCAATGCCACTCCTAAAATATGACATTTTATTTTGGAACAAAAATAGGCAACATCAGAGTTCATTTCAGAGCATCTCGCTCCAATAAAGGATGTTTGTAGCATTCCCAGCCACTAAAATGTAGAGTAGGCAAGCTAACAAGTGGATAGATATTTTGTTACTTATCAAAAAATAAAAATAAAAAAAGTAGACATTTTTTTACCAGCCGTGGATGGAGATGGCGACTTGGAGAGGCAGGAGGAGGTGGAGCTGAGCAATAGCCGGCTGACTATGGTCAAGCGTGGAGTGGCCGATGAACGGATCGTGCAGTCAAATCGTGTGGATCGCACCGATCTAGTTATCGTGGTGACTAGTGACGTCTTGCCGCTTAAGGCAGTGAGGTCGGTGGCGACGGAGCTGGACAGGGTGAGCCGTCGGGTTGGTCGAGCGTGTTGGGCGTGTCGCCAAATCTGGACAGGGCGTTGGGCGTGTCGTCGGAGCTGGACAGGGCGATGGGCGTGTCGCCGGCCGGCGGTCGCAGACGCTTGTAGATTTTGTGGAAGTGGAACGAAGCGATCAACGAATCGCGATTAGGGATTTAGGGTTGTAAGGAACTCGAAGGGCGAGTGGGCGACGCTGCCGACACGACGCAGTCAGCCAGTCACGCGTTATGACTTATGAGGCTTATCACTTATGAGTCTAAGAGTCTTATGCGAATTGCGATTCCCGCGCGGATCATAATCCGCAGAGGCCCGTATTTTAAACGGGCCTTATTTTAATTGGCATGGCCTGTAAAAAATTGTGGGCTAGCCCACAATTAAGAGCCCATTTTACACCTCGTAACGTCGCTATGTCAGATTCGGGAGTTAGTATTTTATTTTGGCTTTTAATGAAAAAAACACAAGTGATCATTTTTATATTTTTATTTTTTATTTTTTTTTAGAAAAGGAATGAAATTTTGAGTATTTAAATGAAAAAGAAAATATGCAAAAATATTAAGAAAACTTGGAATGTAAAATTTTGGAAATATCAATTTGTATATGTTTTTTAGAAAAGGGATGAAATTTTGCATATAGGAAATGTGTTTTTTTTTTACTTTTTATTTTATTTTTTACAAAAAAAAAACTAAATTTTTTTAAGAAAATCTCAAAAAAATATAAATAAAAGTATTCTTGTGTGAAAGTGACATCCAAAAACAAATCTCCCTCTCTTTTTTTTTTCTTTTTTCTTGCTTTTCTTCTCTCTTTTTGCTTACATGTACAATGGTATTGGGCCATGAGCCCATATTCTTGCTCACTATTGGCTCAAAACTAACATTTTTTATAAGGCCATACAATAAATAAATAAATAAAATGACTAAAAACAAATAAAAATACAACCTTAAAAAAACAAAAAAAAAAACAAAAGTAAAAACAAAACAAAACGGGTAGACGGAAAACCAGCAATAACTCCATTAAATACAACCAATTAGTAAGAGTAAAATGCAAAAACAGATAAACTAGAACTGGAGGATCAACATGAAGAATCAATCGGACAGAGAACAAAACACATTAGAACAGACTAAACCAAAAACAGGAGGTCAACAACCAGAGAACAAAACACATTAGACGTAGAGGAAACCATTTAAAACACGTGAAAACTAGAGTTTTTATAAAATGTTCTTATTGTTTGGTTGTAAAGCAGGAAGCAAAACGGGTATAAGTGGATGAACATGGTGCAAGTCGCTGAAGAAAACGGAAAAACAGATCGGGTAACAAATAACAAACACCCAACAAAGGGCAACAGCAAACAGCAGCATTATTAAAGAACAGATCGGGTAGTCACCCACTGTACGTGGCCAACACAAAACAGCAAGAGAACAGGCATAAAACTTTTAAGTTGTAAAGGTTCTTTGTTTTGTTTGAAAACAGGTATTAATCTTCAACCATTCCTGAATAAACCCGCAAACATGAAACAACACAAGCAAGCAGATGTGGAAACTAATTATAAACCCGCAAGCACGAAATGAAGGTAACATGGCTAGAGAGTGCACAGATGAGAGGAACAAAACAAAATAAGTAAAATAAAACCAACCACACGGTCTGAAAATACTCCTCTCCTTCGATGTGACTCCCTTCTTCAATCCAGACGTGCTTACCACTCTTTTCTTGTAGTCTTTTGAATAGCCACGCAGGTAATGCCTTCAACTTCCAAAGGCAGCCCTCTTATAAGCTTCCTCCAGCAGATGAACAAGATTGCACCCTTCAGGAACCAGGGGTCCTTCTCGTTCGCACCATCACGGCAGAGAGATGGCGCGGGTATTTTTTAAGATGAGGTTGAAGGGGGACGAGGCCCGACTAGTTGGCGTGGCGGTGGCATCAGCAAGCGGTGGGGGCGGCTCAAGGAGTGGTTGGAAAAGAAGTGCTGGCTGGTTGGTGGTGGCCGGTGATGCCATGATGCTTGGTGAGACATCACGGTAGAGTGAGGATCTTGTAGGACGATGGATGGGGGCTACGCTCCAAGGCGGCCGGCGGAGGGAATTCCGGCCAAGGGGAGCAAGGGGCTGTTGAAGGAGGAGATGGAGGATTTGGAGTGTGTATTTTTTGTTTTGATTTTCGCCAAATAGAAAGCCCACCCTGATTGAAAGGGTTTGGAGTTTATATAAGAGATGGATTTAGGGTTTGGGATTGATTTTGGGGCGGCGAGGAGGTGGTTTGGCTTGACCAACGTTTGGCTCGGGTGGGGTTGTTCAGCTAGGAAAAGCATGGGCGAGACATGGCGTGGAGGTCTGGCTGGCCGGACTCTGTTGTGGTCCTCTAGTGCTGTGGTCGGGCGTGGGGAGGAGAGAGGAGGACAACGGGTCCTGCGTCGCTGCACTCTGGGCAGCACAGTGTGAGAGAGACGGGAGAGACGAGGGTTGAGTCCGTTTTTTTTCTTTTTCTTTTTTATTATATTGTTTTGTTTTATTTTTTCTTTTTTATTATATTGTTTCGTTTTATTTTTAAACGTGGTTGGTGAAAAAAAGAAAAAGAGGCTATCTATGATTTTTTATTTTTTATTTTGATAGTTTTTAAGTGATGTTTTTATGTTTTTTGAATTGGAAAGGCAACTTCGACAAATCATGAAAAAATTTATTTTTAGACTTGAGAAGTTACGACAAGCGATCTCGTGTCATTCTCATTTTTATTTAAAAATAAATTTATTTTTACGCCAGACCTATACTACATGTCTCGAAACTGCTTTATTAAAGAAAGATATATATTTTAACTTTTTAAAAAGGCTTCGGAATCAAATATGTGCAATATATATATATATATATATATATATATATATATATTAAAATTCTCACAACGATAAGTAAAATGAAAAAATAAAGCTCATAACGCGATTCAGAGTGCCGTTGTAAAAGGTCAATTATTATTTAACCACTACTAGCAGTCCAAATGCAATTTTGACCATAATTTCTCCATTTGACATCGAAATTAAGCATAGTCGAAAGCATTGATCCTTGAATATTATTTTCTATCAACTGATACTAGCTTTTTGGCATTTGAATGCCTTTCTGAATAAGTCATTATAATTGTGTGTTTTCGAATCAATAATGATGTCGCTTTATTTGCCTACATAAAGTGAGTAATAAATGAGAAAGAAGCAAGAAGTTAAAAATAATGTATATGTCCAACTCGGATAAAATAGGGTCCAGCATGATTATCCATTCTCATCAATAGCACTTCAATAATTTTAAGTGATGCTAAGAATGTTTGAAAAAATGTTATACAAAACATTGGAGCATGAGAAGGTATTTGGGGAGAAGAATTTGGTATATAAACACAAATAAATATTAATAAATTACTTATAACGAAAAATAAGCTTTTGATACTTTTAGGGTTTGCAAAACATATGTAGATTTGGTTCTTTTTGTTCGGTTTATAAACATAAAATGTGCCTTTTAGCCCAAAATTCATATATTGTATGGGAAGGGTAAGTCAAATACTTCAATTGCCCAAGTGTATACACATACATCAATCTACACAACATGCACCAATTGGCTACACAATGCCTTATCCAGTGGAGCCACGGTTTTGTAGCAGATCATTACAAAATTATCACTTTCGAGTTTCGCACACATTTCACTTTATAGATTTCTCAATTACAGCATCAAGCTTCAATCTAGACAGAAACTTTAGGGGGGGGGGGGTATGAAAATAAATTTGTGGAGACCCTATTGCTCTACCTGCTTACATGGATTCTTATTTGTCAAATCACATGTCTATAGCAAAAGCCATTTTGGTTACTACAATTGCTAGTACACAAAATCACAACTTCATTGCACATTCATGTCACAAATTCAAAAACACGGTGAATGGACAGCTTGGTGGTTGAATAAAAATCTCCAAAACATACAACGAGTGAAACAAATATCATACAAGCATTAAGGGAATTGAAGTTGATCCCTCACATTATGTTTACTACAATCGAAAAAAAGATTCATGACCAAAAAAACCTTGACGTTATAAAACCTTAGAAAACAAATTAGTCATATTACAAGGAGGTGGGACAACATAAAACCTTTGGAAAAGTGATTTACTAACTTCCTAAAGCCTAGACACATCATAAGAGGGTGTTCAATGCTAACAAAAATAAAACCTTAAAAACACACGGGAAGAGGATGATCGACTGGAAATCAAAACTAAAGAAATCTCCACGACTTCAACAAGCCATGAATGACAAGTACCGAAATGCGCCGAAAAACAAAGGAAGACTGACAAAGGCTCTCGATTGATAAACGATTGCTTGATATTTGTATAATTTATTGGGAAAATAATTAAACTAACAGTTGTCCTCCAACACTGCTGAAATCATCCATAAATTAGAGCCATATACCTTCAAAATATAGTACGTGATTAGAATCAAAATTTTAAATTTAATATAATACTATTTATTTTTTATGTAAATATTATACTTTTTTCTTATTATATTTATTTATTTTATTTTAATAAATAAATAAATATTTAACAATAATATTTTAATTAACAAATAATTAAAAAAATAAAACTATACTTTTAATTATTTTAAAGAGTTAAATTTAAGAAAACTATAATAGTTACTATAAAAAGCCAATCTCCAGATTAATTAATTTGGATGCGCTAGCAAAGCACGCGCCAGGCGCATTTTAGAGTGAACCAGAAGCGTAGGCGTGTTGTGGAGTCGTAGTATAAATTAGATTTAGATAAGGCGGGAGGGAGGGGAAAAGAAAGGAGTGGACATACATACATAAGCCTAAATGCAATGGCAGCTTCGTCAGCCGTTGCTTCATCCATGCCTCTTGGGTCTCCATTCCCCGCAGGAGGCCTTGTAGTATATAATCGCATCCAAAGCCCCCTCATAACCCACCACCACAAAAAGGCCTCATCACCTTTCAGGTTCAGGGCTGCTGCAAAGCTTCCGCCTGCAGGGGTATGTTTTTAATCTCAGATATCTTTGTATTTATTTATTTATTTACTTACTCATTTGGTTTATTAACTACGTCTCTCTCTCTCTCTCTCTCTCTCTCTCTTATATATATATATATATATATATATATTTATCATTTGTTTGTCATCGACGATTGAGGAAACCCGCAGCTGGAATTCCCAAAAGCCGAGCCCAAATTCAACCCCCCTCTGCTGGGATTCACAAAAACTGCAGAGGTTTGGAACTCCAGGGCGTGCATGATTGGTCTCATTGGAACCTTCTTTGTGGAGCTCGTGAGTCGTTTTTTTCCCCCTCGATAACAACCCAACCCCCCCTCGCACCCCTTAAAAAAAAGTTTTAACATTTTTGTTTTGGGTTTTACGTTTCAGATAATACATAAGGGGATTCTTCAGGTGATTGGAGTGGAAGTTGGTAAAGGCCTCGACATTCCTCTCTAAGCTACAAATGAATGATGCGCGCTACGACGAACCGTCTTTGTTTGGGTTGTGGGTTCAATGAAATATGCTACAGAGAGAGAGAGAGAGAGAGATTAACTGTATCACGAATTCATGCTTCTTGTTGTTTACATTCGTTTCACCACGTAAACGTAGAAATGAAACAAAGCTCGCTCTTTGCTAGCCAGATTTCAATTACTCTCACATTTAATTGTTCAAGTTTTCAAGCCAGTCACATGCCTTCCCATAGCAAGCAGAGTGAAAACTATAGAGGACCTCAGCAGAGACCCCAATCGCACCCTTGGAAATCCTTTAATACCCAGGTGATTGATAAGTTTAACTTTCCCTACAAATAGACATTCTCTATAAACATTCCGTCACTATCAGTAGAGTAGGGAGACTTGAGGGGTAAAAAAAATCTGATAAAAACTGTTCTGCTTATACGAATTATTTGTCTACAGATCATCTTATAGAGAGAAATCTCAGATGGATCTGCCTCCATATACACACATTACACGTACATAATATGCATTATACATGTTGATAACAAACAGAAACCGCTACAAGAATGAGTTATATGGAGTAGGCCGGCGATCCCACTTTTTTACCATATCCATTTCCTTTCCTATCTCATCCCAAGAACACTGGACTACATTACAAGAAAGATTTCATGAGAAAGACAGCTGCAGGTTACAGGGCCCTGTTGATCCGTGAATCTATGACCACCACTTTGGAGGACTCAGAAAATTCAAGGGCCTCCGCCAAGGATAACCGGGGATTTCTCCACGCACACTCTGCCCACTTCTTCATTCTTTCCCCTTCACTTCTCCTGTTCTGTTGAATGCAAAGTACTTCGGCATACCCACCTGCATACACATCATTCACTATCAGTAATTTCTTTCATTTTTCCTTTCTTTTATCTCTTTGACGTAGGTTAGTGAACTGTATAGAACATAAGTACAATATTGGCACTATTTCTTTCCATGGCGCACCTGATGTGACAAACGCAAATGCAGCCAACAATTGTGCTCATTTGAACAAAAGAATAACCTTTTGCTTGAACTATGGTTCAATTGGAGCCTTTGTCACATAGGTGCACAATTAAGCTGTCATGAACCCATCACAAAACTTCAATAGCAGATTCTCTGCATCAACTGGCTAAATGGGAAGGGAAAAACTCCTTGCATCATGGAGAGAAACATCATTATGTATAATTGGCAAGGCTGCCAGACTATTAGCTTTTGCTTCCAATTATACTATTTTGAGTAGAGCTGAACCAATTTACACATCCGCAACCAAGCGCCACTTTTCTCGCCCATTCAATTGTTGTTTTTGTTATTATTATTTATTTATTTGCTTGCTGAGGCATGCCTATACACATATTCATGTAGGTCAAGTATAGAACTGTGAATATAAGCATTGAGATACTGAACAATACCTCTTGCAAGGGCCACAATATCCCGTCTATCTATCTTCTCTTTTGCACCTGGGCAACCAAAGGGACAAAATGTCAATTAATCTACCATCTGGAGAAATATTTGAAGGACAAAAGACAGATTATTTCTCATACTTTCAGATTCCATAGGTGGAGCTTTGAGTAAATCTATTGCCCTTCTATAAAGTCCCTGCCAAAGATAGGATACTGAAAATATTATAAAAGCACAAGTTCTTATACTGATAATCATGACATTAAAATAATAATACTTAACATGCACGTTGTATCTTAAATTTTAATGTATCAAAACAAACAATGGTATAGTGGATTCTCTATGAGTACAGAAAGCCATGCATCTTTTACCTTTAAGACAAATAATATTATAGCAAAGAAAAAAAGTCATTTGACACTGAACCAATGTGGCAAGTCATTATCGTACTCATACAAAATTGTATCATTGCCCTGAGATAGGAAATCCTCATGCATGTACTCATGGAACAAAGAGCAAGGATAATACACAAATGAAGCCAAAGCTTAAGTTTTTTATGATACTAGAAGTTAATGTGCAAGTTTCAACCTCCTGAATCAAGATAGAACTTGAATGCTCTATTCTTGCTTTTTGCTTATACATTAGAGCTATGGAGGTCAAGATAACCCCAACTTTAGGATGATGAGAGCCTGCATATCATTCCATAGATCAAAATCAAATTGGAGGAAGGAAAAAAAGAAGCAAAAACTGCAGTGTACGTCACTTGAAATCAACCAAGGGTATGCACAACACCAAAACATTCTTCAGCTTTTTTTAATGCACTTGTCAGTGTCTCCTGAGCATCCTCAAAGTCCCTATGAAAATGAGGTTAGGATTCATGATAATTGGACCAAATTTTGACAGAGATGCAGCAATTAAGCCACTACCCAAGGTGCACTTCAAGCTGTCCCAAAGCACAGTAGGCAGCTACCGAAACTTCATCCACCGACATATTACAACCTCCTATGGCATACGGATCACTCAAGTCCTTACTCCCAGACAAGCCTGTAATAACTTTTTGGTATAACTCCTTTGCCGTTGAAAACTTCCGCATGACATGCAAGAGTTCACCGTATGACAAAGCAGCATTACCTACATATTGCAAGTCATTAAGTGTATTCCAATAACTTATATAAATAACTACTGAACAAAATGAACCTGTGCGAACAGAGCCCCTGTCATCCAGAGATCCCTGGAAATATGACTCAACTGCAAACGTGGACCAGCACTCAGCAAATTATAAACTTCAAACAATGAATATAAGACAATAAAAAGAAGGAAATGTTAGTCATACCTGTTTCAAGATTGCCAATAACAAGCTCAACAAGCCCTTTCACGGCCTTTGCCCCTGCATGCAGAACTCCAGAGGCATACTCACCGTTGGTTTCAGCTCCAGTTTCTTCAAAAAGTTGCATGCATTTATCCGCAAGCGCTGATGAAGTATCATCCTATATAGGAAGTAACAGTCTCCACGTGATTGAAATTTTAAATCAGTGATTTTATTTTTATATATTTTTTTTTCAAAGATGATTCCTGGAAAGAGAGAGAGATAAGGGCAATAAAAATATCACCGTTAAAGTGCTTTTAGACACTTACCAGTCCCAGCTCCAAATGGAGTCCAACAAGAGCCTCCAAGGCAAGAACTGGACAAACCAAAATCAACTTACGACTGAAGCACAGACTAAATACATATTCAAGGAAGTGCTACGGTTTCATATCACGATTTTGCAGGTAAAGAAAGTTAATTATTTCTATTTATTAACGACGTATGTTAGTTTATCTTTAATCACCTCTAATACCCAACGGAAAATGTGGCAGTTCTTGAATTCTCTGGAGAGTCTCTATTGCGTCATCAAATTTTCCTCTGGGAAAAAATATTGATGTAACGAACCATAAATTATTAAATTATAATTCTAACTTTTCAAAACAAAAGATTGAACTGCAAAGATAACAGGTACTAAAAACATAATGCCACTTTAAGGACAGATGAACATTTTAAAACAAAACAAAAGATTGAATTACAAACATAATAACAGAAACCAAATATAATTGCGCTCAGAAGCCAAAAGCAAGAATACTAAAAAAAGAAAAGCAAAGCAAAGATAATACCTTTCAGACAAAAGCGTAGCCATGGCAAGCAGAGCTGTTCCACCTGAAGTATCGTATTGGTGATTAGATAGGCACTGCTCCAACACCAAATGGGCTTGAGCGTAGGAATCATCTGCGCGCAGGGGCAACAAACAACAAAAGATCATGCCAACTTCCGGTAATTCTACCATCTCGATTGCTCAAAACAATGATAACAGAACCTGTTTTGAGAGATCTGGCATGACCCAACGCGTAATTGATCATTTGCAGAGCCACTGGATCAGTGCTCGAGCCCTCGCTGGAGTAGGATCGCCAAGTGCGCGGACAAATATGGGGAAACCTACGATAAATGTCTCTCCTTGCAGCGGTGGTCCCGGCGGCGGCAGCCACCGCCCTCGGGAACCTTGCGGCAAAGCGTGAGATGGGCGCAGACATGATTCGCATTTCGCGGACGCGGACAGACGGCGGCGATAAAGCGTTAGTCTGAGCTGCAAAAGTAGGATAGGATGGACGTGATCCACCGCCAACTCTGACGGGCTGGGCCAAAACGGCAGTACGGCACCAAGGTATTTGCTAAAAGCCTTTCTTTTCCAAATTTACCCTTGTTAAACTTAATTTATAAAAATATATTATATCAAATTTTATTAAATAAAATTTATCAAACAATCCTAATATTTCTATACAAATATATTCATATAAAAAATTATAAATTCAATAAAACAAAATTCATTATAGTTTCATGTAGAATGTACAAAATAAAAAAAATTATATTCAAAAATTTAACTGAATTTCATTTCAAATTAATTCGTTTCGATTATAGTTCCAACTTCACAACATATTTAATTATTTAAGGTGTACGTTTTTTCAACTAAATGTATGCCGATTGTTATTTGACTTGTCTAAGGTGTATGCATCCGTAAATTGTTATCCTTCAAATTTTAAAAATTAGAAGTGAACCAAATAAAAGTATAATGTTGTTTTATAATGAATTAGGATATATTTTGTATGAAGTATTTTCTATTTTTATTTTTAAAATGTGATAGTTATTTTGAGATATAAAAAATAAAAAAATCAAAAATAATTAAAAGATATTTTTATTTTAGGAGTTTTCTAACTTGAAAATAATTTTTTGTTTTTATTTTTTATTCAATTATTGCTTTTTGAAAACAAAATTAAAAAATACTTTAACCAAACATGTTATTAGACTCCATTATTATTAAATTGGGCTTCAAATTTTGGATTTAAGCTTTTGAAAAAATTAGAACTAAAACCAACCTAGATTAAGTTGGAATTGAACTGAATTAACAATTTAGTTTAATTTGTGTAAATAGTTTTTATTTCCAGTTTTGAGATCCAATTTTATATAATATCAATATTTAAATTTTAAAAATAAGATTAAAACAAATAGTTATTAATTATATTCATATAACATAGATATTTATAAAATATATTATTATTATTATTTTGTAATATTACTATTAAATATAAAGGATATTGTTATTATGACTAATTATATTTATACAAATGTATTAAGAAAATTATTATTTTGGATTTTATTAATACTTCGATTCAAATTTCAAGTTCAATCTATTTACTTTTAATTGCGAAACTATAATAAATACACTTTTTTTTATTGATTTTGATTGATATTATATATAAATATTTTAAATTTTTTGGTAAATTTTGCTTAATAAAAAAGTATTATATTTTTTTTTAAATTTAGATATAAACTATAGATAATTAAAATTTGTTAAGAATTTGCATGACAAACGAAATGGTAGCAACTAGCATCAATAAATCTGTTAAACAAAGTGAAGGTGTAAATTGGCTTGAATGTTATAGTATTATTCTAGTTCTATATCAATGTGACAATTTTGAACTTGTCTCTTCTTATAAATGGTCTTTGACTTTCACTAATTTGGAGAGGTAGGCCAAATTTATTCCAACAAAATCATGATCCTAACCAAGAAGCTGCTGGAAAGTGGAAAAAAAAAACGGCGGCAAAGTGCATGTGCATTTGGTTTAAGAGAACATCATTTTGCTTTAATTAAAGATGTGGGTGCTTATATCATATGATTTGGATAATGTAGCACATATCATATCATCTGTATTCGTTCACTTTTTCTTTCAAGAAACATACTAAATTTATCAAACCCTGCATTGCAAGCAATGCATATATGCCCCTAAAATCATGGTAAAGCGAAAGCGTTAAAGGAAGTAGATACGGAAATATTTTTTTCCTGATCAATAATATAAAATAAATAGATGTATTTAAAACAAGAATTAAAAAAAACTAAACTAAGATTAAAAAACATAATTAATTACAAAGCGGCTACGATGCTATCCTTCTATAAATTAACCATTTGTCCTTAAGCGTTGCAGCTGTCCTTGTAATATCCTTTATAGCATTGCGGTTAGTGAGATTTGAAGTTTCCTTCAATCTCTGCTGTTGTGGGTTTGAACAAACAATGCCAATCAACACGTTTGCATTCTCCATCGTCCTCTGCTTTCTCATGTCTTCCCCACCCACAAGTAACTCCTACTTTGTAATAATAATCCCTGCGGTTTCCTTTGCTTCCTTCAATTAATGTATGTTAAAAAATTGATAATTTGTTATTAGTTCTCTTAATTCATGTAAAATGTGAAATGTGTAGGTGGGATTCAACTCATACTAGTAAACAACTGCATGGAAAGCGTTTGGCCAGGAATCCTTGCAGGTGCTGGCCACGCCACCCCAAATGATGGCGGCTTTCACCTCGCCAGCGGCGATGAAGCTATCGTCAACGTCCCGGATAAGTGGTCCGGCCGAATCTGGGGCCGCCACGGCTGCTACTTTGACAATGCCACAGGAAAGGGCTCTTGTGACACTGGGGACTGCTCTGGTGGCCAACTGCACTGCCGCGGAACCGGGGGAGTGCCACCAGCAACCGTCATTGAGATGACATTTGGGAGCTCCTTCTCACCGCTGCACTTCTATGACGTGAGCCTGGTTGATGGGTTCAACCTTCCGGTGTCAATGGCACCAGTGGGTGGCGGCATTGGGTGCGGCGTGGCAGAATGTGAGGCGGATGTGAATGTGTGTTGCCCGTCTGCGCTAGAGGTAAAGAAGAAGGGACGTGTGGTGGGCTGCAAGAGCGCGTGCCTGGCAATGGGCTCGGCCAAGTATTGCTGTACAGGCGAGTACTCAAACCCCAAGGCCTGTAAGCCTACACTCTTTGCGCATCTCTTCAAGGCTATATGCCCAAAGGCGTATAGCTACGCCTTTGATGATTCCTCCAGCCTCAACAGGTGCCGGGCCTCAAGATACGTGATCACCTTCTGCCCTCCCAACTCCAAATGAGAACCACACACATACACTACACGTTTGAGGGGAGAAATACACTACACGTTTGAGATAGTAAATTAATGTACTCTGTAATAAGCAAATGGGTCCCGGGTCCGGTATTGCAGTTCTTTTCTGATTCGAGTCGTTTATTTGATTCAGTATATTTGTGTCATTGGGCCCACAGGACGTCGTCATTTATGCAGAGTAATAAAGCAGCCATTTTTTGTATTTCTGGATACATTAAAGACATTAAAGAAAAAAATAATATCAAAAGACAAACAACAACACAAGTTCTGAGAGTAATGCCAAAACAGGCTTAAAGAACACAACATACTACATCCTGACCATTCATTCATCCGCATCTACACCCAGGGATGAACTAGTTTGAACGAAAATATAGCATCAGGAAGGACCAGCTCCTAGTAGCAAAGGAGCCGCTTCCTTTTTACTCCCTGATTTTATTTCATCTGCTTGGTTTACTGCCTCCAAAGCCCTAAAAGGTGACTGAAAATGCAGACTAGCAACATCAGGTGGTGGAGATGCATCATCCTCGGGAAGGACCAGGAGTCCCTTCTCTTTTAGGGATGATGGCTCATTGTAACATGTTTTCCAGAGGGAGTCCACCAGCAGCCTCTCCTCCTTAGCAGCCCCAAGATCCTCAGGTGACATCATGCTGATGCTTTTTATCCGTTCTCGAAGAAGTTCTTTCAATTTCTCATCATCTTCGCCTATGTTACCACCATCACCCTTCCCACCAGCTTTGTCTCGGACAAGCTCAGCAAGACCATGAAGGGCGGCCTCTCGGACATCAGCATCATCGCTGGCACCAAGATGAATCAGTATGCGCAGGAAACCAAGCTCAGTTACTACCTTGCAGTCTGACTCCTTCTCACGCAGTAGATAATATATCAAGTTCAGGGCTTTCCTGGAAAAAGTTGAAGTTTGCGTTAAGAAATAGAGTAAAAAATGTTCTAGCAAAAAGCCAGCTACAGAGCATTATGTTTATTATGACTAACTGTTTAAAACGGAACGGCCCACATTAAAGACTTCTTGTAAAGTTCACCTTTGAAATTTAACACTTTCAGAGGTCAAAGCATCTTTTAGACCAGCATAACCATTAGCAAGACGAAATGCACTGAGACCTGGCTTGTTTTGGCGGATTAATGCTGAAATAATCCCAAAGCATAAGCTACTCAAAATAGCTTCCTCATAAAAAATTATAACATTAAGTAAAACATCAAAAACCTGGGATCCACTATACGAACAAAAGCAAATGCAACCTGATTAGGACCAAAATCTACTGAATTTATACAAGAAGTAAGATTACTCACAGGATATCGCACCAAGTGCTTTGGTCCGAACAGTTACATCAGGGTCCGAGGTGAAATTAGAAAAAAGAGGCTCAAAACCATTGGCATCCATAACCATCTGTTGGCTCCTGGGGTTGTTTTGAACAATGGTAGTTACAACCTCAGCAGCTTTTGCTCGAATTCCAGCATCTGAATTCTTCAGGTATCCAAGTAGAGGGACTAATCCACCAATTGAATGAAGGTCTGTCACAGACACAACAAGAGACACGCTAAAATGACTACTTTCACTTGTACAAGAAGATTATAAAATGTAAAGAAACCTTTTAAATAAATTATTTTGTGCAACTTTAGTTTTCTAAGAATTTTAGTCCAAACCAAAATATTTATTTAGTAGATATAGACTGTAGACGAACTTATGGAACAAGGACGCACTATAATCACAAAATAAATTTAAACAGGAGCATAGCAAGAAAGTTTGTAACAAACAAGACGTAAAGAAAGGGAAAAAGATGAAATCATTTGTGAAAGTTTTGAGGGCATGATTGTAATGCTTCAATAATATAATTAGACCTGGAGATAAATGTGGAAAAAAAAAACTTTTAATGTAAGTTTATAATAACGGAAATTGTGTGGCAAGAACTAGAACCTCCTTTATTATAACAAGTCGATAACCAAGGGACTCTGGAAATGTTTCACATACCAAGCACAAACAAAAATAAAATTACTATAATAAAAAGTGATGATTGATAAATGCAAAAAAATAAAAATAAAACAGGTGAACTATAAAGGTAAATGTGAATTACTAATAATGGAGAATAACTACAAGACAAATATTAGGGATGATCAAAGGTTGCAGAAGCATACCATTGGCCATGTCAATGGACTCAACATGCTCTTGTAGTTCATCCAACATGTCTGTGAAAAATGAAAGATACCGGTTATTTAGAAACTTATCAGTCACAACAGATAGAAAATGGTCAAAGCAACAAGATGCAAGTTACAGTACCTTCGATTTGTGCATGAGTAACCCCTTGAGCCTCTAGAACTTGCTCGGGAGTCTGCATAACAAGGGTAATCTCTTTCATGCGCTTTATAACATCGACACTCTGCGATTGCATAGCTTCCGTGAACCATTTTCGGTCCTCTTCACTAATAAAAAGCAAATCAATCAATCCAAACGCAGCAGAGGCAAATGACAATTCATGAGAATCAAGTGTTGCAACACAACACAGTGAGTGTAATACTGCAATTGCTCCCACAACTTTTTTTTTTTTTTGTTTAAAAGAGACCTACAAAGATTATGCGAAATTTAAGCCTTCTGGGTTGTTCATGTTAATTTTTCAATTTTTTCTTCATCGGCTTTGTCCTGTATGTTTGCTTTAGCTTTGGTCAATCATCATCTTACTTTTGAACAACTATCTCTAACTCAAATTCAATCTATGGTCGCATATCAAAAGTAGTATTGATGGAAATAAAAATAATAAAAAAGAGAGAATGCTAATTCGGAAATTAATTCAAACGTCAAAGATTACTATGGTTTGTTAATCCAATTTATTAAAAAAACAATCAATTAATCCATGTGATCTACGAACAGGGTTGTTAACAATTATAGCCTACCAGTTGCTGAGGTGTGAAATAAAGCCACTTGAATCTAGCTCAGAAACAAACAAAAGAAAAGAAAACAGATTTTACGAAAAAAACAAATGGAGAAAAAAAAGGAGGGAAAACCTGAGATTTCGAGTTGGGGCAGAGACATCGGAGTTAGCGATGCTCCATTTAAGCAACCCGTTCCAATCAGGTCCGCCCTTAGCCATTGCCAATCAAGACTGGAGATTATTCGAAGCGAAGAAGAACAGGAAACGAAACCCTAGACAGTATCGAATTAGTGCCCAATACCAAGGATTGGTGTAATGCGAGGCCGAGGAACACGCCTCAGCGACCTAAACGAAGGGACGCGAATGGTCCAGAAGTTACCTGTGTTGTCTTTGACTCTTTGTCGCTGTTACTGCTTCGCATTCTCTTCGGGTCGGGTTATAAGGATTTGTATATAACTTTATTAAATTATAAATATTAAGTACATACTTATCAATATTAAGTTATTAGTAAATAATATTTACTAATGTATTTTTTATGTTACTAATAAATAAATAATCTTTTAATTCTAATTATTAATATATTACTTAAAAATAAATTAACATATAAATTATAATTAATAAATATAATGACATTACACTCATCATACATCATATACGGATTCTTAAATGAGTCGCTTGCTTTAACAAATTACTATCAAGCTTAATTAAATAATTCAAATGTGCATTGCTCACTTAAAAATGCCTTATGAGATTAAGACATTGCATTTCACCTTATATCTCCTTTCTATTTCCCAATGTTAATGATGTGAAATAATTCCCACAACATTCATAAAGCACATATAGACATATTATAATATATAAGTCTAATTTATTATAACATGTGAATATAAATGATGAATCAACAATGAAAAAATATTATAAAATATATATTTAATATTTGTTCATGATTTGAATTATATATTATAATTTATTTAATTACAATTTGAATTATATTTAATGAAAATGCTAATATTATTTTAATAATTTAATGTTAAATTACCTAGACACATGAGTTTTATTTTAAAAATGAATGATTTATTTGAAAGGATACACACTGGCAATACATTAAAGTTATATTTCAAATTAAGTTAACTTGTAAAAGTTATAAAATTTAATATAAAACTTAGTCATGATATTTAAATTCGTATTTATCATGATCATTATTGGAAATCCAATTTTATAAGCTCGTTTGGTTATATATGCATAAATTATAAGGTGTGTGTGTGTGTATATATACACGCAAAATATTTGAAATTTAAATTATTAACTCATTATATAATTTTTATACTTTATGAATTTTATATATCACATAAAATAATTAATAGTTAATAAATTTACTATATTACTATTTTATTATTTTAAGAATTTTATAAAATTCACACCATTAGGTTTTAATATATATAATTAATTGCAACATAATTTTTCTTATTAAATTTTATAAATCAATATTAATATTATTTTAAATTTAAAAATCATATCTATTTTTATTAATGTAATGGTTAATTTAAAGTAAGCTCTATAATTTCTGAGATTAAAGTATTATAATTAAACATATAAAATACACATTTATGTTTATTAGTTCACGTAGATATATTTATGCAAATATATAATTTTTATATTGATTTTCCTTTATTTTGTTATGTTATGGAATAGTTTGATTATATTAAATAATAATAAATAATTATTAAAGTGATTTAGAATAAAAAATTATATTAGTCGTCCTCGATCGAGTCAATCAATAAGTAGATATACACTATATATATTGATCACTCTTCCAAATATATAGTCTATCATTAAGTGGCATGCCGTTTGGGGAGTCACCACTTATTTGAAAGCCTAATCAATGGACATGCATAAGTGTTAAGGTCTCTATATGAGGAGACCGATTTGATAGCCAAAGTAAAGGGTCCGGGCTTGTACACAATCCAATTCTAGGCACGCTTTTGGTATATAATTCCGAGTATGAATTATATGTCCTACATCTGCTAACTCGAACCGAACCGTAAAAATAAAAACATATTAATTACGGGATATTCGAATGGCTTTAGATCTAATTTCGGTTATTCGAATAACCTAGTTCTGAAGTTTTTTTTTTTAAACCCCCTATAACTTCATGTTGAGCCAGAAAAATATTTGAAGGCTTTCAGTACTTTATATTTATGTGTTTTTTTCTTTGTTATTAATATTGGATCGTTTGTTATTTTCTTCATTCCATCATCAATCACGTTGCATTAATGCATTGCATGACATTGATCTTTGATCATTGATCAATATCAAGAATTCAAATGAAGAGGTACGAAGATCATGATTTGGGTCCCGACCGCGGGATCGAGTTCGAGACGGACGACGAGGAAAACCTGGCAGAGACCGATGGAGGGACGACCACCGAGGAAGACGATTCTCAATTTTATGCCTCTTCACATTCTTCCTCAAATCCATCCAATGCCCAATTGTTGGGTCCCGGTTCCACCACACGCCTCCCATGGCCTCAAAGCTACAGGTATACGTACGTGTGTGTGTGTTTGTGTGTATATTATGTATATATTACAGATGTTTTTTTTTAAAATTTCTTCCTTTATTTAATCAACCCACAAAATTCATTGTTTTGGACGCTCAGATTTCTTGTTCAATTGCATGCGTGTATATATGTATGGGAAACCAAAGCGTCAAACGTCAAATAATGAATAGCTACAAATGAGTGGTTTGATTTCTTGCGGCCAAACTCATTCTTGCATGCAGCAAGGGTTTGATATTGTAGGAATTGAATCTTAGGTGTTCGTTTTCTATAAATGTGACTTAGATTATAGAAAAGCTACACAACTTTGTTAGTGATGATTGTGATCTTTTGAATACTCTTGTCATTCTAATATATGCTTGTTTTGTTGGATTGGTTTGATGAATATTCTATCCCTTAAAAAATGCTGACATATATATCTATATTAATTGTATATATTTGTACATATATACCGTTTCCACAATCTCATATTCTTGTAATCCGGTCCCCACACACGAAAATGTGCAGGTATACAAAAGCTTCCATTCCATGCATACGAACTAATAAATACACGTACACTTAGCTTGCATTACTCCAATCCCCCCGAAGGACCACGCATGTCATTCATCTCTCTCTCTCCCACTCTCTCTCCTTTGTAGTTTCTATACTGCAACGTGGGCAATATATATATGCATCAATTTGATTTTGTAAATCCGACTGGCTTCATTTAATAGAGTAGGAATGGACCATACTCATGCGAACTGTGTTTTGTTTCACTATGGTCGTGGCAGGCAATCCATGGACATTTACACGAGACTGGCCACCCCACCCATTGGTTTTTTAAACGAAGCCAGCTTGACAGCCAGGAGCAGCAGCTTCTTTGAGGGATCAGCGCACAGGCGGTCTCACCTATCTGAACCAGAGTCCTCCCCACTGCTTAGCAAATCCCCTGTCCTTGACACGGAAACAAGTTTATTATTAGGACACAGGAAATCGCCGGCCTCGTCATGCATTGAACCATCTGATATCACGGAATTCCGACAGCAGCACTGTTCATTTGCTCAGGCTGTCCTTAATGGTAAAGCTCTATTAAGTACATTTATTTCTTAGCTTTGCCTTACAAACAACAAAAGAAAATAGAAAATTAAGAGAGGAAGTAGCAATTAAGAGAGGAAGGACTTAGAAAATTGTGTGACTGCTTGAATTTGATTCCAGAGTATATAATATATTAGAATAAATATAAAAGAAAATAATTTATACAGTGAAATTATATTTTTCTTTGTTTTTTTACTCTTAGTTTTATTTCTAATTTTTCTATACCTTAAAAAAATAAAATTCAGGCACCAATGTTCTATGTGGTATAGGCCTTCTGACAATTCCTTTCGCAATAAAAGAAGGTGGCTGGTCAAGCCTCGTACTGCTCATTCTGTTTGGTATCATTTGTTGTTATACTGGGATTTTGTTGAAACGTTGCTTAGAAAGCTATTCTGGCCTCCAAACTTACCCAGACATCGGGCAGGCTGCTTATGGCACTGCTGGTCGCATCGTTATTGCTGTAAGTTTTCAATGCAAGTGTCCCCATCAAGCCTAGTCCTTAATCTTTCATTTGTATATTTATTACCATTTTAACGACATTAATGCTAGTTATTGTCATGCAAGGCTAATGATTGGGTATTGTTCAATGCAGATAGCACTTTATATAGAATTATATGTGAGTGCAAATCATTTTTTCAATCCTATTTTATTATTTATTTTATTCATTCATTTTGTATTACAAGTTTTTTTTACTTTTGCAGGCTACTTGTGTTGAGTTCATGATTATGATGAGCGACAATCTGTCATCTATGTTCCCAAATGCTCGCTTGAATTTTTTTGGACTTTATCTTAGTTCTCATCAAGTGTGTGCCATCGGATCAACTTTAATCGTTCTCCCCACAGTTTGGCTTCGGAATCTTAGCATACTTGCTTACCTTTCAGGTTTTCAATCATCCTTTACAATGATCCACACTTCATAAAGGAGTAAATTAAATTTAGTTTCTTTCCCAGCTTCGCTCTTCTAAACTAATTGAAATTCTAAATTTTTTTCCCCAAGTGTATCATTGTTTGCAATGAATTCCCCATAGTTAATTATTAATTAATCAAATCATTTAGTTATAACAAAAACTATTTGCAACTAGAAAGTGTGCAACATAAATTCAATTGTAAAAAAGTTTTATAATTATAAACATCATGGGTTATAAATGGACTAATTCATTAGAAGTTTTAGGCATTCACCCTTTCTAATATTGTACATTCTATCAGTCTATTTACCTTGAAGTCATTCATTTGTAGCTGGAGGCGTTGTCGCATCTCTATTGGTGGTGCTCTGTTTGCTATGGGTTGGGACAGTGGATCAAGTTGGGTTTCATCAAAGTGCAACTTCTTTAAACATTAATAACCTTCCCGTCACTGTTGGTATGGTTGGTTTTTGCTATGGTGGCCATTCAGTTTTTCCAAATATTTATAACTCAATGACAAAGCCATCACAGTTTCCATGGGTTCTCATACTCAGGTAATTTGCAAGCAGTACAGGGTACTTATTTTTGTAATCCAGTTTGCCTAATTACAGAAATTTCTAATGCATTTTTTCAGCTTTGGTAACATTAATTTCTTCTGCTGCAGCTATGCCATATGTTGTTTTTTGTACACCGGAGTAGCAGTTTGTGGTGTTCTGATGTTTGGGGATGCTGTCAGCTCGCAGTTCACTTTAAACATGCCCAAACAATTTGTGGTTTCCAAAATTGCAACTTCTACAATGGTATGATCATCTATGAAGTATGTTCTTATAAAACTAATGTAGAATATTGTAGAAAGAAGTATTGATGAATATGTTTCATGCACCTCCTCTCCTTAGGTGTTCAGTCCAATTACAAAGTATGCTTTAACAATTACCCCAGTGGCACTTTGTCTAGAGGAATTACTGCCTTCAACAACTTCCCCTCAATTTTATTATGTATGTATGCTTATTAGATCAACCTTGGTGATTTCAACATTGGTCGTCGCCATGACGGTTCCATTTTTTGGTAGGACACCTTCTATTTCACCACATGCACACACAAACTTATTTACCATGAATTAGAAACATATATTAGCCATTGTTTGATCTGGATTTACAGGCTCCTTGATGGCTTTCATTGGATCATTCCTCGCAATGTTTGTGGTGAGTTTTTTTTTCCCTGTAAAGTGTTTGCTAGCATTTTATCATCTTTGGCATGCAAATAGTTTTGCTGCTTAATGATATGTCATATTTATAACAGGCTATTATCTTCCCATGTGCTTGCTATCTCAGAATATTCGGTGGAAGATTAACCAAGTTGCAGGCAAGTATTCCATCTCTAGTCATTTACATAATTACATCTGTGGTATATGTTACTGCTTCAAGTGACTTTTCATCATGAGATGTTAATATATATCATGGCACTGTCCTTTATTTTAGATAGCAACATGTGCTTTTATAATAGCTGTGGGCTTCGTGTCGGCTTGCTTGGGCACATATTCTGCCGTTGGAAGAATAGCTGAAAACGTGACCTAAAATTAGGAGTGACGGGAAATCGTTGCAGCACGGGAGAGTATAACATGACTTAGCTGACAGTATAACACAACTTAGCTTCTACCAATGCAGAATGTGCTGCAGGAAAATGACTTGGTGAAATCATGTAAACAATTGATTTGTTGTCATATTGAAGCTACCCCAAACAAGCACTAGGCGATCTTTGTTTTGAATGAGAGGCTTTAAGGTTCAAAAAGGTTTTGTATTGATTTAAGTAAGCAGATTTTGCTGTGTAAATGATATGTTGTGCCAAGCAAACAAAGAACACTCTCCAAGAAAATGTATCATGCATACATGTAATAGAAGTTTAGTAATAACTTAGTTTAAAATTTAAAAGTTGAGATTCTCATTGAACTAGTATGCTCCTATATAAATTCTGTTTTCTTTAAGCTTATTTTCTTCGGCTGTTTCATTTCACATAATTTCATTTTTTGTGAAATGGGGGTTAAATAAATTTATCAATAATATCATGAAATATTATTGTTTTTCAAGAAAAAAATTATCAAATTGCACAATATACTCTAAAACCTCACTTGCACTTTGAATTTATGTTTCAAAAATTCAAAGATTAGCCCTTCTGCATTTTTTTAAAAAAGTTCACTGAAAATAAAATTATTTGTTAATAACTATTGTAACATCATAAACTGTTAATCAAATGTATGTGCTAACTACGGAAGTTGAATACAATATGTTTCTATATGTTTAATGTAAGCATACGATAATAACAATTATATGTTAATTTATAAACAAATATTTATACCAGAAATGCAATTTATAACATTAGTGTGTTAAGTCATTTGTTTAAATGGGTCTTTTGTTACGTTTACATTTTAAAATAATATTTACCTTATCTTAAAAAAAAAAAAGTTCATACCTGTGACTATAGAATGTGGCGTGTGATAAACATGTCAAATCAAGCTCCAGTTAGGCTGTACCGATTTGCCTCCTTGAATTGCTAATGTTGTTGGGGGTTGAAGGAGGCTTGAGTGGTGTTGGATGACAAGCGGCCACATCAAAAAAACTCACACCCCCATTATCCGATTTCCCAAAATGTTGAATTCGTTCACCATAAGAATTTTGTAATCTTCCATGGTTTGAACTACCTCCTCTGCCTCCATGCCCATAAAAAAGAGGGTTAAAGAGCCAGGGTTTTGGAATATTTATCGTACTATTGTAATACTAACAATTAATAACATTGGATTCTTTTGGCATCACCACCCTGCGCATACGTACATATATATATTGATCGTATTTACAAAAGTAATGAACAAAATAATTATAATTAAATAATTTAAATTATTTTTTATTTAATTATTCAGTAACTATAATTATAATTATACTTGTTCATTGTTTTAATTTTGTATATATTAAAATTATATATATATGTACACACACACACGGACAACTCCTTAAACCCCTACTGCTACCACAAAAGATAGAAAATGAGGTGCTTGATTACGTAATATCACTAACATCAATTCGATTGTTAGGATTTGAAAAATAGATTATTATATTTGCATCAACATAAGCATGCCATGACATGAAAAAACTTTCAGTTTTGAAAGAAAAAAGAAATCTTAATTGTGAATCTTTCTTGAAAATTCTTCGAGGATAAATTTCATAAAGTCTTCGTCTTTTCAAACTTGCATTTTAAATATTTTTAAAGTAAAACTTATCAGAGCCAAAATAGGTATAAAGCCTAAGATCCTAAAAGTATTAATTCTTTCTCTTAATACTCTTAGAACTTTTTTTTATTACATTAAAGCTACTCTTAGTGGCATATGTTTAATTGTGTCTATTTGATTAGTAGTAACTTTAATCCTCCATTTTATTCTTTTATATTTTGAATCAAAACCTATCCCCTTAAACTAAAAGACCTAGACAAAAATGAGTGATGAAAGCTAGTATATTAATATTAGACTTTGTAGGTGCTAGTATGTTCAACCTAAAAGTGATAATAAGCCAAAAATATTTAATAAACGGATTATAAAACTTTTATAAGCCATTTATAAATCATAAGCAGATAAATCAATTTTTAATTCAACAAGAATACGTCATGTCTTTAAAACTTAAAATTTATTTATTGATCATTTCACTTGCATACAAGTTATAAATACTTTACTATGCAAATATTTTTTTCTACTTATAAAAAATTCATAAATGTCTTATTTTTAAAAGACAGGCAAGCCTAACCAAACGAGCCTTAAAACTAAATACACATGATTACGCCAGTATAGGCCATATGATCACTGACTACATTTATCTCGACCCTAACATTACATGTTTTATGCATGCAGTCATGCGAGCAAACAACATGGTAGAAACGACTGAAACTCACGAGCCTGGCATTGAATTATTGACCACGTTTGGATTGACGTCCAGTGCCACCCAATCATCATTGCTCATTGGCAATACCTTTCCATAGTTGGCCCCAGGCGGGAATGTCATATTTGGTGATCGCGGTAAAACCATAATTTTCTTCGATGGCAGTGAACTCACGCCAGCCGCCTGCTCAAAATTCAAGCCAGACGAATCAGGAGTACACCCCGATAATTCAGAAGATGAATATGAGACGCCTTCAGACCGGGAAGAACTTGTTTCTAGCTTTCCTGTAGCAGCACCTGATTTTGGTGATGTAATGGAAGTGCTGGCTTTAGCATCGATTGGGACTTCAACAGATTCAGTTTGGTCTTTGGCTGATACATTGACATTAAACTATTTTAGAAACAAATGGCACTTCAAATTAAATTTTCTCAAATTTAATTTGTAACTATTCACAACTACACTAACAGTGCAGTTTGCACAGCTGATAAATAAAACCCACTTGGTGGATTTCAGCACAGCACACAATTCCTGAAATTATTTTATTGACTGTCCAGCAAGCATTTTACGAGGCTCAATCTGATATTACCTCCACCAGCAGACTTTATATCTTCTATGTTATCTACTAACTTAAAAACATATCCGATTGCATCCATGCTTATATCCCCAATCTTTCAGCTTCAAATTAGAAAAGTAATTCAATTGTGCTACGTAACAAGAGAAGTATTTAGAATCCACTTTTGTTAAGACTGAATTCCTTCTGGTACAATTTGTGCACCCTTAAAATCTGGAGACATTGAGATTCCAAAAACCAGAGCGGAAAAAATAGAAGCTACAGGCCATAAGAAACAAATTTATCGATTTCTGAACACCCAGAAAAGGTTCGGTTTAGAAATTTTAGACTCCAATAGTCAGATCAACTGATCAAGCATAACGAAGCTTAACCAACCTTTCAAATTGGATAACAATTCATTAACTTAAGACACTTCTATCACATAACTTCAACGTGTATGGTAATTATCCAGTAAGGTCAATCAGACAATTTTCAGACAGCTTGGAAATCTTACCAATAAAATTATATATTTGGTAAAAGGTGAACTATCAACTGGAAGCATCAGGTTACCTGTATTCTTCTCAGGTTGCTCCTCGATTTCTATATCTCTGACATCTTTTTTCATACCAGGTGCGTTGATCAAGCTTGAAGAACCTTTTTGTACTTCGCAATTAGGAGCACCAACTTTAAGGCTTTGACATTCTTAAATTAAATGGAAGCAGTAGTGTCATTCTCAAATCAATTAATCATGCAATACACAAACACTAAAAGCCAATCAAAATGAGTAACTTTCAAGAAAATTACCTCTATTTTTCTCATGTTCTTCCTTGATAATTATATCTCTGGCCTTTAGATTGCAACTAGGAGTATCAACTTTAAGGCTTGGACATAGTTGAGCTAGATAGAGAAATACTTGAGTGTCATTCGCAAAACAATTAATCATGTGATACACAAACTAAAAGTCAACCAAAAAGTAACTTTTCAGAAAAATACCTCTATTCTTCTCAGGTTGTTCCTCGATAGTTATATCTCTGGGTTTTGGATTCATATCAGAAATCTTGATCAAACTTGAAGGGCCATTTTGTACCTTGCAAATAGGAGTAGTGACTTCAGGGCTTAGACGTGCTTTACCTGAATGGCAGAGAAACGATATATTGTCATAGAAGTTTAATATTACATTGAAGTCTGAACAAGTTCACAATGCATATTTATGAGGTTTCAAAACAAAAATTAAGCTCATTAATCATTTCCAACAACAATTACATTTTCATATGGTCTAAGCACAGACCTGAAGTACTCTAATTTCAGAGAGAGAGAGAGAGAGAGAGAGAGAGAGAGAGAGGGGGGGGGGGGGGGGAGGTTGTACTGTACTCACGTTCCATTAAAATCATGTATGCAATCTTTGCTGCGCTGATCTCTGCCAGCTTCTTACTTTTTGCTTCGGTTCCTCGAAATATTTCCCCGTCAATTATCACCTTAGAAACAAAAACTGGCATATGAGCAGCACCAAATATGTTTGTATCATATGTTGGTGCAACAAAACCTTCTCTCCGTGCAAGCTCTAGTAAAGCATTCTTGAATAATTCCTGATAAAAATAAAAATAGAAAATAATAATTTTATAAAATTTAAAAACAAAAAAAAAATGTTATTGCATTCATGATTATAAATATAGACCCCATGTAAAAAGACCAAAAGCAACTAAGAAAACTAGCCTCTTGAGGTCTATCTGCTGACAATGACTGAAAAGCAACTTTTGCTGCTGCATTCTCAGCCTCCTTTTTTGTGCCAAAGAATCCAAAACTCTCAAAAGTCTGTTCATCAACTGTGACCTTAGACTTGAAACGGCGATCATGAGAAGGGCCCTCAGTTTCATAAGTATACGTAGGCAGAGTACACTTCTTCCTCTGAGCATAGATCTGCAACTGGCCCTTGTACATATGTCTCCCAACTGTGACAAAACAATGCAAAACGAATCCCCTCTATAAGCATTTGAACAAGATATTAGATGCACAGTGGTTTTCACAACTAACATTATTTTACAAAACCAATGATGCAAATAATTTCATTAGAAAATAAAGCCACCAAAAATAAATAAAATCTATTATCACCTTCAGAGCCTATTATATCATTGAGAGAATCCAGGGAATCCCCATGAGTCTGAGGACCAGGAAAAATTGCTGTCCCATTGATGGGAGGCTCATTTTCCAGATAAGAACCTACACGAACAAGTAACAACCTTCAAAGGTCAAAGTTATGCATAGCCTGCACACTTGGTATAAATCCAAAAAATTATTAGGAAGCTCAATATCACTGTCTATAGAAGGTGCATTTCTTGAGCCTTAAAACGGAAATTTAAAGGGTTTAATATAATCTGAGACTGAATTGTTTCATAAGAAGATAGTTACTGCCAATAACAAAACTATTCTGACCTGTTGACTCTTTATGATCAAGACAATATAAAGTCCTACTACTAGCCAGGGGATCTTGAAAAGCTTTGTTATGATCATCGTAGGAAGAAATACGATCAAAATTGGTGTCTACCCTCGGACAACCTGCACACATGATGACAGAGCAGAATGAAAAGTAAATGTTCATTTTTAACATATGCATGATTCACAATGAACGAAGTAAATTGATATAGGAAAAAAAGAGAAGGGCAGTAGAGAACTTACAAGAGCTCATATGTAAGAAACCAAACCAAACCAAACAGAACAAAGAAATCAACATTGACAAGCTTGTTACATATTTATCTGATCCTAATATAGATCAGTGTTAGTAAAAGGGTGTTTTTGGCAGTTCATTTTTTATTATGAACAACTGTATAAAACACCTAAGGATCCGTTTGGTAAGGTTTTAAGAAATTTTATTTTTATTATTCTTAGTTTTTTGAAAATTATTTTAACAACGAGTTTTTTCTGTGTTGGAACTTGGAAGGGTCTTTCAGGAATGAAATTAAAAATTGACAAAATTTCATAGCAATATATTAATATTTTAATGTTATATGTTGAAAAAAAAAAGTTGTACAATGGTGAAATATACTTTCATTCTTTGAACTTCAAAATCAAAATAACACAAAATAAAAACATAAACAAAAAAAATGGCATGGCGACCTTACTGAACTGGCTCTGAAGTGCGTGTGGGAGTTTATTTTTGTTTATGCCGTTTACCGTTCATAACTTCTCATAAACAATGTAAGAGTCAGGTTCGGGAAAAAAAAATTAAAGCCCAACTTTCTCAGCCAGTTATTTGGGCTTAGATAATGCTGAAAATTCCCAGGCAAATTAATTAAGATAACTATTGAAGAAACCGATGAGGCAATCTATTTGAAGGCCAGAAAATAACAAACTAAACCAGAACAACTCTCACCTGTAACATTCTTGTCGGCAAGGAATTTTGGGCAAAAATTAATCTGGGGATCTTCCATAGTTGCCAAAACATCAGTGGGCAGCGAATTATGTAGACTAATGCCGCCGCCGCCACTGGAGACACCTGAATCTAAATAAAATACAAGGTGTCAACAAGTGTTTAAGCAATCCTCAATTTCAATAGATACAAGTATAGTAGCGCACTTACGTTTGTTGTGGTGACCAGTTGAAATTTCTGTATATTGGGTACTGGAAGGAGAGGTAAAAGGGTTGGACGAAGAAGGAGGGTTGTAGAGATGGGGGTGGGAGAGCTTGAGGGAGAGGGAAGAAAGGTTGGGGTCGAGATCGGGGTCGGAGGAGGCAGAGAAGTGAAGGAAAGCGAGCCTGGCGGCTTCGTTGCAGGCTTGCTTTAAGGAGGTGAAGGAGGAGGGAGCGGCGGTACGGAAGGTGAGGCCGTTGACGGTGACAGCTCCGGAGAAGCGGAGGTTGTGAGCTGGTCCTTCCTTGGAGTGCTCGTACTCGGGTAGCGACCATGCCTTCTTCTGGCACATCTCCATAAGCTTCGATTTGAACATCTCTGCCGTTTCGATTCGCTGATCAACAACAAAGATAAAACAGAAACAAACAAAACACAAAGGTGAGCCTCAGCCTCGATGATGTTTCTTTGCAATCGTCGGACCACTTCCGCATTATAATTTACTCTCCAATGTACCGCCTTTTTTTTCTAAATTCTAAACACGCAAGTAAAGTCGTCCTTGGGAGTTGCAGTTATACAGTACGTACATCGTATATTCGTATCTGATAACTTATAATGATGGTTCTAAAAAAGAGGGAATCGGTGTTCCATTTTCGCATTTAATATTATACTAATTTTATTTATATCAGTTCTTAACTTTGTAAGCGAAAATATATTATAAACTATATATTAAATCTATTAATTGTGAGAAATTTTAATATTAAACATAAATTAATGTTGAATATGAAATTAGCATTAAATATTACATGAGCGTAAATTATTAAATATTATTATTCATTATAACAAAAACAGTTAAATTATCAATTTGAATTATATTCGAATATTTTGAAATTTAAAAACATAGCTTGGTGATGCTATAAATACAGGCGATTCAAAATATTATTAGTTTTTTTTGAATAAAAAATAAATGACAAAATATTATTTAAATGATCTCAAAGCAATACAGTATTTTAGAATATTTTTAAAATTGCATATATTTTGTAGGCTACTAATGTGAGCAAAAGGGAGTTGACCAACTCATAAATAAATAAATTGTAAAAAAACAAGCACACGAGCGAGCAATTATAGAGACACTAACTCTTAATAATGGTTCCAGATAAACACTCTTTGTTGACTTTCTCTTTTACTAATTAATGAAAGTTTATGCTCTTACTATTTTATAAGCTCAAAGTTAACTATTCAATTTTATGGTTAATTGAAAACTCAACTGTTTTTTTTTATGTCTAGTATTTGAATGACATTATTTCATGATTCTTTTAACCATTATATCCTTTAACTTTTCCCTTCTTAAAATAAAAAAGCCCGACAAATTATATGAATTAAGAAATATTTCTAAAAAAAACTCTACCAATGTTTTTTTCTGCTTTTTTTTTTTTGACACTACAACAAGAAGCACATTTTCAACTCTATTCATTTGTAGTTGTTTTTTTTAATTCACTACAAAAGCATGTTGTTTTCTAACTAAAATTTGTTCCACTTTATATATCTTATAAATTTTTAAAAAAATGGCTGTTTTTTTTTTGAATTAAATACTGTTCTAAAAACTCACAATCCCGAGTTATGCATACCAAGTTTAAAACTTTGATGAACTGATATTCTATTTTTATTTAAAATTTCTCAAACTTTAAGAAGTTTTTATTAATGGTGTAAAAAATAAGGGATTTTTTAATTCATCACTTTTAAGATTAGATATTAGTGACCGATTTGGTTTAGATATATTATTTTTAAAAACATAAAAATATGATTATTTTTTAAAATAATGAGTCCGATGAATTTTTTAATATTTATGAGTGATTAAAATTCATTTGAATTTATAATTTTTAAAAACAATTCATATTTTAAAAAATAAAACAGGTTAACAAATGAGCCTAAATCATTAAACAAAACACAAACACAAAATATCACTATAATGTAAGCAAATAATTCGAGAGTAAGCATTACATAATCTTCATGATCGTTCATTTTTTAGAAAGAACGAAATTATATTATTTATTTTTATCATATGTCCTATGTTTGATTATGTTATATTTGTTGAAATAAAATAAAACAAAAACCCAGAAACATAAAAAAAAAAAAAAAAAAGTCCATAGTAAACAAAATTATTAAACCCAATCCAAAGGCAAGTAATGAAATCAAATCCTTCAAAATTTGGCCGAGGCAGTTGAAGGCACAGTGGGTCATACAAGACCCAAATAAAAAGGGGAAACCTTTTAAAAGAAAAAAAAACCCAAGCCCACCTGGGAAACTTATGGCTAACACTACATATTTTGTCATGACAAACAATTATTGTATCAAAAATAACTCCCCCTTTTCAGATTCATGTTGGATCTCACTATTATCCAACCCTCCTGCTTACAATCTCTTCAACCACTTCACTTGGCACTGCCAAGCTGGGTACGCAGGAGCTTGGCAGCAGCGACCATGTTCTGGAGAGCCGGCTTTACTTCAGGGTACTTGCGAGTCTTGAGTCCACAGTCGGGATTAACCCACAGGATATTTGTCTCTAGTACAGCAAGCATCTTGTTGATCCGGTCCGCAATCTCCTCAGCTGAGGGTATCCTTGGGGAGTGGATATCATACACACCAGGGCCAATGCCTGCACCATACTTGACTCCCTCACGGAACACCGAGAGAAGCTTTTCATCAGAGCGGGAGTTCTCAATGGTGATCACATCCGCATCCATGTCGATGATGGAGTGGATGATGTCGTTGAAGTTGGAGTAGCACATGTGGGTGTGGATCTGTCAAAAGTTCAAATAACAAATAATAAAATTAGCTCACTGCGAAACAATTCCATACGGAACGCTCATCTCCAATCTACAGAAAATGCGAAATAAAATTACCTGGGTTGTGTCTTGCACGCCAGAGTTGGTGATCCTGAAGGAGTGCACAGCCCAATCCAAGTAGAAGGCTTCCTCCGACTTCCTAAGTGGCAGACCCTCTCTCAAAGCAGCCTCATCGATCTGGATGACATGGATACCAGCCTTCTCAAGGTCCTCCACTTCATCCTTAATGGCCAAAGCAATCTGGTAACAGGTCTCAAATCTACATAATGAAAATATTCGCATCAAACATTAATTCATTTTGAAAGTCAAGGAAACTGATTATCACACCCAATAAAAGCGTGGGCTCTGATTCTGTCAATACCTGGGCTGATCGACTCTGACGAAGGACCAGTTGAGAATGGTCACGGGGCCAGTAAGCATTCCCTTCATTGGGCGCTTGGTCATGCTCTGAGCCATGGAGGACCAGAAGACTGTCATTGCCTTGGGGCGGCTTACATCACCGTAGATGATGGGTGGCTTGACACATCGGGAACCATAAGATTGAACCCAACCATTGCTTGTGAATGCAAAGCCAGATAGCTGCTCGCCAAAGTACTCAACCATGTCATTCCTCTGCACAATTCAGTGATATATCACAATAGGCAGGTCAGAAAAATCTTCCGTGTAATAAGGAGATGGTTAAAACAAAGAAATCTGGTAATTATTTACTCTTTTTTAATAATACACTGCATCAAAACAAGGCTCACCTCAGGCTCCCCATGAACAAGGACATCAATGTCGAGCTCTTCCTGGAGCTTGACGACTTTGTTAATTTCCTCCTTCATGGATTTAACATACTCCTCCTCAGAGATCCTACAAGGTAAAAATTCATAATTACAGACCAAAAATTGCAAAAGATGACAATAATACTACCAGAAAGTAAAAAACCACTACTTCTTAGCCTTGTATTCACGTCGAACTCTTCTTAGTTCCACAGTTTGAGGGAAAGACCCAATAGTTGTAGTTGGCAGGATTGGAAGATTAAGCTTCTTTTGCTGAGCATCCAATCTGGCACTCACATTTGTAGAACGCCGATGGTCGGAGCCCCTCAGTGCAGCAGCCTGAAAAGGGAAAAACAAGTCTACCGATGAGCACAAATTGATTTCTGCATTGCAGAAACATAAAAAAGCAAGCATTGGAAACTGAAATTGCGGAGGCACTTACAGCCTCTTGAACAGCTTGATTTGTCACCCTGGGAGAGGACTTTCTAGAAGCATGGGCTGCAGCATTGGCAGCAAAGAAAGCCTGGATATAGAACAAAATGATGACACAGCAAATCAACAAAAGATTTCTTAGAATTCTCAATGACCAAAAGATGACAGAGCAAAACGATGCTTCAGTCCTAATGGTATATTTTATGGTCGGCAAACATGGAGGGTAAAAAGGAACCTCATTTTTGTGACCAGCCAAAGCCTTGGCCAAAGCATCCACTTCAACAACTTTTTGAGCAGCAAATGCAAGCCATGACTTAATTTCTGTGTCTAGCTTTGTCTCATTAGCTAAATCAACAGCAGTATGGAGCAGCGAGCAGGAGGTAGAGACCACTAGTTTATCTGTAAAAAAACATTTAATTTTCCGATTAAAAAAGTCCATTGCCAAGCATTACATCCATGAATAATCAAACATACCTTTACCCACAACGCCCTCAAGTGCGTTCAGAGTAATGATCGAAGCATCAAGGTTATTAGCCCAGATGTTCCTTCCATCGACTACTCCAGCAAAGAGATACTTGTCCTTGGGAAATCCCCCTTTGATTAAATCAATGGTTTTTGTTCCTCGGACCAAATCAAAGCCAAACCCTGTGACACCCTTAAGTGCAGTGAGAGTCTTGTATGATTCTGAGGTAACATCAGCAAAGTATGTCTCAATTAGAACATTGAGGCCAGACAGGGCTGACTCAAGTTCAGAATAGGCCAGCGTGAAAGCTTGCAGTTGATGTGAGTCCAGATCCTTCACAAGAGTGGGCTCATCTAACTGGATCCAAGAAGCACCGGCTGCCTTCAGTTCGGATACAACTTCCCTGCACAAAACCAGGGGTTGTACGATAAATACTCTGAAAACATTTTTTTTGAATTTATGTAAAGCGATAAGACTCTAAATACAGAGAAGGTCAGAAACCCTCACTTGTAGACTGGAAGAATTTTCCCAAGAAGGGAGAGGAGAGAAAAGGATTTAGCAACACCCTTTGCAGGCTTGGACAACAACAAATAAGATACAGGGCCAACAATAACGGGAACAGTATCAATTCCAAGCTGCATGGAAGAACAGGAACATCAATATTAAGACAGAATATGCTTCAACTGGTGCAAAAACCAATGTACAATTAGTTGAATATAAAATTTTGAAAACAATTTCAGGAATACTAAGTGAAAACAACGGAGAAGCCCATTTGGGGGAAAACGGAAACCAAAATCCTCTCAATATAAAATTTTGGTGCCTTAAAACAAAATTCATAATAATTTTAAAGCAATTTCCTAATAAAAACTTAATTGTTTAAGCCAACGCTCCTACATATGCTAAACCCAGATTAAAATTTTATGGATGCATGGTGTCCAACAACTGGACATGTTGCCAGTTGTTATACGATACACAAAGCAGCCATTGGCTTGGTTTTGTTTTAACAACTATCTATTTATGACTGCAAATTTATGAAGATAAATAAATGACTGGTGTAGGCAAATTTAATCCACATACCGCCTTAGCCTCTTTGTATTCATTCACAGCTTTGTGCGAGGCGTAAGAGAACTTCACTTCAGGTCCCAACTCGGGCACGATGAAATGACTACGCTTGTAGTAATAGTAGTAGTAGTTATGGTATAGTCATTAGTCAAAAGAAATTTTTTTTAAAAAAAAAATTACCCATTGAAGTGGAATAACAATGGTTAAGGCATGAGGAATGAGCATCATGACTTACTAGTTGGTATCAAACCACTTGGTCATTTCCATGGCAGGAACAGATGCATTACCCCTGGCCATGGAGAAGTATGTATCGAATTCGATCTCGCGGCCGTCCCAACTGTACCTCTCAGGAACAGCTCCGAGCATGGCAGTTGTGTCGAGCACCTGGTCATAGTAGGAGAAGGTGTTGCTGGGAATGAATTTAACTCCAGCAGCAGCCATCTGCTTCCAGATGGATGACCGGAGATCAGCTGCCACCTTCAGCAAATTCTCGGCGGTGCTCTTTTTATCCCAAAACGACTCCAAAGCAAACTTGAGCTCCCTCTGTGGTCCCATGCGGGGATAACCAACAATGTGAGACGCCATTGATCTGTGCTTTATCTGAGATTCAACAAAAACCCACAACGAATCTCACATTAGGGTCTCAATGAAAACGACTAAAAACATCAATCTCAAAACAAACGTTTACAATAACGGAGGAGTTACAAAGATCCCAGGCAAGGCAGATGAATTCGACGACAAAATCCCACGTAGAAGACACGTGAGGAAGAGAACAAAACTTGCGATCTAACAACCGAATATTATACACCGATCTAATTCGTAAAACAAAATTTCGACAAGGTAAATCAGTTGCACGTACGATCCTTGTATTGTGTGACTGTGTCTCGGTTTGGTTAGATTAGTGATGTGGCCTTGCATGAATAAAAAAAACGTCATTTATGGGGTTAGATCTATGACTAGGGCAGGGTCGGAGCACTAGATCTGCAGTTTTCACTCGCTTCATCAACAGTAGATCTGACAGACAGACAGACAAATCCATATCCATGTGATGGCATGTAAATTATATGATACTAAGCATGTGATGTGACAACGAACCTCAAAACAAGAACCGAGTCTCTTGAGACACAGAGACGGTGTGTCCGTGAGACGATTATATATATATATATATATATATATAATTACAGGGATCGAACCAGGAGTTAGATGGAAGGAACTGACCTTACAGAAGACGGACGGACGAACGGGCGTGAATCTCACTCTTATCTCTGATGATATTGAGATGAAATGATGTATATATAAGAGAGACGAGGGAGAGACCGCAGAGGGTGGAGAAGCGGAGAGGGAGGAGAGTAGGGCGCGAGATGAGAGATTGGTTGCCGTCGCTATTTATAGGAGGGAGGGGTAGGGGTGGGTGGGTGGGTGAGAGTGGGTGGTGAGAGACTTGAGGGAGGCAGGGGCTCGGGGCTCAGGGCTCAGGGCTCAGGGCTCTGTGTATGTCTATGTGTGTGTGAGAGAGTTGAGGGAGGGAGGGAGGGCTGGTCCAATTCCTAATAATTGTTTTTATTTTTTATTATTTTTTTAAAGGAGAAAGTTGGTGGCCCGGGGTTGGTGGGTGGGAAAATATATATATATATATATTATGTCCGGATCTGAAATAACACTAATTCATGTACCATCCTAATTTCTACAAATAAAATTCATATGAACATACAAAACATAAATAAATCAATATATTTGTCTTTTTATTAAAATATACGAGGTTTTTTTTATTTTGTTTTGGTTTGGTGGTGTTTTAGTAAATTTGTAAATATATATATGGTATGTCTAAAGTTTTGTTCATTTATAATTGACAGTGGTGAGTGGTCAGATAATTAATTACATACCCCCACCAGGGAAATTAATAATAAAAATTCATTTTAAAATTGTGTTAACTGGTAAAAATATAACTCACTCAGCGTGGCTGAGTTGGGTCGTGGGTGGCGGGGCATCGTGGGGTTGGTGAGGTCGGGCAATTTAGTCTACGTGACTGTGACTGTGACTGATGGATGGTAGGTTTGCTTGTAATTTAAAATTACTTGTTACAGAATTATTCGTGAAAACAAATACATAAAACTATTATTTGAGCACATTTTTCGTTTATTTTTTTTAAAAAAATATTATAAAATTATTCTTACAATTAAATATTTTATTTAATTTTTTTTATTAAATTTATAAAATATTTTTAAATATATTAAAAATACTATTCACTATGATTATTAAACTATATAAAAAAATTCTCATTTTATTTATTCACGTTTTCATAAATTTTATTTTTATTTTAGATTAAATTATATACAAAAATTAAATAAAATATATATATTAAATATTAATTTAATTATATAAAAAAAATCTATTATTATTTATATTTATTTAAATAAATTAACAGTAATTTAAATTCGTAAACTTATAAAAAATATTTATATAATTGATGTGAGTTTCCCTATAATTGTTAATTGTAAAACAGGAAGACGGAGAAAAAAAAATATGAGAGGGAAAGTCAGTCTGTACTATTTTATTAGACTAGTTAAATTAAATTTAATATTGTGAGTGCAATTATCAATTTATAAAAATAACCTCCGCTTTATTAAAAATATGTACATCATAATATTCTCTCTGCTTGGAATATGTTTTTGACAACCATCTTGGATAGAAAAAAAAACGAGGAGAACGACGGGATTCAGTAAACACGTCGGCCAACTAGTGTTGAGATCGATTGGACAATACTGTAGGTGTGTAAGATGTACAGGTCCAATCCGGTATGTGGTCCATTTATATTTTTTTACTTAAAATAAATATGATAAATTATTTTTTATTAAATTTTAATTTTAAAATTATGTTTAAAAGTTTATATTTTAAAATTTTAATTTTAAAATTAATAAGTTATGATTTAGTTATAACATATTAGATAAGTTGGATAATAGTTTAAAAATAAATAGGTTCGGGATCTATTTGTTTAAGCCCACGATTGAAATAAATTAAAATTTTTCTGATGAGTTTGTTTTCGATCCCCATGAATAGCTAAGCCACAAACTAATGTTGCATTTTATATGGTATAATATAAAATGAGAACTCTCGAAATAATTTTTTTATAAATAAAATGACAATCGATCTCATTAAATATGATATTTACTTAATTATTTTTTATAACTATTTTTATTATTTTAAATTATAAATTTTATTAAATATTTAATATTTTTTATCTTTTTTATTTATTATAATTAATCTAGAGTACACATAAATATAATAAAAATATATTTAGATGATGAATAATGATCATTTAAAGTTTTTATTTTCAAGGAATTCTTTCATTAAATTTTATTTTTAATCTCTAAATTTTAAAATTTGAAAGAATTGATACAATATAGTTTTTTATTTAAAAGTTAACTTTTTTTAACTTTTTTAAAATATTTTTAAAAGAGCTAATATGAATATTCTAAGAAGTCGATTCATTTCATGTATTACATATTGGTTGGCATAAGGAATCATTTCATTTTATCTCATCTTTTAATTTTTTGTTAGTGCATGGGAGCGGTCATTTCATTTTCATATTTTTAATTTTTGTTGGCATAAGGAGCCTTTTAATTTATGTTTTTAAATCTTGTCTGCGTGCAGTCCTTCCATTTCTTGTTTTAAATTTTTGTTGGCATAAGAGATCTTTCAATTTCTGTTTTTAATTTTTACCCGCGTAAGGGGTCATTTCAATTTTATTTGTTGAACGTAAGGGTCTTTCAATTCCATTTTTTTAATTATACTGGACTTAAGGGCCATTTCATTTACCGTTTTTAATTTAAGTTGGCGTAAGGGATTTTTAAATTTCCATTTTTTTATTTTTGTTGACATATGAGCCATTTTTATTTTTATTTTTATTTTTGGGCGTAATAGGTCATTTCAACTTTTATCGGCATATGAAGTTATTTTTAATTTGTGTTTTTAATTTCTGATGGCGCAAGAAGCCATTTCATTTACTGTTTCTAATTCTTATTGACAGAAGAGGTCTTTCAATTCTATTTTTAATTTATATTGACGTAAGGACCCATTTTCAATTTATGTGATGGCAGCTATTTTAAATTTTTGTCAGCCTCAATAAGGAAGGTAACATAAAAAATAATATATTTTTCATCTTTACATACAACTTTGCACACAAATGATACAACTTTTTCTCATCTTTACATACCATTTGCACACAAATGATAAGGCCTGTCCTCATGTCCTCATAAGGGACACGCCTCTGGAGTCTCGGTAGTGTTGGTGGACGCCGGCTCTTTACCTTGCGGATTCAAGCGGGGCCTAGTTCTCGGCGCCCCAATAAGGCACTGGGCCTTTCACCCCCACAACTAGGCTTTTCACCTGGAGAATTCTCCGGAGTATGGGTGTCCTTGCACTGTCGAGACCCAAAGACACCGGTGCTTGCACCTCTGTGGATGCGCAGCCTCGGCTGTAAGTGTTAGGTGAAAGAAGCTCCCTCTTGACGTCTCTGATTTGTCCCTTGGCCTACCTTTGCTCCAGTTAAGGAAAACTATAAAGAGATACTGATTTATTTAAATTTAATTTTATTTCTTATATATTGTTTTGGATACCTCGATTCCAATGACGTGGCAGCAAATAATGCTGCTGAATACATCTGTCATGTTCCTAGCACACCCACGACCCTACCTTGTCCAAATCTGCCGGAATTTCCAGATTTTGGTTGAATTTTAAGATCCGGGTTGTTAATTAAATTTTTAAGGGACTGAAATGGCTGAGATAAAAGAAAGGCAGAGAAGCAGTGATCATGTCAGAGTTGATGGATAAGAGAGCTGAGACATGTCATGTGCATATGCACATGATGGATGTATGCGTGACAGTGTTATTTGCTGTCAAACTTCTTCCAGACCGGCATAACATTTTACATGTTAATAAAAATAATAAAAAAAAAGCGGTTTGCGTATCGTTTCACAATTCACATGCCTTTTTTCTATTGCGTAATGCGTATTGTTTGTTAATTTCTCACAGCAGGCAAACAAAAAAGAAAAAAGAAAAAAAAAGCAGTCAACTCTTTCTCTCTCACCTCTATCTCTCCAAGACTCCTTCTCGTTCCTCCCGTCTCTGTCATGGAAGATATATAATACTCATCATTATATTAGAGGACTTAATATGATTCGTGTACTTTGTTTTTTTTTTTTTTTTTAACTTCAATGTATGTATTTATTTCGGATTATATATGGACCGATCGAGTGGAAGAATGTAACGGCAAATTAATTGACAGTTACAAATATAAGTGAAGTTTTTTCTAACGTTAATATTGAATGACCTTTACATGGTAATTTTAATTATCACCTAGCTAACATAAATATGGTCCTCTACTTCAATCATGATGTATAAATTCAAGTTTGAAAGTAACACGCCATTTGTGTGAAAGTTCATATACCTAGAAGACCCAATTAGAGTTTTTTTTTTCAGTGATTTAATCTACTACAACGAAACACATTCAAGCAATGGCTTATGGCTGGGAGGAGATAAAGTACATTTCGTATTCCGCATGTTTTGTTTTATTTTATTTTTCTATTTTGAATATTTCATTTATATGATAAATAGAAACCATATTCATTTGTTTCACTATTTAATTTTATTTCTTATATATTGTTTTGGATACCTCGATTCCAATGACGTGGCAGCAAATAATGCTGCTGAATACATCTGTCATGTTCCTAGCACACCCACGACCCTACCTTGTCCAAATCTGCCGGAATTTCCAGATTTTGGTTGAATTTTAAGATCCGGGTTGTTAATTAAATTTTTAAGGGACTGAAATGGCTGAGATAAAAGAAAGGCAGAGAAGCAGTGATCATGTCAGAGTTGATGGATAAGAGAGCTGAGACATGTCATGTGCATATGCACATGATGGATGTATGCGTGACAGTGTTATTTGCTGTCAAACTTCTTCCAGACCGGCATAACATTTTACATGTTAATAAAAATAATAAAAAAAAAGCGGTTTGCGTATCGTTTCACAATTCACATGCCTTTTTTCTATTGCGTAATGCGTATTGTTTGTTAATTTCTCACAGCAGGCAAACAAAAAAGAAAAAAGAAAAAAAAAGCAGTCAACTCTTTCTCTCTCACCTCTATCTCTCCAAGACTCCTTCTCGTTCCTCCCGTCTCTGTCATGGAAGATATATAATACTCATCATTATATTAGAGGACTTAATATGATTCGTGTACTTTTTTTTTTTTTTTTTTTTTAACTTCAATGTATGTATTTATTTCGGATTATATATGGACCGATCGAGTGGAAGAATGTAACGGCAAATTAATTGACAGTTACAAATATAAGTGAAGTTTTTTCTAACGTTAATATTGAATGACCTTTACATGGTAATTTTAATTATCACCTAGCTAACATAAATATGGTCCTCTACTTCAATCATGATGTATAAATTCAAGTTTGAAAGTAACACGCCATTTGTGTGAAAGTTCATATACCTAGAAGACCCAATTAGAGTTTTTTTTTTCAGTGATTTAATCTACTACAACGAAACACATTCAAGCAATGGCTTATGGCTGGGAGGAGATAAAGTACATTTCGTATTCCGCATGTTTTGTTTTATTTTATTTTTCTATTTTGAATATTTCATTTATATGATAAATAGAAACCATATTCATTTGTTTCACTGAAATTGTCTCCCACGACAATGGAAGAGTACTACAGGAATTACAAAAGCATATAAAGAGAGACAACATTTTCATTCTTTAGGTAAATTAGAGTTTGGCAGGACTAGAAACTTCACTTTATTTACTCTCACAAGTCAGTCACTCTTCCATTGCTGATGCTACATCGTCCTACACGAACGAAATAAGAATTAAGGAAAAACACATGCAAAAACAAAAAAAAAACTATCTGCAAAAAGCTTGTTTAAGGAAAGTGGTAACCAACACACAAAATTTAAATTCCAAACGATATATGAATCTATATATAGTTTCATGTTTATATTCAGGACGGTGTGATATAATTTATAGTTTAGTATATAATCTAATTATATAAACAAACTAAAATTAAGTGACGATAAAATCTTAATGTCATGGCCAATAGCCCACATATCATATATTAAAAATATAGATACGTTCACATGCATCCTATAACACCCAGAAGGTTGATTTCTTATAAATTTATTTGATTTAAAATTTGAGTTGCCCCTTATAAATCAAATTAACCATTCATTTGCCTAGCGGCATCATATTATATCAGTTCTTTTTTTTTTAATGTTAAATAAATTCGATGTTTCTTCTGGCCTTCTCTATTTATAAATTCACTCTGTGCATTCCGTCGTGACCTTTTGGAGTAAAATTTCTTGTTTTAACTTACTATGTAAACGCATGCAACGTTTGGTACAAATTTTAATTTAAAAATAATGGACCCGTAACATTTCAATTATCATATATTTTGCTACCTCCATGAGAGTAAAAGGTTTAAAACGAACTTGAAAAAAATTGACACCAAATCAGACCATGCCAACGGTTTGAAGGTAAAATTAATATTTTTGCAACGTATGTAGGTATGTGTGTGTATATGTATATGGTTTGCAATGAAAGAAGAAAGATGAAATTTTCAAAGAATGACCAAGGTTAGGAATCATGAAGAATTGAAGATAGGTTGAGGTACAATCATACCCCGATATATGGGCTCCTGTGGGAGCATTCAATCGCTTTCGCTGCCACTCTCACTGCTGCTATGGCCACCATCTTTGTGGCCGTCGCTGTCCTTCTTCTTGTCCTTTTTCTTCTTCTTCTTCTTCTCACCCTCCCCTTGACTCTTGCTGTCGTGATCATCGCCTCCATGAATCTTGTCCTTCACCTTGTCCATGAATCCACCTTCCTTTTCCTTGTGCTCGCCGCTGATGTGTTTTGCCGCCTCCTTGTTGTAGTTCCCCTCGTGCTTATCCCCACTGTGTTTTGCCTCCTCCTTGTGGTGTTTCTCCTCCACCTTATGCTTGTTGTCGTCCTCTCCCATATGGAGGGCTTCTCCAATCTTCTGAATGATTCCTGACATTCTCTCTCTCTCTCTCTCTCTCTCTCTCCCTCCTTCTAGTTTCCCCTTGCAATTATAATTCAGCTGTGGTGGAGAGAAATGGCAGTGCTATTGTTCTCTATTTATAGACGGCCACTAGGAACCACATTTTTTCGAAGTTGGAAAGTTTCCTAGTTTTCATTTTTGAGTAGTTTAGGCCACTCCTTCGTTCAAAACTCAAATTCTTTGAAATCCTAAATTTAGAATCAGGACTTTAAAACATGTCTCCGATTTCATATTTACATACAAATTACTTAATCAACAAATAATTTTGACCTGCAAACATTACAGCACTAATATTAATGTCTCCCTTCCTTTTTTTTTTGGAGCCCTCGAGAAAAGCAACATATTCTCTGTTTTTATTTTAGCATATGCCTGTCACATTATAACACTCAAACTTTTCTTTAGAAACCCCCCCCATTCAAGAAAAGCTTTATTCTTAATTTCCCCTTACATTGTTTTTTCCCTCGTCCAAATTTACATTGCATGCTAAATACAAGAAATTAATGACAAGGATCACACTTGCCCATCAAATAAAAGCTCACTTATTGAAGTTTATTCGAGAAGCTCGCTTGGGGTGTAATTAGGATTAGGAGATTAATGATGTAAAAATTACATGACATCTAACATTGTTAAAAACAAATATTATGTATTTGTTAGTTAATATAATAATAATAATAACTACATCCATATAACTTAATATATATATAAATTTAATTTTAAAATTTTATTATTATTAAATATTAACAAAGTGTTAGAACTTGTTAAAATATTAAACGAGAGTTAAACTCAACTCAAACTCCAATTCAACTCGATTAACTTTTTCCTTTGGCCAAATTTGACAAAGCTCAGCTTAATACAAGCCTAGGCACACTGTATCAACCACAATTTCAAATCAGTTCCCATTATCATTCTTCTGTTTACAACTTTGCCCATATTTTCTCCCAAATTATTTAATATTATTGTCAACCGAAATAGCAAATATATTTCACATTTGGGAGTGTGATGCTGTGATATTATAAACTTCCATTAAATTTTTGCAATTGCAAAAATATCATCTAATGGCTCCCAACAAATTGGCACCGTAAAGCTTTGCCCCTTCCAAATGCTGCATGCAAGTACAAATATTAGCTAAAATCCAAATAAAGAATAGGCCAAAATCCACCCTCAAGCAAAACTCATTCAAGTTAAATCTTGATCCTGGAAGGAAAAGGAGGCATTTGAAATTAGGGTTCTAGAAATTTAGTTGTTTTAGTATTGTGCGTGAGTGCGCATATACAATTTTCGGTGAGAAGCTATCAACTTACAGTATCTTGAAGATTGACATCACGTAAGTAAGCTCGCTGGAGATTTGCACACTTCATATTTGCATTACTCAACTTCGCACTCTGCGGCATTAAATTATAGAGCAGATTAATATTAGTTTAAACTTAACGGCTTAACGCATCACTGAGAACCAAGTGGAGAGATGAATTTTAATGGGAATCAAATGAGAATGTGATAAGATTGGAATCAAGGTTGGGACAACAGATTTTTGGTGTTTATTGGGAATGAGTTTTGAGTGTGATTCCATTCTCATTCTAAACATGTTATAAGAGGATGCCTACACATGTAAGTGTATAAATAATGGTATCCTCCACAAATAATCATTAATACATGGTGCCACCACCCTTTCTATTCTATGTGCTAACTAAAGAAGAATTCAGGTTTCAAGTCCAATCCCCAAACAACTCTGGATTTTCCTCCACGAGACTCATCCATACAAACAATCTTGTTCAAAATCCGTATTGCCAGAAAACCTTTCACCTTCCATACTGAAAAAGTGTTAAGAATATGCTATTACCTTTAAATTGGCCCCCTCCAAATTGGCCCCTTCAAGGTTGGCGTTAGTGAGATCAGCATTCTGGGAAAAGTCAGAACTTGATTAATGTACATCGGACTTAAAACAAGGTCAACATGACCACCACTATGCGAATGGTAATCAAACTATATTTGATATTCTTCTTATCCTTATTTCATTACACGATACACAATCATGGAACAAGGTCATATACAGAAGTTACAGAAATTGCGAAGTTTCAAAGTAGCATTTTGACACAAATGCCCCTAGAAGAAAAGACAGAAAAGCTGAACTTCGAAAATATATTACAGAAACAAAGGGAACATAAATAAATATTATATAGAGGGAACTATATTAGGGGCACGGGACCACAATGGATTGAATACAAAATTATAGATGAATACAGTGCATGTTAATTATATCGATTTAATAGTTTAAAGGTGGTAGCAAACCTGTAAATGTGCAGAACGCAGGTCGGCATCACAGAAGCTGCAGTTTACCAAACAAGCATCTGCAACTCAAAAAACTAAAAAAATCTTAAAGCAAAACTCTAGAGAGAGCAATACAAGGGTGATGGGAAAAGGGAATACCATATAAGCAACTTAACCAAGAATTAAACAGGAAAATTCAATCAATCAATCTTTAGATATAATGAATATACAAGAGCCCAGATTAATATGTAAACACTTTGTTAGATTCATTTTTACTAGACAGCAATTTAGGATACACGACACTATAAATGCAATTTAAGAGGATTAACTTCACTCCACATATCAAATGGTCAGAATCAGGAATAATTTCCAGCCAACATACCCTGCAGCGTTTGAATTTGCTAGAGAATGGAACAAAGCACCCACAGTACCCTCGAGCAGGTATTAATTATCATAAAAATGCTTAAAATTATTTAGTGAATTTACAGTAGTTTTATCTATTCAATAATAGGGGAAACTTGCCTTGTAGATTCGCACTCTGAAGATTAGCAGCAGCTAATAAAGCTCCACGAAGATTTGCGCCAGTAAACTCACATCTTCCCTAGGCAACACACTTTGGTTAAGAAGAAGGTAACTTACTGAAACTAAATCTAGAAAATATGAAAAACAAAGAAAATATCTGATTTAGTTGAGGACACAGTATGTGTTTCCTATTAAACTCCCAAAATAAAAGCACTATACCAACAAAAAACTCCAAATAGCGATGATAAATGTCTTACTCCCGCAAAATTGCATAGTGAAATTTGGAACCCTCTGCAACCACGTCCTATGAGGAGAAAACAAAATATATAAATGAGAGACCCAAGAGCAAATATAAATATTTTTTATAAACCCACCTTGAATTTAGAACCATGAAGGTTTGCACGTGAAAAGAATACGTTTTTGAGGCATGCGTAGCTGAAGTCCACATTAGACAGGTCCTACATATTTTCAAATGGAACATGTAAGAGGAAGTCATATCAAGTGGACATTTTTATCCGGAAAAGAGTACACCAATCAAAACATATCATACCCGTAGGTACCTAGGCGATGGTCCTATACCCATCGTACCCAACTTGTGGGTACAAATTGTTTTTAAAATATATATCTAATTAATGTATATATTATTAAATAATACTATTATTTAATAAATTTACTTTACATATATTAATAAAAAAGTGAACATTGACGGGCTTCATTGCACAAACTGAAAGCTTATATAAAAACGATTTGGTCAAGAAGACTATTTCAACTCAGGAGCAGCTTTACATGTATTTTAGGGTCTGTAGCCGTACACTTTGACTTTGAATAAAATCGAAGGAAAAAAATCATATAGATATTTTTGATAAAAAAAAAACCTGAACACACCCTTTTTTTTGAGTCGTCCTTGTTTCAACTCTATCATAAGTTGTACAGAACCAAATGTTAAATAGTAAAAATTTTAATATTTATATGTTAGAAATCAATGTGTATGAAATTTGTTTTAAATTATAAAATCAAATGGTGAAAGTTCGCGAGGGATGATCAAATATTTTTTCTTAGCAAATTAGTAAAGAAGCCAAATTAGGAGTATGAAACTGATTTTAGTGTGATGTAAAATAAAATAGAAGATTATATTAGACAAATGGCTAAAAAGAAATTTGATGAATCTAAAAGTAGGGTGTCAATGGATAAAAATACATAATAGTAGAACGAGGAAGTACAAAACACTATTAAGAATAAATGAATGTATTATAGAAGTCTCGACAATGATAGAGAGCATTGAATTTTGAGAAGTATAAACTAGCGAAAGAGGCCAAGAAAGTTGTGAAAGAGGCTCAAGTCAGGGTGTATCAAGATTTGTATGAGCGTTTGAACTCTAAATAAGGAAAAAAAATACCTATAAAATTGCTCGAACAAGAAAGAAGAAACTAGAGACTTAAGTACAATAAAGTGTATTAAAGACTGCAAAAAGATACCGATATTAAAAAAATGTGAAAACAATATTTTGATAAGCTCTTGAATGACTATCATGTTCGGAACGTTAGTAATATGAATATACTGTTAGAAAAATTAAATCGTGATTTCCTACAAAGGATAAGGTTAGGTGAACTTAAAGATGCCTTGCTTCATATGAAGAGTAGAAAAACGGTGGGTCCGGATGGTATTCCTATTGAGGTCTTCAAATGTATTAGTGAGTTTGGAATTAAGTAGTTGATAAAATTGTTTAAAATTTTTTGATAAAATAATAAAATGTCTGATGAATGTAGAAAGAATACATTGATGTCTTTGTAAAAAAACAAAAGTAACATACAAAATTGCTCAAATTACAATAAAATAAAAATAATAAGTTATACTATGAAGTTATGAGACAAACTTATCAAGCATCGTTTAATGGAATATGTTTCGCAAAAAACTAATTCAATTTCATGTCTAGAAGATTTATTAGTTTTTAAAGAAAAATATTAGCTTATAGGAATTTTTGAAATAAAATGATCTGTATATTAGATTAAATATAAACTTTCAATTTGTCTTTATTCATATAGTCAATCCTATATTAATGGAATTAAAGCTTGTTGATTTGATTTGGTTTGATTTTGTACTTTAAAGTTGTATAGTGCAAAATAAACATACTACAATAGATGGATTTTAAAAAAAAGATCATTTTCAAGGGCTAACAATAAGATGTGCCATGATATCATAATTTGATATAAGAAATGTGTATTATGTCTTAGCTTTCAATAAATTGGTCTTAATAAATATAAACTTTGACTACTAAAATTTAATTTGGACATTAATAAATAATAAAATTAATTAAGTATGAAGAAATAAAATTTTATATTTTTATTTATAATATTTCCCAAAAAGGTCTATAAGAAGAAATTTTAAATTCAATCCACCAAATTTTATAGTAAAAAGCAAAATGTAAAATTGATCACCCATAACATTTTTTTTATTTTGTATATTATCCAACACCAATGCTAAAAAAATCCAAAAGATATAACGCAGCTAGTAACACTTCATGCTACATAAGCCAAAAACTGATCACCTATCCTTCCACAAAGGATAACAAAAATAAACACCCAATTCAAGCACCAAAAAATAAACAGCTAAAATAAAGGCTGTTTTAAGCACAAAAATTACCAATTTAGAAAGATTAAGCCCAGAAAGATTCACGCCTCTAAATTTGATGACTTTATCGGATTGTATGCACTTGATTACATCTGTACGTGTCAATTCTGCATCTAAGTCATCTTCTTCCTTTTGCTTAGGTAAAGCAGCATTTATTCCCTCCATCAATCCCTGGAATTTATTACATAATTTTATTCAGTATAACTCAGCTTGGAGAATACAGACAACCAGTGCAATAGCACCATATAACTTGTTTTAAAGGAGAAAAAGGATCTAATACGAAACCTAATATATTTAGCCATATCAACATATGTGAACAAACAGTCGGTAATGAACTTCTTTTATCAACTTGTGCTGAAATGTCCAACACAATATATTATGTGATGGCCAAGGGTGAAGTAAAGTTGAAGGTTGAAAAACCATACTTAGAAAACTTATTTGGCAACAAAGCATGAGGAACTACATCACCACTTGGTAGTTTCTCCTTGTCGTATGAGTAAAACCAAAAATAACTACTGCTATACATATTTACATCTTAGAGACCCAAGACAAAAGAATTTAGAATACACAGTAGCAATCAAGCTAATCCTATCAAACTGAATGAACATGTAATCCATGGAAAGTGGAACCTATTGCTCAAATGAAAGAAACCTCTTTTAACACAATCAAGAGCTACTATACAGTAAAATTTTGTCTCGATTTAAGAGAGCACCAAAATCTATAAGGAACACATAAGATCAAATGACCAGCATTATTCTTATCCACATAAGATCTCCACCTTATAATTTGGAGCAGAGAAAACATACAATTGGTATATAAAATGAGATAGCATAAAAGAGCTTGAAGTGAGTAAAACACCAAAAAACTAAAGAAATATAATTTACTAGAAGCTGATAATATTCTGCCTCTCGCAAAAGCTCCAAATACTCAAAGTCCATTAACTTCGGAACTGCACCATCCCTCAACCAATTTAGAATGTGTCGAAAATGCTTCCCATCCCTATCAATAAAAATACGGCCCTGCAGTATTCTTGGTGGTCAGAACTCATCACATAACTACAGAGGTGATAAATAATCATTTACTACAGAAATATACTAAACAAACCAGAGCATCTCCAAGAATAATCTGAGGATTTACCAGAAAATAAATTTGAGCTATACACACACACACATATCTTTGTTTCAACAGCATCAATTAATTGAGGAGCTAGCAGTTCAGTGTACAATCACTTCAATTACATATAGGAAGCTTTGTGTTCTAAAAAATAATAAGATCAACCAATGTTTTATCAGAATTCTAAAAACATCACATCAAATGGGAAAATTTGATTATTTAATAAACGGATGGATAGAAATCTTGGGTGAGAAAAGTAGTGTCAAAAACCAATAACAGCCTATTCAACAAAGCATGAGTAAATGAAATGACAGAAGTTTCATTGGAGTGGAAAACATTAAAGCACAGGGTACGGTATGGTTACAATGAAACACGGAGAAGTCCAAAAACACAACCCACACAATATATAAAATTTGGGCAGCAAAAACTTGCTGAAAACTATATATGACGCAAAGGTAACATGTTTACAAGGGGCAACTTAATATAATATTAAATGTACTTATTATTCATATGAATAAGAACAAAAACTAAAAACTAAAGGTGCCCATGAGAAAGAAATACCTTCTCCGACTCCTGAAACCCCGTACGGCTATGACGACCACTAAACATCGCAGCAAGCATCGAGTCAGGCTCGCGTTGAGTTAATGTACCTATTGTGGTACAAAATTTCTTCCCACCTGCGAATTAACACATAATCAGATACAATATATCAGCAGTTCGAGTATTTTAATGATACCCAATCCTAGGAAACATTAAGAAATTTCAGTATCATTGGACGACTATCACCCTTGTCCCTTAAATCTTAACGGATGCGAAATTGGGACAGTAGAACGAAGAGAGAATGAAAATTAGGGTTTAAAAACAAATATCCAAATCGAATTCTTTATTCTTCTTCCACGAACGACAATAAGATAATAGGTGTATATATTTTGATGTGACCGCGAGGCTGTCGGAAGAGAGAGTGAGGGAGAGAACCTATGTCGAGACGAACAAGCATGGAACAATCTGTGTACAAGGACATCGCGATGGCCGGCGGCGGAGGCGGAGGCGGCTGCCGGAAATAGAACCAGCGTAAGTAGAGAGTGACTTCGATTTATCGACTGCCAATTAAAATTTGCATTTATTTATTTATTTATTTTTATAAATTAAAATTTGAATCGATAATTCAGTAATTGCGTTACTTTTTAAAATTTATCTTTATTTTTATTTTTAAATTATAACTACAAAAACAACTTCAACTTTAAACTTTATTCCTTAGTTTTTATTTTTATTTTATTTCTTCTCATTATAAATAATCGATAGGATTGTTTTTCTTATCCCTGGCGTGATAAAAAAAATATTTTTAAATTTTTACAAAACGATTGTTACATTATTTTACTCTTTTTTTATTTTTTAAGAGTAAAAAGTCTAATAAATTTATAAATAAAAATTATTCTTAATGATTGTTAAAGCTAAATTTTTTATTTTTAGTCTCTACGAAAAGACTAAAAATGCTCTTAGGCTTGATGATTGAGCAGTCGTTTTTATCATTTGTTAATTAAAAATAAACGAATAAATTATTAACGTGATAAGATTTTAATATTATTAACAAATAAAATTAATAATTAATACCTTTAAAATTTTATCAATTAGGTGACTCTAATTTTATGATTGATACTGTCATCAAATTTTTCATTTTATCATAGGTATTTAAAACAAATTATAATATACTTTACTCATTATTCTTTTAATTTTTTTACTCATTACTCATTATTCTTTTATTTTAATAATAATAATAATAATAATAATAGAATTTATAGCATGGATATATATAATTAAATGCAAGAATGATAAAAATATATATAAATATGAGAGAGGGGAGAGAATTTATATAAGCAAAGGAGAGAGGGGTAGGTAAGGATTAAGGAAGTGGGGTTGACAATTTTATAACACCGGCCCTTTTTTCCCACTTAATTTGTGATTTGAAGTGGGAATTGGCGGGTGTAATGCTTGGGCCCAGAACGGAGGCCCGGGCCCAAGAGAAGGTGGGGCCAAAAATTTAACTGCATTGGCCCGGTCGGTAACTTGAAATACACACACACACGTTGCGTGCCTGGTAACCGCATTCGCCCACGTGGCGGAACACAATCGCTTCTCGTACTCGGTCTTGTTTCGCGAAGGTACCACCGGACCGGAAGCCCCTGCACTTTTCCTTTCGCGAACCACGATCCCAATTTCGCGGCCAACGGATCGAATGCGAAAGACGAAGGCCACTGCTGCCGACAATGGAGAAGAAGCATCTCTCCCCCATCGCCCACGACGTCATCCGAAGATGCGCACTGTATACATATAATATATAATATACACTATATATACACTACAATCTCTCTCTCTCTCTCTAAACTTTTATACTCGTAAACCGATTTTGTATTTTGTTTTTTCGGTGTGTATGTGTACGATGTGTATACATTCATACATTTTTGGTATGTTTGTACATATATAGAGTACATTTTCAAATCAATAGTGTCGGTGTGATTCCCGGCCGGGTGGGGGGGTCCTATTTGGAAACCGGTTGGCCAATTCATATTCGCAAATTGTGAGAATGCATGTCATATTTGTGAGTACGTTTTTAATTATCATATTTACCATGCATGGTTGCCAAGTTTGGAATTATTTGTCACGCGTGAATGGGTAAAATTTTAAACGTTGGCATTCGGTGGGTTGGTTAGCATATTTACGAGTCAATATATGCATGCGGTGCCTTTTACTATGCTCAAATATCTTGAATATCGAGTAAGGTTACCACTACATGCCCAAGTCATGTCTTCTCTTATACTTAATTTAATTTGTCCGTGTGCATGGGTTTCCATTTCTCTTATGTAATGAATGTATTCAAAATGTAGTGAATTCAAACCAAAATCAATGCAGGATCAATATTGTGCAGAAGCCCAATTAATTATATACCTTCTGACATGTATGATGAAAACATCGAATGTTTTATTCGTTGGAGAATACTCTAATAACTAATCAAGACAATAAATAGAAACATATTATACTTCACATTTGTGGGTGTATTTGAATTCATAATTCTATACATATTATTCTGAACATATCCTCTTCAAGAAAATTTATTTTAAACGCAAAAAATTTTACTATCAGGGAGCTCGAAACTTCAGTAAACACACTACTAAAAGAGTTTGATGATACAAGAAAGTCAGAGTTGGGTGATGTTTTGTCAAGAAAATTGGTTGAATTTTGTAGTACAAAGGCTCTTCATTGTATATGCGGTCGCATGAAAGAAAAATTTGGAGATGGTGCATTTAGCCGATTTACTTTTGACATGATGCTTGCATGGGAGAAGACAAACTCCATCAATGAAGAAGAACATTTATTGGTGAGATTATAAATTAACTGTAACAAATAAAGTTATTTTTATGATAAAAATCTTTTTATCATAAATTATGTGAGAATTCTATTTACAGGTGAATTGTGGATAATTTATGCAAAAATATTCTCCCCGCCATTAGATTTATAGAAAAAATAAATTAAAAAAAATTAATCTAATGATAATAAAAATATTTATGTGTAAATTATCTAGGATGTTATATATGTATGTGTGTTTGCTTTTGACTGAGGCTTCCTTGAGGCATTTTATTACATTTACTTTTTGGGTATATATGCAGGAATGCGTTGCAAAGGAAAAAGAAGAAAGGAGAATGCCTGTTACAATTAATCAAGAACAGGATGAAATCTCGCTTTTCTATTCAGACATTATGCCACTCCTTGTAGGGAACACGATGGTTTTGCTTGTCATCAACTTGCTTTTTATAGTATCCATTCTATTTAACATACTCGTTCCTTTACATTGTGTAGGTAAGTGATGAGCCATCCGTTGGAGAAGATGCATTTGTGTGGCTGGGAACAATACTTCCACTAGTTGCCGACCTCGTCAGCAGGAGGTTCACTTTTGAAACGTTAACGGCACCTACAAGCTTCCTGCTCCATTTTCCAGCTTATGATAGATTTCTAAAAGAAATTGATAGGTGCGTAGCTTCATTCATTTTCTACCTGAAATGTTGAACGCTTATTCTATGGTGTGTTTGGTTTGCTTTCATTTGATGTTCTAGAGCCTAGTTTATAATATTCATAACAAAAATACTAATTCCTTTTTTCCAGAAAATAACTATCAAGCTTGGTTTCCTTTATGTTATTATTGTTATTGTTATTATTTTATCTTTCTGTATAACGTTTTGACTTTTTTAGATGCATAGAACGTTTACAAAATCAGGAAACACCGACTGGAGTAGAACTAGGGGACGATGAATATATATTGCACGTGGAGGGAACTGCAGCCACACAGAGAGTAGTTCGTCATATTGGAGGAACAAGTTGGCCTGGTTTGTCTTGAAATTCTTTGGTGAACATAGCATTGGCCTGGTTTGTCTTGAATTTTTTTTGGTGAACATAGCATGACTTGTTTTCTTATAACTTTACATGTTCCAACCAAAGAGGGTGTTTGTAGGTAGGCTTACACTAACTAATTATGCTCTCTACTTTGAGGCATCCGGCATCAGTTCTTACGAGAATGCAATTAAAATCAACCTGTCAAAGGACATTGATCAAAGTATTAAAGCAGTTGCCACAGGTCCCTGGGGCGCGCCTGTTTTCAATAAGGCCATTTCGTATGAGTCCTCTGATTTGTAAGACCACGTTCTCTAATCAGAGTCTCAGTTTTTGCGTAGCTGTTAACTATAACTGACTTCCACCTGCCAAACTTCTAGACTAGAGGGTATTGTTTTGGAGTTCCCAGAGATCACAAGCTCCACAAGACGTGACCATTGGCATGCTCTCCTGAAGGAAGTTATGCTATTGCATAGATTCTTATCGAAATTTAAGGTGGAGTCCCCAACACAAGCATGGGAGGTGCATGCAAGAATGATACTGGGAATCATAAGGCTTCACGCAGCAAGAGAAATGCTAAGGATATCACCCCCTACTCCAACGAAATTCTTAATTTTCTCATTGTTGGATGACTTGCCTAAGGGAGACATTGTCTTGGAAGAGTTTGGTGAGTACCTGAAGACAGTTAATGGTGTGCATTCGTGCAGTGCAAGCTCAATTTTGAGGAGCCTAAACATGAACTTATCTCGGCCAAGTGCCTTTCCTCCAGTGGAGGCATTAGAAGTTTGTGAGGAAAAAGAGAGTACAAGTACTGACAATGACAAGGTCTTATCGCTAGACAATGCCATTGACCAAGCCAGGGAAGAAGAAAAAGAGACTGAAATTGCAAAAGCTACTACCGAGTCACTTAGAGAGGAAGGAATCACTCATAGTATTCATGTCCTCCTGGTAAATTGCTAATTTGAAGTTTTGGGAAAACACTCTTATGGATGAAAAAATTATTTGCAAGTGGAATATGGTAATGTGTGAGTACTTGAAACCATTAACATATGGATTTTTTTATTCAAGAAGATTATCCTGAAAGTGAACATGTAATAAAGTGTCAGACTAGAGTGTCAGTGTATATTATTAGTACAATAAATATGATAAAGGAAACGTCTTTTACCAGAATACAAATGTATACATTATCGGTTAACTTCATGTGAACAATTCTTGATTTCAACTGCAGGAGCAACTGAGGCCACTCCAAAGCTCATTAGAATGGTTCCAAGAGGTTCTCACATGGAAAAAACCAGTTGTCACACTTTTTATCATGGTTGTGGCCTTGATAGTAACCTACACGTTAGTCTAGTATTTCATAGCAATTGATCATTAAATGGCCTCAACTTTTTCTTGCAATCTTTTGATACCATCATCCACTTAACTGAACTGAATAATTATTACTGATGGTGCTGCAGTGAATGGGTAGGCAAGGCTTTAGCAGCTGGATTGGTGTCATTGGTTGTCAAGATGCTTCAACTGAGACATGAAAAAATAAGAGACAAGTCTCCTAAGGTGGCAGCATGCACAGGTTCCGACGAACAGACAGCAATGGGGAGCATAGTGGCAGCACAACATAGGCTGGCAACCATCTCTGACCTAGTACAGATAACTATAATCTCCATTTTGAAGATTCAGTCAATATTAGTGTCAAGGAGTCCAAAGGTTTGTGCTCGATCTACTCTCTGCTTATACTCGTGCATAAATAACAACCTAAGAAAACTGTCTACTCGTGACATTATGCTTACTCGATTTTCATGAAGCTGATAGGATAAAAATTAAGCACTATCGTGTATTCCTCTTCTTTTTGGTCATCTACTCTCCTTGCAAGTTATATCAGTGCAAATTGTACACCCAGTTTTGAGATTCCACAATGCTTGGCATCAAATTATGAATATTTATATTTCGCAATTTGCAGCATGCAAATCAGGTGATGATGATGTTGGTGGGACTGGCAATTTTATCGGGGACAGTTCCATTGAAGTTTGTTATTATGGGTATTATATTGTCTTACTCTTTGTTGGCATCAAGGCTGGGGAAATACTTGCAAAAGGAACAAGGTGACTATCGACGACTTAGGGAATGGTGGGATTCTATTCCTGTAATTCCAGTTCAAACAACAGAGAAAGTTCCTAACAGCCCTAAAAAGCAAAAGTAACCAGAGCTGCTATGCATATTGTATCCTCTGCTTCCCTCTGGGTCTCATGTCCTTGAGGCTTTCCTTCAAGAAGTCAGGATAGTCAGGTTTCCCTACTTCTATTTGCATTCAAAACAGGTACTTAGCGTGAAATAATCATACCACAGAAGAAATATAGCACTTCAAGAGATCGAAGGAACTGGAATTTATACATATGTTATCCACTTTTTATGTTTGCCACTCCTGTGGCTGTTATCATTGTTTGAGATAATATGCTTCCACCCAAAAGATAATATGCCTGTGAAACCGTGTATCTTGGAAAGTTATGTGTCCAAGTCTTGTTGGTTTGACTATCTTGCTTGAGAATCAACGTATTTGGAAGGGAGATCTATCATCCGCATCAAAATCTAGTGAAGCGCATCACAGTTTTACATATCCATTGGACCGATAATTAAAGCCTACATACTTTCCTAGGCCACATTTCAAATAAAGCTATTGCATTGAAGGCACAAGCTACATTAGCCTATGTATTTTGACAAAGTTAAATGATCACCTGCAGGCAGCAGCAAATGAAACATACTTAATGCAGAAATCTACCACTTCCACCTGAATTGCCAGTTATAGCCAGTCTCACTGGGTCCCTCGAACCTTCTCCAAGTCAGGAAGATCTGTAGTGCACATGGCAACTAATCATCATTAGATTTATGCTCAGGTGCTAGTCATAGAAGGTACTAGAGAAATCATTGTAGAGAAGGTGGCAAGAGGATATTGTATTACACCAAAAGAAAGGATTAGCAAACAAGGAAAACGGTCATTTTATGGCATAAGAGGATTAGCATACAAATGGGAAAATGGTAATTTTTTATGAAACTGAAAAATAACTGAATCCACCATGAATGGTTTCCACAATTGTTTTGTGAGAATTTTGGAGCAGAATTAACTGAAAAATGTTTTGTGAAAACATTTTCCCGTATTTTCAAGTACTTGTTTGGGGAAAATTAATATGTCATTTTTTTGGGGTTTTTTGTTACATCGTGGAAAGTTGGTTAAGGGAAAATGTTTTTCCCGGTCAACAGAAAATAGGCATATTTTCTTAGAAAATGAAGTACGCTTTTGAGAAACTATGACATTTTCCCATTCTCTCCATCCTTCCCTCTTTTTGCTAAACACAAAATACGCAAAAATGTTTTCCCCCAGAAAATGTTTTCCTTTCTCTGAAAGGATTTCCCTTGTAAAAACTTTCTAAATGGTATCATTTTTTTATTTTGAAAAACCATATAAAAATTTAATATTTAATATTTGATTTTTGAAAGATGGAAGACAAAATAGCATGCATGTGATTTGCATGAATATTCAGGACAGGAATGCATTGCAACCATTGCAAACATTTACAGTAGCTCTAGAAAGACAAAAGGTTCACAACTCACAAAGCATTCCTTCATCATCGCTGTCACCATCTTCATGGGGATGCTGCTAGAGAACAAAGCCCACGTAAATTATCAGCTGCTGAGCTCATGTGATCCCCAGTACAGAATATTAGGATATTTAACAAGAGGTTGAACATACCATGGTAGCATCATCATCAGCTAGATCAGCTGCCAAAAAACCATAAATGTTTAGTCAAAAAAAAAATAATTACAACCAGTGATTTGAACTTGAAGCAAATCTGGTTCAATGCATTTTGTCTTTTGTATTTATAAGAATCAACTACTATGTAAGCCCCTATTAAATCTTGCTTTGTGCCAGCTTTTTTAGTTGGGGAGTATGATTTCATCACGTAGCATCCCTCTATATTCATAATTTAATATTTTTAACTGTTTTATATGCTGTAACTCGTAATTAGTTAGCCCAATGTCATTTGATTGCACTCAAATAGGATGCTCAATATTTGTTCATACACAAAATTTTAATCTTGCTGTATATATGCTTATTCCTTACTTCGGCGTTCAGCTTTTCCATTGTAAAGTACACTACATGCTTTAATAAATAGGCATTCACGTATATAAATAACTTAAGAATTAACAAAATCAAGTAGAACAAAATAATAATTTGTTTCACAATATTTTAATTGACATCTAAGATTGGTTATTTAGTTTATACAAAAAATTCATAACAAATGTAAATTAATACCATGACTATTTACAAAATTCAATACAAAAAAAAACATAATAAATTACAGAAGGAAAACAAATATAAAATTACAATTTACAAATAAGAAGATGACACAATATATAGATCATAGGCTCTAACATACAGCTAGCCCACGCTATCAAAGTGGAAAAAAAACATATAAACTCAACCATAAAGATAACTAATAAGCCTACAAATACTAACAACACATTCCAATGCAACAAACAGTTACAGTATACAATTTCCTCTTCAACTTAATATATGTTTTAGCTATTTCAGGACCCAAATGATATCTTTATATGAAATTATGAATACAGATACAGATACAAAAAATGTAGTTACTTACAGTCATTTGACTCATCATCCTCGTCACACCATTTATTCCAATCAACTTTGAGGTATGGAGCCGGTTTTTCTTCTGATTTCAGCAACCTTTTCCACCAACCTGTTTCCTCTTTCTGAATTGAACAAAGAATGTTCCTCAAGCCAACACGAGTTTTGCAAAACTGCACCCAAGAATAAATCAAAACATGAAAGCTTTAATAATAATATGAAACAAGAACCCTTAAAACTTACATGATAAGAAAATAGAATACCAATGTTTATTGTTTTAAATTTACTTCTCTGGATGTCATAGCACAGGGGTTTAGACCCACATTCCAAAATTATTAGTATCTCAGTTCAATATGAAACGCATACACACATATTCACATATACACAGCTAGGAGTACATGAAAAACTGAAAACCAGCCAAACAAATGGCTAGATCCAAAAACTGAATTATTCAGTTTGGGTTTTGATTTGGAAATAAAATCTGGCCAAACTATCGAAACCTGGACAGCACAATAGCATCAATTAACTTAATATTTAATATTATTAATGTTAACATTTTATCATACCCTTATTCAAAGAAATAACATTTAGTCAAAACCCCTCTTGGGGCAGCCACAAACGCCTCTCTTCATCAACCTGTGATATACATACACCCCTATCAGATATGGAAGAACAATGCTGGTAAATTTTTTGATGCTACCACGTATTTGGGCTATATCCGTCATCTCACACCTCACTCTATATTTCCCTTGATCGCCCGCTACCAATGTACACGCCTACGCCACAATAAAATAAAACTTAACCTTAATTGCTATGATACGAGTACGACAGTGGCCTGGGCAAGAAGACCCAAACAAGTCCTCAGGCACTAATATATTGTGCTAGTGTAGCGTTGTAAACTTGTAACGAAAGAAATATAGATAAAACCAATGGCAAAACTATAGATTATAAAGCTATCAATGAAAGAAATTGGGAAAAAAAATGAGGGAGCGAGAGAGAAGCATAGCAACCTCAGGCACGAGTGTTCCGTACAGTAGGAGGGCAAAGTCGAAGGATTCGCCGCGGACGCCTTTGGCAGAGAAGCGAAACAAACCCTGAGGCTCGCATTTCACAGAAACGTCTTTGGCGTCAGGCAACGCCACGGTGAGGTACACCATGTCGGATCTTTGAGCCCATAGCACTTCTGGATGGCGACTGACACTGACCAACACACACACACACACACACCGAGGAAAAAGCACACAATTTTCATTCATTCATCTTCACTTTTCGCCGTTTCATTTTAACTCACCACGCTAATCGAACACTCCCTCCCTCACCACTCACCACTCACCACACTGCCGTCCGCTCGATATGCAAAATATATAAAAGTTTCTTGCGATCGAAACGTTATTTCAGGCAGAACCGATACGAGTTTAGATACAATACCTTACAGGCACTGTCGTTGTCGCCGCCGTTTCCGTCGTTATCGTCGCCGCCGCTTCCGTCGTTACCGTCGCCATCGGTTAGCTCCTGTTTTTTTTTTTTTTTTCCGTTCCTTTCTTTAGCGAGTACTGTAGTCCGCGCTAATTGAGTCAATCATCCGATTTATCAGCATTGGAATACAGCATTGTCAGTGGTATATATGCAGATAAATCAGCATTTTGGCTCGCGCGTGCGCGATAGAAGCCAATTGCCAGTAGCATTTATATTTGGTGTTTTTGGAAATCTTGCTATATTTAAAAATCTTTTATAGAGCTGCTTTAAATCACGACTTTGCATTATTTTTTATAATTTATTTATTTTTTAATCTTAATTTTCTATTTCTATTTCTATTTTATAAAATAATATTTTTTATTCTTAATTACTCTCTTCTCCTAATTCCTTCCATTATAATTTATAACTACTCAAAAGTTTTCGTTTATCGAAAAAAAAAAATTTTTATGAAAATTATTTATACAATGGAGAGTCGATCCCCAAAATTTACTATGCATACCTCATCCTAAAACCCAATTTTTTCGATTTTCATGAAAATCCTATAATTTATCTTTAAGTGTTTGAATAAGAAAATAGATATGATTGCTCTGGAAGTATTTTCATCTGATTTCTTATAATGGTTTTTTCCTATAAATAAATTTTAAAAGTTTTTTTTTTTAAGTCTTCCCTAAAATAGATTTTTGAAATATAATAGGTACATTAGAGCAACTCCAAGAGCCTCTTTATAATTTTCTCCACGTATACAGAATTTTTCACATGTAAAGAACTATTTTTTAACATACACTCCAAGAGCCTCTCTATTTTTTAATCTCTATTTTTCTTAAAATAATAATTTATTAATAATAATATTAATTGCATAGGGGAGGAGGAGGAGGATTGGCCGCCAGGTCGCCGAACCTGGAGGGGGAGGAGGACTGAGAGTGGTGCAGTGATGGCCACTTCCGGATCGCCGGTGCGGGCGAGCTCTAGTTCTCGACGGAACCGACCGGCGTCGGGGATGAGAGAGGGGGAGGGGGAGGCGGTCGGCGTCGGGGGAGGGGGGGAGGGGGGATAGGGGCGGCGGGGAGGCAGGAGAGGGGAGAGAAAGAAAGAAAATAAAAAATAATAAAAAATTATATGGAGAATGAATAGTGATTCTTCACAAATGAAGAGTCACGGTGGCAAATTGTAGATGTAGAGAGCTTGATTAAGAGGCTGTTAGAGTTCATTTTTGGCATTAAGCTCTCTATTTGTAGATAATAGAGAGCCTATTGGAGTTGCTTTTAAATTTCCAAATTTTTGAATATATTATTCATTCTCTGCGATTTTTTTTATATTTATTAATACACGGAGACTTTTGAGTTTTGTATAATAAATAAAACAGAGATAAAAAGTAGTAAAAAATGTAAATATTATTTAAAAAAATAAAGATAAAGATAGAGAAATATAACATAAATAAATTATTGAGAAATAATTTACTATAGTTCATCAAAATAAGCTTGTGAGATTAAAACCGTATGGAAATACTCTTACATCTCAATTATCGAACTTTTTTCTCTTCTATTTTTTCCAACTACTAAAAGCATCGTAAAGGTCAAAAAAATAAAATACATATATATAGGGAGAGTGTTGGGTAATGAAATATTATCCATAAGACCAGTCAAAAACCCGATTTAGAATAAACTTAGCTTGGCAAATCTTAAAGGGGTGGCGTTTTATAAAATTTAAGCCCAACCTAGACCATAGATGGACAACGATTAATGGACGACATGAATCAAATCCGGCATGAATCACCATTCTCTCGAAACAGACGACAGACCAAGACCATCGTTCTCCACGGCAATAGACAGCATCAAATCCGATGAATAGATGACAATTGGGGTTGAACAACACCAACAATCCAAAGAGGAAAACATCATCCATAACCCATACCATAAAACAACATCAACAACCCAGATTGATACAATAACCTGACTTACACAACACCAATAACAGAACAAATTCATTCATTATGCACCGTTCTCCCCAAGCATCACGTGGCCCTTCTGACCCTCCGAAGTCAGTCCCGGGCGACGGATCTGTTGAAAAATCGCAGCGGGGCAGCGACTAAGACTTGACCCCCAGTCCTTCCCCCCTTCCTTTCAACTCTCACCTCCCACCCCCAAACCCACTTCCCCCTTCCCAGCGCTCGGCCCGTGTCCCTGACCCATCCATTCCAGCCGAATCCACCTCCCCTACCCATAGTCCATAGACCATAAACAACAAGTTAAATTTATTTACTCATTAAATATATAAATTTATTAAGTTAAAATTTAAAAAAAAATTAGGAAACTAGAGAGGATAAATTTGTTAAGTTAAAAATAAAAAGATTAGAATAATAGCAAAGACAACTAAACAGTTGCGCCCAACCCAGGTAATTGGGATAAAAGAGTATCATCGGCATCAAATCCATTGAGATGCATCACACTTTCACATAGGATTTAGAAACAAAACCTCGGTTTTCCCTGGGCAGCGTTTCAAATATAGCTATTACATTCCTAGATAGTTTCCCGGGCAGCATTTCAAATATAACTATAAAATGGATGGCCCCAGGTACATGAACCTCTATATTTTGACAAAGTTAAATGATCACCTACAGGCTGCAGCAAATGAAGCATTTCCAATGCAGAACAAATTCCACCTGATTTGATACTCTAGCAATATATAAATATATAAAAGCACAGTCTTGTGATTGTTACCACTAAGGAACTGAATTATGCAGATATAAACAGCCTCTGGCTTTGAACAACTTATGGGCTCCCAATTTTCTCATTCCAAACACTCTGACAAAGGGTGACAGTAAATTATTTGCCTTCAATGGATAACAGCTGCAACAGATTGGTTCTCTGACTCTACGCTAAAGTCGCCATCATCCTCCAAATTACCTGGGAAGAATCCTTCATCAGGGTACAGTTTTTGAAATATCTGCAAAATCAAATACTGGTATAAGCCCCAATTTTTCCAGCAGTCACTTCAGAAGACAGCAATGTAGTCATTTTGTTATGCAGCGAAGTGGCCAACCACCACAAAAGCAAGAAACACCAAAGCATCTTGCAAAGTAAAAGCAAGAAAAAGGGCACCTTCTTAGTTGCGTTTAGAACATCATTATAATCCAGACTTCCATCTGGCACTGGAGTGAAGTTGATAGATTCAAATGAATCCTGCATCTGGAAAACAATTGCAATGATGTTTCATTGAAACCAGCTTGCGGAAACAAGTGCTCCTAAGAATATGGTTAGAATAGTGTAGTAGATGTTAGATTTTATAAAAGAATTGACACATTGAGCATACCATCGTCAACTCCTGAATGTACAAAGCCCTCCAAAGTAAAGTGGGCTTCACCTCTTCGGTAGTTTCTTTTTGAAGTGAGGAATCATCATTATTTTCCCCAGAAGCAGGGGTTGTGAAAAGGGTATCAATGCCTGCGTTAAGTAATTTCTTCCCTTGATCAACCTCCTCACACAGGGTTGAAAAATATACTACAAACCTGAAGACAAGTAAATAAACAAGATCAACAAAGGTAACACACAAATTGACTGTCACTTCATCAAACGTGCGATTTTTTATTTTTTTTATTTTTTTTTTTAAGGGGAGAGGGGATATTACTTAGGGAAAGATCATATGCATTGGATGTCTTCTTCAAATGAAACAACATTAATGGCTGAAAAAACTTACATTCCAGGAGGGCAAACTGCAAGATTGCTTCCAATCTGCAGAACTCGGATTGATGTCACCTGTTCGGGATACAGAGCTGGATGGAAAAACATGAGAATCCAGGTTCCTTCACACTGGAAATTGTTAGGAAGGAAAAGACGAATAACTTACATCTGGGAGGATATACCACCAAGAAACTAGATAACTCTGCCTTTAGGGAACTGCTAGTTATACATACTGCTCTCGACACCTTTGCTTTAGAACCTTTGATACTAGGACTCAGCGGCACAAAATCTGGGGCGTTTGAGGCTAATGGAAAACGAACTGTAAAAGATGGATCCAAAACTAAATGTTGACTAAATAACTCCTGACCAGAACTCAATTTAATGCCTCTATAATGCTCGCTTGCCTGCAAACGTTCCAAAGAAGAAAATTTGAAACCACCTCAAAACACGGTAACAAAAGGTTAGATTAATGTCTCCAATTAACAAAATCAATATTTCTGCACCTGATCCAAAAGCAATGCAATTACTGGCATTCGCAAAACCTGCACAACAACAGCTCCCGCATAAATAAGTAGTTTGGCATGTTTAGGTCTTACCAAAATAATGAAACGGCGATTTTTATTCTAGTGAAAATTGTAAACATTACTTGCACCGTTGCGTGTACAAAAAAATTAGACAACTTTTATTGTAGTGAAAATTATAAACACCACTTGCACATCACAAACAAATTCAAAAAAAAAAAAAAAAAGTGGGTCAATTTTTTCAAATTTCAAAAGTGAGCAGAAAATGAAGAAATCAATATAAAAAAATAAGTTAACACCTTATACAGTTTCCCTGCTCTTTATTGACCAATAAAATTATGCAGGAAATGGGGGCATAAAAGAAATCCAAGTTGAGAGTGTGTCCAACTGAACAAAATAAGTCAAACATACAGTATCTTGAAATAGGCCCATTATTCCCAGTCAACCTGAGAATAAAATAACTCTATACATGCGTACTAACACTCCAGGTTCACATCAATGAAATTGAAAATTTCACATAGGACAGAAATGAAGCCTAAAATTCCAAAAGCATAAAATTAGGTAGCCAGTTGGAATGAGGCTTCACCCAGTATTTGGTTCAGTGTTTGACAAAGTGACAAATGATATCATAGACAATGCCAATTTAAACAATGGAACAGTGTTTCAAGAAGCATGTTCCACCAAGTAGGTAGGAGCCACCTACAGAATCTGCAAAGAATGTGACAAATGATATCATAGGCAACAGCTACGCCAATTTGAAGTTTGGAACAAAGTGTTGTGAAAAATAAGTGTAAAATTCAACATATAATTAATCCCATGGCATCAACATAACACAGTTCAGCTCCCTCTGCATGGAGCACAATCTCAATTAAAAATCTGGAAATGATGTACGCCATTCATTTTCTTGCTAGGAAAGGTAATTGAGTAGGCTTGGTAGTTTAAATATGATAAAATTTATTAATTTTAAATTTGACTGAAAAGCAAACAAGAGAACATCATAGATACGTCAAAGACTAGTCCAGGAATTCCACATTATCTGATAAACTCAATGAGTTGCATGTAAAATTAAAAGAATTGAAACAAAAATGACAAATTGAGCACCTCAAGGAATAGAAACATAAAATATGATCACCACCATATAATCACATAACATATATTGGTCAACATATAATAAGGAAAAAAATAAAAAAGAATTGATAATTTCAGCTCTTTAAAATGAAATTTGAAACCCCAAACGTTGTACTTACATAAATACAACCTTTAACAGCAGCACGGCGGCAAAATGCTTGCGGCAATTCTCCTTGGCCATACATAGGATATAGCAAAGCACCAGATGCATTTTGTAACCTGAAAGGCCAAAGGACATTGATAAATATATAAACTTAAGAGACACTGAATTGTTAACTTGAAATTAAGACCAATACCACAGTCATCAGTGTAATGACTCAGATAGCATGAAGACTTGGGTTATTTGAAAAAATAGGGAATCAAACCGAACCAAACCAAATTTAATATAGCATCAAACCAAACCCGCATCACCCTACACTTGTAATATCCCACTATCCCAATGTAAGCAAAGGAATGGAACTGCAAAACCGAATAAATGGTACAACTTACAATAGCAATAGAATGATACTAATTGTCATATTTACCAGAGAGTGAGAGAGAGAACATCTCAACATGAGTGATGAAGAGCCAGACAATACATGCAAATATGCAAAGGGGAACCATTGGTCCAGAAATAGTTAAATAGACTAAATCTCAAATGCTCCTGAAAGAATGAGAGTTAACCTTCCAACAGATGACTGATAAAGAGCGAGACGATCTATTCCATAACTTGTCTTGAGCATGTTTTTAGGCTCCCCATCAATTTTACCTTGATCATGATCTGCCATGGCTATTGCATACAAAACGGCCCTATATGTTGGGGGTAAATATATGCCAGACTTTCAGCATCTTCAATCCATTGAGTGTTAAAAACAACACAAAAACAGTTTAGAAAACATAACTCAAAAACAATAAGTTTCAAGGAGAACATCAGAAGAAAATAAATGTCAGACTAACAACGATTCATGTAGAAAAATAAATATGATGTTCAACAACAGAGATAATTCCTAGCGCAACAAAGAGTGGCCTCCACATAGCTTATGCGGAACCACCATCAGACGATAATTGTAAATCAGACAAAGTGTACAATCAACGAAACTACCCAAATCCCAAACGAGCAAGTTTCTGACGGAAAATAAACTATGAAAATGATAACATTATCTACAATCTCCTCCATTCTTCTTCAAAACTCTAATAAAATACAAGTTTTGGTTTACACAAAAGGCTTAACCATACTCAACTAAATCTCTGATTACGTATGTAGAAATGAGAAAAAGTAGAAGAATCACAAGTAAAATTCAATCTGAAAGCAAAAACAGGAACATAGTAGCACAAATCACTAAGAATCTGAATCTCACAAACAGGTGAGGTAGAGAAGGGCGAAATGATCTGTACGATTTTATCTTTGCTGGCAACCGCATCTTGGTCAAGAACTCGACAAACGGGCTCTCCAGATCCTCCTCGGAGATCCTCGGCCCCTGTTCGCCACTGCTGTCGGACAGATGCTCCTGAACCAGCTTGAAAAACCTCATCAGTTGGTTCTTCTCCGTCAGCGCGAGACTCCGGTCCTTGAAAATGGCGGCGCGAGAGCCGGGAAGGCTCCAGAACCGACCATCGGCTCCGCTGTCGCACACAAATATCTCTTCGACGCTCTTGAAGTCCACAGAGGTGTGAGCCTCGGACCTACATAGGAGGTCGACGGCGGTGTCGGCGCAGAACAGAACCCTAGGGCCGGCCAAATCGAGGCTGAACTTTCGGGATTCCTCGGCGGGTTGGGGAGTGTACGAGGAGACCTCAATATGGGCGTAGGCGGGACGGGTCTCGATGTTGACAGCAACACAATCGCCGCCGCCGCTTCCGGATGAGGAGGAAGACTCGGATGAGGGGGGATGGGATTGGGAGTGGAGGAAGGAGGAGAAGTCGTGGAGGGAAAGGGAGGAGAAGTGGGAGCCATAGAAGGAGTTGGGGTCGAGGTGGAGGACAGATTTTCCGGCGGCGGAGGAGGCTGCGGCGATGACGGAGGCGGGCAGGCCGGTGCCGATGACGATGAGGTCGAACTCTGTGGGTTCGATGGGAGGGTAGGGGTAGGCATCGGCGGCGGCGGCGGCGCCGGACATCACAGTTCAATTGGGATCTGAATTTTGAAGCCCCCTCAAGCCTAATTCTTTCTATCACCCCAAAAAACTCGTCACGAAGTCAATAGTCATTGATATATTTACTAAAATAATTGTTTTTTGTTAAGGTACTCTTTGGCTTTGCACAGTATACGTGAGTAAATTCCGTAAAAAAATTATCTGAATAAATTTATTCTCGTCTATTACAAGTCCTTTATATTTTAATTAAAATAATATTATTTTAAATAATAAAATTTTAATTAAAACTATATCATTTTAATAAAAATACAAAAAAAACATATAATACAGTCCCTAAAATAAAAACTACAAGTAACACTACTCTTTATTAATTAGCAATGTTATCTTCTTCGGATATACCCTTGGCTCTTAAAAAGTAAGTTTTAATGAAACTATAGTTACCATAGAGGAGGGGTTCAAAATCTATTAGTTAACATGGCAAAATGTCTTCTTGATCGAGTTTACCCAATCTCATCCTTAATATGATTTACTAAAGCAATTTAAAATGAATCAGACTGTCTTGGTGTATAATTTTTAAAAAAATAGTTTTACTTTGTTTTTGTGTATTGTATCACAGAAATTTTTCACGGAGAATCGAAACTCATATAAAATATCAAGATATTAAACATTTTTTAAAATTAATATTTCATGTAATATGCTATTAAAAACAATAAGAAATATAATTTAACTATTCCTTAAGACCACGTAGTGTAACTTGATCGAATGATAAACTAATTGTTATAAAAAAAATTAAAACAATATTTAATATAATTTACCAAGATATAATCTTACAAAATGCATTTTTTTTTAACCAGACATGCTTTTGGCTAAACAAACAAAAATTTAATAATATATTTTTATTTTAAATTCTTGCGGGGCGTTTGAGATTCACTCGTTTAAAAAATTAAATTTTAAAATTAAATAATTTTAAATTTATTAATCACTTCACGAATCCAAGTTCATTCTCACAAGCAAAAATAATAATAATAATAATAATAATAATAAACATTTCCCGGTATTAATCCCCTACTTTATTATAACTAGCTTTATGATCTGGTATTCTATTAAATATTTTGTTTTCAATAACAAAAAATTGCATATCAGGAGTTCAGCTATGGAGTTCCCACAAGCCCTGATAGGTCAAATGACTTGTTCCTCGGTGACTTCAATCCCAGTTTAACACCTTATACTGTGAAGTCAAAAGTAAAGATATGAACCAGCTCCCTTGACACTATACTGAAACGCAACTGATTCTTGCTTAATTGCTCGGTCAATAACTTATAAGAGCCAGTGAAGATGATCGCATGATCCAAGGCTTTCAAAGAATAATTTGGAAATGGATATAAATATTATTTTGGTCTCTTGTGACAACACTTATTATCAGAGCAAATAGATTAGAATTGAAGCAAACGATTGTTCCACCACCTTCACAGTCCTCGTTCATTCTAGTCATAAAGATGTCCACTTTGTTTTCTCCATCCCCACTATAAAATTGAATGAAACCAACAGGAATGCACTACAGATTAGAATTGAAGCATTCGATTATTGCACCACCTTCACCATCCTTGTCCATATTCATCTTAAAGATGTTCATTTTTTTTCTCCATCCTAGCCCACGCTATAAAACCTCTCAATGTACTGTTACTGCATGCCAGAATGTGAATGGACAAAGTATGTAGGTCAACCCGTCCAATGAATTGTAGTCAAGAAAGCCCGTTAATAAAAAGCCTTTGAAGTCTTGTTTCTGTTACTCAAAATGTGTAGTCATGTTTTGGTCAGAATGGGCTCTTCTTACTAAGCAGTAAACATGTACGACAAACAATCACAAGAAAGAAAAAAGACAACATTGATCTTCTTGACATTTCTAGTGATGGGATTATATGTTGAAATAGAGGACTCCAACAAAAATTATGGAAATTTTTGGTATCAAAATTTTAATTTCAAAAAGGTCCAGAGGGTTCCCGAAAGCATTTAAATTTGGAAATAAATGCCAAAAATCAGCATACTAGCTGACAGTACAAAGGCAAGATAATAATAAAAAAATTGGTCCATCAAAGGACATTTTTATTTGATTGAACAGGTAGATACTGATGGTTGGAACCACTATTTCCTGCTACACAACACAACCCATTGACTTGCTCAGGCATCCCACGACTAGTTGTCCTAATAATCAGAGTTGGCAACCAAAAAAAAAAAGGGATGAGGATGATGGAGGTTAAATACAGATGGTGATAAAATATGACTAGAGGTCACAACTCATAAGAACAATTCATTAGCAAAACGCACATTTTCGCAAAATGGCATTAGAAAGAATAAGCACAAAGTTCCACATGACTAACCAATTAGCATTGGATTAGATTGTTGGTGAGTAGCAAGCACTGGGAGAAGCTACTGATGGAACATCTGCCAGTATCTGATGGAATTGATTTCCATGAGCTCTCAACTTCAGACCTTCTACCTCTAACTTAAAAAATATGCACATGCATATGCATATCATTGGATTTAATTACGACAAAGAAGATATAGATTTTGAGAGAACTATAATTGGCACAAGTAAGAAAGTGATTAATTATACCTTAGACATCATCTCGTTGTTGGAATTTGTGAGCTGACGCTCCTGCATGCCAATCAACACCACCTATATAACCGGTAGAATCAGTGAATGCATCAACTGGGTTTGTGTTCACCACCAAATATATATATGCATTTTCAATCTTAGTGGTACACACATATACATCTCGTGTATGTGTGTTAAGTAAAATTGTCAGCAATTAGTAACTTGAACATTATCCCAACAGGTAGATTCTACCTTCCTTTGTCTGGCCATTGCAAGAGCTCCTTCATGAAAATATCAAATCACAGTCGAGAACGCTAGCAATAATCAAGAACGGAAGGGTTAGAAAGTAGGGTCCATACCTCCGCGGTTAGGCAAGAGAGGACGGCAGCAAGGGTATACCAGAGCTCCGGCACCAACACGCTCGACGTACTTACAGCCGTCAAGAAACGAGCGATACGGCCGACAGGGAACTGCAGACCGGCCTTGCTGCTGCGCGATTCGTTTTACGTGATGTAATAACTAGCTGACGTCTTGCCATCCCAACCGCTCACCAGGTGGTGATCACTACCGAGAGTGAGGCTCTGCATAGTAGCGGGTTGTGGGTTGGGTTGGGCAGAGGCCGGTATGAAGGATCGCGAGGCACGACAGTGGATCGTAGGCCGGGATGAAGGATCATTGGTCAGGCGTGGTCAACAACAACGATGAAGAATTGGGCTTAGGGTGGTGGTGGTGGGTGGGGAGAGGGAGTGGTCAGTGGTCAGTCAGCAGCGGCATCTCAGACAAGACATCATCGCCAATAATGTTTATATTAATAATTTTATTTGAGTAGTACATTAAATTAAATTTCAAAAACGAAGAATGCTTCCTCGACTCTCGTTCAGGTTTACCCTGCTAGAAATGCTGCCATGTACAGCTTCCAAAAACACTCACAGTTTTACAAATAAGCCGTAGATTTTCTTTAGCAGTTTTAAAACTGGATACATCTTACAAACTCTATAATAAGCCTACTACATACGAGCTGCTGGTGCAGTAGTATCTTGCCGAGGTTGCTTTGGAAATACAGATTTTTCATCTAAAACTTGTGAATCATCTGCATTACCAAACAGTTGATTCCGGACAATGCCATGCAATTTGCCAAAGAGCTCTTTCTTCAGTGATTCAAAAGCCAAATCCAACCTCTCTAGTTGTTCCATAGCATTTGGATTGTACATAAATAGCCCATAATAGAGATCAAAACTATCTCCGGACGTATTATCAACCAGATTCAACAAAGTCTCATACCCCTTTGTGTTAACGGGTGTGAACTCCAACCTCAATGTCTCCAAAACCCTTCCCATTGTGTGTGTAATGAATTGCGACCCTGCTGCATGAAGATCGTGTTCTGCACAAGTCATCTCCACCATTCGACAACCTTCTTGAACAAATATATCTAGAAACTGCTCACACCTTGAGGCCCTTGATTTGTCATTTCCAACTCTAACCTTATCAAAGACAAATGGAAGACCTTTCCACCCATTTCTACCACTCTCTGGCCCAAACATAGGATGACTGCAAAGGATATCAAAATTTGGCGGTAAATTCTGAAGAAACAAATTCCTTGGAAACACTTTCACAGAGAGAACATCAACAAACAAAGTAGATCTCTTCAGTCTCTGAGTTGGCAACGATAGAAGAACCTTTTCTGTTGAAATTATTGACGTGCAAAGAAGAACCACTTCTGGATGCTCCTCACAAAGATCATCAACATCAGAGAAGAAAGCAACCCCTAATTTCTGTGCCACATCGGAGTAATTTGTTCGAGAATAAGCTAAAACTGTGTGGCCCTGACGAACAAAGGCTTTTGCGAGGAACTGACCAAAATTTCCAAACCCAACAATGGCAATCTTGAGGCTTGAAGAGTTATCAAGGTTGCTGTATAACTGTGCTTCATACTCATGTGGATGACCAGCTTCTCCAGGTCTGCAGGATCAAAACAACAAAATTATATCATTGAATACTTTTCCAATCATATGTTCCCTTGAATGCCTACTATTCAATCAGATCTTAATGGTTCAAAGCTCATGGTTTGACAAATAAATACTATTTATTTCCCCTATCTTCTCGTGGTTTGATGGAATCCAACTGGAATACTAAACACCCCCTGCAATTAAACTAATGAAAAATGTTGAATCACTCACCTCTCATCCTTAATTTACTTCTCGGATCTCATACCTGTGATGAGGAGAAATATGTAAATTAAATAAAAGATTAGAAAATCTACTCAGAATTCCTGATGATCAACTTTGATTCCACATATTTTTTTTTCCTTTAAATTATGTCTTAAAAGTTTTCTCCCATGTTAGTATGTTACAAATAGGTAAAACCCCTTTCAAAACACTTCATCCTTACCTAACCTTCTCCTATATCTTCTACTCATTGATGTTCACATGGAAGGGCAATTACATGACAATAATTTATTATTTTATTCATTGGTCTGGTATCAGTTTTCTTACATTTTCCTCTCCTTAAATGCCTGACAATTCTCTTATCAGACGACTGGAAATGATTTACTATTTAGAAATTAATGTTAGCTTTAGAACTAGTCTAGTTCACAGTATGACTTCAATTAGTGTTAAGAACTTCAAGCATAAAATTGTCCAAAGCCATCTTATTTAGAAGGCCTTTGGTTCATGAATTGCTGGAAGTGCCTCAAACTTCAAAAATAACATACAACGGTACCTCTCCAAAGGTTTTGTCATTGCAACACCATTTGGACTCAGCTTCAGTACTCCTGAATCCAGAACTGGTACTTCTTGCATCACTTTGGCATTCCCAAACAACTGCTTTCTCAGAACCTCATGCAAATTCCCAAACAACAGTTTCCTCAAGGACTGAAATGCAAAATCCAATCTCTCCAGCTGCTCCAATGCATTCTTGTTGTACATAAACAGCCCATAGTACAAGTCAAAGCTATCAGCAGCGGTGTTCTCCACCAAATTCAACAAGCTCTCATACCCCTTTGTATTAATTGGGGTTGGAGCCAACCTCAGCTTCTCCAACACCCTCCCCGTGGTGTGCGTAATAAACTGCGTTCCAGCCGCATACCGGTCGTGGTCAGTGCAATTCATCTCCACCATCCTACACCCTTCTTTAGCAAAAATATCAAGAAACTGGTCACACCTTCTGATCCTCAAATCCTCACACCCAACCCTAACCTTCTCGTACACGAATGTGAGGCCACTCCAACCATCCCCACCGCTTTGGGGTCCAAACATGGGGTGAGTGCATAGAATATCGAAGTTACTAGGAAGGTCTCGCAAAAGCAGATTCCTAGGGAACTCCTTGACGGACAGAACATCAACAAACAGCGTATTACGTTTGAATCTTTGAAGAGGGAGGGATTTGAGTACCGGCTGGGTGGAAATGATGGAAGTGCAGAGAAGGACAACGTCGGGGTGTTCTTCGCAGAGGTCGTGTGCGTCGGCGAAGAAGGCGGCGCCGAGGGATCTGGCGGAGGCAGAATGGTCGGAACGGGAGTGGGCGAGGACGGCGTGACCCTGTCGGACTAGGGTTTTGGTAAGGAACTGGCCGAAGTTTCCGAATCCAATGACGGCGATCTTGAGGGCGGCGGAGGGGTGATCGTCATCGTCGTCGGAGGGGGGTAGGAACTGTGTGTCGGCTTGTTCAGGGTGTAGGGCGGCGCGTGGGAGCGCCCTTCGTATAGGGCAGTGGATGGATGCGGCGGTGGGTGCGGGGAGGTTGGAATGAGGCCGGGGGTGCATGGTAGGGAGGCGGAGGGGACTGAGAAAGGAATGCGGCGGCAGCAGCGGCGGCAGCGCCAATGGTGAGAGGGAGAGCATTGGGGGGACAGAGAGACTTCGCTCGGGCAGATTCTTGTTGAGAGTAACTTTTTGTATCGTTTTAAAAATAAATTTCCCACCAATTATTGTACTTTGGTATCATTTCTGTATTGTACCACCAATTAAAAATAAATTTTCCGCCAATTAAAGTACCAATTATTGTACTTTGGTATAATACTATTTTCTATATATATATATATATTAAACTAATATTTTTTCCTTTATTTTTAAAATTAAAAACTCAAAAAAAAATATTTCAAATAATTTAATATTATTTAAAAATTAAATAGTTATACTTTTCAATTTGAGAATCACTTTACCCTCATCCAAAAATATAAATGGGGATGATAAGTGTCCTCAAAGCTCTATATTTGTTTAAAATATAAAGTTTGTGTGTATGTTTGATTTTGTTGTTCCTCCCCTACTTAACTTAGTTAGAAAAAATGAAAACTAATTTTCATACTTAAAAATAAAAAAGAACTATGACTTTAAAAATATTTAAAAGCATGACATGATAGTAATTTTTATCCTTAGAGTTCGTTTGATATATGAAAATAAAATACAATTTAATGAAAATTATTCTCGTTCATATGTATGGTACATAATATGAAAGAAAATGATTCATTTGCGTGAAAATAAGATTATCTTATATAAAATAAAGTTGAATCTTATAGTCCCATTGGTATTAAGTCATCTTCTTCATTTAAGGTCTTTCTCCCATTGCGGCAGGCAGCGCATATGCCATTTGTCAGAGAGATAGGAGTGAGGATATTCAATAAAGAGAGAGAGATGCGGGGTTGTGTATGTCAAAGCCCAAGATATCGCCGGTGGCAACACTAGTGCAGATGGCGTTCGTGTGAGAGAGGGAGATAGTGCAGATGGCGTTCGTGTGAGAGAGTGAGGGGCGGCTATGTGACGCCGGTTATGGGGGTTTGGAGATGACGAGATGTGTGTCACGCTATAGTTGATATTATAATTTTTCAAAAAAATACTATATCAATAATGTGTAAGGTAATTGTCTATTTTCATTTTATTCTATTCTATTCCTATATTAATTTTATTTATTTTAATTTTATTCATGCTTACCAACCACCCTTAAAAGTAAATTAATATTTTTATATCCATAGTAATAAAATTAATACTAATGTACATAATGTAACAACTACTTTTTAATGGAATAAACACAAAAAAAAAATATGTTGAGTTTACTATAAGACTAATGCTGAATATAGGACAATTATTTTAGCTTGAAGTCATCAAATAACATTATTTATATATGCACATAATTGCATATTACTATATAAGCATGTAATAATAGCCACATTATTATTTTTATTATTATTTAATAATAGTATAATGATACTCTCTCTCTATTTTTTTATAATTAATAACTAATATAGTGTGATACTGAATCTAATTAAGTTTGATAATTATTTTTATTTTATAAGATACAGTTACTTATTAAGATGGCGTAATTTTAAAATCATACCAGAGCTAATTAGGTATGGTGACATATTGTATCAATTTGTTTGTTTAAAGAGCAACAATTTAAACAACCATTTACATATAATTTTATTTATTTTGCATAAGTCTCGAGCAGAATATATATTTTATTTTAATGACAATAATTTTAATTGAATTATATTCTATCGTGAAGAAGGCAACAGTAGAATTAGGGGGTGAATCTGCTTTTGTTTTGGCCTTATCATCAATATTATTAATATATATTTATATATAAACCTGTCGCGGTGGCAGTTTTTTGTCCTATGCTATAGTGCTATGTATCCTACACGTGCTTTGTTGGGGTGTGAACTTTAAAATTGCTTTCACACCTGGTCAATAAAAAGAAAAAGAAAAAAAGAAAAAGAAAAAGGCAAGAGCGAGGGGTCTCGTCCGCTCTGTACAGTGTGACAGTGTGACGTGGGAGCGAGCGGAGCAAAATATTTTCCATGTGGCTGATTGTTTATTATTATTAATTGGCTGTTGGGTTTTTTCCACCGGCCCATCGTTACTCAAATCTTCAATTACGACGGCTGTTGTTTTCCCAACTTGTATGCTGGCTGTTTTAAAAATGGCGTGACAGATAAATTCGTGAAAAATCAATAAATATTTTTAAAAATATCATTATTTATGAGTAGATGACACAGATCATTCATAAAATAATATTTTATTAATATAAATATTTTTAAATTTTTTTATTTATATCAATTCTACAGAAGAAAATATTCCGGTATGAATTTCATACACCATTTCATATAAAATAATTATATTTTTAAAAGTAATATAAATATTAGGTTAAATAAAAAAAAGTCAAATACGTATTTATATTTCAATAATAGAAGCGTATCAAATCTGGCACAACCCTCGTCACGTCATTCTAGTTTAGTTCATTCATGTATTAATGTTGTGTAGCCAATTAAGTGTTAATTTAATTTTTTTTTTTTGCGAGTCAATTTCGATATGTTCCACAACACAAGACACCTGTTTTATACCGATTGCGTATCAAATCTGCCACAACATTTGTTAGCGATTTTTTTCGGTCCACTGATTACAATAATACAGGATACCTGTTTTATATCTTGCTATATTTAAATTAATAATGTTAATTTCATTATATATACAATTTTTAATAGGTAAAGGTATATATTTATTATATATATTACATTAGTATAGTGTATTATTTTAAATTAAATTTCACATAACTGAAAATTTATCATTTGTGTTTAAAATATTAATAATATCAATCAACAATACTCGTAAATATATTGCAAAAAAAATTGTTACTTTTTAATATATGCCATAAACTTTCATCAATAATTTGAGTTATTACGCATCTTTTATATATTTACTATGTTTCCACATTTGATAATAAATTTCAATAATTAAAAATTGATGGCAAATATAACTTAAAAACAAGGCTACTTATTTATAATTTGAAAGAGATATAAGAACATCTACACCGCTTCATTTAAGAATATATTTTATTTAAAATTTAATAAAACTTTTAATTTTTAAATAAAAAATACATTATATGTCCTTTAAAATATAAAATTTAGAAAATAAAAATAGAGATCGGATATTTTCATATTTAGATAATAATTATTCATCCATTAAAATTTTTTAATTATATTTCTTGATATATGTGTACTTTTGATTAATTATAATAAATAAAATAAATATAAAATATAAAATATAAAATAAAAATTATAACTTAAAGGAATAAATATAAAGATAAAGAATAAGATATAGATGATAAACAAAACATATCAAAATAATATACTATTTATTTCTTAAAATAGAAATATAAATTATAAATTTATTGTGAATGTTGTAATATCGCATCAATAATTAATTAATAAAAATATATAAATTTTATTAAATTAATTTTTCTTTCAAAATATTAAGATTATTTTTCATTTAAAAAATAGTTAATATAACTCGCTTCTTACACTATTCAAAATTCACTCACTCCTATGCACTTGTGCTTTGAGATTTAAAACAAAACCTCAATCAAAAGTAAATTGTATCAACCATTAGACACCATTATTCGGTTTATTTAAAAAAACAATAGGTAAAATATACTTATTATGACTCATAATATTTAACTTTTCACGAATTTTTGCATTATCCGATGTGTTCCTCAAAGTCAACTACCTTTTGCTGTAATGCTAGTATTTAATTATTAATATAAGAAGTCAAATATATAATTTCAAGAAATGTATTAAGTTTATATAAGGAATTAAATTTCTTTTATACTTAAATTTATTAGTCTTCTGGCCAATTTTTTTTTAAAAAGGCTTTGTCTCAGTTTTGGAAAAAGAAGTGAGTGTGACAAATAGTTATACAGTATGATTGCAATATTTTATATAACAAATGGTTAATATCACTGAAATCAATTATACAACGTTCAATTTCACTACCAAGAAAAATTGGTTCATACACACACACACACATATGTAGTAACACATACCACATACTTATTTGCAGTTGAAATTTAAGGTATGTTTACTTTAATTATTTTTTACCTTTATTCTTAAAATGTGATTGTTATTTTTGAATATAAACATATGAAACAATAACAAGTTTATTTTTAATTTTTTGTTGTGAAACATTAAATAAAATATTTTTTTGTTATTTTTACATTTTCATTTTATGTACGAATAATATGAAATTTTCATATATTCCAATTCCTTTGTTTTTCCTGGTCAATATAATTTCCCATTTTTTATGTTGTTTTACCGGATAAACGCTTGACAGCTTCCGCTGGTATAATTAACTATCACCATAAGTAACCGCACCGGAGGGGATGCATGAACGAAGTCCAACATGTTTTTAGCCACATTTTATTAGGACTTCTTCAAAAAAATAAAATTTTAAAATCTTTACAGTACGCCTAAAAGCGAACTAACAACCACATAGGAGTGGAAACTAATAAATTGTTTTTTTTTTAAATATAGCGGCATGTTTTATTTATATATTGTTAAGAACAATTGACTGAGTATTTTAAGCACAACTGCACAATTGCACGCACCCTATAGCATATTAGCATTGACTAAGTATTTTATTCGACTGACCTTACCCCCAACTCGTCATGCATGCGGCATGCCCGCCCTTTTGAATACCGACCTTACCAAAGCTTTCACACATAAGAAGTATAAAACATAAAACACGCACTTCGTTTCAGTGCTGTCGTTCCTGTTAGTTAAGGAGTCGGGGCAAGAGCCCTTTACATGGCGTTTAGAATCGATATAGAGTATTGTTGTGATGTTGTCTGTTTAACATAGAGTAACTTGGCTCACTCCGTTTAAAGATGTCGCCGTGCAGGGAGAGGATAACAACGCCACGTAGGTACTCGTGCAGATAACTATGTGCGTTTAGACCATGCCAACTACGTACCGTGCAAAACCGATAAAATAAACAAGAACAAACGAGCAAAACCGGGAAACAAGTTAAAAAAAAAAACACTAATATAGGAAGTTATTAATACTTATAAAATAGAGTAGTGCTATATATATAAGAACACTAATATTAGTCATTCAATTGCTTTTTTAAACTTAAATGTTTAAATTATTTTTTGTTTCTATATACAAATAAACACTTTATCTTAATTACAATTTATATTATTAAAATAATATCATATACTATCTTTTTATTTAATAATATTTTAAAATAATTTAATATAAAATAAAAATAAAAGTTATAAGAATATCAATGAAATAGAATTGTTTACATATAATTTAATAATTTTAGGAAATTATTAATACTTTTTAATATATTAAAAAATATTATACAAAGAAAGTTTAACATATAATTTTTACCGTGGAAATATTTTTACGACTTTTAATTTTTTTATAAATAAAAAAATATACTTTTATAAGAAATTTATTACTCGTGTTAAAAAAATAACAAAAAAGAAAATAGAAAATATTTTTAAAATATCCGACTGGTTATTTAAGAATGATTAAGCTTGAATCTTAATTTGTCATGTTTTCAAATTAAAATTATCTGGGACGAGTTATCAATCTTAGATAACATAGTGTATGAGAGAAGAGTCAGAAGACTGCGAGAACAAGAGCATGTTTAATTAGCTGAGTTTTTTTTTTATTTTTAAAAAGTATTAGCTGTTTTTGAATAAAAAAATAAAATTCTAAATATTAAAACGTTATAGAGAAATTTTTAAATAAAAAAATTTTTAATTATTTTTTTAATACCTAAAAACACTTATCATATTTAAAAAATAAAAAATTCCAATTATACATACTCTAAATATGTATCCCTAACTTCGACTTTGGATTTCTGACTGGACCTGATAACTGATGGAGCTATCGTAGGCAGTGGCGATCGCGGTGCGGAAGAGGAAGGATACCGTCGAGGTTTTGGGGTCTCTGTGAATCATAGATTTAATAAAAAAAAACTTATATTTTAATAAAATAGATAGAAAAATACGTAGGACTGCTGGAGTCATTATATGAAAAAAAAGTTAAAATTTAGAGATAATAAAAATATAAAGGAGAGATAGAGATGGTAAATATTTTTAAATATTTTTATTAAATTTTATGAATATTTTTATTCATCCACAACAATTTTGAATATTTTTATTCTTATTTTATGAATAAATAGTAAATAATTTATTTATTTTTCAAAAACAACAAACATTTCATTCCATATTTCTATTTATATCTATTATTTAATTTAATTTATATTATTTTTTCTATCATTCTTTCATTTACTATAATCAATCAGAAAGTTACAAGTTTAATAATATATATTAAAAATTATAAAAAAATTATTTAGGGATAAATAGTGAATCCCTAAATATAAAAATTTACTATTTATTTTCTATCTCTATACCATATTTTAGAAAACATACCGTAAATGAATTTTTAATAATTTTATATATTTTTTCCGAACTTATATAAAAAGTTAGATTATAATGAACCTACTGTTGATGATCTAAGGTTTTAAGTCAAAGCCATGCTTGATATGCCAATAATTTGTACCAACAATCTAGATTTGGACATTGTAGCGGAGCATTATTGCATAGGCATACTCAATAGTAGTGTTTTTTATTTTCATCAATACATATATTGAAAATTTCGGTACAAATTATTAGTTTTTATTTATTCTTTAAATTTTCATCAATACATATATTGAAAATTTGGTAAATGTGTCATTTTATTTATATTAAAAAAATAAAAAAACTAAACCTATAAAATTAACTTCAACAAACTTTTCATGTCACTTTCTACATGTAAAATTTGTTACAACTACTTTTCATTTGTAAGAGTAACTATTCATTCTTTATTTATTATTATAATATTTTATTTCCTCTATCTTTCTATTTCTTTTATTGACTTTTCATTAAAAACATATATTTTTCCTTTGCTCTCCACTTCCTTAATTGGTTGTTCATTTAAAAAGATATTATTTTAATGTAAATAAAGTTAAAATGGAGAGTCTTATTTGAGTTAAGTATAAAAAATTTCTTTTTCACAAATAAATAAATTTGTATATTTAAAGATAAAATACAAAACTTTGTTGGAGTTGATCGAAGGCCATTGTGTATAAGACACCTTTATTAAATTTAAAAGTATTTATGCATATTTCATCAATTTATTTTATATATATTGAAATATGCTTATTAACCACATTTAAAAAAATATATATGTGTATGCTCATCAATTTTATTTCCAGGTAGATTATGTAACTAAATCTTTCGCTACTATTGAATTAATATGAAAAAAATAAGGACCAAATGAAAAGAAAAATAACTATAGATTAGCTGCATAATCAACTTTATCATCTATATACATTTGCTAGCGAGATTTATATATATATATATACGTGGAAACAATAGTCTTAAAACCAAGGAAAGTGATCAGAACAAAACAGAAGAAATCATGCAGTGTAAATATTAATAAGAATAAAACTATAAAAAATAACTAGTAAAACAGTAAAATAAAAATACTTATAGCGCCATTATGCAAAGTGCATATCTGTCACCAAGGCTCAGATAGCATCTCCAAGACATTTTGATTATGTTTAGGTAGTTAAGTTTTTTTTTTAAATAAAATTATTTTTAAAAACTATAGGTTCAGATTAATTTTTATTACTCATAGTTTTAATTCATCAAACTTATTATCTTTAAAAACAATCATATTTTTAAAAATAATACCATCTAACCAAATACCATATTTATCTTTTTATTTTTTTTAAATACACTTATGAAAGTAGGAATGTAAAATGAATACGTACCAGTCCGTGATTCGTGTGAACCAGAGTGGACTGAACCAAAAAAAATATGATTCATTTCAATCACGGGGTTAAACTAACTGGTCCGTTTAGGCCTGGTCCATAAAGACCAAATCTGTGCGGACGAAGACTGGTCCGTGAACTGGCTTTTTTTTTTTAAATAATTTTTTAAAAACTATTACATATCTTACTTATTATATTAGTATCTAATAGCTGAACTTATTAATTTTTAAATTAATATTTAGAAATAAAAATTAGTAAATATAATTTTAAAATTTTAAATTAAAATATTTTTTTAAAAAATAACTTATAATAAGTTTTAAAATAAATAAATAAATATGAACTAATCCACGAATCGATCCGCGTCCGCATGCGAACCAAACCAGACCAAAAAAATTCTAACCCGTTTAGGTCTGTTACGTCACAGATTGAACCGAACTACACCCATACATGAAAGAGATAAATGTTTATGCAAAATGATTCTGTTTCTTCTCCTTAGGCAGATTTATCTAAAGATAGAGCAGAGAGAGTTTTAGGTAAAATTATCACATGTAAATTAAATATAATTTAATGGTGACCTTTTATATTATGATTAGATAAAAAATTTAAATAATATTAAAATATTAATTTCAGACAAATTGCATGATAATTAGAGTGACTTTTCATTTGCACAGGCAAATTAAAGAAATAAAATATTATTTCTTTATGGTTAGAAATGTTGGAAACAAGGTTTATACATATATATATATATATATATCATTAATAAATAATATATAACGCGCAAGGCATTTACGGGGGGGCATATACGTAACTTGGTTATATGTTTCTGCGTTGACAGGGTTATATGTTTCTGCAAAACCGGGGACGCCATTCCACTAGTTTTCTGGAAAACTTGGGGACCGAACCTACGGAATTTGCCGTTTCTTTTCACTGGTTTTATCCGAAAATAAATAACATAAAATACTGTTATTTATTTCGTTAAAAACAAAACAACTAAAATCCACACGCACACACACACACACACTCTCTCTCCCCCTCTAAACATCTCCATGGATGGCCCCTGGTTTTGCTCCCCCTCCCTCTCTCTCCCTCCTTATCGTATATTATATATATTCCCGCACCATCATTTTCCAGATCCCACGCATTCCATCTCCAATATATATATCAATCAAACACCATCGATATCAATCAAAATCGGTCATTCTATCGCACTCCAATCATTTGATCACCTGAAGCTGCTCCTACCACCACCACCACCACCACTACTGGTTTTGGATTCTTCTTATACATGAAATAACGCCCACGCGATTCGTGTTTCAGCAGCAGCAGCGGTGTACGTGGACATTCGTTTTTTTATTTTTAATTTTTTTTTTGTTGGGTGGATAGTGGATACGAGTACCGAGTAGTGATTGATGACGACGGAGGTGGAGCCGAGGAGGCACAGGGTTCAGGTTGTTAGGTTGCAGCCCAACAAGGTGGTTAGGAAGAAGAAGTGCAAGAGGGCGGCGGCGGGGGGCGGCAGGAGGACTACAGCGGTCCCCGCGGCGTTGCAGAAGCTGTTCTCGTTGTGCCGTCATGTGTTCAGAGGACCCGGGACCGTGCCGCCACCCGACCATGTTCACAACTTGTGCCACATTTTGGGTACGCCCTTCCCTTCCTCGCACCTTTTAATTATCAGGACTATATATTATATATATATACCATCACTAATTCCCAGACCACCACTGTTTAGTTCCCCTCCATCTCACGCATAAATTTACGGAGAATATATATTACATAAAACCTCAATTCCATAATTACCAGTTAATCTTCCTGGTTAATTTGCATAAAATTACAGAGAGACAAAGGATCGATCCACTTTTTTTTTTTTTTTTAAAAATCCGCAGAAGAAATACCAAACCAATTCAATAGAAGCTGCCTGCGTACAGTGGTTTCTGCAGGAAAGGATCTAGATTTTATCTTATTTGGTGGGTGTGAAAAATAAGTTAATTTCTTTATTTTCTGCCTTGTTAATTGCAGATAACATGGGGCCTGAAGATGTTGGGTTAAGTAGAGATCTGCAGTTCTTTAAGCCGGATCTTGCTGCCAATGGGTTACCAAGAGTCACAACCACAACTATATACTCGTGCGATAAATTCTCGGTATGGCTACTGATACCTAGCTACATCTTGTTACTGAATGTGTTAATTAATCCAGATATCAACTCATAAACGATAGCTGATATAGGATTAGGACTTCCCTCCATGAACACCACATTTATACATTAATATGCCACGGTTTTCAATTTTTTAAAAGGCTTTGTTTACCCTTTTTCAGATATTTTAAATGTTGGAGTAAACCTAAATCCAGATATTTTCTAGGAGGCCACGATTATCTAAATTGTGATTATGACTTCAAAAAATTAAAATTAAAATTAAAACACTGAGAGATATAATAGCGATCTGACAAGACAAGCTTTTAGAAAAGAGAAAATTGATTATTTGTGGTAGGCAGATATATAATGTGTGTGTGTGTGTGTGTCTGTGTGTGAGAGAGTCATTAAATAGTTTACATTACATGTTGTGGTGCAGCAGGTTCGGAGAGAGAATTTTTGTTGGTTTCTCTTCGCACAGATATCATTAATGAAGCATTTTTGCAAAAGAAAATTTTATGTGATGGTTATTTATGCCTAAAAGAAGTGCACGATATCGATCCGTTGGTCTAATGTATTTCCTTGTTCCTTCTTTGTAGTTGTGTCTTTTCTTTCTTCCTGCCACCGGTGTCATTCCCCTTCACAACCACCCGGGAATGACTGTATGTAGCAAACTTCTCCTGGGAACTATGCACATTAAAGCCTATGATTGGGCTGACCGAGATAATTCAGATGACCCTTCACCATCCTCGCAATGTATGTATATATATATATATCTCAGCGTGCCTTGATCTCTCTTTCCGAGGCATGCCTCATGTATATATGTATATATATAATTACATATAGATCCTGATCAAATGATTTATATTGCAGTGAGGTTGGCAAGGTTGAAAGCCAACAAGGTCTTCACAGCACCATGCAACACTTCGGTATTATATCCTACGTCGGGAGGTAACATCCATGCGTTCACGGCCATAACACCATGCATAGTGCTTGATGTCATTGGACCACCTTACTCTAAAGACGATGATCGGGATTGCACTTACTACAAGGATACTCCATACTCCGAGTTTTCAAGTGAGTCATCATGGCCTCCTAGCTTGGTCATCAATATCCTCCCGTGTATTCTTATGGAAATGATACAATTGATGCTTGATTTATTTTCTGTTCTGCTTATGGATTTGGTACAAGGAAATGAATGATACTAACATATCCTTTTGCTGACGTACGTAGATGGCGATGGAAATGGAGAGAGTATAGCAGCAACAGAGGAGACTAAGAATGAGGAGGAGGAATGTTTTGGATGGCTGGAAGTGATCGAGATGCCAGAAGAATCGGAGATGGATGTGATCCCCTACTTGGGTCCTCAGATTGTCGACACCACTCTCTTCTCAAAATGACGGCATCACACAAATTTTCTTTCTTTATTTTCTTTTTTTATACCCGCTGTTGTTTTCTGTGAATTTTTTTGGCTGGGTGTTCTTTTGTTTTTGTTTTTCCCTGATAATCAGGTTTGCACGCTGTTGGTGGACTTTCATTCGTGTTTTATAGTGAGATCAAAAGAATTCTTACGATCATTGAAATTGAAGGATTGCCGTGCAGTCCCACCAAGACTGCCAACAATCCAATTAGCATTCCATTAATCACTTTTACATACAAAATAAAATGCAAATCACTCAGCCCTTTATTAGAGAGCATAACGTGTATATTTTCTTTTTAAAACATTGTCCTACTCCGCCTAATACGATGACTAATGAGGCCTCGTAAGCAGTAATCCACAAATTTATACCAACAGAACTGAATAGTAGGAACTTGTCTCGGCAGTTTTCATGTTTGTGTAGCTCACTGCATTTAATAACAGAACATTTTTTTACAAAAAACGTTTGTCAAAATTATACCAATGTGAGATCCATATTACAAATTAATGGAGGAAATCTCCCCACGGTGAGAAGCAGGTATGATAAAGTCTATGTATGACTTGAGATTGTAGTTTTCCTCACAGAATGATTAATACCCATTTACGTATCGTGGATGCATCAATTTGTTTCTACCATATGTTGGAGGTAAGCATTCATCAATCATTCAGCTGTTTATTAACTGCAGGTAGAACCAACAAGAACGTGAAACCACAGTATGGTAGTCATTTACCTGCAACATTTAATCCCAAAGATATTATCAGGTCTAATAATAAAGTAAATGATCCCTACTACCCATGTTTCAGCCCAAAATCATCAGTCATCACACATGAGGAACAAAAATGGGAAATAATTACTGCTTGAAACTTAAAAACTTTCAATAACAAAGAACAAAAGATGCTGTAGCAGCTGCACGGTTAACAACGTGAGTAATGCAGCCTGCAGGAATAAATTAACTTCAAGATAATAAATGTTGCTGTCTCGCAGATATGTCACGACTAGTGTTTTTAATTACTAATTTTTCAATACCAACATGTTTTCAATTCCCATGTTCAAGCACAACACCACAATTCAACTACAACACCATCGTTATTGAGTATTCAATTTAAGAGAACAAAAGCTGAAGCTTGTATGGAGAAGGCAAGCTAAGCATAAGTTTCACTCGCAAACAAAGCCCAATCACTGTAGCCATGCTAAAATGTTCAACTGTGGGAGTAAATATGACCCTGTACCAGAGCATGGGAAACAAGTTCAATGCAAAAGAGCAAAATGTAGAAAGATGGAAACAAGGACTAGATAAATTTGTCTTCACCTGACAGCTATACTTGTCGTCTGCTTCAATTCCATCTTCTGAAATGACTTTCATCTCTTCCAAGGAATAAGGATGTGTTGGATCTTTCATACCTCCAAGATGATTTAAGAACGCTAAGAAATATAATTGCTTAGTGAAAAAACATGAAATTAAGTCTGGATTCCAAATTAAAGCAAGATTGATTGTGCTAAACACTTACAGCGCCTTGCAATGTTTATTTAACGAAGCTATAAAGAAACAAATCAGGAGATCCATGTAACATGTATGTTCAAACTACTTAATCTTCCAAGACTTCAAACCTCAGAACAGGCTTAACAAATTCCAGAATGGGCAATGAAAATTGGATCAAAATGAAAGGATATCATAAACTTATTGCTGATCAAAAGGCTTATACACAACAAACTTAGCATTAATCAACCCTGACACCATGTTCACTGCTGGAAATGCAAAACAGCAACCAATTCAACGCACATCAACCCAAACAAGTACAAACCGGTAGCTTGAAGAAGAACCAATTTGGTGTGTGCAACTTTGATTCCAAGACTCCAATCATAGGCCTTCAATAAAATCCAAGCAGAACAACAACGTTACACAACACACGTATGGATCATGGGGGTGTGGTGCATTCAATTGACTCACCTGTTGCAAGAAATTAGGGCTGAAGCGGCGACAAACACGAACCCTACAAATCTTCTGCGTGCACGAAGACGATTGCAACGCACCAGACACGCTGAGAGGAGAGCTACGGCAAACCCACCAAGTAGCTAGCATGAGACTGAGACAGGGCACCTTCATTCATTTTTTAAAATATTTTTTTTATTCATACCAAGAATTACCAGACTTTTCCTTAAGTATTTTCTTTGAGAATATTAATTTGATTGTAAAAGTATGAAAGGTTGCTTGTATTTATTTTATTTTTTTTAACTATTTTTTTAAATTTAAATTTAATTTATGTGCAGATTCAAAATTTTTTTAAAATTTAAAATTCTTTTCTATTTTATTATTTGTTGACTCTTTTTTAAAAAATTTAACTTAGTTTTAAAATATAAACACTCTTTTTAAAATAAAATTTCTTTTTTATCAAATAAAAATTATTTTTAAATTATAAATTTAAAACGAATTGTAATAAAATAAAATATACCAATCAAATAATTGTATCTGAAAAAATATAAAAAACGTTTTTTAATTTTAAAAAACTATCAATAAAATTGGGTATCTTTTAAATCACAAGCTAAATGCAACCCGGGTCTGTGTCCTTTCCAGTAATCGTTAGATATACTTTTCCTCAGAAAATGACCCGGAAATTGATCGCCACACAATCTGATTGGGATTTTTTATATTGCCTGATGCTGATTGTCAGTAAATTGTAAAATTTCAAAATCTCATTTCTTAAAAAAATATCATAACATACATTTTTTTAACACTAACAAAAATGCCCAACTTCATACACTCTTCTCAACCGTGGATTGCATGTCACGGGATTATTGAATGGCTCCGATCACGAAGCCGGGACCCACGCATGACAGTACCGCCAAAGTACTAACAGACTGACACTACAGTAAGGTCCCACCGACACAGTGAAATTCACAGGTGCCGTGGCCGCGGGACACAGTTCCCAAAGTTACCGTCACTTTCTCTCTTTTCTGTTCTTACAACTTCACAAACAAACGGTAAAATTAAGATAAACCCAGTTGGGTTAGAGGTTAGAAAATAAACATTGAGGTCTAGGATTATCGTAATCGACAATCAATCGAGTGTTGCAGAGGTGGGCAAAAATGGGGAATAAAGGCTCTGACTTCAACGCGAAATAAGAATCTTCTTCCCCCCCTTTTTTCCCCTTGCTCTCCTCACTAGCCACCGCCAATAATGGCCTCCTCTGTATAGCCAGTGGATTTGGATTGGCCGAATGGGACCCATATTATAGAAAAAGACAGAGAGAAGGGCATTTACCGCTGTTGGCTTTTCGATTAATCAGACAGAGCGTTTGGTCCTCCCCTATTGCATATTTGCATTTATGTGAGTGAAGCCTCCGGCTTAACTCATCCCGTGTCTCTAAATTGTCTTGGTCTGTTGTTACTGTGTGGGCTCAGAGGACTCAAATCAATCCATGGCCTCACAAATATAAGGGAACAAATAAAGCTTGTTGTTAAGGCTTTTTGCTGGGTAATACCCATTTGCCTCCTATCTGGGACACTATATGCTGAGCGTCTTGACGTAATTTTTGGTCTTAATTTTTATAGATGGACTAAATTCTTTTGTTTTTTTTTTCTGGCTTGTTTTGGGATGATGAAATAAATGTGAGATATAAGTGGGGTTTATTTTTTCTGTTGAAGTTATCTCTCCCTTTCAAGTGCTCAAATCTAAATCACAGGTTTTGTTTTTTTTGTTTTTTGGTAATTTAAATCACTGCCTTGAATGTTCGCGATCATGTTTTTTTTTTTTTTTAATATATATATAGCCGGAGAGAGAACACTTGAATGTAGTTGGCCGGATGGCTTTTAATTTCAGCTAGAGCTTGGAAGTTGAATGAAGCAAGCTGTTCTCGAGCTCTGAGGAGGTTGTTGGTATGTTAAATTAGAGGGGTTATTCAATATTCAGACTATATATTTTTATTATATATTTGAGGTTCCCCGATGGATTGAGAATTTCACCTTCCAAAATCTGGGTTTTTATTTGTTAGTCTCTATTATATACAGCTAGTATGATTGCAGGGTTTCTGAATATAAAGCCACTGATTCTGATCGGTAGTGATGGGCCTGATGAGTAAAATTCTAAGCCATTCCACAACGCTCTTTGCGGTTTTGATTTTACTTTCAATCAATGTTTCGGTGGAGTTACAATCCTCACAGGCCCTGACCCTCTTAAGAATTCGGGAGCTTTTGAACTTTCCAGACATTTTAAGCCGCTGGAATAGTTCAACAGACTTCTGCAATGCCGATCCCAGCCCCTCTCTAACCGTAGTGTGCTATGAAGACAGCATTACCCAATTGCACATTATTGGAGAAAAGGGATTCTCTGGGTTGGATCGGAACTTCTCCATAGATTCATTCATAACCACCGTTGTTAGGCTTCCAAGCTTGAAAGTGCTCACACTGGCTTCCCTTGGCCTATGGGGTCTGCTGCCTGGTAAAATTGCACGGTTAACGTCACTGGAAATCCTCAACATAAGCTCAAATTTATTTTACGGTGCCATTCCGGAAGAAATGTCTTCTCTTAAAGCCCTCCAAACACTCATACTGGATGAGAACATGTTCACCGGTGAGCTTCCTGATTGGCTGGGCTCACTTCCAGTTCTTTCTGTACTGAGTTCAAAGAAAAATTTGCTCAATGGGTCTCTGCCTGATTCCTTACGAAGTTTGGTAAGTCTCAGAGTTTTGGCCCTTTCGCATAACCACTTTACCGGAGAAGTGCCTGACTTGAGTACCTTGACAAATCTTCAAGTACTAGATTTAGAAGATAATTTTTTAGGGCCCAAGTTTCCTCAACTTGGGCACAGGTTGGTCACCCTTGTTTTGAGGAAGAACAGGTTTTTGTCAGCCATTCCTGAGCATATAAGTTCCTTTTATCAGCTTCAGCGGTTGGACCTATCTTTCAATAAATTCATAGGGCCTTTTCCAAAAACATTGCTATCTCTGCCTGCAATTACATACCTAAGTATTGCAGGGAACCGGTTCACTGGAATGCTTTTTGTGAATCAGTCTTGCAGTTCTGGACTCGAGTATGTAGATTTGTCAATGAATCTTTTGACTGGAAGCTTGCCCAGCGGCCTTCTTTCAGATTCCAAGAATAGGGTGGTTCATTATGATGGTAACTGTTTTGAAACTAATAATCGAAAGCAACATCCAGTGTCTTTCTGCCGCAATGAAGCTTTAGCTGTGGGAATCTTCCCACGTCGGCCAAAGAGGGCACATGGAGGCTCTAAAGCAGTTCTTAGATTGGGTATAGGTAGTGGAATTGTTGGCGGAATTGCACTAGTTGGTCTACTTTTCTTGGCTGTCAGAAAAGTTAATGCTAGGAGCGCTATCAAATCTCCCCCAACAAGATTAATAGCAGAAATTGCAACCACTGGCTACAGCTCGAAGTTTCTCTCAGATGCAAGTAAGGTCTCTTCACTTTGTGTTTGTTGGGTGCATAACTGCTAATGTGCCTGCCTTTATTAGTCGTTGTAGACTACCATAGTAATAGCACCTCCTCTGTTCTAGGAAATTCTAAGAACATACTTAGTTTTTTTTAATCCGATTGTCAAAAAGCTGACTATGTGATCTTTTATTTTCCTGGAAGGGTATATTTCTCAGAAAATGAAGATGGAAGCAATTGGACTTCCATCCTATCGAACCTTCTCCCTGCCAGAACTTGCAGAAGCTACGAACAACTTTGATACGGCAACTTTCATGGGTGAAGATTCTCATGGTCAGGTGTGGTCAATATATACATGTGCAGTTTGTTTGACACTTCAAACCTACTCCTTATGATGTCTAGACATTTTACTAAGAGTAATGGATTTCTGTTTACATCTAAAAACATCTTATGTTAATTTGACCCTTCTTCAGCGGTGCCAAGCCCAGTCTTATCTGAAGCAGACAAGTTTAAAATTAATCGAGTCCGAGCAAAGGTTTTGTAATAAACTTTAAAATCTGTTAAAACCTGTCTCCAAGTTTGTTTTCTTAAGCCATTTGCATAACAACGTAAACAGTTCAAGTGTGGGCATAAAATTAGCCTCGATTCTAGCTTGCTTGAAATGATCAACAAATCTAATTTTTTGCCCTTAGCTGTACCCGAGTAGCTTGTTTCTAACAATCGCACTTCTTAGGTTTAAATATAATGATTTTAATTTAAAAATGACTTTTCCGGTGAAAAACAAATAGTGGAATGAAAAAGCTCTTTTCCACAAACTTTATGCTCGTTGTGATCCAACATAGAAGTTTACCGGCTTGGTCAGGTATAGGTTTTGAATTTAGTTTGTTCAGGTTTAGAACATAAAATACTAAGATTTCGTATTTTAGCGGTGCTATTGCAGATGCAACTCAACAACCGTGATGTGTTTCCGATGATTATTGCAGATGTACAGAGGCCAGCTGAAGGATGGTTTATTTGTTGCTATAAGATGCGTGGAAATGAAAAAAACTCACAGTACCCAAAGCTTCATGCGCTACATTGAACTGACTGCAAAACTAAGACACCAACACTTGGTCAGTGCACTCGGACACTGCTTGGAGTGTCACTTGGATGATTCCAGTGTCAGCAGAGGGTTTCTTGTCTTCGAGTACGTGCCAAATAGTACGCTAAGGAGCTGGATCTCCGGTAATTGATGATTCCATCTTCAATTTGCTGCATTCTTGCAATGTTCTCTCTCAAAATGGAGCACCTGAAATAGATTAAATACATACAAATCTCTTCCACCCAAGTTTAGTTGTTAATTTATTAGGTTTCTGCTGTAAATGATTTGCTTTGTCTTGCAATTTGTTTATCCCAAGGGTGTTCAAGACAACCACTCACATGGCCACAGCGCATAGTTGCCACAATAGGGGTGGCAAAGGGCATCCAGTTTCTGCATACAGGGGTTGTGCCTGGTGTTTTTTCAAATAATTTGAAAATAACGGATATTTTATTGGATCAGAACCTTGTTGCAAAAATTTGCTGTTACAACCTGCCTCTGCTAACAGAGAATTCAGGAAAGGTGCAGAAACAGTTGGTTTCATTTTCATATATTTTTTTTTAATATCAGAAAACAAAGGCTTTAATTTTTTGGCTTGATATGAACTCTGATTGACATCTCAGGTCGGCCATCCCGGTGGTTCTAAAGAACAATGTATTACTGTAAGGTTCGTACTGCCCAAAATCTTATGACATAAGAGTTTGTAATCAGAGAGAACAGAATTAATGATTTTATTGGTATACGGTGAGCATATACATATATCATATATGGGGATGGATTAATGAGCTAATGAATGGGCTAATTCCAATGGGGTTCTATTAACTGCGAACAATGTTATATGGCGGCAAAAGTAAAACAAATACAAGGCATAGAATGTAACTGTTTCTTAGTACTGTTTTAGATGTCTGTTCAATATTGTTCCTACAGGGGCAAATATGGGGATAAAACAGACGTGTATGACTTTGGAGTCATCTTATTAGAAATCATCCTGGGAAAGCCCTTTGATATGGGGAGTGACGTAGTGGAGGCCAAGGATCAGGTAAAAAAATAAATACTCACTGCATAATTAGTTATCAGTTACCTACCTCCTTTTGTGGATTAATACCATAAAGGCACGCGTGCTTTTGGGTTACCAGTTACAAGCAAGCATAGTGGGCGATGAAGAAGCTGGAAGGAGGCAAGTGGTGGATCCAGCGGCGGCTCAGACCGGATGCAGGGGTGAGTCGTTGAAGATGATGATGGAGATATGTGTTCAGTGCCTGCATGAGGACCCGGCCGAGAGGCCCTCCATGGATGACGTGCTGTGGAAGTTGCAGTTTGCTGCTCAGGTTCAGGGGGAATCCCACAGTGGTGATGGCTCTCCCGCTCATCCTGTTTGCCAATTTCCACCCCAGCAGCTTACTTTTCAGTAGCACCATGCATTATATATACATTGGCCCTCCGTCGCCAATTGCCACCAATATCAATCAGATCCATGAGTGTGTGTGTATATATTCCTTGTTTACTAATTGAAATGTAAATTATTGCTAGGGAGGTGAAATTTTAATAAAATGTATTGTGACGCAAATGTTTTATTCAATCCTCAATTCAGTTCATTTTTCATATCTTCTTTTAATTTTGTTTGGAATCAATGTTTCAATTTAATAAAAATAAATTTATTTCAGGTTCTCTAGAGTTTAAAAATAAAAATTTTAGACAAAATTTATATATTTAGATGACCAACTATGAATTTTTTTCATATATATATTTTTGACATATATATATTATAATAAATGAAAGAGATTAAAAAATATAAATATATATATATATATATGATATGAATTATTTTAATAGATTTTATGTTTATAAATATGATGTGAAGTGTTTTTTAAAACTTTTATTATTTGTTTTTTTTTTAAATTATTTGCTCATAACATTACTATTCACTAATATTATTTTAATCCATTTAAAGTTATTTATAAGTACGAGATTAATTTTACGTCTTAATTGGTTGACATATTCAACCGCTTAACTAAACTCAATTTGTATTTAAATTCGATGCTGTTAGAGCTTGATTAACAAATAAATTGGTGCAACTAGGCTCAACTTGTATACAAAGTAAGCGCATTGGGCTCGGCGTGCAATGGGCAAGTTGGGCTCGGCTCGTTTATACGCCTGCGGTAGTCGCGTGACCGACACGGTGGCAAAAGCAACGCTTACTTATGACGCAACCCCAATACCTGAGTCCCATACAACATCAAATCTTCCCTTCAAATTAGCGCTTAGCGCTCGCTGCCTTCGAAGACGAGGCGAGGAAGAAGGACGGAGAAAGCAAAATTGCAATGCCCACCTCTACTCTTCTCCTTCTCTTCTCTCTATTGCTTCTGACTCCTGCACGCTCCACCGACGCTCCTGCCATCAAAGGTGGGTGATTCCCGATTCTCCCCCATATTGTGTATGTGTTATTGTTACTTTTTTTTTTTTTTTTTTTGGAAACCAAATTCGAATGTTTCACTATGTATACGCTATATCAAAGTTTGAATGCTTCCGTGTAATATAATATTTGGTTTTATGGGCCATCTAAAATTGTGACACTTACAATGGCTGCACCAACCAATTTAGTTTTTAGTTGCCGTTCAACGGGGGTTTGGTTTACACAGTTTCATCCATCACTTGTCGATTGAACCAAATCTATTATGTGCAAAATGTTGATTTTGTTGGTTTTTAAATGACCCAACATTCGTGGGTGATTTATTTTATTGTTGTTGCAGCAGTTGTTGGCCGTGAAAGTCCAGCTGTAGAGTTCAAACCATCCCCGCTTTCGGAGCTTTCACCGTCACATGATGTCAAAAATGCTGTGTCCTGCGAACGTGTTCGCTTTGCTGGTCTGTCGAGACTGAGGCTCGGGAGTTATGCCAGTTCAATCCGGGCTACTCTGGTCCCTTCGGCCGTCATCCCCGATAGATTTCATAGCAAAATTTTGGTTTGTAATCACAGGTGGGTTGAATGTATGGTAGTTCACCCTCACTGGAGAAGTGTTTTGCGGAATCCATTCTCACTGGTGCAATGCAATGTTTGCAGGAACGCTTCGCTTGGACTGTGTCAATGCGAAAAGGAGCAGTGGAAACCTGTCCTGAAGGGGCTATGGAGCTCAGTCATGTCGCCGTTTTCTGATGGTTATGTGGACGTGAAAGTTGTTGGTGACTTTCCTGGTTCTGTGACGCTCTCTGTTGAAGAAGGTGAGAATATTTTTTGATCGTGTACACCCATAATTTTAATTACTGAAAATTTCCTCAATGGGCATTAACAAGTGTGGTTCGGTGTTGCTTCTTCGTGCAGAGTTTCATCGCTGGCGCCTCCATTGTCTTGCACTAGGATTTGCTTTTCTGCTGTTGGCACCACTTGTCAGTAGCTGGGTTCCCTTCTATTACAGCAGCTCCATGGTCATTGGGGTTTTTCTTGTAGTTTTAATTCTTCTATTCCAGGTATTTCGATTTAATACACATGATATATCTCAATATAATCCTTCAAAAGATAGGGAGAAAGAAAGTGGATACATCCATTTTTATGTCTTGTTTTAGCTGGTCTTAGGAAGAAGCCATTAGCAGGCATACTAGTATTTGTGTTGTGAGATCCATAAAACTGGTAAGGAAGTATTTGAAAAATGATATTTGAATCATAATTCTGGTATTTTTTGGTTGCTACCTAACATTTATGAAATAGTTAGTATTGTGCTAAATGTAAATGTCCTTTTTGTGTGTTGCCTCCAGTTAGTAATTCGTACATCAAAACCACACATTTCCTAGTTCATTTATTTCATATTTGGCCATCATTTTGATTTATAAGCATTCAAATTATATGTGTTTGTATCATGGTGCAGGGTATGAAATTATTGCCAACTGGAAGAAAAAGTGCATTTTACTTTTTTATGTCTGGATCTGTGGTAAGACTCCTTTCTCTCATCCACTTGAAAAGAAATTATTAAAAACATATGTAAACCCACATTCCAACTCTCAAATCCATTCAACCTAACAAAAACTTAGATTCATTTCTGTGGTAAAGAATCACTGCCACATTCCTATCACTAGCCATTATATAATTATGTTAATTATCTAAATGCTCACTAATCTATTTTATTTCAGCTTGGAGCAGGTTCTTTACTTTGTTACTATTTCTCAATGCTAGTGACTTCAGTTCTTAACAGTTTGGGTTTGAGTGAAGAGATGCATCACCTAGTAAGTGTTAGCCTATCTTTTCCTTTTCAAGTGAATATTTTCTATCATTCTATGCATCTCATCTGGCTGTGAATTTTTCTATATTCTGTAGGCTTTCCATGGGAGGAAAAACATAATGTCTTATGTATCTATATCACATCATGCTTGATTCTCGTCATGATATTATTATTTTTTAAAAAAATTTAATTATAGTTATGAGTTTTAGCTACAAAATTGACGGTTGGTAGTGATTTTAATATTAAGTTAGAAAACAGTGTAAATTTTTTGAGTTGAGATGATATATTATACTTTGTTCTGATGCTGTGTAACTTCATTTTCTATGGAAACAAGCTAACAATTTTGTTTTTTAACCTCTCCGTTTTCTTCTGCTAACAGGTCTCTATATTTGTACTAATAGGAATTGTACTTGCTGGAGCTGGACTAGGGTACTGGATGGTGCGGAAATTTGTTATTTTAGATAATGGAACCGTAGATGTTGGAATTTCTTTATGGGTAAAAGGGGCGATGCGGTTAATTGCTGCTATCTTCTTTTGGCAGGTACATGTTGAAAGTGCTTGTATCTTGTTCTTCATTTTTTTTGAAGGGACTAGGTTGTCCGCTCAAATTTTTTAGGATCTTGGCTTTTATTTCAAAAATGGCTTCAGTCTCCTCTCCCTCTCCCATGCTCTCCATCTCCCTCTCTCTCCTTTATCCTGGAATGGTTGATAATGCTTTTGTGGAGTATTGTTTTATTCAATAAAGCTGCTTTTATTATGCATCCTTGTGCAGTTGCTCTGATTGTTGATTTACTGAAAACTTTCTGTTTCTGATTTGCTGTCAGAGCACAATTGATCTTCCTCTATTCTTGGTGGCATTCCTCTCTTGTTGGGCGATCTGCTCTCGTATAAATAGGGGCTTCTGCTTTCTTGCTGGTTTCTCAAAGTTGCGAGATCTAGGGTAAGTTCTATCTGCCTCCCTTCTCTTTTCTGTGTTGTATTTACAAAAAAAATATGCATGAAATTGGTATCCTAATCAGTTATGTAACCATTGTGGTGAAATTGCTTTGCATTTAAACTTGCCTGGACCATGATGACCTTAGTTGTATTGACCAACAAATGTGAGTTGATGCAATCTGTATGTTTTGGCATAGTGATTGTGACGACTGTGGAATTGAGAGTTCTTGGTTGGGGAAGACCAGGGATGGAACTATGAAGCCTAATTATGTTCGATTTCGTAGGAGTTCCCCAGAAATTTGTAATCGACGGACTGCATGGAATAGTCCCAAGAATTTAACTCCTTGGTCTAATTCTCCTGTTAAAGGTAAATGGTTTGTTTTATACTTCTTTTCCCTTGCCCTTCTCTTGTATGAATACTTGGCTGCCCACAGATGCTTGAAAGAGTGGGACATAACCGAGCCAACATGTGCAACTGTAGAATATTTACTTTTCCTCCGTTCAAGCTTTTATCATAATTTATAAGGTTTCTAAACTCCATTTCAACCACTGACTCCAATTTTTTTGTGGCTTTTTTTATAATTATATTATTATCCGATGGCGAATTTTGGGGCAATGATAGAGTTAATGCTTAATGACAAGCCTCTTGAAATTTATTAATTGTGGGAAGGCTGGGTTCAAACTATATTTTTTTACTACCCATGCATTTCCAACTCTTCATTCTGTTTGTTTGGCTTTCACAGGTGTTGTTTCGCAGCCACTAGATCGGTTGGTGACAAGGAGGCAGCCGGATTACTATTCCACCTTCCACAAAACACCCAAGCGAAAGTTGACGCAGAGAGAATGGGCCGATTCCAAGCGCAAATTTACGCAGCAGGGCCTAGCAGAACTGACGTCCTCACCACAGTTCCTCAGTTGGATGATTGATAATTCGGAGAGAATACAAGTTCTCCCAGATGATAACGGGACAAGCGAAAGCAGTTCAGATTCGACGGGGGAAGAAGATTCTGTGCACAGTTGTGATGAGAAACGGATGAATCTATTATTCAATTGGTGATTAGCTGCTAGATTGTGATTATTTAGGTTCACATTGGTTGGCTTGTAGTGCGGTGGGGGGAGGGTGGAAAAGTGAGTGGATGCATGGAGGAGGGAAATGGGCTGCAACAACTAACAACACATTCTGATTACGGAGAGAGCTTTCATACTTGTAGATTGTCAGGCAATTAGAAGATAGTTTGGACCAGAGTTTGCCCTGAATTAGGAGATGTATATGGGTCAAGTGTAATGTTGTTCAATTGACAGTGTTGTGGTCTACTGCAGTGCAATTTTCTTTTTCTTTTTATTAGTAGTAACTTCTTCCTGTGTAATTTAACAAAAGAAAGAAACACATAACCTCATGCATGCAATTGCTATCGCCTACAGAGTCTTGGTATCGTAAAAGAAACAGCCATAAGCTCCTCTATCTCCCAATCCTGGGCATTTTTCGTAAAAGTGACCACCTGATGCCTACCTCTGTGGAGCTTCGCAATCAACACCAATTAATTGAAATCCAAACCATATATTGTAGAAAACACCTCCCTCAATGGTCGCTTGCCACACCATGTATCCTCCCAAAAAGAAATGGAGTCACCTAAATACCAAAGGAAAATCTCACAATCTTCTCTAAGGGCTTTCTACAAATCAAGCCCATGCGGAAAGTCATGAGTGGTAATATAGTTAGTATGGATAAAATTATTAGTACATTCTTTGTTTCTTATATCTAATTTCAAAATGGTTTAATATTTTTTTTTCTAATATTTTGTAATTTACATGTGAACAAATGCTTAATTGATAGAAAGTCAGTGGTAATATAGTTAGTTAAAATCTTGAAAGTTAAATGGAGAGGGAAATATTTTATCTAAATTTGATATGACAGGTATTGAAACGTAAAATTAAAATAAAGGGGATTTCATTAATGTTTTGATCCTTTTGACAATAGAATGCTAATGTTATTATGCTTGCAAAAAAATTAAATGTTTTTTCAAATTTTTCTTGAATTGACTTTTACTCATTCACATTTGGTTAGCCAAGTAAAAAAAGCATAATATGTGAGACCAATGTAAAAAAAAAGTAATGAAAAATTATCTTGGGACATGTCAACATGGAAAAGTAGGATGGAGAGAGTTGTTAGGATCCATGAATTGAAATTGTTAATCGCACAACACGGGACATGCTGCTCGATCGCACTACACTGACAAGAAACATCAACATTACACTGAATAGAAGTCCCTGATTCTGATATTGGAGCACAGTTTGGTATGCTGTTAGAAGATGAAGAAAGTTCAGATGTTACATTTGATGTTTGTGGGGAAAATACATGTGCTCATAGGCTGGTATTAGCTGCTCGATCTCCTGCTTTTGAAGCTGAATTTTCTGGTAGGACTATGGAAGGTAGTCATCAAATAGTAATTACAGATATGGAACCTAAGGTCTTCAAGGTAATATAGTCTTTGGTTTATAAGTTATTTCTTTATGTCTCCATTTTCTAGAAAAGATCAGTTAGAAATTTTCTGGTTTCAAATATTATAGTTTATGTTTGCCTTCTTCCTGTTTTTCTTCAGGCGGGCTTTCTTGCACTTCATCTACTGGGATAGCCTCACAGAAGATGAAGACTTGTTAGTGTCAAGTTCCATGTCTTCAGTAAATGACACATTTCCTGCACAGTTGTTAGCTGCAGCAAAAAAATATGGTTTGTCTAGACTTACAGTAATTTGAGAGTCTTTACATATCGCAATGGAGTAGCTTTTAATTGAGTAGTTCTGTAATATTGTAAACTGTACTATTGTTATCTGGGTGAAAAATATATGATCAAATTTTAATAATATAAATAAGAAATTATTTATAATAGAACTTCAACATACATAGGTTTATTAGAGTTATGTATTTTATGCGTTTATAGTTCATAGGACAATTTTTGTTTTTTTTACCCTTTTACAGTTGATATATAGGATGACAATGGGCGGATTATGATGGATACCCGCCCCACCCCGTTAAGTAGATCCTACTCTCTCATACTTCAAGAATAAGGAGCAGGTGAAGGCTACACTGAAGGTTTCAGTGGCGTTTGAGGATAGTGGCGTAAATGAAAATTGGGATGAAGGAACCTAAGATTGAAAAGCGAATGGTAGATGCACTAGCCTTAGTTTGTTATCAACTAATGATAACAAACTAATTGATATCCTTAGTTTGTTAATTTGTCAAACTATATTGTCTGCTTTGCTGCATCAAAACATGTCTTGACATTTTCTAATCATGCTCCACCATATTTACTAACAAGAGTATCTGGTATCCAGATACTCCTTAAGCTATCTTATTTTAACGTCATAACATTCAAATTGAAATATCACTTAAACAAAAAGAACACATAAGAAGTTTCCAAGTTAATCTAGTTAAGCAGTCACTTTTATACTCTATTGATTGTAAAGTATGCCTCCATGATTTTAATATCACTTGCCTACACAGTACAATAAAAGTTGCATAGTTTTAAAAAAATTATTCATATTGTTTATGGATGACCATGTTCCACTTTTGGTCCATCACATGATATGTTTTTGAATATAATTTACCCTGAAATATTTTACACTTAAAGCTAGTTATTGAACTTGAAATTTCTGTGCACAAATAATCACTTTCTATGCCTATTTCAACAGCAATGGTTCATGGATATTCTTCTGAGCCCACAAGATGCAGTATGCTAGTAGAAAGAGATAAAAATAGCACTCAGTGTCTTTGCTTCACTAAACAGCTTTTACATACTTTGTAGCTTGTTAATAACTTTTTTGCGCCATTACTATGTCTGCAATCAATATTGATTAATATTATTGACATTTCCAACCTATCATATATCTTATATGCTATTGCAATTTTATGACCAATGATTTGGATTATTCAAAAATGAAATAAAATTGTTGGCAGCAAAAAAAATCTAAGAAACCAGCACAAAGACAGCTTCACAAGACGAGCCCAAAAGATCAAGGAACCAGCTCTGCCACCTCTGTAGAACTCCTGAAAAAACGGAAACGTGGCCGCCTAAGTAAAGATGACAGCTTCCCTCTGGTGAGGTCCACGAGGATCTCACCTGCAGTGCCTAGCTCTCCCGGTGCAAGGAGCAACCAAGACATTGATGTTGCTTTGAGTGCCAATGAAGATGATCCCATGGCAGGGCAGGTGGTTACTGGCATTCTTGAGGGCACAATTAATGCTAGATATATTCTTTAGCGTAAGGGTTAGAGATAGTGACACTATCCTAAGGGGTTTTGTATTTACACCAGGTCAATTCATCCCTGTTATTGTGGAAAATGATATTGCCCCTTCCGTTATAATGTACAAATGAAGAAATTACCCCAGTTGCAGTTACGGTGATGGACAACATTCCAACGAATCACAGGGCTCTTTTCTTTGGGGAAAATGTCATACCACAGCAAGCTTTGAGCCCTGACATTCAAAATCTTTTTGTCTCTGGAGTGGAGCATAATGGGGCTGTTGAACAGTGCGAGGCGATTCTGGACTCCAAAGTTTCACCTAAAGTACACGGACATAAGGTTTCCATGGGGGGCAATATAGATTTGAACTTTGATATTTCATCCAAGCCTGTAATGGAATAATGCAACATGATGCAGAACTTTGAAGTCTCAGCTCCACTAGAGAGTCCAAAGGTAGGTATGGAGGGGCAAGCAAGGACATGAATTTATTTGACACATAAACCAGTTATTGAGATGGATCTTGAAGCTTCATCCCTAATAGAAGTCCCTAAAGTTGACATCGAGGGATGTAAGGATTCAAACTTTGATCCTTACCTAAAAAATGTTATTGAGGACTATGAAGCTTCACCTCTAGTACACAATGTTGACAAATGGGGGCAGCCAGTAGTATGAAGCCTTGCCTATTTGTTGGACCCAAGGTTGCAACAGAAGCAACTTAGGCCTTGAACTTCAATATTGCATCTGAACCAGTTGTTGAACAGTGCGAGGTGATGCAGGACTTTGAATCCCCTAGTCCTATTGCAGATACACAAGATAACAAAAATATCAAATCACAGTATACTTCCAAACCGAACTACATCGCCACCACAGAAAAAGGGATTTAGCTCATGGTGATCCGATAAATCAACATAATGCTCAACATACTGAAATAAAGTGAGGTTTTCGCTAGAACTCTAAACGAAGGCCAAAAGTGCTAGAATTCTGAAATGATGTTTTTTTTTTCCCGGATGCTAGAAGTGTGCAAAAAAGAGAGCGTTTTAAAAGTCACAAGTGTTAGAACTCATAAATGACGCCGCATAATCCTGTGAGAGGTTGGTATGACGAGTTCCTGAACACTCAATGGCATTTTCGGACATTCATAATTTTTTTTTGACAGTTCTTGACATTTGTGCTTTCAATAGGTGAGACTTCAGTGGTGATAATTTTTCATTTATCGTATCGGTTGCTTCTTGACTTAACTCTTGCTCTAGGCAAAGAAGAATCTCCTTTCACACCCATGTACATGGGAACTTGTTTTGTGCTTGTTTACTGGATTTTACAGTAGGGGGTTGTAAAAAAGGGCGGTTGATGACCATGACAAACGCAGTTAATTCTGTTAGTCTCTGCATTTTATTATTGAAAAAGTTTATTTCCAGGTATATTATATAAGTAATTTGTGTGAAAATATTTTTTTATATCGTTGAATTGGTATAAATAGAAAAATTAATATTAATCTAAATTCTTATGTGGCTCATCTATGTAGTGTATTTATATATATAAGTGGCAGGTGTTGTAGAATAGAGTGAGGATTGGAGAATATTTAATGAACATTTAAATTTAAGAATTTAGTCAAAAGTCAGGGAATGAGATGTGTGTTTGAACTTACGAGCACATTTGATCAATTTCAGAGCAAACATTTATGGACATCAAAGTAAAGGTTGATCAACTTCTAAACAAGTGAGAAACTATCGAGGCACCATCAGTATTAGAAGAGTGTACAAAGGTAATTCAACCTGTTGAAAATGAGTCTGACATCATTTGTGTACAACACATTTCGAGCTCAAGTAGAAATTACAACCACTAGTAAACTTTATTGGGGAAAATCTTTTATGGCATAACTTTGAATCCCCTAGTCCAGTAGATAGAGTAAAGTTTGAAATGGAGGATAGCCAAAATTTAAACTTCGATCCCAGAAAGTGTTCCACAATATGTCATGTATGAGTTCATCATAATATGGGTAATCAAAGAAAGTGCATATACATCGGAGAGAGAAAAAAGGTACCATATCGTCATTATATATATATATATATACTCGTGGATGCACCAGCTAAATTAAAAAAAAAACATTTCATTTGTTATACCTTATTTGAACGCACTTAATTGTCCACTCCAAAACAAGTTGTTCGACTTGGCCAATTGATGAAATTAAAAAAACATTACTGCAGTCGTTACTTTATCGGCGTGCCACATTTAAAAAGTCATATTGCATACTTCATTGGCCATACGACTTCGTTAATAAGACAAATTGGTTATCAAATCTTCGTTAATAAAAACAAATTGAAATTATTTTTTTAAAAAAAACATTTTCATAATAAAACCTTCATCCGGGTATCAAATCTTGGTTAATGCGCTAGATTTCCATTTCTATGTACATTTCTATCGTATAAAAAAGTTAATTCATTCCGTAATTGGTTACCACATAAAAATTAATAAGAAAAAGCAACTAATTTTGGAAAAAAAAAATTAAAAAGAAGCCGGGGGAAAATATTTTCCCCAAATCCAATCTCTCTGGAGCCTTCACTCGTCCCTAACATCATCAGATCAGTGGCACACATTCAGATTGGTTGATTAATTAATATAATCAATCAGATCTACGATTTTATAACTACTAATACGCTTGCTTCGTGGAGTAGACAAAATCAACGGATTTTTGCCCATATACATATCCAATGTAAAGTAGGCTGGAAAAAGGACCATGCATCTAGACGTAACCCTCCCTCAATAGAATTGGTTCTTGACTGAGACTCGGAGAAACTAAACCTGCACTCCATATAATTGAAACAATCTGCCTAATTCAATTTGTAAACCATTTTGAAACAAGGCAAATGAGGTCAGGAGAAATTGAAAATCCGGCTCCTACGAAATGGCAAACAATGAAGGAAGAAGAAAGCAAAACAAAAGTTCATCTCTTCTGATCAAACACACCCGAAGATGTAACAAACTATAAAATAAGTAGTGAGTACCACAGCTATGCAGGCAGAATTTTACATATCCTTACCAGCAGTACTAGGAATAGCCAAAACTGCCACTTATCGTCATGTGGCTCCAAAGCACACAGGAATCAATCATCGCTCTTTCTTTTCTTCTTTTTCTCTTTCTTTTTGCTTGGGGTTTCAATCTCTTCTTCAGGCTCAGCGTGCTTTCTCTTCTTCTTTTTCCCAGCTTCAGCAGTCTCACCTTCCTCGTGCACAATGTCAGCCGTGGCTGAATGCTTCTTTTTCTTCTTTTCCTTCTTTTCCATGGCTTCAGTAGTACTCGCCTCTACTCTCTCTGAGTTGTCATTTTTGGCTGAATGCTTTTTCTTTTTCTTCTTCTTCACTTCTTCGACATTGGGTTCAGCACCACCAACCCCAGCAGCTGGCAAATCTGTGTCTTCTACTTGAGCCTTCCTCCTCTTCTTTTTCTTTTCTTTTTTCTCTACAGGAGCATCTTCTTGAGCATCTTTTTCAGCAGTAGGCCTAGATGTTTGACCAAGTAAAGAATCGGCTGCGGGATTATAAGTCTACATGGAAGCAACAGCATCAAATCACATTAATTTGCCATCCTCACAGTACAAACTTATTAAAAGAAATTTTTAACTGGAACAAATTAACAAGGCAAACAAACCTTGGCAGCTGTTATCAAACCTCCTGCACCTTTCTTACGATCCTTATCATAGAATTCAATCTTTGGTCTACCTTTAGCTGAGCCAGCAGAACGACTCAACTCCCTCCCTTCGAAAATCCTTAAGCGGGTTTCAAGCTACAAAGATTGATTATATAAGTGAGAACCATTCTTTAAAAACTAAATAACTAGTATATGTTGAGCACTACGAAGAAAAGTCACAACAAACACAATACCTTCACACGATGCTCCATTCCAATCGAGTTATCAGTGCCATCTCCCATGGCATCATATCGAATGGCCAGTGCAGATTTTGCAGCAAGAGAACGAGACATTTTCGCCTTGAATTTTGGGCCAGCCTGACCAATCAATGATGCATGATAAATAAGCCCATATTTGGGAGTTGAATGCTTTGTTTTCAGAGCTCTGAAAAGGGCCTTTTCTGCACCCAGAATCTGAACTGTGCTCCCAGGCTGTTTGGCAAGATTCAACAAGCTACCTCCATGGGCAATAAGCCGAGCACCAACAAGCTCTCCAACAAGCACAGTCAAATTTGGGGCAATTGTGTTCATCCTACTTTTCAAGTAGTCATAAAGTTCGGCTCTGTACTCAGATAAAGACAATACTTGGTCACACAATTCTTTGATATTAATAAAATCAAAGTCACTGACTTCAGTTCCCATCGAAATTACTGCAGCCTCTTTCAATTCAGCTTCGACCTCTTCTTGCAAAATCTGTGCAGATTAAAATTGGAAAACAGAGAATTAAAGTACCATGTATATCTATTATAACTATTTTAGCTCTCCACCCACCTACGGCAGACACTATTGCACTCGCAGTCAATGTGCTATCAATACTGTTTGTTCATGATATGCAGAGATAAATTTCCAAATAATATAAAGAATGATTTATCAGCAGTCAAAAATCTAACAAACACGGAAGCAAAATTTTAAGGCCAAATACCTCAGAAAAATCAAGCGTAGCAGCATTGACACGGTCGCCCATTAGTTTCACTGTCTTGGTGTATTGGATGTTGTCTTGCACGATTTTTGCAAGCTCTGGAAAATGCCAACCATACCATTCTCGAACTCTCATAGCATATGTGTTTAATTCCTTATCTAGATCATCAAGCAAACCAATAGCTTGGATTATCATTGTATCCACCTAAATATAACAAGTGTTAGTTATAGAGGTAAAGCTCAATGAAAACTCTAAACTATCAGAAGTGTTAACAGAATATTAAAAGCTGCATGTAATTACCTTATCGGGACTAAATTTAAGCTTGTATCTAGAGAGGCTGTGAGATAAACCTAAGCTCATTGGAGCCAAATCTTGAACAGCAAGACCAGATATAAGCTCCGTTAACTGGTTTCTCACTCCCCTCATGAGCTCCATAATACCTTGATTGTGAACACAGTCAATTTGCTGCAAAATGACAATTAACCTACTTGTGAGAAGTACAAAGAGGCATAACAAAAAAGGACTGAAGATATTTCACAATGTTAACAAACCAGTTTCTCCTTAATTGCATTTCCAAGTTTAGAATCAGCAACAGCTAAAATTTCACCATCACAATGCGCTCGCAGGAACTTCCGAAGCCCTTTGCTTGGTTTGCTATCAATCAGCATTGTTGTGGCAGATAAAGCCTCGGAAGTATTCTCAAATTTAGAGAATGCCTTGAGAGACACCACCTGTATGAGCATACACAAAATCAATTATCAGTTATTATTCAATTAAATGAAACACATAACTTGAAAGACAAGAAGCAAAGCAAGGAAAAGTCTAATTCTATGTGCATACACACGCATGCCACTGCATGAAGAGATTAGTAATTGTTGATCAATGAGTTCAACACTGGAACCTAAATAAACATAAGAATTGGTAATCGACTGACTGCATGGAATAGTCCCAAGAATTGAACTCCTAATTCTCCTGTTAAAGGTAAATGGTTTGTTTTATACTGTTTTTTTCCCTAGCACTGACACTGACACAAGACATGACACGTCCACACCCAATTGTTAAAAAAAAAATGAAATTTAGACAAGTTCCCAACACACTGATTAATATATATTCAAAATAAATAAAATATAATTAAATTCAAATTTATGAATAACAAATACATATTATAACTAAACTATTCAAAAAAGCTTTCCAATGAAAAACCACTTTCAAAGAGCTTTACCCCTATGTGCTCCCCCAAACCGGGCCTTATTCGGATTTTCAGACATTCATGTTTGGTACTATGTACAGTACAGCACAGCACGAGAATCATACTACAACAGTGAATCACCGTGGATAATGGAAGAGTATATGATAAAATAGCAAATGGAGATAAGATTGACCTGTCTAGCTGCCTCGGCCGTGTTGAACTCTTTCCATAAGTCCTACAACAAAATGCCCAAACGCGGTCAGTTATAACTAATACACACACTATCAATCTATATTCTCTAAGGAAAACAAGCAAAACAAAACACGACAGAATGAAACTTTAGAACTATATTTAAAACATGAACTACCTCAACTTTTGAAAGCTTGCCTTCATTCAATACTTTGAACAAGGCAAAGCCAGCGGGGGTCTCGAATAACACAAGCATCTTCAAGCCTGAGACAAACCTGGGAAGAAAAAAAAAAAAACAAAAACAAAACCTCGTAACCATTCACTAACAACGTAAGCAGCACTTTTCGCGAACTCAACTAACAGATTTAGATCAAACCTACCCAGGACAGGAAGAAGGAAAAGAAACACTAAAAGCCTGAAGCGAGGACAGGGAAAGCGCAAGACGAAAACCTAGCCCCGCCCCGTTACATTTATTATGTGGAGGCGGGGGAAACTAGGGTTCGACGTTGAATTACTTATTTTGCCCTTGTTAAATGGGAGTTTGGAAAAAATACCCACATTTTGTGAAAAGTCTATAATGCCCACTTGTAGTGTTTCTAATTTGACCGAAAAGTCCTTACGATAAAAAAGAAAAACAATTCCCTTACCTCTTCGCCGTGGGCAGCGAGAACAGAGGGAGGGTCGAGTGCGGGGAGAGGAAGAGGGGACACACCCGACGAGGTTGAGGGGTGGTCGACGGTAGCAGGGAGAGAGGATAGAACCGAGGTCTGCTTCGGCGTCAGGGACGCTCGACGGTAGCAGGGAGAGAGACAGAGGACAACGTCTGCTTTTGCGTGAGGGAGAGGCGACCAACGATTCGCGGGCGGTGGAGCTTGTTGAATTTGTGCGACTGCTACCAAGGATCGTGCAATGGGTTTGAAGCGAACCCTAACAGGCGGTGCAGATGGAGGAAGATTCAGACCAGACCAGACCAGATCTGTTGATGTTGGTGGCGCTATCACGGGATGTTCTGCCTCAAACGAGTTCTTTGGACGGGATACCGTTACGACCGGTCATTGTAAATATCCATAGTCAAAACACCAACAAAAAAAATGTTTCTTTTTTTTTCAAATTTAAATATAAATTAAAAAAAAACTATATTCATAAATCTCCAAAACAGTTTTCCAATACCAAATTTAAATATAAATTTTAAAAATAAAAAACTGAATATTATACCAAACATATCATTATTTTTCCACACAAAAAAAATTTGCATATATGTATGATGTATATACATTTTTATAAGTCGCCCAAATAGAGGAGACAACATTTTTGAGTCTCGAGAGAAAGAGAGAGAAGGGGGGAGGGAGGCGGACGCACAGTTCCGATCTGGAAGCTTTGACATATTTTCCGGGAAAAATCGATTCGGAATTTCTGGGGCGAGAAAATGTCTGACCTGATGAGCCTCAACACGAACACGAACCAGAACCAAAACCGGAGCCGGAACCCTCTCCTGTCGCCGACGAGCTCGCGATCGGTGACGGAGACCATCAACGGCTCCCACCGGTTCGAGATCAGGGGATACTCGCTGGCCAAAGGCATGGGCGTGGGAAAGCACATCGTCAGCGAGAGCTTCACCGTGGGTGGGTACCAGTGGGCCATCTACTTCTACCCCGACGGCAAGAATCCCGACGACAACTCCGCCTATGTTTCTGCCTTCATCGCCCTCGCTAGCGACGGTACCGACGTTCGAGCCCTCTTCGAGCTCACCCTCGTCGACCAGAGCGGCAAGGGAAAGCATAAGGTTCATAGCCACTTCGACCGCTCCATGGAGAGCGGTCCTTACACTTTGAAGTACAGAGGCAGCATGTGGTAATTCAATTCAACTACCTTCTTGTTCTCGTTTTCTACAATTATTAACATTTGATTTGTCTGTTCGTTGCTTATGATATTAGTCGCCATAGTATCTTGATTGTTGAAGGTTCAAATAATAAAGTGTGTGTGTATATATATATATATAAATTAAGTTGCCCGCAACTGTTTTTGATGTTTTAAACGAGTATTTATAAAGAAACAAACAAGCCCCCCCAAACAATCTCTATCTATACTTCTGTTTTGATGCCTATTGATTGGACTGTAATATTTTAGTTATCCAAAGGATTGTTTTTTCACGTGTGTTCTGGTGTAGATTGCTTGTCAAGATCATTGAGGTTGACTATAACATTTGCATGTCCGAAATTTTTGGTTAGCTGCTGTAATAATATGGTCTTTGCAATTAAGAAAGTGAATGGATAAATGTTTCCTGCTTGCAAAAGTGGGAAGAACTACACTAAGGGAGAATTTTATTCTCACGGATATAAAACTGAATGAATGAATTATATCACTGAATTAGAAGTTTCCAATTTGTTAAGTGCAAACCCAAATTGACCCTTATGGGGAGAATCTTTGAGCTGGTAAGGGTCAAATCTCTGGAAGTCATGTTGTTTGATAGTAGTGGTAGGCCTGTCCAATCTTATAAACTAGGCATGTCAACAGGTTGGGTTCCAACCGGAACTGGCCTAACTATATCCGGATTGTTAAGGGTTATTGGGTATTGTAGTCAGTTCCGGTATTATTTGAGTATGCAAATAAATATAAATTTATTTTAAAAAATATTAAATTTACGGTAAAAACATTTAAATAATTAATGTTTATTATAAAAATATATTATAATCAGGTTTTGGCTGATTATTGAATCAATATTAGCTGTACTAGACCCAGATAAATGGGCTGAATTTGGGCCTAGACCCAGCCCATTTACAGGCCTATTATAAATAGGTTAGGATTTCCCTCCAAAACCTATCTGAGACAAGAGGCAAGGTTTCACATTCTTCCCCATGTATTTATGCTACTCGATATAGCAGTTAGCGTTTTACAACACTTTGTTTTGGATACATTGGGAAGGGATATTGACACAAAATATTTGTTAAAAACCCATACAACACTTTGCCCCACACTTTCTGCTGATGTGGGATATAATCTCATTTCCTAGCTTCTTTTAAAAAAAGTGTGCTTTTCATTGTCCCTGAACTGCTAAAGTTAGGTTGTGTGCATGTAGACTCTAATACCATTTTTTTGGTATATTTTAAGGGGTTACAAGCGCTTCTTTAGACGTACAATGCTTGATACTTCGGATTATCTAAAGGATGATTGCCTAAAAATCAATTGCAAAGTTGGTGTTGTGGTTTCAATGGTAGATACATCAACATTACACCAAATAGAGGTCCCTGATTCTGATATTGGAGCACAGTTTGGTATGCTGTTAGAAGATGAAGAAAGTTCAGATGTTACATTTGATGTTTGTGGGGAAAATGTATGTGCTCATAGGCTGGTATTAGCTGCTCGATCTCCTGCTTTTGAAGCTGAATTTTCTAGTAGGACTATGGAAGGTAGTCATCAAATTGTAATTACAGATATGGTACCTAAGGTCTTCAAGGTAATATAGTCTTTGGTTTATAAGTTATTTCTTTATTTCTCCATTTTCTAGAAAAGATCAGTTAGAATTTTTCTGGTTTTAAATATTATAGTTTATGTTTGCCTTCTTCCTTCTTTTTCTTCTGGCAGGCTTTCTTGCACTTCATCTACAGGGATAGCCTCACAGAAGATGAAGACTTGTTAGTGTCAAGTTCCATGTCTTCAGTAAATGACACATTACCTGCACAGTTGTTAGCTGCAGCAGACAAATATGGTTTGTCTAGACTTAAAGTAATTTGCGAGTCTTTACTCTGCCGAGGTATATCTGTAAATTCAGTTGCTGAAATTCAGGCCCTGGCTGATCAATATCATGCCATGGATCTTAAAGCTGTCTGTCTAAAATTTTCCGAAGACCTTGAAGGTAATATATTTGTTTCCTTACCCTCATCTAATATAAGAAATTTGGTCTTGTTGTCAGATGTGATAGTATAGGCTTTTAATGCACAGATACAGGTATTGAGTATCCATATCTGTTCCAAATGTTAAAATATTAGGATGTTGGTACGACAGGTTATGTAGAACTAATTTATATATATATATATATATATATATATATATATATATATATATATATATATATACAGAGAGAGAGAGAGAGTCTTAGACACTATTTATGCATTAAATGTAGATTCCCATTAACCATTGTCATAGAAAATTGAACTCCATCCAATATAAGAAATTTGCGGTCTTGTTGTCAGATGTGATAGTATAGGCTTTTAATGCACAGACACAGGTATTGAGTATCCATATCTGTTCCAAATGTTAAAATATTAGGATGTTGGTACGACAGGTTATGTAGAACTAATTAATATATATATATATACAGAGAGAGAGAGAGAGAGAGAGAGTCTTAGACACTATTTATGCATTAAATGTAGATTCCCATTAACCATTGTCATAGAAAATTGAACTCCATCCAATTTTGCCATGATAAAACCATTAACTGATTTTGGTCGAAGAAGAAAATCTCTCTATGCAGTGGTTGGCAAAAGAGAGAACTTCTTTGAAAAAGAGTTGGGAGCTATGCTCTCTTTTGTGATATATATTCATCTTGTTTTTTTTTTTGGTAAACCGTAAGATAAAAATGTTCTCTCTCCTTTATATATATTAAACACTTTTAGTTTTAATATTTTTTTTGAATTGTTACATTGACAAATTAGAGAGTGTGGAAGTTTAAAGTTATTCTACTATGGTAGATTTCAATTGTCAGTAGAATAAAACATTAGGAGATTGTAAAATACGTTTGGAATGTGATCCAGGAATTCTCTGATGTTTCCTTGTGGTCAACTTTCAAATTTCTCTTTTCACTCAGGTTGTCCTGGAATTGTGTCCAGCGTTGGCATTCTATATCTGACCAATAAAAGTGATTTAATCCAATAAAAGTGACTTAATTTATTTTTTTAAAGGTTATGCCCCAGGTCCTTACCTTTCCCGTTGTACATGGTACGAATAGTCTAATACACACCTAGTTGTTTCCTCTGGGCATCACAATTATATATATATATATATATATATATATATATATAATATATCAGCATTGATGTAATGATGTTATAAATTATAATTGAAGAATTGATGTTAAATGTAGAGGAATTGATGAAATAAATTATAATTGAACCACAATGCAGGTGCAAAAAAAAAAAAAATTGCGCCGTGTTTTTTTTTTTGGGGCCTTACATTCGGCCTCTTAAATTTTCTTTCAGGTGAGCCTGAAGTTCTTGAAGGCCCAGGAACCAAGGATGGATTTTAAGGTTTTTATTGTTCCTATTGGTTGTGTTTCTTGCTTTTATTTTATTTATCTGCATTCCCTGATTTTCAATCCTGATGCAGCAGCTGCCGTGCACCTCCGTGGTTTTGACTACCTCAAAGAAAAGCGGGCAGTGGCTGCAGTCAGATTTTTAAGGCAGTGGCAGGATGTGAGGGCAAGTTTAGTGAAGGGTAACAAGCGGAGTGTGTGGGCTCAGTTGTTGGAACGTCATCAATACTAATCATAGGACCATAATGCACATGACCGATGCATGGGGAATTTATAAACGGAGTAGAAGCTCTCTGATGACATTGATTTGAGCGACGGGGTTCGAAGCAGACCAACTTGGTGCAGGTAACATGTTGATTTAGAACTGACTCAGCCAACAAATGTTTGCTTGAGCCCGAAAGATAAAAATGGAGAATTGTACGGTGAGGTAAAAACACTAGAATAGTTCATGCTCGATATGCTTTGTTAGATGCCAAAAGGTTTGCCGGTAAAGGAATTAGCTATTGACCGTCTGCCTCTCTTTTGATATGTACGGAGTTGCTTATGCGGTGCTGCTGTAATACTAATCATATCTCATTTCACCCGTGTTATTGAAAGTCTTGATGTATAATATGGGTTATACAGAAATACTATAATCATATCATCCCTACTCTCTCACCAAGTTCTATCATATTACAAACGTGTGCGTGGATGTTGAGGCACGAGAAATCGAGAATAATCTGAATTAGTATATAAGGAGACAAACTCTCCTGATCGGATTTTATGGGCATATATATCCGTTCAGTTATTGAGATTTTTGGTCAATTCAAATACTAAAAAATTATTTTAAATCGGCTTGACAAAGGCTTATTGTGGCTATTAGCCAAATTTGGTTATGTTACTTTCGTGAATATAATCTTTATTCTTTAATTTGTCTAATATTTTGAATGTATTTATTTATAAAATAAAATCAATAACGGTTTGATTTGAAGAATGTACAAGTAAAGTTGCAACAAATCACTAGTAAGTAATAGCATTGAACATTCTAGGCAAAATTTACTTTAAATTGAGCTTAGTTTAATTTGTTAGGTTAAGAAGAGTTTCGTTACCTCACCCAGTATTTACAAATTATTTTAAGTAAGAGTTGCTAGTAATAAAAACTTCGGTAAAAAAGGTCTATTCAAAATAAACATCAACACAAAAAATAAATAATTTAATAATAATATAATGTGAAACCAATAATCTAAATTATATATAGCAACTAATAACATAATTGTTAAAAAACAGAGTAGTTTTAAATTGAATAGTTATGCAATATTATAAACTGCACTACTGTTATCTGGGTGAAAAATATATTATTAAATTTTATTTTAAAAATATAAATAAGAAATTATTTACAATAGAACTTCATAGATTTAGATTTAGAGTTGTGTATTTTATGCGTTTATAGTCATGCGCAATTTTTTGTGATACTTACGTACACATTGTTCTAAAAAAAGAACAAATTAAAACAACGTTTTCATGATTGAATAAATTTAGTCAATTTTTTAAAAATAATAATACAAACAATTAAAATTATATAATTAATTAATAACCGACAGTATATCAAATTATAAATTATCGAAAGAAAACAAAATACCACATCATGATAATACCAAAGTCACAAAACTTTTTTAATTTTTTTTAAAAAAAACTTTCATTAATTGATGGTCGGAGTGGATATCGGCAAAAAGCTCACGTGACAAACCAACGGCCGAACAAGACCAACGGTCACTTCCACGCTTCCAAGTTCAACTTTTTAAAGTTGACTCTACACCGTAAAAAAATAAATAAATAATAATAATAAAATACAGCACCACAAAAAAAAAAAAAAAACACCGATAACCGTCCGTCTAAAGAATACGGTCAGAAAGTGACGGAAGTCGCCGGAAACAATTGACGGGAACCGACGGCATGTCTCCACGAAACCGGGGGTGTCGCAGGTGGTAGAATCCTAAACACAGCACGAATGGTCTGAAGGGCAGCAGGTACAGCATTAGTGAGGCAAACAAGCAAAACACGACAAATATCCCTGTCGCTCTTGGGTCCCGCCAGGTGGACAGTGCTTCCAAGCGCTCGCCGTGAGCCGCCACATCGCCGAGTAGAATCTGCACCCGACCAGCCAGCGCACGCAGCCGATCGTACCGGAACCGAATTTGATCGGCGGATCGGTTCGTCGGAAGCCCATCGAACTCCTCATCAATCTCTTCAATGCCCACAGCATCCACGCAGGAGAGCCTCGGGTCCATGTCGAACCGGGGCACCAGACGGTGCCGGAACCGAAGGGACAGGGCCAAGAACACGTACAAGAACACGGCTGGCAAAACCAGGTGCGGGAAAAGCACGACCGCCACGAACAGGACGTGGACCGAGACGGTAGTCGGCACGTGCGCCCACGTGCGTATTCCATGGATCCAACGCGCCAGCGTCGCTGCTTTGGTCAAGCAACCCATGATTCGGAACCAGTTCGCCTTGGTCCGCCGCATGCTCCACACGCTCGCGTCGGAGTCCAGCATGACCTGAACCACTTCCTGACCCAGCGGCGGTTCGGACCGGGCAAGCCGGGCGGTGACGATCCTCATCGCGGTCTGGCGCAGCATATCCTGCTGCGCCAGACCCATGGGTCGCACGTAGTGCATCCTGGGCATGGTTGGGCTAGCGTACGCCTGGACCAGACCGAGCCACGAGGGGCAAGAGAATCGCACCGCCATCTCTATCTCGCCGACCTTCTTCACCCCACCGGGGAGGAACACGGTGAGCGAGTAGGAGCCGGAGTACACGCGGTCCGCGTCGAGCGTCGAGAGCCGTATGCGTAGCTTCCCCATCCTCACGTCTTTTCCAGGCACGCCTTTCCTGTACCTCCCGTTGTCGAACACGCCGATGGTGAGGACCGTGCAGGGGTCGTACACATCCCAGGTGTACTGCTCGTTCCATCTCGGGTTGAAGCTGTCGAGGATGGTCCGGGTTCGGACCCACTTGGGTCCATACTTGGCGACCACATAAGCATCGGTGGTCCCGTGAGTGCCATCCGCCGTCTTCACCGGCAGCAGGTTGTTGGCCCCGCGGATCCCCACTTCCAGCAATCCCATAGCCGGTTTTGCAAGCTGCTTGGACGACGCTCGAACGTCACTGGTCACTTGGGCTGCCTCGTCTACCACGTGATAACCTCCTTCTAGACATGCCCGCACGTGTATCCTGCCCGCGTAGGAGCCATTCTCGCCGCCTTCACCAATCAGATTGAACCACCTGGATCTCGTCTCCGTCACCTCGTCCGTCCTCCTATCAATGCTCGACACGGGTATCTTCGCATGGCCCACGGGATTGCCGTTGGTGAAATCCTCAACGGTCACAACCAAAAACGGCTCGAACGGCTCGGCTGCGACGAACACGAGGTCCTCGTTCCAGGTCGGGTTGTCGCAGCCCAAAGAGCCGCCGGCTAACGTCCGAGCCGTCTTGAAGAGCTGAGCGCCGAGCTGGGCCTTGACGTACATCTCCGGATTCCGAACCTTGGATGCGGGACCCGGAGCCGGACCCGAACCCAGCCGCAGATCCTGGGTTTGGATGACGGTTAGCCTCAGATACCACATCTTGGGAGACAGGTAGACCTTGGCTCGGGTCTCCGGGATGAAGCCGCCGGAATCCGACTGCCATGCCTCCTGAAACGCTTCGTCGGCCTGAGTACCGAGCCACACCGCTATCATGACGTCAACTCGGGGGGAGCCCTCCGGCATGCCCTCAAGAGTGTACCACTGTGAAGCGAGAGGGCTGTCGGGAGGCACACGCTTCGGGGCCTCCTGAAGGTCAAACGACACCGTTCCCAAACAAGTCTCCGGACTCTGATTTTGATTCGGAGCACCATCGTCGTCGGTGATCTGCTCTGACAGCACCGACACCTCCAGGGTGGTGGAGTTCAGGCCCTCCCACCGGAACGCGAAGACCTGGTCCCAACCCTGATCCAGACAACAGCTTTTGGTTTTGACGCTCCGAGAACCAATCGCGAGACTCGCCCAAACAGGCGAGGCCGTTTCCGAGTCGCCGCAAAACCGTTTCGCTTTAACTACTCGGACGTATAGAAACGGCATCCGGTCCACGAGATCGTACCGGCTGCTGCTGACGCCGCCGGAGACGGATCGGAACTCCAGGTCGTGGTCGTTAGTTTGGTTGAAGGTGGTTAGAGTAGTAGTAGTAGTAGTAATAAGACTCTCCGCACGACGCTGCTGCTTGGGTTTCTCGGGTTGCGCAACGGGAGGCGGATTACGCGGGTGTTTGGAAGCAGGAGCCTCCCCGGGTCCGGGCGTCGGAATTTCCGCCGGAGAATTTTCCTCCTCCACCTTTTCAATCGCTTCTTCCGTTTTCTCTACTCCTTCTTCCTTTTTCTTCTCCTTCATCTCCTCCTTTTCCTCCGCTGGCAGCGGCGGATCTTCGTAACAGATTTTCAAGCCGATCTCGCCTTTGATTTGGGAGAAAACGCTCCTCTTCTCGAGGGGGTAATAGACGAGGGATTGGGTGCCGGAGACGAGGAAAGTGGAGCCGGCGACCTTGACTTTGCCGAGGAAGTTGCTCCGGCGGCCGCCGAACTTCTTGGTGTCGTTGTAGAGGTTGAGCTCCAGGGTTTGGGAAGCCATGGAATCGGTATCGTGGACCAGGAACTCCAGCTTCTCGTCCCACTCCGGATTCAGATCCCTCAACCTGGTGCTCGTCCGCCGCTTCTGCCCGTCGAACTCCACCGTCGCGTATGGGCTGGCCGTCCCCTCACCGTCCTTGGGCATCAAATTCTTGGCGTTGCATACTTCAACTATCAGCTTTCTGCCGCTACCACCCTCACCCATCCTCCTCCTCTTGTCTGTCTTGCTCAACTATCAGTAAATTATGACAAATTAATTGAAACCAAACAAACCACAACTGATCGATTAATGAATGCTCTGTTTTGGTTTGGTGTTTTTATTTATCCTCTGTTTTGGTCTGGTGTTGGTGTGGGGGAGAGAGTAGAAGTGTACAGCATCGGAGCCCAGTGGCCTGGCTATATATATATATATATATTATTTGAATTGAAACGTGGGGTGTTTAGACTTTAGAAAGAGAGAGAGAGAGAGAGAGAGAGAGAGAGAGAGAGAGAGAGAGAGAGAGAGAGCGTTTGCATCCATCGGGGGGAGGGTGAGTTCTCATTTCTGGGCACGAGAATCGGGTGTGTGGGTGGGTGGTCTAGGGGAGTACGCTGGCGTAAATGTCTTAATTGGTCATTACATTTAGTCGTATTTACCAAAATGCATACCCCATCAAGGTGCATGCAACGGTCTTCTTGGGCTGTATTTGAATATTAAGATTGCAAATCCCCATGCCGCCCCTGGCTACACCGTTTCCGATTGCAATACATATTATTGGGCAATTCAATCCCCCACCGTGTAATTTCAGGAAGCAATCATGATAAGTAGAGTGACAAATCCGATCCTGTCCCGCCATTATTATTATTTTTAAATTTTAATTTTGGGTTTTTTTTTTTAAAACAACAACAATTTGAAATCATATTTTAAATTACTTTTATTACTATATTTCAATCCAAATTAGCCATTAATTAGTTCATCTCGTTAGTAAATATGAGATTAAGTCATCAATAATCAAACTTCACAATCCTAAAAGTAATGTGATATTATTAATATTGATTTAACTTTTTAGGGTTACCCATAATTACTTTTTGAAAGCATATGTTTGATTTGGTTGACTTAAACCCTGTAGCAATCGAGATCATTAATTTAGGCCATCTTCAACATGAAACTAAATCCATTTATAACCAAATTCACTTTTACTTGAACGCAAATATTAAAGTTATCTAAACATTTTAAGAATAATATGATACTAATCAATATTACTAATTAATAAAAATTAAATCCAGGTTACCCAATTCGTCCGTTAAAAAACATAAGTTGATAAATTAATAATCATAAATCCTGAAATGAAATATATGATATGAAGTTACTTTTAGGGAAAACACGATAATAATAATAATATATTTTTGTGGAATTAAAAAAAAACAGAAACAAGAACACCAAACCTTAAAATGAGAAAAATAGCGAAATTGTAGCTCAGAACTCAAAATCTCCTACGGAATAAGAATTTCAGTTCTCCGTTCACAAGTTCTATTTCAATTTGCATTTAATTTATATGTGATATTATGGCACGATCTATTCTCTTATAATGTTAATTGAAGTTTTGTTAATAATTTTGAAATTAATGAATTTTTTTCTAAGGCATGTCTCTTTTCTGAATAGTCATTAATTTACGTAATATTTTGAATGTATTCATCTATATAATAAAACCAGTAACATTTTTGTTAAATCAGTATCAGCTAACTCGCAAAAAAGCACTAATAGCATTGAACATTGTAGGCACGATTTACATTAAATTGATTAAATTGAACCGAGTTTACTTTTTTTAGATTAAGTAGAGTTTAATTACCTCACCCAATATTTACAAATTATTGTAAATAAAATTGTTGCTACTTGCTAGTAATAAAAACTTTGATAAAAAGGGTCCATTCAAAATAAACATCAACTAGAAAAATAAATAATTTAATAATAATATTAATATTAATATTATTATTATTAATACAATGCGAAACTAATATAATATAAATTTACTGTTTTGCACAAAAACATTTACAGTGACTAGGTGGTTCGGTGTGCAAGTAACCATATAAGGATTGTTTTTTTTTTTTCAGAAATATTAAAATAATTTAAAAAAATGTAACATGAACATTTGAAGCTACACAACTGGTATGTTGTCCTCCTTACATTGGCCTCTACATCATACCAAAGGCAGTTGTTCGATGCATTCATAAGAATTGCTTATAATACTCATCGACTGAAAATTTGAAGTTCAATGATTACAACAAATGTGAGAATTTCAAAGACAGCTATGGAGGTAAGCAGTTTTTTTAACAATTCAAGGACAGCTATAAAGCCATATGTGATAAGCAGTTTTTTTAACAACTCAAAACGTACATAACATCTACACTTCCTGCCAAGTAAAAAAGATTACAAGACCACATTAGATAAGGCACACAAGCCAACCGAAAAAGATTAAAAAAAAAATTAATGACAAGCGATACCAAATACACTCAAAAGGAACTGCTTCTGATAATGACACGCGATATCAAGTACCAATTAATGAGAATATTTTCATTGATCACTTAATATACAATTTATCAGAATACATTAAAATAAAAAAATTACGCTTAAACTTGCTTCTGCAGCATCCAAGAAAGGAACTTCATTCATTGCTGCGCCATGATAAATAAAATTGAATAGATTTGAAACTATATTTTAAATAGTTATCATGTGTAATGGAGTGCGTCCTGTAAGAATAAATAAATAGTTACAAAAGAGCAAATCCTATTTATAAATTCATAACATTTGTTACTAACCAAAACCCATTTTTTATATTCGAAGAGCCATAGTAAGTAATGAAGAGCCATAGTAAGTAATGACTCGATAATAATAGTAAATAACTAAAACAAAACAATAGGGTTAAATAATGGGTTCCAATAATCAAAAACAAAATTAAATCTATAACTTAATGAGATCACAATCATATGAAATGAGCCAGACAAATGCCTCATCAAATGAGGAATGCAATATATGCACAAAAGATATAAATGAATATCCCTAAAATCTTTGATGTTGATATCAAATTTGAGCTCCAAAATTAAATATTTGCATATCTAAGTGTCCCGCACCAGCAGCTAAGTGAAAAAACATCTATCCAACTCTTGTTTTTCACGATGAAGACTAAATTCACTCTATTAGAACCAAATTTGAATATCAATACGTCAGAACGAACATAAAATACAAAAAAGCATTTGAAACATGTTTTTACTTATACTTGAGTTTTTATGTCTCTACATCTCACCCCACTAAGAATATTTTGAATAGTACTTGAGTCTTTTCCAGCAAGTAAAAAAAGACAAAAACACAGATTCAACGAATGTGTAATCAAAACAATACAAAAACTTACGTATGTGCAAAAATAGAAGAAAAAAACATAACGAACACCCAAAACAAAAACTTTCTACGAAATTTCAAATAAAATTTATCTCGCTTCCACAGGTACACAGCCTCCTTTGTCTTTTTACGGGCAAACCAAACTGCCTTTTATGTCTTTTCTTTTCTTGAATAGATCAAACGCCCCCTGATATCACCCTGTTCACTTGGCTTCTTCAAATTTTAATCTTAAATAAATGGAATTGAATTCTCGGAGAAACATACATTTTTGCAATAGCTTTATACTAGAATTTATTTATTTATTTATAATTTTAACCATAACTTTGCTGGAAAATAACTTTGCTAGCTTAATCATAAATGTTTTGTTGCGTATAAAAACAACATAAAACAGAAAATAGTTAGGGCTAACAGTATTATTCACTGTACGCTCTTTATAGCTTATGCTATGACCACGCTCAGCTAAACTAATTTTAGCCTGTTATAAGATCCATAAAGCATACCAAATCTGCCGATAACTTAAGTCGTAATCATTTAACATTATAGTCAATTTTCATTGATCAAAATAACGACCACCAACACCCATCTATCGGCACTCCACACAAGCTTCCACACACGACACACCACCGACAAAACCACTTCCCTCCGCGACTAAACATCTACGTCTCCCTCTCTCCACCTCTCCACTCCACTTCGTTGCCGCCACCCACTTAACTGGAAATCACGACTACATACACCAAAAATCCCCATACACCATCATTGCAGACCTTACAAACCAACTACGGCAGCAAGCCACCACACAGCAGCCACTTACATACCCACTCCACTAACAGTAGCTCCATGCCACCTCAACTACCATATCATTCCTCCGACTGCTGCATATCAAGTCCAAGCCCCAAGCACATTGTCGCCATCCCAATGTTCCTGCAGCAACATCCCTACAGCTGCAATCCATTCCAGAAAGCAAAACCCACAGCCCCTGCCCCTCTCCAGCCCAGCCCACAGCCACTATTTTTCACTCTACCCACATTCCATCAACTGCTCTGGATTTCCACAAAAGCCCTTGTCACCAGAAGCCCACTGCTGTAACAGCAGTCTCAACGGGATCTCAACCACACCACTGCCCTCCTCTCTTCTTTCTTCAGCAAGCCACAACAGACCTACACACCCTACTGTTAATTCCAGCAGCCTTAACCTCTGGCAAGCCACGGGATCCACTACTCAACATCCAATCCTCCCCTCCATCACACCAGTAGGCCACACCAACCCTTGATTTGATGTGTGTGTGTGTGTGTGGGTGGGTATATATTTAAGTGGTGAGGACAGAGCTGGCAACAGACAAGTACAACTCCAGTCCATCTCCTTTGGACTCTGTCCCTCAACACTCAACAGACAATGTCTCGTAAGCCAACACTGCACCTCACACCAGAAAACTCCGTGCTTAATAGAGTAAGATGGCTAAAAAAGACTTCAACGAACTGAGAATATAAATGAATTAGTTCTCTGCTATGAAAATCTAAATGTAAAATTCAAACTTCATAAAAAAAAATGGTTTAAATCTACAAAGGATGACTAAAAAAGCAAGCAAAAACATTAAGAAAACATTTTTTTTTTTTTTGGGGGGGGGGGGGGGGGGGTGTCAAAAGCTTGACAAATAAGACCATAAATTACTGATATGCCATAAATTTAAAACTATATGTATTTACCCGTTTTATAATTTCTGGGGATTCATACCATCGGACACACTCCAGTTGAAAATAATTTTTTTGATACCACGGATAACTCCAATGGCATCGAACCATTCTGTAATTAAAAAAACAAATATAATATAAAAATCAATAAAACAATTCAAGACAGCATAAAGCCGAATAAGATTGACAGTTATTTTTTGGCGTACAAATAAACTACCCTGATTAAGAAGAACAATTAAGCAATGTTGATGGTAATTTTTATACTCCTTTCCATCGTTGCATTCACCTGCTTCGGTTGCAGAAGATAGCGGTCCAATTTTTATTCATATCTTTCCGATTCCTTCCATACAACATCATCAGATCTAATGAGGGGATCAAGCTTGGAGGTACAAATCCCATGGCAATTCGCCATTTGTGAAGGTCGTCCATAAAGTCTCGATTTAAGCCCAGACACGTTAACACGTCACTCTTATTTTCTAGCAGTTTCTCATAACCAAAAACAAACAGATCCCTCTAGTCTCCTTACCGCAAGTTCAAAAATGAGTCTAAGTTCTTCAGTTGAAAGTGAACAAAGACAAGAGAAGTAGTTCAGATTTAATTCGGATTTTAACTCCACAACCAAAAAAACAAGTAAACAGACAGGAAACAAAACAAACGACTACTCTCCTTACTAGATTTTCTCAGAAACTAGAAGTAAGAGACCGCGATTGCATCAGCTTACCATGCATGAGTTCAGATTCAAACGTCGACTCCGATATAGGAGGGAACTGGGAAATAAGAGAGACATAATTTTGAGGGCCACACGCTTCTCATCTCATCTGTGTCTGTGGCAGTGGCTGCTGGCTGCTAGTGGCTACTCCTTTTTTATAAAGAAGCTTGCGTGATACCCGTGACTGCAACTGGTTACCGAGATTTAACCGGCTGATGTATAATTATATCCGGTAAGGACTTAAACTAAATCCATACGGATACTCTGATCAATCATCTTTTAGATAATTTTATGACTTACATATATATTTTTTTTAAAAAAAACAAAGGAAAATAAACAAGGACAGTGCACCGACAATTTTATTCTCATCGATCGCACGATTACATCAAACGTTTTTGTTTCTCTGATCGTCATGCAACTAAGTGAGATCGCAATCAAATGATGAGGTGACTGAGTATTTAGCTCACAATACACAAACTCAAACATAACTCTGTTGTGACAGAAGGGCAAATCAGAAAATAAAAAATGATGGGGTTGAGAATTGAGATTACAAAAACTTGAAGTGATCATCCTCCGCCCACCGCCACCGCAGAGAGCAACAAAGAGATGGAGGGAGAGAGGGATAGTGGGATACCGGAGGCGGGTCGCTGGGGGCGGCCCGCTGATTCAATCAAGAGAGGCACAGGGGGCTCAAGGACGCTGGTTAGACAGAGTGAGGCGTGACTGGTTCTATAGAGTGAGACCCAGAGGGAGAAAGAAAGTGAGGTGGGATCTCGTTTCCCTGTTAGCTTAGCTGTCAATTCGATTGTATGTATAATATTAGAATGTATTTACTCTATTTTTTTACTTAAAAAAATAAAATATATATACATAAAATCATTCCAATAACAAAATTTTCATTTAAATTTTTTTATGTATTAAAAAAATATTATTGAAAAAAATATAGTTATATATATTTATATATGAAAATAAAAAGTAATATAAATAGGTAACTTTAAGGAAAAAAATAAAAAAAACCTAGAGTGACTACCATTAGACAGAAACATAACAAAGATTTAACGTCTTTTTTTTAATATGATGTCAAATAGGATTATATATTTAAGATTGATCTCAAAATGTTAAAATGATTCATACGAGTATATATATAGTCTTTTAAAATTGGTTTGTCAAAATAATTAAAAGTATATATTTTTATTTTAATAATTTATTTTCTTAAAATACACTTTTTCAGTCTTTTTATTTAATTATTTTATTTATTCAAAATATTATTTTTAAAAATAATTTTTTATTTAAATCAAAAGGTAAATATGAAAGAAAAATAAAATAAAATATGGTGATAAAAAAATATAATGTTATAATAAATAGATAATATTAAGTTAAATTTAAATAATTACTAATTAATTTTATTAAAAATTAATTATAATAAAAAGTCTAAAAAATATTATTTTTAAATATTTTCATCAAAATAACTTTTCAACTAATAAAAAAATACAAAAATGCATTAGTGGATACTCTACGGGCGTTTGTGTTTTTGGGACAAATGAATGATAAGTACTTGTTACACATTTTGAAATTCAAATGAATGAGATAATTTTATACGAAAAAAAAAACTTTCTTATTATAACCTGGTACCATCTCTCCAATTTAAACTTATTTTATTTTTTTTTGTTCTAATTGCATTTGTGTCAGATTTAACCGTTAGATCACTATGAAATTTTACGATTATGTTATACACTATATAAATATATAATCTAACGATCAATTTTTTAAACAAACTACGATAACATAACCAAAAATTGAAGAGCCGCACGATCGGCTCTTTTTGATAGCCGCAGCGAACTTCGGCTCTAAAAATAGTTGTATTGTACTAAGCATTAATAATTAAATACCAATTAAAACAACACAGCAGTTTTGCCATTAAGATTTTAATACAAGAGTTTCAGTTTCAATTTTATTAATCTAATTAAAATTTTATGAGGCAGATAATGCTAATCACGGCTTCTTCCTGGTTTTTGGATTGCAGCAATCCACATCTGCATGCCAAAAGCATGCAGCATCAACATTAATGCCTTTTGAAATTTTGGTTTAACTTTCGGAGTATCAAGTTTGTCTTATTCCCTAAGGTGTATAATTTTTTAAAAAAAAATTATCAAAATTTTGAAAAAAAGTCTTGTTGATCCATTGTCAGGTTTGGATAGTACACTTTCGGTTGAGCATATTTCATTCAGCCTCAACTTGACGGGTACTCGTTAATATCTTTTTATTAGATCTATTTGCCGCAATAGCCTCTATTGGTTTACAATAGGCTTAACAGTTTCTACAATAAGAATTTATGCATAAATCTTCAGTAAACAAAAGATCCTTTGTGGCTTTTATATGACATAATTAAATGCAGTAAATTTAATAATGTTATAGAAAATTTTATACATTGATCAAATTCGAATTTTAAAATTTTAACCGTTGGGTGTCTGGACACTTGAGTGAGTTGGAAATAACTCTCAAATCGTCAAAATTAGACTCCGATTGATCAATATCATTAATCAAAGCAATAACAACGGGCTAAAATCGGTTGATGATGTCCATGTCGAAGATGCCGCTAAAGCATTATTGAAATTGTCGACTTCGCTGGAACAATGTCATCTTTTCAGACGAGATGGTATTGTAAATGTTGGTGTTAACTCAAAATTTGACCGGTTCTACGGATTTCGTTTTTAGTTTTGTTTTCAACTCCATCTTCACCATTGGACTCGTAGCATTGTTTTCTACAAGCATGCAATTTCAAAAATAAATTCCGGTCAACATGATTTTTTTTGGTCACTGAAATTGTGTGCCCGTTATCAACGCCGTCTATACCATTGGACTCATAGCAGTCTGATTTATAAGTCTCTGCCATTCAAAATGAAATTCGAACAAGTTAAGTTTTTCGGCAATAAAATTCTATTTCTTCTCTACTGGCTTTGATACCACTTTATTGGGATCACAAGCATACATGCAATAAATTTAAAAGAACAACAGGGATTTACGTGATTCAGCAAAATGCCTACATCCACATGAGAAATGGGCCAATTTTACTATTCATCTCTGGTAAGTCAACTGAGAATAAAATTACAATAGCTTTCATTTTCTTTCTTATCTATTATTGTTTTTTACAAGAAAAATCATGAACTTTAATCATGTTTTAAAACATCCAAATATTGGTATAGATTGTTACCGTCCATACCAAATTTAAGTTCTTGTATAAGAATGATGTGTCAACCTTATGCCACTTAAGATTAAGGTTGTCAACCAAGTTTTAAGATGGTTGATGCCGATAGTTTTGACTCCTTAAATTGGGAGTGGCCCTCACACAAACTTAGTTTACGTAGTAAGAACAATAATATCATAGCGTTACATCATTGCCCCAATATAAGGTTTACACAAGTTTAAATAAATTAAGAGTAACATGTTAATTAAAACTTATAAAATAATTGTATGATCGAATGATTTAGCTTGTACTTTAATTTACATGTTTATCCATTACAATATTGCTATAGTCATGTTACAAATAAATGAAAGCGAGATATAAGTCATTTCATCATGATTGAATGATTATGTTTGAATTTGTATTCATTGCATTGATTTTTTATTTAGCATGTCCCAATATATATATATTATATATAGGTGATGCTATAAAAAATAAACACAAGCGTGCAAATGTGGTTGCAGTAGTTTGATTATAATCGAAAGGTTCATATCGCATTCTTATTTAACTATTCATCCATTATAATACTATTATAGTTAAATCAAAGTATAAACTATGCCATTCAAATACGATTGTACGGTGATGATCACATTTGTGTTCATTGTATTCGTTTTCTATTTAGCATTTTCCTATATATATTGGATGATGTTAAAAAAAATAAGGATATAAAACGGGCTAATCCTTTTCAGTCCGTTACAAAATAGGCCTAAATGATTCAGCTCGATTAAGCCTATAATTTTTCTAAATCAAAAGTGGATTGGTTTGGTCTGATCCACATGCAGACCGAACCAATTTGTTTTTTTAATCCTATATTTCTTTTCCAAAATAGTGAAAATCAGGAGGAAAAAAAAAACGCAAAGTCAAAATAAAGTTTTAATAATACACGTATTATATTTGCTCATATAAAATATATTCGATATACTAACCACTTAATTGTATTAATTAGGCATATTATTTCATATAGTTTTTAATTGTATTATTATTTATTAGCATATCACTTAATTAAAATTCCTGTATTAAAAAAACTTGCAGTCTACACGGGCTCAGTATACCCGGACATTTTATACCCCCATCGAAGATGTGCTTTTAAGCATGCAAGTGCAATAGTTGCTATGTAAATTTGACACAAATCTTTTATATATATATATATATATATCACATCATGTGGGATGACGCCTTTCAACCATTGTCAAAGAATGTCCAGGGAATAAGGAAATGGTCTTTGCAGCTGTATCCATTTTGATGATAGGGTACTTCGAAAGTTAAATCCGTTCTCTTAAAAAGTTGGCCACAATGGATCCCAAGCTTTCCCTGAACATCTTCAGCGTGTTTCAAAGTCAATCTTAATCCCCAAAACAAGGAAATGGTTTGAACTGGAGCTGTACATGCATTTTAACTATCCATTAATCTAGCTATATATATATATATATATTCCGAATCTTATAGTTAAAGTCTACTGGATCAGAACGATGGATCCTAAAAATAATGGATATGCCTAGCCTGTTGCACATGAAGGCTCGCTAAATTCTCCAGTAGGTACGTGCGCGTGGGTTTACCATTACGGCCTTACCATGTGAGCGTTGACGACAATCGGACCGAAGGCATGTATATAAGTATATAACAATAACATGGAAGCTGTTTAACAGCTGCAATACAGGCCAGCTCTACAAATTGGCCAACATATAAAACAATTGCAAGTTTATTTTAAAGAGTTATATTAGTATATTATTTTTCAAAAAAAAAAAAACTAAATTTCTGTATAAAATGAAAACTCACACCCACTATATTAATTAATACATGATGACTACATGATGCATATTTGAAATTATTTTAAAAAAAGCTGAAATGAAGATAATAGGACTCCAACTTGTAATTAAATTATAAAAGCAATGAAAATCTTTAACAGATGAATTAAATAATTTTAAAATTTAAAGTCAATTATATATATACCATTAATATAAAAATTAAATGTGAATCCATGAAAGCTTTTATAATTTAAATTTCTAAATTAATTATAAATTCATAATATTTTTTATAATTAGAATTCCAGGTATTTAATTAAAATTTTAAAGTATAGTTAATTTAAATTAGAAATTTACAATTATACATGTTATTTGAAAATTTAATTTTACTAAATTTCATAAGTTTAATATTTAATTATATATTACAAATAAATATCTAATTGTAATTTTCAGTTGAAATTTTAATATAGAACTTGTAATTATAATTTATAAAGCTTAGTTTAAATTTTAAATTATAAATATTAATTGAATTTTAATTATTTATTTTTTTTGTAAAATTCATGTAGGCTTTGCATTAGAAATTTTTATAATGATACAGTATATACATCTCTGTGTGTGTGTGTCTCACAAGGCTTTCATTTAAATTTGAAAATCAATTTAGGTGTGTATGTCATAATATACCTTTAGACTTTCATTGCTTTTATAATATTCAAAATTTTAATTTATATTCAAATAGTATGGTATAATATTTATATTCAAATATCATTTTTGAACATGTTTTTTCAAAGAATATTTTAGTTTTTTGGGTGAGTGTGAGTAATCCTTGTTTTTTTTATGGATGTGAGTGACTCTAACGCCCTAAGTTTTTTTGGGTTCACTAAAAGAGGATTGCTAAGCAACAATGAAAACATTTCAAAACCATACTTATTTTCTTATGCGAGTGTAGTAGAAAAAAAATATTGACAAGATTAAAATATATCAAAACCAAAAATGTGAATTTGTTTCATGTTTTTAGCCAAATGTATATCTATCACGCTGAAAATAAACTTAGTTGTAAAATTTTAAAATACAAACCACTACAAATTAATGGTATTATTCTAGTGGTTTAAAATTGGTTCCAATTTTAAAATATTTTAGTAGTTTTAATATAGAGGGTATATTTGGTTTGATGGTATTATTTTTAAAAACGTGATTGTATTTGAAAATGTATTAAATTTGAATGTATTGTGAATGATATAAATTTATTTGGTTATATAATTTTTAAAAATTATAGTATTTTTTAAAAATAGTAAAAAAAATGACGTTAGTTTCAAAACTAAAATTATGTATTAAAATTTCAATTTCAATAAAAAAAATTTTAAAAAATTATAAAACAACATAAATAATCAAACAAGCCCTTGTAAAATTATTATTAAGTGGGGAACACTAGTGGATATACGGGGCCAATCCAAAGTTGACAAGACTTTGGTCCCCTACGTATAAGAGGAAAAGTTGGAACCAATTTCACGTTGGGGTTTTATTATTTTGATGTCGTGTTGGGTTGGGAAAAAGAAACCAAAAAAAAAAAAAAAAAAAAAAAAAAGCAGGGGCGGGGGACCGGATAGGAATGTCAAAGGTTTCCTCCATGCTTTTTCAGAAAATGGCGAAACCCGACAAACAGCGAGGGAACATGTACAATTAATTATAGGGCAACTCTAAGATAAAGGCATACCATGGGGGAACAACGCCCCAAAAAACTCCAACTACCAGGAAATTAATTGAAATACGTATAGGCGCGCGCGCGAGATATCTGGCCGCTTCGGTTCATATCAAAAGTAGTAATCACCACGCCAAGACAAATGGACTCCATCGGTTCATGCATCTTTCCTGCTTCTTCTCCTATGTCTGTGACTGTGTGTATTCTAATCGCTTCAGATTCATCAAATAATTTAATAAATTATTTAATTACTGCAACTTTTTGATACCAAACGGGTGGTGTTGGTGTACTTCTGAGGAGGTTGGTTTGGTTCTTTAATTATATGTTTTTTCTTTTTTTGTTGTGGGGATATAAAATTTTAAAATATTGAAAATAGAAGTTTCAGCCAACCTTTTCGGCTGCATTCGGGTCTCCACTTTAGAGGAAAGTGTGGGCTATTCCCTGTAAGCCATGTCCCCTTAAACGTCACAGCCCAATAAACTATTGTGTACGGTAGCTTCACTACGCTTTTGGGTTGTTCTTCATTCCCTTTTAAATAATAATAATAATAATAATAATAATTTATTTTATATATTTATAGAATCATTTAAAAAATCACAACCCTTTACAAAAAAAGAGACCCTTTGCTTCGCATGCATTCCTGGAGTCAGTTTCAGGTGCATTGCATCGTACGTCAAATTTTCCTTTTCACACTCGCGCCATCATAATTGCAGGACCTTTATCGTTTTATCCACCAGTTTTTTACTTTTAAATTCGCAGAGAAATGACCAATGTGATATTAAAAACCAACAAAATCGTTTCCCACAGCAGCCTAGAGTGATTGCATCTAATTCTAAGGTAGCTACGACCATTTGAGCACGAGATGTGTACACACACACACACACACTATATTTCTACCCCGGATTATACAATGATGATGTAATATATCCTATGAATGACTGCAAGGTTTTAAATCAAACGTGGGATTCTCTCTCTCCTCTCTATATATATATATATAGTGACAGAGAGAGAGAGATTACATCAACATTTGGGTAGCGTGATTTCAGCAAATGAAAATCCCAATAGATAGATTATATTTGATAATAACAGTAGCAATTTTTAATACGGGTAACGGCCGGGGGTTGGTTCACATAGGCATTTAGATCAATATTTTTTCATTATTTCTATAGCTTTGAATTTTAAAATTTTGTTGTATGATTAAAAAGAAAGTTGGAATTTGTTAATATTTTATTTTGACTACCTCAAAGAAGCTAAATAAAATATATTTTATTTAACCAAAACTTAGAATTTAAATATGAATCATGATATTATAATAAAATCTAGCTAGCTATCTAGCTAGTTTTAAACTGTAATCTAATTTACAAATCAAACACATCCTCAATCAATTAAACAATACTTGTAAAGACAACTACTCGTGATATTTTTACAACACCAAGTAAAAACTTTAACTTGCATTAATCCGTGTAAAATATACCTTTTATATGAGGGATCGAGTACAATCAGATTCTGATTGTAAAAGATAATAGACTAAATAATTACGGCTACAACCAATGATAATAAACTATAATCAAGAGGGGAATCAATGTTAAAGTAATAAAGGCTCAACTTTACCAAATTATGACATGCGGATATCGTGCTTAAAAGTTTTTTTTATAAATAATTTAGTAAAGACAATTACTTTTTTTTTTGTGTATACAATTTTTCAGGCCGGCTATAGCATATTTTATTTATTTATTTATCTTCTTTTGTTGGTTTAGAATGTTGGTTAATTTTCTTTTATATATATATTATTTTGAAAGAACACTTGAATTCATCATTTTTAAGTACTTTTTTGGTACAAAAGTCAGTACAGGCATGGTATAAGCGGGCGGAAGGCGAGAGGGCGAGGAAGATCAAAGGGTTGAATTAGGGGCGGGATAGATGTGTAGTGTCTTCTTCGAGCGTGCGGTTTTTTTCTTCGTTTGCTTCTTTGGCTTGCCCGTCTTGTGTTTCCTTTTTTTGGGTAAGCCGTCTCTTTCCTTCTCTTGCATGCGGATCCATTTTTTTCAATTTTAATAATTGTTTTTAATTGTGACATATTTCATAGTTTTTTTTTTTTTAAGGTTAGGCGTTTTCCCACCATCTTCGATCGACCCGCAATAAATTATTATTCTACCAACTCAATTTCCACGGTGACATGAAATGCCGCTGCAGGTCGAAGGTACAATTGTCTCCCACCCAGTGTGGACACATGGGTGTCGCTGCAACAAAACAACACGACAAAGGAAAAAAAGAAGATGCAATTGCCGATGTATTTTTCTTGCAATGACAATATCAATATATATATATTTGTTATAGAACTGTAATTTTGATTATTAGATGTAAACTTTTATTTAATTATAACTTTATTAAAGTAATAATAAAATCTAATAAATCTCACATTCCAGGAATATATATATATATATATATAAATATGCAGTTAACAAGGGAGACACCTAGTCATTTCATCAATATATGGTGGGATTTTAACACACCCGATGAGGAAGTTGTGTTTGGTGGGGAAGGGCACACTTCTGACAAGTCTTTGGATCGAGGCAGGTGCATGATGCTATTAGAAAGTGACAAGTGGCCTATTTTCTTTCTTTCTTTCTTATCTTCTGGACGATAAAAACACATGAATGACTTGGGTTTAGGAATGTTTAACCCCCTTTAACCTTCTTTTATTAATGAACTTATAACTGAACACCTAATAAGTTAACAGGAAAAAAGCATTTGTGCAGCGCGGTAAAGCAAAGGCACCTGCATAGATATGGCAGTGTTCTTTGTTTTGATGTATACGTGCCATTTCAAGATTCCTTATAGTTTATATCTCTTTATTGTCAAACCATAAAAAAAATTTGTAGATTTCCATCCCTCTAATACCTGATTTATATTGTGTTAGAAATTATGAATAGTTATAAAATTATAATATTTGCATATCACATCGACAACTATAAACCGCATTTTGATATTTAAAAAAAAAAAAGAACACAAAATCTCGACATTATATATCCATCATCAAAATAAATAATAAAAATATGTTATATATTAATAAAAAAAAATTCCACTAGGATGTTATCACATAGTGAAACTTCATGAATAGAGTGATGACTTGCACAAAATACCAGACTAGGATGAAAGGCTAGCTACCACTGTGCGTATGAGTTTGAGAAAGTTATGTAATTTGACTAGCAAAGTGAGGTAGAATGAGAGAATTAGGTTACTTGTCATATACTACAGAGTAGTGTTTTGTTTATTAGGTTGAATGTGGTGCATCATGTTCAGCTAGTTGACCTAGTCAATCTACAATTTATTTCTTGAAAGCATTTTTCATCAATTAATTCATGTGTTTGGTAAATAGTCACTTAGATTATACACACACACACGCACGCACAGTTATAGCATTTCACAGTTATACATAGAAGTCTTCCTTAGATAATGCATTGTTACAGCTCAAGTTGCAAATTCAATCCAAAAAATAAAGTAAAATCAGACCACAAAACCATAGTTCTAGTACTTAAACCCTAGAACCTGTTACCAAGAATTGAGCTCACCCACCCCTCTGAAATACAATTTTGTTTTTTAAAAAAAGAACACTGAATCAATAACTGTGTTTTTGTTTCAATAATATGCCACACACCTATCTTTCACACTCCAAAGAAGAAGTTAGAAGAAAGAATTAATTAGAATATGTGGACCGCCCAACAGTCACCACATATATGAATGCGCGTTTGCATCATTAAGTGCAGTGGAAGTATAGGTACACTTAATCTATGATCAATTAAACACTAATCATAATTAATCCCCAAAACCAAGCCTTTGTAACTGTTTCTTACTCCATACTCCTGTCTTCTTTGATTCAATCGGTCTACCCACGTCATAAGTAATGAAGGATATGTGGGTCGGCAATAGTTTGGGGAGAGCATCTACAATGTATGTGATATATAATTTTTTTTTATTATATACTAATAAAAACACTATACAAACTTGTAATTAGTCAAGTCCACATCCAAAGCCTCCCCAACCCTTTAAATACCAAACCCTTCATCAAGTTGCCTCACAGACCTCTCACTCCATTCTTCTACCTTGGGTTGGCCTTTCAAAAGAGAAAAAACTAACTACAATTTTTTTATAAAAAAAATTTACAAATTGCATCACACCTTTGTGGTCATGGAAGATAGAGACCAGCAAGAATCCAATGGGTCGAGCCAGCAGCAGGAGAGGATCGAACCGGCGGTTCGGTCGCGTTGGACGCCCAAGCCGGAGCAAATCCTAATCCTGGAGTCCATCTTCAACAGCGGCATGGTCAACCCTCCCAAGGACGAGACCGTCCGCATCCGCAAGCACCTCGAGAAGTTCGGCGCCGTCGGCGACGCCAACGTCTTCTACTGGTTCCAGAACCGCCGCTCCCGCTCCCGCCGCCGCCTCCGTCAAATTCAGGCAGCGGCCGCTTCCGCCGCTGCCGCTGCCGATTCCAAAATGAGCTCCCCCTCCCCCGCCGCAGCCGCCGGTGCCATCCGGTACGACGCCGGCCCTTCCTGCACTCAGTTCTGTACGACGTCGCCGCCGGCTCCTCTGTATTCGTCGTATTGCGGGGTGGATAGTTCTAGTTCATCGTATTGCGGTGCCGGCGGCGGCGGAACTGATGCGTTCTCGGGGTATGCCGACATGGGTGGGGCTGAGATGGACCAGAGTTCGATTTATTGTCCGTCTGATGCTTCCAACTTGCACTACAGGCAAGGTGAGTGCATGGCCCGCTATATAGTCATGGTGTGCCCGCACACAACTTAGGTTTGGAGTTTAATTTTCAACATCCAGCCCTGAAAAACCAAACAAAAACAGATTTTAATGTTTTGGAATCTTTATAGGATCTCTGTCATTGTTTTTGTTGTTGTTGTTGTTGTTTTTAGGGTTCATAGTGGTGTTCATAAATGGGGTGGCGACTGAGGTCCCCAGAGGGCCGATTGATACCAGAGCCATGTTTGGGGATGATGTTATGTTAGTCCATTCCTCGGGAGTTCCGATTGTCTCTGACGACTTTGGCTTTTCATCATCTGCCAATGCAATTTTACAACATGGAGAAAGCTATTTTCTGGTAATTAATTAATAATTAGGCCCAACCTTGCCTTCAATTTTATATATTCGTAATCCTGCTTCTACTTTATCTCCCTACTTTAATTAATAATTAGTATTATTAAATTTGAACCCAGGTTTCAAGATCAAGTTAATTAAGCAGTAACGGAGTACGGAGCCTAGACGACTCAAACTCTTCATATTCCCTACCTCTTTCATTATGTCTTACCAGTTATAACTTTCGCGGCACTGAAGCCCACCGATTTTCACTCTGCAACCATGCAATGCAATAAAATTCTGTTTTTATTTCCGACTTACTTATATATATATATATATATATCTTTTTTTTTCCCCTCGTCGTTGTTTACATATATAAGCGTGATCTATATATATATATAATTTGGCTGTATTGAATATAAAAGACAAGCGCGAGTGTGCAGTCATATATAAGCATTTGGAAGTTTGTTTTTTTTAAGGTCGGGAGGGTTCAGAGTGTGATCGACTTGTCCCAAGTTCCCAAGAATAGGTCTCGCATCAGTAGAAAACAATTGTTATAAAAGGAACGGAGACAAATGGGGTCTAACCCAAGGGATTCAAATCTGGAAATACGTGGGAGCAGAGGGGAATGTAACAGATAAGCGATTCAAATATCTGATATGATGTTCACAAATAACAGAAAGATAAATTGCAGCTGGAGTGCGCTTCTTTCTAAGTATATACATACAAGTAATGATTAATTAATGAAGTACTTGAAGCCCTGCCCTTTACCACCGGGTAATTGTTTACAAGTAATTGTTTTTTTGAGTGGCACGTGTTGCCACCGTGCAGCCTGAATCTAGGTCAATATGGTTCCAGGAGGGCAATATTAAAACACACAACCATGATGCAGGTGGAGTGTGTATGCGACAATATGACCTTGTAAAGGCGTTTGTAATTAGGACTTTTTCCCTAGCTCGCATGGATTTCCGCAAGCTGAGCGAGGTTTCCAGACTTCTTTGGGGGGAGGTTTTGAAACCAAAGGAGCAAAGAGGATAAAAGCTCCTAGGGCTAAAACTATCCTGAACACCTAGGGCTAGGTTTTATATTAATTTGAACCTGGTAGAGGGTCGTTTGGGTTCCAAACACGGACTCTTCAACAACATATCCTGTAATTTGAAATATTGGTTGGGTGTATTGTTCGGTAGAGTTGTTCTATAATGTTTGTTTGGACTTGGGCTACAAGAAAGGCATCATGAGGTTGAATTGGGTTGTTGCATTTGAGCTGCAAGAAAGATATTATAATCCACTATTACCTTCATCTAGAATCTTAATTAAGTGCCAAATTGTAGGTCTTTATGAATTAAATGGGTGCATTTATTCAATTTTCGCATACATAACCTCCAAAAACTTTCTATCCCGTCGGCTTGTTCTCTTGGAGCTAGCATTAGATCCTCCAACTAATTAAGATGTGAGTTTCGGCTTTTAAAAACAATAGAATTGGTGATGGGCGCTCTATATTGGCTTGCATAATATCTGGCATCCTATAAGGCCCTTAAAAAGGATACTTGGCAAGAGTGCCATTAATGCAAATCGCTTAGGCATCGACGTTTTGGTGAGTGAATGTATCCACGCACAATAGAACATGTTTTTGCATATATATAAGAACAAAAGTAAAAGCAAAATGGAAACTATCTCTGCTATTCTTTTCCTTTCTATGATAAGAGAATCACAATATTAATTAAAAGTCAAACTTTTCAAAGCAATTCTAGATTCTTAAAGTTTTCTTTCTATTAATCTTCAATTAACCAATTTGCCATATCACTGTAGTATCTATGAATTTCGACATGTCAATTATTTCCTTCAACATATCAGAAATAATTTCTTCCTTAAACAGTTTTCATACGTAAATATTATTCAACTTCAATGACACCCTATAAACTATCCTATACATATATTACTTCGAGATGAGTAACAAATATTTTTGTTTATTTGAGTTACATTGGCAGAAGTAAGTTCCATGAATCATACTTTAGCTTAGACTACTTCAAGTTAAGTTCTATATCTTGAGCCAAACCCTTCTTGTCTTCAATGTCTCCGGTATAAACTACTTCAAAATATTAAAGTATATTCTTGAACTGAACTTCTTTATCAATCTAACTTCAACATTAAAGCTCTTCAATGTATAACTTCTGTCTCAAACTCCTTCATGGTACGAAGTGTACAAAATAACGAATCAAAGTCTATGCATTACTTTGGTATATAGATTACTGCTAGATAGTATCATATCGATTTGAAGTAAACTAGTTTCATATATCGGTGCTAAACTCGATTGGAACTTTAACACTTTAGAATTTCGATGGAAATTTGAGCTTTTTGAATAAATTATTAAATACTGAAGTATTAGCTTGATTTAATTAAGTCTAAAAATTCAACTGCAATTCTCAGGAGAGATCTTAATAACAAAATATATGTGTCTTTACCATCTAGTTTCAGATAAAAAGAGTGAACTATTGTTTGTGAACTTTATAAATTACTATATCATTTAAAACAAGCCTCTTTATAGTTGTTTAAGAAGTTATTCAATGCACTCAAAAATGTAGGATTCCATTAGTTTCTTTCAAATTAATCGTTGTTCGTCCAACACGTCAAGATTTAACGCATTAATTGTGTAGGTTGATGATGTGATATTAAATGGAAGTTATTTATGAGACACAAAAGAGATCAAACTTTTCTTATCTAAGCAATTCAAAGTTAAGGATTGAGAAAACTAAAATATTTTTTTGGTATAAACTTTGGAAGGCCAAGACAAAGTATCAGTTGATCACAAATAAAATATGCTTTAGACAATTTAGAAGATGTCAAGTTTGGAGTTCTTAGGCATTCTCATTTTAAAGTGAATCAAAACTTGTCACCCGCGCAATCTGATAGAGAACCTTTAAATTACGCATTAGCTTATGAAAGGTTGATAGGACTGTTAGTTTAATTATCTCACTTTTAAAAAGATGGTTACTACAATTTTCATTTTATTTTCACTTTTGATGTAATGTGATGTAACATATTTTGTTATTTACCGTTAACACATTTTAATTTTTACTTACAATATCATTTTTTATTTATTTTTCGAATATGATATATATAGTTAAAAACTTTTTAAAGATAATAATTCAATTTTATAAACTTATAAGGTTAGATAACGACATTTTGATAAAATTAAAATATATTAGCTGTGATAAACTAAGTGATTTTTAGATTCGTATTTACCTTTTGTGTCTCACCCCACATATATATAATAACATGATCTTCAATACAACCCCAAGCCGTTAGGATGGAACGAACGCTAACAAATCTGTTATGTTAAAAAGAGAGGGTTGAGGAATTTTATTTATTTGTAGGGATATGACACATTTAAAAGGAAAGAGTAAAGTTACAACTAATTAATTACAAGGATGGATTGCAGACCGAGTAATAATATCCATTTTAATTGCGCACACGTTCGTCGATCCTCATTTAAAATAATGAAAAAACAATTAAAAAGGACAATAAAAAATATTTTAGGCAATCATCCGACTGCCTATAGAAAATTATAATTTATTTTTATTTTTATTTTCCCGGATATAACAATATGTTATTATATTATTATAATTACTTTTTAATTATATAATTTAATTATATATAACATAATAATACTCACCGTAAAATATAATTAAATATTTTAATAAATTTATACATATAAAATAATATTAGTTACAAATTTAATATGTTTTTATTTATAATTTTATAAAATATCGATCTCAAATTTAATTAGCAGCTAATTAAATTTGGCTGCCCAACCCAACGAAGAAATCAAAAAATCTCGGTCCCTATTTCCGGTCGTATGGCTCAGCACCGACCACCCAACCAATCCAAAGGTACGGATCTCTGTCACCGGTTTTTTTAATTTCGTTTATGTATGAAAATTATTATAATGTATGCAAATATATATATATATATAACAAAAAAAACAGGGCCTGCGGGCACGTTTACTGAGGAATTAGCATGTGGAGTGGCGCGCGGTGTTGGGCGGGGACGAGACCCCCCGGTCAGAGTCAAGGCAGACAAGCAGGTGCGAGGTAGGCGCAGCGCAGCATTAAGGCGAGTGTTGTTTTTTTTTGGACGACTCAAAAGCTTCATTCTACTCCGTATTCCATGACTTTGACGTGACTTTGACAATAAATTTGGATAGCGTTCGTTGGGTATATCGCCATATCTATTTTGGAAACATTTCGCTACTTACTTGGATTTACATATAATAAAGTAATTATTTTTTTTATAGATTTTATTTCAAATTATCATTTAAATATATAAATAAAATTTTAAAAATACATATATGCAGATTTATAATAAATCTTCCAATACGTAGATTAATTGTATAAGTTTTATCTTCATCCCATAAAATATGTGAATTTAGAATATCTAATTTAATTTTTATTCATATTTTTTAAATTTCCTTCTAAACAAATCATTGTGAATGGTTTTAATTTCTCTCTCTCTCTCTCTCACACACACACACACATATATATATATATAAGATATTCATATATATGTATAAAAGAAGTATAAGGATTACAAGTGGGATTATATTCATTCAATAATGATGGAACAATTCAGATGGTATTTTTATTTAATTATTTATTCGTTAAAAAATATAATTAAATTAATTATTAATTTGTTATCTTTTGTTACAAATATTTATTATAGCATCCGCACACCCACACAAATTGACGCCTAGCTCATGTCCTGTGCGACAATTTGTCTTCTTTTCGAGTGCTTGTTGGGTATTTATATATATATATATACATATTAACAGGGTATCCTCTCGTATCAAACCGTAAGCTTCGCTGCAGACGACAAGAGATCAAGACGAGTCTATTAAAATGACAACATTTGTAAAAATACTACGTCTGCGCTACATGGGACATTTATTTAATATATATATATATATATATACCCGCAAATAAAAATAATTTGCCTGAAATGTGGAGCATGAATAGTGATAGACTTACCTTGGAGGCTGAACCAGAGGCCCAGACAAGCCCAACAGAGCGCTTCGGCCCAGCAGGCTTTTCCAGAATGCTGTCGGGCTCGGGTAACCAATTAATAATAAGACATGTGCAATCGGCTCGTTGTGCACTGGATCTGTTGGAGTCGCCGGAGATCGCTAAAGGAGATCGGAGGCTCACCGGAGGAGGTCGCACCAAGCTCTCCGGAATCGCTACAGCTTTCTTCCTCTTTCGTCTTCTTCTTATTCGATTCTTCTTTGGTTTTGTAGGTAGGAGAAATCATCTCCGTTCTCTCTCTCCTAGGGTTTATAATCCTAGTTTTCTAATTTGTTTCTTTTCTTTGAATTGCTATTTGTTTATTATCATCTCCGTGCTCTCTCTCCTTGGGTTTATAATCCTAGTTTTCTAATTTGTGTATTTTCTTTGAATTGCTATTTGTTTATCACCTCCGTTCTCTCTCTCTCTCTCCTAGGGTTTATAATCCTAGTTTTCTAATTTGTTTATTTTCTTTGAATTGCTATTGAACAGCGGTTTAATTCGAGAAACATTTACTTCGATTTCCTGGAAATTGAAGTTGAATCCCTGTGTTAGTACAAAATTGGTGATTTAACCTTAGAATTTGTTAGAGAGGGATTTAATTTACATTCAAATCTTTGACAAGTACGTTTGTGTATGAGTTTCTTAATCATGTTCTTGTTTTTCCGGAGTGTTTGTGTGACCTTGATGGTAGTTTATGGTCGGCCGAAGCTTGAGCAGCAATGTCAGCTCCTCTCTCCTCTCTCCTCTCTGGAATTTACAAATGAGAGTGGCTGTTGTGGTGAACTTCTCTTGAAATGTGTTGTGTGTTATTCTCCTAAAAGTTTATCTATTCGATTCTTAGCTTCTGATGGTCTCATTCCTCATCTCGGCTATGAAATTCGTTGACTCAGACTGTGTGTTAATTCCATATATCTTTCCTACCTCTGGTCATGAATTATGGTTCAGTTCTCCAAGTTTGTGCAGAGTAGTAGCTGGCAGGCTGTGTTACACTTTCCTGGTCCTGACTTCTCTTCACTCTCAGGCCTCCAGCATACACCTTAAAACATTCTGAAGCAGCAGTGAGTCAGTGACTAAAGAATATTTTATGCCCCAAAATTTGCATACTAACACAATGTTGGATTGTGATATACAACAAATTTAAATAACTAATCTGTGCCATGTACTATGTTTACTCATTTTATAATGATTCGGTTCATTTTATTTTCAAAAATGTTGGTTCACATAATTGGTTGTTCACAAAATTTTAATTACAAACAGGAATTGAGTTGTTGGCGAGTTTTTTTGAAATTGGAAAATTTTAATGCACTCAAAACTTGTATATGAGTTTTTATTTTTGTATTTTATTTGAATTTAGAAATTTATATTAAATTTTAATATGAAAATAATTTATGTTTGATAGTGGATAATATGTTTTTAAAAACCGAGTCAAAACAAAGTTATTATTGTGAGTTCTGATAATTAAATAGAAGAAAAGTATATAAAAAAAGTCTCTGGCCAAAATTAATTTAAAATTTAAAAATAGAAAGTGGTTAGAAATATATTTGAAAAATAGTTATTGAAACACTTGTTTTCAAAGCTTATTTGACAAAATAATATTTTAAAATTATTTTCGAATGCATAATTTGAATCCCACTAGGATTCAAACACATCAGTAATGACCTAAATAAGTTTATAACTCATACTATATTAACTCATCCTATTTTAATATAGGTAGAGATATGTTTCTGCACAAGACTGATACGGGCGCTTAGAGCATCCACTATAGACTCTCTATATGTATTTTTTTGTTAGTTTGAAGAGCTAGTTTAACAAAAATATCTTAAAATTACACTTTTGAAACTCTATATTCTAACAAAAAATTTAACAAAATGAATAGTAATTCTTTAAATTTAACCAAATACTATTTACTTTTTATTTATTAAAATATTATATTTTATCTCATCATATTTACTTTTTTATTTCTTTTTTCTCTTTCTACATTTACTTTTTCATTTAAAATAATAAATAAATATTTAAAAAATAATATTTTAATTAATAAAATGGTTAAAATAGAGAGACTAAAAAGTGTGCTTGAGTTGTTAAAATAGAAAAGATATACTTTTGATTATTTTGAAGAGCCAAATTTTAAAAGGTTATAGTGGATGCTCTTAGCAGATGAGATTTTCAAAAATAAAATAAAATAATAATAATAAGCAAGGAGTCCACTAGGTGAAGCAATAATAAATGAACTCAACTCGGTTAAGCCGAAAACCCTCAACGCTGTTAACGGGCCTCCTGCGTGGGAAAAACAAATAATAATAAAAAGAAACTTGGTCGATTGTTTTTTTTCCTGAGCCCAAGCGGCCTCACACCTGGGCTCGGCTCATTAAGTACGGATACCATTTTGTATCCCCCATCACCTTTTTGCCCGTGACAGACACCGAGCACCCCCACCGAGGCATTGTCCACAGCTCAATACCAGATATGACAACGGCTGCATTTATATTCTCTCTCTGTCCACACCCCTGCCCACCCCCTTTTCCGATCTTTGTCTGCAACAGCCCGTACCCTGCCGAATATCTCCTTCACTGAAAGGCTGGGGGTGGTCTTGTCCCCATTAACTGCGTCTGCACAGGAGGTGGCCCGTGACGTATGGGCAGTGACCGGAAGTGGGGGTGCACAGCTCATCACGCACGCCGATACAACGAGGTGGCAGCACTCACGCTGATTAGAAAACGCATGTACTGATGTAATCACGTCTGAATGTGCCTGTCCACAGCCCCATGTACCCACCCCTGGCGCAGCATATGGATGGATAAGTTGTCTTGTCCGAGTTGAGTATCAGTATGCATATGGATGCAGGGGAATGATTAATGTTGCTTATAATTCCAGCCTTTTGATTTTAAGATTGTCACCAAATTTAACAGTAAAAGTACTGATATGAGTAAAGTTTTTATATGTATATATAAACTTTTGACAAAAACCATTGTCAGTAAAAAGTCCTATCAAATTTGCAATATTCAACAAAACAAAATGTTCAGTATTTGACTACACGCTAAAGCTTTTAAAATACGTGATAACATTCTGAGGAGGGGGGGGAGGCAATGAGGGAGAAAAAAACGTCCATTATTTGGTTAAGTTCAAAAATATTGTTTGTGATAAAATAATACTAAAGTTCGAGAGCTGCAGACGAATTGAATAGTCTGTCATCTCTGATATCTAAGTTTTAGTAAAAGAAGCGAAACAGACGGAACATGAATAAAACATAAACCTCCTGGACAGAGAAATTCGTTGCACTTGTCAAATTCTTCTCTACTCTTAAATAAAACATAAACCTACTGAACACAAGAGAGTAGTAAGAGTTCAATCTTCTCTTCCAGAATCACTATGATAGTGTGAATGTATATGATCCAAGACAGTTGATGTAAAGAGCAGATTTAAACTCTGATATATTTCCTTTTTTTTACTTGGTTTATTAATAACGTTTATGACGAAACCAAACATATTTGAATTTTTAGAATATTAATTATGGCATTTGGTAATTGTCTGGGACTGCATGTAGAGGTTCTCTGATTTATTCGAATGCTCTTAACGTGGGATTCTATGCTATACAATATTTTTGTTGTAAATCAAAACTATAATAAAAATAAAAATAAAAAAATAATTTCGAGGTTATAAATAACAAAACGATATACTTTTAATTTATACTATTTCTATTCTTTAGGATCTTGATTCTCTTAACAGGGCATGAAATGTATAAGCTCGTGATTAGAATTAAAGGTCTTGTTTGGTTGATTTTTTTTTTAAATAGAATTATTTTTAAAAACTTTGGATACAAATAAATTTATATTACTTATAATTTTTTTTAAAATTTAATTGACTTAACCTTTTACAAAATAATCATACTTTTAAAAATAATATCATTAGAAACCTTACATGAATACCAGTTGCATTTAAATTTAATTTAAAATGTAGTTATATTTTTTATATTCGGTAGGTGAATATCAGGTCAAATGAGTATAGGAGGACCAACGCGTGGCCAACATTAATTAAGCATCAATGTATCTACGGCGGATAAATTAATTTTTAACATCACGAATTTTTGGTGATTTCTAAAGAATCTCTTTTTGTAGCTACACTTTTGTCACAATTACTTTTCATGCTCTATTATCAATCTCTTTTCATGACACTTAGATGTGATGTTTCTTCGTCATTTATTAATTTTTAAGAAACGTGTGTTTCTTTTCTAGCCTTCTATAGTTTTGAGATGCCATATGCTGTTTTTATCATTATTGTTTATTAAAATAATATTGTATTATTTTTGCTCTTGGGTTATAGAATTTATTATTTTCACATAAAAAATAATAGATAATATACTACGTTTCTGTTGATGACCTTAATTAGGATCCAACAACAATTTAGAGATGGATAACAGAATTTACCCAAACCTTAGTCCAAGCAATTCAAGTATTAAACTGAAAAAGCCGAAATAAGAATAAACCTCTAATATAAGAGTTTATTATTGGTAAAAACACTCCTGAATGATTTATTACATCTGAATGCAAGGCCTATTTATAGGCAAGTTAGTAACTAGAAATTAGAAACTTAATACAATTAGGAAACTAATGTAAAATATCAAAATAACCTAATACGAATTAAATAAAGAAAAGTAATAAAAAGGAAAGACTTCTAATACGATAAGGAAAGTAAATATAAGAAGAATCCCAATGATAGAAGATGTCTTGCGCAACACGATTCGCGTATGTGGTTTTTATCAGTTTCACTAGGGGCATTAAAGGTTTTGCCTTGCTTACTGATCTTTTATTTTATTTTCAATATTTTGTGGGTGTTCTTAACGGCCAATTAACTTCTTATAGAGCTTTAATCTAATTTTTGAATATTATAATTACCAATGTATATTAAAACTTTGATTTAATATTTTAAGCTATCCAATCTCATACTAAAAGGAGGTTGAACCTCATTTGTGTGACTGACATTCAATGCTTTTTAAATATTTAATTGTTGAAAAATATTTTTTAAATTCCCAGTTAAGAGTAATATATATTCATAAAAAAAGAGATAACAAAATAAAAATGCTCTAGAAGTTAAAAACACCTGTGAAATCAGTTATGGCATTGGTGAGAACTGAGATGAGAGAGCCCGTGAGCACAAATCGAGTACGTAACGTGCCTAATGCCTAACACCGAAAAAGAAGACAAGGGAACAAGACAAGCCTACGTAGGCGAATGTAGAGTGGAGGATATCAGCAGCACTCACAAAACCATGGGATCGATTTTCCATGCCCCCATCAACTTTCCCTCAGAATATATTTCCATAGTCCGTGGACCGTGGGGCCCACATCCAGCCTACTTGGGCCGATGCAAAGGCCCACCAATACTACTCAAGGCCCAGCCCAGTTAACACCCTCTCTACGTTACTTACTAGCTAGGTAGCCCCAACTCCTAGAAAATCAATGAACACAGGCAAGTTGAACTCCACCGTTGTGTTTTCATTTCTTCCCAATGCATCGTTGCCGTGGGCAGCAGCTAGCTTGGCTGCTGTATAGCATTCCCTGGAGCTTGAGTTCGAATTCAAATTCAACTGGACTGATGGTTCCATGCAATGTCGTATACGAGAGGAGGTGGAGAGGGAGAGGGCTGTGCAGGCGGAGGCTGCTGCAGATTCATCAACAATGCTGGAGGCACCGGATTCGTTGCTCTTTTGATCACTGGTGTTGATGCCGGGCCGGTTTCTCCTCCGGTAAACACTGGAAAGTTCCCTACGCTTCCGTGCCATGACCACATGCCAGTGGTTCTTCACCGCATTGTCGGTCCGGCCTGGAAAGAGGCGGGCTATCATGGCCCATTTGTTGCCATAGGCCCGGTGGGCCGAGAGGAGCCTCTCCTCCTCTTCCTCGCTAAAGGCCCGGCGGTTGATCTTTGGGTCCAGCTGATTGTACCATCGCAGCCTGCAGCTCTTCCCTGATTGTTTTATTTCAGGGACAGAGGATCCAATGACGAGTAATCATCAAATCAGTAGGGCCAAATCAATGGACATTAAAGACTATCAAAACAGTCGCTCCAAATTCCAAGGCTACTACTACATTCCAAATAAATAAATAAATAAATTCACCAATTCTATTTCATTGGAATATTTCATGGATGTGTTCCTATAATCTTTTTTTTAGTGACGATGTAAAACTTTCATGTTCATAAAACCAGAAAAAACACACACACACACACACAAAGATGTACCAAGGCCATGCAGATAATGTACAGAACCAGCCATGTCTGCCAACAAGGATAAGGACAAAGTCCCAAGCCAATCTACGGACAAAACCAACCAAGGATTTTAAACCTACAAGACTGTCACATTTGAAAATGTAGGCCTGTCACAAACTCCAGCTCGTTGGACGACAGGACGAGGCTTCTCAGTTTTAATTATTGTGGGGAAGACCCATTTATTAATTATTATCGTACGTGTATCTGGTCTAGAACCCGCACATTGAATATTAAATATGTTATTAATTAAAATATTAATAGGTTTACTTCAATATTCAATGTGAGATTTATTTATTTTTTTAAAAGACATTTAAAATCTATTTATCAGATCTATCAAAAAATTAATATTTTTTTATAGATAAACATTCTGTATCATTATTTTTTATGTTGATCTTACGGGAATATTATTTTACATACATAATATACTCATGTAAATACTTTGAAATAAATAAATAAAAACCCTTTCCTTAAAATACACTTGTAATTAACAATGGATAAAAAGTAAAAAAAACTAACAAAATATATATTACTTAAATTGTATAGCGTACATGATGTATAGCGTATGATTTTGGTTACCTGATCTGGCTTCAAGCTTTTCAGCGATCAAGTTCCAATTCTGTGGGCCGTGGTGGGCAACGAGCTCTCTGAGCTTAGCATCTTCAGCTGGTCTCCAGTGGCCTCTGGTGCAAAGCTTCTTCGCATGGCTGCCATTCCTCTTGCAGATCCCAACTCCTCCAAAGCTATCCGACTCCGTCTCTGTCTCTGTCTCTGTCTCGGCCTCGGCCTCGGCCTCTGCCGGGTTAGCACTACGTCCTTCTGGTTCCCCGTAGCATTCCACAAAATGCTGCTCCGCTAAAGCCCTGTTCTGGAATGGCAACGGAGTACCCCTCAAACTCTGAGGCTGACACCCCATCTCCCCACACGTACGCGGCTTCTTAATTTTGCTGGAGAAATATATATAAAATTGAAAACATTAATTCTTCAAAACAAGCATGAGATCGATTAGTGTACACGGCATAGCTAATTAATTAGTGGCGTTTTGTTATTAGCGCTACAATCGTTATAGTGTTTTGAAACATTGAAGCGCAGGCCCTCAGGGGCTGGGGTTCAACCCCCATCTTCATAGACACAGATTACATATATTTTACCTTTCTTTTCTGATGTAAATAATCAAATATATGCAGGAAATGCAGTTTCGTTGTACTGCAATAAAAATATACGTACGTTTCAATTTCCTATAATAAAAATAATAATAATACACCCCGCGTTGGCGCGTTCCACGTGCAAATAAGTTTTTTATTTTTATTTTGTTTTTCAAAAAAAAAAAAAACACCTTCGGTTCGTGGCCGACCACGTCCAATCGTAACCAAATCCTTAATTATCTCACAAATGCGGTTGCTCAAAACTAACGACAGATTAATTATCACAGAAAAAAAAACAGCAAAAGTGTGAAAATAGATTAAATTTAGTTACCCAATAATCCTTAATCTCGGCTGGTCCGGCCGGTAGTGGAGTATTGCCGGAACGCGAAGCTAGCGCGGCGGTTCGCGGAGGAGTTGAGGATGGGTCGTTTGTGGCTGTCGGGGTTGGCTTCTTCGAAAGATAAAATAATACATATGTGTGTGTATATATATATATAACGGTAGTTAAGAGAAGACAGGTGACACCGTAAAACCGCCGGCAGCGCAGTGGTCGGTCAGGCTGAGTAAATGCCTAAATGGAGCGGTGGTAACGGCGTTGCGTTGGGCCAACCGACACGGCTACATAGTGTGCCATATAATTGACGGTGGTGGTGGTGGTGGTGGTGGTGGTGGTAGTGGTGGTGGTGGTGGTATGACACATATAATTACCACAATAACCAGAAAGAAGACTAAATACCTCCTCCTTCCTTTTGTTTCTCTACTTTCTCGTACGTCTGTGATGATGCCCCCGAGTTGATTATTTATATACTTCGTCGTGGGGCAAACAGTAACCGTGGAAATGAAATCAAATATTTTATTTTTATTTTTTTACCGCAGCTGGAGATATATAATTGAAAATGTTTATTCATTATCCCTAGCTACTTATTGACTAGATTTAGAAAATGGGTAATTGTGGGGGGGCGAGGATTAATTAGTAAAAACAGTCCAGGTTTTGCACGTCTCCTTTTGACTAACGGTTTTGTTGACCACACCATAACAATCTTATCCCTTCTCTATTGTATTAAAACTGTGTGAGTGAGTGTGTGTGTGTGTGTGTATGCGTATTTCTGTGATTGATGAACTTTTTGATTTGAAATTCCAATTTTGGGGGGGTCCCTGTGGGGAACCACGTGATGATGACGTGCTTTTACTCTTATGAAAAGGTAGTACTTTGTTTTGTTTTTTGTTTTTCAATACCCAAATCCAATAGTCTCTTCCGCTTTATATATATATATAGACTTACAATAATAATAATAATAATAATAATAATTTCTGATTTCATTGAAGTTTAAAAACATATCACCATCGGTGAAACGATATTTGATTTGATAAGATTTCTTCTTCTTCTTCTTCTTTTTCTATTTTTGCAAAACATGTCAACATTAAACAAAAATATAGTTTATGCTTTTTCTTCCTTTTTTACAAAAATATTATCTATGATTTAAACATTAACTCATCTGGTACAAAATTAAATTAAATAATAATAATTTAGCTCTTATTCCATGTTATTTGGTAATTTTGGCTTGGGTGCACAACCTGAAATGTGTGAATTTTTTTGTTGCCATATTATTCGAGATATATGGGAGGATTAATAAAGTAGCGACAGGTTAATTACTCTACTTTTCTTCTCGACTCGTGAACCTATGCACGTTTTCTCGTGAAACGAAACGAAACGAAGCAAAAGATTAGAGTGAAACTCATTCTCACTGAAAAATAGAGTAAGCAAACGGGTAGGCCTTTGCCGGTTTGGCACATTGAACTCTGCGTATTCAATATTTATAAACGTTGAGACCCACCGACTTAATAAATCTCCTATTACGCGAAACGAACACTCCACTGCGAGCCCCACATGCAACCTAAATTTGCTAATGTGTGTAACCAACCAATAACGCATTAATTAATATATACAACGTATGACATATACTGACATGCCCAGATTTCCCTAACTTCATTTTGTACTATTGTCGGGATTTACCTTCGTTTCGCCCCAATATCTATCCAAAAATTCTATTTGCAGTCGAGTTTTAGTCTCTTTCACGTTTCTGTGTGTCGGTTGTAAAGTTACTTAAAATTTAATGTGCAACACATTCTGAGATTAGAAAAAAAGAACAGAGAAGGTACGTATGAAATTTTAGAGGCGGAAGGAAGAATGAGTTTTTTGATAATCTGGTAGCAGCGATCCCTACGGGGGTTTAAGTGTATAGTTCTCGTCGATACCTATAAATAAAAAATAATAGGCATAAATCGGATAACTGTACGCAAAGTTATAACCGTTTAATGTTTTCGTCAAAAATTACAGTTGATGGAACACAAAAATACGTAAATTTGACTATGTAAGAGATGATCGAGTTCCTGTTCGAGGCTTGCTCGATGCTTGAGCGATAATTCAGGGGATGTGACCTATTCCATATCAACCACGGGCGCAAAGATACCTTAATACCGGTTGCACCATGCACTATTCATATCTATGTATTCATCAAAAACATTTCACAAAACAACTTTCGATTTTATGTTTTTTTTTTTTGAAAAATCAATTTGCAAGGAAAAATTGTATAGAAATACTTTCTCCGCCATTAAATTGTTATGAATAATTTTTTAAAAAAAATAATAATATCAATTCAACGTTAATAAAAATGATCTTACGTGAATTATCTATCTATGTAGTATTACTTTTTTTTATAACGATGAATATTTTTTACCACTTTCTATTTCCCTCACATATTTAAAACGTGTCCTACTATGAAACAAAATGTCAAAAATTAGATTTTTTCAGTTTGGAGTCAGGCGTAGGGTAGTTTTTCTTATATCTATATAAAAGTAAATTTTATGGTCTGGAAAGATAAATTTATAATATGATGTACAGATTTTATTCTCGTCGGAAAAACAATTTTTTAGGGGAGGGAGGAGGGATTTTAATTTTCTTGAACTATTGAATACAATCTTAATGTTGTATACGCTTTCAAAATTGTTGACAGAGTCTTTCAAATATGTTTCTCATTTTAAAACCGAATGAATCATAATGATTATACTAAAAATGTAAAACCACCGTGATTACCTTTTTTTTTTTTTTGAAAATGTATTATTTTAAGCAATTGAGTATAACATTATGTATGAAAATTACAAAAAAAAATTTTTAAAAAAAATTCATTCTGCTGTCACCAAGCGATCCCACCAGGCTAATCCCTTATAGCAACATATAACATAATGTACAAACTAAAATCAAATAATTATCTCGGGAGTTAGGTCGGCTAGATAATCATGGATGTGGAAAGACTTGGACTCATTCGAGTCCTTGAGCTGTGAATTCTGCGACTTGCGCTAAACCTTCTTCTTTTTTTTTTTTTTCGTGTATGCAATGAACCCTACACTATCTCTCGTGTTTTATCTCCCTGCAAGCCCGACTTTAATTTTTTTAAAACTAATCAAATAACCCTTCTATTTAATTTTTGGGGCTGCTAATGTAGTCGTTTTGATAGTGTGTACGCGTATACACATTTAAAATTTAAAATTTTAAATGTATGCTTTATTAGATTGTTTTTTTATTATTATTAATATTATATATATAATGAACTTTTTAAAAATTAATATGTTATGGTTAATTTACTGTTTAATCAATTATGAACCGAATAGATCAAAAATACTTATAAAATTTTATTTATGTCTTTTCTTACTTAAAGACGAAGTTATAATTTTCCCATAAATTTAGATTTTCCCATAGAATTGTATCATAAAACTAACGCTATTGTGTTTATATAAGTATTAATGGATAGATCGTGGTGACTGTTAAGTGTATACAAATTCTATTGATTTAATATATATATTCATCTCAACTGAAAAAAATACTTTATCGGTTGAATTGTATTTAAAAAAAATTAAAATCTGCTTTGAAAACAACTCCCCTAATCGTTTTCCTAAAAATTTTCAGGAGACCAATCGTACGAAGAAATCTTTTTAATACATCAAAGTATGAGAATTTTTTTTCTTTGTATATCTGGCTGCAGTGCACTCAGAAAGCGAGGCTAAATCAAAAAAAAAAAAAAAACTAAACAGCACGCACAGTACGTGTAGCTGAATAAGCTTGCACTAATATACTAGTTAATCTAGGTGTGCGCATCTTTAATTATAATATAACGTGTGCGCGCGTCCGAAGGAGATGAGCTATGGAAACATTGTACAACAAAATCAGTTACTCTGCACATACTCATTAAATATGTGTGTGTGGTACGCCGCACCAACGTGAGATACTTATTGCTGTCCACAGCTTTATAGCTCAACAGAATCAGTGAATCTCTCAAAACAAGGGATCGACTGTAAAAGCGAATCGTTTGGGAGCCATTAGTACATGAGAACGTTACGTATCTGCGTCCGTTGGGGGCAAACACCCCCCATACGTTGTTGTCCTAACTTTATATTTATGTTTTTCACATTGTTTTCGTATATAATATGAATAAAACCTTGGAAGATGGGTCGGGGGAATGGATATTATGTGGTGGGGTTACGTTTGTTGTGTGTGTGTGTGTGTGTGTGACGCTCTGGTTTTTCCACGTGCCTCGTCAAGGTTGTTTTAGACGTGGACGTGCGACGCAGGCGTTTCACCTTTTTCTTGCCCCCGCATTTGGTGAGACGTGTGTGGTGTGGTGTGAGTCGTACACGTGCGATCGTGGGCTCATGGACGGACCGACGCATGTTTACATCACGTGATAACGTTGGCCGTTGAAAATTAGCAACAAAGGTATAAGTGGGCGGTATGGATGGGATGTTCATGGGCCTGTCAAGAAAAATACTATATATGCAATTACTATAAATATTTTTTAATAATCAGATAGTTATTTTTAATCGGATCATTGTTGGGTGTTACAACCATTTGACGTTCTTACTCGATATAAATGTTGGATGTTTGTTTTCTCGTCGTGGAGCCACAGTGTCGAGACAATCCAACTGTAATTTGTTTCATCCAATCAAATATTAAATCCCATACAATTAATACAATGCTAACAATTTCAAATATTAATTACAAATTATATTTAAAATTTATATTTTTACTACAAATTACATTAATATTACAAATATTCAAATATTAGCTAGTTAAATTTATTAAAAATTTTAAATATAAATTTTGAATGTAATTTATAACTAATATTATTTCGTGTAAATAAATTAATTAATCTGCTCCACAAATTTAATAAGTATATCAAATTTTTATATATGTGATAGAATAAAGTAATAGTATAATTAATTAATTTTAAATTAATATTCAATGAAAAATGCATCTGTCATCTCATCATTTCAATTCTCATCCCTCCAATTTTTCTTCTTCTTCTCCTTCTTTTGTGAAAAAATCCTTTCATCAACATAAGTTCTCCTCAACCACTCTTTCCAAACAAAAGACAACGGCTATGGTCAGAGTGAAATTAATCTTGTGGCACGGACCGTCTACATGTATATGTAATTTATCTTTAATCTCATTGTACGTTCAATTTATAATTTCTTTCAAAACTATAATTTTTCCTTATATATGTAACTATTGTGCTATTGTTGCAATTACCGTTCATAAGACAAACTAATTAAGGGCCCCTGCCCCTGGCGTGCCACATGAACAATCAAAGTAATGTATACATATGGTGGGGGCGTTAACAATAAACTAGTGACACACTATGGCACATCGTCAAAAGTGGCGACCACTTTAGCAACCAAAAGATCGGCCGTTTTGGGGTTGCTTGACGTTGTTGACCTTTCAAGCTTTTAAATTTACAGACCTTTTTTCCTTGCTGCCAATGATAGCAAGTTAAGCGGATCAAATAATTCTTTCTTCTTCGCTTCCATAACGCCGACTCATCTCCGTATCAATTAGTAGATAACTTAGAAAATAACATTTGTAAGGTTTCATTCATAAATCCTAACATTTCCCTGATGCTTTCATTTGTATAAAAAGTACAATTTAATGAAACTGAAGTTATAGTAAATCTTGACATATAGAATTTTTTTAATATGTTATTCTAAAAAGCATTTTTGTTTCAACAATATTACAATAATTAAATCTCAAACCCATAATCCTATATTGACTGCACTCCACGTTCCCAAGTATATTACATTTAAATATAATTTCATCGCATGTACAAAAATGTGCAATAGCGGTTATTTTAGCTCAATAAAATAATTATTAACTATGCATACATACTCGTGTGCATTATTATTTAAGAGGAAATTTTAAGTGTCAGAAATTTCTTAATAAAAGTACTATTTTATTATAATTTAAGGAAAATCCTTTTTTCCTGAAACTACTTATGTTGATAAAAAATTATTTCTGCACACAAACAAATCGAACTGAATCTATTCGTATAACTCAAAAATATATAATTTTTAAAATTAATTTAATTAATTTGATTTAAAGTTTTATGAAACCGATACATTATAGTTCAATCAATTTAATAACTAAACCAACTAAATATAATGTACTTTTTTTGTGTCTCTTCGTTATTCCTCCCTAGGTACTCGCAGACACAATTGCAACATAATAAATCTAAAATCTTCTATAAAATTGCAATAGACGTTAATGCATATGTACCAGCATTAGTTAATAAATTCAGAGTGTTAATATATGGTTGACAAATTGCCAGTGCTGATTCCATATCTATCCATATAGTACTTAGCTAAAAAATTCTATAAAATTATGTTTAAAATTTCACTTTGGTGTTTTTTTATTAAGCATTAATAGTGGTCAAAAATTGATAAACGAAATTGAAAACTTATTTACTAAATCAAACCTAAAATCAATAATATTTTACTTTTATTGGCTAGTTTTGCTTTGTTATTTTTCAAATTGAAGATCTTTGTTTCGGTTTAAAAGTACTATATATATAAACCAACCAAACTAACAGATGCTCACTTGTAAAAACTTCCATGCCAGTAAATTATTTTTTTTTATATAAAAATCTCAAGCCTATAAGCCTAATTTGAAACGAAATTATGTCTCTATTAGGGACGATTTTGAATCCATATCGATAGATATTTTTTTTATAGTGATAGCAATTTTCTTTTAAATCTTGAACATGAAAAAAAAACACCATGCATAGGAAACACGAAAATTAAAAAAGAACACATTTGCTGTCATTAATTTTGAATCACTTGAAATTTTTTATAACATGTTTAAATAAACCAAATGTTCCATTTATCTTTATCATATTAGATTGATTAATAATATCTTATCAAACAAATTCTTCTAGAATTTTATAGACATTCTAAAGATCTTCATTTTAATAAAAGTATAGTGTATTTTATTAACTAGAAAATACCCGAGTGTAATTTAATATACTTTAATTAATTAAATAGGCACTTATATGATTTTAACAAATAGCAAGGGGAATTTCTTAGTGAGTAATTCTACTTGCAGATAAATGATACGTGTAACTAGATTGTAATATTATTGTGAAACCGTAGTTGACTTGAACGGTCGTACGATCGTAATTTATTCATATTTTTTTCATATTAGCACGATGATATGATACGCAATTATATTAACATAATTATATATTGATCGCACAATCCGATAATACATAACAATACTCCTACTTGCAATATGACGTGACATGTGTTTATTAAATTATAAGTTTTAATAGATACAATTAGATGATAACAAGTCGGATCAAAACTATATATTATTCAATCCACATGAACCTACCCGACCCTTAGTGATTTTTTGGACAATTTTGAGTTCGAACGCCCTGATGATTTATAGATTAAATCTTTAGAAAATTATTGGGTTTGTCTGAATCAGAAAAATTCACTATTTTTTAGCAAGATTTTACTTTTACGTTAACCGAATATGAAATTTGAATGGAAAGAAAATAGATGAAAAAGATGTAGAAAGAAAATAAGTAAAGAAAAAAATGATAATTTTTTTCATGTGATACTGATGTAGATAGAAAATATACGAAAAAGTAAAATAAAAAATATTTTATTTTATTTATTAATTTTATTATATTATTTTGCCAAATGGCCGATCTGTTTTTCATTTCATCGTGCGTTTTTCGTTAGTTTTTCGAGCAAATTGATATGAAAAGGTATTTTATAATTTTTAATATTATTTTTTATATTTACTATGTAAAATCATGCCAAGTAACAGAAATTAATTTATCCGTACTTTTTATAAATGTTATGAGAAAGATTGCTAGATAAAATTACCAGCACAAACTATCAATAAATATAGTTTTTCTTATTTAAATTGGGCTTGATGTCACATCACACAGAGAGACGGCCAACCGGCCACCATCCCACTCTTTCAAGACGGGGGCGACTAGCACGAGTCACAACAAACAAAACGTACTTTTTTTGTGAGTGTGTTGTGCGTCGGTGACACAAATATTCTAAAATAAATATTTCACGCTGTCCACTAAGGAGATTAGTTAGGTCTGTCCCGTCCCATTCTTAATGGTGAGGACATCGGAGGCAGCCTTTGTTGAAAAGGGTGGGGGAGAGGGGCAGTGATCGATTCAGAAGGAAGATTACAACCCCCCCTTTGGCTTCACCATCATTTTTGTCTATATAAAAAAAAAAGTGGTGCGGTGGTGGAAGACATTTTCAATATTGCTACAAGCAGACATTGCCATCACACTAACAACAATGCAGGATTTGTGCTCTGCCCCCCAAAAAGCATGCTTCACTAAGGGGCTCTTATCTTCTTAATTCTTAAAAGTTCTCACATGGATTTTAGAATTGGCCTTGGAATAATTTAAATGTTTCAAAATTCGATTAATATGTGTAATCACTCTTAAAGTTTTAAAACAACACGTAATCTTCATCCCTATGGTATTCCGTAACAAATTTGTCAATAATATACCTACTACATTCTATCCCTTATACGACCCGGACATCGAAACTGTTGGTTGTTAGTAAGTTTTTTTTTTTTAAATTACAACATTGGGACCACATATTTAGGAGCTTCAATATGCGAGAGAGGTTACAAATATTGGACCAAACCTCAATGGGGGTCATGGTAATCCCGCCCTTAGCTAAGATTTATGGGCAATGCTTAAAAAGGTAAGGTAACGTAATTAGCCCTTTGGGTAAGATTAACAAATCAAGAGAGACTTGGAAACTATATATATGAAGATTTATTTTTTTCATAACTCTCCTTTTTAAATATCTTAAACTACCAAATTAATGTTCTTGGCATGTCTTTTGGACTACTCCACCCCATACAAAGGAACTAAGGAAACAAACATTAAGGCACACACCCAAACATTGATACACGTAAATCAAATCACTGATGGGGATGGAGATGGGGAAGGGTTAAATTCACTCTGGCATGATTGGACCCTGCAGGGTCCAAAAAGTAATGGCATATATGTGGCCAACATGTGGCCGCTGGCCGCCCAAAGTCACCAATTCAACACATTGAAATGAAAACAGAGATTGAAATAAAATACATATTAATAGGGGTCAAGCTACCTGCCAGAGAAGGGAAGTAAAAAAGAAATGAGAAAAACGAATCTACCAACTGGCATTTTTAGACACTTGCATCTTCGTCTAAATAATGGAATCAAGCATTTTCCTGGTCAAATTTGGTTTCTTCTATCTTGTTCTTCTCTTGCAGGGCCACATTAAATGTTGGTCGTGCCTCCAATAATATATTCTCATAAAATAAAAGGCTATAAGGTTATAACGAGTAGTTTTTGTCACCAGCATCTATGGCAAAAGACTTAACTCGTTCATAATGTAGCATCACCTCTGTGTGTGTGTGTGTGTGTGTACATGTATGTTACAAGTGCACTATACTATTCATATCAAAGTTATATTGTTTTGAATGATTTCATATATGCATTATCCTCATGAATAATTGAATATTATAAAAAAAAGTATCAATATTAACTTCTCCAAAATATTCTGATTAAACAAAATTTTCCCAATAAAAAAAATATAAAGATGTTGTAAAAAAAATACAAATTAAGAAAGTGAAAAACAAATTGACTAGAAAAAGATTTAATTTTAAAAAGTGTGATTTACTCATGCTTTACTTTTATTACTGTATATAATTTCGAAAAGTTTAATGGGTGATGGATCCGATAGATTGAAGATTATCATATTAAATCATGTCACGGTAGTAACATAACGTGAGTGATTAAAGCGTAGAAAGAATGAAACTTGGATTTTTAATTCTTATGTTATTTTTAAAAAATAAAAATAAAAATTTATAAGTATTTATTCAGATTCAAAAGATTAATACTAAGATTATATTAAAACATTAGTTACGTACTGACGATGCGGAAAAAATGAAGTAAAATCGTGCGGTCACGTGGGGGGTGTTAAAATAAAGGGGACGAAAATTTGCGAAAAAAGTGAAGGGCGTGTAGAAGTAGAAGGGAGGAGAAGAGGAGCTAATAAAAATAATAATTAATAAAGAAGAGGAAACTTATGGGTATATAAATTAATAAAATTATAACGAAGATGGGACCATGATTTGGGGCTGGGGACGATGATTTAGAGAGAGAGAGAGAGAGATGACTAAATAAATGGTACTACAAAGTCACGCGGAAAAGGACTTAACGAAAACGCAATCAACGCATACAACTACCCACTGTGTAACATATATTAAAAAAAAAACAAAAAAGCTATTTTGGCACGCAATTAACGAAAAGTAATCAAAACTATATCACTTAAATAATTTTTTGAAAAAACTGCTATCGTGACAAGTTGGATTAGTATAAAAAGAATAAAAATTATAATCAATTACATGAGGTGTGTAATCTAAATTATTATTATTTAAATAAATACCTTAAATATATTGTGCTATGTTCTAAAAAAATAATCATATTTTTAAATATAATATCATATGGATCCAAAATGAGTAACGCGGATCTGTTTTAAAAAAAAAATAATTAAGAGTGATAAATTGTAAAGCATATATAGTGAATTATTTCATAAATGCAAATTAAAATAGAACCTTAATAATGCACACCAACTTTTTATAATTCTTATGATATGTTTATTTACGCGAGCGCTACCACCTCTTTTTTTCTTTATTTATATCATATTTATTTAGTTATTTGAGTATAATAAGTTATTTTATATTGAAAGTTCATACTAAAAGTATATCTAATTATAAAAATTCAATTATTAAGGATTTGGATTCATTTATACTAGATTAAATTGAAATAACTTTTCCATTCCAATTATTAAATCTAAATTAAATATTATGGTTTAATAACGAGTAGGTTAATGCTCGTTTATATAAAATAATTTAATATATGTAATAAAAAATATATTAAAAAATCTCTTCATATATTTTTAAAACTACATTATTGATATAAAATATAAAATTTAAATTTTCACTCAAATTCTCATCACATTAAATATATATATATATATATATACAGAATTTTAGGGCTCAATGTTAAAATAACATAAAATAAATAAAATCTACACTTTGTAATTGTATTGCCTTAGTACAATTGTAAGCTAAAGCTCCTTTAGAGATTAAAATTATATGGATTGGGTCCATCCGGATTGGCAGACTCATGGGTCTGGTCCGAAAACTTTATCGCATACCTCCACTTTCACACAACTTACTTATACGGTAACATTCCACCTGTTTTTTAGCCGACAAACACACAATACGCTCTTATCATTCCTATATTCTCTACTCACTATTTAAAAGTTTTAATCGGCCATTGAAGGAAACAACACGACTTCCGCCATTTTAAAAAAAGCCTTAATCACGATACTTTAATTGACATTTAAAAATAATAAACGATGCATGGTAAAAATTCAAAAGGAAATTAAGAGGGTAAAAAATAGATAAAGTGCTTATAAAATGTTACTTGTTGACGGTGAGAGATTCAAAACGAAAACCACACGCCTAATCACTAATGGAAGATTGCCCATAACTTAGTTTTGTGATAAATATATTGAGGTGGAGCTCTGAGCTACTTGGATCAAAATATATAGAATCATGATTATGCATTTATGTGGTTGATAACTCAATTCAGAATGTAATAATGGTGATTGTAGTCATTCATATTTGATATTTCATTCCACTCAAGGGATTACTACGTAATTATATATATATATAACCATGAGATTGCAAAATTCTTATGTTCACATCATGGTGTTCATGTAACTGTGAATAAGTTTATATAGGTACGTCAAATAAAATTAATATTTTGGAAGTTACATGAGCTCATAAAAGTTTTTTACTTGGAATTTTGGAAGTTAAAATGTTGATAGTTTGGTTAAAGTTGTGTTTTACTTTATTTAATATACTGGGTGCGTGCAAGAGTGGGGAGAGGAGAGGAGAGGAGGGTGGACCCTGGACACTAGTGTTGGACCGCCGAGTGAGCACGAAAATGGAACAGTGCTTCTCTGGGCGAAACATCAGGCGCAGTCTTTATTGAAAATTTTGAAAGTTCCCATAATTGGTATAAGTTAGATAATAATAATTAACAACCATAAATTGTTAACAACATTCCATAGGATCGATCAGACAAGAATAAATCACAACTCATCAACCACCACGGCCGGTGTGGTAAAATTGACATGTTAATTTGAGAGAGAGCCCTTACTTATGGGTGTTATGTATAATTATTTATTTATTAAAAGCTAGACTAAGGAGTTGATCCGTTTTTGTTTTTGTTTTTTTCATTTTCAAACTCACGTATTGGTGAATTTTTTTAAAAAAAAGACATGAAAAGGACTGACACAGCAATGGTCACGAGGAGGGGAAAATGCAAATTCACGCTATTAAAAGCTGGAAGTAATTAGAACCCAGCCAGCAACACCAGTCAATTGGTGATGACTTATCCCTAGACATGTGAGTCAACTCATTTTGAAACGCTGGTACAGTAATATGGACGTGGCACAACACTAACATAAAACATGGAAAGTGATTGGGAATTGATGGATGAAGACTCGAGGTAAGTGTCATTTTCCCCCACCTAGAACATCTATCTATTATCATTCTTATACATACATACATACATATATACATATATATATATATATATACTTTTTTTTCAGGGTGAAACCACCTCCCTTTAATTAATTTGTTGTTCTCTTGAATCTTTGATTGTGGCACATGGGATGAATATTCTTGGTTTGATTGTTTTAATTACCGGCACATGAACCAAACAAAATGAATGATGAAGCCTAACAAATGCCTAGGCCATCAAATAAAAAGCTCTTTTAAGCTTATTCCCCAAGCATGTTGCCCAACAACAACATCCTTTGAATTCGCCCTCATCCCAAGGAGATTCAACTATTCGCTTTTGAGGTCCACTTGCTATAAAAAGGCATTGCAGGCTTCCAAAAAATATTCCTCTTACTGGGAACCCCCTCAGCCCCTCTCCTCTCACCCCCCCCAAATCAGGCTGTTAAAATCCCCCTGCCATACCATCTTTCCTGCACTTTGAGGCCCTTTTGCTCCCTCCTGGCGTGCGCCCCTGAAATAGTTTCACCATAAAATGTGGCTGTTTGTTTCACTAATGCTCTGCATGTGCATATATATATATATATATATATATATTACCTCACTCACTTCATTCCCATTTGCCGCCCTCCCAGCTCTGGTATTTTAATTTTATTGAGGAACATGATCTCACTACCCTATAGTAATATAAATAATATAAAGTATCTTACTATCATTCAACCCTAAGGGTACAAACGCAGTAGCCCCATCTCTTCTAACAAACCTTTAGATCTCTCTCAATGTGGGTTCTCTCAGAAGTCAAATACATGACACTTTATTATTATTATTATTATTATTTTTTAGTCCATTGCGCTTTATCTTCGATCCGCCATTATGAAAAGAAAAGCAATTTGCCTAATAACTCACTCAATGACGCACCATCCCTAGGGGCGTCTTGTCAAAACCTCAAAACAAATAAATTAACTCGAGGGTATGTGGGTTATGTATACATTGCATTTGTTCACAAATAAACTAGCTGTTGATCCGAAAGAGCATTGACTTCCCCACTCGTGTCTCCAACTGAACTGACCACATTTTTAAAAACTTGTTCATCTACACCAAGGCCAAGTGACCAGCTTTGATTTCCCACTAGCTCCCGTCAGGTGTCATCACAAAACACACAACACAGTCGGATGGGTTTGTAATCTAGTGACCGAGGGAGTGGACCTCAATAATATCATCATAAGCCAGAAAACGTGCTACGTATATCATGATTAGGAGTATAGAAACACTTTGGACGACAACATAGTAACTTCACGCAAAATTTCTCCAGGGGCACTTGTACTCATCGTCTTCCTGCATTTGTTCGTTCGTATTACCAGGCAGTACTTATTGACTAATGCATTTCACATACCAGCTGCATTCAATTATATCATCATTGTTGCAGCCACGAAACAACAAACCTAAAATATGTATAAAATAAAAAATAAAAATTCAGGTTAGACAGATTATTCATCCATTGTATTTTGACTTAAAACCGACACCCAAAACATTAAATATATGTCCGTATCTGTGGCACTGTAAATGCAATATATATATATATATATTGTTTATTCATTATCTTTATATTTGTTGCGTTAAAATAAATATATGATAATAAATAAGATTAAAAATGAATATATTCGTTGTTGTGTCATATAATAGCTCTAATTAAAAAAATTAACATTGAATCGAATAAAAATTTAAAAATGACTTGACCAGTAAAAGTGATAACAGATCTATTACAACAAAAAAAACCTTTCCGTGCATAAAATGTATTACCGAAAAATAACATAAAACTGTTTAATGTGTTAAATCTACTTGGCTACTTCATTTTAATAGCCCTTTATTGTGTGCTACGATCTTCTTCTGTTACAATAAAATCATAGTGTAACACATTTTTTATTTTATCAAAAGAGAAAGACATACCTTAAACCAAATAAACCTCACACAAAAAAAGCTTATGATAAATCATACAAACACTTTCTTTTAAGCTTACGTAAGTGTTTTAATAAGCATTTTTCACCGCTTACAATCATTTGTTACAGTTTATAAAATACATATACATTACCAAAAATAAATAATATTAAAAAAAAACTATTTGTATAAGACCATCGATGCCCTTAAAATACATTACTAAATAGTATGCTGCAATCCAAATTAATGTCAAATATCTCATAATATTTATCTCTTACAAACTATAATATAAATTTAAAATGTCTCAAAACAAAATATAATGCAATCTTCATTCCATGCCAAAATGAGTTGAAAGCCCTCCACGATTCTGAAAAAGAGAAAGCCACAATAGTTGAGATACCAAAAATACATTAAAATAAATAATAAATCCCGCTAGTTGGTTCTTATCATCATTTTAGCTTTCTAGACTGCATTTGTATTATATTAAGCAACAGGTAAAACCGGTAAGCGCCCGGTGCATACTTCATTGTCAGAAATAGTAAAAAGTATATAAATAAAACTAAGTAAATAATTGATGCTCGTTCATTCACTGTAGAGGTTTTGATGAACTTACGTTTTTTCAGATTCCAATATCTTGCTGGTGAAAAGTGAATGGCTAGATGGGGCACTTGAACAGAAACATGAGTTTATGGATAACTTGGATTAGGAACCTTGATATATCCATATATCCTGAACATCAGCATACAAGATTAAAAATGACAGAAGCAATAACAATATTAATCACCGTAATCTCGGTTCCTACATCAAGCAAACTATCTTGGCCTTACATTTGATTCCTACATTAAGCAATAGTAATATTAATGACCATAATCAAATGTAAGAAGCAACCAAAGAAGACTAACGAGTCATACCTGTGACGGATCAAGAATCAGCATCCTTTCTAATATCTCCACAGCATGCCGATCAAAGCTGTTGTAAACAAAAACTCACAGATAAGCATATTCAACCAAGCCTGTGCCACAGTAGCAGTAATTGTAACATATAAAACAAATTATTTTAACGTTACTTACTGTCTGAAGACCTCCCTAAGACGTCTCTTCATTTGTCTTGACAGTTTGAAATTTTTATACCTTTGATTCTTGGAAACCCCAGGCCAGTTGGCCTCATCAGGAGCTCTACAGAACTCGGAGATCTTATTTAATTTAATTGCCCGGGCTACAATAAATAAAGGATAAAGCAAATTAAGTTTGGAGTCATTCAAAAAAAGTTCTATCAAAATTTTACAGTTTTTGTATATTTATAGTATACATGAGAGATTAAAAAGAAAACAAATTTAAAAATAACAAAATTAAGAACACACACAAAAAGAGTGATGGAGAGATTATTCCAGGAAACCTTTCATTTACAATTCATAAAAACATGCACATAAAAACACCACCTGCTTGGAGTTAGTGATGAAAATTCAAGGTTGAACCTATGATTTAACTAAGGGGAAACTGACTCAAAACAAATATCCATATATCCTGAACATCAGTACATACTTACTTAACATCAAAACAAATATCCATATATCCTGAAAACGTGATTAAAAATGACAGGAGCAAGAGTAATATTAATCACCAAAATCTTGGTTCCTACATTAAGCAAACTCTCATATGTCCCACAGATCCATGGATGGACCATATTTGGTTGCACCAAGCAGCAATTCTGGGGGACGTTTTAAATGAAAAATTAAATTAAATCACAAGATGAGATGCGAAAATGCATTATACTGAAACCTTCTCCTTTTCCCACCATGGTTACTGATTCAATAAATTGCTTGAGCTCACGGTAATGAGCTATTTACTGATACCACAAGCTAACTACAAAATTAGTGAGATTGCCACTGTGATCATTGGGAAATGATCTGGCAAGCCCAAAATCTACAAGCTTCAAATTTCCTTCATGTTCTATTAGAAGATTAGAGCATATAGCAGAAAATTAGCAAAACTGAATTTAGCAGTCAATATCAGGCAAGTAAGGATTCATTTGACTTTTAATTGAATTATAACCTTTTATTTCACAGTGAAATACATGAATAACATGACAATAGTGAAGCCCAATCAAGAGTTGTCTTATATAACACTGAAAAAATTAAAAACCATGAATAAGAATGAGATTTAACTTAATTACATTTTCTGGTGCAGCTTCTTTAGGATTTTTATGTCACATACAGTTATGAGAAACTACAGGGACAAACAAAAACAAAGACACAATGAAAGATATATCGGATTAAATAATAATAATAATTGTTATTATTATAGTAACAACAAAAACAAATGACTACTAGGAAAAGAGTACAAAAACCAAACCCCCTCTCTTTCATTGTCCACCCATATTTTCTTTAGTGCAACAATTTACCCGTAGTAATTTCTCTAGCCATGTAAACTGTACTGCAATTGCAATAACGAGAGAGGATTGGAACAACTTCACGAGGAAGCATAGAGTGACAAAGCATGGGGAAGAAAGGAAACGGGTTTCTTGTCGAATTTTAGACTCTTAGTGACATCTCAAAAAAAAAAAAAAAAACTTTTTAAAATTGTTCCAGCATAAACGGAAACAAAATTCAGTGAAACAATCTTATCATAACTATGAATTACAGTAAATTGACAGTTTTAGTGATAAAACACCAGATAAGTAGACACTGACTACCCTTGAACTAGTCCTATGAACATATCTATAATTCCTCGATTCACTTTCCTCTTTTGGGTTTTCTCAATGAAGTTTCTGAGTTGCAGTGACAACTCCCCGGAACCTTAAAACATGGCCTATGAAGCATTCTTTTACTACCCAAAGACCATCTACTTGTGAGTCCCTTAAACGTGAGGTAAACCAGGTCATAAACAGACTAAAGATTATAACTTTCTTAAAAAATAATATTAAATGAAGCAAAAAAACAACAAATTTGTACAACATGGACATCCTATATATCAATACACAAACAATATCATGAGAATCGAACTGACCTATATGTTGCTTCACCGATCTGTTCCAATTTCTCGAAGGAATCGACGCTTGGCAAATCCCTAGAAAGACTAATATTGTATCTCGGCATCTTCTCCATGAGATACAGCCTGGGATCAGTAATTATGGGCTTCAGGCGCCTAGATCCGATACAACATATGGGTTGCCGTCGAATCGGTGATCAAGTATGTGACGGAGGGCAGAGGGTGGTTTGGCGAGGAGTCCTGGTCGAGGAAGAGTGTCGGGTGGGTCTGGCAACTCGGGAAGAGAGAAGGGTTGGGCCTCGCGGCGGCAGCGCCCCTGGAGGGCTGGGACATGGGAGCAGCGGAGACTCAGGCGTCGAGAGAGGGACTGTAAAGTATGAAAAGAGTTCATTTGGTTAATTATGTTTTAAAATTTAATTATTTCTAAATTAATAAATTTCTATAATTTATAAATATTTTTAAATTTATCAAATTTATATTTTTAAAAATAATATTATTATTTTTTTGTGAGTATCACTTTTCAAGAAAAAATTAAATATTTTATTTATGTTACCACAACATAATGCTACTTCTGCAATATGGTGTTGAGTATTGGTGGACGTTGGGTGTAGAAGTCAGCCATCCAAAGTAAATGCGTATAAAGAAAGGAACGCTTAAAATGCTCCTGTTATTATGGTTTTGGGCCAGTCATTATGTAATGCTAATATTTTAGCATTGCACATCCAAAAAGACCAAACTCCAAAAGGAGAGTGAAATACAAGTAAATGAATTTGAAGATATATATATATATATATATATATATATATATATATATATATATATATATATGCATGTTTTGATTTAGTCATAAAGCCTAGGATAATTATCGTTGGAAACTAACCCGAGATAAAAAATGCATATCAATTTGAAGTTTAAACTTCATGCGTAATTTGAAATAAATAGATTAAGAATCAATGAACTTGATGGTCAGAAAGCATTACTTTAATTTAGAATTATTAAAAAATTATTTTGTTATCTTTTCAATTAATCAAAACATACATATAATAATTATACATACATATATATATTTATAGTAAAAGCAAAAGTAAATTAAACGAGAGTAAATACGGTAAAAAAATACATTTGGACCAAAAGTAAAAGTGAAATAATAATAATAAAAATATAATAATCTATTGATAAATATATATTATAAATATATATTGTATATAGTACCTTTTACAACTGAAATCTTATTGATAAAAGAGTGATGTTAGGTACAATCGACATTTGTGATATTTTTGTATTTTTGGTTGACGTAGAATAAGTTACATCAGTATTTTTTGTCACACTTCGATACTCCCGAATCATTGCTCGAGCTTCAATTTCAAACAAACGTCAAATGAGGTTCGAGCATGGGCTCGAGCGCATATATTGCAGGCGTTACTTGAGGTGCTCGAGCCTAAAGCTTGAGCAAGGCATCGATCATCTCTGATACAATCAAATCTATGGGTTTCTGGTTTTCGTCTACTTTCATTTCTGACGGAAACTTTAAACATCCACAACTTTATATATAGTAGTCCGATTTGGGTTTTATTTCTTTGATTTGTATGTATGAACGAGACGCACGGAGTACAAACTCCAACAGGAGGTTTGATGCTCTCGGATTTAAAAAAAAAACGTACTTTTTCACCTCCAAAATTCAGATTGTATACCATGTTGATACCTCCTTATGTCTAGATGCACTGCTCTCTCTCCCTCTCTCATTCCTCTCCTGCTCTCTCTTTATCTCAAATGTAGTGCATTGTACTTTAAGTTTTAAGTAATTTTACTGACATAGCAATTGTCATATTAGCCGGAGATGCAACATTAGTTGCAAATATTATTTTTTTCCTGGATAAAAACATTATTGCTTTCTAATACGGAAGATCGAAAAAGAAAAATAATATATATATTTATATATATTAGAAAAAGATACATATATACGTGGAATAGAAAAATGAAGGGTAAAGTAAAAACAAGAATTGATTTTTTTTAATGCCATGGGATTTTGACACATAAATGCTAACACGAGGACTTAAACTTGGGCCTTTTTAGACACGGACTATTGGTGATAGGCCTTTTCTGGGCTTAAACTTTTCTAGGGCCATATAAATCTTCGGCCATCCTGATCAAAGAATTCTTTTCTGCACTTATTAGGGACTTGGTTGTGAGTGAGTGTTATTGTCATGTCATCTCATCATCTATAACTTCAAAAAATTTGCTACTGTAGGTTCCAAACACAACAGCCCAACAAACGAGATCTGCTGCGTTCATGTCAGGGTTCTTCATTTGGCTGCGCTAGGGTTTAAGCACCCGACCCGACGCCAACTCCCCCAATCCCTTCATCGCCGTTCTCCGCCGTAATTCTTTCAGCGGCAACTGCTCATTTCCCCACCCGTTATGGGCGCCGCCTCCAAGTTCATCGTGCTCATCGCCGCTCCTCTCCCTGTGCTCCTCCTCCGCCCTCGGTCCTCTCTCGTCCTCCTCTCGCGCCACTCCCCTCTCTCCTCCTGCCTCCGCCGTCACCACCACCACCACCTCGCTTCCTCACCCTTAGCTTCGAATCACAGTCTCATAGGCATCGGATTCTCCGTCAAAGCCTCTCGACGCTTCCACAGCCATCCTGCTGGACTCGGCGACGATCACTTCTCCGATCCCAGTTCCAACGGACATCACTCGACCCAGCCCGGACCATTTTCGTGGCCCCAGTGGTCGAGGTTCCACGAGTGTATCTCTTCCGCCGGCTACTATGATCATCGGAGATTTCCCGTGCCGGATGGGATTGTGTTCGCGTGTGTCGGTAATATTCCCGAGCGTTTTATGCAGGTCACGAGGTCGTGCTTGGCTTTTGCTCATAACCGTCCTGATTTATTAGGGTTTGTTCCGTTTCCATCGCTCGACCGTGATTACGCTACTGTTTCTGTGATTATCATACTGTTGACTGTTTGGTTAAATTGATGGGTAGTAATTAACTAATTATCGGAAACAAATCATTTCATTTTTCTCTGGAATGCCAGAACCTAATCCTCGGGTCTTTCTGTTACTGCTTGGCTAAACTAAACTCATGGGTAGTATTTTACTAATTATTGGAAACAATGAATTAATATTGCTCTGGAATGCTAGACGCTAATCCTCGGCTCTTTCATGGGTATAGATATCTTTCAGGGGGAGATATTGAGGTGGTTATTTCGAATTGCTTACCGTTTATGTTTGAGGATGCTGCGGACACCACAAGGAGGATGAAATCATTTTTGAGCAGTGGCAGAAACAATTTAAATCTTGGGGTACTTCTCTGTTCTTTTATTTTTTAGTTTTTTTCTACTGTTTCATGGTTGTTGTTTGGCTGTATAATCTCGAATTGTGCTTTGCAGAGATATTTAGCACTAATTCTTTTTTACAATCTTCACTATGGATTTGTCCTTGAAGTTCCTGTCAACTGAATGGTGGAGCTACCGGCATAGAAGTGATGTTGTAGTACATGTTATTTTTTTCACCAAGTGACCGCAAATGAGCTATGTAGGTCACCAAGTGACCTATGTAGTGACTTATGATTTATATCTGTATTCCTGTGTAGTGACCACACATGGACTATAATTTTTGTTCTCATATAAATTTATATTTATATAATTTTTGACCTATAATTTATATTATATTCTTATATACCCTAAGCGTCTCTGGATGAGATTGAATTTCATATATCTATCACCAATGAAGCTCCTCAATTCTAAGCGGGATATTATGGAATTGATCCTTTGCATGTGTGAACTCTTTCCAAAATAAAACTCAGACAAGTGTATCTGCCTAAAATTATGTCAGGTCAGTGTTTTCTTTTACTGAACTATATGTGAAATTTTGGATTTAAATAAATTTTAAGTTAGCTTTGGATGAATTCGCTGGAAAGTGGCCATGAACTCGTATACTTTTTGACAAACTTGCCATTGTCCTCAATGGCAAATTGAGGCCTACCCCCTATTGTAACCCTTAAACAGAGGCCACACAGTGTTAAGTGTAGCCATAGTGGATGTTAATTTTTGGTCATCGTTTTATGTTCGTGGAGTGCACTGCTCCAAAAGTTTCGTTTGATTTCCATTTCAATTTATTAAAATTTGAAGTTTCAATCATTGATTTAGTCTTCTTGGTTTTTTTAATGGGCTGTTAAATTGTAGGCTTTAGAATCTGAAAAAGCATCCACAGTTGATCTGATGAAGTTTTTAGTGAGCTATATAAACAATCCTACCCAATCAATGGAGAAGACTGATGCTGACAATAAAGAGCTCATTCAATCATCTGTACAGAATATATTGAGTGAGTTGGCCCAAGTAATTCCTGTTGTTTCAACCCCAGCTCCATCTACACCAAACATTGAAATGAGAAGAGGGGACTGGATTTGTCCAAGGTTTGGTATTTTATTCTCTGTGATTTATTTATTTTTCAGTTGAAAATGTATCTGGCACGGTTGGTCTGAACCCCATTGATATTTGAAGTTCATAGTTTCTTTTCCTTAGTTGGTTTTGATTTACTTCTGCCTTATTTTGTAAATTGAGTGCACAAGCACTTGATTTCCTTTTATTATTTGTCCCCTAATCATGAAGCAATTCCGTGTTAAGCTCGTTATAATAGTTCATCTGCAGATGTGTGATACTTCTCTAATATTTGTGTCAGCAGATGTGAGTTCTTGAACTTTGCCAGAAATGTGAAATGCCTTGAATGTGAGGAGGCAAGACCACCAAGACAGCTGACAGCCGGGGAATGGGAGTGCCCGCAGTAGGTGTCCTTTCTACCTTTATTATTTTTAAATTCATTTGATGATTCCATCTTTGCCATGAACATTATTTGTTTGTTTGTCAGATGTGATTTCTTTAATTATGGGAGGAACATGGTATGTTTAAGATGTGACTGCAAGAGACCAGGACAGATTTCCCTAGGCAGTGACTCTGGCGTGAGAAATGATAATGAGAGACATCCTAATGATGAAAACGTTTCACAGCTGGATAACTCGTCTCAATTTAACAGTGCTGAAGCAGACAAAGACCTTCCTGAAATCATGCCTCTGAGAAATGGAGTTAACAGGTTTGCGGTTAGCACCAGGAAGGCACCCTTGAGTAATCACCTCGGTAATGACAGAGGCATCTCAGAGGGCAATGATTCTTCAGATGTGAATAGGAACCTTGACATGACAGTTAGCAAGCGTTTGGATGAGGTTCTTGGTCGCACATATCCTGCTCCAAATACAGTTAATAAGAGGACTTCAGCTTCTGGAACAAATTCTTCGCCTACACAGCCAGGAAACCCTAAAGGAAGCAACTCCAGTTTTGTTCCACTACCACCAGATACGTTTGCCCAAAAATCTCGAGAAGCAAAAGCACATGAAAGTGTCCTTGAGGGGACAGACAGCTTTGAGCCTGTCTTGTCAAAAGCTGATAAGCAGGGTCCTGTTTCTTCTAGGAGCAAATTTGGTGCTTCGAGAGATTTGCCTGAAAAGGATGGGCAATTGGATGAAAACTTCCCAGAGGCGATGCCTGGGCGGAAAGTGGATAACCATTTTGTCATAAGCAACAGAGATCAGTCATTGGTTTCTCCCTGGGAAACGAGACATGCAGACACAGGGCGAGAGAACAGGAACAATCATGTCCCATTTGTTCCTTTCCCACCCGACTACTTCGCTAAGAAGGATAAGCGGGTAGTGGATGGGAATGGGAATGGGATGGACTCAAGTGAAACAGCAAGACATAAATTTGCTTCAGAAAATACGGACTCTGTGTCTCCGCCAGCATCTTTGTGTGCATCATCATCATCATATGGGGATGGGGTGCAATGGAGGGGGGAAACCCAACCCCAACAGATGGGTATGAGCGGCCAAACTTGGCCTGGACGGCAGACAAATGAACATACTAATGGCGGCGCGGGCAACTTTGGATATTCTGGCAGTGAAAATGCAAGTGGGAGCTCAATGAATAATGAAAATGTTAGGCCTACTACACCTACCTGGACAGGTAAGAGCTTGGAGGGATCTGCAGTGAAGGAGCCAGATCCTCTGGATATGTCTGAGGAGGCCAAAGCAGAAAGGTTTTTCCGGCGGGCTGCCCAGATCAAGGACATCTCAGAGCTGAGCCAAATTCCTGATGAAGACTTCCCATCCATCATGCCCATGCGGAAAGGGGTGAACAGGTTCGTTGTAAGCAAGAGAAAAACGCCCATGGAGAGGAGGCTTACATCCGCTCAATATAGAAGGAATCTTCCTGTTGTGAGTTCAGATTCCGTGAAGAAGGAAAACGAGGACAGTTGAGACGCCAGTGGAGGGCTACTTCAATCCTGAGGGCGGCTATTTGTTTTATTTAAATAATGGATATTTAAGGCGTACAAATGCTTTTTTTTTTTAAACAAAACTTTTAATATAGAATCTGAAATTCAAAACCTGAACTAGTTTTTGTTTTCATGTTTTTTCGTTTGGATGATTTTTTTTTTGAAGTTGGTGTACTTTTGAATTTTAAATGTAAATTTTGTTTCTTGAATGTGTTTTAATAAATTATATTTTAAGATCTTGTTTCATAAAAATAAAAAATAAAAAATGATAGTTTAAATAGATGACAAGTAAAAATAAAAGATTAAAAATTAATTTGAATTTTATGTTAAAATTGAATTTATATTTTAAAATAAATTAAAATAATTTTTTAAAATCAATAAGATTTACTTGTTTTTAAGAGTTTTTATTTGTGTTTTTTTAAAATTCGTTTAAACAGTTAATTTAATAAAATGATTTAAAAGTATACTTTTTAAATTTTTATTATAATTAAAATTTTAGCAAAATAAATAGTAATTTTTAAAATTTAATTTAATATATATTAAATTTGATCCCTTCACTGCAGATCCCTCCAAGCTTTTTAGGTGTAGTAGGCCTAACATTTTCATTATTCATTGAGCTCCCACTTGCATTTCCAATATATATTAAAATATATATATTGAGCAGCATTATCAATTTCATCCCTCCCACTGCAGGTGTAGTAGGCCTAAAATTTAATTCAATATATATTAAAATACATGATATTTTAATATCATGTTTTTTCTTATTATATTATTTTTATTTATTCTTTCATTTAAAAGAATAAATACTTATTTAAAAATTAATATATTAGAATAAAAACTATTCTTAGATTATTAAAATAGAAAAAAATAGTTATTTTAAAGAATCAAATTTAAAATAAATACTCTAATAGCTTAAATTTAGAATCAGAATTCTCATATATCAAATAGGATCATATTTTTTTAATAAAAAAATAATTTTTAAAATAATTTTTGTGTTATATTTTTAAATTTAAATTTTATTTGACGGCATATTCAAATTAACGTTTATAAAACATAATTTTAAATATATGTATTTAAAAACATATTCCTCATCAAACAAAATTTATTTTTAAAATTTAAAATAAAATTTCAATCAAACAAAAATTAAAAACTTAAAACCAAAACACAAAAATAAAAACATATATCAAAGTGGAGAACCCATTACGAAAAAAGGACTTATCATTCACGATAAGTTAAGATTGCAGTCCTGCACAACCTTATTCAAAAAAAGTAGCATCTCTTCAATCTTAATGGCTATTCAACAATGTGTACCCAACAGTGGTTTGTTTGGAGTAATTTTTCCTCATCGTTATCACGCGGGTTTAGTCCTGAGGCAAGAAAACAAAGGAACTAATCCAAAATCCAATATTCATGATAAGTTGAGATTTAGGTTGCAATCCAGACCGTCTTGTACAATCTTTTTTCTAAATAAAAGCGAGAATAAATAAATAAAAAGAAAATAAAGCTTTCCATGCACTAATAAACTCCCCATTTGGATACCCAGAACCCCAAAACGCAGAACAAATGCGGTCTTGGCTAGCGCCCCATGAAAGGGATAACCACCCCCACCCCCTCATGAATTAATCAAAATTGGAACTGCATTGCTGGGGAATATCCGAGAGCCTCGAGGTGAGCTGCCATGGCCTTGTTCATTGGAGGTGGACCGCACCTTAAAATCTGCACACCAGTTAATAAACGTCAATACTGTTTGAAGGAGACTGTTTTCATCACTAAGCACTTCACAGTTCACATGCACATTTCTATTCATACAGTAACGAACGATATCCCCAAATAACCTCCCATTGGGGCTTAGACTGAGAAATAAAGCTTACCTGAACATCAGCTGCAGGTGCGGGGCAATGGGTTTGAATCATTTCTTTGGATACAAATCCAACACCACCATTCCACACATCTGGAGGCTGCACACATATTTATATGCAAATACAAATCAGTGATGAGTTTACAGTATATGTGTATATACACACACACACACATATGTATTACTTCGATAATCAGTTGGTCAATCATTAAAAGTGTTGGCATCATAAAAATTATATATTTACGGAAATAGAGCACAAACTAAACAAAAATTATGCTCATCTCTACCGGATTCTCCCTTCTAATGTGTTAGGCACTAGACAAGCACCTTCAATGGACATGCCCATAAACTCAAGAAAATACTTCTAGGAACGTAATCATTTCCGTTGCTTGCGTATCAGCACCAATGCCACAATTCCAAGGTACAAACAAGCCTAGGTAGGTAGGATTCTCCATTAACAAAATTTAACATCATTGCCTTCCAAAAAATTGAACTCAAATGCTTCCAAAACTACATCTGGACTCCTGGAATTTAACAATAAAAAAGGCCAGCAACAAACGAAAAATTATGCCAAGTAAAAATGCAACCAACCTGATTCAGAACATAGTAGACCCAGAAACGATTAGGATAGTTACAGGCAAGGGCATCCAACTCTTCCTGAAACATACAAGACCAATTAATACACTTTCAAATCAACAAAGGGATAATCAATTGATATTTTGACACAATCAGTTTCACCTCCTCTTTTTCTTTTCTTTTCTTTTCTTTTTTCTGTTCAGGGCGCATCTTTCTATGGGTCATATTCTTAGTCCTTAAAAATTATTCCTTGCAGTTGAAATAAGAAAAACATAGCTCACAAAAAGATGACATATTAACAGTTTATCAAAGGCAGCCCACCACCCAAAATTTAAAGCAACAGCATTTAACTAGCGCAACGAACTTATATTAACACAAGATAGCATTATGAGGCCAAAAGGAAGCTGTACATGTTGGTGATGTAGACAACACATACCAACACTTTAACCAAAAACTAAAACCCTTGTACATGCATCACACACAAACCTATTAGAAAACAACTTCGGAAAGCAAATTACCTTCAAAAGAATGTCCTCATATGCAACATTAGCATATATGAGATGCACTTTAGTTTTGTCTTTTGGATTTTCTAGTATTGCTCTAGCAACCTTATGTGCAAGCATAAAAACAGAAAAACAAACAAAATTTAGGAGTTAGACCAAAAGTGAAATATAAACATAAAATGCAAAGAAGTCTCTTAGATACTGAAATACACACTTGAAACATTGGAGTAATCCCTGATCCCCCAGCAAGCATCCCAAAAGCCCTAACTTGGCCAGTTTGATACTTGAAACGCCCCTACAAAAGTAATTAAGATCCATATGCAAAACTCATAAGCTTCCATTTCCTATACAGTGGTGTTCAATATCAATTAGAAAAGGACTATGTTACTTAATTACCTAGAAATTAATTTATAAGCGGATATAAGGGTGCCCATATAATCATTAAAATCATCAAAAATATTATTCCCAAATTCAATATTGGTTGTATGCGCTAATTTACCACACTGCGTTATTATAAGCACAAGAATTCTCAGATAAACAAAGGTGACTAGACCCAAAAGCAATTCAATGGATATGTTACATAAAAAAACAGCCTACCTTAGGTCCCTTTACAGCCAGATAATCACCTACTTTCATTTCTCGGAAATGGTGAGACATCCTTCCTTGTGGATACATCTAGTTACAGCAATAAAAACAATTCAGAGGGATACATGATAATTAAAATAGTAAAAAACCAAACAAATAATGAAATCAAACTCCCCTAAAATAATATCTTGAGACATTCACCTTAATAACCAATTCAAAATATCCAACATCAGAATCCAGGGTAGTTGGGGTGTAAGGTTTAATAACCTCTTCACCAGTCCCATCTTTGCCTCTGTTTGAGAAAATATTTAACAGAACATTGTTACTAACAATCATGAACTCACATCAATAGGAATTACTGATAATTGAATGGCCAGCTAGTGGGTTGAGATTAGACATCAACACAAGTCCACAAATACTTATCGCTCAAGTTTCAACAGGACGTACATATATGGACCAATGTATGCATGCAAACAAAAAAACACATGAACAACTCAACCAACCAAACCTGCAACTCATGTGTTGTCCAATGGGAAGACCCAAAACCGAAGTAGGTGTGGGAAGTTGAAATCTAAACTTTGCCACATTATGACTAATTTGGGTGCGCTTGACAAGTTTAAATTCCTTGAACTTCTCAGGATCGAGACAGCCTACAGGGATATAATAAACACCAAAATGATTGATCTATAAGGAGCAAAAGAGAGCAACATGGATGATAGAAATCAACAAGTGCAAAATAAAGTTTGGAGAAACTATAATAAATAACTGAAATTTGAGAAAAATATATCACGTTTCTAAAAAATACTAACTATGTTTCAGAACGAAATCAATAGCTGATAATTATGATTGAAAATCTTAAGATGTATCTAAGTTTATAAATGCTCATCTTTATGGTACAAAACAATGACACACAGAGAAAACGTTACAATAACTAAATCTGAAGGACAAATGAAGCCACAGAAAGAAAGACAATCGCTAACGTAAGTGAAATAAAAAAAAAAATCAAATCAGCAATTTTCTGATCGAACAACACTGAATGAACTAGTTCACCCATCTAATATCAACTACATAACCACATCAGCAATGCATAGGCATATTGTGTATCGTGTGAGGATATAAAATACCCTTATTCAAATTGGCACCGAATAACATAAGAACTCTCTCACTAAAATAAAATAAACTATTAATGGCAGGAACCCATTAACAAAAATCCAATGTACAAGCATATTGTGAATTCTGAGAAGACAAAAGATGCATCCTCATCCAACCAGTTACTAAGCAACCCTATAACCCTTCTACTAAAACCACCCCTCGCTCAAACTGTTACCAAGACACCTAAGAACCCTTTTAGTAATATCAAACTAAACTACTATTGACAATAACACAGCAATTAATATATTACTAAACAAAACAGACGTTAGACCCACAATCATTTTTTGGGGGGTTTTAAACAAGCATGAAAGCATTTAAGGAAGAATCAGACCTTTAGTTTTCTTGGAGGAAAAAAAAATTGCAGCCCCGACCACGACGGCGACAACAGCCACGGCAACCCCGAGAATCTGAATTTCAGGCATTTCAGAGAAATCCATACTGTGCCCAAAACACAGAGGTCAACAAATTAGAAGAAGCAATGACTTGGAGTTAAACACAAGATTGGGGCATTTACGTGTCTAGTTTGAATCTGTGTGTGATTTATGATAACACCCACCTTTTTTTTAAAATAAATATATATAAGATCTGGAAGGTCAGAGCGGGCGAGCAGGTCGCACACGGGTAATTTGGTCTCACCAACCTTGTATTGGAGGTTGTTGGGTTCACTGCAGGGTCCCCCTCGCTCACTTGAATTGTATTATCAAGTTTGTTGTTTTTATCAATTTTATTAGGTATGAAACATATCATAATTTTAATTAATTATTAATGATATATTCGGTGATTGATAGGCGAAATTCATTCCGCCATTGTTTTTTTTTTAAAGAAGCAATTGTTACGGAATATTAAATTTTAAATTTAATTAAGTAGGTTATTTTGTAAATATCTTTTTACCTGTCTTTTAAAAGTTTATAATCATTTTTTTTCATGTAACTCATTTTTATTTTATTTTCTCCTTTCCTTTCTACATATACTTGAATAGCCCTAGATATAGCCCCCTAATTAGTGTTAATAATATATTAACGGTGATGTGTGTCATTTTTATTTTATTTAATAATATTTAATGAATTAATAAGCGTATGGTTAATGAAATAATAATTAAAATACTAAATTTTGAAAACTTAGACGAAGTTAAATGTTTTTGGGTTCATCTAAATTTATTTTCGCAGGATACTCAAATTATTTAATTTTATTATTATTTTTATATATTTTTAATCTTTATTCTATTGGTCCAATCATATTTTATTTTCTTCTAATTGTTTTGTGATACTTATTTTTTAAAAACATACACTTTTGAAAACATATTTTCTCATACACAACAAAAATTTATTTTCAAAATTCAGAATTTAAAGTTAAATTCTAATAAAGATTCAAGAAATTAAAATATATAAATAAAATAAACACATACCAAATGCCTTCTATATTTAAAAAAGTGTGTGTTTTCTTAAAATTGAATCCCACCAAAATTAGTAAAAAATAGAATACGATGGGCTCGTGTAATGAAATAAATAAAAGAGTGAAAAAAATAAAATAAATTTAAGTTTTATGAAAAAATAAATTTAAATTTAAAACCACAAAAAGTTGAAGACATGTATTCCAAGTAGTTAATTTATTAAGATAAATACTTTATTTGGCAACGTATGTGTACCAAACACATTTTTTCGATGAAAATTTATTTTTAAAAATATAACCATATTTTAAAACATATGAATCAAAAAAGGCCTATAAGTTTCAACTTAGTTTGACTCTTTTATATTATTCCACCATTCAAAATATTTAAATCACAATTTTGGATGAATGTTAGAGTATTGACTATTATGTGTAATTAAATATAACTCATTTTTTGAAATTTGTAATAGTAACTATATTAGGTTATTTATATTGGTATTTTTTTATATAATTTAGAGATAATTTTAGAGTTCTGATAAAAAAAATATTTATATTAAGTTCTTTAAAATAGAGTTTAAAATATGGATTGAATAGATAATCTATTTAAAGGATCACTATTTATTATTTAAATATTTTTAAAAGATATTTATCAATATATGTATACTTTTGATTCGTTGAAATAAATGAAATAGTTAGAAAAATAATAAATAAAAAAACTTTTAAAATAGAGATAGAGATTGATAATGAGATATGAATTGATAATTTCAAATAGTATATTATTTTATCACATGAAATAAAGGTGGAGAATATGAATGTAAAGTGAATACTTGAGATTTTAAAAATACATATCAAACAAACAAATAAATAAACTTAGGCCTGAAATCTATTTTATTTTTAAAATTTTTATTATTTTTAAAAATTATAAGCGTAAAATTTTTATTACTCATGAGTAATTTTAAATTAATATTTTAAAAAACAATCTAACTTAGGTCCGTTTGATAGTATTATTTTTAAAAATAAATTTATTATTAAAAATAATAAGACTCATAAATTTAAAAATATTTAAAAATAATATAAATTTATTTGAATACAAGATTTTTTAAAAATAATACCTTAACAACAAAACAACTATTAATTTTTTAATTGAAAAATAAAACCGTAGCTTCCCCCTTCCCCCCCGTCTCGAACTTCGGGAATGTGATATAAAGATTTGAATCTTTCATGACGCTCTACGCAAATCTCAGCCATTCAGTAATGCAAGAGAGGAGAATGGACGTACCGTAATTTAACTTCTGTAAATTTCCCCGTGAAAGTTTGAGAATTACACCGAGTGAAGTGAAGTAGAGAGAGAGAGAGAGAGAGAGAGAGTGCGTGTGTCCAGTCTGGCGACAATGGTTGCTATTCTCACGCCATCGGCCATGCGATCCGGAGCACGGTGCGGAGTCAGAACATGCGTTTCCGATGATTTAACGGAACAGCCCCTATCCCCCCTTCGCACTCATTTCAACCCACCTTCATTAATCTCTCTGCCTGTAACCTCATTTTCTCCGACAGATTTGAATTTGATTTCAGATTCTCGGGGATTAATTCAAACAAAGCGGTTCCATTTGAACATTCGATTCGGTCGTGTAACAATCGCGTCCATGGGATTCGATTCTCTCCAACATGCTCTGTTTGTATCCCAACTAAACATCTGCAATCTGCTCTGCTCTGCTCCGTCGTCGATTCGTTTCTGCAATCCCGTACCCGATCGCCTGGTCTGATATTGTTTTCGTTATTTGATATTATTTTGAGATACGATAATTGTTTTCTGTAATCCATGCAATGTACGACAATTGCATTTGTTTATTGGGTTAGGGTTAGTGTTAGTTTGCAAGAATCACAATGGTCGAGAGAAATGGTTCCTCCTCCTCCTCCCTAGGCGCCATTATCCAGAAATCGCTGTTTTGTTTGTTCGCAGTGACATCCCTGGTGTTCACATTGTCTTGGTTCTTTGTATTGCGGTCCACGGGGGGCGACCGTCCTCGCCTCCTTGACCACAGCATGTTACCCAGTTCTAAACTCCTGTTTGCCTTCCCTGACGATGGGACTCCCCAACCCCCACGGAGTCAATTCAGCACTGAACCCACTAATGCCATTGTGGAAGAAGAAGAAGAAGGTCTACTACCCATGGGCGTGGGAGGAGGAGAAACCGATGCCTTGATTTGTGATCCGGTTGACAGGGTAGCAACAACACTCAAGGTCTTCATGTATGATTTGGCGCCCGAGTTTCATTTCCAGCTATTGGGCTGGAAACCCAGTAAGGGAGGAAGCGTTTGGCCAAACCTCGGAACCCAAATCCCCCCGCATTATCCGGGCGGGTTGAACTTGCAACACAGTATAGAGTATTGGCTCACCTTGGATCTCCTCCGTCCTTCGCGTGCTGGTAACGCTGTTCGAGTCTTCAACTCTAGCCAGGCTGATGTTATCTTTGTCCCGTTCTTCTCTTCTTTGAGCTATAACCAGTACTCCAAGGTGAGCCCACACGGGAAAAAGAATGTGAATAGTATGCTGCAGGAGAAGTTGGTCACTTTTCTGACGGCTCAAGAGGAGTGGAAGAGGTCCGGAGGGCGTGACCATGTCATTTTAGCCCACCATCCAAACAGCATGTTGGTTGCTAGGTCAATGCTGTGGCCGGCAATGTTTATACTTTCAGATTTTGGCAGATATCCCACCAATATAGCTAACGTCGATAAAGATGTCATTGCACCCTACAAACATGTTATCAAAACCTTTGTCAATGACTCATCAGGCTTTGATAGCCGCCCGACTCTGCTATACTTTCAAGGAGCCATATACAGGAAAGATGTAAGTACAACACACTTTTATGCATTATTATTTCGCAACAAAATTGTTAGTATGCCACTATACTTGCATATACATGGGCTGTTATTACGTATGCATTTATGAGTGTCATACCTCGGTTGCAAAATACCGGATGACATTGAGGTTCTAAATTATAGGTGATAGGCCACACACTCTCGTGTTCAGTATTTCTTTGTTCAATCCAACGGATTTGATGGATCTAGAAAACTAGAACTCGTAAGAGGATGAATGAAACGTACTAAACACTCTGGAAAAAGGCAGCGACCTACAGTGTTACTAGCCAGATACTTGGCTTTCCATGAAATGACAGTAAGACTACGGTCTGTCATTAGACATAAAACCACTTACAAGGCTGAAATTTATTGATTAAGAGATTTTGAAGGGTTAATTTCAAAGATAATTGGAACCGAGAGATATCATTTGACAGACAGGTTGACACTACTAGCCGCTCAAGACCAAAGTTCCTATGGGTTAGTGTTCAGAACGAGTAACTGCCTCTTGCTAATGTGGTTTAGCATTCTGCAGCAGAACCATAGCGAAACTAATAGTAGGCACTTTTGCAGAACCTACTGCATGCCCTTTGTTCTCTCATAACGTGGTTGCTGGTGTTATTCACGTGAAACCCTTTTTGCTCCCTGTAACTTCCATATTTATTGTTTTATTTCGGTGTTTCACTTGGTTTTTTCACCAGGGCTTTGCCTTTTCTTTTAGTGCATGGCATACATTATTATTTGGTCACGGAATATTCATCTCAGGGTGGCTTCATTCGGCAAGAATTATTTTACCTGCTGAAAGAAGAGAAAGACGTGCATTTTCAGTTTGGAAATGTTAAAAGTAATGGAATCCAAGAGGCTACCCAAGGTATGCAGCGCTCCAAATTCTGCCTGAACATAGCCGGCGACACTCCCTCCTCAAACCGCTTGTTCGATGCAGTCGCCAGCCACTGCGTCCCTGTCATCATCAGCGACGAGATCGAGCTCCCCTATGAGGATGTCCTTGATTATTCAGATTTCTGTTATTTTGTGCCAACCGCCGATGCACTCCAAAAAGGCTTCCTCATGGAATTCATTAGGAGTATCAGTGGGGAAGAATGGACTCAAAAGTGGGAAAGGTTGAAGGAAGTTGAGCATTTCTTTGAGTTTCAGTATCCGTCAAAGGAGGGTGACGCTGTGCAGATGATCTGGGAGGCTGTGGCACGCAAGGTTCCTCGATTTAAAATGAAGCTACACAGGTCTCAGCGATTCCCGCATTATGCTGTTCCTAGAGAAGCAGGCATCGCCGTAGGTGCCGTACCAATGCCAACCAATTTCCAGCATTAGGTGATTGGATTCATTGTTCTTTGAGGCTCTGCAGCCTTTGACATGGGAAGATGCAAATGGGGTTATGCTGCATGAGAAAGGTGAGAAGTTGAGTTCTCACTGCAGATTTTGAAACTAGCATACATATGTTCACATCTATTGGGAGAAGGGTAAAAAAACAAAAAACAAAAGGAATTTAGGCATTCTGCACGCAAATGCATGCTGAAATTGGTCCGGGTATGGCTTCAACAAAACTTCAGGTCTATTTTATTTTTTTTAATTTTTTTTGGTTTTTTTAACACTTGGGCCATTGAGAAGCCTATGTTTTAATCAATTATAGCTGCTTATTAGATGCTGTAAAGGCCCATATATATATATATATATATATATATATATATTATATATATATATATATATTCTGCCAGAAAAAAAAATGCTGCAGGCAAATTCCACTTGAAGGGATGACACAACTTTTGTTTCTTTGTTGAAAGTATTTGTTGAAACTCCACACACAAAAATCCCCTGTTCAAACAAAGCTTCCTCTGTTGGAAATAACATGAGATTTTATTTTATGAGATTTGTTTGGACAATACCTTGGTTTTCCTTCCAGAGAGCAGCAGCTAGCTTCTCAGATCCTCTCAATAAATAATATGAGTAGGCAGCCACGATTTTTTGGCAGTAGACCAAGATAATATTGGAACGCACTACGCCCTGGCTGAGAAGCTCCCAGGTGACACTATTCATCCCAGCATTCACGTTTGACTGCTACACTCTTTGCCGCGTTTGGCTTTACGTTATGTGCGAGATTTTACACTCTTTTTGATTTTATGGTAAGTGGCTTGATATCTGTATTTGGACATGTAAATAATATTTTAGGTACTGTTTGACAATTTTATTTTATTTTTTTTAAAATTATATCGAATACTTTTAAATTCATCATATCACTGTTTAAAAACAATTTTATTTTAAATAATTAAGGCATCGCTCCTTAACAATCCTGTTAACACATCGCCCCCTTAACTTTTTTTTTTTCTTCCTATACTTTTAAGTTTTAACATATCAGCATACTGTCAATCCGTTTAATTCATACGATTAAAAGTTAATTTATTTTTAAAATATTTTTAAAACACGGCTAATGTTGCACACCGGCTAAAACTATTTAAAAGTAAAAATAAATATATATATATATATAGCGAGAGCTATATTTTTAAAAGTAAAAATAAAAATAAAAATTAACCAAGGGCCAAATGCAATAGGTATGTGTGTAGAGAGATATATTTAATTGAGGAAAAAAATATAATAGTTATTTTTTAGGAAAAAATAAAAAATAAAAAAATTATTTTTACTTTTTGATAATACTATTTTATTATTTTTAATTTTATATTTTTTATATTTGAAATTAATTATCAAATTTTAAAAATAAAAATAAAAAACAGCTAAAACAAACTGACAAAAATGACATCTTTACCTAAATGTTTCATCATCAATATTTGTCACAACCTTATTTAGAAAGTAAGTTATATAAATAAAAATAGATAATGAAACACATTATTCTAATATAACAATCATTTGAAGATTTTTGAGTTTTAAATAAAAGCTGTGACAAAAATGTTGAAAATACTGGGTTATAAATATTTGTTACGTCATCAATCCAAATATTTAGGCTTAAGTAATAGCGGATTTTACCATCATCACGGATAATAGAGAGTAATAATATATGATTACTGACATAAACATATGATTTTATCATCATTTAGCTGCACATGGGTTGGGTATACCAAAGTTGGTCCCAGAACACACGGTGGCGCGCGCTCACGCGACGACCCCCTCCCCCATTCACACCTCAATTGCCAAAGGCCCTCTAATAAGGTGACTCTCTCTCTCTCTCTCTCTCTCTCTCTCTCTCACACACACACACACACACACACACACAACCACACAAACAATTTATAATCTCTCGCTAGGAGTAGAGGCTTCAGAATTCTCCAGCTGTTATATTTATGAACTCCCTTTCTAAATTTGCTTCATTCTTGGGTATTGCGGAACAGGGTCTGTTGGATTTTTATGTTCTGTTTCGTAGATTGCCTCGTAACTTCTACTCATAATCTCATGCATATCAAGTCACATTCAAAGCAAACGCAGATGTAAACTCTTATAACAATATTAAAACCAGTCACCTGAAGCAAGTTTTGAAAATTGAGGCATGCACCTGTTGGGACAGCAAGTGAGTCGCTGTATTCCTGACGATGGAACCCTTCATTTTCTTTAGCAGCATAATTGCACTCTTAGTTGTGCGTCAGACAGTTTTTAGTTGACTGAATTTCAGTAATGCATATTGCATATCAGGAATCCGAATATTCATTTGACAGGATTAGTTTTTTTTTTTTTTTTAAGTTTGCAGATAAGAGTTTAAAATGACAGGAGTGATACAAAAGTTCTTTGTTGCGTCAATGTTTATGTGGATAGCTCCAGTTGTGATTTTATGTGTTTTTAATAACAACTGGTTTCCTGGTATGTTTTTATTAATTGGTTTCACATTTTATAGGCATGCCTTTCCTCTGATAGATCTATTATTTACACATGCAACTGACAATTTAATAAAATTCTTGAAATTTTAATAGTGGAAATCTGTTGATTGTTGAAAGTTTTGTCAACCCATCAAAACTTTAATAAATCATTTTATGTTTTGCCTATAAATGAGTTATTATTTCTTTCTATGAAGGTGGAAAGTGTTTCTTTTCCGGTTTCCAGCAATGCCAAGCCATATTAAATAAAATAAAATAAAATCCCTTAATTTTTGTTAACATAAAATTCTATGTCCATTTATTGATTCTGTTTAAGATCCTGTCATTTTCTGTAACCTCAAACGTATAGGTATGTCAACCTAAACCTTTTAGGGGTAACATGAGATGATATTTTCAAAATATCAGTGTATAACTAACAACGTGAGCTGTTTTTCCTTATTTGTTATCATGTGTAGTTAAATGGAATTGGGGTTTTTCAAATGTTCTTGTAAATTATAACGTTACACGATAGTTTTATATCCTTATAAATGGCAGTGCATGTTAATCATTAAGGCTAAATTTTACCAATGTGGAGTGAAACAAAAAACACCTCTGGCTTACTAAACCCTGAGTCTAAGTGTTGGGGTTGACTATGCAGAACCAAATTGTGGAGAGCCAATTTGAGTTCTCTGATAGAAACCCTTTGGCCTAAATGGAGTAAAATCTACCAATTTTGAAATTGGATTATAGTTGGAGAAAGCACCTGATATTGCAGATTTAAGTCTACTTATCTTAGAAAGCACATCAACAATGATTTTCAAGCAATACATCAATTTTGATGGTCACTGCGAATTCCACTTTCTGAACTGTAGTAGTCATGTAAACTGCTATCCCACATCAAGGCTGTGAATTGTAATACATTCTTTGGTTGCCTTGAGTTTTAAGTGGGGATTGTGGCGTTGTTTGCCTGGAATCTTTATTTATTTTTGTAAGCATTTTGTTGGCATGGTTATGATGACATGATCAAATTTTGACTAGGCTTCTGATTTACTGAATTATTTAGTGTTGATGGGTGTTTGTCCTGTTAAGTAAAATACTATTTCTATAATAATTTATGTAATCTGATTTCTATGGTACAGGCGTAACTAGCATATCTGATTATTCTCTCAGACTGTTGAGCGGGTTCCTTGCTGTTATATCAGTTAATGTGGTAATTGCGTTCTACATATGTTTGGCAATGAAGGAACCCATTGATAAGCACGTACCTGACCCTACTTTTCTCGCTGAGGCCAAGGCCAGTGTAAAAAGGCTTACTCAGGTTGAAGCCACTGAATCTTCTCAAAAACGTCAGAAACATGGGTAGGTTATTGCTGAGCTCAACGTGAAGTTGTCCCGTTTCTAGTCACCATGAAGAACAGAACTGTGTTGACAAATCAATCTAGGCACATGATTTTGACAAACTGAGTTAAGTTGTATTCAACCTCATCATGTTTGATGTACATTCATGTTTCATTAGTTGTTTATGTCTAAGAGCACGTGTCTTATGCATGAGTTTCAGAATAATTTCTTAATGGAAAATTGTTTCCCTTTTTACAATTTTATAGAAAATTTTGGAAAAGAGAATTGCAGAGCATTTTTGTCAATATCTGGTCATGGGTTTTGTTGCTCAGAGAGAGGGCTAGTATAGGGTTCAACTTTGAACTACTTTAGACATCTTTTTTGGCTTTCATTTTCTGATGTGACAAGTTCCTAGATAAATTTTTATAGTTTAAAATCATCATTCCTTTTGGTTAAGTTTGTCAAGTTCAATCTTTCAGAGTTCTATGGAATCAAATGTTAGATATCAAAGTTATATTACTAGTTATATCAAAGTTTGTCAAGTTGGATTGATAAGCAATCCAAATGCCCTTTTACTAGTGTTCCATCTGGGTCATGGGTTTTGTTGCTCATAGAGGGCTAGTGAACTATAGGGTTCAACTTTGAACTACTTTAGAAATCGTTTTTGGCTTTCATTTTCTGATGTGACAAGTTCTTTTATATTTTAAAATCATCATTCTTATTGGTTTAGTTAATCAAATATCAGTCAACTTCAATCTTTCAGAGTTTTATCGAATCAAATGTTAGATATCAATTACTATCGATAAATATACCAAATGCCGTTTTACTAGTGTTCCATTGCATGACGGCATTTATCAATCGGTTCACATTTATTTACAATTGAATTACTATTGAATGACCTGGTCCCATTATTTATGAAGCAGGTCCAGACCCAATGGGTGTAGACCTCGTTTGACTACAAGCCCAATCACATGGATTCAATTTATCAATTTGTCAATTGACTCAATTCCACCCAGTAGACAACTTCTCAGCCTTAGAACTGTTTCAACGTTTAAATTCCATCCCATTCCCATCCTATTCCTCTATTTACCGATGGAAAGGTTCAAATCTTTTTAGTGCAACTCATGAGAGTTTAAAATTAGGGGGAGGAGGAGAGTGTTTCCTATTAATATTTATAATTTACAGGCAAGAATTTAAGGTTGGTCCTGTCCTTCGTAACTTAAAGCGATTGCTTGAGACTCAAATTTTGAGTTAACTTGAGGCGTTCTGAAATTTGTTTTATATAAGATGATAAAAATATGATAACCAAAGGGAAAAAAATATAAAATGTATAGGGTTTTATTTTAAGATTCTATTTAGGATCTCCCAACCCCAAGACCGGCCTTGCAAGAATAATAAATCATTATTTTTTAATCATTTTCTCTTCAACAATAAGTCCAAGTAATACATGTGTCAAGAAATTAGACTATAAAAGTTTGTAAGTTTTCTGGTTTTTCTAGCCTAGAACATAAGTGGGTTAAGAGCAAAGAGATGTCAAAGAATTTTGTTCGTCCTTCACTTACAAATAGAGTCGGTTCCAGGGGAATAGGGCATCAAACAAGGCACCAAACAGTCGTCTAGGTACTTCCCAACCTTTCGGTTCGGTCCTGTGCTGCTGGGAATGGGAATGGATAGGTATCCAATCGACGTATACTGTGGAGAACTCTACTAGTAAAAGACCTACTTGCATCTTAGAGAGGAACATGCATTGTGATAATAAAGATGAGTGGGTATTGAGGATACGCATGAATTTAAGAGGTGTCATTCAAAGCTGTGGGATCAACATAAAAAAATCAGTATATAAGGAGGACCTCAACTGAGATCCATATATCTCTATTGCACATATGATGAGACTGAAGTGAAAGTGATGTGTGTGGCATTGACCGACTCCAATAATTAATATGAGAAACTTAAATTGTATTGAATAGGTTAGCCCTACAGACCTCGTGGCCTCGGGGTGATCCACCACGTGCCGTCAATGAAATCCAATCAGTGTGCTGATGTGGTGTCTCGCCTCTTAGCAGGGTTATGCTGCTTAATCAATCAATTGCTTAGCTCTTGCAATGTGGTCCCTTTATATGCCTCATGGGGCAGGGAAAAATGAATGGAAAGAGGCGTACTCATGAGAATCATAACACCATCTAATTATGGGGTGGGCTGGCTTGCATGCCAGCCCTGCACCGCTTTAGGTTGACATTCGAAGTTATGACATAAATTATAACAGTTCGGTGCCCAGAGGGCATTTGAGTTTTGTAATTTTTTTCAGTGCTTGAAAATAACACATAAGCTCAACAGTCAACGGTTACTAAACATATGTTAATGTGATTTTGTTTCTTGCTCTACTCTTTCACATGTTAATGTGTTACCTTAATTAGGATTTACAGCAATCTGTGTTTTGGCAGTCCCTCACTGTGTATTTCTTCAATGGCCTAATTAAGAGCATAATGCTAAATTAAATCTTCACTAGGTACAATCATGGCTGTTACAATATAAATACATAAAACTATTTTACTAAGAAATAACATTTTTGGATGTAAGGGTTTTACAATGATTTTCATCATCGATCTTAATCAAAAAAAAAAAAAAAAACTCGTGGGATTTAAGGTTCATTTAAGTGATGATCAGTTAAACGTGGGATTCATAATTCACAGGTGAATCTCAATAATCTTCATTGAGTGATGATCAGTTGTATCACACATTATAGAGATTTTGCCACCAAAAAGTCACCCCAACCAATAAGGCAATAACAATAACTTCTCACTACAATAAAAGTGATGTATAAATTTTTCCAGAAAAAAATTATTGATTTAAACACACACATATACGTTCTAAATGTTCTATATGATAAAATATAAAACCTATAACTACTAGTTAGTATTTTATATTTTATCGTCTAAAAATATTAAATTTTGCTGTCTTAAAAGCTATTGGGTAAAACAATAAATGATAATTATTGTTTGACCAACCCTAATTTGGGATAGGTTTTGTACAACGTCTCAAGCCCTCAAGCCATATAAGTAACGCCGCCACCTTTTTACCCAACACGCATTAGTTATATTGGAAACTCTTTGGTAGGTTTATTTTTTGCAAAATGCATGTAAATTATCTTGGTATTTTTTTCCCCCATATTGAAACTAATAGTTCCCTTGAATTTTTTTTCTTATTTAACCATCAAATTGCAAAGAATAATGGTAACAAGGTTGGCACCAACGCCTTGCCTGTTCCAATCACACCGGCCCAAAGCACTCAAGTTGTTGCCCTCCACCATCAACCATCACCGTCGATGATGCAGAGGACGGTGATGGAAGAGGCGTACGTGCGGCGGCAGTGGAAGACGATCGAGTACGTCGAGGAAGGAAGTAGCGGCAGTGGTATGGGTGGCAATGTTATGGAGTAGGATTCACCAGAGGAGGAGGAGGTGGAAAGGTCGACGTCACCAGCAGCAAAGGAAAAAGCAAAGCACTATATCAATCGAGGAAGGTCATCCATGCATGGCGGCGTGCGATTGGAACGAAGAGAAAAAAAAATTTTTATTAAATACCCAATAAATTTATCTAGCCTATTATATTATTTGAGGTTAAAAAAATTAATTATTTTTTTCAAAAATAATATTTTTAATTAAATTTTAACTAAACAAACATTAGCTATTTCTCTTAAAATGAATAAGACAGGTGAATAGACCCTAAACCAAATTATATATATAGGCTTAAGTTTTAGTCAAGATGCACATTCAAGTTATCAAAAGGCCCATCGGGATCAGACTACTGACCCCAACATTTCACCACACCAAACAATTTTTATAAGTGAATTATTATTATTATTATTATTTGCTTAATCCTGACCCCAACAACCTCAATCTCTCTGTTCAAACAAAAGCCTGATGTAGCTTGATTAAAAGACAAAAGAAAAACAAAAACAAAAAACGAATTAATTACACCTTTCATGTCATCACACTAGTAAAAAGAAATAGGAAAAGTTTTTATTTTTTATTTTGTTTGTAAGCGCTGACTTGAACTGTATTAAATCTTTTGCTGTCGTCATTTACGAGATGTTTCATGTCCGCTAACTAGGTGGTTAAATTTACTGGTGCAAAGGGACCCAAAGAAGCCAGCTCTGAAGAACAGTAGCAGATGGCCGGACAAAACTAAAAGACAAGGAAGTAGAGAAGCAAGCGCTGACTTGAACTGTATTTAATCTTTTGCTGTTATCGTATTTACTAGTACTATACCATAGATGTTTGTTTCATTTCATGTCCCCTAACTAGTACGTTGGTTTAATTTACTGGTGCAGACTGCAAAGGGACCGACCCTAAAGAGCAGTACGTAGCAGATGGACAAAAGTCAGCTAAAACAAATTCCATATGGCTTTTGTTGTGTTTAATAAGTACTTGAAAGAGAAATTAATATTCATTGAAAATATAGCGACACCACACCGGCCCCCACCGGGAAAATTATCTATCCATAACCCCCCCCCCCCCCCCCCTCCCACTCATTACATATGCAATATAATATATATATATATATATATATATATAATATAAACCTCTCTGCTTCAAATAAATAAAAACACTGTTAGTTACATGAGACGTGATGAGAACATAAAATCACATTATTATTATTATTTGTGCTTTATTAACTACTTACATTCATGTTTATATATATTTGTTCCAATAAGAAAGAGTTGGTCCTCGTGTTATAGAAAGTAGAACCACCTCAGATGAATATGATCATGATAGTGCGTCTGAATTTCATATATTCAACGCTAAAAAGCTAATATAATTGAGCCGCGGCGGGGACCCGCAATAACATGGATAATGTCACGCTCCTGTGAAAACTCGGCAACACTTTGCATTTTTTGGCTACGTGAAAGTGAACTGTCGCAAATTGTCAAAGAGGATCACATGCCATAAGGAGTAAACTGAGGGAACCCCTTTTGTTGCAAGACTTTCGTGACCCTCTTCTCTTTTCTATGATCTGTATTAACAAACACCCGAAATTTATATTAATCGGTGTGTGTGTGTATATATGAGAATATACACACATATATACAGGCGTTCGTCTTTATTTTCAAAAATTAAAATGGAAACATTTTTACGTGTAACTGCATCACTATTTATTTTTGCATGCTTAGTAGTATGCACTGTACCACACTATGATTTTAAATGGAAACAAGACTCGAGGACGGGTTTTGGAATAACAATTTGTCCCCATTCCACTTACCCATTTGCCCCATTTTTTTCAGTAATTAATGATTAATGGTGTAAATATAAAGATAATAGGTGGTGCTATTAAGGTTTAGTTTGTTAATAAAATCTGGAATATGGGTCGGTGGATGAGTATGCAATTACCCTATTCTTTACCCGATTCCTACTCGTACGAGTTATATATAGATATGTATAACTAAACCATCCATGAATAAATCATCGTATACTCCATTTTGTTTAACATGTAAAAAAGATATTCGAGCAGTCGAGCACGATAGTATTTTTAATACTACAATATGTTGCCTAAAAAACAAAAATATTTAACTAAAAATACCTAGCTAATAAACTATTCGTTGCCTCTAAATATATTAACCAATATAATATATAGGAGTTATGTTTAAACTTTAAAGTAGGGCAACCCGGCGCGACCATGCAAGGCCACCCCTAAATGTGTTGTATAGTGACTGCAACTCTGTTCAATGTCCTTTAATATGGGTCAGATATTAAAGTAGTAACTGTCGCGATCCATTGGCAGTGGAAATATTAAATATGATAGAAATTACTTCATATATATATATATATATATATATATATATATATATATATATATGTACGTATATTGTTTTACATGAAACTAGTAGATACCCACGTGGGGCCAATACTACTTCAAACCCAAAAGTTGTACTACTAGATCATGTGAATCACTTCGCCTGAGAGCTAAACCATTGAGTGCGGCCTAGACAACGCATGTAAGCTACAGAAAATAGTAACTTGTAGTTGTTCGGATACAGAATTCATATTCAGGAATGTCTAGATAGAATCTTAGGATTATTAGATTACATTCCCGACTTTTTTTGGAAACCCAATTTCATCAGAAGCGCTAGGAAGACAAAAACCCCCCATTTTTATTAGTTCCTACACGCTAGCCACTTAATTTTAAAATAAGACATAACATACGGACGAAGAAGAAGGCAATCAATATGCAGAACTTTTGTTTTTTTTTTTAATTTTATTAGAACATTTCTGGAAGGTCTTCTACTTGGATTTTGTATCAGAACATATCCATAAGTTCTTCTACTTGTGTCACGCCCGTTTCATCCAAGAGCCATTTCTCCAGAAACGTCAATGGGGGAGCATCATGATCCTCTGGCAATCTTGGCTTCCTCTCACCCAGCAAATCGTCACCCTTCTCATCAGCCTTGCCCCAGCTGCCAATGCAGTTCAAGTTGTCATCGAATGAGAGAATTGCCTCAAACTCTTCGTGACCAATTTGGCTGCAGCCACCTCCACTGCCATCCGCGTACTCCGGCTTGGGAGATCGAAAGCACCGAAGAGAAGAATCGTTTGTGATGTTGTCACAGAAACTGCTTTTGGGGTTGGGCAGAGGCTTCTCTTGGGTAGGCTTTGGGGAAGTTCTCATCCAACCCTCCAGGAGCCGAGAAATGTTTTCAGTGCTTGAAGCATATGTAGTGGTCGGTGTCAGTGTTGATGAAACGACATTCGGATGGGTGTTGAAGCCCAAGTTTTTTCTTGGATCTATGAAGCTTTTGGAGTAGTTTTTGAGCTTCTTCTTCAGATGGGTGTTCCAGTAGTTTTTTATGTCGTTGTCTGTTCTCTGCGGGAGGTAGGAGGCTATGGCTGCCCATCTGAAAGCATTCAAAAGTGCGTGACAAAGAGAATGCAGGAAAATAAAGAAAAAGACAAGAACAAGAAACGATAAAATCTTTTGCTTTCTTAATTTAATCGAGTGCTAGAATAATAAGTTTTTTTTCCCAAATTAAGAAAAGAATATGGTAGACGTGGAAATTACTTGTTACCCAATAAAGCTTGCAGGTGGATGATCATTCCTTCCTCGTGAGAGGTGAAGTTGCCCCGCTTAATTCCTGGTCTGAGGTAATTAGTCCATCTCAGCCTGCAACTTTTGCTGCATCTCAGCAGCCCTTATATTTGAAAAATCATGTTAAAAAATCCATACCATTAATTCCATCAGTTTGATTGAATTTATATATTTATAGATAGGTCTATATATTCAAACCAAAACATATGAGGAAATTAAATTTAAAATTTAAAATTACGAGTATCAAACTTTTTACTTGTAGGAATGAAACAAAGCTAGAAGGCAAATCAAAACATATACGAAATGTATCAATGTTTACATGGATCAAACTATAAGTTTCAGAACCCGATGGGATTCCAGTTCTGGTGTTCTGGCCATGGAAAATCTTTTGTGTGTGAAAATTATAACCAGTGATGAAACGGGAAACGAAGGTGGAAGTATAGGGTGGATTGATATGAATAACTCACCAGTGTTAGTAGGCACAGATCTCCAGTTTCCAGGACCATGCTCTCGGATGTAGGAGACTAATATGATGTCCTCTTCGGGGGTCCATGGCCCCTTCTTGATCCCCACTTTATCGCAGCATGGAGGTCTCCCCATATAGCCCACTTCCCACAGAGACAAACTCTGGCTCTCACTTTCTCTGCTCTCCAAGTTTCTGTGAGCCTATCAAACAGTTGTATGAACTTGCACGGATGTCTTATACATACATGTAAACGGAGAGACACACAGAGAGGGTGAGAAAGCTCCTTTTCACCAATTGATCCAACCCTGCTGACTCACTGACCTTTTTGTTACTTTGCATTAAATAGTAGATCTAGGCTCCACAAAGTCGGAACGAAAAATTGAATTTCTTTCTCTTCACTTTCCCTTCTGAGTCACGTGCTATTATATATATATATATATATATATATGCAGGATATTTAAACATTTTGATTATGTTGTTGCCGCACTCTTTAATCACTCTCTTTGCTTAAATTGTTGAGGTTAATTATTACGTGTTCAATTAATTAAGCTTTAATATCAAATGACTCAGTTTATATATATATATATAGTTATGAGGTCACCCTTTTGTCATAATAATATTTAATTTGAACAGATTAAATTTTCATTATAGTAAATTAATTATAATGAAATTAAAATCTAATCTAAATTATTGATTATAAGATCTAACAATATCACATTCTTCTTATATAAAAACTCCATATATATATATATATACGTATATATATATATATAGGCGGCTTCTTGAGTGTTCACACTTCACAATGACCGAGCTGCTGCAAGCTGCTGCTGGGCATAACAATCCACCCAACTAATTATCAAGTCGATAAATATAACTAACTAAGCCTGACAACTACGTCGAGCTCTACGCATGCTAGCGTTGATTTTTATTTTATTTGTTCTCTTGTCTAGAAATACCAACCAATACTAAGATTGCGGCAACACAAATAAAAAATAGACTTTATAATTTTTTTAAACTAAATTGCAATAATTTCCCTTCAAATCATTTTTTAAATTATAATTTCTATTTTATTGTAATTAAATTTTAAATTATAATTTTATTGTATTATCGAATATGCCTTTATAAATAATTTATTTTAAAACAAATATTCATGCATATAAGTAAATTACATTAAATTTAAATATATAATTTACATAATAAATACTTTTTTTAAATAACTCAGTTGACACTTCTTCAGCTTGTAGACTACCCCCTTCCGACATTAGTAAATAATAAATTATTGAAAAGGAAATCAATATCTCATAATAATAATAATTTAAAGGATAATAAATATGAAAATATCTTTTTTTAATTAATTCATTCTTTCACTCTCAAATGAGTTTTTTTAAATGTTATTTAAATATTAATAATAAATTCATATAATCTTTTAATATATTAATGTGAAAACATTGTGTTAGTATTCATGCAACCTTGCTCTTACAAAATTTTAAATATTAATAATAAATTCATATAATCTTTTAATATATTAATGTGAAAACATTGTGTTAGTATTCATGCAACCTTTACATTCATGACATCTTGTAAATTATATTGATAGTCATCCAATTTTAACATGCATTCTTGATAGGTCACAGAACATTTTAATTATCGATAATCATTATTAAATTTTGTAAATTATTTTTCAATAAACTTTTTGTTGAATTTTAAAATGAATGTAAATATAAACTTATTGTAAGATAATAAAATATTTTTATATGAAATCCTGAGTGTTTTATAAATGAAAATATTTAAAAAAATTAATAAAATTAAAAAATTAAAAAATTTTAAATCCTAAGCGTTTTCATTCTTGCCTTTATATTCTGTTGCATTGTGATCATGCAAAATTCTTAAAAATTATTAAATAAATAACTATTTATTTAAAAGGAAACCTTTTCAAGAAAAATATCGTCCTATTTAAAATACCAGGCGACTTTGATATTAGAAGATTTTACAGTTTATTAGTGCACATTGCAAGTTGCAACCAGAAGTATTTAAAATTTCAATCAAAAACTCCTACTAAGAGAGAAATAACAATAAAAGAGAAGATATTTGCAATAACTCTAAAATGTAACAAACTCCACATCAGGTTTTAGAGTTAAGCTAGAGAACTCTGCTATTAGATCAATGGCGGGAAACATGGGTTTAACGATAGATATTTATTTCCATATATATTCAAACAAGTTCGGGGGTTAAAAATACAAGGCTAGGAAGTCAATGATAGATAAAGTAGCTCGATTTTGTGGATCTTTACAGGGTGAGTAAAGGGAAAATGACAAAGTTATCGACTATTAATAAAGGACATAACAAACTCTAATATGATAAGAAGTGTTTTTGATGATCAGTAACACTGAAGTGAAGTAGATTTAACAAGCAAGCGAAGGCTAATTCATTGCATGCAAGGTGTCTTCTTCAGATTCTTGTATCATCTTAATGTTCTTTATTTTCATGGTTATATGGTTGATATGATATTATCAATTATAACTTCTCAAATAAAATAATTATTCTTATTTTTCGACTTTACGCAGCACCGATCGGTTGGAACTTGGCAGCAACTTCATCACCTCCATACGTTGATTTATATGCCATCAGCATTTCAGTTGCTTTGATTTGTTTATTTGTTTCAATCATCCCAAAAACTTCAGCTCCATATATGCCTTCACATACGGACTGCTCCAGAAATAGTAGTCACAGAAATTTTGATGGGCTAAATTTGATTGCAGTGCCTCTTCCGGCAGGTTCTGTTTTGGGAAATCGAATTCCTACCTCTACTGTATTGAACTCTCAGAGATGGAGATTCTCTGGGAAATCGAAAACCGAAATATATCCTCAAACACAAGCATGCGTCATCAAAAAGTTTCAAGTGCTCATGAGCTTTATTCTGCGCCAGTTGATCCTTGGCACGAAGGCCCCCATAGCATCCACGATTCCGCTGGCTAACCAATGACGCTCCCTCCCTCTAGTGTTGTACTACAGAGGGAAGAAGCCATGAAATTTTCAAGTTACCTGGTCTGCAAATTCGAATAGTACAATACTGCATCTTTAAATTCCTCAGTCTTCCCTCAAGCTTAAATCTCTCCATTTGTCAAGCTAATATTGAATCCTCCATACAAAGTTCATTGTATTTCTATAACACCTCGATGAATTAGCGAAGTGTAAATGTGGCAATTGAAAAATGCTTTCACTACAACAATCAGATCTTATTACAACTACACAGGAATTGGGGATAAATAATCGATCTGTTTCAGCTTTCAAAAGTCACGGGAAAATAGTAATGGAGTAGCGTGCAGAATTCACCATGTAAATCTGCAACTATTTCATATAGTGTAAAGGTGAATGGAGAAAGCAACATTAGTATTTACAGCCAGATCTAAAATAATCAAAGCGACACACGCTGTACTGGACTATCTTGAAGTTTCTGTTCTAGTAATTCATCAGTGAGAAAGTTACAAAAGATGGTTGGGATAATACACGTCAACATTCCATTAAGTGTGGAATCTTGCCTCCTCCACATTGCATTACTAATTCTCAGCCTGATGTAATTAATCACTCGAGAAGAAGCTGGAATCAAAACATCATCAAATTAGTGGATATCCCAACAACAAAAGGCTCCATTAACAACCGAGTCAAGAAGTAAAACGTAACACCCAGGGCAATAGAAATAGGAAGGGCAGGCAGAGCTCGACGGCACACAGACAACAAGATAAGAGTGCACCCAAGTCCAGATATAATTGCAAGGTAACAGGCATAGACGGTCATCAGATCATACATTGCAGCTCTGCCCACAAGAACACTGTAGAAAATGAAGTCCCCAAGACCGAGTTTTATACCGCGATCAATTTCTATCAAGGTTTCCGCTTCCTCCCTCCTACTGTGTCCCCTCGCACGTTCAAGATCCATCATCTCAACAAGAGGAGACATTTCTTCATCAATGAAAATTTCAGACTCCCTACTGGCGACTTCCCTTGCCCGATCAGGAGCAACCACTGTAGAGTAATCAGAGCTCCTGCCACTAGATGAATGCCTGTTCGAGGAAGTACCCACCAGTGGGTACGTTTCTTGCTCCTCTCTGGAACTGTCACTATCTTCCAGACCATCATTTCCAACTTCAACAGCAGAGTACCCAGAATTGAACCCATTTTCGTTGCTTCTTGAAACTTGCTGAAGCTCAAGGGAGCCAGATTCAGTTGTCGCAGCCCCAAGAACCAAAAATCCTAAAATAGGTCCTCTCCCCCTAGCATTTGGAAGAAGTGTCGGACGAGATTCATAAACCAGAGCTGGAAGCTCCTCGGACCTGCTCGAGGCCAGCTCAACCAGTATCTTCAGAGGCCCACCAGGGGCCAACACGGCAACCAAATCATACAAAGCCAATGCCACAAGCGCAATCCAAGTAGTCCACTCAGGCAATTTGGTGAACCAAGCCGCCACAATGATCCCCAGAACAACCATATACAATTGCCTGATGAAAATAGGAATCCCACCCCCAAAAATAGCAAGAACACCCACCGCAGTGAAATTGAATAGCAACACGGCACAGGTAATCAAATCAACGGGTATGGAGAAGTGCTGAATTACCGACAGGAAGATCGGACCGCCGAGCCCAGCAAGCACAAAAAATGCCGAGAATCGCATGTAGTTCTTGAGGAAATTGGTGAAGTTGTAGTAATAGAGGACCACCAAGAGGAAGGTGACCGCGGCCAGGAGGACGACGAAGACCAGGGCGTTGAGGAGGGCGCCCTCGAGCTTCTCGGCGGCAGTGTCGGATGGGTTCTCGAGGTAGACCAGATTGGCAGCGGTGCGTATGGGCGGCGCGGCGGCGAGACGGGAATTGGAGGGAGGTGACAAGGCGTAGACTATGAGGACAACAAGGAACATGCAGATGGAGACCGGGGACATCACGCCCATGATTTCGACGCCGATCAAAGAGAGGATGCTGCTATCGTCCATAGTGGCGCGACGCGGCGGAGGACGGCGGTGGCGTTAATGCTTTAGTTGAAGAGTTTCATCGAACAGGTGGTGTGCAATGAATGGGAAAGCGCAGAGACGACCTGAGATCGGAGCGAGTGATCGACCAAGGGGGCATCAGAGGTGAGAGGTGTCTGGATTGGATTTGGATTGATGAATAGGGAGGGATCTGTTAAGAATGATGATTTGAAGAGTAGGGCGTTTGGGCATCTAGTTCAAGAATAAAAATTAAAATAATTTTTTTATAAAAACCTAATATAATAAACTCAGGTCTAAAATCTAAATTTAGTTTGGTGGAGTTTCATGTTAGATTGTTTATCTTCTATATACTAAGAAAAATATCAAAAAAGAAAAACGCCTTAGCTGAAAATCCATAATATTATAACATAATTGACCGACTAAATAAAGATGTTTTTAGGACAAATATAACCAAACATATAACAAAAGCTTAAAACATATTTTAAAAATCTAACTTCAAATTTTAAGTTTAACTTAAACTAAAGTCAAAGCATTTGAGCATTTTCATCCGAAACTATCTTTATTTTATAAAGAGTTTTTTACGTGGGTTGATGTAAGTACCTTTTATAATTTCAACTCTAAAATTACTATATGTTCTTTTATTATGATTAAAATAATACTTTCTTTATTTTATTTTAATTTATTCTTAACTTTTTTTATTCCCTTCTTTTCTATTTTATTTCTTGTGTTCAAGATACACCTAAAAAATGTCACTATTCAAATGTAGAGATAAATGATCAAAAATGTCTTTCTAAAATATAACATTATATTTATGAAAATAAAGGATTCACTTTTTGGGTTTAAAGCAGCCATACCGCCCTTTGTCGTTCTACATTATGTTTGTACTTGAAAGGTCCAATGGATCTGGCCTACTGAGAAATCATATTGAACTGAAATTTTAAAGTAGGACAACAAAACCCACAAATAATTGTTGCAGCAAATTTTATACAATCTCATGTAACAGTTTAAAATACAAAAAAAAAAAAAAAAAAAAAAAACTTAACTTGCAGATTACAAATCACACTTTCACGACAATATGACCAAATCCCATTCCTACATCGGCGATTTGGAGTTCCCTCATAACACCCAAATCACCCAAATCCTTTTCCATGTAGCTCAACCACACAAGCACCAATAAGAACCCGACAAAGAAACGTCGCCCATGCATTGTCACGTTGGAAAGAAACAGCTCCAAGGCCCTGCGGCTTCTATCAACCAATTGAAAGCGTTGGAAAGAAACTGGTATGAGTCTCTGTGATGCACTTGACCAATTTGAAAACGTAGATACACACGTATTCGCACTTGCAGCAAGCATATCATGCAAAAGGATTTCCTCCAACAGAGGCAACGGGGCTTTGCGTTGGTACTCCCCTGCAGAGATGGTGAGCTTGTAAATCATAAAACCGACAAGAATCATTAATACCACATACATACATAAATAAAATTAACAATAGTTATTTTAAAAGCCGAAGAATGAGAAGGGATTGAATTAAAGATCTTATAACTAGAAATTCCTCAAAGGAAGGATCCTAGCATGAACTTAAATAGGACATCTTAACACCCTTTTCCATGGGATTGCATGTACTTTTTCATCAATTCTTTAAATAAATAGGAAGTACAGGATCGAAGTTAAAAACATCTACAAGTGAAAAGGACTCACTGCAACTGAGAGGCTGGTGTTTGCCCTGCCATGTATGTCATGCCACCTGCAGAATGCAAATCAGATTGCAGGAAAAGAAGAATGATTTACACAGGATATGGGCTTCAATATGGAACAATTGGACCAAAAAAACCTACCCTGCGTAGGTGAAACATAAGGTGGTACCGGAATTTCAGGAAACCATGGCTGATTCACCCCTCCAGGGAAGGAAGAAGACGTTTGAGCTTTCGGCAGTGCAGATTGGAGAGAGCTCATATTTAAGAACTACAGTTAAAAATAAACCAAAAACATATATTATGCAAAATATTCACATCCATAGCATTACAAAATGGTGAGAATTTTTTTAAATTAGTCGAAAACATAATTTCTATTAAAGGTAAAGCAAAAACACAATTTATATTAAAAATAAACCAAAAATATATATTATCAAATATAAGTACATTCATAATAGCCAGAAATCTATATTTCACAAAATTTCAATTATATATCGAAAACATAATTTATATTATTTTGTAAAATGTTCATGTCTGTCAGTGTCTAGTAGCTATAAAATGTCTGCAAAAAAACGTGTTTCTTGTAAAATGACAGCAATAAAATTAGCAAGAAAAATGGGGCGAAAACTAAGAAAATAATCCTAAATATCATCAATTTAGAAGCCAAAAAAAAAAAACTAGAGTCCATTGATCGAAAAGAACACTGAGACTGGTATACAAGGAGTCAACTGGACTTAGTGAAACAAAGTTTCTGCGAGCAAAGCAAAATCACGCAACGGATTGGAAATAAGTTGGCTGATTCCTAAAGAAGTCCAATGGTTCCCTAAAAAGGGTAAACTGGTCCTGGACAACACTTGCAAGAATATGATCTTTAGAGCAATAACGTAACCATTGTAATAATAATAAGGCCATTTGAATAAAAAAAAAGTAGAATGATTGTGCAACAAAAGCCAAATTTTCTTTGACTACAAAAATCTCACTCCAAAAATTTACATCAAAAATTCAAAGAATCAACATATAAAAAAACTACTTCAAATTTACATCAAGAATTCAAAGAATCAACAGACTATATCTCTCTTGTTAATACTTTGTTGTAAAACCCAAATATTTTTTGAGATTGTTATATTTGCTCAAACTAGATTAGTTAATTATTGTTTACCAGTGAAAAATGAATTGTAGAGGCCATTTATTAATCCCAACAAAGATGCTCTTGAATTGCTGAGGTCATTATTGATGAGGTCGACTTTAGTGTGATGTGAGATAAAATGGAAGATTGTTTTAGAAGGGAGCGTTTATTCATCCCAACAAAGGGAGTATTTAGTAAGATGGTATTATTTTTAAAAACAGAATTATTTTTAAAAATAATAGGCTTAGTACATTTAAAATTATTTATGAGTTATAAAACTCATTTGAGCTTACAGTTTTTAAAAATAATTCTGTTTTAAAAAATAAAAATAAAAAATAAGTTCGCCAAGCGTAACCTTAAAGAAAAACTTGATGAATCTAAAGGCAGAGTGTCACATCATGGTGAAATGAGAAAATAAAGAGAACTATTACAAATAAACAAATGTGTTATAGAAGTCTCGGCAAAGATAGAGATACAATAAATTTTGAGTAAAAACAAAAGACCAAGAAAATTGTGCAGGAGACTCAAGCAAACGAAAAGGAATAGAGATTTAGATATTGTGAAGTGTAGTAAGGATACAATATTTTAGTGAAAAATATCAATATTAAAGAAAATTAGAAGGAACATTCTAACTACCTCTTTAATGGCCATTGTGTTCACGATATTGGTAATATGAATATACTACCAAAAGATTTAAATCATGATTTACTATAAATGACAAGGTCATATGAAATTAAAGAGATCTTACGCCATATAAAGATTAAAAAACCGATAGGCCAGGATGCAATCCTTATCCAGAGATTCAATAATTGAAAAAAATATCTAACAAGATTTGACATAGTAATGAAATGCTTGATGAATGAATGAAAAATACCTTGATACCTTTTTAAATAAATATATATATATATAAAAAAAATTAGCATACAAAATACTCAAATGGTAGGAAAATAAAACTATACTAAAAGTTCTAAGAGAAATTTATTAAGCATCATTTAAAAGTTTATGTTAAAATTAAAGAAAACTAATTTGGTTTCGTGCCTGTAAGATCCGAAAGTGATTCATATATTAAGAAGACTTCTTAATATGTCTAGAATGACAAAAAAGATCTACCCATGATCTTAAAATTAGGAAAAAGCCTATAACAGATAACCTAGAGATATGCTTTGGTGGGTTTTGAAAAAGAAACATATCTTATCATATACGTGAGTTTAGTAAAGGGTGTATATATATATATATGCTAGAAGAGCCCCAAGGCGTCAATTTGCTAATATCCGTCTCAATCCTTAGCACTCGCTTGCTAATAGATATGTCATTTGTAGGCGGTAATTTGATGGCTTAGAGGATTAAGAAAAAAAATATGGTTCATTTGTCTAGTTCGGAAGTTGAATATCGTACTCTTCATTATATTATTACAGAGCTTACTATTCTTTTGCGAGACCCGAATTATGGCCCTCAAAAGTCGATGCTCTTTTGTGATAACACATCAAAAAAGAATAGTAAGTTGCAATCAAAAATATGTAATAATCGACATGATTAAACAAAACATATTGAACTTGACATGAATCACATCAAGAATAATTTAAATTCCATTATAATAGAAATTTCCTAAATTAAGAAAGTGAATCAACTATGATTTCTATTAATATCACAGATAGCTTTGTTATTAAATTTTCTTATGCTAATGAGCACAACTAATTGGTAAAATGAAAAGTGCAAAGCAACACAACCATATTTGTATAATAGCAGGAAAAAATGTATTTCCTAGCAAAGTAAAATGTACAATATAAAATTTGCCCGACCACACTTAAAATCTTTGCTAGACGAAAATTTTGTGCCATCATCCCCAAACTCTCTTGAATAATACTAGCATTTAGATAGACAACTAGCTAGATTTTCGGCCACAGATCTTTGCATATTTAATAAAAATGACTAATTTATATAGAATTATAAGGTTAAAAATGATAAAGAAGCTACTCTCCTGCTATGTTTTATTGTCAACAAAACGGAACTCCATAACATACCGATTCACTTGGTGCCTCAGAATCATATGATAAATCAAATGGATTTGTAGATTTGCGTTCAGTTGCATGAGCTGATGTTCCTCCCTGTAATTAGTACATGAAGATAAACGATTACAATGCAAATTAATAAGTGAGCTCACGTATGGATAGATTGATAAGACAACAACCATCAAAGGAAGAACTGATGTGGCATATGATGGCCCTGTGATATGTGAATGTGATACTTCCTGGGAATCAGTAAGGGCACCATCAATTACAGCACTTTGAAACCCATCCATAAGTGAGTCCTGCAAACAACCAAATTTAGGACCTGATTTGGGGAAAATTTAAAAAGTAAATGAAATCCTCCAGTAGAATGCAACCTGTGGACCTTTGAAGTCCAAGTAATCAGAAGCCCAAGTGGGTTTGGATGACGTCTGTGAGTCATTACTTTGTTGACTGCTCATCAAGGAACAGTGACCAACTGAATCTTCAAAAGCATTCCAAGACTGCACAGAGATTATGAATGCAACTTATTTAACAGAAAAAATTAATATGCCAGCCTGAGACATATAAGGGGGTTGAAATCCCCAAAACAATAGTAATTCTACTAAAATCACTCATGCACCAATCTTTGCTTGAACTCGAATTCAAAAATAAAAAACTTACATTGCTTATTCTAGCAGAATCTTGAACACTGTGCAGACCTTCCCAAGGACTAATTGGCAAAGAAGAAACCACATGACTGACATGAGCACCTGAACTTTGCGATGATGGCCACTGTATGATTGTATTTGAGGGAAAATTTTGGTCTAGATGTCCCAGTGAATTTCCATCTTTAGAAGGAGCTTCAGTAGAGGTAATAATTCCACTTCCCAGACTAGAAACTTCTTGCTGCGGCATATCAAATGTAGCCCATCCCTCATTTTTTGGGACCAATAATTCTGAAGCATTGTGGAGAGGTTGGGATGTATGCATAGATGTTCCAGAAGACTTTTGGGATGATTGAAACAAATCCACAGATTGAACTGACGCTGGTGTTGGAGACTCAAATAAATCAATGGATGAAGCTGATGAAGTTACATATTTTTTGGCACAAGGTGCCTCGAAAAGGTCCAACCCACTAAAATTCCCAGCAACAGATGATGGTGGTCCTGAGGAAAAAGTTGCCTTGAAATCATGGTTGATCCCAGCAGAATGTTCAGGTTCTGAGACAAAACTACCCGAATTAGCTGACTTGAAAGACATGGCATTGCTATCTATTGATCCAGTGCTCCCTAGAGATAAAGTTCTCTGCATAAAGTCATTCGATGTCAGAAGATTAAAATATGTGTGCAACGCATATTTTATGACGTGATGCATTTATTCTTTTATGCAACATCAAGAAGGCACTAATGCTTTGTTTTGACGACAGCGTTAGGATGTGATGGTATCGCATATTCATCAAGATATGTGTGGGTATACCTGATTACTATTTATGTAATTTCTTCTCAATTTTTCTTTTTTAAGCCTTTCAACATTAAGAAGGCACTAATGCTTTGTTTGGAAGACACTATTAGGATATGATAGTATTGCGTATTTATCAAGATATGTGTGGGTATATGTGATTACTATTTATGTAAATTTCTTCTCAATTTTTCCTTTTTAAGCCTTTCCAGGACTCCTTTGTTGCTCACTTGCCAAGGAAAAATCCCTAATTCAAACTGATAAATTGTCCATGATGCAATTATATTCAAAGCCCTCGCCAAATCTTCTTGTGCCTTTTTGATGATCACAACCTCCGGGGCCATTGAAGTCCTTATTAAGGCTTCCAGAATATTTTGATTTGTTGCCAAACTGAAATGATTGCATATGGCCTCAATGCAAATCAGAAATTTCAATCAACTGTAGCCTTTATTCCAGTTCAGAGACTCCATGACCCCTGGAGTCATTTATTTAGGGAAAGAGAATAAATTGCATCACCTAACTCATAAGGACAAAACAATACTACTTCACTTGATAAGCCCAAAAATAACAGTAGCCACTTCAGCTTGTTCAGTTAAATTACCAGGTATTGTGATCAGAATATTCATTTTTCGCAGTAGGACCTACCATACACATTATCTATAACTTCTTGTAACAATATGACACATAAAAATCAGACAAGTTCATCCCTTTTATAAAAAAAACTTACTTGTGAATACCACATAACAAATCCAAAAGTTTACGTTTTTTTAGCAATGTGACTGGAATTACCTGTGGAGGTCGAATCCCATCTGCATCTCTCCTCATGTTTGCCTCTGAAAATGATTTTAATGTTTGACTCTGTACATGTTCAGTTGAGGTATGCCCTGGTGGGTGAGTAGTAGGGCAACTATACCCAGTGTCCTGTAGATTTGGAGATGCAGTAGCAGACCAGAATGGATCACCACCACTGGATGCAGAATAATCTGAAACTCTGGACACAGAGCCCTCATTTGCAAACCTGTCCTCAGACATTTGGTCACTTAAGTGACCAGGGCTGTAGATAAAATTTGAGATCTTTCGCTCAAAGAGGCTTCGATCTGAACCAGGCTTCCGGGTTAGCACAGCAGCAGGCCTTCTGTTCCTTCGGTCTTCATATTGATAATCATATGGTGGGCTTTGAGAATAAGAGTGATATGAACTGGCTCTTCTAGTCTGATCTTCATAATTTCTAATGCTCTGTAGATTCATTAACATAAGAACTTACTCTTGTTACAAATAAGACAATTTCAAATAGAAATCAGTGTTAATGCTGAAGAATGAAAGGTTTATAAGTCAGTTAATAGTGAATCAACGCAGATTTAGAACATGAATTTCCTGCATATCTCTTGGGGGCTTTTCAGAGGCCTTTGCTCCAGCATATATTTTATTCACGTATACCTCCTTTATAAACGCCCTAACTTTATCAACATTGCTGCAACAAAAAAAGATGCAATTAATATGCCAGCTTTGCAATATTTAGGCTGCCTAAGCAAAAAAGTCAAATATATCGGTACCTGCTATCAGGCAATCTCTGCTTTTGAGAGTCCCATCCATTCAAAAATATTTCCTTTGCCCGCTGAAAAAACAAACATCTCCAAAGCATGAGAATAAGGAAAGCTTTTGATCAAGAGACACTAATAAACCAAATGTCTTGTACCTGATTGCCACCCATTTGAAGAGCTTCAACTTCTTGGGAGGTAAACTTAGCCATGGATACAGACTTTACACGATGGGTGAACTCACGACTGCAAGAGACCAAAAAAAAAATCAAAAAAGAATGAAAGATTCTCGGCACATAAAATATATAACACGGATTTTCATATATCTCCAAAAATCAGTAGTTCAACATAGAATTAACTAATTAAGAGGTTGTTTGGGCGTTTATTTTGTTCATAAACACATATTTAAAACACATAAGTGTTTTGAAACATGTTTGCAATCAGTTTTATGCTTATAAACAGTGTTTCTAACAAGTTCATAAACTCACAATAGGACAATAAACTTCCCCAAAAACCCTTCTTATATCTTCCAAAAGGATACAATTATAGAGCTGTAGGCCACAACATCTCATTAGAAATTAAAGTTTAAAAAACAATGAATATATACACACACACACACTCACTGAATTCCGCTGCAATTGATGCAAATGAAAGTCCAAAAATTTGTGCAGACATACTGGGGACCCTGCAGAGAAATGTACATGCTCCGTAGTTATTTAATAATATTGACAACAACAAACCAATAATTTCCAACCTAACCTCAACGAAAAACTACAACGTTACAGCAGATTTTCTTCATTTGCTTGCCAAACAATTATGGAGATGTCTTCGATTTAGCCAGATTTTAATAGTGTCATTTATTTTAAGCATTTCCTGGGAATTCGATCGACAAAATCTTAGAACCCTAACCTAGAACTTCATCGGTTTCAAAGAAAATGAAGAATATGCGCCAATCAAATTGAAAAAATTGAAATCATTGACAGCGAATGTGAAGAAACGAAAAAAAAAAAAGAAAATCACCAAGCTGTTGCAGTTGATGCATCTACGATTCGGAGGAAGCTTCATGAGACCTCTTATGATCTTCTCGTTACGCTCTTCTTCCCTTCTACTCCCCATGTCTCGATCGAAACGAATCGAACCTCAAAATTGGCACTCGATCAAACCCTAGCCTACTCTAGAATTGAAACTAGTACTCGCATCTTGGAAATAAAGTTTTTGATGATCAATTCTCGAGAACTTTAAGTTTTGAGGGTTCGTGGATTTGAAGAAGTTTGCAAGCAAAGGTGGAGGAGACGGATGAACACGCATCTATCACCTCGATTTGCCTCGCGACCCCTTTCAACTTTTAAGTCCGTTATTTGACCCGTCACGTGCGTGACTTTAACCTCTTCTCTCTCTCTCTCTCTCTCTCTCTCTTCTTTTTAGTTTTTTTAAGTGGTTTCATATAAATTTAAGATAAAATGTATATTTAAACGAGGCTTCAATTTAACAATAATGAAGTCTTAAACTATTTATGGGGGAAAAAAGGTACCATTATATGATTAACAAAATAAATATATTATCAGCATCGTCGGTCAACATTTTAAACATTATTACCCTATTATTAATGCCAAATTTTTATTTTTTTGATATGGAATTCATTCATTTATTGATGGATTGGAATTTTAATTAATTCTTAAAAGTATTGTTTATTTGGCGCGAGTAAAAAACGAAATACGGGTTTTGATTGCTCTTCATATGGAAGTAATTTATATACATGGATTTAAGATGATAGTTTGTTGTGATGAAATATGCATCTTTAAGACTCACCGGAAAAATGGGATGGAGCAACATATATGCATATTTTAACAACAAAATCATGGGGGTGATAAATGAAATTCTAATTGCATTTTCAATATGTAATTAAACTTAAAACATTGACATTTATGAGCTGAATTCAATTTCTATACAAACATTTTTATTTTATAAAATTACTTATGGGTAGTATATGGTAGGATGAAGTTATTTTTAAAGATAGTAAATCTGATAAATTTAAAAAAATTTATAAGTAATAAAAATTCGTCTTAACTTATAGTTTTTTTTCAAATTAATTATTATATTATGTATATGTTGTTGTTTTGTTTATTAATTTAATTATTTTTGTAATGATGATATGAGGTTTGATGTTACTAATTGATTTATAAAAGTTTTAGCTTACAAATATCTTAATCTTTAATAATTAAAATTTTGAAAAAAAAAACCAATAATAACAACTCTTTTAGGAACTCACTCAGAGTATCCAAGTTATTGGAATTAATGCACACTCACAAATAAAAATAAAAATAAAAATTGTCTCATGTATAATTTTAAAAATTATTAACTCTAATTAATAAATCATTTGTCATATGTTACCTTTAAATTATATTTTGGGGTTGAACATGCTCTAATGGCAAAATGATAATTTTATAAACATTTAATTACAGTTTGAAGTTAAATTTGACACTATAAATCTAAATATTTACAATGAGATGTAATTGTAAGCAATAAAGCTATATTGCCATAGCTATATTATTTACAGAAAAAAATTATATTTCGAAACCCTGCGATAGCTGACTTCAAAATGTATTATGACATTTTTTAGGCATAAGCTCGTTTTATAAATGGTATTGGCTTCCACAAAATTTGAAACATGGAACAAATTATCAAGCTTTGTTGTCACTCATCCGAAAAAATACTATATAAATACGTAACAAGTACTATTTAAATACCAAAAATGTAAGATGTAGGTGATTTTTTAATTTAAATGATTTTATTCGTTACACACCTGATTGTCACATACATTCATTTGGGCAAGAGTGTAACTTTAAACCGTCAAGTCACCAAAATCGGTCTAAACTAATTTGCCGAAATCGTTAATTTATCAAATCGTTAAAATCGAACAAAAATTGATTTGATTTGATTTGAAACCGAATAATATATCAATTTGGTTTGGTTTGAAATTTCAAAATCTCAATTTAACTGAAATGAATAATAATATTATTTAATTTTTTATTGTTATTTTACATTTTATGATTTATTTTTTTAAGATGATTTGTTAATGTTATCAAATTTTCAGACGTGTAACTATAATTTTAACATATATTAATATTAATACGCTTTAATGTTATTTACTTTTTTTTATATTATTTTAATTTTAAACAAATAACAATTGTCAATTAAAACCAAACGAAATCAAATCAAAATATATCAAATTATTTAAAAAATGACTTAAAACCCTTACCAGGGGACATTGCGATAACTGACTTCAAAATGTATTATGATATTTTAGGCATAAGCTCGTTTTATAAATGGTATTGGCTTCCACAAAATTTGAAACATGGAACAAATTAACAAGCTTCGTCGTCACCCATACGAAAAAATACTATATAAATACCGGAACAAATACTATCTAAATACCCAAAAACTAAGGTGTAGGTGATTTTTTAATTTAAATGATTTCATTCGTTACACACTTGATTGTCACATACATTCCTTTAGGCAAAAGTGTAACTTTAAACCGTTAAGTCACCGAAATTGGTCCAAATCAATCGGCCGAAATCGTTAATTTATCAAACCGTTAAAATTGAACAAAAATCGGTTTGATTTGATTTGAAACCAACTAATATATCGGCTTGATTTGGTTTGAAATTTCAAAACTTCGATTTAAACCAAACTGAACTGAATAATAATATTATTTAATTTTTTATTGTTATTTTATGTTTTAGGATTTATTTTTTTTAAGATGGTTTGTTAATATTATCAAATTTTCAAACTTGTAATTATAATTTTAATATATATTAATATTAATACACTTACATGTTATTTACTTTTTTTTATATCATTTCAAACTAAAAAATTAATAAACTAACTCAAATTGTTATTTGATCCAAACAAATAACAATTCAAATCAAATCAAATTAAATTAAAATATATTAAATTAATTTAAAAAATGACTTAAAACACTTACCCGCTGGGGACGGGGACACGGATCACATGCTTGGAAGGCCTAAACCGTTGGATGAAATGAAAGAGCTCATCGACCATCAAACGGCTCACATAACTCCAAATTATAATGCTTTCCTGCCCTTTCTGGCACCTCTCAAGTATCGAGCAAGTTCTCGGTTTCTCTCTCGTATTCTCTGCAGCTCCTCCACCCCACCCACTCGTGTTCCCACAACACCCCCCAACCAACCATGGCTACTGTTTATAGAACAGTTCCAAGCTTCAGAGGTCCTACGCCGCTTCAGGCCCCCAAGCCTCTCATCTCGCAAAGAGGCTTCCCTTCCGTATCCTGCAGGTCTGGAGCCCCCAAAACTCTTCGACTCAGGAGCTCTCTTCTGCGCGTCTCTTCGCACAGATCTTCGCGCCGATTCCTAACTCGTCACCTGCCTTTCGCTTCCCGCGGAGAAGCCACCGAGACAGAACAAGTCCGGGCATCTGAGACCCAGGTCTTCTTTTTTTCGTCAATTCATACGTTCCCATTTCCCAGTTTTAACTTTGATTTATTACTAATCACTATAGCAGCATTAGATTATTATTAATTTGGGTACGCTTAATTTATGCTATTCAGTGCTTTTTTGCGTCCAATAAGATATCGGGTTTGCTCAGTTTGGTCATTTGAGAATTTGGGGTTCAAGGATAATGGTTCAAATTGCTAGAATTTTCCTGGAAATCCTGGGACAGCAACTTTTGTGGGTTTTTGTGTATCTGTGATGGATGTCTGCATGTTAAAAAAGTCCAAGCCACATATCACGAATTAACATCACGTTTGGTTCAAATAATAGAATAAATGTAGAATGGAATCCATATTCCATTGGATAGAATAGACAATGAATCGAGAAGCATAGATAATTAGGCAAAGTTTTCTACATGAAACACGTCAGGAATGTATTTTTCATTCCAAACAGTTACACAGGAACTATCATTATCATGAATAGAGTTGGAATAGAGGCAGAGCAGCTATTCTACTGAGCCATACATGCTTTGAGAGGTTCTTGAATAGACCTATGAGCCCACCTGATCGGATATCACGTACTAAACAAGCTGTAAGATGTATAGGAGGATAATTCATATCTATGAACATATCTTGATATATTAGATGGATGCATACGGTAAAAAAGTCTAATATGTGGTGGATTCTAATTAGTGTGAGTATAGCTAATTAGGCAAAGTTTTCTATATGAAAGAGGTCAGGAATGTTTTTTTTATACTCCCAACAGTAATACAGAAATAATCATTATCTTGAATAAAGTTGAAATAGAATGGCTATTTTAGTAAATCATACACCCTTTGAGAGTGTCACGAATAGACCTATGAGCCCACTTGATAGGATACACGTGAATGAAAATTAGGGAGAGCTCATAATAGTTTAAGTGGAGAGCTTTGAATTGATAAAGGTGGGCAATTGAAATCTTATTATTTTTTGTGGTACATTGTGATATAAATATTACAAATCTACAAGGGTTTGCTTGGTACATAGGAATGGAATGGATTGAAAGATTACTCCATTCCTTCCCATTGTCATATTTGGGGTAGTCAAACCTTTGTGAATGATTGATTCCCATGGGAATCAAAATCCCATGTAACCATCCATTTTCATTATTTTCATGTTTATGGGAATTAATTCCATTGTTGCTCTTAAAAAAAAAATCATTCCCCTTACCAGCATTTACCCGGTGTGGCCGTCTTCTGCCACACCCCAACTCCACAATTGCTAGTAAAGTCTCCATCAAACCAAGAAACCAATCACCACCACTTCAATGTCTCCACGACTAGCTATCATCCTCTATTAATCTTTGATTGCCATCGCCGACCTTTAACATCTCTACTGTTGCATAATTGCCACAAGGATCTTGTCACCACTTTGGATTTGGAGTCATAGAAGGTAGATCGACCTCCTCCCTCACGGATTGACCTCCTCTAGACCCCAAATCTTAGCCCAAGTCGACCCCAAATCTTTTCACCGATGTTGCTATTGCCACATCCCTAGCCCCATTGCGAACCCCAATGATGTAACCCTAAACCACAAACCACAATGTCATTGCCCATGAACCCCAATGCAGTCATTGTCACTTGCTATTGCAGGCTGTTGCCCACTCCCTGATCTTAATTGTTACTTTAGTGGTTTCTAACCCCATACAATGCCATTGATCCCATCCACCCAAGATACTGCTAATTAGGTTTAGGTTTGCAATGGATTTATTATGTTCTCGTTTTATTTATTTTTACAATTTTTAATTCCTTAATGATCTGGGTATTTTGGTAATTACAAAAACTAATCATTTTATTCTCCTACCAAACATAGGATGGATTTTACTCTCATTCCCATAGTAATCCTATTACCTTAATCATTTCATTTTTTCTAAATTGATTACTGTACCAAACATGCAATAAGACGGATAAGAGGAACATTCACATTTCACGTAAATCAAAGTTCAAAAGTACGGAACACAAAACAATACAGTCGTTATGCTGTATATCAAGGTACATGCCTCAATCGTGTATGGAAAAAATAAACATAATAAATGACATAAAATGTATGCAAACTTAATATTAGAATAATAAAATTATACTATAATTATTGTGTGAAGTTTTGACACTCACTAAAATATTAAATTAAGTCTCTTTACTCATATATTAAATCTAAATATCCAATAATAAAAAATAACTCAAATAGACAATTTAATCTTCATCAAATAAGGTGTTGTTCATTTCCAATAAATTATTTTACATTTTTCTGGTTGATCTTATTCATGAACATATTAATGCTAATTTCTAGATGAATTTGGCATTGACTAACATGTAAATGAAATCTTGTCAGAGGCATATGTTTTGGGTTTGTTCAGATTCTGTACTTGTTTTAACAGATCAAATTTAGGAGCATCAATTAACATTTTTATTATACCTGCACTTACAAAAATTCCAGTATTTACATCTTTACCTAAATAATTATGCTATATATGTAACAGGACAATCCAGATGGGGCCATTAATGGAGAGAAGACTGTTACTGATAGTGAGACTTCTGACACGGAGGAATTGGCTTCATCAGCTATCATAGCCTCATTACAGTCATATAAAGAAGCTTTGAAATGTAATGATGATTCTAAGCTTGCTGAAATAGAGGCTTTCATTAAATCTGTGGAACATGAGAAAGTTGAACTCGAAAAAAAATTCACTACCCTGTCTGAAGAGCTTTCGTATGAGAAGGACCGGATCCTTAGGATTAGTGCGGACTTCGACAATTTTCGAAAGAGGACACAGCGGGAAAAGCTTTCACTGGTAACAAATGCACAGGGAGAAATCGTGGAGAATTTGTTGCCTGTTTTGGATAACTTTGAGCGAGCTAAATCCCAGATCAAGGTTGAGACCAAGGGGGAGGAGAAGATCAACAACAGTTATCAGAGCATATATAAGCAATTTGTTGAGATTCTTGGCTCAATTGGTGTTGTTTCTGTGGAGACGATTGGGAAGCCATTTGATCCTTTGGTGAGTTGATTCACTTTCCTAATCTATTGGACATTTGAAAATACTAGTAAACTGGATAAAAAGCCTTATGATTTGTATCGTCAGAATTTTGCTTATTGATTGATTAGCTCATGTTTATTGAGTAACATTCCTTTGTCAGTTCTTACTGCTGTTTTCTCATGATCAGTCAACATGGCGAGTTTACAAATGTCCACTTTAGCTGATAAAAAAACAACAAATGTCCACTTTGTTTTGTTGCTCTTACCAGTACTAGTAAATTGGAATAGCAAATATACTTCGAACTCAGTATCATCCGAGACTTTAATGCTGCAGGTACATGAAGCAATCATGCACGAGGAATCAACTGAATTTGAGGAAGGAATTGTCATTGAAGAGTTTCGCAAAGGGTCTAAACTGGGCGATAGGCTTCTGCGTCCATCAATGGTGAAGGTGTCGGCTGGTCCAGGGCCTGTGAAACCAGAGCCAGTGGGGCAGTCGGAGGAAATAGAGACAGCTGCTGAAATTCAAGAGGAGGAGGAGGAGGGTGCAAGTGAAGGCAGCAAGCAGGATGTGGCCGAAGCAGAAGCTTGAGATGAGATTAGATTAGAGGAGCCCAGTTTTGTAAAGTAGCGGCTACTTGAAATGTTGCCGATTTGTTGGGGGAACTAAATGTGTGATGTTGTGCATTGGTGCAGATGTAATGCTTGTATGACCTTGGATCTCTTTCAGTGAAAAGTGAAAGTGAGGTGGGGGAATAAAACTCGCCATCATTGCTGAAACTTCAATGAGCAACAAAGTTAAACTGGATGTAACGCCTCTCCGTATCGTCTCAAAATGCTCACTTTCTCGTTCTCATATGGCTGCTGTATTTTTATTTTTTTTTGGTTTTAAATATTTAATACAACTAATTCCTACTCGACCTAAAATCCTCTCACCCATATCACATGGTGCTTTCAGTGTTTGAAAAAGGCTTCCACCAAAGTGGGGTTGCATAAACTATTAAAGCAATTTAGTTAATATTTATTGGTTTAGCAACAAAATTTATTTTTAACTAATCCAGCTATTACCTTCTTAAATCACACATCTGGCTGGATTAGTGTTTTAATTTTAGATTTATTTAAAGTCCGCATTTATTAATTTTTTTATTTTTAAAATGCTAAAGTAAAGTAGGTAAATAAATTTGATTAGCACTGTACTTCCTTAACAATTTATAGAGGCTTTTATTGTTTGTGTCTCGCATAGAAGTGATTTTTTGATATTTTATACGTATAATTTGTACACTCTTTTGGGTGGGGCGATCAAAACAAGCCTGGATATTAGCTTGGTAATTCAATTTCCTCATTACATAGAGCGGGGAAACCTCAGTAGTGATTGGGAGATAGATTTATATATATACATGTATTTTTTTAAAAGTTTTATCCTCATCCGTTCCTTTAAGATAGCTTGGCAGAGGATCGGCCGCATCCATCCCCCATCCGTAGCAAATAAGTCCAACACACACCAATCACACTACCACTAAATGTGAAGCCTGACCACCCCAAAGACTCTACAGTCTTGGGCCCCTGGCTGGTTGCATATCGGTGACGGTGATTAACACACGCCCTCTAATTTGTAATGTTGTGGCTCAAATTCCAAATGAAATCATTCGCGACGTGTACGACGCTTCCCACCAAGATGCGGTGTCTTTTTATTGCTGAGCTGACGGTCAGCGTATCTTTGAAACTATGTTGTGGAACATACATATACATATACATATATATATATATATATATATATATCTATCCTACAAAAACTTTGTTTTTAAAATAAAAAAAATGTGATAACACACGGTCCTCACAGCGCATCGTTGAAAATAAGTTGGAACATACATCCTAGTCCTAGTGTCCTACAAACACACACGCAGTGACGCAGGCACGGCACTGTGGGTAGTAATCAATTGACGTCGCTTCGGATGTTCGGTGGTGCCGTCCGGGGAGATAGATCATAGACCATAGATCATAGATGGATGACGCCGAGCAGCGATTTGTGGTGAACCAAGAGGAAGAGAGGCGTGACATAATTGGGGAGGTGTTGACGGAGTCGAAGAAGGTATGGCAGATTGGGTTCCCGTCTATGCTCGCAAGAGTCTCGTCGTTTGGGATGTTGGTGGTCACACAGCTATTCATCGGCCACATTAGCGACCTGGACCTCGCTGCCTATGCGCTAGTCCAGATCATTGGCGTCCGCTTCGTCAATGGCATTTTGGTACGCACAACATGTTAAACCAGTTTCACATATATACATGTACATAAACCATATATATATATATATATATGAACATATTGCACATATATGTACGTAAATTATATGTTGCAGCTAGGAATGTCGAGTGCCACGGAGACTCTATGCGGGCAAGCATTCGGGGCAAGGCAATACCTGATGATGGGCATCTACCTGCAACGCTCGTGGATAGTGGACCTGGTGACAGCCACGGTGCTAGTCCCGGTCTTCGTCTTCGCCGCCCCGATCTTCCGGCTGCTCGGGGAAAACGATGAGATTGCGGAAGCGGCGGGGACCATCGCCATATGGTTCATCCCAACCGCGTACAGTTTTGTGTTCAGTCTGACCATCCAGATGTACCTGCAGGCCCAGCTCAAGAACATGATTGTTGGGTGGATCTTTTTCGTCTGCTTTCTGCTCCACTTGCTGCTGTCGTGGGCCTTTGTCGACCTGCTCAATTTCGGCATCCCCGGAGCCATGACTGCCCTCATCGTGTCCAATTGGTGCACCGTGGTGGCAGAGATGGTGTACATCCTCGGAGGCTGGTGCCCCGGTACCTGGGGAGGTTTCACTACAGCAGCTTTTAAAGATTTGTTGCCCGTTGTCAAACTGTCCGTGTCCTCTGGCATCATGCTCTGGTGCGTGCGTGCGTGCGTGCACATCATCATCAATTCTTCATCTTCATCATCATCATCAATTCATCATCATCATCATCATATATATATATTATATACATTTGTTTGTGTGTGTGTGTGTGTTTTTCCTCCTCAAATTGAATTTACATTAATGGAGGAACGGAATTTGCGTTGGCAAGCAGCTTGGAATTGTGGTACAATGCTGTTCTGGTGTTGATAGCAGGCTACATGAAAGATGCAACAGTTGCTGTCTCTGCTTTCTCTATCTGGTGAATACATTGGACTTATCAACTTATTCAATTACTTACTTTTTACCTCTGTCTTCCAATCTTCCCTGCAAATTTTCAACCATAAACAAAAATTTACATTTTTTTTTTCAAAAAAATCAAAAAAACAAACACTGCAGCCTAAACATCTGTTCCTGGGAATTCATGATTTGCCTCGGATTCCTCTCCGCTGCCTGGTAAGCTCTCCCATCAATATATTGCCTTCTTCTGTGTGCCAGTTCTAGCTAGTCAGAGGAAATAATCTACCATTCTCTATACTATATACTATATATCTAACGCACACCACTAGTAGAGACTAGTAGAAAGTAGAAAGTAGAAACCACAATGTTGAATTATTTAACCACTGGGTTGATTTTGATGCAAATTAAGCGTCCGGGTGTCCAACGAATTGGGAAGAGGCGACGCAAGCGCAGCCAAATTTTCCATAATGGTAGTTTTAAGCACGTCCGTATGCCTCGGGGTTCTGTTCTGGATCTTATGCCTCGTGTTCGGGGATAGGATTGGGGACTTGTTTACAAGCAGCGAGGCAATCGTGGAGTCGGTGTCGAGCCTCAAAGTCCTGCTTGCCTTCTCCGTCTTGCTCAATAGCGTCCAACCAGTGCTCACAGGCAAACTCTATAAACCACCTTGTTCGCACACAAATTTATGTATTCAAAGAAGACAATGCTTGTGTTTTGTAATGCTTATTGGTTGAGGCTTATGATACGGGCAGGGGTGGCCATAGGAGCCGGCTGGCAAGGTGCCGTGGCGGTTGTGAACGTGTGCACCTATTATGTGATTGGCATTCCGGTTGGGCTTCTACTTGGTTACGTCGCCCATCTCGAAATTAAGGTAACAAACGGGTTGCCCCCCCCCCCCCCCCCCCCCCCCCAAAATCATAGTATGTATATCTACCAGTTCCTAAAGATTGAAACCAGGAAGAAAACATGTGTTTGTATGTATGTATATATGTATTTTGTCCGACTATACATATAAAAGACATAAATGTTCAGAGGGCACCTAATTAATTTGTTAGCACATGTTCATAGGGCATATGGATTGGAATGTTGTTGGGAGTGCTAGTACAAACCATAGTGCTCGGCGTCATCACATGGAGAACCAATTGGGAAGAGCAGGTACGAATCATACTAATATATTAAAATCTGAGATTTACCTAACGATAGGAATTAGGATGTCCCAAAAATAAGACCCAACTCAAGCTATTGTTTGTTTTTTAAAAATTATGAATGATGGTGATATATGTAACCCCACCCACCCCCCTAAAAGTGTCGACTAGAATTGTGATTTTTATGTGTGGGACTTACAAGGACTGGGGCTCATTCCAAACTCATGCACAGGTCATTAAGGCAACTCAACGCTTGGACAGATGGTTGATGAAGCCGGCGAGGGATGCTGAGCAATCTCTCATCAAATCCACGAATGATGACTGAGAGCTTCTCTGCTACTTCAATTTTACCTCAAATTTGAAGGCTGCTGGTTGAATTTTTGTTTTACCAAACCATGACGGATCTCATCTCATAAAGTACGTGAGCACACAGAGTCCAAAAAAAAAAAAACATAAGTTGTTGTTCATGTGAATTTTTGTTCGATTTTCCCTCAAATTTGAAGGCTGCTGGTTACAAACATGTTTGTGTTGAATAATGGTTTGCTCGATCTTATTCCATTGACAACAAATGATGGTCAAAAACCGAAATAATAAAACAAATCTAATCAAATTAAACTATATGAATCAAAAATTTATGATTTTGAAAATTGATTTGGTTTATTTAGTTTGAAATTTTTAGAAATTGTAATATTACGGTTTTGGTTTATGGTTTATTCAAGACCAAATCGACCAAATATGATGTAATATATATTCTAAAATTTTATTTATATTTTTTCATTCACTCGCAAACACAGTTGGACCCTTATGAATTTATATTTTTCAATAACGATTGTCCTAGAAAATTAAGTCAATATATTTATATTTGTACAAGCATTAGTGAATATATTAAAAGTATTAGTGGTAAACAGATTGATTTTTTTTACGTTATATATATATATATATATTTGTATATTACCAAACTATTACACTATAAAATTATTAGTAAGTTATTTGTTATTTGATGGTTCTCGATTAATCGTTAATATTAATAAAATAATAATAAATTGAACCAAAAACTAATAAACTTTTCGTACATAAAATTTTTTAATTTAATTTAAAAATATTACGTAAACTTATCAAAACCAACCGATGCATATATCCACCGACAACCGAGGAAACAGCTTGTAAAAGATAGGCAAGGAAGGAAAGTGACGAGTCCTTGTGCCATAAGGACAACCCAATAACAAAAGGCCTGTCTTTTTCTTTTTAATTATTATTATTATTAGCTGGACTCGTTTGAGTTTGTATTTTTAGTTTTGGTGGGTAGAGTTAAATAGCAATTAGGCATTCCGATTTTTTTTTACAATGAGATGTATTTTATCCCGTTGTAATACTAATTCAATATTTTCTTTTACTTGTTTGAAACCTTGAATGAGTCAATAGGAAGAATATTTTTTAGTAGAGGTAAAAATATGCGAATGTTGTATCGAATATTACTTATTACTTTGTAGGTTATATTAATTTTTCAGCAAGATTCTCATATGAGTAATTATTATCTTAAAATTATTTGTTATAATAATAATAATAATAATAACAATATAGAGAACAACTCATTGATTTTATTTTTCTCAAAAAGTAATATTAAATATAGATAAACTTAATGACATATTAACATATTAAATTTATGAAAAAAAATTATAAACTAATCATGATTTATCATATCAGTTATGATTTGACGATAATGTCACGTTTATAAAATCAATCATGGGTCAAATTCAAATGATTATAAAAAGTATATTTTTGAGTTGCATGTTTATGTGTATATATATATATGTACGGTTATTACCTATATATTAGTTCATAATTATTTATATATTTGATTATCTAGGTTAGCATTTGTATTTTATATAATGTGTGATTCTTACTATTAATATTTGTACACATTTATTCGTAATAGGTTATTATTATTTGAGTAGTATTTATAAATGTTGTGTATTATTAGTTATTATTGTTGGATGCGTAAATGAGTCACGTTATTTTTATTTATTTTTTTGTTTACGGTATTGCAAGTGGAATAGGAAAAACAAACATCAATATAGTATTTAAAAAATGAGCATCAATGGTAGGCTATAAGCTATGTGCTATGCTATAAAATCATACAATGGTAGAGTTTTAGATTATTTTCAAAAACATATGCAGTTTTTTTTTTCATTATATTATGTTATTGTTAAATTTGGGGTTTTATTGTTTTCATTGTACGATACACATTTAATCAATTACTTTTTATTTTATTGAAATCAAATACATTTATTTCCAATATTATGACAGGTACGACCTAAACGCACCTAGTATTACGTGGATTGGGAAGTGATTATCATCTTCTTTGCCATTCCTAAACTCCGTGGTCCCCCACATTCGGTGTGATGCGCACTTCAAGTAGGTGGGACCCACCCTCCAATGACCCATATCCATCAACTCCATTATGCTGCCGCCATGGCCCCACATTAAACTTTCTCTCTCTCTCCGTGACCACCCAAATATGTATATAGATTTAATTTGTAATCTGAATTATTAAATTAAAATTCAAGATTATGTTTTTATTTTAATGTAAAAATATATTTTTATTAAATTAAAAATTAAAATTATTTTTCTCCCTTTTAATTTAAACGATTTAAATTATAACATGTATTTAAATTAAAATTTTTACTGTGTAAAAATTATATATATATATATATATCACTGACAGTGGTGGTTTGGGTTAGATTGTAGTCTAAAGTTATTTTTTCCTGCTTTTTTTGTCAATGTTTACGAAGCTCGTGAATTGTTCAAGAACAGAAATTATTCATTTATTTATAAAAAAAAATGGCTAGTGATGAAAAATAAATAAATAAAAAGGATGCATATCCGAAATCATGGATTGGAAACGGGAGAAGTTTCCCTCAAATCCTGAGAATGAAATATTAAGAGGGCGAATTGGGTGTGCTCACAGCTCACGTGATTGATGATGGAGCAGTGACCACCAGACCAGACTAGACCAGTAATAGTGTAGCGGCTTAATGGGTGCGGGTGTAGTTGTTTGTTTCATCCATTAATGGGAAATGAATTACCTGTAGCTAAGCAGACAGGTGACAGACACAGAGGAAGAGGCTCTCACTGTTCCAATTTGCCTAAGGATGCGGGTGGACCGCTGATTTTAATGCCAACGCTTCCATGTTCCAACTTCCAAGTTAGTTGTTGGGTTGGGGTTGGGTGTCATTCGGCCGAAACATTCACTCATACACACACACACTCTCTCTCTCTCCCTCTCATATTTTAAATATCTTTTTACCATTCAAACCTTTTTTTCTCTCTCTCTCATCAAAATGAAAATCTTACTTTCAAATAAAAATATCAAAATTATCTCTCAAGTGGTTTGTTCAATTCAGCTGCTGACATGTAATGAAATGCATAATATTTATGGCCTAGGTAAAAGGAATGATTAATTTAGTCACGGTTATCTATGTATGTAACTTACCATGCATGTATCTCATTCTCGAAGGATGCCCCCAGATAAAGCATATCATATATGATAAGAATAATAAGTTATTGTTGGAAAATTAATTATTTCTTCAAAAGAAAAGAAAGAAGTTTATGAGTTTATATAGTGAAGCAAATCTAAAAATATTATAATATATTTTAAAGTCGTATGGGCTAATGTAACGAGTTTAAAGTGAATAATATTATGACATGTGGGTAAGCCTGCGCCTTGATCTGATTCTAACAAACTAGTATCAGAACCTGATTGTCCTCGTCAGGTGTTTCATTATATTAAAAGTCTTCTCGATATAATCTATTGTCGAGCAACGTATCCCGTAGTATACAACAGTATTAGTTTGAAATATAAATCATTGTCTTCAGGTGATCGAATCGGTTTGCTTTCAATCAGAATGTATATTGAGGGTGAGCTCCCATTACGGCCCACGTGGTAGCAACTCATCAGTTCCATAAGATGTGTCCTATGATAGAGTCACTAATATTTTCTATCATCAATGACATTTAAATTTGAATTATGTTGATTGATCTATATTGGTTTGTATATTATATTTTTATAATTTAATGATACTTGAACCGAATTAAGGAAAGGAACACATCATTCCACAATAAGAAGAATAAGTCACACCAAACTTTAAAATTTATGTTTGTTATCAATTAACAAACAAGCAAGTCATAAGGCAATTTGAAAACATGCATTGAGACCTAAGAGTTTTCTTGGTTACTCATTTATAGACAAGATATGCAAGATAGGGCAACAAACCGGATGTTTATTAATCACCTAGGCATCTCCCAACTTTTTGATACTGATGGGAACGCTAAATCAAAATTAGCTAGCACACATATCTTGATCAAAAGCTTAAGCGGAAGGAGTGAGGGGTCAAGTGTCTTACTACCAAGAGTTTTAAATTCGAGTGCACATAGAAATGGCTCAATGGATGAGTTTGGCATTTACTATTTATGTTTATATTTTCAGTTTAACAAAATAAATCAGCATATTCTTCGAATTTGTTGCATATGAGAGAATCATCGATTTTCTATCCCATATTAAAGAGCAAAATACACATTGTACTGCTCCAACTATCTTTCTAAGTGACTTTTCTAAAATATGAGTGTTTTATCTTCGCTATGAAAATAATTAAAAACCAAGTGAGTCATCTCGTTTGTCCCCCCCAATATGCTATATTTAATTAAAAATAGATCGCATAATTAGAATAAATAATATAAAAATAATACCTTAAAATAATGTTTAATTAAAATAAAAAGAATACATAAGAAACATAATTGAAGATTTTCTGATCAAATTAAATTTTTTATTGTGTACAACTAAGTGAGAGCATTAGCTTGACTTATTGTTTAAAGACTATCTATCTATCCAAATCTCACACTTATTGATGAAACCAATGCACACTTATTTTTTCATATTTAAGATTTGTTTTTAATGTCGAAATTTTGAGTCGAGTAATTGACAGTCTAGCCACTGGTAGTAGTCTAGTAGGTGCAGGGGCAAGATGTAGGGGGAATAAAATGATTAAAATAATTTTATGATATGTAGACGATGATAATTATCATTCAGATTAATGAAGAGTCACGGGTAATTATCATTCAGGCGAAGAAAAATAGTCGGTAAAAATATATCTAATTTTAAAAATTAATAGGTATATATAAATTGGAGTTCATTGACATTGCATGAAATGTGAAATTAAAATAACCAGATAAATAGATGCTGTTCGAATTGTGTGTATGGTAGATGAAAATTTTTATTATTTTTAAATATAGGAGTAAAATTAACTAACACATGATGAAAATGAAAAAGTAATATATATATATATATATATATATATATACATGTGTGTGTGTTAGATAAACTAACACTTTTTTTGGGATTTAAACTAAATAAATAACAGAGAAAAGAAATGGACGGCATAAAATAAGTGGCATAAAATTCCAAGCTACCTTAGGCAATCTTTATTGCCAAAGAAATTCACACAAACAATCAATTAAAGCCGTAGAAATTCACACAAATAAAGCGGTCGAAATTCATACCAATATATATTCCTCGCCGTAGAAATTCACACATTTAAGCCATTAAGGGCTTATTTGATCATTAATTTCATAATCACGTCAGATTAGTTGAAGCATATCTGAACACCCATGATTAAGAAAATAGACAAATGAAACAATTCATGCGCATCTTACAAATTTATAGAAAATAATAATAATAATAATAATAATAATAATAATAATAATAATAATAATAATAATAATAATAATAATGATAATAATAATAATAATTCATCAGTAGCCTAATAGCCTAATGTACAAGCTCAAAATCGGCAATCATCTGCTGTGCTTCCACTAGCCTAATGTATTGGCCTTTTTCTGTGGGTGTGTGAGCGTGTGTGGAATAGAAGGTTGATAAAGCGTGGCAGGCCCGATATGAATGTCAAGTCATACAAATTAACGCAATCTTTTATAATATATATATTCACACATACACAATCATGAAGGGCCAAAGTCGTGGGTGGACTGGACTGGACCGACCGATGGTTGTTGATCACGATGCAAATCATGCAACAGGCTGTTCATTGAATTAAAGTTGGAGAATCTCCCATGTTACATGCGCATGATAACTGGGATGGATCCATCAAATAATAGATTTGGATATGATTAAAAGATATCATTAATAAGAGTACAGATTAGACAACGAGTTAATTTAATTAAGAACCAGTGTGAAAGCCGTCGACGATGCTAACTTCTTATGCCTATCAAATTATAATTAATGTCATATTCCATTTGTGTGTGTGTGTGTTTGGTTGGTTTGGGGTAGCATGCCTCCTCTCGTGATTTATCTTACTTTAGCTTTACTCACAGAATAATCATTTTATAATTGTGGAGGGATCTAACAGCCGTTAGTTAACTTATTTGCCTTTATTAAAAAAATTATCAGTCAACTAAAAAAACCATAATTTAATCATGCTAGTACATTCAATTATTAATAATATTATTTAAAAAATGAGATTCCACTGACGGACAGAAAGGCCTGCACAATTGCCAATTATGCAGGCCACCGAGCAAAATTTTAATAATAATACTAGATCTCCCCTCCTCCATCTCCATATACAAAATTTTTATAAATCCACTGAGGAAGTTTTAAACCTATATAACCTTGTTTGTATTAATACTGAAATAATACGCGGATCAATTCTAAGACTAAGGCCGCCTCTGTTACATATATGGTGTTAGGGTGTCATTGGTAATTACATAACTCCTAAGGAGATGCCAAAGAAATACTTATTTGTATGGGACATTATTAATTACCAAAAATATTTTTGCAAGCACATAAGTTCCCATGTAGGCACCATTAATGTATGTTGCGTGATTCGATCACAACATTACATATGCAGCCTAAGTCTTAATTACGTAGAATATATAACATCAATGATGTCTGTGTAGAGCATTAAACATGATATTTGCACCTAGCACTACTTATAGCATTATTAATGGTTGTTTGGATGAAAACTTCATTCATTGCACTTGGACAAAATTTCCTTTTAATTTTCAAACAGTCCATGCTTAATGGTAGTCAGTGCTTGATGATAGTTGATGCTTACTTTGGTCTTATTTTTACTCAATACCTGGTGATATTTGATATCTTATTTGCACCTATCACTACTTAGAACATTATTGACGGTGAATGATCAGTCTTATTTGCAAAATAAAAAATTGATGGTTATTAAAATTCCCTTCATTATATTTGGACAAAATTTTCCTTTGAACTTGCGGGTAGCCAATGCTTAATGATAGTCAATGCTTGATGATAGTTCATATTTACTCTAGTCTTATTCTTAGTCAGTGCTTGATTGTATTTGATATATACCATGCGGATGGTATCTTTCATCCAACTTATTTGTTTTCACCTAAAGAAAAGTCAATAAGTGAAATGTATTAATGTTGCTGTCACACTTTCATCCTACTAGAAAATAATTACAACCTAATTAATAAATATGCTTCGGTAGGTAATAATATGACATATCACCAAGTGATAACTAGTCCGCTAGTTGAAACATGTTTTTTACTTAATGGTTATATATGTTATGTGATAATCGCCAAATAAATTTTATTTTCTCATAGTGCTACGTGATACTTAAATTTGTACTTCATTATAGGTACTTAAATGGGTCCAAGTGTACTAACCCTAACCCCGATTTATAATACATACAATTATATTTATTTTTATCATTTTTTAGTTATTTGTAATCAAATCAATATATATCTATTAAACTTGTTAGTATTTTTAACCAAATAATTTGCACCAACTAATTACACCCAAAGTTGACTTTCAAGAAGAAAAAAAATCACAAAACCACATATCTCATAACAGTTTTAATCATTCTAATTACCGGTTTGATTGTTCTATCCAGCAATGATGCAACAGTTTGCACTAGCTCGTGCCGCGTTCATTGTGAATTTGGTGGGATTAACGGGAAAGAGAAATCATCATATTCCAACCACGAGGAGACATCGCAGGCAGCGCGGGAGAGAAGGCAAAGAAGAGAAACATTTTTAAAAAAATATATAGGGTTAATGAAGCAGTTGCAAATATAAAAGACCAATCGATGAGAAGCCACCTCACGCTTGGTCGTCTCTCTCTCCCTTTACCCCACCAATGTCCACATCGCCTAGCTATATCCAGAACCCAATATTGGGATAACTTGTTCCTTAATTCACCCTCCATGCTAAGTATATACATACTATATTTTAAAAAAGTACGTACTATATTTTGTTGGAAAATAGTATATTAATTTTTAGTGGTAATTGCCCAATATTATGTTTTCTATCATAGTATGATACGACACTGGCCCCATCAGATGTAGAGTACCTTTCTCAAGTTAATTGGTAAAAAAAACAGTACTATAAAAGTTAGGGACATATTTGATTTTCTGTTGTTATTTTTTTAAAATATAGTAATTATTTTTTGATTTTAAAAGTAAAATGTTTTAAAAATAAATAAATGTTTTTATTTTTTAAAAAATAAAAATAAAAATAAATTTTATTATTTTCAGTTTTTTTATTATTTTTACTTAAAATAACTAGTATATTTTAAAAACAAAAAATAAAACAATCAAACATATACTCTTATATATCATCGAACTTAAATTTTATTTTTTGATTAAAAATTGCCAGGTGAAATTTCATTGGATGAATTAAAAAATCATCCGTTTTTTAACCCACGCAATTTAATAGATATTTAGGATTTCCTTGTCATTTCCATTTCCAATATTTGAGCAAGGCTTCATATAATATTATATAATCATAATGACGCCACCCTTGTTGTCAATAATAATAATAATTATTATTATTATTATCACCGGCGCGTGTTGGATCCGTTAAGGCCAATCATATGGTATGTCAAGCGGACATGCCATTATTCATATTTTGGGTGATAGAAAATTAACGAGTGTTGGTGGGGGCACTTTAGCGGCGTGGGAAAGGCGCGTGAGGGATGCGGCCCCTGCGCTTTGATGGTCCGACATGGCATGTCGTTTGTCCACCGAGACAGTAAAACCATGGAAATCATATGTTTCGAACTTCGATTCGTCAACGATTTTGGTCTACACTCCAATGCAAATGCCTCTGCCCATCCTCCGGCCAGAATTGTCGGACACACCCTTTCTTTTATACCAAAGTTCACGTCAGTTTGCCTGTATTTTTTTTTCTATTTTTAAAATTTTAATTAAATTAATTTTTCATTATTTTTTTAAATATGATTCAAGATATAAAATACATAGTTTTTTATATTGAATATTTATTAATTATATTTTTTTAAAAAAATTTAAGTTTTTTTTTATAATTTTTTTTGATATTTTTGAATAGCTATAATAAATAGAATAGAAAGAAAAAAGTAATAAAAAATATAAGAATATTATTTTAATACAATAAAAAATTACGGGAAAAAAAGATGTAAAAGATTTTTGAAAATGAATAAATTATAGGATAAAATTTTAGAAAGTATTATTTTTAATTAAAATTTTTTAAAATAAGAAATTCAATGAATGCTCTTATTATAAATATACTTATCACACCACCTTAAGTAAAAAAAATAAATATTTTTTTATTAATAATTAAATTATTATTTTACTATTTTTAAATTAAAAATAATGTATTTTTTAAAATTTTATTATCCAAAATTTGCATAAAACCAATTTTAATATATTTGTTTTTGGAAATTTTAAATTTCATTTATATTCAACATTTGTCGTAAGTTTGGCTCACAAGAAGAATTTCCAATTTTTTTTAATTTAAATTATTTATTAGAATTTATATCTTATAAATTCATGTAATTGTGTTCTGAATATATGTTACTAGTCAAATATGATCTACCCGGATGGGGCCTTTGGTTTCTGAATGTTCGCCCCACGCGATTTCATCAATCCGATGGGGCCGAAGGTAGTCACTTATTGTGTTTGAATATTTGTTACATTTAGCCGGTTCAGGAATCACTATCTCACTCACTCACTGATAGTGGGAAAAAAAAAACCATACAAGGAGGGAGAGAAATTTGAAGGACACCACTTGAAAACGACTAATTTTAAAGGAGAATTTTAGTTTATAGGTACAGGGGAAAAATAAAATAAAACTGTTTTAACGAAAATTACCGGGTTAATTATTTTGTCTTCCGGCCTTTGGTTATTCTATTAAAAACAAAAAAAAAAAAAAGGAAAGACAAGAAAAAACTTGATGATTGAGCAAAGTTCGAGCATTATAAAGGCAGCACCAGGGGTGCCCCCAAATGTCTCTGTCGATAGAGCGCGCGCCTTCTCTGTCTCTCTCTCTCTCTCTGGATCGAATCAGATAGTGGAATACACAGTGAATTGGTTTTGGTATCCGTTGCTCTCTCTCACATCTCACTGTTCCTTGTCACAGGGTCAAGGGTCCGTAATCAGGGAAAAAGAGGGATAAGAGGAATTTCAAAGAAGAAGAAAAGAAGAGAGGCAAAAAAGCAGAATAAAAAATTCATTATCTCTCTCTCTCTCTCTCTCTCTCTCTCTCTCTCTATATATATATATATATATATATATATATATATATAAATAGGACGCAGGGGCAAAGTTTAATTAACAGCTAAAAGGCTCTTCTTTTTTTCCAGTGGTCAAGTTGGCCTCTTGGAGCTTATTTCCTCTGCTTTTCACATCTTTGGTTCTGCCTTCTTCGATTCCCACCCCTCACACTGTAGCTTCTGTTCATTTGGGGCGACATTTATAATCTCTGACTTCGACAGAGGAAAAAAGAAGTTAAAAAAGAAGAAGAAGCAATACACAGGCCTCGCGCTTACAATCTTTTTTTTTTTTTTTTTTTAAAAAAAGAAGCCTCATTTCAGTCTCTGGAAAAAGATAAAATAATCTGCTCAGCCGGATTCGTTGTTGGACGTAGACGCGTCGCTGCTTCTTCAATCCTGTCAACCAGTACGAGAAAGAGACGCATCACAACTGAGTACTGATCGAGAAGAGCCAACTCGGGAAAAGCCAGGTAGCAGGAAGTCCCTAATATTATTATTTATATATATATAGAGAGAGAGCTTTTATAATATATGTATAAATTTGTTGTACTTGGATCTGTGGAGTTGTGCTTGCGGGTTGATTTGTATTTGTATGTTCTCTGGTTCTTACTCAATACACATGTACTGGGGTTTTGTTTTTTTGGGGAAATTTATTACTCAGATCCAGAAGCAAGAAAATGATGGGACGTGAGATGCAAGCGGAAGATCAAGCGATCGTCTCCAACAACGGGAGCGATCTGGCAGAGCGTCAAGGGAAAGCTACAGAAGAAGAAGAAGAAAGGGGAGGAGAAATAGAAGACCATGACCAATCGTTTTGTAGTGTGAAGAGCTTTCTCTGGCACGGTGGCTCCGCCTGGGACGCCTGGTTTAGCTGCGCCTCCAATCAGGTGATCCCTTCATCGATCATATATAACTCACACCCCCCTCCCCCCTTCATCAATCAAACCTGCACATGAGCATCATATAACAGGTCTCAGCTGCATTTGTATTTGTTGTTAACAAACACAAAAGCATAAGCATAAGCATAAGCAAAGAAAGACAATAATTAACCAATTATATATACATATGTTTCACAGGTTGCTCAAGTATTGTTGACCCTGCCCTATTCGTTCTCCCAGTTGGGGATGCTCTCGGGGATCCTGCTCCAGATCTTCTATGGCATAATGGGTAGCTGGACAGCCTACCTCATCAGTGTCCTCTACATCGAGTACCGGAGCCGTAAGGAGAAGGAAAATGTGAGCTTCAAGAACCACGTCATTCAGGTATTACGACACTTACCCTTAATCGATCATTCATACATGCGTATACCCAAATATATTATGGAAGCCCCAAACCCCCCGGCCGGTGACAAAACTAATCCATCCTCGGACACAACTGAACCTTAAATTTGTTTCGTTTCAGTGGTTCGAAGTGTTGGATGGGCTGCTGGGTCCCTACTGGAAGGCCGCTGGGCTCGCCTTCAATTGCACCTTCCTTCTCTTCGGATCGGTCATACAACTCATAGCCTGTGCGAGGTAGACATAGAACTACCTTCGCCTCGCCTCCTTTGTTTCATTATTATTGTTTTGCGTGTGCGTGGAATCTGATCATTCCTCTGTTACCTGTGTATCGGGAACAGCAACATATACTACATCAACGATCGATTGGACAAGAGGACATGGACGTACATTTTCGGGGCGTGTTGTGCCACCACCGTCTTCATTCCTTCTTTCCACAACTACCGGATTTGGTCCTTCCTTGGTCTGGGCATGACCACCTACACCGCGTGGTATCTCACCATCGCCGCCCTCATTCACGGCAAGGTATTTCTAATCATTATTATTTTTTTTTTAAAAAAAGTTATAAAATCTGGCCTGCTGCTGCTTAACTAACTTGTCTTTTTTCCCACTTTTTTTTTTTTAAATGTAATTTTGGGGGGTGGCAGTCTGAAGACGTCGTTCACTCAGCACCAGAGAAGTTGGTGCTGTACTTCACCGGCGCCACTAATATTCTCTACACCTTCGGCGGCCACGCTGTCACTGTGTAAGCTTCCTCTGCTCCTCCCTCGCCTAGCCTAAATTTAGTTCAACAGGGAAGCTCAAATAATTATTGTATTGTGATTTTAAACTAACAATTGCTCTTAACATACCTTCCTTGGCTTGGCTGTTGTTTATTTATTTTATTTTTTTAAATTTTTTGATATTTTTTGATATTTATTTCAAAAATTAGTAAATACTTATGTATTGTATGTCAAAGAAACAAATTTAATTGGAAAAAATTAGAAACTAAATAAATTAACTTAAATTTTTTTCAGATAAATTTGTCCGTAAATTAAGCGTGAGATTATGATAAAATTGATAGATAATATATAAATATTCAATTTAAGGGCAATGCCAACTCCCACAAAAGTCAAAAGTCTGCAGGGTTAAGGACATATCAGCAATGCAAACTTGCCTCCCGCCACGTTTGCCTTCGGGGAACCCAAAAGCAAACAGTAGCCACCATGGCCCAAAAATTTATTGGATTTCGTATTTTTTAAAAATAAATTTATTTTTTAAAATAACTTATATTTTTTAAAAAATAATCGTATTTTTTAAAAAAAATCGCAGTTACCTAACATAACCTAATACTTATCTCTATTCAATTTGACCTCACGTCAAATATGCCATCATTCGGTCTCTCCTGAGTCCTGAATCATTTATTCTATTTATTATTATTATTATTATTATTTAGAAAAGAAAAACAAAAGGTAGAGTATTCTGATATATTATATGTTGTGTAAAGGTTAATTAAAAGTAGCAAATGTGTGTTTTGTTTGTATTGTTGGGGCTAATAATTAAAAATTAGTAATTAATGTTGCAGGGAAATTATGCACGCAATGTGGAAGCCCCAGAAATTCAAGTACATATACTTGACCGCCACGCTGTACGTGTTCACGCTGACGTTGCCGTCAGCATCCGCCGTGTATTGGGCATTCGGAGACAAGCTCCTCGATCACTCCAACGCCTTCGCCCTCCTCCCCCGGACCCGTTTCCGTGACGCCGCCGTCATCCTCATGCTCATCCACCAAGTTGGTCTATAATTACTACTACCCAACACCCGTCTTCATTAATTGCTTTCATGATTCATTGACGTAACGTAATTGACCTTAATTAGGAAGAAGGTCATTAATTCATTATTACTTTTTTTTTTTTTTTTTTGGGTTGGGGGGTGGCATGGGGGGGCACTACACTATATACTATATACTATATACTATATAAATATATATAGTTTATAACATTCGGGTTCGCTTGCACGCCACTATACTTCGTGTGGGAGAAGGTGATTGGGATGCATGACACGAGAAGCATATGCCTGAGGGCGCTGGCGAGGCTGCCGGTGGTCATCCCCATCTGGTTCATGGCCATCATCTTCCCCTTCTTCGGTCCCATTAACTCCGCCGTCGGCGCTCTTCTCGTCAGCTTCACCGTCTACATCATTCCCGCCCTCGCCCACATCTTCACCTACCGCAAGCCCTCCGCACGTCAGGTACCTTCATAACCACCCACCACTTAATAATTAAATACGTCCCATTATTAGTGTATTAACGTACGTTTACAGCATGAGTTAAGTTATGTAATAGTTAAATATTTTAATAAATTTATATATCATAAATTAATATAATCATTATAAATTTTATTAAAATCTTAACTTAAAATTTTAAAACTTATTAAAAAGTTTAACTTTGTTCCTATAGTTCTAGTATATATGGTTTTAGTAATATGTAGGGTAAAATTAAGTAAGGATTGTGGTGGTGGCAGCAATAATGGCAATTCTAGTGAACTCGTGAGGGCAGTAACTTAATATGTTTGGGGGATGAAATTTAAAGTGTCGCTTTGCTTGTGACAGTAGGTACCCAACAAAGGCATTTATGGCATTGATTTGGAAATTTTAGGATAGTCACCGGGAAAGGATATCTCGCTGTCGCCTTACTGTTCTTTTCTTTTCTCTCTCTCTCTCTCTATATAATATATATATATATATATATAAAATATAATATAATATATAATATATGTATGGCATTGAATCATTGTTCCACAGTATCTGCCTCGTGCCCGATTCCATCGAATGTTAGGCTACCACGTTTTTTTAATCCCACTTCTTCTGTGTGTTACTTTTTCTGTTTCTTTTTTCTTTTTTTGACTATTGTTGCTGTGTTTCAGTAACGCATAACGAGTTCTCGCCAAACTTTCGTACCGTTTCCGATTCCCTTATGACCTGACGGCACCTTACTTTACTTCACTTTTTTGTTTTTGTTTTTTTTTTGGTTTTCCCGAAACACAATAATCAATTGATGTGTTGTGCTGATGAATTACTTTTCCTGCAGAGGGCGGCAGAGAAGCCACCGTTCTTTGTACCGAGTTGGGCCGCCATGTTCGTGATCAACGCGTTCGTGGTGGTGTGGGTGCTGGTGGTTGGGTTCGGGTTCGGGGGGTGGGCCAGCGTCACAAACTTCGTCCACCAAGTAGACACCTTTGGACTCTTCGCCAGGTGTTACCAGTGCAAGCCTCCCACTCCCCACCCGCACCACTGAGCTCACTCACCCCCCCACTCCCACTCCGTCCTACCCATCATCTGTCGTGGTTACCCTTTAATCCCTCCCCATTTTTTTTTTTTTTTTTTGTTTTTTGTTTTGTTTTTCTCTCTTTAAAATTTGTATCATACGAGTGGGTTGGTTGCTGTAATGTGTGTGCTCCTGGGTACGTAGTAGATTTGAAGAGGTCGTTGATTTGATTTTCTGTTTTTTTTTCCCCTCTTATTTGTTATTTTTGGAAGGATTAGTGTGCTGATTTGTGATGGTTTCCAATGAAACTATTGGCGTCAGTCCTTAAATCGTTTTAATATACTTTTATGGTAACGTTCAATTTATGTTTTTATCTTTTCTCAATTTTTTGGCACCTACTTAAAAGCTAATTCGTGATTTATATTGGTTTAAATCATCCAAAAATGGAATTTCAATTCTCCAAATGAGGAACACAATGTGTTTTTTTTTTTTTGTTATTTATATTTCTGTTATTATTACAGCAGTAAATCTCTAAAAGCAATAAATTATTCTCTATAAATTGAATCAAATTATAATAAAAATGCTTAAAATCACATCAAATTCAAATGATCTCTCAAACACAATATGTCAACCAATAAATTCCATAAATGTCAACAATTGAGCTTTTTGGGATTTCAACTGGAAATCCAAATTAAGTACTATTAAAACACCCAATGTTAAATTGTTTTTACATTATCTTAGATGTTTTTACATGTATGTTTATTGATATTAGTTTTTTTATAATTTATTTGACATCTATATTATCTCAGCCATATGTATAAATTTATATTGGTATTGCGTATACATACAATTTTCATGTACAGTATACATACATACATATACATACATACATACATACACACACACATATATATATATTATATTAAACCCCCCCCCCCCCCCCCCCCCCCCAAAAAAAAAACGTATATATATCCATTTAACGCTATCGCCCTGCCACCAGGACCACGTACTATCTGTCCAAATTAATAGGAGTCGGTCCTACAAGTACAAAGAAAGAGAAAATTTGGCATATATGGACAACTGACGGCAGCCTCGCCTCACCTTTCTCCTAATGTGTGTGTGGTCTGGCGTAAGCGTAAGCAATTAGAGTAGTTAAGTGGATGTAGCAATTAAGCTATAGCGGCCAAAACATGACACCCATCTGTGCGGCTGTGCCTCACCTTCACCTAGGAAGCATCTGGGTCAGGCTCTGATGGGTAGAAGTGTCAAATTGGCTTGTCACCTGCTTATCTTTGATCACCTGAAGCAACGATGCTTCGTGTGAGCTACTCTTAGCAGCATGCAGACATGAGGCTCGCACCTGGTGGTGCACCTCAGGGTGGTCTGTCAATGCCTCCTCGTTTAGGCTCACCTCTTTGGATAACATCTTCAGGACTTGCTTCATGTTTGGTCTCTTGTTCGCACCTGCTTGGGTGCAAAAAAGTGCAACTTTAATGAACCTCACCACCTCCTTCTCCCGCCAGTCGGTCAGCTCCGGGTCGACAATGTCTAGAAGCCTGCCTTCTTCTCTCAGCTTCCATGCCTGCGCAAACCAAAAGTTCAATGTGCCACAAAAATTCATTTCGCTAGCTATAGAACGCCAAAGATATACCCCGCCCGGATAAGACAGGGCAGAATAAGAAAAAGGTTGATGCTAAGTTGTCTTTACTCACGATCGTGGTGGTTGTTGGGTATGAAAAAAACTCAAAATATAGTTTGGCACTCTGGGTTGCCAATAGTAGATTGATTTACAGAGTCTAAAATAAGGTGTGTGCTTGCTTACCCATTCAACAAGAACCAGCAGTTCATCTCCAAACGCTGCATTACTGCTACTTCTACCACTGACTATTTCAAGGATGAGCACCCCGAAGCTGTATACATCTGCCTTCTTTGTAAGTTGTCCCAACATGGCATATTCTGGGGCCAGATATCCCCTGCAAACACAGTGGATAATTACAGTCAATGCATATACATACATACATATATAACTCGCACTCACCTACAAAAGAGGAATGTACCATAATGCGCTTACACAGTCCCTGCGACTCGAGTACTAATGTGAGTGACATTATCAGGAAAAAGTTTTGCCAGTCCAAAATCTCCTATTTTAGGATGAAAGTCTCCATCAAGAAGAATATTACTGGCCTTGATATCTCTATGGATAACTTGAGGCTTGGCCTCTTCGTGAAGAAATGCTAGACCAGAAGCTGTACCCATACAAATAGCAACTCTCTTCGGCCAATTCAGGGCAACACGTTTACTTTTTGAACCTGAAACAGTACAAATCATATATTGACACACAACTCGAATGCTTCAAAAACACATCAGGACCAACGACTAATTCCAGGCAGATCAATATTCTGACAAAAGAAATTTATGATTTGTAAAGATCCCAAAACTTAGCCGTTTCCAAAATGAGGACATATTGAGACCTCCTGTGACATTAGGGGAACATAGTTTTCACACTTTAAATGGTAGTGTGATTTGCTAACATAACCAAGTGTTTAAAAAAAAAAATACAGGGTTGAGAGTGTTTTTAACTGAAAAACGGATTCAATATACAAATTACATGTGTTTTTTTTTAAAGGGAAAGCTACTACCGTACCACACTTGTTTAACATCCTCAATTTTCTTTCCAACATACATAGATTCCGTTTCCAAAATTTCCTGATATATACCAAGTAAAACAGCCGCTAGGCTGTTATTTTCGAGGTATTCAAATACCAAAATCCGGTTACTGGCTTCAATACAGCATCCAATGAGTTCCACAAGGTTTGGATGTTGGGTATTCGATATCATACTAATCTCAGTCAAAAATTCCTGAATTCCTTGTTTGGATTCTGCAGAGAGGCACTTGATGGCCACTTGAGTACCATCCCGTAAAGTTCCCTTCAAGAAAAATACCACGTGTTAGAGTAATAATATATATATATATATATTTTTTACATTTTCTATACCAGCAACTGTCACTTACCCTATATACAACCCCAAAACCACCACCACCTATTTTCCTTAATGGATGAAAGTTCTCTGTTGCTGATACGAGTGATTTATAGGAAAACAGCTTCACATTGTTGACAGCAATCTCTAATTAACCAGGAGCAGACAGATAATAACCACGATGTTAAGACTAAATGAGCTAAACTTCACGAAAGTTAAAGACTTCAGCAAATAGGAGGAAGACAAGGCAGGCAGCAAACATGAGAAAGTGAATATATTTAAGTCTGAAACGGTTGCATGATTCTCAGATCATAGGAGAACCAAAAAAAATTGCGTCTTTTTTTTCGTTTTTCTATTTGAAGTCAGACAAGTTTAAACTCATTATGAACTGAAGCAATCTGGTTTTCTTTGCTCTAATTAGTAGTCCCCGTTATTGTTAGTTGTTTAGAAGCTTCAGAATAGATGATTTTCTTGCATTATAAAAGATAAAAATAGTGAACACGATTCAACATCAGAAGCCTTTCTCCTCCATACTATATTTCACCCAAAAAAGTAGGTACCAAAATCAAAACAAGATGACAACCTAGTTTATTCCGAGAAACAAGTGTGGCTTGTTGTCCATTTTACTTTGAAATTGTTACTATCACAGCCCAATATGTGCCCCGCCCCAGAGTAGAATTACTATCACAGCGGTTTGTTGAATTTCAAACACTGCCAAGGAAGGTTTTCAAAAATGGAATATCAACATGGCAATCCTTTGCTTTTTATATAATTCAGGCTCACTTAAAATGAGGCAACATCAAATTCAATCTACCAAAACAAGTATTAATCATATACACAGGCACAGCTTCTTACCACCCGGCTCCTTCCGACCGTGATGATTTTCCTTTACGCACCATCTCCACGCACCAAATCAGCTGCGGTTCATCGGTTGAAGTGCATACCTTCTCAAAAACACGTAATTTTTTTTATAAATGCAGCAAACCCATGTTCAAAACTAGGTGTATGGTTAAAAACTTTATTGTTTTTATAAAGGCCTTATAAATAAATATAACAGATAATTCATTATTTATGTTTTCCCAAAAAACAAGCAGACCAAAGTAAACACCTTTGTTCGATACAACTCCATTAAATAACACAAAATTGCTTCGAAAATAAAAGAAAAGGGGGGGAAAGAAAATCAATAGTAGAGCAAATGCATACCCATCAATAATAACAATAATAATTACAGGCATAATAATACAGTAAATAAGCACCTAAAATTGAGAGTCCGTACGTAATTCTTCAGTCAGCACGAGCAGTAACTAGTCTTCCTGATGGCTGATTGAAGAGAATAACGAACCCTAAATCGATGGGCTAAGAAGAATAAGGCAACACCCATATCACAAAAAACAAGAAAAAGTGATGGAAATAAAGAAAATGAAGATTGGATATACACACGAGGGGAGGGAGGGAGGGAGAGAGAAGGGTGCGTGTGGGGTGAGGTAGTGTGTCAAGGTGGGTATTTATGGAGGTGGCGGGAAGGAGCGATGATTGCTAGGCGTCTTGACAGTGACATTTCAGGCGTACTGTTTCTGTCAGGAGTCTATAATCATAAGTCAGAAACAACACAAAAACACGCACCAAGAAAAACCGGTTACCCAAGTTATGGTCTAAAATCGGTGTTTAGTCACCACAAGTTATTGAAATCTACTTCAAAACTTTGGAGTTGTTGTTTCCTTCCTGACGCTGCGCGGAAGCTAGCGGTGTAAAACCGATCAGTCTTTTTTTTGTTTTTTGGTTTTTTAAGATCGTTATAGAATATGAAAAACGTTTTATAATAAATTAACATTACGTTTTATAAAAGTAAGTATCTGGTTGGTTGTTACTACTAACTATTAATTTTTTTTTTCATTTGCATGAAAGAGTACAACATTCGCCAAAACACTCATCACATGGATTTGTACATTTCCTTCCTGACACTTCTCTCTCCCTCCCTCTCTCTTTGTGCCAATGAGTATCGCTGTCTGATACGGTTGGAAAACAATGAAGAATTATAAACTACGTGTTTGTTAAAGGTTATTTTCAGTGTTGGGACATTGTTTCCTCATTATCGCCCAAAATTAAAGTTTCCAACCCCATGACAACGTAGTAATTAGAGCCCTTAAGCTTAGTGTACGAAAGAATGAAAACAACGCCACCCCGAAGACCAACAAGAACAAACAGAATAATAATAATAAATCTTTGAAAGATAATGAAGATATGCGCCATCATTCTCTCATGTATACCCTCTAACATATACGTTAATTCCTTTTAATTTGTGTGGTCATTAATAAATATATAATATAAGTTGCCTCGTGACTAATTCAATGAACCAGACCGTCCTACGTAGGTGGGTATGTATGTGAGCCGATGCATTGATTCCTACATCAGTTTAAAGATGCAACTTGCACCATCCAATCCTTAAATCTAACGAACTTGAACAATAATTTAAAAATGAACCCTCAAATTTGGTCAATACAACTTGAACCCTACAAGGGAGGGATACCATCCAAGGTAGAGGCATTGAAAACAGCTACTCAATACGGGAAGTACATCCGGTCCAGCTTTAAGTTCACTGATAAACTACCATCAGCACGACTGTTTCTCCTGTGTCTACAAACTAATGGCTGAGCTTTCAATTGTCACCGCAAATCTGGGTCAGGCATATCCGACAGCACAAATATGACTTGTCCACTTCAGAACCTTTGAGTCACCGACCATGGAGGACAACAGGTGAAAGCTGGCCCTTCTCGCTGCTAAGTGCATCATCGTCCACTTCGCTACCTTCTAACCAACTGGAGTTGGTGAAGTTCACGCTCAGTTCAGAATTGGTATTGCTACAGGTCGCCAGTGGGGAGCTTGAAACACTGTCTGTCCTGCTGCTTGCTGGTGCCGATCTCAGACTATACATGGAGGACGCAGGTATCTTTGTCATGACCGGCCGTAAGTTACCTGGAATGGTTCGCCTTGAATCCTGCTTGGAAGGGAAAATGCATGAATCAGAATACGAGAATAGCAGATACAGTTTTTTTTAACTACCATGTAACGTGAATGAATGCATACCATATGCCTCAATGGCGTATCTAAAGGCTTTTGTGAGAGCATTCTTCCAAAACCCATGCTGGTTTCAGGGCATGAAGACTTCCCTGATGAGAAGGTGCAATGGGAAGCACAATCATCATCTTGTTTTGGGAGTGCAAGTCTCCGCATCATGCTCATCCCTCTTTCGACCATCTTATTTCCAACAGCCGCAGGGCTCAAGCTGCCACTGGAACGAACTTGATTTATTATAGCCGGAACCATGCTCCCGCTACTATTAAGAGATTTACTAAGTGAAGTTCGTCCCCTAGAAGGAGAGCATGATTGCCGCCTTGGCCTCCCATTAGAACCAGCCTCAATAGATGAAGACCGACCAGCTGTCGCCGCTGGTCTACCTCTAGAGGCCGAGGCTGGCCTTACTGGCAGTGATGTTCTCAAATTAGGAGGAACATCAAAGGAGAAGCCGGGCATCTCAGAAGGGTTCCAAGGCCTGGAGGACTTCACCGTTGGAGAACTCCCATGTGATGATGCCATTGGACTTTTTGACAATGTACTTGTAGTACCGGACTTAGAAACTGGGGAAGACTGACATAGGGGATTAGACCTACCTGAAGTGGGTGATGGTCGGAGGCTTGGGTTTGAAACTGGGAATGACTGACATAGGGGATTGGATCTACTTGACGTGGGTGATGGTCGACGGGTTGGGTTTGTCAGTATTGAGGTCGTCCTAGAAGTTGGCGTAGATGCTCGTGCCATAGAACTTGTAAGTGTTGAAGGTCTTGCAGGAGCAGTGGACTTAACAGCAGGATAGGCTGCCGTTGAAGTTGGTGTAGAAGGCCTCTTAGGCGTTGAAGATCTCACAGGAGCAGGATAGGTTGCCCTTGATGTTGGTGTAGATGGCCTTGTAGGTGTTGAAGATCTCACAGGAGCAGAGTGGGTTGCCCTTGAAGTTGGTGTAGAAGGTCTTGAGGTCCTGGCAGTTGCAGGTAAAGTGGACCTCCTGGTGGGGGTCGCAGGTCTGCTAACAGTTGATGCTGATCCTCCTGACGAGAAGGATCGTCTAATGCTACCACTGGAAGAGTTCAAACTAGTAGACAAGGCCTGTTGCCGAGATACAACACTACTGGAAGAGTTCCTACTAGTGGACAGAGCTTGCCCCCTCAATGTAGCTTCTGCAAGAGAATTTGATAGCTGCACTCACAGAAGAGGGACCAAGCTACATGAAACTGTCAAATTTTACAGCCTACCAAATAATATTTATTTCAAAATTTTGAAAGAACCAACAATAGTTGAACCTAGATTAGTGTTCTTACCTGATATTTTAGCGCAGTGGGTCGAGCATTCTTATTCCCAGTTCGGCTCCTTGCAGTTTTCTGTGATTCTATTGCGAAGGAAGAAACGAGTGGTGTTCGAGGCGGCGTGACAAGCCTAAGTAAAATTCGTACAATTTGGAACTGTTAAGTATCCCACAAACCATGATTACATTGTTCAGTATAATTTAGCTATCCATATTTCACATATTCGTGTGCGGCCATGCATTCAAACCTTTTTAGTAAGGCTTAAAGGTGCCCATTGAAAATGACAAATGTTGCAAAGGAGACCATATATACCCAGTCATTTGAGTCCATTGATTTGCAATTACCAACCTACTGATGCACAATTATTATCATTTCGATAATTGAATCATTTTTTTAGTTAGCTCTCTCTAGTCTCGCTTGATAGGCCTCTAGAATATCATTATGTTTCGGACACAAGTCTACAACAGAAAAAAATTATGACATAAAATTCACTTAGCAGATTTCTAGAATAATATTTATGTACACAAGCCTTAAATTTTGTCACAAGAAATTCAATTAGCATATTTTGATAGCAGGAGCATCGCAAATTGTACTCAACATAAAGTGCAAACCGCGAAGATTACTGAAATGAAAACTTATTATGAAGTAAGATTCTAAGAACAAAAGCATCGCAGATTTTGGTCCTGAAAAGTGGCATATTTGGTTCCCAATTGTCTCCATAACTGATATGTTTGACAGGAAGCTCCTCAATCTAGTAATGAAAACAATCGATGTTTCAATAATCACTCGGTGTAGCTTGAGCAACTGCACAGTAGGATCGATTTCCGTCCAAACAACAAAATATTATCCATTGTTCTGATGGTTGCTCCTTATGCCTCCTTCAACCTACGATAAAATTCAGACAGATGTACCTCAAATTTGTCCCCCAAGTGTTCCAAATTCAGGTCATATAGGATTTGGTTCACTCCTTGGGATAAATTTTAATTACCCATTTTTCTAAAATTCACCCTAATACAACTCCAAGCCAAACCAAACCAACCAGCCTTAAGCCTTAATCCCAATAATATGAGGACCTAATCCAACTCAGTCAACCAAAAATCCCGCTGCACCTTTCTATCTAACTAGAAGATATATAAGCTCAAACTCACTTGTTTACTAGAGTTACTCACCATTCACTCTTTGTAGAACTATTTTCTGAAGTAACAGAAATCAAACCACATCAGAATCCATCATCGTACCCCAAATCATGTACTAACAATACCAAAACAAACAAATAAATTAAATTAAAAAATGTGACCTAAAGATAACTAATGTGGCGTGAAGATTCATGCCATACCAATTATAATCGGTCTTATCATTCCCGGAGTTCAAGAACTCATCGGTAAGGGTCTTGCGCGGCGGCGCAGGCACCGAGTAGATCACCTTATTAGATGTGGGGGCCTTGGTAGGTTTAGTTTCCTCATAAACCCCACCACTGCCCAATGGCAAGCTTTTAGTACCTGTCGTTGGAGCACCCATCTCTTGCGAAGACATCCTCGCTCTCTCCCACTTTCTCATATCCAGGAAAAGCTCGAGATCGTCTTCTTTATCCTTCATTCTAAACCCCACGCCACGACTCCTCTGCTGCACAATCGCCTGCATATGCGATAATGCAAAGTCTCACCTCTGAAACTGAACATTGCCACAAAACCCACCAAAAATCCTCAAACTTCAAAACATTATATATGAATGCGAGTTAGATCCGCGATTATACAAACATTTTTGGGATCAAACTTACTGGAGAAGTTCAAAGTGAGCAGAGCCCAGATCGGAATGATGAGAAGAATTGAGGAATTAGTGGAGAAGAACAGGGAGGGGTTGGGTTGATCGTTTGGGTCGTCTCTGTCTGGAGAGATAAATCGAGGGATGTGTTGTTCATGGGTTCGTTCGTCTCTCCGTCCTCCCTGGAACTCGCTTGAGCCTTGAAAGAGCGGTTGTGAAGGAAGAAACGAGACGCGAATTTGAAAATGTCGGAAGCAGACAAGGACGTATTTTTGGTGTCGAAAATCACGAATATGCCATTTAAACGTTAGAGGAGTTTGAGGTTAAGTATTTAATGTTGCACGCAGTCCGAGTAAATTCAAACTCAGCCCCGCGTCGCCTAAACTAAATTTACTGTTTTGCAGACAAAACATTTACGGCGACTAGTTGGTTTGGTGAGCAAGTTATTATTTAAAGATTGTGTTTTTTTTTTCTTAAAATTAGTTTTATAATAAAATGATACTACTATAACTTAATTATAATGATAGATAGATTAATAAAAGTTGATATATTGTACAGTTTAAATAAATTTTATGATATGTTTCGTTAAAATTTATTATTTTCCGTCGAGTCCACTTTGAAGTGGTCATGTGATATTGTGATTGATGCAGCAGTAAATGAATAACAAAGAATTAATTGGGTGTCAGTATCAAATAGAGGCTGTAGGTGAAATTAGAGTAGCGAACAAAATCAAGAATGCATTATTTTTTTGTTTATGTGATTTTTTTTATTTAAAATTACTAAGATAACTTTTTCCGAATAAAAATAAATTATTCACTATTTATATAATATTATTTTAATTTAAATTGTTTCTCTCCATGCTTGATGCTTCACTCTCTCTCTCTTCTCAGCCAAATCTCGTCATAATGACAATGGTGGTACTAGAGGCGGTGGTCAGGGGGGATCAATAGCCTCCTGGTCTGATGATCTATAGAGGCAGCGACAATTCACAATGGGGTAGTCATGGTCGTCCTCCTCCCTTCAGGATGTCCTCCCTTCGATCTTTACATGGGAAAAATTTTATACACGGGAAAATAATTTAGAGATGCTCTTAATTAAAAAAAAACTTTAAAATTTTAATCACTAAATGTCTACTTTAATGACCTGAGATTTAAAAACATTAATGACCTATTTTTTATGATTTATTTTTTGTTTGCGAAAATAATTTTTTATTTAAAAAATAGAAGCCATGATTTAAAAGTTGATTAGTATAACTATTTTATGAATAAAGTAATATTTTAAAATAACTTTTCAATTATTTTTTATTTTCACGTCTAAACTCATTTTTACAAAATATTCAAATTATTATTATTATTATTATTATTTTCTTTAGTTTCTTAACTAAATTTATCATATTTTATTTTTCTTCATTTTTGTGATACCAAGTTTTAAAAATTGCTTATAAAACACATTATCTTCTTTATCAAATAAAACTTATTTTTAATTTTCAAAAGTCAAATTCCAGTAAAATTTAAATTATAGAACTAAAATATAAAAAATAAAAATAGGTCATATAAAACTCACATATATATGTTAGAATATCTTCAATAAATTTCAGTATTTTATTTTCACATATGGATAATTCTTTATTTATAAAGAATTTTTTTTCTAACTTTAACAATACTTTTCATTATATTACTTTTATTAAAATAATAAATTTTATTCTAATTCTAATATAATAAATTTTCATTTCAAGAGATTAAAGAGAAGAGAGAAAAAATAAAATAATATGTAAAAAATAAATATTGACTCTTCTAAAATATAGAATCATTATAATATTTTATACATATGAAGAGTGAAAATAAAAAATTTGTTAAAATTTATTTTTAACAATTGATGCTCTATTTGTAACAAAAAAGCCTTTTGGAATTGCTATCAGTAAGAGTTTATTTATGTGAATTTAATTTTTCTTATAAATACTTCAAGTTGATTGGTATTTAAGACCATGCCAATAGGGGTAAATTAATAAAAATAAAATAATCATATAAGTATAAAATCAAATGATTAAAATAATATAATAATATAATCAGTGAAGAATCATCATATTTCAACATATTAAATTATCAGGAAAAAAAGAAAAAAATATAAATAAATCAGAGCGTCTAATCACATTTTCCCATAGTAAACATTTTCATAATGCACAATTAAATAGGGAATTTGTGTTTATAGGCAAATTTTGACTGCACTAAAGAAAGGCATTATATTTGCGTGCACCGAGTGGCAAGTTCCCGCGGTCCAGCTGCTCATTTACTGGAGTAAAATGCGATAACACATCATTATTTATCATGAACATTGATCACGCTTGAAATCTTAAGCTCTTTCATGCATGGTTTACTATTTTTACAAAGACGTACGGATGGAGAGAGAGAGTGAGGGGGGGGGGGGGGGGGGGGTGAAGTGGGTGGATCAAGAGAAGAAAACGTTGTCAATAATGGTGGTGTGAAGAGGGTCGCTCAGATGGGTAGCCCAGTTGTTTAGAGGGCCTTTTCCGGTGACGGCAGCCTGGACGGCGAAGCCGAGGAAGGCGACCATGGCAAGGCGGGAGTGTTTTATCTCCGCCAGCTGGAGGGTTGCTTTCTTCTCCGGGTCGGCGGCCAACCCGAGTGGGTCGAATATCGGACCGCCCGGATACAGCCTCTTCTCCGGGTCCAGCTCCGAATTCCTCAGGAACTCAATGTACCCAACCAACACAAGCTCTATTATGATCAGCGACGTGATGTTGAAGGGCAGTGCAAATCCCAGGTACGATGACCCCTCTATCAGCTCCACCTGTTACTTGAACAATTAGCTAGTTACCATTTAAAAAAAAATCATCTTTTTTCGGAAAAAAAAAAACTACCCTTTTTTAAGCTGCCATCAAATTCTCAATGGCAAAATTTCACTATTTTTATCGACAGAAATTTATATAAATCATTAACAAAATGTTTAATATGTTTCATCATAATGAAATTTAGAAGTCGACCTTGCAGTTTTGTACATATGACAACATGTCAACATACATGTTAACAATTTAAGTTAATATTATTTTTAAAAATAAAATTATTTTTTAAAAACAGTAAATTTAAATAATTTAAAAACGTTTATAAGTGATATAAAGATGTCCAAATAAATCTTTCCGTTAACATGCATAACTCGAAAAGTGTCCTAACTAAATCTTTTAACACTATCCAAAACTCATTAACAAACCATGAAAACTAATAAAACGTTACTTAATCAAGTATAGCTACTAGATATATAATTTTATTATATATATAATCATATAATAATAATAATAGTAGTAGTAGTAGTAGAACTGAGTTAACTAAATTGAAAATTAAAAATCGTATATTTCGTAAATAATATTTTAAATTTTTTTTCATGCCAGGTAATTAACTAATTGATTACCTTTCCGGCGTCCTGCCAGGTGACTCCGGTGAGGGACTCGACGGCGAGGGCACCCAGCGTGCCGAGCATGGCCCACCTTCCGTGAATGAGCTCGCACTCCCGGAACCTCTCGAGCCCGAACACTTCGGTGTACGGCTGAATTGGCGTGGCGTTCACGTCGGCGGTCGACTCGAACCGGGTCCCGATGATGTCGCCGGCGAGGTTCTTGGCCAGGTTCTGGTCCAGGGAGTCAAAGTCATACTGCAGGTACTCCGCCGGTTTTCCCAACCCGAACGGGTCGAACCCGTAATCGCCCACCAAGCTCCCGTCCAGCCACTCCGGCGCCTTCGCTCCCGGGTACCAGAGCGGCCGGGTCGGACCCGGTCGCGACGTATTTTTCTTCGGAGCTGCCTTCTTATTGCGTCCGAATCCGAAACGGGCGTGGACCCGGCCGGAGCTCTGGTACACGTCCGGGAGGCGAGTGCCCAGGAAGGAGGACGCGGCGGCGCTGGTGGCGGCCATGGGTGCAGGAGGGGGAGACCGACGTGCGGGGATGTGTTTGGAGCAGATTTGTTGGACAGTCGTTTGGTTTTTTATGAGAGGCTGTCGTTACTTACGGTTTATCCGCCGCGGTGAATATCAGCCGTTGGATCAACGGGGGTATCCATCTGACGGATGCGATACACTATGCCTTATCCCTTGCCTTATCCCTCTTGTTGGGACTTGGGTGGGAGTGGGAGATGGGACCAGGTGGTGTGCATGGCACGCGTTTCACTCACTTCTCGCGATGATGTCACTTGAGAGGGCCATTGCATCGATCAACGCTAGCTGCTTCGACTGACTCCGAGTTGCCACGACGATTTGCTTGCACCTCCGGTTACGCATCCAGACAAATTCTTCTACATTTTTAATTACTATTATTATTTTTTAAAATATATAAGTTAAGGAAAATAGATATAAATTTTATTTTTCTTATGGTATGGTGGTTGGTTGATATGAAAATTAGGTGGAAGATATATAAAATATAAAATTCTAATTGTCATAAAAAACAAGTATATATATATATATGCATATATAAAAACTATTTTTGCCCTTTTTTAATATATTTGCATATGTGATATAAAATATTGCACAAAAGCATATAAGAGCATTTAGGTTTTGAGTCCTTATACTTATTTTGAAAATATACCATGTATTATTTTTCATAATTTACTTATTATTTTTAAACATTCTATAATTCATTTCTTATCCTTATCTATATCCTTTTAAATAATATTTTTAACTTTTTTTAACTGTTTTTTCTATTCCATTTACTAAAATCATTCAAAAGTTAACGGTTTATCAAGAAATATATATAAAAATTGATAGTATTGGAGAATAAATAGTTGTCATTCATTCTAACCCAACACAAAACTCTATTTTGCAGAACTCAACTCAATAGTCAGCTATTTTTATCAAAATCATAAAATGTATTGCTAAATTATTGAAAAGTACTCAAATGGAAAATTGATGTACAGTTTCCAACGCTTAAGGTGCTTACGGTCCAAATTTTGCCTTAGCCCACTACACGCAGAGGCCCATGCCATTTAGAGAAAGATTATTATGAATTGATAATTGAAAGTATTTATATTGTCATAATGAATCGGTGACCATGAAATATATGAATACGTTTGAACCGCAATATTGTCCTGTCAAGGCTTTTGCATGGAGAGTAATTAATTGGGTTTAGCGCACATTGCAATTGAAGGGGTTGGTAGGATGAATCTCACGCTCGAAGGAAACGTAATTGTTCTGTGTAGTAACTAATATGGTAAAGCCGAAGCCGCAAGAGACAGTTCGACCAAGAAGCGGGTGGTTTCATTTTTATCAGTAAGAGACAAACCTACTGCTCTTTCATGTGAAGTGTGCAACAGTGCAAAGAGCAATTTCGGAGTTGTCTTTGACTCGTGTTGTGGCCTCTTACGTTCATATTGAATAAATTTTATATTTTTGAGAGAAGCAAGTGCCTCCGAGCCACACATTGCATGCTAAACGTGTTTACGTCAGTCATATTGGCATTGCTTACCAACCACAACCCCCCCCCCCCCCCCCCCCCCCATGTTTAGAGACAAATGACCAACATGTATTCCTTCCAGCCACTCTAGTAATCACTCTATACAAACACGCTTTGTGGCAGCATCAATTCAAGCAAAGACAATCATGTATTTACAGTAAGAATGGGAAAACAAGAAGACCCTATGTACCACAACTAATGCAATTTGGGGAGTTTAAGCCATCACCGAAAATGAGGATCATATGAGACGTAGATAGGACTCGGAACCACAAGAGGTAGTTTGTCAACGTACATGAAAAGTCGCTTCAAATTTTCCTTGCAAATGGAGGGCCAGTCGATCAGATCATTGCCGCTGGTGTAGATCCAAAGGTCACCTGAGTTCACCCTTTTAAGGCTGTCCCTGCAGAAGGGGCAGGACTGAGACCGTTCACGCCTACAGCAGCCATAATAAAAACTCAAAATCATCATATCCCACCTCATCATTCGCAGATTTGTCTAATCTAAAACACTTGTAAATGGATTAGGAGGTCATCATTTCAAGGGTTCAGGAAAAGTCTCAGAATCATATATCCTTTTTTGTCGTTTTTCACGTACCAATTCCTGTAGCACTTCATGCACAGTGAGTGATTGCAATTGGGAAGCACAACCTTGCTGATCATCTCCAAACATATTCCACATTCTTTTTCTCTCTCAATTTCTATTTCGGAGAGCTTGCCCTTGTCCAATTCATCTTTCCTTGTATACTTGGTTTCGCAAATCTCCTTCTGTTTCCTATCTTCAACATCAGTAATTCCCCTCTGAAGTTGCAATAGTGAAGGGAATATGACACCTGCCCACCACAAAGTAAACTATATCAATCTATCAAACTTCCAAGCAATTAAGGACCCAAATTGCAATAACGATATATAGCTCTTGGCAGAGGCCTGCTGACCATAAAACTCTCTTATACTAGCTTTTCTTTCGTGAGTTGCCATTGTTGTCTTGCCATCTAGGTATACCTGCAACAAACGCACCTTAATATCATGGCATTGGAAAGAAAATGAAGAAATTGTCACAGCAGATATGACATGGAATGTAAATATGTATAATTACCTTATAAATGAGGATTCTAAGCAGTCCAAGGGCACCAGCAAAGTGGCAATCAGTCCATTGGACGAGAAAGAGAAACAAGTGAGCAGCTGGGCTGTAAGAGAGCCTCATTTGAAAGCAGCCACCGTCATATTCCACTGGATACTCAGATGCCCTGTGTGTTTCATGGACAATTGCACAAGTCAAAGACTAGATTACATATATCCGGGGGGGGGGGGGGGGGGGGGGTGTGATTAGGCAATAATTAATGCTCCCTGCAGAGCGGTAGATCATAGATTTAGGCTATTGCATGTGCATGAGAGAAATGAAGTTGGGGGATTGGGGATTGATCTAATAAATGCGAAACATTAACCTTGCTGTTCCTAAATCAGTATTTCCACACATGGACGCATTGAACCCACATTTGGGGCAAAGCAGCCAAATAACTACCATTTCACATCCAGGCTCGCAATCCAAGTTCGGGATGAGATAGATTGGCACCAGTTTAGGAATCTCAACTTAATGCTTAATCAGTCACCTTCGCATAACATCATCCAAACAGAAAAAACCAGTAAATTCAACATCCTCGACTTTTATTTCCTCTGTTTTCCCATAGCTACCAATAAACCCAATATGCAGAGAGAATTGTAACAAGCAACAACCAGAAAATCGATTTTTTTTTCCTTGGGTGATGCCATCAATGAGAATTCTTATGATCTGTGTATACAGGAAAAATGCAAGTTTTTGGCAATTCAAGCAGCAGCAAATTCCATGAGAAGGAAATTGAAATACAAATCAAGAACAACATATTAGGGCCACATGTGAGACCTCGATTCAGAATCAGCAAATAAGATTTAAAACCAACCAGCCTTAATCCCTATGGGGTCGGCATGCTAATCAGCAAATAAGATTGATTATATAATAAATAAAAAAATCGAGACTGGGAGAGTTACAGAGTATTGGCATGCTGAATATCAGCTTCAAGAGCTTTGAGTGAATCCTTAAATGACTTCCTCATGATCCTTATCCTCTCCGAAACAAAATTCCCATCCAACAAACCCACATCAACCAAAACCTTAAACCACTTTCCCCAGGAAAATCTTCAAAATACCCAAAAAGGAAAGAAGAAAAAATCTCAATTCTGATCCAATAAAACCCAATCAAAATACAATTTGGGTTTTGTATGGTGTTCCCCTCTCAACCACTCTCTCAGAAGCTAGATTTTGTTGGGTCAGAAGAGTCAGAACTCAGGTTTGGAGAGAAAGGCATGTAACAGAATGCGTTTAGAGCACTGAGACATGGTCTGCAAGCGTGAGAGAGTGGAGGCGGCTTACGTGCCGCTTGCGATGCTATGCTTGGCTTGGCTTGGCTTGGCTTGCACGCATTCGATGTATATTGAGTATTAAATACACGTCACCCCCACTCCAGTCCAGTACAAGGTTAACCGATTAGGATTTAGGAGTTGGGTCTGTGATACTTGACTTGGATCATCGTCGGACGTTCTCCCCCTGGCCCCACATATTCCACACACGCACCTAACGCCTTGCTCGTGATCTTCAAGTTCATTCCATCACCTATTCTTCTATATTGAAATAGATTTTTTTTTAATTATATGGTTTAAAGGAAAATTATTCACAGATTTGAATGCAATTTGGTTTTCTTAAAAGGAGTATTAAAAAAACTATTCTAATTTTTTAATACGAAAAGTTGACTCCTTAATTTTCAAATCAGTAATACAATATAATATACAAATACAGCATTGAAGTATGGCACTAAAAATCAATCTTGGGCTATGTGCAGAATGATAAGTGGACAAGATCACTTCAAAAATATTTTTGCACAATCATTTTTTTTCTTGGATATATGGGATTACTCTCAATGGAGGATCTTTGTCCCTCCCCTCCCCATTCCGTATGATATAAGTTAATTAAGTTAAATGAAATAGACCCAAAAAAAAAACTCATAGGTAGGGCCATGGTTAATTAATTTTCATATAGGGAAGGAAAATTTAAAGAAAAAAAACCATATTACCCAGTAGATTTTTACCTGCGATCAAAGCTAGTTAATAATAAAAAAAACACAGAAGGGATAATATGTAAATTTATGTAAATCCTATATATTGGTCCATCTTAATTGCGGGTCTAAACGGATTGGTCTGTTTAGATTTGATCCGTACGGGTCAAATCCATATAGATACGGATTAATTCGCGGATCGGCTTGTTATTTTTTAAAAAATAATTTTTAAAAAATTATTATCTACTATACGTAATATATTAGTACTTGTAGCAGCGTAAATCTATTATTTTTAAAATTAAGTTTTAAAAATATTTAATAAAAATAATATATAATATTTATTTGAAATAAATAAATAAATATAGAATAGTCCACATACGGACTGATCTGGATTGATTATTTTTCGATCCGTTAAAAGTGCAAGCTTAAACGAGTTGATTTGTTTAAGCTCACTATACGACGGATCAGATCGAACCGATTCATTTTACACCCCTAGTAATTGATGTGATTAACCTCTAAGTGGGACGTTGTTGTGTATGTGAACTCTTATTGTCAAGGGTTTCTTAATTGTGTCACTTGCAAGAGTCCAATGATGTGAGCGTCTTGGTGGTGTGATTAATGCTTGTTCATCAAATGGTAGCTTTTTCCATGTATATGCTTATAATGTGTAAATCCTATTTTTTGTGTGTGATAGTAAATTCTATTAGTGAGTTGTTGATGTAGATCTTTTTGATTAAATCACGTAAAAATTTTAATGTCCTATTGCTTATTTCTTTTTTAATCTTACCGTTGCATGTTTGTTTGCAATGACAATTCCTAACAAAAAACATTCATTGATGCCATGGAAGTAATAGTACCTGATTAGGCTTGTCACCGGGTAACAAATAAAAATTACTAAATATAGTATAAAATACTGACATAATTAATTTTTACATATAAGAATATATTATTATTAAATTTTAGATAATTATTAAATATGTTCGACTCTATCCCCGACCTTGACAAACCTATTCCTAATCACATATTTGCAAGTCATTGGTTATCACTTATTAACTAACTGTAAATATTAATTAATAAAAATGAACATCTATCTAAAACTCAAGCTCAATATCTTTATATTAAGAAATTAGGGCATTGACAGGCTTCAACATTATGAATATGTTTGATTATCTGTTTTTATTTCGGAAGAGCTTTAAAATGAAAATAATTTTTATTCTTTTTAATTTTAGTTTTTTTTTTCGAAAAACTATATGCGTGATTTTATTTTATTTTATTTTATTTTGCGGTGGGCGGTGGTCTGGATATGATCTGGTATCTCTTGCTTTGTGGTGTTATATTTTAATAATCATGGTATGATCGGCGTTAACCTCTTCATACGGATAATGGAGATACTTGAAAGCTGCACGACAGCTGTTTGATGAAATGCTTGAGAGAGATTTTGGAATGTCATGGGATGTCGGATGCAAAAATATTCATATATACAACTTTGTAGTTAGAGGTGGGGCGTTGCACTTGGGCGGGCCTATGTTGTCTCTGCTATGCGTGTGTGGCTCGGGTAAGTATTTGGATAGTACGACTTTTTTAGCAGTAGATTTTTAAAAAAATTCTGTTTTAGAAAAATATTTAAAAATTATAAAATTATTTTCAGATATTTTATATTTAACTTTCTTTCCTATTTTTTAATATATTAAAAAATATTATTTATTTCATATAATTATTAAATTATATAAAAAAATTTCAACCTCTCTCTCACATTTTTCATAATATTTATATTAAATTATAAAAAATTATTATTAAATAAAAAATAAAAAATATTATTTTAAAAATATAAAGAGTTATTTAAAAAATCATATAATTTTTAAAAATTAGTACTCTTAGCCCCGTTATGTTCAATTTTGACTATAATAATATCCATACGGGACTAAGAGCACTTATTTTTTAAAATTATACGAATTTTTAAATAACTATTTATATTTTTAAAATAATATTTTATATTATTTTTAATTCAATAGTCAATACGGACGTCAATAAGGACGTAGTTCGGATTATAATATAATAAATTATATTTTTTACAATGTTATTTATTTTTTAAAGTATATTCGTTTGTTTTTTTTAGATTATTAATAATGTCTAATCGAGTTGAATAGGTCTAATCAGGTTTAGGTCTATCACGCAACAGGTCGGGTCCAGGCTTATCAATCTTTTATCAGGTCTAAATCTGGTGAGGCCTATTCAGGCCTAAACTTGACCCATTGATTGGCTGATAGAGGGCAAACAACACAACATGCCTACTTGGCTACTACTTAATTTATGCTTAGTTTGGTAGAAATTGAAGTTTATTTGATTTTTTAGAATAAAAATAAAGATTTAATTTTATATTTTTTTTGTCTGACTTTCTTTTTCGAAAAAGATTATGAAATATCTCCAAAAACTAATTTGTGAAATTGAGATTCAAATTCATTTTTTCTTAAAATATAATAATATTATATTATTAGAGATTAATGTTTAATTAATTATTTTTCTGATTCCATCCGATAACTATTTTTCAACACCAAAACGTGCAACTAGTTGATGTTGTTCGTGATAAAAAGAAAGTGAAAATTGGAGGATTTTTCGGCTTTATCAAGACAAGACAAGGACAACTCATCCTCCCACTAACGAATAATTAATTATACAAATAAACCAATCAGGTGGCACTCTTATATTTTAAGGAGCAATGCTTCCAAGGTCCTAACCTCATCACTTATGATCCATTACAAGAAGACAAGTTAAATTTATATTAATGTATTAATATTATGATATATTAATAAAACATTTTATTAAGTGATTTTATTAATAAACCTCATCACTCATGATCCATCACTTATGATCCGATGCTATCAGGTAAGATATTTTATTATAAAACAAGTGATTTCAATGACATTAAGAATTTGTTAACTAAAACTAATTGCAACATACCTGAAGTAATTTTCTAAAATTAAAATAATTAATGACCAAATTTATAGTTTTAAATTATTTATATTTTTATTTTTGTAATTAAATTTACATAAAAATTAACTATTACATCACCCACTTTACATATATAATACGTATTAGATGAATATTCAATAATTTTTGTAATAAAACTTCTCAAACAAAAACACTGAAAAGAACCTAAAAAAACAAACAAACATCTCTCTCTTCTTGGTAAAAAAAAAGTGGAAGAAACATTAGATGGACCTCAATACCTCAACGGAAATCTGGTCGGGCACCTTCAGAATAATTTGACTCACATCCCAGCCAGCAGCACCTAGCTGCTGCATGAAATCTTCAAACTTATCTTCCAATGCCAATAGGCTTCGCTCCAGCTGATATACAGTCTTTTCCTCTCGCTTGTTGCAGCTTTCATGAAGCCAATAGGTCTGCCATACACTTCGCAACACGGATAGACTTGTAGCTCCCACCTGCAATTAAAATTGCTCTCCAGCTGGACTAAGTGAAGATATGCAGTAAAGTACTTAAATTGAATGGAAGGGAACTGAGGAGAAGGGCCGTTATCGACCAAATTATATTCCTGTGAAGCGCTCAGCCTGAAATGCATACCTTGAATGAGACGAGGACCTCAAAGTCTCCTTTTTGTTGATGAACCACAAGGATGTATTTCTCATTTGCATATAATTTAAGAAGCATCTTTACCTATTTCAAAATAACAATTACCAACAATAAGTTTTTTTCCCCTGATGCATCAAATGTCACAGTTTATACAAATTAATAGTTCAATCGCCATAAGTAACCCCATGCATTCAGGCTGTTCTGAATTGGGGAATAGAGGAAAAACGTAAGGGAGAAAAAGGGGAGGACTGTATTCTAAATTGTACAACAACCTCAATTCCTTACCCACTAATAACCCCCTGAGTATAAAATGCCCTCATATTGTTTGAAAAAAGAAAAAGAAAAAAGTGATGCCTCATCTCTATCGCATCCCCAATTCATCCTTAACCAAATAAATGCTTTGAAGCAGGGAAATCCCTCAGGAATGGCTACTTAAATAAATATTTAAGAACACTGGTAAAATGAGAAAGGGCTATACCGCTGTAAGTGATTTCTCGCCCCCAATCATCTCCTCCAAGGGGACACCATAAACTATACGGGGCTTTATATATCTCTGCCAAGACAATATATTTTCTCTCCGATTGCAATCAACACACCCTGAAATGGAGCATTCTAGATTAAGCACAATAGCACAATTTATGCTACTGATGAGCCAAAAAGAGTAAGGTGTGCACCTGGTATTGTAGAGTGTAGTATGTGTGACTTTACAAGTATGCGGGCACGCTTGAGATTTACCTGTTGGAAAGTTGATTCCAAAATAAGATAGTTGAAATGAGTTGTAATTATCTATATTTTTAAGTGCATTATAACTATCAATTATAGAGTTACGTACAGAGAGTTCTTACCTGATTAGGTTTTTCCAATATATATATATAGTTGTATTCTCTTAATAGAACAAAAAGAAAGAAGTCATTCTTTATTCTTTTCAAATTGGTATCGGGACAAAACAAAAACCCTAACCTTATTCAGAGGAACTGCCGACTACCACCCCTTCCAAGAGCCTCTCATTCAAACCCAACAAGGTATTGCGCGTTCAAACCCTAACCTTATTCTTCCTTTTGTGGTCTACTAACCTTTTCTTTTCTCTCTCCCCCTGCCGTGAGCCACAAACCCAACAAGGCATTGCGCGTTCTAAATCGCAATCACAACAACCTTGATCCTTCCATAGTTGTCAACATCATTGTGTGCCAACACAAGGTGTTGGGCGCCCTGACCATTGTGAGCTACGAAGCCACTGTTATACCACTAAAAGTAGCAACCACTGTGGGGTTGCCATCACCTCTGTGCACCACAAGGTGTTTTCTCTTCTCAGTCGCTGGTCTCAATCCTAACAGGTTACAAACTATGTTATGGTTTGCTGCTCTTGGAGCAGGGTGCATACGTCAGACTTAATTATAGGCCTAAGTTCTTTGGCTCGTGTTAGTGTATTCCAATTGTCAAACAGGTATTTGATTTAACCTATCCATCATCCTTTCACCATGACTATCGATAATATCCATGTGATTCCGAATAGGAAGGTACAATCTCTTGTCACCATTCAAGAAACCAATACTCTAGTCTGTATTAAATTAGATGGTACAAATTATCATATTTGGTTTAAGTTGTTGGAGATGCATATATATATATATATCACATGAAGAAAGAGTGCACTCTCAAAAGGTCACCCAAACTTATAATGAATGCACTTATTAAGTTATAGCTTATTAATTTCATGACAACTAATCTGATGTCACATTTTGTGAAGGGTGAAACCACTAAGAAAGTGAGTTGTTGTTAATAGAGTTACCTTACATATTTGATTCTTCTCAAGTTAATGAACTAATAAAAAAGTCATCTCAATAGCAGTAGGATTGACCTCTCATAGAATACTAGAACGAGATAAATTTTATTTTCATGAAATTGGATTATAAGCGACCCAACAATGCTGAGTGTCTTATTGATGTTGAGAAGTACATGAAATATATAGTAGATAAGTGTCATGTTACATGTTTCTTGCAGGCTTTGATCACAACCTTGATCAAATTAGTAGTTGTGTTATGACTACTTCATCATTACCTAATTTGGAAAAAGCATATTCATTCAATACTTGTTATCTATAATAGTAATTTTTGGCCAGTCCCTCCACTAAGATGATGTTCACTTCTTTGATACTCTCTCATGCACAACTTGCATTCACCTTATTTCAACATAAAATTGTCCTTCCCTTATTATCTTCATATTCTTATTTTTAGCAAACATTCAACAATAATTGCCCCAATTTACAATATATATACACAGACACGCACACACATGGTAGCAAATTTATATCTGCCATTATTTATTATAAAGAAATATATACCAAACGGAGAGGTATATGAATTAAGGTAAAATATGCAAAAATAGTGTATAAGATATGTGTGTGTATGTTGGAACAATCCAAGATGGCACCATAGAAAAGTAAAATGAGGCGAAGGGAGTAGGTGTGAATAATATTTGTTATAGGGTAATAGTCAGAGGGAAAGTCCATATTAGAACTCATTTGTGTCAGCTTTCCCTAAAGTACAGATCGATCTAACCCTTATTTATCTTGACCTTTTATTTTTAGCAAACATTACAATAATAATGGTCCAAATTTACCAAAAATATGACAAGTTTATTATATCTGCCATTATTTCTCACATATAAAAATATAACAAACAAAAAAGATATTAAGAAAAATTATGCAAAAATAGTGTATAAATTGAAAATTATGAATAATATAACCATTAGCAATAAATTGGACAAGTAAATTGGGACAACCCAAAATGGCAGCGTAGAAAAGTAAAAATGGGGTGAGGGGGGTACTTGTGAATAAAATTTGTTATAGGGTAACAATTGAAGGTAAAGTCTAGATTAGAACTTATTTGAGTTAGCTTCCCCAAAAGTTCAACTCAAATTAGCCCCAATTTCATTTTTGCTAGCACAATCTAGAATAAAATTTGTTATAGGATATGGAATTGCAATATTCTTACTGTGTTAAATTGTAGAACAGAAAGGGACTGATAACGTAACCAAAGATGCAAAAGCCGCACACTCATCCAAATAAACACAAACCATGAGTATGACATTACAAAGCCTGGAGAAGACTGCAAAACAGTTCTAAGCATCAATTAAAGTTAAAACACATTGGATTGTATAATAAAGTTGGGTAGCTTATAGATTGAGGTGATTTTACGTAATAAGAACAAGCTTAAAAGAACTGAATATACGGTATACCAAAATCAGTATACCCAAAGCAAGCCCAAGCAGCTGAGCAGCTACTTCCCAAACTTCCTCCTGAAATAATAAATCAAAAGTGAGAAAAAATTAACATACTACGAGGGTGGATATGTATTCATTAGCATGTGCTATACTTATATCTAAAACCATACCTTTGCTGCTACCTCTCCCACATTTCCCGCAATAGCAAAATGGTTTTGAATCACGCGAAATGATGGATCTTTCAACCCTCTTGCTACAGCCTGTTAAATAACAGCCCTGTGAAGTATATCAAAAACTTTCACCTTAAAATATTTATAGTTCCTCTTACATGCATTGTGAATTCATGAAGTAAAGTTTAGGATTTTAGGTAAAGTGCCATTTTATTTTTCTCATACCACCAAAGCCTTGTCTGTTAGAAGGTAATGAGTTCAAATCTTTGCTCTGCAATTACCATCCAGAATTGGACATATCCCGCCTTCAATGGCTCATGGATGTTAATAAATTTATATCAGTTGTTCAATTTCACGAGTCACACATAAGGACCGGTAGCATCGACAAATATTATTTTCACACAGAAGTAGCTCCTTGGGGAGTTTTTGCGTGTAATGAAAATTACAGGACAAAACAAAAGTGATTAAGTCTACAAAAGTAGACTAAATTCTTTGTCCTAAAGAAATTGTAAGGTCTAAAAAAGGGTATTTCTCAATAAATACCTTGGCAAGATTTCCAAGTGACGCTAGAGGTAGAAAGTAGGCAGGAAACAACTGTGTACTTAGATCAAATATGCTGCATCACAGAAGGTAAAATTAAATGGTTTTTATAAATCATGTCATTCAAACAAATTTATTGTTACAGATACCTTCCTGCACTTCCAATAAAGTCTGCATACATGCGCCACTGTTTCGGATCATCATCAAAGAGGTTCCCAAACCGTCCACCTGAATGGGGGAAAAGAAAGCAAGAATTACCAAAAAGATTCAATGCTCAAGTTTTTCGTGCCTTTTAATTTTCGTATTGATTGGCAGACCAATGAGTAATCGTCCAACAGCTCCAATGCCATCTTTCGAAACCCATCTGTAATTAAAAGAAACAAAAAGAACACGTCTTAGTCCACCAACAGCTCTAATGCCATCTGTCGACACCCATCTCTCTCTCTCTCTCAATTCTCACACACACACACACACTCTCATTACAAACACAAAGCCATATAAAGGCCAATTAAAATTAAATTTACCTAATGGCAGCAGCTGAAGCAGCTGCGGTAGTCCCAGAGACCGAGCCAAGACCAGCAGCCTGTAGAGAATAATTCATTTACAAATTCCATAACACTTAAAAAGATGGATAACAAATACATGCAGCAAACACAGATGGCTCACCAAAATACCCTTGCTGTACCATGATGTAAACTGATTATGAGATTATGCGAGAGGGAAATTCCTTTCTATATTTTTCCTCACATAATAAAAGAAAATAAATTCTAACAGTAATGAGTGAAAAGGTCAGATTTGGACAAAAGAAATAGATTAAGCTTTTCCTATAGAGAAAGATATAGAGAAAGAAGAAACTAGAATCATAAATCTTGGATGAACCAACTAGATTTTATTCGAGAAGTGTCAGCAGTAAACAACAACGATGAATACCTTTTGTAAGACATTTGTCAATTGTTGTACAATTACCTAGAGCCAATCAAAGCCTTTTTTTGTTCATAGTTCTCACACACACCCAAGCAAAACTACTAGCCTGAGTTAGATAGACATGCCTTCAGTAAACTTGAAGTCACTAATGCGTGGCAAATCCATGCAGTAACATTTGTAGGGAACTGCAATAACATGTATTCCAAATAATCATCCGAAACTGATCCTGTTCAGATGAAAAATGGTAATAAGACAAATTTAATAAAAATAAAATCAAGTCAAAGTGTCAGACTTATTCACCCTTATTTCAAAACGCATTAGCACAAAACTATGACCTCTTTATTGGCTGTTGGGTGAAAAGTGTAGGTAGCAAAGGGGATTTGGCAGATAATGGGGCATGTCTACAGAAGTTAATATTACTAGGAACCACAACCAGATTGATCAGGAACCACAGCTGGGTGGGTCAAGATCACTGAATACCTTTTACAGACTAATGATTCTTCCTCGGGCGCACCCGGATCCTGCATGCACATCTGAAGGTTATGGAGCCAACTATGACTAAACTTTATTTATAAAATAAAATTTGTAGTAGCACATCAGTTTCTCTTATTCCCTCTCGCTCATTAACTGCATACCAAATAGTACATAAGAACAATCTTACTGATACATAAACGATTATAACATATCAATAAAAATCATTTCATAGCCTCAATTACTTCAATCCACCAGATTGATAACACTTCAGTAAAATATAAGAAACAAAAAGGGAAGACAATGAAGGAAAGACATATGAAATGAAGTGATTAATACATGATGTTAACAACCTGGGAAACCAGCAGGTAAAACAAAATGTTTGACAAAATCTGGAATCCATGAATACTCTTTGTCAGGGAAATCCATGCCCAAAAACTTATTACTTTCAAACTTCTCAATGTAAGCGCAGTCCAAACCATCTTCCAACAAGTACCTGCTTGCAAAACCAAAGTCAAGAAAGCAAAACAACTAATCAAACACCCCATATGAACTCTCCCAAATCAAAATCATAATGCAAAAATTTTATACTAATATTGAAATTCTCACCCCTTCTCTTCTTCACACATACTACGTAAGTCTTAAAAGTGAGGCTTACATTGTATAGGTGGTGCCTAGGCAACCAAAACATTTGTAATATATATTTTTTATATAAGAATTTTTCTTATAATTTGTAAGATGATAAAATGAGTTTTGAAGAAAATTAGGCAATATTTTAATTCCAAGAAATGATTTATCCATAATTTATACAAAAAAAAAACTACATCAAAATTGAAAGGATATACCAAATTTAAGATAACAACAATCTTCATCTATATTAAGATATTTTAAAACTAATATAATAATAATTTTTGTAAATTTTTTTCACATTGCAACATGCAAAATGCAGTCAGCTTGAATTATCTGCATTAGGGTACAAGTAAGTAATTATCTTATAAGCCGACTCAAGTATTCTCTTGTCAACATTTGCTTATCTACAATAAACTAAATATACCGCTCACTTTAGATTTAGAATTTTAAACATATCTACCTTTGCTTATTCGTTACATTGCCATATTTTCTTTTATAACTTCTTGTTTTCTCTTTTGTGTTGTGTTGCTTTGTGTTGTTTAGATTTCAAAAAGCTCAAAAACAAAAGTAAATGTTTGTTAAAAGTTCTGAGCACAAAACATTATTTTAAGAGAGAGAAAGAGAGAAAATTACACTTGGTACCCTTTTAATTTAGCAAATTACATTCCATACCATTCATTTTAATTTTTGCATAATAATGACACCCTTTATTTAAAATAATCATACTATATACCTTCTAAGTTTAATGAGATTACATTAGATACCCTTTAAGTATATTAAAATTACAATTAGACTCGTTTAATGAATTACACTTAGTGCTATTTTTAATAATTGAAATGAAACTTTTTTTTTAATATCATTCAATCTATTAAATTAATTAATTAAATTTTATTAAGAATGACATCCTATCATATTATTATATTAACAACAATGAAAAGGGTAGATTGAATATTCTGAAAAATCAAATGTTCTATTTCAATGTGTTATTAGTAAGGTTACTAAGTTTAACTTATTAATCTATGAGGGCACCAAGTGTAATTCAATCAAACCAGAAGGATATCAAATGTAATTTATTTGAATAAATGAGGAAATTGTTATAACAAATTAAAAACAAAGAGTAATGAGTTTAATTAGTTAATGTTAGATAAGAGTAAATAGAGTAATTCTATCGAGTTGGGTAATGAGGTTTTGTTTTTAAATAGAAAGAAAGAAAGAAAGATTAAACTTTAATTTAAAGTGTTTACAAAAATAAATTTTCCGCAATCAAAAGGTTCTCAGAACCGAAAATGCTACTACCCAACAGGCCGTATGAGAATATATAATTCATCTCCGGCTTCAGCCTTCAGCCTTCAGCCTTCAGCTAAGCGAAAAATGTGAATAAAAAAACAAATTTTAATAATAGAAAATAGAAAACCTAAAACAACATAGCGTGAAAGGGGTTTGTTGTTTCTAGCATTGAATTGAATCAAGGACCTCTTGGTTGTGCCGTTGGCGTATCTCTCCAACACCACTACATGAGGCTCCTGGCATTGAACCCTGTGCACGTAAACAAACACCACCAACGAAAGCCAGTAATTCAGTGGCGGTTTAATTAACCTCAAAGTCAAACACATGTTTCAAAATTCCCACTTCTCGCCGTTCACAAGAAGATAACGTCGAAAGGAATGTGGTAGTGATGGTAGTGGTACCTTCTAATTCCAGTCCCTTTGTCTCCGACATCTTGAGAATTGGGTCGGATAGATGAACAGCAAAGGACGACTCGAGTACGAGGAATTTTTGCTTCCTCGGCGTTTCCGAAGGATTTAGGAGAAAATGGAGAGGAGGGAAGTGGCAGACGGTGGACCAACATGTGCGGCGGGCGCTATGGATTTCAGATAAGGTTGCAAACTGAGATATATATATATATATATATATATATCCGACAAAAATTAATTAAATTGGGCGCCGTTGCCAGCCAAAATGGATTCTTTTCGACCCAACAATTAACAAACACACACGTGTATAAATATATAAATATATGGTTTCCTCTATCGCGCTTCTCCTCCTTTTCCTCCGATGGCGGCAGCACATACACCTACCATATCGACATTGGAACGATGTTGGTTGGTTGGGGACGTCGATGAGGATAAGTGACTCACCACCTGTTCAACGAAATGCCCAAAAGAACCAAAGAGCATATACCATCAAACTTTAAAATAGATTTATCCTCTGGTGGGCTATTAGGCTAAATCAACATCTATAAACTAAATACATATACCATATAATATAATGAAGAAAAACAGGAAAAATAATAAAGCAAAAGTTTTATTTGAGTTGAATTCACAACTTACAAAGCTTACATACTACTATATATGATACATGCATTAATAAATAAATTTAAGTTACATCTTCATTATGTACATTATAGGTTTTAATAAATAATTTTAGTTTACAGACACTAATTATTATAATAATTCCTAATAAAATAAAACTTTACCCGAGTTAAAAAAAATGATATATTTATACGTTTATTTTAAATTATTATTAATATATTATTTCAATGGAAAAATAGCATCAAGATAATTAGTGATTGACTGAATAACACTATAGAAAATAGAAATTTATCTTCAATTATTAAATAAATTATCAAAATCTATATAATTTATTAAATTAAAAGAAAATCCTAGAAAACTAATCATTCAAATTAGGATTAAGGGGAAGAGAGAACAAGAGACAATGGAATGACAAGGGTAATGGAACATGGCAGATGTGGAAGTTGTCTCCCCATGGTCATAATGGATTGAGTTTGGTGAGTAGGTCACCCAGCTGGCCATCTCATTGTTTTTACTTCATTTTTTTTCGCCTGAGTCGGCGCATCGATGTGCCTATTCCTTCTCAACACTGTTTTTACTTCTTTTTTTCCACCACAGTGGGCGCTCTCAAGTGAATATTCCTCGTCGACCCCGCCCAATCATCACAGAACGGATTATATTTCCCATCCCAGAATTCCCCAATGAAGAAGTCTGTCAAAATTTCTCCTACATTCATGGAGGCCATACGGGATCATGTGAAAGGAAAAGAGGATTCAGCTTTTGGAATCCCCATAATGAGAGCGCCGGCTGCTGTGGCCTCTCCGGAAAGATATATGTTGGTAATATTGGACACTAACGCAAGTGAATATACATTTTACCTCGACCGGTATAATATGTATGTTATTGGGGTGAATATTGATGTCAGTGTCTACTATTTCAATGACGTAAGAGAGGAGATGCGAGCCTATCCCCAAGGTGAAAGAGATTTAAGGCATATAACTCTATCCTTTGGCAGTGGTTATGGTACAATGCTTGGGGTTGGGTCTTGGATAGGTTTAAGAGCATTACGCCTTGCCCTTTATGGTTTCCATCACAACAACGATGACATTTGGAACCATTCAATGCTAGTGGCCGTTCAGATGATATCTGAATGTGCAAGGTTTAGGTACTTGAAAGAACCTATTATACATAACGGAAGAGTAGATCCCTACAACCACTATGTGATGGAGGGCATAGATGTGAATAGACAACACTCGTGGGCATTTAACTCCGCGAGGATTGTGACATATTGTAGACAGAATCCGGATCACTCCTACCGAGGCACTTTTGAGAGAACTCCAAGTCTCCAACATATCGACGATGTATCCGTGTTGGGGTTCTTTGAAACCCCCACGACCATAATAAAAAGGTCGGGCCAAATGACACCTGGAGAAAATAAAAAAACCTGGGACTGAAAGTGTCAAGGCCCATGCTACGGGGAAAAGGATGGAACCATATATGTAGACCGTATGGGTACTTTTTTTATCTCCTTCTAAGGCATTTAACGGAGGGAGCTTCTTTGGGGAGGGTGTTAATATTGCTGTTGTTGCCAGTTTTTCAAAAAAAAGTACGATCCTGGTTTCGTTACGGATGTAGGAGTCGGAAGATCTCGATGTCTAACTAATGAGTGCGCTTCTTCCGAAGTGGACAAATCATCTATGATTGAGTCACTCCAATGTCAAGGTTGTGAGTCTCTCCCGAAAGGCTTGCTACTCAATTCTCAACTACCCCAAAGGGTCAGGATGTTCAAACTTTCTCTGCTAATACAAATGAGAATGGAAAATGGCGGATGTGGGAGTCATCTCCCCTTGGTCGAAATGGATTGGGCTTGGTGAGTGGGACACCCAACTGGCCATCTCATTGTTTTTACTTCTTCTTTTTTCGCTTGCGTCGGCGCATTGATGTGCCTATTCCTGCCTAATACTGTTTTTTACTTCTTTTTTTCACCTTAGTGGGTGCTCTCAAGCGAATATTCCTCGTCGACCCCGCCCAATCATCGAAGAACCAATTGTATTTCCCATCCCCAGATTACCCAATGAAGAAGTCTCACAAAATTTCTCCTACATTCAGGGAGGCCATACGGGATCATGTGAAAAGAAAAGAGGATTCGGCTTTTGGAATCCCCATAAAGACAACGCCGGCCGTGTGGCCTCTCCAGGAAAGATATATGTTGGTAAGATTGGAGACTAACGCAAATAAACATACATTTTACCTCGATCGGTATAATCTGTGTGTTATTAGGGTAAATATTGCTATCGGTGTCTACGATTTCAATGACGTAAGAGAGGAGATGCGAGCCTATCTCCAAGGTGAAAGGGATTTAAGGCATATAACTCTATCCTTTGGCGGTGGTTATGGTACAATGCTTGGGGTTGGGTCTAGGATAGGTTTAAGAGCATCACGTCTTGCCCTTTATGGTTTCCATCACAACAACGATGACATTTGGAACCATTCAATGCTAGTGGCCGTTTAGAACATATCTGAATGCGCAAGGTTTAGGTACTTGGAAGAACCTATTACACATAACGGAAGAGTAGATCCCTACAACCACTATGTGATAGAGGGCATAGATGTGAATAGACAACATTCGTGGGCATTTAACTCCGCGAGGATTGTGACATATTGTAGACGAAATTCGGATCACTCCTACCGAGGCACTTTTGAGAGAATTATAACTCTCCAACATATCGACGATGTATCCGTATTGGGGTCGCTGAAACCCCCACGACCATAATAAAAGGGTCAGGCCAAATGACACTGGAGAAAATCAAAAACCTGGGACTGAGAGTGTCAAGGCCCATGCTACGGGGGAAAGGATGGAACCATATATGTAGACCGTATGGGTACTTTTTTTTATCTCCTTCTAAGGCATTTAATGGAGGGAGCTTCTTTGGTGAGGGTGTTAATACTGCTGTTGCCAGTTTTTCAAAAGAAAGTAAGGCTACTGGTTTCGTTACAGATGTAGGAGTTGGAAGATCTCGATGTCTAACTAATGAGTGCGCTTCTTCTGAAGTGGGCAAACCATCTATGATTGAGTCTCTCCAATGTCAAGGTTGTGAGTCTCTGACGAAAGGCTTGCTACTCAATTCTAAACTACCCCAAAGGGTCAGGATGTTCAAACTTTCTCTGCTAATACAAATGAGAATGGAACATGGCAGATGTGGAAGTCATCTCCCCTTGGGCAGAATGGATTGGGTTTGGTGAGTGGGACACCCAGCTGGCCATCTCATTGTTTTTACTTCTTTTTTTTTTTTCGCCTGAGTCGGCGCATCGATGTGCCTATTCCTGCCCGACACTGTTTTTACTTCTTTTTTTTCGCCTCAGTGGGTGCTCTCAAGCGAATATTCCTCGTCGACCCCGCCCAATCATCGCAGAACCGATTGTATTTCCCATCCCAGAATTGCCCAATGAAGAAGTCTGTCAAAATTTCTCCTACATTCATGGAGGCCATACGGGATCATGTGAAAGGAAAAGAGGATTCAGCTTTTGGAATCCCCATAATGAGAGCGCCGGCTGCTGTGGCCTCTCCGGAAAGATATATGTTGGTAAGATTGGAGACTAACGCAAATGAATATACATTTTACCTCGACCGGTATAATCTGTATGTTATTGGGGTGAATATTGCTGTTAGTGTCTACTATTTCAATGACGTAAGAGAGGAGATGCGAGCCTATCTCCAAGGTGAAAGGGATTTAAGGCATATAACTCTATCCTTTGGCAGTGGTAATGGTACAATGCTTGGGGTTGGGTCTAGGATAGGTTTAAGAGCATTACGCCTTTTCCTTTATGCTTTCCATCACAACAACGATGACATTTGGAACCATTCAATGCTAGTGGCCGTTTAGAACATATCTGAATGCGCAAGGTTTAGGTACTTGGAAGAACCTATTATACATAACGGAAGAGTAGATCCCTACAACCACTATGTGATGGAGGGCATAGATGTGAATAGACAACACTCGTGGGCATTTAACTCCGCGAGGATTGTGACATATTGTAGACAGAATCCGGATCACTCCTACCGAGGCACTTTTGAGAGAACTCCAAGTCTCCAACATATCGACGATGTATCCGTGTTGGGGTTGCTGAAACCCCCACGACCATAATAAAAGGGTCGGGCCAAATGACACTGGAGAAAATCAAAAACCTGGGACTGAAAGTGTCAAGGCCCATGCTACCGGGGAAAGGATGGAACCATATATGTAGACCGTATGGGTACTTTTTTTATCTCCTTCTAAGGCATTTAACGGAGGGAGCTTCTTTGGGGAGGGTGTTAATACTGCTGCTGTTGCCAGTTTTTCAAAAGAAAGTACGGCTACTGGTTTTCGTTACAGATGTAGGAGTTGGAAGATCTCGCTGTCTAACTAATGAGTGCGCTTCTTCTGAAGTGGGCAAACCATCTATGATTGAGTCTCTCCAATGTCAAGGTTGCAAGTCTCTGACGAAAGGCTTGCTACTCAATTCTAAACTACCCCAAAGGGTCTGGATGTTCAAACTTTCACTGCTAATACAAATGAGAATGGAATATGGCGGATGTGGAAGCCATCTCCCCTTGGTCGAGAATGGATTGGGTTTGGTGAGTGGGACACCCAGTGGCTATATCATTGTTTTTACTTCTCTTTTTTTTTTTTGTTTGAGTCGGCGCATCGATGTGCCTATTCCGCTCAACACTATTTTTACTTCTTTTTTTTCGCCTCAGTGGGTGCTCTCAAGCGAATATTCCTCGTTGACCCCGCCCAATCATCGCAGAACCGATTGTATTTCTCATCCCAGAATTGCCCAATTAAGAAGCCTGTCAAAATTTCTCCCACATTCATAGAGGCCATACGGGATCATGTGGAAGGAAAAGAGGATTCGACTTTTGGAATCCCCATAGTGAGAGCGCGGGCTGATGTGGCCTCTCCGGAAAGATATATGTTGGTAAGATTGGAGACTAACGCAAATGAATATACATTTTACCTCGACCGGTATAATCTGTATGTTATTGGGGTGAATATTGCTGTCAGTGTCTACTATTTCAATGACGTAAGAGAGGAGATGCGAGCCTATCTCCAAGGTGAAAGGGATTTAAGGCATATAACTCTATCCTTTGGCAGTGGTAATGGCACAATGCTTGGGGTTGGGTCTAAGATAGGTTTAAGCGCATTACGCGTTTCCCTTTATAGTTTCCATCACAACAATGATGACATTTGGAACCATTCAATGCTAGTGGCCGTTCAGATGATATCTGAATGCACAAGGTTTAGGTACTTGGAAGAACCTATTACACATAACGGAAGAGTAGATCCCTACAACCACTATGTGATAGAGGGCATAGATGTGAATAGACAACACTCGTGGGCATTTAACTCCGCGAGGATTGTGACATATTGTAGACAGAATCCGGATCACTCCTACCGAGGCACTTTTGAGAGAACTCCAAGTCTCCAACATATCGACGATGTATCCGTGTTGGGGTTCTTTGAAACCCCCCACGACCATAATAAAAGGGTCAAGCCAAATGACACTAGAGAAAATCAAAAACCTGCGACTAAAAGTGTCAAAGCCCATGCTACCAGGGAAAGGATGGAACCATATATGTAGACCGTATGAGTACTTTTTTTTATCTCCTTCTAAGGCATTTAACGGAGGGAGCTTCTTTGGTGAGGGTGTTAATACTGCTGTTGTTGCCAGTTTTTCAAAAGAAAGTACGGCTACTAGTTTTGTTACAGATGTAAGAGTTGGAAGATCTCGCTGTCTAAATAATGAGTGCGCTTCTTCTGAAGTGGGCAGGCCATCTATGACTGAGTCTCTCGAATGTCAAGGTTGCGAGTCTCTGACGAAAGGCTTGCTACTCAATTCCAAACTACCCCAAAGGGTCAGGATGTTCAAACTTTCACTGCTAATACAAATGAGAATGGAACATGGCAGATGTGGAAGCCATCTCCCCTTGGTCAGAATGGATTGGTTTCCGTGAGTGGGACACCCAAGTGGCCATCTCATTGTGTCTACTTCTTCTTTTTTTGCCTGAGTCGAGGCATCGATGTGCCTATTCCTGCTCAACACCGTTTTTACTACTTCTTTTTTGCCTCGATGGGCGCTCTCAAGCGAATATTCCTCATCAATCTCGCCCAATCATCGAAGAACGGATTGTATTTCCCATCCCAGAATTGCCCAATGAAGAAGTCATCAAAATTTCTCCTACATTCATGGAGGCCATACGGCAAAGATGTGAAAGGAAAAGAGGATTCGACTTTTGGAATCCCCATAATGAGAGCGCCGGCTGCTGTGGCCTCTCCAGGAAAGATAAATGTTGGTAAGATTGGAGACTAACGCAAATGAATATACATTTTACCTCGATCGGTATAATCGGTATGTTATTGGAGTAAATAATGCTATTAATGTCTACTATTTCAATGACGTAAGAGAGGAGATGCGAGCCTATCTCCAAGGTGAAAGGGATTTAAGGCATATAACTCTATCCTTTGGCAGTGGTAAGGGTACAATGCTTGGTGTTGGGTCTAGGATAGGTTTAAGAGCATTACGCCTTGCCCTTTATGGTTTCCATCACAACAACGATGACATTTGGAACCATTCAATGCTAGTGGCCGTTCAGATGATATTTGAATGCGCAAGGTTTAGGTACTTGGAAGAACCTATTACACATAACGGAAGAGTAGATCCCTAAAACCACCGTGATAGAGGGCATAGATGTGAATAGACAACACTCGTGGGCATTTAACTCCGCGAGGATTGTGACATATTGTAGACAGAAATCCGGATCACTCCTACCGAGGCACTTTTGAGAGAATTATAACTTTCCAACATATCAACGATGTATCCGTGTTGGGGTTCTTTGAAACCCCCACGACCATAATAAAAGGGTCGGGCCAAATGACACCTGGAGAAAAACAAAAACCGGGACCGAAAGTATCAAGGCCCATGCTACCGGGGAAAGGATAGAACCATATATGTAGACCGTATTGATACTTTTTTTATCTCCTTCTAAGGCATTTAACAGAGGGAGCTTCTTTGGTGAGGGTGTTAATATTGTTCTTTTGCCGCTTTTTTAAAAGAAAGTACGGCTACTGGTTTCGTTACAGAAGTAGGGGTTGGAAGATCTCGATGTCTAACTAATGAGTGCGCTTCTTCTGAAGTGGGCAAACCATCTATGATTGAGTCTCTCCAATGTCAACGTTGTGAGTCTCTGACGAAAGGCTTGCTACTCAATTCTAAACTACCCCAAAGGGTCAGGATGTTCAAACTTTCTCTGCTAATACAAATGAGAATGGAACATGGCAGATGTGGAAGTCATCTCCCCTTGGTCAGAATGGATTGGGTTTGGTGAGTGGGACACCCAGCTGGCCATCTCATTGTTTCTACTTCTTCTTTTTTTCGCCTGAGTCGGGGCATCGATGTGCCTATTCCTGCTCAACACTGTTTTTACTTCTTTTTTTCCGCCTCAGTGGGCGCTCTCAAGCGAATATTCCTCGTCGACCCCGCCCAATCATCGCAGAACCGATTGTATTTCCCATCCCAGAATTGCCCAATGAAGAAGTCTGTCAAAATTTCTCCTACATTCATGGAGGCCATACGGGATCATGTGAAAGGAAAAGAGGATTCAGCTTTTGGAATCCCCATAATGAGAGCGCCGGCTCGTTGGGCCTCTCCAGAAAGATATATGTTGGTAATATTGGAGACTAACGCAAATGAATATACATTTTACCTTGACCGATATAACCTGTATGTTATTGGGGTGAATATTCTGTCAGTGTCTACTATTTCAATGACGTAAGAGAGGAGATGCGAGCCTATCTCCAAGGTGAAAGGGATTTAAGGCATATAACTCTATCCTTTAGTAGTGGTAATGGAACAATGCTTGGGGTTGGGTCTAGGATAGGTTTAAGAGCATTACGCCTTGCCCTTTATGGTTTCCATCACAACAACGATGACATTTGGAACCATTCAATGCTAGTGGCCGTTCAGATGATATCTGAATGCGCAAGGTTGAGGTACTTGGAAGAACCTATTAGACATAACGGAAGAGTAGATCCCTACAACCACTATGTCATGGAGGGCATAAATGTGAATAGACAACACTCGTGGGCATTTAATTCCGCGAGGATTGTGACATATTGTAGACGGAATCCGGATTACTCCAACGAGGCACTTTTGAGAGAACTCCAAGTCTCCAACATATCGACGATGTATCCGTGTTGGGGTTGCTGAAACCCCCACGACCATAATAAAAGGGTCGGGCCAAATGACACTGGAGAAAATCAAAAACCTGGGACTGAAAGTGTCAAGGCCCATGCTACCGGGGAAAGGATGGAACCATATATGTAGACCGTATGGGTACTTTTTTTATCTCCTTCTAAGGCATTTAACGGAGGGAGCTTCTTTGGTGAGGGTGTTAATACTGCTGTTGTTGCCAGTTTTTCAAAAAAAAGTACGGCTATTGGTTTTGTTACAGATGTAGGAGTTGGAAGATCTCGCTGTCTACATAATGAGTGCGCTTCTTCTGAAGTGGGCAGGCCATCTATGACTGAGTCTCTAGAATGTCAAGGTTGCGAGTCTCTGACGAAAGGCTTGCTACTCAATTCCAAACTACCCCAAAGGGTCAGGATGTTCAAACTTTCACTGCTAATACAAATGAGAATGGAACATGGCAGATGTGGAAGCCATCTCCCCTTGGTCAGAATGGATTGGTTTTGGTGAGTGGGACACCCAGCTGGCCATCTCATTGTTTCTACTTCTTCTTTTTTCGCCTGAGTCGGGGCATCGATGTGCCTATTCCTGCTCAACACTGTTTTTACTTCTTCTTTTTCGCCTCAGTGGGCGCTCTCAAGCGAATATTCCTCATCGACCCCGCCCAATCATCGCAGAACCGATTGTATTTCCCATCCCAGAATTGCCCAATGAAGAAGTCTGTCAAAATTTCTCCTACATTCATGGAGGCCATACGGGAGCATGTGAAAGGAAAAGAGGATTCGACTTTTTGGAATCCCCATAATGAGAGCGCCGGCTGCTGTGGCCTCTCCGGAAAGATATATGTTGGTAAGATTGGAGACTAACGCAAATGAATATACATTTTACCTCGACCGGTATAATCTGTATGTTATTGGGGTGAATATTGATGTCAGTGTCTACTATTTCAATGACGTAAGAGAGGAGATGCGAGCCTATCTCCAAGGTGAAAGAGATTTAAGGCATATAACTCGTCCTTTGGCAATGGTTATGGTACAATGCTTGGGGTTGGGTCTTGGATAGGTTTAAGAGCATTACGCCTTGCCCTTTATGGTTTCCATCACAACAACGATGACATTTGGAACCATTCAATGCTAGTGGCCGTTCAGATGATATCTGAATGCACAAGGTTTAGGTACTCGGAAGAACCTATTACACATAATCGAAGAGTAGAACTCCACAACCACTATGTGATAAAGGGCATAGATGTGAATAGACAACACTCGTGGGCATTTAACTCCGCGAGGATTGTGACATATTGTAGACAGAATCCGGATCACTCGTCCAGAGGCACTTTTGAGAGAACTCCAAGTCTCCAACATATCGACGATGTATCCGTTTGGGGTTCTTTGAAACCCCCACGACCATAATAAAAGGGTCGGGCCAAATGACACTGGAGAAAATCAAAAACCTAGGACTGAAAGTGTCAAGGCCCATGCTACCGGGGAAAGGATGGAACCATATATGTAGACCGTATGGGTACTTTTATTATCTCCTTCTAAGGCATTTAACGGAGGGAGCTTCTTTGGTGAGGGTGTTAATACTGCTTTGTTGTTGTCAATTTCTCAAAACAAAGTACGGCTTCTGGTTTTGTTATAGATGTAGGAGTTGGAAGATCTCACTCTCTAAATAGTGAGTGCGCTTCTTCTCGAAGTGGGCGGACCATCTATGACCGAATCTCTAGAATGTCAAGGTTGCAAGTCTCTAACGAAAGGCTTGTCGCTCAATTCCAAACTACCCCAAAGGGTCAGGATGTTCAAACTTTCACTGCTAATACAAATGAGAATGGAACATGGCAGATGTGGAAGCCAACTCCCCTTGGTCAGAATGGATTGGTTTTGGTGAGTGGGACACCCAGCTGGCCATCTCATTGTTTCTACTTCTTCTTTTTTTCGCTTGAGTCGGGGCATCGATGTACCTATTCCTGCTCAACACTATTTTTACTTCTTCTTTTTCGCCTCAGTGGGCGCTCTCAAGCGAATATTCTACATCGATCCCGCCCAATCATCGAAGAACCGATTGTATTTCTCATCCCAGAATTGCCCAATGAAGAAGTCTGTCAAAATTTCTGCTACATTCATGGAGGCGATACGGGAGCATGTGAAAGGAAAAGAGGATTCAGCTTTTGGAATCCCCATAATGAGAGCGCCGGCTGCTGTGGCCTCTCCGGAAAGATATATGTTGGTAAGATTGGAGACTAATGCAAATGAATATACATTTTACCTCGCCTGGTATAATCGTATGTTTTTGGGGTGAATATTGATGTTAGTGTCTACTATTTCAATGACGTAAGAGAGGAGATGCGAGCCTATCTCCAAGGTGAAAGAGATTTAAGGCATATAACTCTATCCTTTGGCAGTGGTAATGGTACAATGCTTGGGGTTGGGTCTAGGATAGGTTTAAGAGCATTACGCCTTGCCCTTTATGGTTTCCATCACAACAACGATGACATTTGGAACCATTCAATGCTAGTGGCCGTTCAGATGATATCTGAATGCACAAGGTTTAGGTACTTGGAAGAACCTATTACACATAACGGAAGAGTAGATCCTACAACCACTATGTGATAGAGGGCATAGATGTGAATAGACAACACTCGTGGGCATTTAACTCCGCGAGGATTGTGACATATTGTAGACAGTCGGGATCACTCCTACCGAGGCACTTTTGAGAGAACTCCAAGTCTCCAACATATCGACGATGTATCCGGTGTTGGGGTTCTTTGAAACCCCCCACGACCATAATAAAAGGGTCGGGCCAAATGACACTTGGAGAAAATCAAAAACCTGGGACTGAAAGTGTCAAGGCCCATGCTACCGGGGAAAGGATGGAACCATATATGTAGACCGTATGGGTACTTTTTTTATCTCCTTCTAAGGCATTTAACGGAGGGAGCTTCTTTGGTGAGGGTGTTAATACTGCTGCTGTTGCCAGTTTTTCAAAAGAAAGTACGGCTACTGGTTTTGTTACAGATGTAGGAGTTGGAAGATCTCGCTGTCTACATAATGAGTGCGCTTCTTCTGAAGTGGGCAAGCCATCTATGATTGAGTCTCTAGAATGTCAAGGTTGCGAGTCTCTGACGAAAGGCTTGCTACTCAATTCCAAACTACCCCAAAGGGTCAGGATGTTCAAACTTTCACTGCTAATACAAATGAGAATGGAACATGGCAGATGTGGAAGCCATCTCCCCTTGGTCAGAATGGATTGGTTTTGGTGAGTGGGACACCCAGCTGGCCATCTCATTGTTTCTACTTCTTCTTTTTTCGCCTGAGTCGGGGCATCGATGTGCCTATTCCTGCTCAACACTGTTTTTACTTCTTCTTTTTCGCCTCAGTGGGCGCTCTCAAGCGAATATTCCTCATCGACCCCGCCCAATCATCGCAGAACCGATTGTATTTCCCATCCCAGAATTACCCAATGAAGAAGTCTGTCAAAATTTCTCCTACATTCATGGAGGCCATACGGGATCATGTGAAAGGAAAAGAGGATTCAGCTTTTGGAATCCCCATAATGAGAGCGCCGGCCTTGTAGCCTCTCCAGGAAAGATATATGTTGGTAATATTGGAGACTAACGCAAATGAATATACATTTTACTTCGCCTGGTATAATATGTATGTTATTGGGGTGAATATTGATGTCAGTGTCTACTATTTCAATGACGTAAGAGAGGAGATGCGAGCCTATCTCCAAGGTGAAAGGGATTTAAGGCATATAACTCTATCCTTTGGCAGTGGTTATGGTACAATGCTTGGGGTTGGGTCTAGGATAGGTTTAAGAGCATTACGCCTTGCCCTTTATGGTTTCCATCACAACAACGATGACATTTGGAACCATTCATTGCTAGTGGCCATTCGGATGATATCTGAATGCGCAAGATTTAGGTACTTGGAAGAACATATTATACATAACGGAAGAGTAGATCCCTACAACCACTATGTGATAGAGGGCATGGATGTGAATAGACAACACTCGTGGGCATTTAACTCCGCGAGGATTGTGACATATTGTAGACAGAATCCGGGATCACTCGTATCGAGGCACTTTTGAAAGAATTATAAGTCTTCAACATATCAACGATGTATCCGTGTTGGGGTTGTTGAAACTCCCACGACCATAATAAAAGGGTCGGGCCAAATGACACTTGGAGAAAATAAAAAACCTGGGACCGAAAGTGTCAAGGCCCATGCTACCTGGGGAAAGGATAGAACCATATATGTAGACCGTATGGGTACTTTTTTTTATCTCCTTCTAAGGCATTTAACGGAGGGAGCTTCTTTGGTGAGGGTGTTAATCTGCTGCTTGTTGTCGGTTTTTCAAAAGAAAGTAAGGCTACTAGTTTCGTTACAGATGTAGGAGTTGGAAGATCTCGCTGTCTAACTAATGAGTGCGCTTCTTCTGAAGTGGAAAGGCAAATCATCTATGATTGAGTCTCTCCAATGTCAAGGTTGTGAGTCTCTGACGAAAGGCTTGCTACTCAATTCTAAACTACCCCAAAGGGTCTGGATGTTCAAACTTTCACTGCTAATACAAATGAGAATGGAACATGGCAGATGTGGAAGCCAATTCCCCTTGGTCGAAATGGATTAGTTTTGGTGAGTGGGACACCCAGGTTGGCCATCTCATTGTTTTTACATCTTCTTTTTTCCCCTAAGTCGGGGCATCAATGTGCCTATTCCTGCTCAACACCGTTTTTATTCTTCTTTTTCACCTCGGTGGTCGCTCTCAAGCGAATATTCCTCATCGACCTCGCCCAATCATCGAAGAACCGATTGTATTTCCCATCCTAGCATTGCCCAATGAAGAAGTCTGTCAAAATTTCTCCTACATTCATGGAGGCCATACGGGATCATGTGAAAGGAAAAGAGGATTCAGCTTTTGGAATCCCCATAATGAGAGCGCCGGCTGCTGTGGCCTCTCCGGAAAGATATATGTTGGTAAGATTGGAGAATAACGCAAGTGAATATACATTTTACCTCGACCGGTATAATATGTATGTTATTGGGGTGAATATTGATGTCAGTGTCTACTATTTCAATGACGTAAGAGAGGAGATGCGAGCCTATCCCCAAGGTGAAAGAGATTTAAGGCATATAACTCTATCCTTTGGCAGTGGTTATGGTACAATGCTTGGGTTTGGGTCTAGGATAGGTTTAAGAGCATTACGCCTTGCCCTTTATGGTTTCCATTACAACAACGATGACATTTGGAACCATTCATTGCTAGTGGCCGTTCAGATGATATTTGAATGCGTAAGGTTTAGGTACTTGGAAGAACCTATTACACATAACGGAAGAGTAGATCCCTACAACCACTATGTGATAGAGGGCATAGATGTGAATAGACAACACTCGTGGGCATTTAATTCCGCGAGGATTGTGACATATTGTAGACAGAATCCGTATCACTCCTACCGAGGCCTTGTTGAGAGAACTCCAAGTCTCCAACATATTGACGATGTATCCAGGTGTTGGGGTTCTTTGAAACCCCTATGACCATAATAAAAGGGTCGGGCCAAATGACACTGGAGAAAATCAGAAAACTGGGAGCCCATGCTACTGGGGAATGGCTGGAACTGTATATGTAGACCGTATGAAGGGTACTTTTTGATCTTCTTCTATGGCATTTACCGGAGGGAGCTTCTTTGGTGAGGGTGTTAATACTGCTGCTGTTGCCAGTGTTTCAAAAGAAAGTAAGGCTACTGGTTTTGTTACAGATGCAGGAGTTGGAAGATCTCGGTGTCTAAATAATGAGTGCGCTTCTTCTGAAGTGGGCAGGCCATCTCTGATTGAGTCTCTCCAATGTCAAGGTTGCGAGTCTCTGACGAAAGGCTTGTTACTCAATTCCAAACTACCTAAAGGGTCAGAATGTTGAAACTTTCTCTGCTAATACAAATGACAATGGAACATGGCAGATGTGGAAGTCATCTCCCCTTGGTCAGGATGGATTGAGTTTGGCGAGTGGGACACCCAACTGGCTTTTACCACCAGGACCGAACGGATCTAACAAGGAAGATATTGTGCATCCTTCATTTCACAGAACCTTGGCCTTGCTGTTTACAAAAGAAGACCCAGTACTCCTTGGGACACTCTCTCCTCAGAAGGGTTTTCTTGGCAGTGGCTTAAATAGTGGGATTTTTCGTCCTGTGTCTGGTTCAGGCAATCATGATCCATGGTCGCATAATGCTTTCTTTCTTTCTTTATCAGGTGGTGAGAACCAGGAGAGACTCACAATGAAATTATATATGTGGGAGTCCTAGAGAAGCTGTGGTGAATCATTCATTTGGACAATCTCTGCCCGATTCTTTGACCGAGTGAGTTAACATACACGTTGAAGATTCAAACATTATTTATCGTGCTCTTTTATCAAATTTACACGTTGGATAACAATACTTGGGTGCGATGTGACTGATTGGAATTATATACAATTATTTTTACGCAATATTGTGGGTGAGTTGTGGAGTTCTGTGGACATAATTATTTTAAGTATTATATTGTATTACTTTCTAAACAAATATTTATAAGGTACATAATTATTATAAAAAATATTTTTACCTTTATTGTGCCATATATATTTATATTTTGTATGTAATAAATAAATATTTGTATATTTACTTTATACATATAATGTATGAATGTGAATAATTATTTTGATGAATAATATATTTTACCCTTATTTTCATTTGACTAAAAATAACTTAATTATTATTTGGATTTTATTTTAATTATTTAGAAATAAATATATAATAATAATAATTTAGGTTTTATTTTGTTTAAATTATTTTTAAATAATTATTTGAATTAATAATACATTTTTACTTAATTTCTTTTATTTTACTTTATTATATATGATATATGAATTAATAAATAAATTTAATTTACACTAATGGTTTGCTTTGTTTGTACAGTTTGTATGACCCTCAGGATTATATGACCTATAGGTTTATAATAATCTTATTATGAATCTCGATGCAGTCACTTCCGAAGACTTATCGGTCGGAAGGTGATTTGAAAGCCTAAATTTTAAATAAACTGAATATTATAGCATGGATGGCAACTCAAAATAGATTTCCTAAGATTGACAATCTGAGGGCGGGCAGGGGTGGGGGGAAAGGTGGCAATTTGCTAGCATGTGCATTTTTATGTGAAAAATGTGTGTACATATTAATCAACTATGGGTGTGGGCGACGCTAGTGGATTTATGGAGACTGGTTTAAACAAAATCGTTTGTTATAATTTGCTGCTGAATAATTTATTAGCAGTTTTACGGCTCACGATATTTCAGGTTGAGGCATGATTTGAATAATGTGAATTTTATCTTATTTGTTTGCTGTTTTAATAATACGTACCCATTTTTCAAAAAAAAAAAACTTATGTGCAATTTCCTAAGGCGACTTACAAATGACAGCTTGTCCGGGTTGGGCGAGAAGAAAAAACAAATTTGGGTTGTCCATTTTTTTATTTTATTTTTTTAAATTAACGAGGATCTTCATTTCAGATCAATATGGCAGGAGGCGTGAGTTAGGGACAAATCTGTACCCGCCCCACCCTACGACTAATCTCTCCAGTGGGACCAAATATTTTTGAAGATTCTTGCATCGATAATAGCGACGATTTGTCTCCATTTAGTTTTTATTATTTTTTTTAAAGTGACATCCATGTGTATATATATCTGCACAATATTTTTTTTTTTTATGACGGGATATCCTCTCGTATCGCTGCAGGTTTCGCTGTGGCCTTGCGTGTTCTGAGTTTAAGAAGTAGCTAGCTAGGAATAGGATGGTTGGGCCTGTGTGTGACCACAGATTGTTCTTTTTGGTTCTTCCATCGTCCAGTACAGCTTTGGTGAACAAGGGTGGGGTGCTTCTCTCGCTAATACCTCCGCCCGTCGCCCGTAAGCTTTGATGCATGCTTAGGTTATATAGCTTCGGACTTTCTACTATCACGCTCAATTGTAAATTTCTTAGTTGTCTATGCAGATTCCAATTTGTATTCAATATTCAGACCCTTCTAGTCCTTCTTAATGTTCATAGGAGTATGTCCTGAGAAGAGGCAGTGATTTTTGAAGCCAAGGGCTAGCTCTTAGCCCTTCATTTCTCTTATCACCTTGTAAATGCAGGAGAATGGGCAGCTAACGAATCTGACTCCAATATCATGCTATAACCATGCCATTTGGATAAAAAATGCTTTCTTTTGTAATGTGATTTGTTTTAATTTTGCTCGTATTCTTTCCATATCATTCTCGACAGTTCAGATGAGAGTACTGATATCCTATATATATTAAAAAAAAAAACAGATGAGTACCGATATCCTTGCTGCAGGCAGGGATATGTAATTCTTTGTCACTTGCTTGTGACCTTAATAAAAAATCCTCTTTTTCCCTAAAAAAAAAATCTTTCTGGGAAGTTCAAAAATTTCGAATCAAAATATTTAATAGGTAATGAATTGAGCAATATATTGGCATTGGCTGGCACGATGGGAGGTGAAAATAAAATTAGTTATGACTACCTCTCGGCAAGCCACCAAAAAAGAAAGGAAAAAGTAATGCTTTGATGTGAAAGCAAGAGAACATGAACATATGTTAGTAAACAATGTATTGGGAAATCAGGCAAATTGAATTGAAAAACTTATGCATTTCTTGGTATTAGTTGAGACTTTTAAAAATTAAAAATTTAAATTTTAAATTTTAAATTTAAAATTAAATTAAATTTAAAATTAAATTTAAAAATTAAATTAAAATTATTACCATGAGACTTTTAAAATTATAAATTTAATACATATTTTTATCGATATGTTTACTAACACTATTTATTTTTTGTTACTCTTACATAATAAAGAATAATGAGGGTGAGGTAGAGGTATATTTTTAAGATTTAACTATGAAAATAAACAAGCCTTAAAATATTATTTGTATTGCACGCGATGCGGATACAAATTTTGAAATCTCAAACAAGTTAAACTAGGCTGGCTGGCTGGCTGGCCTATTTTTAAGATTTTATTTCTAAATTTGATAAAATTTAGAGAGCTCAACTCGCTTTGACAGCTGGCTTTGTACGCTGACCATCTCCTCAATTTACAATAAACCCCATAACCTCGTACTCCTCAAATTTCCTCTCCCGTCAAAACGCTTTACGGAAGTGTTAAAACTGTAATTAGGAACTCAGATACACCGTACACACACACACATCTCCATTCTCAACGAGAAAACCAAAAAAACAAAAACAAGAGTTCTTCTCCCATCCCGTTAATCGAGTTCTGAAGAATTCAAATCCAGCTCCACAGATCCATCTGTCGTTCTATAGGGGTTCGATTTCGATTCTCCATCGAGGTTCGAACAGTTTCGGTTCAGGTTCAGGGGGCCCGATAATCGAGTTCGCGGGAGATGGGAGATTTCAATCTCGCTCTCGTGATCGTCGCCATCGTGCTCTGCGTCATCGTCTTCATCTTCAATGTCTACCTCCTGGTCAACTACCAGCACCCGGACGACAAGAACCAGGCCTACTTCCCCAAGTTCGTTGTCGTCCTGGGTTTGTCCGTCGCCGTCGTTTCCATCCTCATGCTTCCCGCCGACGTGGCCAACCGGCAGGCCTGTCACCGCGCGATCTACAACGGCGCCTGCAACTACACCCTTCCCATGAAGGATCTGTGGCTCGCTATCTACATTGTTGATGCCGTGCTTGTGTTCTTCATCATTCCATTCGCCATGTTCTACTACGAAGGCGACCAAGACAAGTTCGTATGCTTCCTTGTCTTATCTATTATTAGGATGATGAGGATTTTAGGATTCAGCTTCGTGCATTTCTATGTTCATGATGTCGTTTCCCCAATTTTCGCGTGTTCTTTTTCCTGCTCGGAAGCGAAATTGGGCATTGAACTTTTTAATGGTTATTGTTGAAATTGATCTCTATATTGAAACAATAATTATGGAAACCCTGATGCCCAGCTCCGCCTATATGCTTACTGTATTGGATTTGAGTGTTTTTTTTTTTTTGTAATTGGGGGATGCTTGTGGATTGCAGGAGTATGGGAAAAAGGATTAAGAGTTCACTGCTTTGGGTTGGAACGTCTGCTATTGTCTGCGCTCTGGTGCTCGGCATTTGCTATGGTAATTTATATTGTGAACTGTGGTGGGTTTCTTATAAAATTTAGTTGCCTTCTTTAAACCCTGTGACAGTTGTTTAAAAGACACGACTGAATATATAGTCCATTGGCATCAAAAGGGCTTTGCATGCATTCTGGAAGTTTTTTTGTTTGGTTTCCATCACTGCTGTGCTTAGAGCTGTTGTTGGTCGCTTTACCATAAACAATTTTTTTGGCCTCCCGAGCTTTCTGAATTTGGTTTTGTGTGTGAGTCCTGCATGAGCTATTTGTTTAGGATATCTATTAAAGCAACCTGTAATATTATTATATTATATTATATTTTTTCTTCAGCCTCTTTACGAACTGTGAGTGAACTTTGTAAAAGTTAATCTGAATTTCTGATGTGCAATTCAATGCTAATATATGTGGTTCGTGAGTGTGTCTTGCAAGAGCTATATGTTTAGTATATCTTTTACTGTTAAACAAAACAAACTAGCTTTAATTCCAATAATATGGGATTAGCTATATGAACCAAGACAAGCATATAGAAAGTTTATATTTGATCCAAACTGCAAGTGAACTTTGTAAAAATTATTCTGCCATGCAAATTGATACTAATATATGTACTTCTCAATGCTATTCTTCCAATTGAGTGTTTTATTGACTTATTCGTTAATGTGGACTACTCAATGCTAAAATCTAGCAAGAGGAAATAGTAGGAAACTCTTTTATAGGCTTTTTTGATTAATTAATAAAACATGCTTTTACAATGAAAAAGATATGACTATATATAGCTTTACAAGTACTCAACCCCATTAACCAATGACTTTCACATCTTAAATAAACTACCCAATAACCCACTAAGAAACTTTCATTATTTCATTAATTAATTAACTTCGTAAAATTATCCCACCATCTCCACTATCCAAGTAACTACCTACTAACATCATAACTTGACAACATATATGACATGAAAATTAAATTAAATCTTCTTTTTCCGCCGAGACTAAGTAAGAAGCAGTAGAGCCATATCAGTGCACTCCCCTTGAAAAACCGACTTGTCCTCAAGGCAAAAAGAAGGAATTTTTCACCTTTTCTTCATTCTTATGACTTGTTCCACCGTTGTCGTCACCGAGGTAGTTTTTTTTTGGATTGTCAATAAATTCAAGTTAGGATAAAGATGGCCAACACGGGTATTCCGACATGAGTGTTCACCGCAACAGAAATTATTGCATCTTTGTTGTCGCGCGTTAGGGTTGGAGGCGGTGGGCGTTAATAGATGGAGTTATGTTTGAAGAGCCATTGGGCTATGTAAGTGGGTTGGGCTTTGGCCTTTTGGAAAGGCCCAACTTGGCCTTACACTCAAGAGCTAGGGAAGCGGCCTTAAATACGGATCGAGGTTTGTAGATCCGAACCTCTGTCTTCAACTCATTTTTTAATCCGACAATAAAAGCTCCAAGGAGGGCATTTTCAGGCCAGTCCGTCACCCTAGCCGTTTGCCTAGCAAACTTAATGCATTACTTTGCCATGGTACCAACCTCTTTGACGGATTTGAGATATTTGTCAGGATTTTGGAAGTCCGATGGTCCATAGTTTTCTTGAAAGACGCATACGAGGTCATCCCAAAGGATAATTTTGTGTTCACCGGTGACCCAAGCATAAAGATCAAGTGCATCTCCCTCTGCGTCGTACCACTAGGGAATTTCAAAATACCTGAAGTATTTCTCTGCCTTGAGAATCCAGCCACGAGGATCACCTCCTTTAAATTGAGGAAAAGTGATCTTCGCTCGAGGCCATCATTGTTGCGGTTGGTTGAAACAAGTGTCACCCTCTGCGTCGTACCATCAGGGATGACGATTCCGGTCACCAAGAGGAAAATGATGAGATTCCCTTTGCAACCCTTCGTGCGCTCCTTTTGGGGAAGCATGACGAATGACGGTTTGTGATTTTGCTTTAAGAGAAGCAACTTTAATTGCCAGCTCATCTAGAATTTCTAAAGGAGAGGCTAAAGATGATACTTGCTGGGCCAAATTAGGAGATGTGTTGGATGGGATGGTGTCGGTATGAGTGTGATCAGATGGATTAAATGGTTCGGGTTGTTGAGCGAAAGCATCAGTGGCGGAAGCACGTGTTTTCACCATTAGGAAGGAATGCCTTTGATACCAAATGATAGGGACGACTCAATGCCAACACATAACTTGACAACACATATGACATGGAAGTTAAATTAAATCTTCTTTTTCCGCCGAGACTAAATATGAAGTGGTGGAACCGTATCATTCGTCTTAGTCTTAGCTTTTGGGCTATCTATTCTCTAATAAAGTTTGCTAACATCACTGACTATAGTGGCAGAGGCTGCTTTAAGTTTATTATTGAATGAAAAGTTATGAACCGAGTGAATAGCCACCTAGTTATAGCATATAGTCATCTGTAATATGTTTTATGTTACCTTGTGTTTTACTTTCCATTTTGCAATTTTCAATTTTCCTTGGCATAGGTGTTGTTCCTCATTATTCCTATTTCCAGAAGCTCTCACTGAAATTCCCTTTCTCAGGAAATGTCTCACTGATGTGTTCCCTTTTTCCACAATAGGGCTATTTGGCAAGGTTGACTTCACTGTCAGGCATCTGTCGTCATCCACTACTTCTTTCCCAAGTACATGGACCTTCACGAGCAGCCAACAATGTATTGAAAGTGGGCACCAGGTGTCTATGAAATTTCTTTTTATCTTTTCTGATAATTATCAGATTTCAAGATTTTACTCTGCTTAATTATTTTGTGCTTTCAAGGCACCACTTTGTCTGGTCGCTATTCTTCATAAAAATTGTCAGGTTTATTATTTTTATTTATATATTTTGCTTCATTTTTCTAGTGTTCTGCATATTCTGCAAATGCTTCATCAGAGACAACATGGACTTTGCGCACTACCTTTCCGGAATATGTTGTTGCTCTTGCTACCATTGTTGGATCTGTACTGTTCTCTGTATGTACACTTCTCAACTTCAAAATTTTGTGCTGTGTATTCAATAGTTCTTTATTTACATGTATAAAATCAGAATTAGTGTTATCTCATCATAAAAAAAAAAACTAATGGCATGTTTGGTCGGGGGAAATTGATAAAAAATTCCTATTACCATTCCAATTTCCATGCTTGGAGAGGCAAATGTATGGGATTAAATCATTCCCACGGGAATCACATTCTCATGAAAAACTAACTTTTCCATTGCCGCCATATACCAGATTTTGGATGATTTCCCTCTTCATTGGAGTGAATTCCACTCTTGTCTGTTTTTTTTTAAACCTCATATCTACACCATTACATCCATCAACACCACACTGCCATCTCCAGCCCCCAACTCCATGGCTCTGCTGTCTTTGGCTGCCAAGCCTATAAACCAGTCTCCGGTGAAGTGTCGATCAAGCCCATAAACTATTATCCACCACTACCTCTCTCCTTTAACATCTCCAACGACTGCCATTCCTCTTCTATCTTGTCCTCTCCCATCCCTCCCTCCTCCATCTCCAATACTGCCTGAAATTCACTGTTGCATGTCTTCCATCGGACGGAAACCTCGAGATCCTTCCCTGCTATGCCTCCTTTTGCAAGATCCATGTCTTTGAAGCCTTCTTTGAAGACCTCAAACGTTGTGGCCTCCCTGGGAACGATTCCAAGGCGTTGTGCATTAGCGTGGCTTGCAAGCATTGCCCAGGAGGTAAAGTCCAAAGGGGCATCAGGGTGTCCAACTCGGTTGGGATCGCCCTGGCCACACCATGGTTCGCAATATTGTCCGATTCCGGGAAGTATCGTCCGAGTCATCACGGTATCGTAGGGTGCCGATCTGATATCCAGGGCCGGTACATAAATCTCGCGAATCTTCGTCGTCTCGTCGATCTCGTCCGAGATCTCGGCCGAGAAGCAACGATACGGCCGTTTCTCAACGATGCGTTCCATCCCGTACGAAATTTCGTCTGAAATTTACGGGATGGCTCCATCCCGTTACAGCATGCCTTCTTTCATCCTCCAGGACGCTGGATCTGATCACCATTCGCCGAATGGTGTGCTCTGCCTCTTCCTCGCCGATCGTCGGATGATGCTCTATGTTGACTCGCTGCCGATGCCTCATGCACGCTAGCTGCCAATCGCCGGACGTTGTGCTATGCCTCTTCCTCGCCGATCGATCGCTGTGCTTTGCCGTTGATTCACGCACGCCCGATGCAGACGAGGCCGTCTGTTTCATTTTTAATCTTACGTTAATGTGTCGTTGAGGTAGTCTGTGTTGCCCTTCATTTTTATTTTTAATCTTACGAGGTCGTCTGTGCATCACACAAATAATATACTAATATATACATTTACCTAATGTGTCTGATAGCATTTTTATTTTTAATTTTTATTTTATTAATTTTTAATTAAAATATGTAATTATATTCTGTATTTTATTAAATATTTAAAAAAATTTATATATCTATTATATTAAATATATTTATCATGTTTTTAATTTATATATATTTATTAAATATTTTAAATATATTTTATACTATTTTTAATATATAATTTTAAAGAGAATAAATTTAAGCTTCTTTAATACTATGATTTTAAATTTAATAGCTCATTAAAATTTAAAAATTAATAAAAGTTAAACTTGAATGATAATTTAGTGTAATAAATTATAAATCATAAAAAATATAATAATACATTTATTTTAATATTATAATAGTGCTCTACCGCCTATTTTTTATGCTTAAAGTCATAGCATACAATTCAAACTATTTTATTTTACTTGTTTAATGGTTCTAATGTAATGGTCTGATTTTTTCTAATTTTTATCTTTTAAATTAAATATTACTTTATGCTTAAAGTTGCATCTCACCCGAGATACGGCGAGTCATCCGCGACTGCGATGGCTGCGACTGCGACGCGGCGACGTCTGTGACCACGACTTCGTACCATGGGCCACACACCCTTTGTTGGTGGTGAAAGGGGACTTCCTTAGCCAGCCATTCCCTCATTGTTTCTGTACATATTAGAGCATCTTCAGTACTAGTTAGCTAAAATGGTTAACTAAAGCTATATTTAGCTTGCTAGAGTATCATTTTAGCTGACATTACTCCAACAGAACATCATCTATTTTTTTGCTTAATTATGTTTTTTTATCAATTTATCCTTAAGTTAATTTACCAAATCCCTAATCCATTTGTTTTCCATCTCATCTCTTCTCCAGCTGTCTCTCTCTCTCTCCCTCTCTCTCTGAGGAAACACAGATCTGTCTCTGCACGTGAGGGCGGCGACCGGTGGGGGAGGGAGGGGGAGGACGGGCCGCGACCGGGGAAGGGAGGGAGAGGGCGGGTATAGGAGGGGGGAAGGGTGGGAGAGGGTAGGCGTCGGCGGGAGATGGTGGACGGGGATGTGAGGTAGAGGAAGAGAGAGAGGCGTAAAAAGGGAAGGGTTTTTTAGTTTTTCAAAGGGTGAAGGATGATGTGACATTTTACTTAAAAGTTAAAATTTTAGGTAAATTTTATTAAAATTATAGCTGAAGTTATATTTAGCTGATGGTATAGCTGCACTATTGGAGTACTTTTTTGTTAAAATTCAGTCAAATTTAATTATAAATTTTGCTATAGTTAAGCTTATTGGAGATGCTCTTATGAGTAGATGGGATATGTAGATCTGGACTTATTTTAATTTGCTTTTAAAATAAAATATTTTAGTGATGAAGGTGTTTAATTTCCAAAAAATAATGATTCCTTTCCCTTTCAAACCAAACAAAGATTTCATTCCCCTCAATTTCATTCTTATTCCCATTTCATTTTTATTCATTTGATTATTTCATTTCGAACAAAACAAGCACTAAGAGTGTCTTGACAATCTTATGGGTATAAATGCACTTTTATTGTTACCAGTAGATGCGCCTAATCTATTATTTACTGTGCTTCCTCTAATCTTCATTCCAGATTTTTGGTGGTGTTGGTATAGCTAGTCTACCATTGGGGCTTATATTTGCATTCATTCAGCGTCCAAGGGCTGTTATCACTCGCTCACAGTATATCAAGGTGATTCTTGCGTTCAATTTCATGTGGCCATATAGAAAAACTATTTGAAATTACCTATCACATAAAATGACAGCTCTCTGTTATTTAGCTTTTGAAGTGTTGCCATTAATATGGTGTAGGAAGCGACTGATTTAGGTAAAAAGGCAAGAGAGTTGAAGAAAGCAGCAGATGCACTCCATCAAGAAGAACGAAGTGGTTCTAAGGGTAGAAAATGGCGTAAAAATATGAAGGCAGTAGAGAAGGTATGTTACTTTCAACATCTTTTATTTTGTTCATGGTTGTCATGAGGTTTGTTGATATGTATGAATAGAATATAGAAATATTAAATCGCTCTTTAAATTTTTAGCACCACCCTACTTTATTGTCATCTTAGCGACAAATTAGCTCCCATTAAATGTTTGAAATATTTTATGATTTTAGCCCCCTTTTGCTGCTTTGTCAACTCATAATCAAATCCTGCTAAGATTTTGAAATGATAAGTGATTTAAGCCACCTATTGCCATCATTTTACCAATATTGGGGATTGTAAGGGTCCTTGAGAGAGGGTTAAAATATTTTATTGCATTGACAATACGTCAATATTATTGTGACTTTGGTGTGTATTGTGGTGATGATTGATAGCTAATCACTTTTTTGTGTCAATTTTTTATTGTAAAATATTATTTGGCTGCCTAATCACACAGGAGTTACTTGCTTTGGAAGATGATGTAAATGCTTTGGAAGAAATGTACCCTCAAGGTGAAAAGGTGAAGGTCACTGATATTTTTGAGCCATCAGTCCACTCATACACACTTGCTTTGTTTCAGCCTTATTCGAGCATTAATATTTGTTTTCAGGCTGAAACCGCTTGGGCTTTGACTGTTCTTGGATATTTGGCAAAACTTGTGTTGGGAGTTCTAGGGTGAGTTCTTTTATTTCTTTATAGTGATAATTAAACTTTAATATCTGTAGATGCGGCTTGCCAATTCATGTTTCACAGCTTTCCCATTTCAGTGTCACTACTGAAACTACTTTTGATGTGATACCTAAAGATCCAAATGCTCTGCAGTCTGCATGTGAATTGTTTGTTCCTTCCATTGCTCTAATTTGATTATTTTTTTATATTTTTAGTTTGTCTTTTATACTTATGGTTTAGTGGTTACATAATATGATGGCAGAGTTTTAAATTATAGTTTTGTTCTACTAATTTTTCAAAGTATCCTAATGTGTTTCCTCTAACTTATTTTGTTACTGCATTGTTAGGTTGATTGTCTCAGGGGCATGGGTTGCACATATTGTCATATATCTGTTGATAAATCCGCCACTTTCTTCTTTCTTGAATGAGGTTTTTATCAAGCTAGATGATATCTGGGGTACGATTGATAAGTTTTGTGTATGCTTTCTTTTAAATTCTTTTAGCTCTGGATATTTTATTCTGAGATGAATGCTGTGTTATTTAACTAGGTCTTCTTGGTACTGCCGCATTTGCATTCTTCTGCTTCTACCTTCTGCTTGCTGTAATTGCTGGAGCAATGATGCTGGGCCTCAGATTAGTTTTCATCACAATCCATCCCATGAAGTAATAAATTTGTTGTCAGCATCTAATGTTGGTTTAATATATGGAATGTTCTATGCAGTGCTTGGCTGACATAAATTGGACTGTTATTTGGATGAAATTGCTTATAGGTGGGGAGCCACTCTTATGAATTCTTTTCTCTTTAATGTGGGACTCATTCTCCTGTGCTCCATCAGGTTGGCATCATATGATAACTTGACTTTGTATTTTTATGAATAATTATTTGGACCTTAATTGAACAAGTTAAGTTGGAATGAGCTGTAATTTTACTGTAATATTAGTTGTAAAATAGATTACTTAAATTAATTTCTTATCTAATTAGGTCTTCTCCAACCTGGACATTGTAATCCGTCAATTGAGATTATGAAGGAATATTAATTTTCCATTTTTCTTTTCTACTAGTTAAGATTTGGTTTTTCTATGATGTAATTCACAAATTAAAACTCAGCCTATAAAGGAGTAATTGTCTATATGCTTTTCATATTTGGGAAGATGAATGAAAGGCTATTATGGAGGTATTTTTTTTACCTAACGTGATCTATTAAGAGCTAACAATTTTATCCTAAGTAAATGATGAGTTCATTGAAAAGATTTGACCCTTTTTTGGGTTTTGATTTTCATTTATGTCAATTTGGTTCAGTGTGATCCAGTTCTGCTCTACTGCTTTTGCATACTATGCGCAAGCAACTGCTGCACAGGAAATATTTGGCCACACATTGGGATCTCTCCGTGGAATTAAATACCTGTACAAGTAAGTTAAATGATTATTTCTATGCATCTGACATATTTAAGTGATTTATTCCTCTGGATTATTAATTGCAGGTATAATGTGTTTCAAATTGCGTTCGTAGTCCTAGCAGGATTGACGTTTGTGTACTACGCAGCTTTCGTAAGTTAACTCTGCTCTTTCTTTCTTTCTTTCTTTTTGAAGAGAAAAGTGTGTGGGCCCTGATCAAGAAACGTACATGTTACTAATTCTGAAATTTCAGGGTTGGAGAAGAAAAAAGCGCAGTGGCAGATTCCAGCTTTCTTCTTAGAGTGTTGTGGCGATATTATGGACATCTTGAGTTCAGAAGTCAGAAACTTTATAAATACCTTTATTGGAGCAAGATGCTCTGATGTTGCCTATTTTTGTTCCAAAATGAAATGTCACGTTTTGGGAGTGGCATTGCTCACGGTTTCTGCTGCCCTTCATCGCCTGTTTCTCTCACCACCCATTTCATCTGTATGTATTATTCTCCCGTTGCTGTTAGTGGTTGATAGGGTAGTGGGTACACTGGCTGAACGCTCGTTTATGCTTTGTTTGTATATATATGATTCAAGAGCGAAGGAAACATATGGGCAGTGGTAGTTGCTGATCACGTTAGGTGCATAAAGTACATTTGATTCTTGTATGTACGTTTTATCGAAGAAATTGGTTGCGCTGATCATGTTATATTGCTGATTGAAAAAGCTAAGTCAGGTTGGAGTGTATTATAACACTGACGGGAGTTGTGTTATAATCTTGATGATATTTGGGTTGGAAGATCATTTCTGGATTTGGCAATTTAGGCATATAGTTTCTGTTCGGTGATTCAATTATTTTATTTTTTAAAAATTATAAAATTAAATAAATTTTTATTATTCATAAATAATTTTAAATTTATTAAATTTATTATTTTTAAAAGTAATTATATTTTTTAAAATAATATTATCCTATCAGACGGAACTTTAAAAAATTCCTCCCAAGTACCACTTTAAGTGTAACGCCTTGTATTGTATTTTCGTTTATGGTTTGTTTGTTTAAAGGATATGATTCGGACTCTCCCTTCTAATATTTCTTGTAATTTTATTTTTAATTATAAATAAAATGAAATTTCCGATAAAAGAAATGAATGCAGTGTATTTTCTGTGCTTTTATATGTTTCCTTAACAAATGATGGTATAGAAATAGGATTGGATTCCTTTACTGCTTGTCTTTCCTTTGCATCCTTGGCAGCAAGACTAATTTTGGCGACAATTTCAAGCTTCAGTCTAATCATCAGTCATGATGACTAGGTGGACGGTTTTTTTTTTAAATATTCAAGAGGCGGTTTAAAATATTTTTTAATATTTTTATATAAAATAATTATATTCAATTTTGAAAAACTATCAATAATTGTCATGATGACAATGTAGCAGCTTGTCTTTCCTTTGCATCGTATCCATCAGTTTAAGATGATTATTTTTCTGTTTCATCGGATTATGTTTTATTTTTAAACCAAGTCGAAGAGTTTGATTTGCAAAAACATCAAATTAAAATCGATTAATAAATAACAAAATTTTCCCTGGTTCGGCCTGCTTGTTTCGCCATAGTTATTTTCAAATACAAAAACTGAAAAAATAAATATAACAAAAGGTTTTTTAAAAAAATTGTAGGTCTTAAAGAATAAAAATAAATTTGTATTATTTTTAATTTTTTTAAGTACTCAAAAATAGCTATCACGAAAAACATGCAAAACAAACATGTCATAAGTTTTTAATCGCCATTAATACTCAATCAAAAACCACCAAAATAACAAATGACATACTAATAGCTTTTTGGAATATATTGATTAAATATTATACAAATAGATATGAAATTAATAGGAAATAATTTGTCTAGGATCTATGCACTATGTATTAACATTAATTTTCTGTTGTAATTTCGGAAAAGAATCTGAATTCATGACAATTGTGACTGTCTACGAGGAAAAGTCAATAAAATCTTTGAATATATATTACATTATATTTAATCAGTTTAGTCCATAAATTTATTAAACTGTAAACCAATCATAATATATCAATTTTCTAAAATTTTAAATCAAATAAACCAAACTAAATTTAAAAATCATATATTTTTAATTTATTCGGCTCAATATCCGAATCAATTTCTGATCATCCTTATGATCAATCAATTTTTTTCACCCCAAGGGCAGCCTAAAATAATATTTAATATTAGAAAATATAATTATGTATAATTTTGTAAATACTCAATAATTAGGTTATATATATATATATATGTTTTTTAATATAATCTAAACTCTTTATCCTGATAATCATCTTAATTTTTGTAACCTATAATAATAATAATAATAATAATAATAATAATAATAATAATAATAAAAATAAAATGAAGTGGGATAGCCAAGGCTGCCATCGTTGGGCATGTCCTAGACGGACTCAAAAATTGGGGCACCTATGGCTATGGCATTGTAATTACCACAACAAAAATTAGTTATTAAGACTGACTCAAAACTATTTCTAATAAAAATATAATTTCACCTTCCATCTCAATTGCTACGGTTTCAAATAAAATTTCTGAGATAAAAATCATTTTTTTCATCCCAAAGTTTTTTTTAACAATTAATGCCATCCCAACATTAATTTAATTAATTAGTTAATTTTAATAAAAGTTAAAATGATTTATTCTATCTTAAAATTATTAGTAATAGTTTATTTCACCCAAATTATTTATAACAATTTTATTACAATTTTATCAGTTCCAAAATAAATTCAATTTATAATCAATTTTATGATGATATATATTTGCCCCTTTGGAAAACTTTTTTATATTATCATTTGGAATACTTTTTAATCTATCCCTTTGGACACTTTTATACTTTTATACGTCCCTCAAAAATAAGCCTGCTCGGTGATCTGCCTATGTATTTTGTGAGTTTTCACAGGGTCCTCAATTGCTAGCTTTTTGACCCAACATAACCACTGACAAACACGAGAGGGACTGAAATTCTGAACAAAAGTACAACCAGAGCAAACATTGTTCCAAACAGCACTCCACCGGAAGACTTCTGACCTCATATGATGGCATTTAAAACGAAGAAAATGGAGAAGACAGTTGCAGGAAACATGAACGCAGTCCTCAGAGAAATTCTGTTCCTTTGAACATCTTGTATAAGCGAGCGGAGGCATAACCAGCAAAAATACCCATGAAGATCCAAAGCAGAAGCATTGCTGTCATAAGACCACCACGGTTAGATGGGGAGAAGAATCCAAGAACTGCAAAGGTCATGGTAATGAGTATCATCCCCAAAAACTGGACTCCTGTTCCCACGTAGACACATAGCAAGTCTGAGTTGGTTGGTGCTCTGAAAACATTCCCATGGACAAGTTTCCATCCAGTCTTCTTGGGCTTCTTCCTGGTCTCCAGTTCGTTGTACTTGGATATGTCGCGATATAGTGTTCGTAACATAATCATCGCCACCATACCAGAGAGGAATAGAACAATCATAAAAAAATTGACAATTGAGAACCAATAAATTTGGTCATCACTCATCAAAAGATAAGTATCCCACCTAGAAGCCCACTTAACATCGCTATCTTGCAGAGCAAGCATGGATGGAACAATAAACATTAGAACACTTTTTTTTACTTAAAAAAAATCTAACAGGGTTAACAATGTATCATAGGCTGGTTTTTAACCAACAAGTTCACTTAGCAATGTCAATTGAAATGCATCAACACTGAACAAAGCAGATAAGGGCCGTATCTTGGCACGTGACATGCATAAAACTCAGGCAGAATTCTCTTTTCGATCACCACGAAGAACTTCCCCGAGATTCTTGGCACTGTTGACAATTTCTTTTGGCTGACAATAAGGAAGAATATAATGTGTAAGGAAGTTGGGTCTCTGTGGATGTCAATTTATTTACTTACTTTCAATGGATCCCCCTGCAGGAAACACCATCTTTATTAGAAGACATTATAATTAAACAGATTTCACCGGGGAAAAAATAAACACGTTTACATTAACAAATCAAACACAATCCAAAGGTTCAACCATTCAATCAAGCCAGAGCAGCAGGGCTTACAAAAAACTAAGCAAATATTGTCTTCTGCATTTTTTCCACAATTTTCTTGATAATCTCCTTAAACTGATAGTAGTTGCATCTAATTTCATTCATTTCAGGCAAAACATAAACTATTTTTAAACCATGGTCCGTAGAGTAATCAAATTATCAACCCACTAAATCATTAATCATTATTTATTACAAATATATACTTTCGCTCTCTCAGCAACATTTTTTTACACTAACAAAACTATTTCCAGTAATCTCTCTTTCTCAGGGTCTTCAATCTTTGATTTCATTTTCCAACATAACAGAGACAACGCTGAACGTAAATAAACCAACAACAGCTCACGAAAACATAAATTTGAGACCAACTCTCTTTAGATGTTTTACTCAAAAATCAATGAACCCGGCTACATGATCAAACCATACACGGAAAAAAGACATCAATACATAAAATTGAACAGCGAGAAACCCCAAATTATCATTCATTGAAAGAAGAGAAAACACCAATTGAAGAAAACAGATCATGGAAGAGAAAACAGAAGATCATAGCTTCATTAACGGGAGGAATGCTTAGGAAGATGAGGTAGGTCTTTGCGGACATGTTCTATAGATTATAATGAACAAATAGGCTGCTGTCAAAATATGCACCAATTGAAGTTCTTATTCAACGACTTTTACTTGTACCAACAACACATCATATATGAAAAAAAACAAAGAGGATCAATGTTGAAGGAATATATTATAATCTGATGTTCATTTTTGTGAGGTGGGTGGGAATATACCTTCAAATGAATTGCAATTTTTCTCATATTTTCAATATATTCATTAAGTGGAACTTAGGAAGAGGAGCCACTCTGGGGCGGCTGCACCGAGTCATTGCCACCAAAATACATGATCACCAAAGATGGCTTCACAACTGAATCCTGAATAAAACGTCAAAACAAGTTCTACTGTCAACCCACGATGAGGATATATATGAAGTTGTTCAATATTCATGCATCCCAATTTTTCTTGATACTCAATTCCCTCTCTAATTGAGGACTGTTATTATGGCAGTGCCCCCCAGAAAACATACTTTAATCTGAATATATATATGCAATACAATAAATTGTGGTTTGATTTGAAAAAAAAAAGAATTATATATATATATCTGCAATACAATAAATTGTGGTTTAATCTGAAAAAAAAAAGAATTATATATATATCTGCATGTATATATCTACAATATAATTAATTGTGGTTTCATCTGAAAAAAAAAAGAGCTTATATATATATATCTTAAATGAACAACCAAGTGATACCTTTGGAAAAACACGATTTACAACTTGAAGAGCTTGTCTTGAATTCCATCCAAAGTATCCTCGCAAAAAAAGGTCAGCCTATGGCATGGAAAGCCATAGAACAATTTGAACCATGAGAACCCAATATCAAGGAAAGGAAAAAAGAAAAAAGCACACACAAACACACACACACATATATATAGTTTTGCTAAACTCATTTTCCTTGCAGTGAGTTCTTTGAACATTTCAACATACAAATCCAAGGCTGTGTGATCTACCTCTAACCAAATTAGAGTAAGCATTACCTTACAGGCGTAGGTATTAGCGAGAGAAGCACACCACCCTTGTTCACCAAAGCTGTACTGGGCGATCGAAGAGCCAAAAAGAACAATCTGGGGTCGCGTAGGCCCAACCATCCTATCAAGCACCCCATTATTTTTGTTTTTGAGCTTTTTTAAATTTAAACGCAGAAGAGAAAACAATAATAACAATAATTTTTTGAAATTTAGACTCATCTATTGATAGAGGATACGCAACATCAATGCCTGGGCAAGCTGGCTACAGCACCCCAGGATCTAAATCACCATATAGCATTATGTCCAGTTGACAACTCAAACCCCCAACAGAGTGGAAGTACCTTCTGCTCCTTTACCGCCTGAGGTAGCCCTGGGTTATATAACTTAAGTTTTTCACAGAATTGAGCCTAGTCATTCCCAATTGTTTTTTTTTCTTCTCCTGCTTTCCCATTTGGGCTGAAAGTAAAACCGTTGCTAATCAAAGGTTCATATATGACACATGAGCCAGAAGAGAAGATAGATACGTCCTTCTCCAGGGATCATAGCTTGAAGCTGTAGGAATTCTCTTGGCTTGCTGTACTTGGATAGTCGTTCTCCGCAGGCCTTCACTAAATATTTGGTGAAAACGTGGCTCCACCCCTCCTACTACTATTACTAAATATTTGGTGTCTAAATCAGTAAAAGTTATGTATCTGATCTGATCTGTTAATTTATTATTTATTTTTAATGAACTGGGGAGAACTGTTGATTGCATGATGAAATTTGGAAAGCTAAAGCATAAAAGCTATGTATCTGATCTGATCTGTTAATTTATTTTTATTGTTAATGAACTATGGAGAACTGTTGCTTGCATGATAAAGTTTGGAAAGCTAAAGCATGCCAGGATCTTATAATGAAATCAACACATCTATGTTTTAACTTATTTGTCTTGATATAGGATTTAAGATATGTCAAGTCTGATAAAATGTGTTATGAATCTTGTAAAATCTAAGCCACTTGTATACTGGAGAATGTAACTGAATTGTATTTGACATTTGTGAAACTGGATTAGCATTTTTTGTGGATTCTCAAAAATTTGTGTAAGTTTTCTTTTTTCCTTAGTTACTGTCTTTTTACTGCCTTAAATTTTGCCACAATTCTGTAAGTTTCTCTACCATATTCGTGTTTGTTTTTCCCCATTTTTTATTCCTTTCAACTTTCACGATATCAACCTATTTTTTTCTTCCTAATAAAAAATCATCTGCATGTGTCTTTGTTTAAACATGATGCACATGGATGTTTGTGAGCACAATATAGTAAGTTTTCAGAAAATTGTATGTAGCGTTTCCTCTTTTGGGAATCAGAAGTGATGAGAGAAGGAGTGTGTAGTTGAGAGCAAGAGCAAACGGGGTCATAGTAGAAAAAAAGAGACTATGAAAAAGGGATGGTAAGAAAAAACAATGATGAGATTGGCAATGGGAAGAACTAGAATTTTGATTTTGGATAAATGCTGCACTTTTACTTCCTTTTCACAAAGTCTAAATAATTTATTTTATACTCTCAAAATTTTAAAAGGTCTTAAAATCTCAATTTTAATTGGAAAACCCCCAAATCATGTGAATCCTAAAATTGAATTGAATCATACAAATTTATTGCAGTAGTGAAATGTTTAGCTAGGATTGAAATCTAGATTTTTGACTTTGTATTTGAGGAATGAAAGAGTAGTTTGAAGTACCCCATAACTGACAAATAATGATGAGACTTTGGGTACAATTAGTATCGATTATAAATAATTTAGTTCAAGTTTGTGAAGTCTGAGTGGTTTGATTTCCATAAACCATGTCAGCCATTGCCAAGTGCTTGTTTGTTTAGGCTTATTAGGTGCTTATAAGCACTTTTCAAAACTGTCTTTTAGTGTTTAGCAGTCTAATTATGGCTTGTGCTTATTTTTTAAGTTAAAAATGGCTTATAAGTCAAAATATCCATGCTTATGACTTATAAGTTAATTTTGAATTCAGAAAAAGTCAATTATACCTTTAAAATTATTATAAAAACTTAAAGTTTATAAATTATGAATATTTAACATCAAAACATTTTTTTTCTATTTATAAAAAGTCATAAGCCTCTTAAAACAATAATCATAAGTATCTTACAATTCGTAAGTCCTGCCAAAAAGACTCCAAGTTTGAGTAGTTTGTGAATCCATAAATCATTTACAAATAGTGGACAGTGTGTATGCCCAATTGCCCACAAAAAATAATCAATCTGTTGGAGTTAAGGAACTGAATTGAGGGTATTATCTTGTCCCTAAGCTGTTCAAGCTGGTTGTTGTTTTGAGTTAAAACAAAACTAATCCATGTGATTGCCATTTTTGCCACTTGAAATTATATGGTGTTCACATTAGCCTGGTTACTGTGTTCACTTAATTTTTTTACAGATTTGAAACGCTTGCAGTCTTGTTGTGCTGGTTCAATTTTTAGTGTTTTATGAGAGAAAATTGAACCAGTGAATTATATATGCTTTTCACTCCTACATATTATAGTAACCAAAAAATCACCCATGGCAAGGCAGATAGCAGGGGCATTGGATTTTTTTACTCTGTTGAAACATGCAGATAAGAAATTAAAGTATGACTCATAAAGATACTTAATTTGGTTGACACATCGTCCTGGGCTACTGGCTAGAAAACATCTTCGATCCTTGACTTTTTTTTTCCAATTTGCCCTATGGGAAGCTAAAACTGTTTCAACCCTAATTTCTTTGTTTATACTTGAATTTGTTAGTCTTGTTCTTTTTTTTAAAGATATGTTTAAAATTCAAAATCTAAATTGGGCGGTATGTTTAGTTAAATGTAGATTAACTAAATGTTGACAATAGAATAGCTAGCTAATAAAATTATTACTTGTACCATAATGCAAATAATTTAAGTCAACAACATCTGCCATTTTGTAATATGAAAAAAAAATTACAAAAAAATATTATATTAGTTGAAAATATCTTTATATGAATGATAATCATTATGTTAAAATTGGTATACCCTTTTCAATTTTTATGTATTTACTTTGTAAAAACTATGGATAACTCATTTATAGTAATCATTTCTCAGGAAACTAATTGAGTAAAAATTATAATTTGCTAAAGATTTTAGTTAAAATATATATTTTAAAAATATTTTATAATTGTGATTAATATTTAACTATATATATATATATACAATTTTAAAAAATATTTTGTGAGTTTAATACTAATGCTATAAGAGCATCACATGAATCGACGACCCAAATAAACCCCCATATTTTTATAGTTTTTTTTTACATTTTTTTTCATCATATTTTCTTTTTAATTTAAGCAAATAAATAAACATTTTAAAAAATTATTTAATAAATAATTAAAATCGTGACTAAAAACTAGGCTATTAAAAGTAATTGCTAAAAGGCTCTGAGTTATTTTGAGATGTTACTCTTAGCTAAAGAGGCAGCAATAGATGTTATGAAAAAATTTACCATCGTTTGAGAATTTGGGGTTTCCTTCGGGCAATACGAATGGCATTAATATGCAGTTATTATTGTGAAAATGAAAGTGCAACAGGGATCCGAAAGGAAGCGATGGTATAAAATATGAAGCCGAAAGAAAGCATCATTCCCCATATCTTATGCTTTCAAAATATGAAGCCATTGGATTGGATGAGAAACTTACGGGGCACAATCCTGCTGACTAGGTAAAATCAGTAGCAAATATGGAGGCATAAATTTGAACAAGTTCCAATGTAACTGCCACTATGAGAGTCAGTGACTCATTTAACAAACACTATCACCAACACACCCACGGGCAAAAGTTTTGTATTAATATTTTACAACCAATAAGCAACCACTATCTAGTTTTCACGATGGAACCCGAGGCGAGACTACAGGCAACTCTAGATCTATGGCAGGCCCATAAATACAACATGCAACAATACCTAGATCACATTGAAGTTTATTGCATGCTTTTTCAATGTGCCGAGCTCCTCTTTCAAATTCCTGCATTAAATTAACATTTCCCAACATATTAACTAATAAATGACATCCACTTTTCACTAAAATTAAAGATGTAAATGAAATTTGCACCCATCTAGCCAAAAGATAAGGGGAAGATGTATACTTCACACAAAAACATTCCAAGACCATACGCAAACATTGCTGCTGCCGACTTTGATTCTCCTTCCAAAAATAGACACTTCAATGCATCATTCACGGCAAAACTCTTTTGATTCAACTGAAGGAAGCACAAGCTCCTTTTCAAGTACACACATGCTTGATCACATTCATTTGTGTCAATTGCCTACATTATCAATTTTTCAACTTATACAATTTTAAATAGGAATGATAAAAAAGAATAGTAAAAAAGCCAGGTTTAATATATAATACCCACCTATAATTTTGGAGGCTTAAATGGAACCATGAGAGTTAACTTAAAAAAAGCTAATTTAAAAAGTGCACATACCTCTTTATACCAATCACTTGCTTCGTGATATCTTCCTGCCTTATGTGCTTCTTGTCCCTTCGAGTTATATAATGAATAAGCACTTTTTGCTTTCAGTCGGATCTGGAAACAATAGTCACCAAAACATGGTAGAAAATAACTATAAAAATATGAAAAATATAGTTTAATAAAACAAATGATGAAGTTTTCATAACAGAAGCTATTAGAGACTAATTTAACCAAAAGCTAAAAGTGAATTGCTTCAACTAAAAGTTAAAAGTGAATCAATTCTCAACAATGGCAAGCTAAAAGTTAAACTTGGAGTCAAGAAAACAAAGGCAGTCCAAAAATTGTGGTTGGAATTTATGATGATCCAACAATGACAAATTAAATACTACATGTTTTAAACATCACTGTTCTTTACCTGCTCTTTAACTTTTTCATCCTCATAATATTTTTTTACCCCATCCACACTCCATTCTTTAATATTAGGAATGGGTAGAGTTTCAGGAAAAAGTATTTTGACCATCTCCTCATCTCCTTCCATTACTGCCAACTCTAACGGTGTTAAATCATACTGCAATCAACAAAAAAACATAAATAATAAGATAACTCTTAATATAATTTGAAAAAAGGATTGTGCAACATACAAAAAATATAAGTGTTAGCCAGGTAATGTGATAAGTCATTCTCACCATGCCACAAGGGCACACTACCAAGGGGGGCTATCAATGTAGCTGGCTAGCTGCCATGGTTGATGATGCTGCTTACATGTAAAAGGAAACTCAAAAAAAATATTGTAAAAAATTTAAGAAAATACGTGTAGTACACAAAACAACATCTAACAGAGGTAACATTGCTTACATGTAAAAGGAAACTGAAAATAAATATTTTAAAAAATTTAAGAAAATGCGTGTAGTACACAAAACAACATCTGGCAAAGGTAACATGATACAACATCTCGATCAATACTTTGATAGAAAACTGAGAAACACATAAAGATAATAAGTTATTGTCACCACAAACCCTAATTTACACTAAGCGACCAATTATCACTGTTCAAGGCCCTTTTGAAATTGTCAAGTGTAATTTTAATGAATTTTGTGATGTGCAGTAATACTTGAATTTTCCATTGCACCCAATGATAGTGGATTTACATCATACCATGATCAAAAACCATATATAGTAATTTAATCCACACACTAAAGCTTGAGTTTTACCACAAAACAAGCCGGAAAGGGAAAAAAGTTTCTGCTAACTACCAAACATATCACAAAGAAATGGGGATACAATTTCCTAATTTCATTAATCTGTCATGTAGTTATGGATATATATTATTCATATACAACTACATTTAACATAATTCAATTGCATAGGTAATAAATTCCAAGAATAATTAGTATAAATTTGTTAGGATAAAGTTTAATTGATGTCTAGAATTGATATTTCTCGTTCCAGGTGAAAAAATACAACTAAAATATAATAAGAGAATAAGTGCAAACTTACAACATCCCTTTCATTTGCATTGGCACCTTGCTCCAATAGCAGTCCTAGGATTCTTTTGTTTCCATATAAGATTGCAAGTTCTAAAGGCGAGGCTTCAAATGATTTTATGTTTGGATCAGCTTTGGCCTATACATGGATTTCATAAGTTGTTGAAAGAACCCAAATATTCATAAGATTCGACACAACCACAATCACCCACTCCAAAAAAAAAAAAAAAAAAAAAAACACCCCACCACCATTATGGACCAGTGAGCATACCAAAAGAAGCTGTTCGACACAATTGTAAGATGCTTGTACGATGGCATCACACAATGGTGAATATGTACCTCCTAGAAATTCATTAGGCTGAAAATTAAAAGTTCAATGATTACAAACTCTAAAACTTCTTCAGAAAACAAATGAGTACATTCAGTAAAAAAACAATTCAAAGACAGTTATAAAGCCACAATCATGAATGCTCCCACCAATTAAAAGTATTCAAGAAATAAAATTAATGCATCACTTGGCACACATTTCGTTTCAGTATTGTTTAGGCAATATGTAACCTACTTTCTTAAGTTAAGAGTTTATCAATTGAAGGACAAGCTACGATGACAGGGGCAACCAAAGATGTGAAAAATGGAAACTATTTAGCATTGAGCTTAAAAACAATTTTAACATCAATAAAAAACAAACAGACAAATCTCACTCTGGCCCCATTATTCAACAAAATTCTCATGGCTTCTTCCTGGTTATGGATTGCAGCACTATGCAGTGGTGTACCAAAATGAGTTGTTACATTCACATCAAAACCTTTTGAAATCAAAAGGTACATAACATCTAGACTTCCTGCCAACAAAAAAGAGAAAAAGAAAAGAATCAATTGGGAATGCAAATTTTACGTGCAATTGAAGTAGAGATTAAATCATGTTTACACCTGCTTCTGCAGCGAGATGTAAAGCAGTTTGGCCGATGAAAGTCATTGCATTAAGATCTGCACCACGACCAATGAGAAAGGAAATAGTTTGGCTTTTATTGTGAATAGCTGCAGTGTGTAACGGAGTGCAGCCTGGAAGAATCAATTTATCAGTTCAAAACAGCAAATCCTATATAAATTCATAATAGTTGTCGAAAACAAAAACTCATTTTCTATGTGAAATGAGCCACACAAATGCCTCAGCAACAAGTGATGAAAGCAATAAACAGCCAAGATATCAATGAACTTTGGTGAAAATAAATACCCCTAGAATCTTTGATATTGATATCAAATTTGAACTGCAAAAGTATATATTCGCAAAAATCATTGTGTCCCATGCCAGCAGCAAAGTGAAGAACCGTCTCTCCAATTGGTGATTTAACGTCAAAGGGCAAATTCACTCTTTTCAAATGAAGTTCAGATATCAACCCTGAATGATCAATGCAACGAATTAGACAGAACATAAAATGAGAAGAAAAACCAAAAGTATGTGAATAATTTTTTTACTCACGGCTGAATTTTTCAATGTCTCCATGTGACACCGCTTCAAGAATTTTGTTAGCCGTGCTCCGGTCTTTTTCAGTGTAAGAAAAAAATTAAACATACGGATTAAGAGAATGTGTAATAAAGACGATACAAAAGCTTGTAAATGGGAAAAAATAAAGGAAGCCAAAAACATATAACGAAAACATGATACAAGACTAAAGTCCAACTACATACTCTTATGAAATTTCACAGAAATAGTATCTCACTTCCACCAGTGCACTCATTTATGTACCATACACATTACCAAATGGCCTTTATGTCTTTTCTTGAATAGATCAAAGTTACTCCCCACTTTCACCATATTCACTTGGCTTCTTAAAATATTAACCTTAAATAAATGGAATTAGATTCTCGAAGAAACACATTTGATTAGAGTTGACAAATGTTGGCAAAAGTTTTATGTTGGAATTTATTTATTTATTTATATTTTTTATCATAACTTCGCCAGCTTAAATTTTTTTGTTGTCCAACATAAGACAAAAAATGTTGTAGCAAATATAAAAACATAGGACAGAAAATGTCTATGACTACCAATATTGTTCAATCTAAGCATGCCTGTACTCACTACAATATTTGATCATGTGATTTGATCATTCTTGATCTCATTTTAGCTTAAACTACCACATAATAGAAAATATACTAAGAATATTAGCTCGACTAAGAGTATCTCCAACCCATTAGCTATAGCAAAATATGACTAAAATTATTTTTCAATGGTTTAAGTAAACCTTTAGCAAAAGCAAAAACAAAAACTAAATATGACTTGCTTTTGCTTTAGTTGATCCTATCATGTCAGCAAGTAAATGAAATTACACTTCACGCCCCCTCTTCCTCTCCTTTATGTCGCACGCCACCCCACCCCTCCACCCTCTCCTCTCCTCCCCGTTGTAGAGATTGCCCTCCCACCCGACATCGCCAACGCCACGCGCCTCCCTCCTCTCCAGCCCGACGCTAGGGAAATAGAAACAATCATCATCCGGGTTGTTGCCTCCCTCCTCTTCACCAGATCCTTTGTCCGAAGGAGAGATAGGATGTGGAGAATTACGTGCTCGAACACCGTTGGGTTCGAAGATCTTCGGAGGTTACAGGAAAATTGGCTCCCTCCATTGCTTCCATGGATTCGATCTTGTTGGGTTCTAAAGATCAATTGATCGATGACACCATTTTGAAGATTAAAGTTCCTCCTCCCCCCTCTCCCCAAACTTGCTACCCATGCGCCCCAGCCCAATGCCGCTTCCCCCTCGTGACAAACATCATGTTTGCGAATGTATTCGTAAACGACATTATTACTAAACAAATGAACATAAACAATTTTTTATCAAACCAAATACAAACTTATCTTCAACATTTGAATCCATATCCTAATCATATGTTCTAAATATTAAATAAATAACCACTCACAAACAACTCTAATGTCGATGTGTGTGCAATCCCTACAAATTTGATAATACTAACCAGGAATTAAATGGCTCAAATTACTAATACGTAAAACAGCCAATTTTGCTCGAATTAACATCCTTATTTCCTCAAACGAAGGAAGAATCAACTCGGATTTATTATAATTCTGGATTTCGATAAGGCGAGCAGCAACTTCCTAGCATAAAAGAAAAAAAATTCAAAACACTTAAATCATGCACCAAGAAATGGGGGAAATCCAAAAAAACAAAAAATAACATCAAGATACAACAAACGTAGGAGCATAATCCACATAGCAAGTATATAAAAGCAAGGAAAACAAAACACGAATACTGACAGCTGTCATAATAGAACCATATTACACTGCAATAAATTTAACATATTATGGATCTGAAGTAGAGGTGAAATCACTAAGACAATACCAAAAACAATGCCAATAAAAAGATGTTGCTCTTGATCCAAAAACAAAGAAAAAAAACTACATTAAGTCACTAACATATTAAAGAGGGAGACTTGCTTAAAAGGGAACCGAGTCAACGTACTCCTCAATCTTAAAGGCAGCAACAGGGAAAACACTAATTATGAAGAAAAAAAACACATGCCTTTTTATACCAAACAAATGATGTGAGATACTTTCCTGCTTTAAAGGCTTTTTGCCCCACCGATTTATACAATAAACATACTTCCTCCGCCTTCGCCTTCATCTGTATCTGCAAATATTATTGTTAGTAACATATGACCGAAAAGAATTAGATAAGGAGGTTAACAAATGTAACTCAATAAAATGACGTTTAATTCAACAGAAGGCTTTAAAAACATAGTTTTCAAAGCACCAAGTGATTGGAGGGTGGCATAAGGCGAGGCAATGAAGCCATCTAAGCATTGCCTAAGCAACCCAAAAGTTTCTATAATTTGTAGCAAAATACTGAATTCTATTAAATTCATAATTATCGATCCACTAAATTCTACAAAGTTATCATCTTTAAGGGTAATTAAATATAATACTAAGAAATCAATGGCTAACAACTCAATTTAATGCATACAAAAAAAGCTTAGTGAGGAAAGAATTACAAAATCAATTAGAAATTTCAAATAAAGACAAAACAATTGAACCCCAAACCAAAGTTTTCACACAATTAAACATCACAAAGACAGAAAATTCCATGCTTAATAGAATAAAATGGTTAAAAAAGATTTTGACAAACTGAAATGATAGGATCCATTTAAGCCACAATCTAGAAGAGAAAGTTGTAGGAAACTCTCCCACAGACTTTTTGGATTGATTTATAAAAGCACACTTTACAATGACAAACACTTGACTATAGATAGCCTTACAAAGTAATAACCCCCCCATTATCTCACTAATTTACTAACTTTCCCACTATTACTAAAAACTACCCCACTAACTCCAAAGATCATAAAAATAGTGGCCTTGAACTAAAGGCACGATAAACAATAAATAATAAAAATAATTAATTACGAGACATCTTCCTCCTTTGATAAGTAGTATAGAGCTGTCCCGTATCATGAAACTACAAATGAATTAGTTCTCAACAATGTCAAATTCAAACTACATAAATATATGGTTGAAATCTATGAAAGATGATTCAAAAATCATGCTAGAAGTCTAAAAAATCATACTAGAAATTTGAAACCACTAATCATAAAAAAAGTCGATTTCTACAATTAATATCTATGAAGTAAAAAAAATCCGTAAACTTTACATGCAACAAACATAAAACTTTACATTTGTTTTTTCCCCAATTTTGTAATTTTACATATCCTTAACAAAAGTATTCACCCTATTTTATCTTTGCTTTGTAATTTTAAAAATCATTGACTACATAAAACTGCACTTTAACATTATGGCATGTGCCCTATTTTATACATAATTAGCCAACAATAGGACTCAAATTTGTTTCCACGGTCATTAGTCATCTCCTCATAACCTAAATATAAAGTAATATTATAAGATGTATTAATTAATTGTAAGATGAAAATTGTTATCTATAAATGACCAATATATTTGCCATCATGTATATTGGAAATGTATGTCATATATAGGTTGGCATGAAAAGGCTATGAAGGAACAGATCACCTAAGGTAAATAAAGGAATGAATAAAAAACATATTGGAGGAGAAAATTTGGATATTCTATTATACTAAGGTCTTGCAGATTTTTTTATTGAAAGTTTGCACTAAATTTTTTGTTTCATCAACATTATGTTCTAATTGAAGTGTTTTTATTCATTATTTCAATCTCACGAGTTAGTTACATATTTATTTTAGTTCTTATTCTAATTTACATAGTTTTAATCACAATCATTCAAAACTACCTTTTTATTTATCCTAATATAAATACAAAAAAATTAAAATATTGGGCATGTTTATCCACCTATGTTTGTTGGATAGACATAGTCAAAGAATATTAATTAAAACTTTCATATCATATATAAAAATAACGCCTTGATTTTTTATGTTTATCTCATTTTGATACCTCAAACTTACAAAGAGGTTGTTTATAACACAACAAATAAAATGTTAAAGGAAATAAATAAATTGCTAGCTATTTTGGTGTGCATACATTTTAGGAAATAACAAAATAATGCATATACATATATAATATAATAGCAAAACAACTCAAATTACATATAAAAATTAATAAGACAACTAAACAAAATTCACGAGTTAGTTTTATTTTAATATGGACAAATATTAGTACTATGTTATATATTTCACAAATATAAAGTTGAATAAATTTATTTCAAAGTTCACTGTTAATAAGATCATAAATACATACATACATACATATATATATATGTATGTATAGATGGGGCAGGGTATTAGACATATATTAAAATAGCATCAATAAATTTTTTAACTATTTTAAAGACAAAGCTAAACACATTCTTAAGCTAATTCAAATAGTATATAAAAGGGCCTATATTAATAAGTTGCAAAAATTACAAACAAAAATAATACAAAAGAAAAATTTTGGAAGCTTACATCATCCATCACATTTTCGTAAAAGGCCCCTTTTTCCAATAATAGTTGACTGATCATTTTGTCTCCACATTTAAATGCAGCTTCTAAAGGGGAAACTCCACATGACTTGATGTTTGGATCAGCTCCAGCCTATACATATATCATGTAAGATTGCATGAAAGACCTTACATCTTCACATTTCCAACCCCCTACACCCCCCCTTCCCCCAAAAAAAACTGAAAACATTCAAAAAAAAATAGCATACCAAAAGGAGTGTGTCAACGCATTTAAGAGAACAGTTTAAAATGCTGGCGTGCAGTGGCGACAGCATCCTATCAGGAGATTTATTGGGCTGGAAATTAACATTTCGAACACTTTAGAAAACAAATCATTGCATTTGATCAATAATGTGGGCAGAACAGTTTGATAACATTACAATCACAAATGCTACAACTAATTGAAAGTATCCAAGATATGTATGTAATTACAATTTTAACTGTCACAATTTTTTAGTCCATTTGACAGTCTATTTGGGCAATAAATAGTTTATCACATATAGTTACTGCCTCGTAACTAGGAAGTCATGGGTTTGAGTGGTGGGATTCAGGAAGGGGGTACACTGGATTTGCTCTTTTTATAGCTTATTCCTTTGGGAAAACTGTAATGGCAGCCCAGCATAGGAAAATAAGCAAACCATTCAGCAATTTCGAGGCCTACAAACATTTTTAGCAGCAGTAAAAAGAAAATAAACAAATCTCACTTACATTAGCACCTAAGTGCAACAACTTTTGCATGGCTTCTTGCTGGTTTTGGATTGCAGCAATCCACAGCGGCGTGCCGAAATCAGATGTTGCATTTACATCAATGCCTCGTGAAATCAAATATTCGATGAGATCCCCCCTTTCTGTGAAAAGATAAAATTCAAATGAGGATGTAGAGAGGTTAGACAATTTTTGAGATAGTGGGAAAGGATTACAAGATCAACAGAAACTATGCCTTCATTTGCATAATATATATGGGGAAAAATAAACATATGGAGGACTTTATTCAAACAGTTATCCCAATGTCATTTCAAAGAGGAACGCATGACTGACTAACGTATCAAATATTTAATATTTCATATTGGCGATGTTTATTTTCAATATTTACAACGTTAATCTAAAAGCTGCAAATTGGGATAAACAAACTAGGAGTTAGATGGACAGTGAGAAAAATTAATAAAAATGATTTATGAATTTGATTAAATAAAGAAAAATATAAGAAATAAATGCCATGATTCATTGAGCAAAAATTAAAAGAAGGGGTTGATGGAAGGGCTTATATGAATATGACCATAAGGGACCGAGCAAACCAAAGCGATGGAAGGGCACTTGGACGCCTTAGAAATAAAGTGGCCAGAGTTATGAAAGACCAAAGAGAACTGTAATTAAAATTAATATAGATTCTAACAAACAAAATATGACATAGAGTACATATAACTCCATAATTTTATTAATCAAAATTAGCCGCTGTTATTTATTTATTATAATACCAAATTATAGACATTAAAAAAACTAACGAGAACGAGACCTAGACCGAAACAAATGAACAAAAGAACTCATTTTTTGTTAAAGAACAAAACCCTTCTTGAACCAACATAGCTAGCATTCATCGCTGGAGGAGAACGACCAAAAGACGCGAACAATGCGAACAACCGAGAGAAGAGGAGAACAAGAGGAGACACGACAATGCTAGGGTTGTAGCGGCGGTCGGTGAAGACGCGAATGATGCAGACAAGAGAAATGAGAAGAGAAAACGAAGAAAAAAAACAACACCTGGGTTAGGGTTATCACACGTGTTCGATCGATTCTTTCCTCTTTGTTTTGATATATGTTCGGCAGTTCCGTGTTGTCTCCTCAAGACGCGCCTTCGCGACACCTTGCGCCTAGAGAAGAAGAGCAAAAAAGCTTCCTTAAGCTGGGCTTCGCGGAAGACGCCTAGACTGGAGAAAAGGCAAGCGCAAACCCTGCGCCAACCTAGAATTTGCGCCTAGGCGCGCCTTTAACAACTATGGGGAAAGGATTATGAGATCAACAGTAAAACATTAGAAATATATACCCAAGAACAAAAGAGGGATTGGGAATGTGGAGTGCTTGATATGTAGAAGATTCTTGGTTAGAAGATGGCAGGTTAAATTCCGTGAAGGTAATGATTAATGAATTATTTACAACTAAAAGGGGCGAGGGGGTGCCGGGGACAAAATTCCAAAGTCATAAAAAAAAAATACAAGCAACCATTTCTCAGAATGAAAATTACATCATAAGCTAACTGCTAGAAAAACCTCAAGTGTAGATCTAGTTTATTCTATATAACGAAAATCTACATAGCTATGCTAGCACAACAAACAGTCATTTCTTTAGTTACTGATCCTTCTATGAATCATCTAGATGCATGAAAGAAAAACAAGGAATTTTGCTTAAACCTCCTCCATCTATAGCGAAATGTAAGGCTGTCAGGCCCATAGAAGACTTTGCTATAGGATTTGCGCCATAATCAATTAGATCCCGAAGAGTGTCTAGATGATTCCATGAAGCTGCTTCATGTAATGGAGTGTGACCTGTACAAAATCAATTTGTCAAAGGCACATAAAAGAAAGGTCGAGACCAAACACGAGTTCAACCCATAATTTACTAGGTCCCACAATCTATATTTGAGAAACACCATAACCAGGTGAAATCAGCACCTACTTTGGTGATTAATTCCTCAATAAAAATAGTAAATGAACAAAAACAGGCTTTAAACAAGGGTTCAAAATGGGAAAGAAACTCATAGGTTCCATCAATCAATAAAAATAAATAAATAACTCAAAATACATCTAAGTAAAGTGAGCCACAAAAGAAATGCCTCAACAACAAATGAGCAAATTCCAAAAAATCATTACCCCAATAATCTTTGGTATTGACATCCAATTGGAGGTTATAAATTAAAAACTTGCAGATCCGAGTGTGTCCCCCACTAGCAGCAAAGTGAAGAACAGTTCGTCCATCCTTGGCTTTAATTGAAGCACTTTTGACGCCATCCTTTGATATCAACCCTATATGATTAATTGAACAAGTTAGAACACAAGATGAGAAGAAAAACAAAACGGATGTCAATCATGATGTTTACTCACTCTTGAGCTTTTTTAGACTTCCAGCTTTAGCCAAGCTAAGAACCTCTGGTAAACTGCTTGAGTATATTTTTTCCCCTAAAAAAACAAAGCATGAACAAAATCAAATAATCAGAATAATACAAAAGCCTAAGTGCGGTGAAAAATAAAAGAAGCCAAAAGAATATACATAAAATCCATAGCGAGACTCAAAGATTCCATGAAATTTTTTAGATTAATAATCTGCTGCACTCATCTACATCACACATTCCCAGGCCACATTTGATGTCATTCCATGAATAGATCCAGGTTACCACTTACATAAATGGAATTAGATTCTCAAGAAACATATTTTTTTACTGTTGACAAATGCTTGCATAAGTTTAACCAACCGTAAAATGAGACTAATTGCTCATTCAATAACATTGTGCTTATTCCTTCGGTTGCGTTGTTTTAAAAGCCCCTGGCCAAACAGCAAACTAATCCTATGGAGTGTGGACAGCATGTTAGAGCCATTCCATACCCCTGATATCAATGGTTTTGGCACTCATTTCATGTTGTCGTTTACCCCTCAAAAAAATGGCTTCTAGACTGCAATCTAGCTCAAACAACCACTGTTTCAGGAGGCTTGTAAGATAGCATTACAAAGAGAAAGACAGATTTATGGTATTTTATGTTTCTAAGTAGCCTCTAGACAGTTTTTTTTCGTGGGGGAGTGGGGCGCTTCTTAACGGTTAACCAGAGACTTAGAACAACTCAAGAGTGATTTTAAAGAGCTTCCGGGGGAGACTCAGCTTGGGATTACAAGGTCATAATTCAAGTGATAGAGGAATATTAGAGAACACCAAATCCTTACAAGACTGTTCTTCTCTTAAATTGTCAAAACAAATGGATTTAATTTAAAGAAAGCATAACAGCAAAAACAAAATTGCCTTTAGGCTACATTTGGCCTATACTAAGGTTTGAGTTTCAATTCACCATAGAATCTATTAGATCTTGGATTCGATTAAACAAAACAAAACCTCAAAAGTCAAAGAACTTATTCGAAAAGCTATGGTTTTACATTGAAATCTAAGTATTGAATGTTCGGTTCAAGATCAGACTCGTTATATCGAAATGGTTTATTTTGATTCGAGATTAGTGTTATATCTCGAAGGTGTGTTCATCTCGAAGTATTGTAAAACAAGAGATTTTGATTCAATAACTGCTTTACTTCATATCCCGTAGTAGTTCAAGAACCAAATTATACCTCGAAGCATTTAATGATCAAGAAATACCAATCATGATTTCGGTTTGAGACAAGATTTCAATATCTCGAAGTAGTTCAAATCAAAGTGTAAGTAGCTTAATGTGAAGGTGTTGAGTTAGAGATCTTATCTCGAAATAACTTAAACCGAGATAAGTTACCTCTTAGAGATCGTTTAGCTAGGTGGAACCGCATTTACCTCTCCAAGGGAGGTCGGCTCACCTTACTTAAGAGCACCCTCTCCAGCTTGCCAACCTACTATCTCTCTCTGCTTCCGCTTCCTGTGTTTGTGGCTTCTTGGGTCGAGCAGATCCAAAGGGATTTCCTTTGGGGATCCGCAATGGGTGTGCCGAAGATTCCTTTGGTGGCCTGGGACCATGTGTGCCGTCCTCTTTCTCATGGAGGCTTGGCCATTAAGCAGGTGTGCCGGTTTAATGCTTCTCTTCTTGAGAAGTGGTTGTGGTGGTTTAGAGTGGAGCCGGGGGCTTTGTGGCAAGAGGTTATTGCAACAAAGTATGGAGTGGCCAGGGGGCATAGATATCCTTGATGCCTCGCGACCCTCATGGCATGGGGTTATGAAAATTCATCCGTGCGGGATGAGACCCTCTCTCGACTTGTGGTGTTTCAGTTGGGGGATAATACCTCTATCCATTTTTGGCATGATGTTTGGTGCAATAATTCTCACTTGGTGCGATTTGTGGTAATTATCAAAGTTAGGCATCAAGCCCAAAAGGCTTCTGTCTCGTCTTCTCGGCCGTCTACGAGCACAGAATCTAAAGGTGTGCAGGAACTTAAAAGGTTTGCCTCTTCGATTAATTATGATATCAGAGTTTCTCGGACTTTTAGGCTAAGGTAGTTGGATCTTAGGGGATCCTTTCTCTTGCCTATTTTTAAGCTTTCTATTAGGCCTATTATACTTTCATTATAGGCTTTTTTTATTGGGTAAGGCTATTTCCTATCCAATTTACTTGTATATTTTTCTTTCTTTACTTTATTATTTCTTCACTTATAAAAAAAATCTTGAAAGTTGCAAATTAATTCATTGAAAATTTTAAGTTAAAGCTGGAAAAAAAGATTTGAAAAAGTGACAAATTTTTACTGAAATAGCTACTAATTTAAACTTGAACCAAACCTAAAAGGTTTAGTTCCTTGACAACGATTTATGGATGTAGATCTCGGACGGGATGGAGCGTATCGGACGTTTTCTTGCTTCTCAGTTGAAATCTCCGACGAAATCGACGGAATGAAGAGGGTTCGCGTATCGTCCTTGGATATCGGATCGGGACCCTCCGATACTGTGATGTATCGTCCGAGACTTCTCCATCTAGGACGATACTGCGAACCATGTTGGAAACACTTGTTTTTGTTTGGTAGTTGTTTTCTGGGTGAAATTGAAAACTGTATTTTGGTTGTTTTTCGGTGGACAGGGGGCTGAGGGGGTATCACAGCGGGCGGCAGGGAACTGGGAGGCCGTCATTGAAGCGGGTAGCGCGGGAGGGGGGGGGGGAGGAGGGAGGACTAGGGTTGGCAGATCGAGCGGCGCCATTGCAGCGTGCTGGGAGGGCTAGGGGCATTGTCGACACAGCATGCAGGGAGGCAGCGAGAGAGGCAGCATGGACCCATTGACTGAAAACAGGGGAGAACAAGCGAAAACATCTTTGCGATGTTTTCATTCTTTTGTTTTCGAAATCATTTTGTTTTCGAAAACGCAAAGTAAAAACGGAAACCAAACAAAAATTTAAAGTCACTTTCTATATTAAAATACAGAAAATCAGTTTTCAAAATACTCACCAAACATGCTCTAAAAGATCTAACATTAGTCATCTTATAACCTTTGGTGTGCTTACTATGAACTGAATAATGGCAAATGTACATAGAAAATTTTCAGAAAAAATCAATTGAAAGTATCTTTGTTGGTTTTTCATTAAATAGCAAATCCTATCATGTATTTGATTGTAGAACTTTACCCATTGAAGAGTCAATCCAAGTTGGATTTGATGAGACTAAGCTTAAAAAGCCAAGAAATATTTCCAGTTCAAGTGTGTAGAAACATGAAGATAAAAATGCTGGATACATGATCTATGAAATTCCTGAGTATTCTGGAAAGACAATAGAAGTAGTTGGAGATGAAATTCTAGATTATGGTCAAAATATTGCAGAAGCTGAAAATCTAAAAATTGAACAAGCAACTTAAGAAGAATCGATGTAGACTATTGCTGAACATCAACCATCATAAAATCAAGCTTATGGACAGACAAAAGTAAAGCCTAATCTTGAATAGCTCAAAGTTATGAAGAAATATCTAATTTGTCTAACGCAGGTAAATGGGTCAAGAACCATCCAACAAAACAAATCATTGGAGATCCAACTATTGATTTGAAGACTAGATCTGTTACAATCAACAAAAATCAATACTTGAGCTTTCTACCTCAAGTTGAACCTAACGTAGTGGATGAAGCACTACAAGATCCTTACTAAAAATTCCTTACAAGATCTATGAAATTCCTGAGTATTCTGGAGAGACAATAGAAGTAGTTGGAGATGAAATTCTAGATTCTGGTCAAAATGTTGCAGAAGCTGAAGATCTAAAAATTGAACAAGCTACTGAAGAAGAATCGATGTAGACTGTTGCTGAACATCAAGCATCATAAAATCAAGCTTATAGACAGACAAAAGTAAAGCCTAATCTTGAATAGCTCAAAGTTATGAAGAAATATCTAATTTGTCTAACGCATGTAAATGGGTCAGGAACCATCCAACAAAACAAATCATTGGAGATCCAACTGTTGATTTGAAGACTTTTTTTATATAAGTAAAAGACAGTATATTAAAAAAAAAACACAAAAATTAGGCAAGGGATAGCCATACCCAAGAAAACAAGCCCAAAAAATACCAATTATAATGAGACCATAATGGGATAAGACAAAGCCTAAAAATAGGCAAGAGAGAGAATCCCAAAAGAGTCAACTACCTCAGCCCAGAAGGCCGAGATACCCCAGCATCATAATTAATCGAAGAGGCGAGTCGATGGAGCTCTCGCGCACATTTAGAGCCGGTGCTCCTAGACGGCCGAGAAGACGTGGCAGAAACCCTCCGGGCCTGATGCCGAGCTTCGATATCTCGCAACAAATCAGAGGGGTCAAAGCCCTCGCAGGTCACCCCCAAAACCACTCCAATAGCTTTGAGGGCACATAACCATTTCGGCTACGCCTCAGCCAAGGAACCGGAGACACCCCCAAGGGAATGAGACTCCCCATTGACAGCAACAACCAATGGGCCAACATCAGGCTGAACAACAAGGCCATCCAGCGGCGGCTCCCTAGCTAGGGCAGCATCATCGTCCCAGCAGAGGGAAGGAACCAGGTCGAAGGAGCCAAACGAGCAGCCACAAATCCCAATAGCCTAGAGAGGGGAGGCCAACAAAACCAGACAAGGACTAATAGGCTTCTGGGGATCCACAGCTGAGGAGGACACACTGCCAGAATGGACAACCAAACGCCGATCCGCAACAAGAGGGCCAGAAACTAGGCCGCCAAAAGCCAAAGGGAGGCGGGGAGGATCACCGGACACGGCAAGCGACGGGATGGTGGGAGAGGGGCCAGACGTGGGTAGCAGCTGGGTGGGCGACGAGATGGCAGTCGAGGAGGCATCCTGGGGCGGCAGCTGGGTAGGGTTGCGAGCAGGGGGGAAAGAAAAGAGTGGGGAAAGTTGGCCGGCGGAGGGAGATGCGGGCTTAAGAGGGAAAGGGGGGTGGGTGAGGGGAGAGATGGGCCGTAGGGGGTAGGGGCGAGGGGGGATGCGGGTTTAAGTGGGGAGCAAGTGGTCCGGGTGAGGAAATGAGGGAGGGGGTGGGCTGGGTAAGGGGAAGGTGGGTCGAAATGGCTGGGGCCGGCTCAAGGGTACGGAAGGAAAAGAGAGGCAAGGAAGAGGTAGGGTTTGGGGGAGGGGCGGTGGCGTCAGCTGCAGGGGGGGAATCGAGGACATCACGTGCATCGACTCCACGCGGCGGCGTAGGAGACGCAGGAAGTGCGACTCTGACACGAACAATGAGATGGTCGGCCACCTTAGTCTCGAGACCAGCACCGACCACGGGAGCCTCGCCGGGTAACTGGACAAGAGCCGAATAGGTCGGCACATCAGTCAACAACGCGAAAGCCGAGGCCAGTCTACGAGACAACGTCAACACAGCAGACGCCGATCAGGCTTCAGGCGACGCTGGCGAAGGTCGAGCTAGAGGGAGCGCATCCGGACTGCTCGACGGAGGAGAGGCCGACGCGGACCTGGCCGGATGCGACACCAACTCGGAGAGGGCAGAAGACGAAACATCGAACAGGAGGGGACGCCAACACCTCCGCGGCAAGGAAACGACCGGCGAAGCAACGGCTGATCCAGCAAGGGCCGAAACAGGGGTTGGGGGAAGGCTGGGACGCGCAGAATGAAACATCGGCAACTTGTGGTACCGAACTGTCTGAAAAGGCCCAATGGACAACCCAATCCAAATGGTGGAAGGGGGGGCGACCGGATGTCCAATTCCACGCAAAAACAAGCATGGTGGTAGGAAAATCCATAGCCAAAAACATACCAAAGGAAGAAGCAATAGGCCAAAGCAAATTGGGATGAAAAAATTGTAATGGGAGTTGAGGAAGAGAAATCCAGATGGGATGAAAAGACTGTTGATTTGAAGACTAGATCTGTTACAATCAACAAAAATCAATACTTGAGCTTCCTACCTAAAGTTGAACCTAACGTAGTGGATGAAGCACTACAAGATCCTTACTAGATGGAAATTGGGGAGGAAAGAACTAAATCAATTCAAAAGAAACAGCGTTAGAGATTGTTGAATCTTTCGATTTAATTAAACCAAACAAAACCGCCAAAGTTAGAAAACTTATTTGAAAAGCTTGAGTTTCCATTGAAATCTCAAAGTATTAAATGTTCGGTTCGAGATCTGACTCGTTATATCGAACTACTTTAATTCAAGATGAATGATTTTTTTTTTTTTTGATAAGTAACGAAACATTAAATTATAAAAGGAAAAGAAACAAGCAAATTGGGCAGGAATTGACCATACCCAAAATAAAAAAGTTCATACAAAGATTACAATAAAACCACAAAAGGCCGAATACAAAGCCTAAAAATAGGCAAGGAAAAGGATCCCCTAAGAGCCGACTACCTCAACCGAAAAGTTCGAGAAACCCCGACATCATAGTTAATCGAAGAGGCAAGCCGTTTAAGCTCCCAAACACTTTTTCTTGTGCTCGCAGACGGCCAAGAAGACGAGGTAGCCTTCCGGGCTTGATGCTGAGCCACAATATCCCGCAATAAATCAGAGGTAGCGAGTTCACTACCCTCAAAACTCATCCCTAACATCTTTCCAATGGCTTTGTGAGATCGTAACCACTTAGGCTCCGATTCGGCCTCCGCATAGAGCAGCAACCAGCGGACCATCAGCAACCTAGCCACCCAGTGGAAGCTCCCCACCCAGTGCAACTTCATCATCCCAGCACAAGGAATCAGTGCCAAACGAGCTGACGCAAACCCCAAGAGAGGCCCAGAGAGGGGAGGCAGACAAACCCGAACAAGGACTACCAGGACGCTGGTCAGGGAAAAAATCCACAGCCGAGGAGGAAGGACCGGGAACAATGCCGGCCAACCGAACAGGATCCGACGAGGAAGCTGGAAGGACGCTGGCAACAGAGTTGGGAGGAAGGAGAAGGAGAGGCGGCAAGCATTGATCCGCAACGGGAGAGTCGAGGACGCCAGGAGAATCCGAACGAAGAGAAGGAAGGCTGGAGCTCGGAGGCGGCGGGGCATGAAGGACAAGAGAGGGGGTGGCAGTGAGGAGGGGGCGGCTGGTTAGGGTTCAGGGCGAGAGGGAGGGGGAGGGAAAGGGGGTAGATGGGCGGGGGGTAAAAGAGATGGGCTCAAGTAACGGGATGGGCTGTAATTGAGAAGGAAAGGTGGGCGCATGTAAGAGAGGAGGGGGGGGAGTGGGTGTAGGGCTTGGGCTGGAGGAGCGGGCTGGGATAGAGTCAGATAGGGAATTAACAAATGGGCTGAGGGGAGGCTGGGTCGAGACTGTGGGCCACGACTGGGGAGAAACGGAAAAGGCTGGCGAGGGGGATGGAGCGGTGGAGGAAAAAGTGAATTAGGGTTAGGGGTCTGGGGCAGATGCGCGGCAGCTAGACTCCCGAGGAGCAAACTGGCCTCGGAAGGGGCAACACAACCATGCAACGTGAGGACTACGAGATGGTTGCAAGTGGATACAACAGTGGCAAGGTGGTCGCCGATCGCGGGGGCAGCGCCTTCAAGCGGCGTGCCAGCTAGAGGAGGAGACACAGAAGACAGAAGGGCACGGTCAGACCAACCTGCAGACCCAACGACAGCGAAACCTGCGCAGACTTGACAAAGGGCGATGCAGACAAAGAGGCGGCTGAGCAGGACGCCATCATCGACGAGAAGGTGCAACCCCCGAAGGATCTACCGAGACAAAGGCCGGGGCAGGCGACGCACGACCCAGACAGCCAGAAGCCAATGCCGGCAGCCTATGGTATTGTAACCGCTTGCAAAAATCCATCCGACACCCCGATCCAAACGAAGGAAGGAGGATTCAATCATAGATCAACTTCAACACAAAAACGGGCTTCACTTGGGCGAGCAAGAGTCGAGGTAACCAATTGCAGCGCCAATAAATTGCCAAAAGATGAGGCAATTGGCCGGAGTAAATCGGGGTGAAAAAATTGTATAGCAAAATTGGAAAGAGTGATCCAAATAAGAGTTAAGAATTCCCCATTCGTGAGATCATCGCCAGCCATCCAACGAAATATCCAATAAGGATAAGAGAGAATGAAGCACAAAGGCTTTGCAAGGAGCCAGAGCAAATCCGCTTCCACATCAAAACAAATCATAAGTCTTCGAGTCAAGGAGACCAATAACAAAGTTGCCAAAAAAATGTTCACCATCAAACTATTGTCGGAGGTTGGACAGGGAGGGCCGACCGGAGGCAAATTTCAGCATAACCGTGAAAGAAAAATCACGGGCAAATTGAGCAATGTCCAGCTCGGAGAAAATGATGGCCGAAACACCATCTTTAACACCGAAAGTAGGGGAGGAAGAGAATCGTTGGAAGAATACTGTCTTGGTGAAGGCATAGGCTTGGATTGAAAAAGCATGAGAAGAGGACCCCTTGGCAGGGGGGCCACTGGAGGAAGGGCCATCCTGCCTCTGCCGAAGGCAACTGCCGAAGGGCTTCTCGAGAGAGACGCCGGAAAAGAGAGGGAGGGTAGAGAGAAGGAGGAGCTTCTCTCACTAAGAACTTCTCGAAGAAAACTTTTCTTGCATGAACAATTCAAGATGAATGTTATATCATTCATCAATTCAAGATGAATGTTATATCTTAAAGTATTGCAAATAGAATTTGTTTTAAGATAGAAGACTTCGATTCAAGACAAAAAAATTTGATTCAAAAATTGATTTACTTCGTATCACGAAGTAGTTCAAGACACAAATTGTATCTCGAAGGATTTAATGACAAAGCAACACTAATCATGAGTTCAATTCAAGACGAGACTTCAATTTCTCAAAGTACTTATTGAAGACAAGAGTTCGATTCAAAATGCAGAGTTAGAATCAAAGTGAGACTAAATCAAAGTACATCAACATGAAAGTGTTCAACTCAGGGATCTTAACTCGAACTAACTTAAACCGAAGTATTGATTACTTATCTCAAAGAAATAAGTGCTTATGACGGTTTATGTTCGGCTACAAAAGTTGGATTGTCAATTAGAGGAATTAAACTAGCAAGAACTAACAAAAAAATCACATTATAACAACCATAATTTCTCTCCACCTCCACTAAGTTAGCATATGATTTAGAATAGTGCGTTCATTAAAACTCATAAAACAACTTTTCGCTTAAACAAGTTGTTAATTTCAAGCCTATTAACTCATCAAACAAAGCAAAACTAAAATATATATAATGTGTTCAGCATTTTCAAACACGTCATCAAAATATTAAATTTGTTGTTTTTAAATAGTTTTCATTTCTTTCAAAATATAAAATAAAAATAACGAAAAAAAAAGACCAACAACAATGCCTATGTAATGCCTATCAAACTTATAATACTAACCACGTCTTTCAATGTTGCAATTTGTTGGAGGATGCCAATTATTTCCTAGAAATGTCATCCACATTTCCTCAAAAGTAGGGAGGACCAATTTAGCTTTAACTAGCTTCTTGATTTCCATAAGGCAATCGAATGTTGCCTAGCATGATATGAAGAAGAAAAAATGATTTTAATAAAACTTAAAGCATGGCATCGTAAAAAGGGGAAAATGTTAAGAATCAAGAAACTAAAACAAAAGCTTGTAGTTTATATAGCTCGTGCAACAAAATAAAAATACATCATGGATATTAAATGCCTGCCAAACTATGATAGAACCACATTAGACTGCACACAGATTTAACAGATCCCTTCAGATCCACCTCGAAGCATATCAGGGTTTGCTACCCATAAGTAACGGTAAAATCACTAAGGCAAGAGCAAAAACAATGAGAAGAAAAAGAAATCACTAAAAAGAAATTTAAAGAGAGACAATCAAGCACTTATAACTACTAGGATTTTGAGCTTGAATTGCTACCCCACAAAAATAAAGAAAATCAAGCTTACCCTATCCTCTTGCTTTGCATGATGGTCACATCCATTTCCACGGTGATCCATTCAACGATTTATCTAAAAACAAATTACCAAGCATAAATAAATTGAATCCAAAATAAACAGAATTCGTCAATTCAAGAAAGATAAACTTGTGTCCCATCAACCCATTTTTAATTTCACTCACATCTTGCTTCAAAAGTTCACATAGGCATCCATACTCATCAATGGCACTTTAATGGTTTTGAGGTGATTATAAGAATGTTTAACAAAATACACTGGAGCATCAAAGGGAGTTTGGGGAAAAGAATTTGGTATGTAAACACAAATAAGGATTAAGAAACTATGCATAATGAAAAATAAACTCCCATTACTTTTAGGATCTTTAAAACGGAGGTGGATAAACAAATTAAGGGTGAACCTTTCCGTAATGGTAATGTGACTTACTGCCTCGTGACTTGAAGGTCACGGATTGAAGCCTCACCCAACTAAATTAATTATGGGAGAAGGTTACGTCCATATTGGTTTGTGTGACCTGACCCCTTCCAGACCTCACCACCCCTAAGAGCTTCTTGCACCGGCTAATGTTTTGTAGATAAACAAACTAGTTGTGAAAGCACATGCTTGGTTGTTTGTGTTTGGTTTCTAAATGGTAGGTCAAATACCTCAATTGAAGTGTCTACACCAACAGCGATCTACACAACATGCATCACTTAGCTACATAATGCCTTTTTAAGTGGAGTCACAATTTTCCAACAGATTATAACAAAGGTGTCACCTTTAAGTCTAGCATCAAGTTTCAATTTAGATTGAAACTTCAAGGGATGGGGGCATATTTAAATAAAATTGCAGAGAACCTATTGCTCTGGACGTTTAAGTGGATTCTTATTTGTCAAATCACATGTCTAGATCAAAAGCCATTTTGGTCACTACAATTGCTAATATGCAAAACCACAACTTCATTGCACATCCATGTGACAAATTCAAGATAGCCTACTTGAATACAAAAACTTACAACCAGTGAAACAAATATGACACGAGGAATTGAGGAATTGAGGTTTACCCCAATCAAACACAGATTCATGCCCAAAAATAGCCTGACGTTAGAAAACCTAGGAAAACAAATCTGGAAAACATAGACCCTTGAGAAATCCCAAACACATCAGAAGAGGATGTTCAATGCTAGCAAAAATAAAACCTTAAAAACACATCTGAAGAGGATGATCGGCTGGACCTCAAAACTAGAGAAACCTACATGAACTCGACAAGCCATAAAACACAGGAAGACAGACAAAGGTTCTCGATTTAGAAACGATCGACAGATTTTAGTTTAGTTTCTCAGGAACATAATTAAACTAACAATCGTGTTCCAACATCGTTAAATTAGAGTCATATACATTCAAATTCTAAAGATGAAAAACGTAGTAGAAAGTACCTGTGATTAGTTCGCGAGTGCTTCGATTCCCGGTTAGGGAGGGTTTCAGAGCAGGACCTGGGGCGAAGAAACTAGGTTTATTTTCGGTCGCGGTATCCAATAGGACGTGGATGGTGATGGCCGTCGCTTTGCTTGGGTGGAGACTTCTATCACGACACAAAACAGTCAATGACAAGAAATAAAGGACAAAACTTAAACATAGTTAACCTTGGTTAATGTTCATCTCGTGACGTGGCAGCTTCCATTTTCGGACATGTGGCAATTCCATTTAACCATAGTTAACCTTGAGTAAAAATATAATTATTTTTAAAAATTATGGATACAAATGATTTTTCACTACTCGTAAATAAATTTAAATTCATTATACTTACTATTTTTTAAAATAATATCATCCCACCAAGCACTCCATTAGTTTTGTTTTTGAGCTTTTTGAAATCTAAACACAAAAGAGAAAACAAATAACTTATAGAAGAAATTATGACAATGTAACAAATAAGCAAAGAATGTTATATGTAACAAATAAGCTTTTTCAGTTGTGGGTTTGTTATATGTGATTAATATTTAGCTATATATATATAATTTTAAAAAATGTTTAGTGAGAGCAATAATAGTGCTCTAAGAGTATCCACACCAGTTTCATATTTTCTATATTTATTTTGAATTATATACGGTAAATTTTTAGATATTTCAAAAATCACATACATTAGGTTTTCTATCTATATCTTTATATAATAAAATAATATACCTTAATTAATTAATTATTCTCTTCTCTCTATTGAACTCGGCAACGTGAGCCTCGAAGGTTTTCTATATCGTATTTGTTTAGTGTCGGATCTTCCACAAGCCAAAATCTCTCGATCGCATCCTCTCCCTCGCCATCAGTTTCATCATCACCTTCTTCCTTAACCACCACCCTGAATCTGTGATCCCCTCAGCAGTCCAACAACTTCTTTTATCTTGATCCCAGTGCCACTTGACATCTACGTCGTCTCCAAAACCACATCTGTCCCCTCTATCGTTTTCTTTTCCTCCTTAATCCCCAATCGCCTTTAACACCTCTCGATCATGTCCTCTCCCTCGCCGGTGGTTTCATCATCACCCTCTTCCTTAACCACCACCATGAATCTGTGATCCTTGTTGTGGCCTAACAACTTATTCATTACATCCCAGTGCCACTTGGCATCCCGATCATCTCCATAACCACATCTGTCCCCTCCGCCGCTTCCATCTCTTCCTCAATCCCCAACTAGCTCCAACACCTCTTGATGACGTCCTCTCCCTCGCTGGCAATTTCATCATCACCCTCTTCCTTAACCACTACTTGGTATCTCCGTGTGTCGCTGCAAGCGATAACATTGTCGTGCTTCATGCTCTCCATCACATCTGTCGCTCCAACCTCTAGATGCCAAATGCTAGGCCATCCATAGAGAAAAGTATAGTTCATGTGATGAATAGTGAATATATGAATATAGAAATTCAATATAGTAACTATACTTTTAATATATAAAATTTTCAATTTAAAATACCTGATGCAATGTAGTTTTTTTTTTTCAAAAATTTTAAAGTTTTTCTAAATTTTAAAGGAAAGTATATTTTTGAAGGACCTATGCTTTAAGAGCATCGATATTAGGTTTGACATAATTAAAAAATTTCTATAATTTAGTTAAAATATACAAATTTATCAAAAACTCATCTAAAAATTCATTAAAATAAGATATAAAGATAAGAAATAAATAATATTTACTATTCATTCTTATGTGTTTTTCTTATAATGTTTTAATATATATTATTATATTTACAAATTTTTGATTAGTTGTAATAAATAAAAAGAAGAGAAATAAAATAAAAAAATAAGAAATAAACGCTAAATAGAAGTAAAAAATAAAACATCCTATATTTTTAAAAAATAAATAAATTTTTAAAAATAAATATACTATTCAATTTCAAAATAAAAATAAAGATATCAAATATGCACTCATAGGATCGCTTATTTTTGACTATAATCATCATCATAACATCGTATCTTCACACAAATCTATGGGATATATCTCATCTCATATAGTAATCCAGGATTGAGAGCGTTGTTAACGATGAGTCAAATTTTCTGTCGCTAATCATTGGCTTGAGGCCAGTGTCATGTAATTCAGTAATTACCCTGAAATGTTGTTACATAGGAGAGTGTGTCATTTACGTGTCCGAGCTACGTAGCTTCAAAAAAAAAAAAAAAAAAAAAAGTAAAATCTAAAAAGATTAAATAAATAAATAGAAACGACCGTACCATTACAAGTTTCAACAACTCTGTTCCTGTAGGAGCTCACATTCGGGAGGCCCAAATCAGTGCAGAGACAGGCAGACAGGGCGACGAGGAGAGGAGAGGAGAGAGAGATAGAGAGATTATGGGAGTGGATTACTACAAGGTCCTCCAAGTAAACAGGAACGCCAAGGACGATGACTTGAAGAAAGCGTATCGAAAGCTGGCCATGAAGTGGCACCCCGACAAAAACCCTAACAGCAAGAAGGAAGCCGAGGCCAAGTTCAAGCAGATCTCCGAAGCCTACGAAGTAACCCCCCCTCCCCCTCCCTAAATCCCTAATCAATCTTCCTCGTTTGCCCCGACCCCACAAATCAGGTGTTTGATTGCTCGCATTTTTGCTGTCTGATTTCTATTTCCCAGGTGTTGAGTGACCCGCAGAAGCGAGCCGTGTACGACCAGTTCGGCGAAGAGGGACTCAAGGGCCAGGTTCCGCCACCCGGCGCCGCCGGCACCGGCTTTGGCCCCTCTGACAGCGGCCAAACGTCGTTCCGGTTCAATCCGAGGAGCGCCGACGACATCTTCTCCGAGTTTTTCGGATTCTCCAACTTCGGAGGAGGAATGGGAGACATGGGTGGATCTCGATCTGGGTTTCCGAAAAGCATGTTTTCCGATGATATATTTGCTTCTTTTAGGAATAGTGGCGGCGAGGGCTCTGGCTCTGTGTCCAGGAAGGGCGCGGTGATCGAACGCACGTTGCCGTGTTCTTTGGAGGATTTGTACAAGGGGACTACTAAGAAGATGAAGATTTCGAGGGATGTAGCCGATTCTGTTGGGTAAGATATGACGATTCTTATTTTTATTTTAGATGGTTGATTTGCATCAGCCTAGCCTAGTGTGGTTTGAATTAGTGATTTGTGATTTCTTTGTTATTGTTCGTTCCATGGTTTGGTTCAAGAATTCGTATGCTAAATGGCTGAGGTTAATAGCTAAACTTGTTGTAGGTAGTTGTAACATTAATGAAAAGTTATGTGCTTTAATCATCAATTATCCTGTTATAACTTGGTGATTTTCTTTAATTGTTTATATTCGCCAACCTTTTGAAAATATAATAATGTTATTTATATTCATGGAATCATATGTTTACTTTTTGGCTTGAGTTATACCTGACCCAAAAAAATGGTTTTGTGTATTCCTTCCTTCCTTCTTCGGCTGTTTTTATTTGTCCCTTATTTTGGCGCGTACATCATGGATTCAATAATTTTACCTTTTTGTTTTTTTATGACTTGAAGAGGCAAAACGGATTACTTTCTAAAATGTGATGTGGTTATTTCTAGGAATCATCTTTACTTTGGCTTGAGTTATACCTGACCAAAAAAAAAGGTCTTCCGTATTCCTTCTTTCCTTCTTCTGTCCCAGAAAGGGTGTCAACGTCTTTTTGTAAGATAGCTTTTCGAGTCACATGATCGAATTTTGTTGTTTTCGGGTGTGCCTTATTTTGGTGTGTACATCATGGGTTCAATAATTTTACTTCTTTGTTTCTTTTTATGACTTGAAGAGGCAAAAAGGATTACATTCTAAAAATGTGACGTGGTTTTTTTGGGGAGTTGAGAGAGGCATATCATGTTTTAGCTCATTAAATGGGACATTAAAATTGGAGTTGATGGAAATACCAAAATGAGAAGGTGGAAAATACTTGTGAGAGCAGGTGACAAAAAGTTGAAATGGAGCGTCATGCTCCTTTGAAAAACCTAGACAATACCATTTCCTCCTAACTGGGCACCAGTGCTATGCTAGTCCCTTTTGTATTCCCATAAGACAAATAAAAGTTATAATGATAGACTTGATGTTTTGTCAAAGCTTTAATAGATTTGCTAGGGTTTGGAATATTATGAGAACACAACTTTAAAATGCAGAACTGCTATTACTCTTGAAGTCAAAGGTAGATAGTATGCCAAAACTGTGGAATTTTCAATCCAGACATAAAATTATGTGGGTCTTGATTGTTGCCAAACTTGGATGTATTTGAATATTGTTAGCACTCAAGCCTAAGGTAGAGCCCAACCCAAAAGACTAGTCTATTGGGTGGGGGAGTCCCTCGTCTTAAATTTCATAACTGTTTCTTGTCTTCGTTCAATGAAGGATTGTAATATTGTCCTTCCCTTTTTAAAGGCGTCAGCCTACTCTAGATTTTCCATGGATCATAATTCGACTTAAACTTGCATATGCTTCTAATTGAAGGAGTTGGATAGAGTACAATTGTTATCTAAGATTATTTGTAGAAAAATAAAAATTTTATGTAGTAGTTGCTGAGATAAGTATATGAATAAAATTTATTTTAAAGGATACTAATTTTGATAATGGAATTTTTTTTGCAATTGTTTTTCAAAGGTAACATGTAAGTTTAACAGTTTGATGGATTTAGTATCTTGCGCGTCAGTAATATGTTCTTGGAGATATTATATTTAGGTTCATCTCATATAAAATATGAAGATTAGAGCATACAACTAATGCAAGCATAGTTTTGTTGAGGTTGGTTTTGTGTGCAAACAAGTGCTTGTTGTTAAAAAAGAAGGAAAGTAACTCGGGACATTTAATTCTTTCCTCATGCTAAAGTGAAGAAATTTTCTTGTACTTTTACTTTGATATGGCAACTATATTTTGATTTCATAAATGGAGACATAGGGGGTGGGATACTAAAGGAAGATTAATTGCTGAGGTAGTTCTGTAAACCTACGGCTATGAGTACGAAAATAATGCCACATATAGTTTTGTAGTAAACATGTTTGTATAAAAGAGAATTAGACCGGTGGGTGGCCATTTTATCCTGAGTCGATCTGTAGCGCTTTTTGGACCTCCTTCTTTATCGTTTTCTTATGATAACTAGAGCGAGCAATCACCTTTTGACATCATTTTTTTCTTGGCTGAATCGGATGCAGCGACCTTTTCATTGGTCTAGCTAGCATTAGAATTATAGGACAGTTGCTCTATCTTCTTTACCATTGTTCATGAGGGACAAAAAAGGGATTTGTTAAATTGCAACCTCGGACATTATCATCTTCTTTTCCTGCTCGTGTAGGAGATCTACCACAGTACAGGAAATTCTTTCAATTGAGATCAAACCAGGGTGGAAGAAGGGAACAAAAATCACTTTCCCGGAGAAGGGAAATGAACAGCAAGGTGTTATACCATCAGATTTAGTCTTCATCATTGATGAGAAGCCTCACGGTGTATTCAAGAGGGATGGGAATGATCTTATTGTTAACCAGAAAGTATCTCTTGTGGAAGCTCTGACTGGTTATACAGCACAATTGGCAACCCTTGATGGACGGAGTCTGACGATCCCAATCAACTCCATTATCAGCCCTAACTTCGAAGAAGTTGTTAAAGGGGAAGGGATGCCCATCCCCAAGGAACCATCCAGAAAAGGAAACTTGAGAATTAAGTTCAACATCAAGTTCCCTAGCAAGCTAACTTCAGAGCAGAAAATTGGTATCAAGCGACTATTAACGTCATGAACTTTGGTGCTACGCCTGTCCATCAAAAATCGTGAGAGTGCATTTGCTTTTCTTGTGTTGGATTTATTCTGGAGAGATGAAATTGTGATGTGCTTTAGTTGGAAACTTGGCTATAGTACATTATAGTGGGATTCAATTTTATATTAACATCTTTTGTCATCAATTTATAATTTCATTGCCCCTTGCGAGGGTTAAATTTTCCCTTCAGCTGTTTGAATCTAGAAAAATGCCATCCATTTTTTTTAATATAATTTTCTGTGTCGTGGGGTGTGTTTTTGTGTTTGTGGAGGCATCATTCAGTCGAGTTCCAGGTTTCACGTATTAGTTGAACTACTCCCCTGTCTTAATTGCAAATGTAACCAACTGCATGGATTGGTTGTATTGGATCGACAGTTTCAATCTAAATTGGAGGGAAGCGCATTTGGAAAAATTTAGAGAGGCCAATCCTTCTTGCCAGCCTTTCTACAAGAAATAGGCTGCTTAAAAAAACGCAATGATATTTATATGTCAAACAATCCCTTGCCTTCAAATTTTGAAAATTTAATGTAAGTGCATATATATACATATATATATATATATGTGTGTACGTACGTATGTATATATAAAAGTAATTGTATTCGGTTTGCATAATTTGTTTGTAAGGGGGATTGGAGCAAGTTTGTAGGCAAGCGCGCTCTCTCTTTTTTCCAAAATCGTTTGTGCATTCAATTTCTAATTAGCACACACTCTCTCTATATATAAGTACGAAAATTTGAATTAAATTTTAAAAATCATTTCAATTCAGTGGTAAGACTGCTATGCCGATGAAGATGACCGTAGGTATGATTTATCCGGTTAAACATTGACATGGTTCTTGCATGTGGTGCTCGGGTGAATGGGCACCAAAATTACCTTCTCAAAACAAGTTTCAATATTTTTAAACTCAAAACAACGATGTTATATATATATATATATATATATATATATATATATATATATATATATATATATATATTAGTTTAGGCGTCACGTATGAGATTTTATTATATAGTATTGTATCAAAGTATTTTACTAATATTTTTATATATAAATATATAGGACAACGAATAAGAAAAGATGAAACAAAATTTAAACATAAAAATAAAATCACATAATTTTGTATCCAATGTCAATGCTTTAGCTTAATAAGTTAACTTTAACCAACCAATTTTAACTAAAACTAAATGTCCTAAAATACCACAAACAAGACACTTACATTTAATTTAACTAAACTAAAATAATAATAATAATAATATAAAACGTGACTAAAAGGTATAAAACGATGCCGTTAAATAGACGCCCAGGCCTCCGTTTTCAACGCTGCGTTCCTCTTGGATCGATGGTGGCATCGCCTCACTAACTCCCTTCCAATCCGTTCCTCCCCAAAAACACCTACCTTCGATCTCCTCACCCTTTAATTTTTATTTTATCACAATTGAGCTCATCAGATCTCATCCATGGAGATGCCCTCGAGCCCCAGGACCGTAGAAGAGATCTTCAAAGATTACAGCGCTCGCAGAGCCGGCCTCGTTCGCGCCTTGACTCATGGTACACACCCAGCTACGCTCGAATTTTCAATTCTACGACGCTCTCAATCGATTCGTTTTTTTTTAAAATTTAAATTTTCGTTCGTGTTTTTGCGATCTGTTCTCTGATTTTTTTCTTCTTCTTCTTCCAATTTTTGGTGAATTACAGATGTAGATGAGTTTTATGGACTCTGCGATCCAGGTAAATTCTATTTATGTCGTTCATTGTGCGTTGTAGATCGGTTATCTTAATTCATTAGATCCGGGTCTGAAGCTTTTGTATCTCCTGCGATTCGTCAGATCTTCATCTGTACTGTTTTTGTTTTAATTTATTGTTTTTGGTTATACGGTACTTAAAAAGAGACAATTCTCTGTTTAGTAACAGGAAAATAGTTCGAGAAAAGTGTATTTTCCTCGAATTCGGGTGTTGTTTATTGGGTACTGCGTAAAGATCGAAAGTCACTTCTGTGCTGCTTGAACAGTTGCTTTCAACTTCTTCTAATCATGCTTTTCTATAATTTATGAAATTAAAAATAAAAATAGATAAATAAATAAATCCCTGTTTGGGCACTTCGAGAGTTAGTCGTATGATGTTTTGTTTTGTGAATTACCCGTATAATGTTCGTATTTTATCTTGATCTTGATGATCAGAGAAGGAGAATTTGTGTCTGTATGGACACCCCAACGAAACTTGGGAAGTAACACTTCCTGCTGAGGAAGTTCCACCGGAGCTCCCTGAACCGGCACTTGGCATCAACTTTGCAAGGGATGGCATGAACCGCAGGGACTGGCTTTCACTGGTTGCAGTTCACAGTGATTCATGGTTGCTCTCTGTGGCTTTCTATCTTGGTGCTCGTCTTAACCGAAATGAAAGGTACTTATTGCCCCATTTTGTTTGTATGATTGTTTTTAATGCAGTCGTTCCGTTTTTTAAAAACTCACCATGATATGATCGCAGCACTTCTTTTCTCCCTTTTTCAATTGTTAATGGAAAGTTTATTACACCTACCATTATTCATCACTGCTCAATGCCAGAGCTAGGACTCGAATTTTACAGCCTAAACTAATCATTACTGTTCCAGAACAATCAACCGTCCTTTATTATGCAGAGCTATTCAATATAAGTTTAAGTTTTAGTACAAAATCTCTCAGCCTTCGGTTAGACTCATCTATTGATAGAGGATACGCAACATCAATGCCCGGGCAAGCTGGCTACAGCACCCCAGGATCTAAATCACCATATAGCATTATGTCCGGTTGACAACTCAAACCCCCAACAGAGTGGAAGTACCTTCTGCTCCTTTACCGCCTGAGGTAGCCCTGGGTTATATAACTTAAGTTTTTCACAGAATTGAGCCTAGTCATTCCCAATTGTTTTTTTTTTCTTCTCCTGCTTTCCCATTTGGGCTGAAAGTAAAACCGTTGCTAATCAAAGGCTCATATATGACACATGAGCCAGAAGAGAAGATAGATACATCCTTCTCCAGGGATCATAGCTTGAAGCTGTAGGAATTCTCTTGGCTTGCTGTACTTGGATAGTCGTTCTCCGCAGGCCTTCCCTCTGTTGAAAACGTGGCTCCACCCCTCCTACTACTATTACTAAATATTTGGTGTCTAAATCAGTAAAAGTTATGTATCTGATCTGATCTGTTAATTTATTATTTATTTTTAATGAACTGTGGAGAACTGTTGATTGCATGATGAAGTTTGGAAAGCTAAAGCATAAAAGCTATGTATCTGATCTGATCTGTTAATTTTTTTTTATTGTTAATGAACTATGGAGAACTGTTGCTTGCATGATAACGTTTGGAAAGCTAAAGCATGCCAGATTTTTTGTTTGTTTTTTCGCACAAGGATTATGGTGTAACCGGCCAGATATGTAGCAGGATACCAGGATCTTATAATGAAATCAACACATCTATGTTTTAACTTATTTGTCTTGATATAGGATTTAAGATATGTCAAGTCTGATAAAATGTGTTATGAATCTTGTAATATCTAAGCCACTTGTACACTGGAGAATGTAACTGAATTGTATTTGATATTTGTGAAACTGGATTAGCATTTTTTGTGGATTCTCAAAAATTTATGTGTAAGTTTTCTTCTTTCCTTAGTTACTGTCTTTTTACTGCCTTAAATTTTGCCACAATTCTGTAAGTTTCTCTACCATATTTGTGTTTGTTTTTCCCCATTTTTTTATTCCTTTCAACTTTCACGATATCAACCTATTTTTTTCTTCCTAATAAAAAATCATCTGCATGTGTCTTTGTTTAAACATGATGCACATGGATGTTTGTGAGCACAATATAGTAAGTTTTCAGAAAATTGTATGTAGCATTTCCTCTTTTGGGAATCAGAAGTGATGAGAGAAGGAGTGTGTAGTTGAGAGCAAGAGCAAAGGGGGTCATAGTAGAAAAAAAGAGACTATGAAAAAGGGATGGTAAGAAAAAACAATGATGATATTGGCAATGGGAAGAACTAGAATTTTGATTTTGGATAAATGCTGCACTTTTATTTCCTTTTCACAAAGTCTAAATAATTTATTTTATACTCTCAAAATTTTAAAAGGTCTTAAAATCTCAATTTTAAATGGAAAACCCCTGAATCATGTGAATCCTAAAATTGAATTGAATCATACAAATTTATTGTAGTAGTGAAATGTTTAGCTAGGATTGGAATCTAGATTTTAGACTTTGTATTTGAGGAATGAAAGAGTAGTTTGAAGTACCCCATAACTGACAAATAATGATGAGATTTTGGGTACAATTAGTATCGATTATAAATAATTTAGTTAAAGTTTGTGAAGTCTGAGTGGTTTGATTTTCATAAACCATGTCAGCCATTGCCAAGTGCTTGTTTGTTTAGGCTTATTAGGTGCTTATAAGCACTTTTCAAAACTGTCTTTTAGTGTTTAGCAGTCTAATTATGGCTTGTGCTTATTTTTTTTAAGTTAAAAATGGATTATAAGTCAAAATATCCATGCTTATGACTTATAAGTTAATTTTGAATTCAGAAAAAGTCAATTATACCTTTAAAATTATTATAAAAACTTAAAGTTTATAAATTATGAATATTTAATATCAAAACATTTTTTTTTCTATTTATAAAATGTCATAAGCCTCTTAAAATAATAATCATAAGTATCTTACAATTCATAAGTCCTGCCAAAAAGACTCCAAGTTTGAGTAGTTTGTGAATCCATAAATCATTTACAAATAGTGGACAGTGTGTATGCCCAGTTGCCCACAAAAAATAATCAATCTGTTGGAGTCAAGAAACTGAATTGAGGGTATTCTCTTGTCCCTAAGCTGTTCAAGCTGGTTGTTGTATTGAGTTAAAACAAAACTAATCCATGTGATTGCCACTTTTGCCACTTGAAAGTATATGGTGTTCACATTAGCCTGGTTACTGTGTGCACTTAATTTTTTTACAGCTTTGAAACGCTTGCAGTCTTGTTGTGCTGGTTCAATTTTTAGAGTTTTATGAGAGAAAATTGAACCAGTGAATTATATATGCTTTTCACTCCTCCTACATATTATAGTAGCCCAAAAATCACCCATGGCAAGGCAGATAAGAAATTAAAGTATGACACATTTTTTTTGTATTTTGATTTCCATGTGGTCACCTGGTTTATAGGGTTTACAGTGCATATCGGGTTATGTTTTCGTTTGTAAGTTGTTCAGTGCTGAATGATTTGCAGGAAGCGCCTGTTTAGCTTGATCAACGATCTGTCCACTGTCTTTGAAGTTGTAACAGAGAGGAAGCCGGTAAAGGACAAGCCATCTGTGGATAGTGGAAGTAAATCCCGTGGTAGTACAAAGGTGAAATGAATTGAATTCCAACTGATAAGATTGCTTGTTTAAATATATTTAGTAAACCTACATTTTCGTATTTTTCTCATTTTGCTATATTTTAACTTGGTGTTAGAGCTTTTTGGGGTAGCTTTTGCATTTCATTTGAGGCACAATATTATGTCAAATCGTTTGTCAACTTTTGCATTTCATTTCCAGGACAATACTAAGCCATTTCAATCTATTCATTTTGTATTCATATTATTATTAACACGCTGCAGCTATAATCCTTTGCGTGACACATTTTCGATATACAACTATTCTTTCCTGTAGAGATCCAGCGATGGACAAGTAAAGAGCAACCCGAAACTGCCTGACGAAGGTTACGAAGAAGAAGAAGATGAGCACAGTGAAACCCTTTGCGGGAGCTGTGGTGGAAACTACAATGCTGATGAGTTTTGGATTGGGTGCGACATATGCGAGCGGTGGTTCCATGGGAAATGCGTGAAGATAACACCTGCCAAGGCTGAGAGCATCAAGCAATATAAGTGCCCCTCCTGCAGCATGAAGAGGAGTAGACAATAGTAGTCATTCAGTAGAACCAGCAGGATCAGATTTGGAATTAACAGAGGTTGGTTTTGGTGACTGACAAAAAACTAAAGTGGGTATAGCAAAGTTTACAGTTTTTCATGTAATGGATTTGTTGGCGTCGTGATGTTTCTTGTTTATAGCAGATGCGCGCAGAGGGTTTGAAATTAGCTGTCTTCCCCCCACTGTATCTTTGTGTTGTATTTAATTATTTAAAACAATTTATTAACGACATTTAAGCATGAAACTATATTTGCTCACGCCTGTTCGGTAAGGTTGACATTCTTTTCCTTTTGTTTTGGTTGTTGTTTTGGTGTCAAAACCTTAAAAGTTATCGTAGAGTGTTCAACATTTTTTGTTAAATCTTTTGACGTGTATTAATTTCGAATGAGATTTCAAAAAAAAAAAATATAGGCGAAGGGCTACACGGTTCAAAGGTTAAAAAAAGCGAAAATAAAATGTAGCAAATTTATAAGAAAGAATTATCAAATGCGTCCAATTATATTTAGTGAGGTAACTAATAATAGACTTTACAGATTTGATTGATCTAGCTTGGTTAATTCGATTATTAATGTGATAACTGAAGCAATTAATTCTTTTTTATTGGGTATAATGTTTTTCAAAGGTTACTTGTGTTTATAAAATTATTTTATAAGTAAAAACGGTAAAGTATATTTAATAATTATTAAAATAAAATTTTATTTTTATGATAAAAAACAGAAGCAATTAAGAACTTCTTATTTTAGCTTTTTAAAACATTAAAATACCCATTCTATCCTTGAAATGCATCAGCCCTTCCTTCTTCTCCACAGCCATCACCCCCTCCTCCTTCCCGCCTCCTCTGCCTTCTTCCCCAATCCAGACTCATCCCAACACATGAAATATACAGTTTGAGTTCAAGCATCTGTCAAACATGTCCGTCGCTCTTTCTCCTTCTTTCCCACGGCCGTCGCTTTGTCTTCAGCTGCGCGACTTGCACTTATTTATTTATTTATCAAACATTATTATATAATTTGTTTATTTATTTACATGTTTTTTACTAACAAGCTAAAAGATTCTAAAAAATAATTAGATCAAGGTAAAACTGCTTATTCACTTTAACTTAAAAAATAATTAACAAAGTTTTTTAATCTCTGCTGCACATTGTTATACCATAAAGTAATTGATCCCTAATCATTTAAGAGAATTTTATCATTAAATGGACAAAATGATTACTCAGTCTCAATTTATAATATATTTATGTGACATAAATATATACGAAAAAAACAAAGTAACTGGATAATTGAATAATAAACTGAGTAAATATTTATGCTCTCTGTTTTGTTTTGTTTTTTTTCCCCACAACTCCATTCTGTTATAAAGTTTTATCTCATCTTAACACTTTCATTTTTCTATGTATTTAAAAATTTTCCATTCTTGTAAAGGTCTTGAAACAGTGATGCATGAGAATTGAGATAAGTCCTTACAGAATAATCATCAATTATTAGAAACATAAAATATCTCTCACCCTTGAAGGCCTTTTATTGCCTTAGCTTGTTCATATATTTCAATACATACAATGCCCAAAAGTCCTTTAATTAAAGTCGTGCTCTTTTATCTTATCTTGTAGGAGTTTCTTGATTGTTTTTCTTGATATATTCGTTAGTTCTTAGATATTTCTAGCTACATGACTACTAACCAGTTTACGAAACACAAAAAGATTTGCAGTTGTTATTCAACTCATGGCAACTATCTTGCTACTCTTGTGCCTTACTTGGCATCCTATTTTAGTGATATAGTAACTTCATGATCGAAAAGTTGAATGACCGAATATGTTATGTTATATTTCAGTTTTTCTACATGTGAAACATATTATTATTTTTTCCTTTTCAAATAATACAATAAGATAATATATATAATTTTTATACTTTCTAATTAAAAAGTAAAAATGTATATATTTCTATTTTTTATCCATGCCAAATAATCTTAATGAATAAAAAAAGAGTTATATTATTCCCTTCCTTCATCAAACGTGACAAACTCATAAAATAAAATAAAATTCCCTTGATTAGTGACGGTGAACATTAATTAATTAATTGCCCTGCCTTGACTATGCAGATAACTATTCGCACGCGAAATCCATGACAGATATATGGAAGTTTGTGGAAAAAATGAACACTGAAACATATTACAGTCAACCACGATGTGGTTTTATTATTTTAAACAAACTAGAAAAGATATTATCTGAATTCTCGTGCGACACACCGTCACGTTTTAAAAGCTCGCTAAAATGGATAGAATCTCTTTTCCAGAAGTACCCAGATTTGACTGGCCTTCAATTTTCTAGACACACACCAGATAATCAGCAGCACGTTTAAAACTTTATGCTGCCAGCAAAATTGGTTGATTGCTTTCAAAATGATGGGTTGGAATGAATTTATGTTTAAAATTTAAAGAATTATTTTTTAATTTTTAATTTTATTTTTAATTTTAATTTTAACAAAAACTCAAATAGTTTTTTATTTTTTTTACTTTTTATCTTGAATTTATAATATTATATATATATATATATTTAAATTTATTTTTTTCAAAATATATTTTTTGTTATAAAAATTAATTTTAAATACATTTTTACTCTATCAAATTGTCATTTGCAATAGGATCGGATATGCTCCATAAGATTAGAGCTGTGTAATCAAATTGTTGGATATGCTCCACATTTTTTTACTCTATCAAATTGTCATTTTTAAAATTACAGTTGTCCAATATTATGTTGTAATATTGTCTCCTTGTCTCTCTTTATTAATGGGACCCCTGGCATGAAATATGCTACGTTTACATTTCGATTTAATGAGAAGAAAAAAGGATTCGTCAATTTGGCCTTTCTTCTAAAAACATTAATAAATGTCTTATGTAATTAATTTGCTTTTGAATTTGACAAACACACATATATATATACACTCATTTTGATGGTTATATTTTATGTTGATTTAATGGGCATGTCAAATTACAATATATATGTTGCGATGCCACTTATTACATCCGTGAACGTACAGAAATGTTTATAGCATGGCAGTATATAGTTTTTGGACACTAATGCCCACATATGAGAACATTAAGGGAAACGTGAAGAATGATACCTCAAAGAGTACGGCTCTTTTCGAAGAATTTTCCTATATTGTCTTGGATTGATCCATTCCAATACTCTGTCATACTGTTTCATATAAAGTTTTCGATAAATTATTGATTAATAATTCTTCATCCAATCAATTAATTTTAAGATAGAATCATTTCAAAATCTAATTTGATATTAAAATAAATTATATTTTTGTTCACAATGTTCAACTCACGAGGAAAAATATTTTTCGATGTTTAATAAAGTATTGATTAATAAAAAACTTGTAAGTATAACCTTTCTTAGCTATAACCTAATAAAGATCTAAGTATTATGTACTCTTCAAATTATTTTCAGTTTTTCACTAAAGAGTTTTTTTTTTCAACTTGTACTTCAATACTAATTTTCAAATTATCTTAATTTTTAATAAAATTATAAATTTCTGTGTTTAATTAATTCCAAGAGGGAATCTTTACGGGTTATTTCTTCAGAAGTAAAGTGTACATAATGTATGTACATACTACATAGTGTCTAGTAGTGTGAAAGGTAACGAAAATTGGAAGCATATATAGATCCATAAGGGCTTCGACATTTTTAATTATGTTTTAGTGCCGTTTAATGATATAATATGATCATATGGATATTATTATTTCTTTCCTCCCACTCCATTAAAAAAATATGTAAGACGTCAATTCGAAATGCCGTGAAAGCCTCAATTTTGAAAAGAAATATTGTGTTTGAGTATCCAATTTCATTTATTAGGCTCAGGCTCGGATTTGTAAAAAATTGCGTTGGGTTCGCTAGGGCGAGTCCACCAATTTCATTTTATCAAAATGAATAAGAAACTATAAAATGAATACATTTTAATGTAATTCATTGCTTTAACTACGTATTGATATTTTCAAATAATAAATTTTTTTAAAACTATTGAAAAATACATTAAAATGAATTACATAAGTTTTTTTTTCTAATATATGTTTTTTTAAACTATTAACATTTTTTTTCAATAACTTTTAATTTGATAACAAATTAGTCTTTCAATTTTAATTTTCCTCCAAGTCTACCAAACTAACTCTTCAATCTTCATTATTACTTTCTTTGAAATCATAAAATGCTAAAAAAGAAATTAAAAAAAAAAAAAAAAGCTCACGCTCCAAAAGGTTCATGAGCTTGCGAAACAATCTCACGACCTTCATATATACTAGACTATTTTTTGCATGCAGATTCTAAATCATTCACCAACTGTTTGGCTCGTACATATAGCATTGAAGGGAGAGATTCCCCTGCGATCCACCCGCAGGAGAGCACAGTATGTTTGATCAATTTAGGGCGCCAATCATAATCATATATACAGACACACACTGATACACACGTGTTTATTATTAGACGGCGTCTGCTGCAGCTAGCGGTTTTTAACTTTGTCTTTGAAAAGTATTATATTTATGGTCAAAAAGAAAATGTAACGTGGGAGAGACTAGACATATAGCGGCAAACGTGACTCTCGTTGATCAATTTAGGGCGGGCAATCATATATACATATACACTGTAACACTGATACATGCACATATATGTTTATTTATGTTCTTTCTGATCGCTTATTCAAATGGTGATCGATGGCGGGCGCGAATGCGCGATCGATCATGTTGCGGACTTGAGTGACTCCACATGAGATTTGCCACGAGGGCCCATTGTCCTCATGTACAATCTATATTCGTCGAAGGTCATGGGGCGATACAGTGCGGGGCGGTCCAACGTAACCAGCTCTTTGATCGGCCGGAGGAGTATGTCACTCTTGGGGTTGTAGAACAGCGCGAGCGAGACGCGCTCTTTGGTCGAGTTCACGATCACTCGGTGCTCCACGCTCTTGTACGTCGCATTGCTCAACACCTATAACCAACAACACGTACGCACCAAATACATAAATAAACAAACAAATTAAATTGCACATGTGATGTCAACATGCCATCATCCTAGTTAGCTAGCTAGCTAGCTAGCATATACTTTTTAAGTTAGGGTCCAACCTGAATTTGATCACCAATGTTTACAATGAAAGCATCCGAAACGGGGTTGACAGTGACCCAATGGTCGCCTTTGAGGACTTGGAGCCCCGGCACGTCTTCATCGGGGAGGAGGAGAGTCATACCGCCGGGATCGGAGTGGGAGGAGAGGCCGAGGGTCAGGTCCGGTTGTGGACACTTGGGGTAAAAGTTCACCCTCATGCATGCACCCACATCTTCACCTCCAAAGGCCTCTTGTAGCTGTTCTTCTTCTAGCCCAAGGTTCAGGGACAAGATCTTCATCAATCTTCCACACAGTTTAACCACTTCACTGCTGTATTCTACCACCAATCCCCTGCGGGCATGAAATCAGATAAATTTATTACTATTATTATATATGTATATATATATTTATATATATATATATATATATATTTGGAGGAGCACATCACAGCACTGTCCAAAGTTCTCACCCAAAAAGGAGCACATGCGTACACTGTTGGAAGTTGAACTTATAATAATTACGACACTGATAAAAAAAATTTGAGGAACCAGGTAGAAGTCAAACACTTGATGAGTGCACCCGCGCAAAAATTTTCTATTAACAATCTTTGAAGGGGACCATCGGAAGGAACCTATTACATCACAGATTGTTTGTGGTCACCGCACCAAAACTGTGCCGTCGATCGAGCACTGGGCACAGCACGAGACACAAGATACCACTGTACGTGTTGCTTTAAAACGTACGACAGCCCTTTTTTTTTTCCCGTTAAACTTACTATTTATTGCATATTATTCATGTGTTTTATTTAAAATAATAATGATTTTTGTTTTGAGGTTTAAATACAAATTTTGCTGGTGCCATAACAAATAATTAACTACTAATATATTACTAGAGATTTATTACTTGATATGGGGTCGAGATTTGTTCATCGCAAACACATCTAGCTGGACTCATAAGCTTCCATTTGCGGTCATATAATTATTTGGAGGCTGGATATGGCAAGAAAAATGAATGAGATGAATTTAACTCGAGTTTCTTAAGAAATCCCAAACAACAAAAATAATGAACTCATAAAACATGAATTAATGTGTTGGTTTTGCGTTGGGGACGGACGCGCGGTCGGATAGGCCCCGTCAAGGCAAAAGAGTACGGTCCATGTTGTCGGAACCAGACAAAAGGGCATTACGGGAACGTAACTCAACTACAACCAACGGCTCCGACAAGACACTTTAGCACACGTTTTTATGGTGCGAGAGCGAGACTGACCCTGACCCAGACGGCCAGACCCAGTCAGTCTCGCTACTACTCGCTACAGTTTCTACTTTCTACAGCGAGCGCCCGATTTTTACCTGAGAGGTGTCGGAAGACTCGGCCACTTGCGCTGGTCCCGCAACTGCTCCGGCAAGTAATGGAGGAAGAAGTAGTCGCTCCAGTCCAGAATCGCTCCTTTCTGGACGCCTAGCCGGCTTCCGTACCCCTCGTACGTGTCGGGGCTGTTAGCGTACGCCTGCTTGTTCTCCACCGACTGGTCAAAGAACTCGCGCCACACGCGCCGCGTCCGGCGCATCAGCTCGGGGTTCACGCCGTGGTTAACCACCTGGAAGAACCCCCACTCTCGGCACGCGCTCGATATGCGCCCCAGGGCGTCCCTGCGGGCCTCAGGGTCCGAGCCGGTGACATCGGCAAGGTCGATCACCGGAATGTTTGCGAGGGCGGTCGGGGTGGTCGATGGGTTGGAGGGGCGGTCGGTAGGCCGCTTGATGTAGCGGTCGGGGATTTTATGGATGCCACTGTCGGAGAGGGACTGTACCCGGACTATGGGTTCAGGCCATCCTTGCGAGCAGTTCATGGCTGTGTTGTTGCAAAAATATAAATTGTGTGACCAATATTAGCTAGGGGACTATATGTATATACATATAGGATAGAGAGATGATTTTTGGAAATTTCTGTGAGGTGAGTTAATTTCTGTGTTTGGATGTGGTTGATTGCGAAGTAATGATGATATTATATTGGACATAAAGCGGAAGTGATGTAGCTAGTTATGTCACATGTTGGCTGTGAGGCATAAGGATTTTTGTGTGCAGTGAGAGGCTCAGCAGAGGTGCTTATATAGAGATTTTATGGAGTGAGCCAATGCCAGCGCCGTGATCCACTTGACCTTTTTTGTTTTCCCCACCCCCTCTCCTCTCATGTGGCCCGCGCATGTTGGGTGGGTACAATTCGTGTTTCTGATACACTTTGCATTGATGGGAAATGGATGAAAGGCAATTAACTTATTAAAAAAAATAATAATAAGCGATACCCGCTGCTTTTCCATTTATGGCATTGTCGTACTACCATATTGATTCTTATTCGTTAAATATTTTGGCAACGGTACAACTATACAATGGCTAATATATATTATCTTATACCTGGACATAGACCTTTCAATTGGCATTCATACCCATATATATGGCACCTGCAAAACAGGGCGGTAAGAAGTACCAAAATGAGTGTATAACATAATTCGTACCTGGAACCTTAATATGACGTTCGTACTCAGGGATATCCAATTTTTTCTAACGAAAATTCTATTTGTATATATATTGTGTGAGTAATTTGCATAAAAATATTCTTACTATACTTGAATAAACAATTTTTAAAAAAAATCAATAAATACTCATATATTATACATACCACAAGAACAAGATCGTACAGAAATTGAATAAGTGTAATCACGCGGGTTTTTGTATTAACCATAAACAAATCAGAATAATTAGTCAGTTTAGTTTATTTATATATTATTTTAAAACAAAATTAAGAATCTTTGGTTTGAAAAAATAACCAATAAAAATCAACTAACAAAAGTGATTTCAATTTAGTACACCAATTTTTTACCACCATTAAAATGATAATTGACAGGCTAATATCATTATATAGTGTCTTGATTAGATATTATTAAATAGATTTGTTTTTGGGCTGCTTCTTAAAGATGGTGTGATTTTTAGACAAAGATAAACTCTGTGAATAATATTATCTTATATATTTTGTAGGTTCAATCATCGAATTGGATAAATCATAAAAATCATATATTTTTAATTTATATGATTTGATTCAATTCAGTTTATTAGTCTAATTCAGTTTCTAATCACCCATAGGGATAACCTATGACAGGTTTAAGTATTCCTTAAATGACAATGTTGCCGTTAACAGTTACATAGAAAGTGGTATATTTTTGTCCTCTTTCCTTAGTGAATGAGTGAATTTTTAGATAAACAATCAAATAATTAGATTCTGGCGATTTGTTTCTCTTTTTCAACTTATTTTTGAGAATAACTAAGAGACCGTGTTTTAATTTAGTATATGATAAAGAGGTATTATTAGTGAAAGTGTTATTAATAATCATTTGTATTAATAATATTTTTAAAAATAATAATAAAGTATATAGTTTGTATCAAGATAGCATTTGAAATTGAAATAATAATCTTATACTTCCAAATCAAAGTATATTCCAAGCATATTTTGAAATCACACAAGTTTCAAATGTATTAACATTAAAGCCCACTCAAGGCAAAACACTAACTCAAGACGGACGTTTCAAGTAACATTTGAGTACATTCAATGTTGCGATATTTGTCCCACATCGCTTAAGGACGAGAAAGTTAAGGTATATATAAGAAGAAAGAAGGCTTTAAATATCACGACGCGTTTTAAAGCCGTGCGGGCTGATGTGGCAAGCCCAAAGCGAACAGTATCGTGACACTTAATCGGGCCTTTACCTATGTCCGATTCTAACAAACTGGTATCAGAGCCCAGTTGTCCTGTTATCCCCGTTAAGTGTTCCGTAATATCGAAAGTCTTTTCGGCGTTGTGTGATCAAGCGGCGTGTCCCGTTAGTGCGGCGGTATCCGGGTTATGATGTCACTTTAATATCGAACCGATTTGATCTCTCTACAAGGCGTGGATTGAGGGGGAGTTACAAGAAATCCCCAGTTTCGTAGGTGTGTCTCCAATCTATGGTATACGGTCGATGTGTGACAAAGGGGGAGATTGTTGAGATATTTGTTCCACATCGCTTAAGGACGAGAAAGTTAAAGCATATATAAGAAGAAAGAAGACTTTAAATACCACGACGCGTTTTAAAGCCGTGCGAGCCGATGTGGCGAGCCCAAAGCGGACAGTATCGTGACACTTAATCGGGCCTTTACCTATGCCCGATTCTAACATTCAAAGCACTCATCATTTGTATCAAGACGAATGTTTGTTTTGTTTAATTTTTGTTTTCGTTTTTAAAATATAATAATTGTTTAAAAAAAAATAAAAACAACAAAAAGGTTATTTTTACTTTTTACATCCCAAATAATAAAAATAAGCTTTTACTATTTTTAATTTTTATTTTGTATACTCGAAAACAATAATTATATTTTAAAAATAAAATCACAAAACAGGTAAAATAAACATGTGAGTTTAAAATTATATGTATATTTTAATAAACTTAAAACTAAAGTACTAATAAATATTTTTTGAAACTATGAATTCTTGTATATAGAACATACAATGCTTTCTCATCATTTAAATATTTAATTAAATAAAATTCGATTAATATATGTATGTGTCTGCTTTGTCTTTGTGTTCCATATATAGGGAAGAATATTACCTCTATTTATTTATTTATACCTTTATGGATTCCTAAGGAACTTTTTGTCCTTGCATTATTACGTATTAAAATATATTCGTATTGCTAAATTGGGTGGTGTCATTATTGGGTATAAAATTCAATTTAAATTGTGTCATCGATCGTTACATATAAAATCTAGTACTTGGGTCTGCGATATAAATGAAACAACATTAAACGTCCCATTCAAATTAAACCAAAAGATACCTAACTCGACAAAATGTCAAATGTTAATAACTTTTTATCTTTATTTTTCAAAATAATCATTGAGTTGACGAAAGTTTACGGGATCGGAATAACAATTAACAACGTGGAGCTCCTGCTCATAAAATACAACATGACTTCCAGTTTTGACAAAGCGTTATCGATCACATTTTTCACTAGCCGACAATAATAAAATATAATATAATTCCAACCTGTTCTCTTTTAATAGTTAATACCGACGCATGTGTAAGTTTTTTTCCCATTTGACGGATCAGCATTTTATTGACTAGTGCAGAGACGGGAACAAGGATTTTAGATCAGAAAGAGTAATATATTATTTTTTTTATGAAAATTCATAATATCATTCATATAATATTAACAAAGAAAAATTCTTAATACATACATGTGTGCACACCATTAATTTATTTATTTTTTAAAATAAATTAATAATTAAAATATCTGAGTACGCGCATATCAAATTACATATAACACATTTATTAATAAAATTAAAAACGTTAATAACAGAAAGATAAAATATAAAATAATTATTTCTAATTTATTACAATGTATTTTTCAAATAAAATAAAAGTTTCATTTTAATTGTATCTTAACGCACTCCTATTTAAACACTCTTCATTTCAAATTAGTGATCGTCCTAACTAAGAAAATATAGGGGTCATTCATCAATTGTTTTTGTTTTATGTTTTAATTCATGATTTAAATTTTCATTGAAATTGTATTTTTATGTCCTGTTTGATACAAGCTCTTTTTAGTTTTTTTTTTAAAATAATTTCTTATTTTTAAAAATAAAATTCAAAATTGAAGAGCTTGGTACATCTATTTTTTGAATACAGTAAAATTTTTATGAATACGAAAGTGCCTATTTTTAAAAACAAAATTTTAATTATTTTTAAATAAAAACTCGTTTTAGTGTGACAATCAAATTAATTTTTTTATATAATTTTTTCCTTTATTTTCTTACTTGCACCTACCATGCTTTGTTTCATTTTCTTAATTTTCGTGCGAGACAATTTTAAGTAAATTATTTCAAAACAAAATTGTATTATTACTCATGCCAAGCATAATTTATTCTTAAAATACAGAATTAAAACTTCAATTCCCAAAGAAAAAACAGAATTGTGAAAACAAAACAAAACACATACCAAACATATATTATTTATTTTGACATTAGAGAGAATATGTTTAAAAAATAGTATTTTTTTAAAATTGATCCCCATAAAAATTTAAAAAATAAAATAAATAAATTTAGATGTATCGTCAAAATGAGTTTAGATAAACAAATTATTAAAAAAATATTTTTAAAATAATTATTTTATTCAAATTATTATTTAAATACAATATTAATTAATTCAAAAAATAAGTATATCGATCAATTTTTAAATTCGGATTCAATTTTAAAACAAAAAATCTATTTAAAAAAAAAAGGTTACAATCGTGGCCATAAAAATGCTATTCAGGCTAAGACGGGGTGAAGACTCTTCGTCTCTACTTTTATTATGATAAATGATGATTTCGAAAATGACATGCCTTCATTGTGGGAAAAAAAGGTTTGGAATATGTTTGGTTTGACAAAAATTGACGTGACAAAATTTCAAATTGCCAAAATAAAATTTAACTAAAAACAGTCTAAAATAGGCTTTTTAGACTTTTAACTATACTCTTAGGTATAATTAATTAAAAAAAATATTTCGATAAATTAACTATATCATCAATAATATAATAATAATTTTAGATACATTTACTTAAATTTATAACTTTTAATAAAATATCACATCACTCAAAGTTTTTCAAAACTTAAAATATCCTGCATATCTCTCTCTTCACTCTCATTCCTCCCCCCTCTACCGCCCTTCTCCCTCCCTCCCACGATCGCTGCCCGCCCTCTCCCTCCATAAGAAAGAAAGAAATAAAGAAAGAGAAAAACTCAATTGGCATCGTATGGTTTTTGATTGTCGTTGGATTTATAACTCATTTTATGTTGTTGTGTTAGGTCCACTTAATTGATAATAACTATAACTACAACCACAAATTGAGGTTCACCAAATCGAAACACGGGAGGGCTGAGGAGGCAGAGAAGGTGGATGAGGGAGAAGAATCGATGAAGATGGTGATGAACCTAAGGCAATCTCGGATCCTGGACCGGTGTGGGACAAAGCAAGCACAAGACATGAACATCACGATGGAGCGGCATAGGAACGAGGTGGAGCCGATGGCTGCCCTCTCCCTCCCCCTCACTCCTCTCGTCGCTGCCCTCACGTGCCCATCTAGGCAGCTTGCAAAGAGAGAGAAGAGATGCATTTGCGAATATGAATTATAGGGATTTAAAGAAATTATAAGATAAGAATAGATGGAAAAAAATAATAATTAAGTAAAAATATAAATGATATTTTATTAAAGTATCATTAGCTAAAATGATATTTTAGCAAACTAAATATAGTTTTAGTTAATTATTTTAGCTTGTTATTACTGGATATGCTCTAAGAAAAACTTAGCTAGTGAAATTTAATTAGTTAACACAATTGGCTAATTATTATTATTATTATTATTCCTACAGTCCTGCTTCATCCCCTTTGGCCTTTCCCTCTCGCATGGCAGACTAGAGACTTTAGAGAGACAGTTGTTGTCTAGAGCCTATCATTTCCTCTTTTATAATATATAATTCTATTTAAAAAAACATTTTATTATAATATCCCAAAATAAAAAATGTATACTATTTAATTGGGTAAAAAATAATATCTAAATCTTTAAAAAATAAATAATTTAACTAAATTTTATCTAGAAAATATTAAAAACATGTTCCCAGATATTCCAATTACCATATTTCGAGGATTTAGAATCACAAATGAAATTTGGGCGGCATTACTTAATTATAATGCTACAAGTAAGTTCAAAGATGTAATTAGCATTTGACATTTTCTAGGTACTTAAGGCAAGTACTTAATGCAACACATATATATACTAGCAAACATGCTCTTGGCCTTGCTATATACAATTTTCTGAAAACTTACTATATTGGAGGTTGAGGAGGATGTGTGCAGAGGCTTAGGCGAGGCGGCACACAGTATTCTGGTACCACTTGTTGCCGCCATCAATGATGGAATCATCCGAGCGCATGTGATTGGAGAAGGCAGCAATGGTCTAGTTGACAAAGAAGTCATCTTTGATGAGGATGATGACGGATTAATTAAGAGTGGCGAAGGGAAAGGTCGAAATCGCAAGAAGAGTTTATCTCCCTGCTAATAAAGACCTTATCTCAACAACCTTTTATGACAATAAATATGTTGTAATTTTCAACAAGAAAAGACTTTATTTATGGCAGTGTATACTAGTCACATGTAAGGTAATTCTCATTCTATTTTCATGCTAATTTAATTCCCCTAATTTTATTATCGTGTACCAAATAGGCCCTAATAATACAATATTATATTTTTTTTGCTTAAGTCTATTTTCCTAAATTACCCTTTCAACACTTTTTCCATAACTAGCTTGATCCTTAATAATGGATGAGTATGTATATTGAAGATTTTAGACTACTTTGGAATGAGTATTGATGTGACACAAAATAATAATTTTACATATATTTGCCCAAAAATTATAATTGAAGTTAAGTTTACCTAAATCCTGCATATTAATTTTCTCTCCTTAGCCTAATAATATTGATAAAGAACTTCATATATATATATTTACGTGATTTGTGTTGATATTTTTTAAATTTAAGTGTTATTAGCGAATTGAGATATCCGGAAATAAATAATATTTAAAAATAAACTTTTGACAAATCAGGTTTAACCTTTTTCGTTTAAGTTAGGTGGTTTTAAAAGGTGATATTTCGGGTAAAATTCAAATTGTATTTGTTCCCCTATACTATAGTGCTATACTGATATCGAAATTAATTTTTATGCAAATTTTAAATTGTGTAAATTTTTTTAAGAGAAAGGATAATAGTGTAGCTAGCTGGTGAGGTATTAGAGGTTACGTTAAGGGCGAGGGCCCATTCTCATCGATTTTGGTTTATGTTGATCATGATTTAAAACCTCCAGCGCAACTTAGGAGGGGAAGCTTGTCGTATTATGGCCCTTAATTGGGATGACGTAACATCGCTCATGAAACTTGAAAACTTAGGTTACGTTTTTTTTTTTTTTTTTTTAAAAAATAAAAATTATTATTTTAAAAAATAATATCATCCCATCCCCACTTAAAGGCCTAAAGCCGTGACACTCAATTTGCCAGCGATTGTGGCTTCAAGGGCTAGTAGCGGTCCCTAGGCGACTAGTTCGGGAGAGATAACTATTGTTACGTGTAAATGACATCTACCGACCGAAAGAGATATGAATGATGACCACAAAGTGCAAACGCCAATCAAACGTGGCCGGCAAGCACCGAATTAGCCACTGTGGTTGGGCGTCCGAATCAAGCACATGTAAAATTTAGCAGGAGATGGACGTCACGTGCGTCTCAGGACTGGCGGTGGCGGTGTGTGGTGGGACTGGTGGCCACTGGCTGTGGAGAGGTTATGAACGGTTATGATTGATGATTTCCATCACCAGTCACCAGTCGGCACTACCATCGCCGACTCGCCGTGTTTGCTACACACCCTTTTTTATTTTTATTTTTTGGATTAGTGGATTCTTACCTGTAAAATTATGTTTGGTAAATGTGTTGTAATGAAGATTTGAATAAAGTGTAATGTTTTTAGATTTAATCTTACTTTTTTTTTTGTTAATATCAAATTTATTTATTTTAATTTTCTTTTAAACAAAAAAATTATGCTGGCTTTATATTTTATTTTCTTTGCATTTTTTACAGAGTATAATTTCCAGTTCCTGAAAAGATGATAATTTCGATTTTGTCGTAAGGAAGTCATGGAGTTTGATTGCCTCTACAGGGGAAAATAAAAAAAATAAAAAAAAATAGAGCTTTGTCGGTATATAGCCACAGTTACTATACAGACTACGGCAGTGGTATGGGAACGTTGCGCGCAAGGTGTGGACGGAACGCCCTACAATATCTAGACAATATTTGCGCACATGTTAATTAATGCAGACGCAGTGCCGGGACTTGCGCGATGTCTTCGGTGTACTTGTTTTTTCTGCAGTGACACTGACACTAGTGATGACCCGCCTCTTCCTCTTCCGGTGTTTTTTTTTTTTTAATAATAATTGAGAAAGTCCGGCGCTTTTATTATTATTATTATTATTATTTGAAAAAATTTAGCCAGCCGGTTAGTTAAATGATGGAATCACTTTGAAATTAAAATGACATGATTTTGTTTTTTATATTTTATTTTTAAATTATAATTTATATTTAATAAGAGAGATTATATTTTAAAAAATTAAATTCATACAATTTTTAAAAATTAATATTTAACACACTCAAGTAATAAATAAATAAATAAATAATACTATTTAAATTCAAAAGATTAAATTTAAATTTGATAACAAAAACAGTTAAAATAATTTGTAAAAATACTTATTAAATTTTCATATTTTAAAATTTAGATTATAAAATAAAATAATTTTAAATTTACTTATATTTAAAAACAGTTATATTTTTTTTCTCTCCTTCAACTGTTCATGTATAAAATTCAAAAAACAAATTGTAAATTGTTGCGACGATTAGGCTCAATCTAGAACATCTTCCGTCTTCCATAGCTCACTCCTGCGTCACCTGATCTAATCAAAAGGTTGAACTTTTTAATAACCCATCCCCCAGCATTGCTTCTGAGTCAAATTTGGAAGACCCACGCCCTTTTTAGCATACACTACTTCGTATATAAAGATTCATAATTAATTCATTATGTCACACTAAAAAATTGAAATCCAAGACTCAGCCCGCGCCACTGACCAATCATGAGTCAAAAAAAGCCCAAAAGTGACCCTCCCGGGGGTCTCCCAGTGTACACACACGTGTGTGTATGTGTGTAAAAGTAACGTTTAATTCACCGTTTGCCGACTAAAATAGTGTATCACATTATTCACATGCATTTTAAAATTAAATTTATGGATGCCTTATTTTTCAAAAACGATCAAGGGTTTTGCTCTGCAAAGTGACATACTATTAATTATGTTAGTTGTTATATTCTTAGGTATTTAAATTTGATGGAACACTACTCTTTTTCTTTTAATACCTTGAGTTGATACCTTTTATTAACTACTGTTTAAGTTTTATATTTACTATTTGGTTTTTATCTTTCAAGTTGTTTCTTTCCATTACTATATCATTTTTATGGTTTAAATAATTAATATTTTAATACCTTATAATTTAAAACTTAAACTATTATATGAACTTGGTATAAAGTTTATTTTTACATGAATTAAAATTTATTCATATTTTTGCGTTTAATCCTTTGTATGAATAAGCCGGGAAGAAATTGATATGAAATTCAACACGTGATTGAAATTGAACTTATTTTTTATGTTTGGATTCAAATGTTGAAAATTGAAATATGAAATGTGGGTTTCAAATTACCTACTTTGTCACACTAACTGACCATTAATTTACACCCTATTTATGACAAACTTATTAGTTGACTCCTTGAGGTAGATTAGCCGATATAGTAAGAGCGAGTGTTGGTTTCTCTTACTCACTTTGTAATCCTATATTCGATTTAAAAACGTGAAAACATCTATTTCAATGACATATTTTATTTTTGAGTCTCATACTTGATTTGGATGAGAGAAAAAAAAAAAGAAAAGAGAGAGCCTTCACCCTCAACTTGGTTGTGAATGAATTGGTTAGGTGGCTGGGTTTTAAAAAAAACCATTAAATAGGTAAGATTAGTACTGATTTGGTTGGGATCACGTTGCATGTCTAAAAGGCAATCCATTCCAATCAAAAACTCTAAATCAGCCACTGGTAGGGATAGCAATAGGTTGACTAGTACGATACCCGTCCCTATTAATCTAGTCGGATATGGATAGGAGTTTAGGCACACGACATTTTTGGGTACAGGCCGGTACAACTTCAAACTAAGGCATGATTTTTACTGGGTATCTATTTGATAATTGGATCAAAAAAATCCGATGAAAAAAGTACTCATTTATTCAAGAAAAAAATTAAATTAATAAACTATGGCTTTTTTGCCAAAAAAACCATCATAATGATTTATTTTTAAATTTTAAATATATATTGAACACTATTGCTAAAAAAACCATCACAGTGATTTATTTTTTAAATTTAAATATATAATGAACATTATTGCTAATTAGATAATAAAAACAAATATGATTAGAATATATCATTTAAAGTTTAAAACACATTTTTAAAATTAAATAAATTTTTAATTAAATATTTTATTATATACGAATAATGTAGTACATGGCAAGTACATATCCAACATAAAATGAATAGTAAAATAAGATATTTTAACGAATAGTTGAATAAATATAAAAATAAAATATAAAATATAAAATAATATACTATTTATTCCCTATGATAATATAAACTTAATATGAATGCCGTACTCATAATAATATTCAACTCATGCATTTTTTTTGTTAGTTTTAAAGAATTAGTTTAATAAAATATCTAAAAACTTATATAAATTTAATTGAATACTATTTACTTTTTATTAATTAAAATATTATATATTTTTTAAAAATCATATTTATTTTTTTCTCAATCATATTAAAATTTAATTTAAATAAATAATTAAATAATTTAAATAAATAATTAAAATAGTGATAGAGCAAAGTTTTAAAAAATATTACAATAAAGAATAATACTTTTAATTATTTTAAAAAATTAATTTTAAATGTGTCTTAAAATATTTTAAAATTTTACTGTTACTTTTTCCGTTGAATAGCCACCGTGGGATGTATGACACAACACAGCACATCTTCAGGTTGTGTGGGTCACGCATGGTTTTAAATGTGAGGCGCTTTTCCGGTAACGTGATAATAATGATATGATGGTTTGGACCTCTCTTTTTTTTTACACATTAATTGGGTCCCCCGCGGGGTCTCCATGGATATGGAGGATATGGATCAAGTAAGTTTAGGGCCCACGTCCGGGCCCGAATTAATTGTAGCCCAAGTGCTCTTTGCCTAACGCAAAAGTAAAAGTGCCCGGCTTTCCATATATTCAAACGAAGAAACATTAAACTCTAAATAAATATGATATATATGAATATGAATATATATGATATTACTTAGGCCATGTTTGTTTGGAGTGTTTTCTGTTTTCGTTTTCAAAATGTAATAGCTGTTTTTGGGTAAAAAAATTGAAAAGTAAAAACAACAAAAACTTGTTTTCGTTTTTTATGTCCTAAACAATGAAAAAAACATTTTATTGTTTTCAGTTTTATGTTTTTTATACTCAAAAATAGCTATCACATTTTGAAAACGAAAACAGAAAACAGGTGAAACAAACATGCCCTTAATTACTACCCGACATGGATTCCTTACTTTTAACCCATATTATATACATGCCTAGCCTAGGTAAATAAATGGACGTGTACCGTAATTAACAGGGTTGAAAGGGCATATGCATTTCACATGACCGACATGTATCCAATAATTAATTAATAAATGATGTCATGTCATTTCACCTGCTTGATTATGGGTGTAAGTTAAACTCGACCAACTCTAATGTAGTCTCGCTTTTTATGTCAATATATACTTGACTGCAAATGTTGTTGAAATATGATGAAGTGCATATTGAACCCGACCGATATCTTTTGTTATATTGGGCATTAGATTATTTGGTGACGACTAAAATGTAACAAAAATGAAGTTTACATTACCCAAACATCTAGGTTATGTTTGATATCCCAACTTGAAAATAAAGTTTTAATTTTAATTTTTAAAAATATGAGTCTCACGGTATTATGATTACATTTTAAATTCTAATTTCAAACCATGTGTGTTTCACTTTTTTAAAAAAAGTTAATTATTTTATATTTTTAAATGTAAGCATAATTTTGATGGGAGATTTTTTTTATTACTTTTTTTACTTTATTATTCTGATTATAAAAGTTTATTTTATTTAGTTATTTTCAAATTTTATGAGATCTAGTTTTTTAAAAATATATCATTTTTAAAATATATTCTCGCATACAAGTAAAAATATTTTTAAAGTTTTGAATTCAAACACACGTATACTGTAAGGTTTTAGACAACATAATACATAAACATGTATCACACGGCCCCAACGTTCATTAATCAAGAGTACAGTGATGGATGAGTAAAGATCAGTATCCTACGGGGGGAAAAAACACAACACCTATTTGGTAATAAGATATTTCTAATTAATTTTAAAATTATTATTTTACAATAAATATTCAATCTCCCCTTAAAAAATAAAGTTAAGACATGTGTAAAAGATGCAATAATGGAGATCAATCTATATGTATTCCAATGGATTTAACTTACTTGGAGCATACTAGAATGAAATACACGAACGGATAAAAACCTGACCCATGACACTGGCCATGACACTAGGCTCGTATTTAAACAGGTCACTTATTAACCGAACCGGGCAGCATTAAATTGCAGGCCGAACTCCTCCGCCCTCCGGCTATGGGACACCTCGAAAGATGCTTTAAATTAATATACTCTTTGTAGTCGAAAAGGTGCAAGGAATAGCCTACTATAATGTCCTCGATGTAATATTTTGGGCACGTGCTCAATTTTTTTCCTCTCACATTTTTACATATATATTTTTATTAATACAACCATATGATTATATAAATATATAGTTTGTGCCAGCGAGGCTATGAATAAATAGCACAAATAAATTTTCCATTATTATAAATAATGCCTACTCTTGGTTGTGTGTGTGTGTGTTTTCTTTTCTTTTATTTTTTTTATGTTTTGTCTTCTGTTTTGGGTACGGGAATCAATATAGTAGTCCGCTTGTGGGCGCCTGTTGTTTTTTTGTTTGGGCGGATAGTGCTAAGTCGGATTTACTGAGTATATTTTTTAAATTTTATATGTATATGCGAATAAATATTAATTACGACTATATTTTTTTAAAAAAAATTTATGTATTAACTAAAAATTTTAACAAATTTTAAACTTACAGTTAATTGGTTCTACAAAATTCATGAACTAAATGCAGTAGAAATCTGATTTATATTTGTCAAGTACAATTTTTTAAAAATAATTAGTAAATCTAATGTGGTGCTCATATTTAATGTTGGAAAAAAAAAAAGGCAAAATTAGTGGGTCCCATGTGAGGGGTGATATCCCACATCCCTTTCCCTTCCACCCACTAGTTAATTCAATAGAGAAGGAAAAGATAACCACATTATGAGGCCAACCATATTCCCATCTGCTGCCATCTTCTAATTTTTCCCACACAACTCTTCTCTTGTTACCATCCGTGGGCCTTCATCTCCATTGTTGTCTTTGATTCTCCATAAACTAGAAAACAATATAAATTGGCGTAAGTGGTCCATATATGGAATTAAGATATGTGTTGAATATTGGATTGTTAAAATTGAGCAATTTTATTGCGCCCAAAGCTTGTGCGCCCAAATAAAATTTGCTCATCGGCATGCACGTCTTTGTTAAGTCTAATTTTTACTTGTACTAGACTACAAGTTAAAGGGGCAACAACAACTCCGGGCATGCACACATGTTTCCTCCCTTAAATAATATAAGTAGGTTTTTTTTTTTTTTTTCGCGGGCTGTGTGAGCCTTTGCCTTTTGGACCTATTCGCCTTTGCCTCAGTCTATATCATGGGTTTTATCTTCGAGTATGACACGATTCTGTCCTTTTCTCTTGTATTTTCTGTTCCCTATTAATAAATTTTCTTTTTCTTTTTAAAATAAAAAAAATAATACGAGTAGGTCATTTCTCAAGAGTAACTTAATTGTGAATATATATTTAGTTTCTTTAGCGAAATTATTGTTTTATTGGAAACTTAAATCTCGTACTGTATACGTTTTTTTTTTGAATGCTCTTTCATATATATATCCCACGTGCATATATTTTATTCAGGAATTTAGGGAAAAGTTCATTTCCAAATATTATATGCTTGGAGTATATATTATATATATATATATATATACATATCAAATACTCTATAATAATGGTTTTTTAATAATTTAGAAATTAATTTTAAAATTTTAATAAAAATTTTAATTTTTATATTTAAAAAGTACTATATATTTACCCGTTATAATAAATAAAAATTAAATATCAAATAAAAATATAATTAAAAAAAATAGAAATGAGATGACGACCAAACCTCTGCTCACCAACGGCGTGCTGCTGCTGGGTGGTCGGCGACGCTGCTACTGACACGCGCTGGAGCATCTGGTTTTCAAGGTTCTTGTGAGCCCCTATTATAAGTTTTTCTCACACAGGTTGTGCGCTTTGGATCCGTGGGATCGGCGTCGCCGTTGGGTTTGAAATCTTTGGGATCTTTATATACATAATAGATAGATATGATGCTGCGCCTCTGTGCGTCCAAGGAAGGCTTCAACGTACGACAGTTGCGCCACTATTGCAATGTTTGGTTGGTGGTCGGAGCTTTGCTGCTGATGCGTAGTAGGAAGCAGGCCCTGTTTGATCTACCCCGGACTCGGAGTAGCTCGTGTGATATGTGGTGGGATCAACTACTGCTGCCTGGAATGACGGCTGGGTGGATATATATGCTTATTTATCAAATTAATGAGTTTTCAAAAAAAAAAATTGTCTGAGAATGGCATGGGGTGTCCGTGTCGTGTGTTACTTTTATTTTATTTTATTTTATGAATGTAGAATTTAAATTTTCAATTCAAAATTTAGAAATTAGTTATCAAAAAATTATAAAAATATAAAGTAGAGAAATGAGAACAATATTTTCTAAAAAAATAAAATGAAATATGGTTTGACACAACGTATTGGTTGGTTGGTTGGTTGGTTGGTCGGTGTGGCCCGGCCATTCACGTCTGCGCCGTGGGGGCTGTCCATCCTGCCCTTGTCTTGGCCAACCACGACTTGTCGGTAGGCCGATGGTAAAAAATAGGGGAAAGAATAATATATCCGCAATGGGACCGCATCAAATCATTGTTCACTAGTATAACAAGTTTTACTGTTTGAGTCAGGCACCCCAACATCGATCAAACCTCCAAACTCATTTCTCCAAGGCTTGATGATATAATAGAATAGCCCATGGTGTCTTGGATCTCCCATATATATAGCTAGCTAGCTAGCTAGCATTGTCTGAGCCCGATTAAAATTGGAGTATTAGAAGTAAAAGTTATTGATCATTTATAGTTTAATATAAATTTAAGAATAATTTAATTAAATATATTAATTCTTAAATTAGAATAGATTATGTTTATCTATTAATTGATATCTATTATATTAAATTCAAGATGTTATTTCTTCGATGCTGCATCCCATGGCCATGCAAGAACATAAAAGATCTGCTTGACAGGATCGAACTTCCATTGTCCAGACAATCCACCTACAAAAAAACATTTTGGTCACCCATTCCAAACTGGAAACGGCCTCCACCATATATACCCAAATCCCTACGCTGCCTTTGTAGATGATATGATGGTGTGCCTAGCTATGTGGGTTTCAGTCCACTGTAGGTTTACTTCAGTGCTCTGGACCACAAATGATCATTATAAGTCCACCATCATATGCAAACCTCCATACGGCCGAAAACATAGTAAGGGGTTATTCCATCTTTTCACAAAAACACCTTTGCCCAAATGCCACCTCCGCTTCTCATTTCACTGCTTTTGATTTCCTACATTAATTTGGGCACAGCATCATCAGAAAGTAATTAAATTTAAATCATTATAATGGTCAAATATGATCTGAGTGCAGCTCAAGGAGTGAGAATAATTACATTGAAATTTACACACACACACACACACACATTGCAATTTGAGCTACAATTTGGACCCTTTTTTTATTTTGATTGGATTTGGGGCTACCTGGCATGTCACAAGCATTGGGGTTGAGGCAGGAAGTACAAATTAAGTGCAAAACATGAAGGTGGTACTGGTACACGCAAGGCGTGGAGTGAGCGTGTATTTGGCAACTCCTTGTTTGTGTATTTGGTACAGGCAAGGCGTATACAGTTACGTACGTTCGAGGGGTGGCATACGAAAGATTACTCGATTACTTGCTCCTCGAGTACTGCGGCGTGAAGAACGGGCACCCCACACAAAAAACCAAAAAGGTTTTTCCTAGAGCGTGTACGTGTAAGATGGTACCACACCACACGTAAGACAATGATGTGTGGGGGAGCGAGCTGTTAAGACGCGAATCCAATGAAAGATATTTAGTACGTAGCCCAGAGATTCAGCAAATTTATTTCCTACCGCAACCATCTAATCAAACAATATTTCTAAATCTAATCATCACTCAAATCACAACTTAAATATCGTATGGCTCGCGTTCAATCATCAGCCCCACCCCTTCCATAAAATCATCAGTACAAGTTAAAACAATAGTCTAAAAATCCCATGCAATCATCAACCCCCGATCCCTCTTCTCATCATTAATTTATTGGCTGATATGAAGATTTGAATATTAACATTTACTACTAAACGTATAATCTAAAATTTTTATTTTTAAAATATCAACCATGTACAGTAAGACACTCATCTACAATGTAAAGAAGTGTCAATCTGGAGTGGAGACGACAGTAATCAGATTCTAGAGAGAGGGCTTTAATCAAAAGAGGCGCAGGAGACCCCTGACGGCTGGGATGCATCATACACCAGAACCATCAAGAGTACTGACACTGACACGCAGGATCTGAAGACCTGTTGCGCCACAGTTTCAAGGCAAATTTGAAAAAAAAAAAAGGTGATACTTCTGGGAAAAAAGGGCAAGTATGAACTACTGACCTCTGCATGATCCCTGTAACTTTGTAATCCTCCTCACCAATCAGAAGATGCACTTCATTAGGCAATGGCCCTTAAACAAATCTTCATAGAAAAAAAGCCAGAGCCGAGAATCAGGGAATGACAAGCCACCATTTCTTTGTTTTAACAAACACCAGCCTCACCATGCAGAGTTACTCGTTCCCCAAGTTCAACGAACCATCTTTCATCAACTTAACACCTAGGCTGTTGAATTCCCTCTAGAATAATACCGAGAACCCTTTCTCCAATCAGTTCCGGTCTTCATCATTGCTACAAATTCATTGTACCTGGTACGCCCATTCTACATTCATATTAAGATATAAAAAAATCAAATTTTGTCAATTGCATCAAAATTGCTTTGGTTCGAGACTTATTGTCTGAGCATTTCACCTTGTTTGTGTCAACTTCTTGGAAGATGCCATATTTGCCGCATCAGTATAGTCGTTTGCTCCGGTTTCCATTAGTGCATCCCAGAGCTCTTATGGCTCAATGTAACCGTTCGCATTCTTGTCAAAGTAGGAGAAAGCCTCGCGAAGGTTCTCATCATCAGCCATCCTCTGCAGATGGAGGGAAACAGCAACAAACTCTCCGTAGCTTCCCTTTCCCATTGGCAACCACCCGTCACAAACAAAAGTTCCCATTCAAATTCCAGATGAAACCTTAAACTCACTTGATTTTGTATGTGAACACCAACAATGCCCCAGTACAAAACAAAACGAAGCAGCATGCAGATTGGGAAATAATTGCAGAGGCCGGTATATCCCATATGAAATCAATAACCATGCAGAGCATTCCCAGTCCAACCAAGGACAGGAAATTTAAGTTTAAGACTATATGAAAAATAGAGCCAAGCGATATATATAAATAAGATAGGTATTTAGTATTAAATAAAGTATAAATAAATTGAATTCTAAATAGAAAAAATAAAATATAAATAGGACAAAAATATCAATACCATTCTAGGGTATCTATTTTGAGCAGGGTTGATGCAGACCAGAACCTAATACATAAAGGACATCCATTTTAGGGTATCTATTTTGAGCAGGGTGGATGCAAAGCAGCAACTTATATACATAAAGGTCATTAACTAGTCCAAGTTCCGGCTGTCCAGCACAGATTTAAGCCTAAAAATTCTGCCTCAATAAAAGGTTATACATATTATATGACTTCCAAAACAGGCCTATAATATAGCTATCGAGATAAATAATAATATAGGTTAGATATATTAAAATATATATACTCAAGTCAGAATAAGCCAGTCTGGGCCAACAACTTTACAGTCGAAAGCCATCCCTACATTAGATGCCATGGTGATGCTTGTCCTGAGATAAATCTAAACACATTGATAGCAAGAGCGTCAGCCACTCAGAACAAGAACTCTCACCGCTTGAATTAGCATCTGGGCTTCAGAATTAACAATGTGTACCAAACTTTTGAAGTCCAGATTTTAGTTCCTCAACTGAAACAATACCATCATGGTCCGTGTTTATCTTCTTGAACATTTCCTGGATATCTCCATCATAAGTGGCTGGCAATAACCTATATGAGGGACTTACAAATTTCTCAACGCACACACAAAAAAGACAGAATCAAATAGAACAATGAGTAGTAGCTAAGTAACCTTCAGGGATTTTCTTTTGAATCTATTCATAGCCTAAACCTTGACTTGATAACATACCAAGAGGAACGTTTGGAGATTTCTTTGCATTTTGCAACCAAGGATGCTCTGTATGCAGAGAGCAAGTCCAGATCAAATAAAACATAAACCATCAAATAAGCTTTCAAATGCCTCAGCCGCAAAAAAAATCCATTTTTTTGTCTATTTTTATCCATAAAAAGGTGAAGCCAAAATCTTAGGGTCTATTTCCTGTTATGAAAAACTTTCACAAAAAACTAAAACATTACGTGTGCTTGGCCGGGCATTGCCAGGGTTTTAAATTCAGATTGAAGCCAATTCAAAAAAGCAGCATTGTTATTCCAGAATAGAGGCATACTACATACGGTGTGCCCCCAACATTTTAAACTCATGAACAGTCCTATTTATAAGTTTATCAAGATGGCAAAGTGAGCAAACATTGGAGGGTGCGAAGCGACACTTAGGCGACCAAGGTGTTTCCATTGGAATTATTATTTTTATTGTACTTTGTAACATATTACATATAATAATTGATAAATATCAATTTATTTGTACAAAATTATTAATAGGTGCTTGAGTAATTATTACTTACATACATTTCTTAAGGAATAAATATAGAACAACTTCATTTAATTCATACATGAATAGGTCTTAACAAGCAAAGAAAATACGAAAGCATACAAATATAAATTCAAAATGTCAATATAAAATATCAAATTGTCTAGAATAAATATCACTAAAAATCAACAAACAAATAATCTGATTGGTCAACTTCATGCCATTGGTCTAAAATAGTAGAAACTAGTAGACCAAAATCATTTTTAACATTTCATCATCATTCACATCTTCTTCAACCTCCGATTCTTCTACCGTAGCTTCCTCATTGCTCATTCTTCTTGGTTTAATATTGCCTTGAAATGATATAGATGCTTTGAGTTTTCTGTCAACAATGCTCTACATAATATCATCATTAGGATGAACCAAGCCATCACTTAATTGTCTAATAATCCATTTATTCCAATCAATTTTCGATGCATTGTTTATGAAATGAAAAAAGGAAAGAGATTGCTCCGGCACACACATTTCTACGTGCTTTCTCTTTCTTCATGAAAAAAGGAAAGAAATTGTCTAGAAAACAAATGGATTTAATTTAAAGAAGGCATAACCGCACAAACAAAAGTGCCTTTAGGCTAGCTACACAACTCCAAATCACAATCAACAATCGATTACTGTAATTCACACTATATATCGCAAGAAGTTGCAGAAAATTCACACTATAACACATCATATCAGAAAAGACAGACAAAGGCACTCAATTCAGGAACGATTCACAGACATTAGTTTAGTTTCTAAGGAACATAATTAAACTAACAGTTGTCTTCCAACACCGCTGAAATTAGAGTCGTATACATTCAAACTATAAAGGTGAAAAGGTAGTAAACGTAACTGCTGTGATTAGTTGGAGCGTGCTTCGATCCGCCCGCTTGCAATGCCCGGACAAGGAGGATTTGAGAGCAAGGCTTGGGGCCGCCGAATATGGAATACCTATACCAAAAAGTGTCTTAGGTTTGGTGTTGTTTTCGGTTTTGCATTCTCAAAAAAGTGTTTTAATGTTGTTTTTCTTCTTCTTCTCCACCTTTCGATCCGCCTCCCTCTGCCAGCCACCTCGTCATCATCCCCAGAGAGCTCGTCTGCCTCCCTGCCCTCCACAACCTCTCCTTCGCCTCCAACTCCCTCTCTGCCACCGTCCCTCCCGAGCTCAAACTGTACCTCATTCCTCTCTGAGATCAATATCGCCTATAACAGCCTCGCCAGACCTCTCCCGCCGTCGATCTGGAACCTTTGCGACGGCTCCCACATTGATGCTCGTTGCTTGAGAATGGTTTATCATCAGTATGTTTACGGGAAAGTACCTCTGGTGTGTGTAATTAACCGTATAGGATTGTTGAGATTGCACCCACTGACTCAGTGTAATCGCCTCCGATGCCTGTAACCAATCACTCTGAGAGCACTGGCAGTCGAATCATCAAACACTAAATATTTGATGAAAGCAAATAAAAAATGTTGCATTGGCATCATTAAAAGCTGCAACTTTGAGCTACCGTAATATTAAGTTTCTCGCCAAATTGCTGTAGCGTCATCAAAGCCTCGCGTTCGCGTGAAACGTCGGGTTGGGGATAGTCGACCAAGACCACTAGATCTGGGTGCGTTCCCGTCCGGCAATGTTCCCGTCCGTCTGCTTCGGCTCCTCCCTGCGGAGGCGGCGTGCGGCTTGCAAATTGAGGACAGAGGCTTCGTTTCCCTGGCTCTGGCGATCTGGCGGCTAGCCGATCGGGTTAAGCATGGGGACTGCTGTCGGCGTCAGCCCTGCAGCGTCCTCCGGCTATGAAGTTGGTACGACGGGCAACCCGTCGCCGGGCGGGAGGAGGAGGAGGGGGATGGTGATGTCGCTGGGTGGGAGGAGGAGGGGCTGGTTCGACGGGTTGATCTCAAATTGGTGATGTCGTTTGATGATACGGATGCGAATATTTCAGAGGAATTCATCATATTTAAAAAAGATTTACTTTTTCTTCATCAAACAAATTTAATTTTGGCATTGGCTTTATTTTTAAAATGTTTATTTTGAAAAGTAAAAATAATTATTATTTTTAAAAATAATATTATTCTATTTCAAAAAAAAAAAAAACCGGGACGACACATTTATCTTCTAAGAGCATCTTCAACCCATTAACTATAGCAAAATGTGACCGAATTTGTTCTTCAATGGTTTAGGTAAACTATTAGTAAAAATAAAAACAAAAGTTAAATATAGTTTTTGCTTTTGCTTTAACTGGACTGCCATGTCAACAAATAAAAGAGAATTTCCACGTTCTGTTCCGCTCCTCTCGTCTTCTCCACGTCAAGGCCTTACCGGAGGTGACAGCGGCGAGGCGTTCCTCCAGCCTCCTGCAAGGTCTGGAGGACCAACCCAACCTCGTCTGGGTCCGGGTAGACGGGCAACTGTTGAGCCGGCTTGGATTTCCAGGAGTCCGCCGCCCCCCTCCTCTCCTCTCCTCCCCGTCACGCCCCCTCCTCCTCCCTCCGCGCCGAGCTCCTCCGTACGCTTCCTCCCATTGCGGATCGAGGACCTCCCTCGTTAGATTAGGAATTTTTGTGCAAAATTAGGGATTTGGAATTGTGGGAGGATAATGGTAATTGAGGAAAAATAAAATTTAAGCAAAAATATAACTAATGTAACATTGGACTAACATTAGCTAAAATAATACTGTAACAAGTTAAATGTAACTTTAACTACCCACTTTAACTAAAGGGGGTTGGAGATGCTCTAAGACTGTTTTTTTTACCCAATAAAACTTTTACATTGTTTTATGTATTCTTAAAATAAAATATTATTATTTTAATGTATAAGTTGGAGAAAGTAAAAATTAATTGTTGCAAGGAGAAGAAGAAAAGTTTAATTAAACCATTCATTACCATATAGTACAAGAGACCTCATCCATGTGCTTAATGGGGTAACCGTCCCACCAGTCCACACTTGAAAACGAGAGGTGTATGGCACAAAAGCAAAGCTTTCCATTGTGGCCGTAACCTTATTTGGAAATTTTATTATCGTTTGGTGTATTAATGAGTAATGATCTCGAATCGCTCAAATGTAGCGGATTCATTGACCATGCAAGACATATGAATGAATTAATTACATCACCTATAATTTCTAGGTAATTTAAGGCAAGGCAAACAGCATTAGCGCAGATGATGAAAATATGGATCAATGCTTAATAGAGATCTAGTTCTTCCGGCATCCCCCCTTTATTTGAGTCAATAACTTAAACTACCCTGAGTAAATTTGTGCACTGCAAATAAATAAATAGCCGCAATTAAAAAAAGTCATCAAGGCAAATACCATTCACCGCTATTTTGCATCAATCAATCAACTCGTAATGTAACAATCAATCAGACAGCCTTCAAAAAATCCCCTTATCTCCATAGAATTGTCTGCTTTGCTTCAGAGTATATAGACAAATAACATGGGGAAAAAAGTAGATTTATAAATAAATGCTATAATAAATTTATACCCAAATACAAAAAACTGATGTGCCAATGTTAGTTATGACTACTCGGCTCTCCCATCAATACAATCTTCATTTTCAGGTTTCAATGCCCATCCTCAACCAATTGCTCCATTAAATGCAAGCATATACTGCCAAAATTGGACCTTCGAACTACCGAACAGCTGTCCATCCTCAGCTTGCATAATCTTTGAGAAGAAAAAATTGTTGGTTCTTCGTGAACCTTTGTGATTTAAGTTCAACCTGAGCAACCAAAAAAGGGCACGAGGAGAGGTTCCATGCGTTATTTTGCACAATCTTTGAGAGAACTTTGGAAAATATCAATGGAATGTCAGATCCAGAACAACGTAATAAAAGCTTTAAAAATTCCATGGGACTGTAAGCTACTGTAAGCTCAGAATAGTTTGAAATTTTGGGTAATCTCATAACAAGGAATGCCTACAGAAAACATTGCTGAATTAGCTCTTCAAGTCATGAAGCATAAATGTCAAGAAAGATTAAAAACAAATTACTCACAACTCGTTGGAATAGAGATGTCAATCGAACCAGTGAGCCAGGCTACCCTAGGCTCAAGCCCATAACATTTACAATTAAATGAGTTTGGGATCTCAATAGTATCATTTAAACTCGACCCAAAAAAAAACATGCTGTTTTGATTAAAATATAAGAATATGTCACACCCATATAAGCCTCACAATCACAGAAATTATTCAAGTTTTAAAGAGCATTTGAGCATAAAAGCAACAAAGACGACTAAAAATTAAAATATGAGAATAATATACCATACAAAGTCAAACTAAAAAAATTTTGGGTTATTGGATCTCCCTTAAACAGCAATCTAAATATATTAAATTAAACTTTGATACCATTTGTAATTAAAAAGCACTTGAGCTTATGATAGAGCCAATTCAAGAAGGCCACTCTCCTAAATTCAAATTAACTTCAGAATTCAACAAACCATTTATTAATCAAAGCCCAAAAAAGATTAGGGACAACCAAGGAAACAGATTAGGGACTAATTCAAATCAACCCGACAAATATAACAAATTATAAACCCAAACATACACATCAACTCTCCCATCCTTCAAGCATCTTAGCCATAAAGGAGCAGAATGAGAATGAAAATCTAGCTTTCATCTAAGCCCCCCTATAGGATTAAAGACACCACCTAAATCTTTCCAAGTTCTCAGGTTCAAGAGTTTCCAACAGGAAAAGAGTTAGCTTTTTACAATGGTGACTCAGACCAAACTTCGAATAGTTGGGTGGTCACTCAAGGTTGTAGAAGATGTTAACAAATTTATTAACTTTGCACTAGTTACGAGTTGTGCCTTTTGACTTTGTGAATGCAAGCGTGCCCTGCCTAATGAAAGAGGAGATGATCAAGGAAACAAATTATGGGCAAATTCGAATCAACCTGAAAAATAAAAAATAAGCTTAACAAAGTATTAATTCTTAGTACTCTAGCACCATCCAGAAGAGATACATATCCAACTGACCCACATGCACACATTAACTCTCACCTAAAAGCTAGAGTATTTAAAAAGCTATTCATGATAAAAGTTGACTGCCACTAGGTAGGCATCCCCTGACAAGGAACAGCTACATGTGGTAGTGTCCAACCCATAAAAAATTGAATCTACAATGGGCAATATTGTCCACTTTGAACCCAAACTCATAAATTTTGCAATAGGTGACTCATTCTTGGTACTATTCCCACATAAGCATATTTAATTGCAAAACTTTTACTAGCTTACTAGCCTTTGTTATCTTTGCGGCTTTAAAAAGTGTTGTACAGTTATAAAACCTCAAACTTTATAAACTAGCTCAGAACTCCCCCCTAGGTGATGCGGAACTAGAGACATGCCTCCCCTTGCCATTTCTGAAGCCTACCAAAAGCTGCTCCTTGTTCAGACCAGAATTTGCTGGTTGTTACACTATTGTATTCAGGTCTTTAATGGGTCAATATATAATGTGTTTGATACATTCTTTTTTATTTTGTTAACAATTAAGATTAATGTGAAATATTTGATGGAAGACCCCACGGAGGCCTGGTAGAAATGGAGAATCAGAAGACAGGTAAATGAACATAAGTATGAATATAAACATAAGTAGGTTTTCAAAAGCAATATTAAATTGGGCCAATCATCCCAATGGTGAATATTCAAAGTATGAATTAACATATGCTTGCATGGAAGATCCATTGTAAAATTCTGGTGGTGGATGTTGGCTTTGACCAAGAGTTGCTCTTACGATAATTTAAATTGAATTGTTCATCGATTGTTCTAAAAAAAACCTATTTTGGTTAATAAAACTTTACAATGTTTAAGCCTAACTTAAAATAGTAGGGCTTCGAGGCTGTTTTTTTGGTTATCAAGCTATTTTGGTTAAAATTAGCTATTAGCAAGTTATTAAGGCTATAGGATTTCAACATCAAATGAGATTGAAGATTTGATGACTTAGCTAGAAATTTACTAAAAAGGCCACATTGACAGGTATCCAATGGGGTATGGCACAAAACTTACAATGTTTAAGCCTGACTTGAAATAGGAGGGCTTAAATCTTGTTTTAGGGGGTCACCTAAGGCTCAACCATTCTATTTCATCAGTTGATTTGGCTTCATGAGAAGTTCAGCTCAATTGAAGCCTTTTTTTAGACAAAGTAAATAGTATTAAAAAACCGCTCAATTGATAACTTGAATTGGAAAACATCAAACAGGGAAGGGATTGGAAGTTCCGTAAGAGCAGACAAATACATGTTACTTTAATCACAAAATGCTTGCACTAAGTTTTAATCACAACAATCAGCAATTAAAAAATGACAGTAACCTCTGCGTGTAATAATCAAAAATTCCATTTTGTTTTCTTGAACTTTTCACGCAATATTGAAGAGAAACCAAATAAGGGTATATATCTACTCAATCGGAGTAGGCAGACATGATCACTTTGAACTCGTGAATAAAGATTGAAACCAAAGAAGTTCCACAGAAGGACTAACCTTAACTAATTGAACAATCACATGAAATCCAAAGCTTTGAGTCCGCCCCACCACTGATCACACTGTCACCTTTCCACCAGTCAGCACATAACACCTGGAGCAGTGAACAAAGCTATACTAAGAAATCTGAATATCATACTTTAAGGAACATACAAGCTCATCAATAACTGTTTAGGGATACCTTATCTTTATGTGAATCAATTATGGCTAGAGGCCACTGCAATTTAAAAAGAACACCATTCAAAGATCAATGTATCTGGTTTATGGTAATATTGCATCTAAAACGTAGAAACTAAAATGGTAGGCAAGGAGTGAAACGTACCGCAGTTCTTAGATCCCATAGCATTACTTTTCCATCATAAGAAGAAGAAAGCAAATGAAACCATGACTTGTCATGCCACTTGCATGCAGATATCCAAGAAGAATGGGCTGAGAACTGAAAGATGGGAGCCGAAGTCCCTGAAAAGGTGTTTGTGCAATGAGAGAGAGAGAGAGAGAGAGAGAGAGAGAGAGTCCCATTCATTTATTTTAGACAAACCTGGTTTGCGAGGATCCCATATTCTTAGAATGGGATCAGAAGACCCAGCAGCAATGAGAGCAGAGCTTTCTCCTCCAACATCAAGGCAGTTGAGGGCTTTCCCACAAAACTGCCAGTGAAAGATGTTAATATTCAGAGAATTTTAACAAAAGTAAATTGATGGGTTGCAAGACAGAATTGTGTTTCTAAAACAGAGAGTTAAAATTTCTATTCTAACTAATTCAGGAAAAGGCAGAACCATGCAAACACAAGCTGAAGCTGAAGTACGCACAATATTCAATAGATCTTTGCCTGATTCAACGTCCCATCTTCTAACAGAGTGATCCCAGGAAGTAGAATATATGGTCACATGCTGTGGCCAAACCACGGAGGACACACACTGTGTGTGGCCCACGAGTGTAGACACTGCCTCCCCCTGGATCGCACATAAACCCACACATAAGAACAAAAATTTTGGGAAACACAAACACAAAACTTAGAAGTAATGTTAAATATATGAAATTAAATTACAGCAAAAATAATGACAAATAAAATTCAAAATCTAATCATTGGATAAATCTATCTACTAGGATTTACTAGTTTTACTGATTTCAAAAATAAAACTTTATACAAATCCAAAAATATGATCATCTAATTAATTTTATAGCTACCTTAACATACAAAAGTGAGAATCCAAAATCCAAGAGTATGAATGATGCATACCTCAAACAGAGACTCCTCTGATTTATCATCCACCTTCCTCTTCTTAATTGGCATTGAATCATCATCTGCTTCAAACTCATTTGTCTTCCATAATTTGATGGTACAGTCCCAAGAGCTTGAACATAACTAAGCATATGCACAAATAAATAAATAAATAAGCAAGAGGAAAAACTTAAATTCCATGTTCCCTGTTATTCCCATAACTTTCAAAATTTTAAGGAGAAGCAAAACAGACAGACCATTTTTCTGGAAGGATCTGCCGCAACACTTTGGACAGCCGCATTGTGCCCGCGCAGAATTTTATATGGCCTAACTGTCATAGGTTGACCCAATGTTTCCTTTGCATCCAACTTTCAGGAAAAAGAAGAAATGGTCAAAAGGCAAAGTAATCAATTTTTTTTGTTTTGACACCATTAATTTCATCCAGTTACCTTCCACAGCCTCAGTGTGCGATCCTTTGAAGCAGTGGCAAGACGCATATTTGCATCATTTTCTGCACCACATAAAACGTAAATAAAACATATTCGCTAGCTTAGAAAAGGAAAAATTACAAACACAAATAATGTTCACAAGAAGCGTTATGCAGATAATAAATTCAAGAACAAGACAGGAAGAACTAAGCCTAAGGAATGTGACATCTAATCATAATTGTTATTTGGGGGAGAATAAAAATGTATGGAAGATAGTGGAAAACTAAGCCTTAATCTTAAATGCATAATAATGTTGTAAAATAATATAAGGCAAATGATGTTGGATTAAATAGTATAGAGTTAACTAGTTTTCATGGGACTTAATCAAAGTGAAAAAAAATTAGCTTAATATTCTCTATGCGTGCAAATTCTCTTACACATGAATAGAAATCATAACATTAACAATATAGTCTAGTTCAAAAAAAAACAGAAACCACACAATTTCATATACAATAATTTATTTGACTTTTTCTAAGGCAGCCCATCTCTGTTGTACCTTGGTTGATGATTCGAACAGAAGTAATTGCGTCATTGTGTCCTTCTAACAAGCTCGTGCACAGTTTACCTTCTTTCCAAATCCTAAAGAAGTGTAATAGAAAAATACCAGATGTAGACATTGTAAAGTTTTAGCAGGGTGAAAAATAAAGAAAAACTATAAAATAATTATTGTCGAATAATTACCTTCCTAAACCATCATAACAGCCTGTTACAACACACCTGCGAGATAATCACAAATTAGTACATGTTCCCAAGAATTTTTTTTTAAAATCTAGATTACACTAAGGAAGAAAACAAAGAAAGGCCACGCATTGTTAGTTCTAGTCATATCAATTCTCTATATATAAATTTATTTCAAACAATAGTTAGAAAAGTTATATGAAAGTATAAATAAATGCTTTCAAATAATACTACATCTATATTCTGTTAGAGCCTAGAGGCTTTCATCCCAAAATCAATTAGCAATGGGTGGGCTTACAGTGAAATTTTATTTATCAATTGCGAGGCAAGATAATTCTCAATGTGAAATTATAGATCTCAACACACACCCTTACGTGTGACTTGTCTAGTTATCTTGAAGTCGAACACAGAAAAAATATTGGATGACATGAAACACGCACGCCCTCTCATTTGGATGAGGTGGAACACTCTAATACTATGTTAAAGTTGGAAAGCTTTCATCACAAAACCAATTGGCAATGAGTAAGATGACCACAAAATCTTATTGATCAATTGCAAGACTAGACAAATTCTGACATGAGATTATAAATCTCAACATATTCTAATAGATCAACCCACCTAAATGTTTTCAAATAATCCTACATCAACAAGTTATATTGTAATATATCAACCCATCAATGTAAGTATTCCACATCACATAAAAAGGTACTCAAATTAAAAGTATATGGGATAAGTGAACACTAAAAATAATGTTATTAGAGAGATGCCATCACATGTATTCCACATCACATGAAATCAACTTATCAGAGCACAAAAAACATTGGTGGACCATTTCAGCAAGAGAGAGAGAGAGAGAGAGAGAGAGAGAGATGATCATTAAGGATGTCAGATAATCCCAAGATTTCAACAAATGTTACCTAGGATCTGAACCATCAACTGCACTAACCCAGTCGTCATGTAAAGAAGGCTCCTCCTTTTTTCGTGGGGCTACAGCCTTTACATATTCGATTTCCAGTATTTTCTCCTGTATATGAGCACATTATTGTTAGGAATCCAGGGCGGAAAAGTAAAAGGGTATCTGGGGAAATCATTTTCCCTTTATGCTACAAAAAGAAATATGCTTATATGTAGTTCGAAATCAATGAACCAGAAAAAACTCGCCCGAAAGCCCTCAATGTAATAATAACCAATAAGCCATAATGCGAACATAAATTTGGTGCTGGTAGACTGCAAACAAACCATTCAAATACAATAGGTGGCAAAAGGGACAAGTTAAACGACAGTGAATCCACAAAATGAGTAAAGGCCACTTACTACTCTAGTACCTATTTATTGACAAACAACATGTGATGAAAGGAGCAGACGCATGAGTGATGGTTCCTTCTGTTGGTATTATAAAAACTGAACCCAACCCAAGTACCCAACCAAACCCAACAAAGCAGAACACTAAGACATACTCGGATGAATTTTAGAAATCTGATTGATGCACACAGCCACAGCAGCTGAAGCTGCTGAACGCAACTTCAAATGATTGCTTACATACTTCACCATGAGAAATTTCTAACCACTTCCTAGGAAGCATTACAAACTCTAGACTAAAACAAGCAGTGTATTCACCAAAAAAAAAAAAAAAAAAAAAGTTAAAAGTCGGCCATACCGCAGAAATGCCCTTGACAAGAAGGAACTGACCAAGCGACATCCGAACCAGCTCGCCGTCAATCAGGAAGTCAAAGGGTTCATGGTCCCAGTCAGGATTTCCTGCCACCATCATCATCGGTTATCGAAAGCAACTTTTTTTTTTTGGGTATAATAATAACAAGCATAAACAACGGAAAAGCAACAGGGTGGTGTACCGGCTTTAACGAGGTTATTGAGCACAGCAGAGAGGCCCATCCTGGTTAGATTAGATGGGACAGCGATGGAGGAAGCAGGCGCCTTGAACGGGAACTGCTGCCTCGTCACGAACCGGACCTGAACCTGCCTCCACGATTCGCCGCCATCATCGCCTACCATATCCATCTCCATCTCTACGACCCTACGACTCGGGAGATCTATATATGATAATAAGAATACTAATTAATAATAATTAATAACAAACAAACTGTTCGTCTGAAACTCTGAGTGAGTGAAAAAGTAGCAAAAACTTGACTCAATTACACAGCAGAACTGGAAGTAGCAGACCTGATTGGAGAAGCAGAATACAAGCAAGCAGAGCGAGTTAATGTCCAAGCGGCGGTCGCGCCAAACGGCTAGGGTTTTGCTGTCGCCCAGAACAATTGGACGCAAATACCGGACAAAAAAATATGAATGGCCCATGCAGGTTTCGAACCTGCGACCTTCGCGTTATTAGCACGACGCTCTAACCAACTGAGCTAATAGGCCCAAGTGGTAGTATCCTAACTATCATTATTATTGAATGTGTAACTCATTAAAAAAAACCGGTACAAATCTAATCTACGTTAATCGCCCAGAACAGCTGGACACCCCAACCCAAAACCAACCAAAAGCTTATTAAAATGGCCCATGCAGGTTTCGAACCTGCGACCTTCGCGTTATTAGCACGACGCTCTAACCAACTGAGCTAATAGGCCCGACCATGCCTAGTGAAACTATCTTCGTTATTTAATTCAATGTCATTTTAAAAAACCCGCCTCATTGTTCAATTATATTATCCTAACTGCACTCGACTGTCACTCACTCATTTGAATTATCCTTGCGAAACTGTTTACGAAAAAAAAAACTCCATGGGTCCTCGAAGCGTCCAAGATGTGTTTGAACAGTAAATTTGACGGTTTAAGTTCTTTTAATAATATTTAATAACTATTTGAGGGTCCGTAAAACATATTTGTGGAGAACAATTTAACATCTATGATATCAAACCTGAACAATTAATTATGATAATTGTAATTAAAAATAAAAATATTTTAGCTAATGAATGGAGGAGCATGAGTGATGTGACATTTGTAGATTTGAACATCAACGCTTGTAAAGCTATATAAACAACGGAAGTATATTGAGTCTTTTATATAAGAAAATATCATGTTTTTCATATTATTTTTAAAATTTTCAAAAATATGTGGGGATATGGTTACATACAAATTTGGAAAAACGGACATCACCCCTTGTTTATGTTTAATTACATATCATCAACATTTATATATTCATATTTCAATGTGTATATATATGTAACACTATATACTATATACAATTAGACCAAATTGAGACATATATAATCATAAAAAAGAAATGTAATATAATTATATTCTTTAGGGTTGTGAAGTCATTTAAAGATTGTTTTTTATTCAAATCTTGTGACCATATATGGTTTACTTATTTGATATTAATGTGTGTATGGCTTTTATCCTTTCTTTGGTACATGTAAAAAATCGATAGAAAATGAAAGTGTATGAAAAACAAATGGAATCGTACCTTTTTTTTGTTTGATAAAAAAAAACATATTAAAGATAGAAAAGTACAAGTTATAGTAACACTCAATGAAATTATTGTATATTTTTTGTATATTTTCGTCATATAGTTGTTAGTTGTTTTCCTTTTGTTTGCAATAAATTATAAAATATTTTATCAATGTATATTTTTATATCTTTTTTTACCACTCCCATAAAATAATATGGAAAAATGATTTTCTATCCATTTTTCCTTCAACCTCTTTTTTTTCCACCTGATATTTTTTTTTTACCCCTTTCCTACACCTTACCGGTTAAGGTTACATGTTTTACATAAGACTTTTTAAAAAACTAATTATTATTATTATATATACCTTATTACACGAGTCCACCCCACACGCGTATATCTATATGTTTTACATAAACTAATTTTGAAAACAAAAACATATTTTATTTTGTGCGAAATATAATTTGTTTTAAAAGTTTTAATTCTAACTTTAATAAATATTTAAAGTATAACATCAAAAAAATAAAACAAACACGTACCAAATGCCTTGTGTGTCTGAAAAATCAAACGAGTCGATAGTAATTACATTCATATATATGTTTGAGAAAATAAATTTTAAGAGCAAATAAAAAGCTACTCAAATTGAATATATGAATCATATACATACATATATGATTCGTAAATTATTTTATTTGATAAAATGTTTGTGTGTCTATTTCGACAAGATAAAAAATAACAAAAAATGTGGACGAGAATGAAAATAAGATTGAATTCCACCATTGGTTAAAAAATTGACCAAATTAATTATAGTCGAGTTTTCTTGTATACTTTAGGCAAATATGGACAATTTATAAATATGAAATATATTATTCACTATTCACTCGCAATTGAACACACATTTCATAATATAGATAATAAAAGAATACTATGGCTACACTGCGCTAGAACATTCACAAGTGATTAATTCAAATGGGTATAGATTTAAGAATACTACGTTGAATACAACAATAAAAAGCATATTTATATCGACAAAAAAATAGGTACCTTGTTAAGTGTTAACTCTAGTTAGCCGCATTGAAATCTAAAAAAAAAAAAAAATACTAGCATTTATCATCTTTATAAGTATGCTATTAGGACACTCCCTACTAATATAAGCGTTCGCTTAACGAGGACATATTTTATTGGACAATTCCAACAATGTTCGTATATAATATGGTCACTATAAACTGAAAACTAGAACCATGTCATTGTGATTAAGTGTCAATTTGTTTACCTGTTATGTTTTTAAAAATAGGATCTAAGTGATAGAGTTTGTTTGGTACATACATTTTCTGAATAAAGTGAGCTTTTTTTAAAATATAATTTAGTTATTTTTCTGTTTTCAAATTTAACTTTATTACATCATCTCATATTAATATTTATAGGTAATTTTGGTGGTATCCGAATTTAAAAAATATATTTATTTTAAACATATTTTTTTCCATGTAAAATACATTTAAAAAAATCAAATTCAAACTCCCCAAAAAAATATATTAAAATATTAAAACAAAAAAAATGTATACACACGCCCCATAAACATTTTGCATATTGATCTACAATCCATTTACATATACTTATTTTAAAAATAAAAATAAAAATAAAAAAGTGTGGTGTACCAAAATATTACATAGTACAATCACACATATTTATCGTAATAACTAATAAGTTAACAATGGTTACTAAGCCACACAGAATTTCGGTAGATGCATTACATTTACCGTTGTTATTATTCTATTTTCTTTTGTTTTTGTTTTTTTAGAGGAAAAATGGAAAATGAACTAGTCTGATATTGGGCTGAGATGGTGTGGCCTGATCTTTTTGTTTTTGTTCATAGCGTTCGTACTTGGTCAAAATCGGCCCGTGTTGACTTGTGAAGCGTGGCCCACCCAATCGGCCCATGTCTGGTGCCTCCCACCTGAATATTTTTCAACTAAATAAATAAACATAAATAGAATTTTATTAAATTGAAAAACGGCCTAACGTGACAGGATTCAATTGGTTTAATAATACTAGCAAATCATGCGTGGATTAATCAGGGATGGATCCAGAAAGTCCATTAGGAGGGGTCAAGATATAAAATATATAATTTATGTTTATAAATTATTATTTAAAACTACAATTAGTAAAATCCGGTCCCGAATTTTATGGGATCGAAGGTGATTATTAAATTAAAAGTAAGATACAATTAAACTATCAATTTTTATTTTTATTATTATTTTACTATAATTATAGTAATAATATTATATTTTAAAACATATATTATTATTGAAATTATAAATTAATTTTTAATTCTTTCATTATGCCGGAAGTTAGGCCAAAATGATATGAAGTCTAGAAGTCCTAATTTTTGGAGGCCAAGACTCAAGCCTTACTTACCTGACTTTGAAACCAGCACTGACAATTAGTATCATTTAAGTTAAAACTAATAATATAAAAGCATAAAAAACTCATCAAATCAGATAACTTTTTAAAATTATATAATTTTTTACCATTATTATAGTTAATAATATATTTATCACAACTAATATATAATAGTAAATTATATTATTAATTAATTTAATTCTATTTTTATATATAATATATAATTAAAATTAAAATAATTAAATATATATAAATTATATTTAAAAAAATGGCTGGAGGGAGGGGAGGCATGGCCCCTGCTGGCCCCCCCTAAATTCGTCCCTGGAATTAATCAGTTCGTACAATTTTAAAATATGTTGTAATAATTTTATATTTGCTTAATCATATTAACATTAATTGATTTTTCAATTTTCTTTCATGTTGGATAATTTATTAATAATTTTTTTTATTACAGGTTGAATCATATCATAGTATTAATACACACACGAAACTAAATTGCCCCCATGTAAGCCATTATGAGTTTTTCCATGCAACTTTCTCTCAATTAATATTTTATATCGAACACTTGTTTGATATTTAATTTGCTACCATATGAGTCATCGTGAAATTTTTCCTATAGTCACCTATCAATTCATATCATGAATTGAACACTTGTTTAATATTTTGGTGATGAGGGTTGTATTATAATTCAATATCGCCATATAGTAGGCAACTCGATCACCTAATATCAATAAAACTTTTGATATAATCAAATACTTTTTTGGAAATAATCAAATTCTGATATTACTGATTAAAACTTAAAAGGATAGTCCCGCCTTCTTCATTGTGAAATAACTTTCTAATAGTTTGTAAAAAAAAACTTGCATATAATATATATATATATATATGAAAATATTAAAGAAAAAATGAGTGCAATTGGCACATTTATTCAATTAATTTATTATGTATTATAAAACATAACAGTCTAAATTAAAGTTATAATCAACCGTCCTAACAAAACAAGACCGTATATTTAAACCGAGATTTATAATAAAATTTTTCATTCACTGTCATCGTTTTCATTCGCTGTTATCATTCGCTATTATTTATGGATCGGTGCCGGCTTTTGAATGTTTGAACATCCGGAAAACGAAGGTAACCAAAAACAATGAAGTAGACTAGACAGATATATGTCGCTATGGGCGTGAAAAAACAAAATTCAAAACCTCAAAGTGAAATTCTTGGATTTAGTAGCGCCCTATGGACTGAAATTCAAAATTTAAATTTAAATTCAGGAGTGAAAAACGAGCCGCATCTAAATTCAAAACCCAGAATCATGATTATTATTTCAATAAATAAATAAAACGCATAATATATAATTAATTTGTAAAACATATATTTGAGATTATTTTTTAAAAATTTCAAAGTTTATTATTTGGATAGCCATTATCTATAAATTATTTGATTTTAAATTCATAATACTAGATGTGATTATTATCATATGCTGTGGTGTAATCACGCCTCAAAAACGAAACGACTCAAAAACATTTCCGACCAGACATCCCAAGTAGCCAGCCCCCCTCCCCATTGCACAGAGCCTAAATGTTGGTCAGACAGACACAGACACAGACACAGACACATGGCAAAACCTCAGAGTCCCCAAGTCGTTGAAAAGCGGAGGCAGTTGGGGTTTGAAGGGTCCAGTGTTGAATTTCAAACCCCCAACGCTGTTCCTCTTCGGCAGTCTTTGCACGCCTCTAACTTCCCATACCGGTCCCGATCGAGGAATCCTCCAATTCCATTGGGCTGTGTTTCAAAACTGTGGACAATCTTGCACGGATGTGATCGATCATCGATCCGTCGTCCGTGGCATGCAGCAGCGCAAGTCTAGCGTAGGCTTGGCTAGCTGGTGGCTTCAATGTCAAAGTCCGTGGTCGAGAGTCCAGAGATGATGAGATGAGCACTCCTCCACTCGATCCCTGCTGGGATGGGACTGTCCTTTAATTTTTCTCTCTTGCTGCGTGAATCAATGGTGTGCCATCAAACCTGGGACGGCGTCCACTAACTTCACAAAGGTCAAAGGTGACTGTTGCACAACTATTCAAACTCAAATTTTATTTGGGGTTACCATATGGTGGTTGGGTCATGGGTGGGTTGGTTTTCATCCTCCTCTTAGTGTCTCATGGTCGTGTCTGACCGAGATAGAAAGTCCTAGGAAGGTAAAAAGAAGTGCATATTGTTTGTTGTTTTTTTTCATTATTTACAAAAAATAGCAATTCTATCATTATGACAATCACATATAATGATAACGATGTTAGAACCAGTCACTGCAGCAATGAACTGCAGACACAACATAAAAACACCACATTAAATATAACATGACCACAATCAACTTCTGGCTTTCTCTGCACCTTCTTCTTTGGTAGCTGCTCCAAGCCATTGCTTCCTTGCGGTCTCCCATTCCCCCTCGTCCTCTTCTTCAACACATACTCTCCCACCACTTCCATGGCTATTTCTACTGTCATTTCTGAAGATAACAAAAATGATACACGTGAAAAATAAAAAGCAAAACTTCATATCTAAACAGACAAAAACCCAATGTACAATAGCTATACGCCCAACCCATACATCATAGACCAAACAAGGAAATACCACACGCATAAACGCACGCACGTAGATATCTCTATGTGCTTGGTAACAGAGTAAAGCGATTGGAAAATAAACAAATGGCCCACTATCAGATCCAAACCGACAACATACCTTGTCCTACAACATAATCTACAATCTAAATGAAATGCACCACCCCACCATAGACCATAAAGCAAACAACAAAATACAAGATTTTTAAACACGCACACGCACAGAAATAGATATGTTTGGGGGCGGAGTAAAGCAATTGAAAAACTCAGATATTTGAAACTGACAAAAAACTTAATTAAGGTAAAAAAAAATTAAACCAAAAAAAAAAACAATCACAGGAGATAATATTTATTTATTATAATTATTAAATTTTATATAAAAAATTTCTTTCATCTATTTCTTTTGTGTTTTTTTAATATTTACTTTATTTTATATTAAATTAAAAAAATAAAAAAAAAGTAATTTGAATTTATAAAATTAAAAAATAATTAAAAATTGATGGCGCAGTTGATAGATATGGTGGCGTAATTGAATTTTCGTTTAAAATCGTTCACTTATCAACTCACGTGATATATCCTATAATATGTAAAATGTTCATGAGTACAGTATGCAAATAGTTCAAAATTGACAAAAAAATCATACTCAAGAAATTGATGAAATTAATTTTCAGTCATATAATTTATCGGTTGAGCGTGAAAATTAAATGTTGATATGGTAGTCTAAATAGAAGGTAGAGCTTAACAAAAGGAGCAGAGCAGTCCCTCGCTTATTGATGTAGGCGTTTTATTTGTGTTGTAATTATCCAAGTTGAATTATAGCATGTGATCACATTATAGGTTTATACTTTAATTGACACAATAACTAATTTACCCGGTGTACTCATGCTGTGATAAATTTATTATAATGTTCACTTCAACATAACTTAAAATAATCAGTATTAAACGTTAAAATCATATATTCTTATCCAACCCAAGTAATTGTTCACCGTTTTCTTTGCCTTAATAAATTTACATATCATAACAAATAATGGAACAATATTTAAAAAAAAACAGTGAATAATTTGAAAGTATTACTATAATGATAAATAATAAGTTAAATATCAAATAGTAATATAAACATACAGTTATAAAATTAATTTATTATTTTAAAAGTACAAATTAGTAAATAAATTGTAAGATAAATATTATAAACATGAAAACTAATAAATATAATTATTAGAAATTATGATATTTTATATAATATGATTCTAATTATACAAAATTAATATTAAAAATAATAAATTTTTATTAGTCTTACCCTAACTTTTCCAAACTTTTTTAAACGCATCTAATAAATCGATCCGATTCCAAAATTGTCACGTTAAATATATATACGTATAAAATATACGCTACCAAACGTACCATCCATATCCGCTTCGGGCTGGTATGGGCTACCGGGACTTCTAAATTCATCTTAATGCAAGGTCCCCTCAAGTGCACTTTAATAAATGTGGTGTGACTGCCGCGTGTCCCGAGGAAACCACGTCCCCCTTCTCCTTCACCGTTTTGAGTTCGACAATCGCTTTCAAACATACCATTTTCTCGAGTCTCAAGTCATGGCTGAGTTGAACCGAACAAACGTTTTAGTGTGTGTGTGTGTGTGTGTATATATATGTTAGACAATTACGCGCATGGCATTGACTTTTTTTTGTTAATGATAGTAGTAGAATTAAATAAATCGAATGAGATTTATAACCGCTAAGTCGTCAGTCTTATTTTATGTTAGTTAAATTGATCGGATCACCTCAAATGGTGATATAATATTATATTTAATGCAACAAGTATATAAATTGATCGGATCCTCCCAGTTTTGAGTTAAAGCATTAAGCATCTTTAATCACGCTTTTTAAATTTTACTACTTAGTAAAACTATTTTAACTGTTTATTTTTAATGATCTATTCTAATCATATCCTTTATTTTAGTGAATTATATAATATTTTATTACTTTTAAAATGTTAATTTAAATAATTAATTTTTTATGTAACTAATTAATATTTTATTATATTAAAATATTAATAAAATTAATTTAGCGAATAACTATGCATTCATATACATATATCAAACACTTTATGAAATTTATGGAGTATTTAAAAAAATTATTGAAATAATAAAAGTATACAATTAGCTCCCTATACTATACTAGGTAGAGAGCCACGCAGGGAGAGTGAATATGTTCTTAATTTCAGATAAATTTTTTTACTTATTTTAATCAAATAGTTAAAATATATTCAATTATTTAAATTAAATAATAACATTTTAAGTATTAAATTTCAGTATAAACAGAGTTATATATATATTTACTAACTTATAATTAATAAAATTGTAAACAAAGTATTTTATTGGGGTGATTATTAATAAAATGCAATAACTTTAAAATGACTGAGTTCGAGTTCAAGTTTTTAGTCATGTTATGTTGGGGCTGGAATTAGATACCCTTAAATTTAAATTTAAGTCCAGGATCATTTTAAATATTTAAATTCAAATTTTATCCGGTTTAGGTAAAACGCCTTTGGTCTAGCACATATTATATCTTTGAACCAGAATCAATTTGTTTGTTTAATTTTATTTTATGAGAGGACACGAGATAGTTTATGTTCTGAAATTGTATTAGTTGGTAAGTTAATATTAATTCGGGCTTAATACGTTCACACATGAATGGTCAGCCAAATAAGTGAAGCATGTTTTTTAAACCCTCAAATATTGCGTTCATAATCCTGAAATAAAGATTACAAATTTTTATTATCTTCAAATATTACAGATAAGATTCTAACGTGGATTTCGCTTTGCGCCCACTGCCCCTATATCTCGGGTGCGTTTAGACAAATTGAGCTTTAATTTGATACAAAAGAATGTGCTAAATGCAAAATTATGAAATGGAATGAATTTATACGGCCAAATTTAACACTAACACGATTTATGGTCGTGGAATAATGTTGGATTAGTCATACATCCCTATTTGTGTCCGATTGGGTAATTTGGGAAAAAAATTTAAAAAAAAATAAATAAAAGTGGCATTTTAAAAGGCAGTGTGCAAGGATTTACCATGTTTCAAAGTGTAAGTATTTTAGATCATTTTCATTTGATTTTAGTTTAGAAATGCATTGTTTTTATATAATTCATTTGTTTTATACATACTCTTTATATTCTCATTTCTCAACTTTATCTATATTTTTAAAATAATATTTTTAAATTTAATCTTATTACAATCACCCATGTATTAATAAATATAAAAACCTGTGTAAAAAATAAATTTAAGAAATAGTTATAACATTTCTAACAACATTTCTATTGTTTACAAATATAGAGTCACACGCTAAAAATAAACTCTAACATATTTTTCATACCACTCTTTACATCTACAAATCACTATAGTGACTCTTCGTTACTCTTCACAAACAAAGAGTCACTATTCAATCTCTATATAATATAATATTATTTTTTAATGTTTATCTCTCTTTCTCTCCCTTTGATTGCTCGAGATCACCATGATGTCACCATCTTTCTCTCCTTATCGTCGCCATCAGTCCCCTCGCTGCCGCCGACCTCAACCCCCTCCCCGACATAGCGTCAGCCCCCTCCCTGCTGCCCAAAGTGTTGCTGGCGTGGGTTCTGTTGTAATCCAGGTTTTCGCGCTTGATCTAAAAGAGGAACAACTTAAGTAGGAGGTGTAAGGGGATTGAAGAGAAGGGACAGGATGGCGATAGGGCAGGCACGACGGGAGGAGGGAGGGAAGATCTGTGCATGAGGCACGCTCGAGGGGGGGAGGGGGGTGCTGGGTGCAATGGGAGAGAAGTGAGCGGTGGTGGTGATGAGAGGGAAGAAAAAGTGAGGTGTTGCTTGTATAAAATTTTAAAAAATAAGGATATAAAATAAAAATTATTATTTTAATAATAATAAAAAAGTTTTTAGAGTATTATTGGAATGCAAGTTAAAAAGCGATCATATAGATGTAAACAGAATTTACATGTGAAGATATGTTGAAAAGTGTTGTTGGAGTTGCTCTTATGTCCTATCCAGGTAGGCCCTGTCCTCACAAGGGACACGCATTTGGAGCCTCGGTAGTGCTGGTGGACGCCAGCTCCATCCCTGAACCTGTCCCCAATAAGGCGTTGAGCCTTTCATCCCCACAACTAGACTTTTCACTGAGAGAATTCCCCAGAGTATGGGTGCTCATTACACATGTCGGTACCCAGCTACGTCGGTGTTTGCACCTAGGCACACAGCCTTGGCTGTAAGTGCCAGGTAAAGAAAGCTTGTTTTTGACACATCTGATTTGTCCATTGTCCTATCTATGCTTCAGTTTAGGAAACTAAGGAAACTTAGCAGACTCTCAAGTTTAAAGATCTGCAATACATATTTTATCGGAAAAGCATTATTTAAGAAATGAAAGTGCTTCTTTTTATAAAATTTTAAAACTTATTTTAAAATTATAGGAAAAAAAAGAGAATCTCATTACAATATTGCTATGCAGACAGCAGACCATTCGTCTGAGGTTAGTAAAAACAATGTGAAAGTCTTGGTCTCGGACATCGCACGAGTCCTTATTTTTGTATATGTGCAGGAAATGTTAAAATAGAAGTCAACAATAAAAACGTGTGAAGATGTGAAAAATAATAAGATGTCGTCGGGGAAAAAAAGTGCATATTTACTCCATAATCTAAAATTACAGGTGTCCGCGTTTTATTGGTAATTGCACCAACGTGAACGGACATCGTTGGCCTATCCGAAAAGTCAAAACGAAGAGCGCGTACACACGCGCCGCAAGGGGTGGTGGCAGTGGTGTGAAATGTGAACGGCAACGCCGGGGGGTGGTGGGGTCCATAGCCCCCACTAGGCGATGACAGGCAACGTGGCGAGTGATGAGTGGCCCATCACGTGGGGACGGCAGAAAACCGCGTTTTGTAATCAACGAAGATAGCCGACCCACAGAACGAGAACGAGACTGGTAGGTGGGCGGAAAGGAAAAGAAAATTAATTTATAGTTTTTTTAAAATTATATATATTAGAGTTGGTTATATCTTATTAATATAATAAATTAGTTAGATTTTATTTATAATTTGATCAGAATTAATAATATATTATCAAGTGTCAACAAAAAAATCTAAAAAATCAAGTGCATTTCTAATAATAATTTATAATTTATTTCTATATGTGAATAATTTATGAAGAGTGATTTTTTATTCTAACTTTAATAATACTTTTCATTTCAATTTTATTTTTATTTAAATAATAATTTTTATTGTATTTTTAGTATAATAAACTTTGATTTGGATAGATGAGAAATGATAAAAAATAATAAAATAATAAAATAATATGTATAGAATAAATATTTAGTTTTAAAAAATAAAGAGTTACTATAGACTTTTGTACATATATACGGTCAAATAAAGAGTTTGTTGAAGTTTATTTTTGATATTTAACTCTTTATTGTAAACAATAAAAAAACTTTTAGAGTTATTCTAAGCGTGTAATATTAATTAGAAAATGAAATAGCAAAGCAAATCTTATATGTAGATATTAATTTAGTTTATGGTGTTTTATTATTATTATTATTATGGGTTGTTGTAAAAGTGATCTAATGAGTGACGTGGAAACCCATGCAAAATTGGCACTGGAAGTTAAAGCCACCAACAATGAAAAAGTCTAGAAACCGCCCCTCGAGCCCCAACCTTTTGTGGCCCGGGGCCTCCTGCGTCTGGATGGTTGACCATCATTCCCGGATCCGTGGTCCCGCCTTCGATCATTGGGTAAATCATGTGACAGTAACTGAAGTTTAGCGGTAATATTACACTTTTGAGGTTGTATTTGAATTTGCTGTTGAGATTATTACTATAATGATTTTAGTTATTTTAATATTTTATTGATATTTATTTTAAAAATTAATTATTAAATAAAATATTTATATTTATGCAAAACTTAATTGTTAGATAATTTTACATACTTCATCAATATTTAATTTAATAATTAATTTTTGAAAACAAATTCAATAAAATAGGTGAAATTACTACAGTAATGATATTAGCTGAATCATTAACGAAATCCTCGATATCACTATAAATTTTGTCCAGATTATTCGATTTTAATTTTTTTACAATCTCGTCCAAAACAAAACAACACCTTACCAATACGCAGGAATGGGGTTTGTAATAGTATAATACAGTTGTTTATATATATATAGATACTACTTGAATTATTTGAAAAAAAAATGATAAATTTCATTTAAGGGACTAAAGTTTTTTCCGATTTTAGTTCCGAACAATCAACCATTTTAAGATTGATAGACGAAAAATGTTTTAAAACAATTATACACACGTTTGATGTGAGGCAGCCGACATAGGCTACAACATTCACTTAAAATTTGTGGGCGCCCATGATCATGCATTACCGAGTACCAAACAACGTGAAATGCTCAAATGCTCTTTCAACAAAAAGACAAAAAGAATATCACATTATTGCAAAGATGAAACGTGTTCTCTCAAATAGAATAAATTATTCTTTTGGCACTCTTTCACACACACGCACACGCATACATATATATATATATATATATGTATATATATAGTTATATATATATAGAGAGAGAGAGAGAGGGAGAGAGAGATTATGGAAACTATTACATACAATCAAACGTAAATATGTCGTTGATGTAACATACAACAAATGTACGGGGAAAATTTTAAAAAATTGTAATATTGTGTGTAACTAACCAAAATTACTTAACTTTTATATTATTGATATGTTTCGGGGCCGGGATAGTACACTCATAAATCATAATGTCTTTACAATAGACGGATGACTATAATATCACATAATTTACACAATGGTAAGATGAAGCATGATCTCACATAACCAACATATATATAATGCAGGTGGCCGAAGAATAATGGAATTACGAGAGATGCCCGCTACCATTTGTACACACATCATGTAATTGGAAAAGGGAGGGTCTGGTAGTGATGGACGTACTGGTGGAAAAACATGTACAAGAAAAGAAAGAGAGAGGAGAAAAGATGTGGGCTCTCGTGCCAATAGGAAAAGAACATGCGTCTCCTTAATCACATACACAGCATGCTATATGAGAAATTCGTGTATTGTCTGGAAAAAACTAAGGAGAGAGGACACGAAATATTGCAACCTGGGGCCATGTTTTAATGCATACGGAGGCAATCAATTTGACTACATGCATCCCCACGAATTTGAAACCAAGAATGAGCAAAGAAATTAGAAAAAGAAAAAGAAAAATAAAAATTAGTGCACGTGGGATAACCGATTTAATTTTCACGATGATCTTCACTTCACATTGCAAAAAATTCAAAATTTTAAATCTTGCGATATGGTCGACTAAATTCGATTTTGACTTTTTAGGCACGACAGACAGTTGTGATGAAGACCCACCGACGCAATAAACAGTACCTGATGATGTGACAATGCAGTGAGAGCTAGCATTATTTCTGAAATTATGGATTTAGAAATCCCAATTATATATACGCATGCAATTTATATATTTAATTTCGCACTTTGAAGGATAAAATTTGAAAAACTTCGGGATCGTGATTATCGTGTAATTAGAAGGCTGCCGCGCAACAAATAAAGAACGTTATGTGTTGTATTTGCTCTACTTTATTCGTGAAGTATATGTTTTAATATTTTATTTGGTTTGAATTTATTGTTTTGTTTGTATTATTATTATTATATTTCTAATGCATTAATTAACTCATCATTAATTAATTACTTTTAATTAATAACTTATATACAAAAGAGGGAGTTTTAGTGAATCGCGAATAATTCGGTGTAGTTACATGTAAAATACCAACCTGGATCTTCACAACACTTATCACTTTAGATAATATCTAAACTTGTTGCATTATTTCTTTAATCTCTTCACACGATATTGTTATTAATTATGATAAAATTAAATAATTATTCATTTATCATTAATTTATCTAATTTAAGTATGGATAATTCATTTATTTGACTCTTTTCTTGTTGATTTGTACTTTGATGATCTAGTCATGTAGCCTAAGTCCATAGAATGTTGGAAATATAATTTTTGAAGAATTAGATGAACTTGGAGCCAAGGAATAAGACTTGGTATGAGTTATTTTATATCCAACATTTTTATTGAATGTTGTAATTGAATCTGTAACTTTTACGAAATTTTTTTGCTCTTTTACAATTAAATAATGTGGTGTATCAAATTATACATATTGTTTTAGTTATGAAAATGAGAAGCTTTTTAGACATTTGTGGATGTTTAATCCTTTGATGAACTTTAGTTTTGTAATGTCATCCATTGGTTGATCAATGCGGGAATGAAGCATGACAACTTATGGTAGTCATGGATGTCACATATAACACGAGACCTTTTGGGTTGGGTTGATATAATTTCCCAATATAATGAGTGTCCATGTCCCGATACCAAGAATCAATCTATCTTCAATAACTTCGTTATATCAATAACTAAATTAATATTTAGTTAAAAATTTGCTTCAATAAATTTATTATTACATTAGTTAAAATGAGCTACATTTACATTTTTATCTAAATATACTTAATTTTATAATTATGCTACGTCAGGCACACACATCATAATATTCATTTAAAATCTTCAATCTACCCCCTAAATTTATATTCCTTGCTTGATGTGCAAAGTAAGTAGAAGTTAAATTTAAAAAATAAATTTAAGTTAAAATATAATGCTGAAGATATTATTAGCTAAAGTTATATTGTATTATAAATATATAATTAAATTTAACTAATATTATTAGAGATGCTCTTATATGTGAATCTCATAATAAATTTTTGTAAGTATTTTAGCATTATAAAACTTTGTCACACAAGAAAGCGGAAGATGCAATCTAATATATAGTCAAACAAATTCAAAATCTTTTGTTTCATTCATTAATAAATATATTTTCAAATTAGGATATAAAATAGTGTATTACATAGCACATATCCAGTAGCCATTGCATGAGTTGTTGCTTCTGTCCTCTTTATCAATCACACCGTGACTAGCGTAGCTAGGGTTTGATCTTTCGTTGTCATTGTTGATCATCGTGGCAAGTTCTTGAGGCTATTATACCATTTGATGCAAAATGAAAGAATGAAAATAGTTTTATGAACATAAAATTCCAGAGATATTTAACCGTATTCCACTTGCAAAAAACAGTTTGATAAATCAGAAATTAATAATGATAAATTGTATCTCAAATTGTTACAAGAAGAGCTTAATTTATATAGCCTTGAAATCCTACCACATCAAAAGAAGCATAATTGTTCTCAAACTAAAAATAGGAGGGAATACAATTAAATAATATTCTAAAGAATTTAAATAAAAATAGAAGGAAACACGCATAAATAGAAGAGAGAATACCAGCTCTTTTTTAACGTGCCCCATTTGATTTTTTTTTCCTTATCTCTTATTCGATTTATAGGACCAACCGTCCTACATTAATTATGAGGGCATCAACTCAGAAATTTAAAAAAACGGTAGGATATTGTGTTGCAATTTATCTTGAATTAAATATTAACTAAAATAACTACATCGACATTTAAACAATTTTTTGCTAGGAACTTTTTTGAAAGTTTTAGTTTGATAAGTTCATTCTTTTTATATATAGTAAGATATATAGAAAACTTTTAAGGGCAGATCTTAAATCTCAATCATTTATTTTCATGTGAATGGTGAAGACTAAATATTTGTAAATAAAATTAAATATAGTCTCATCCATTTATAAAAGAAATTAAAATTTTTAAATAGGATGTGAAAAAGGTCATGACAGCAAAAATAACCCTTTTATATATAATTGAAATTGGACGAGAGTAGTGACCACAAGGGTAATCTCACTCTGTGGGTGTATATATATAAAATTGAACTTGGGAGACAAGCTTACTGGCGACAGAGCCCAGAAAATAAAGGCGCGGCACCACCCATCACCCATGTGTCGTCACTTTCCCTGCTCCGTCAGCCTGACGACACGAAAACGTAATGGGAACAAATGGGAATACCCAAAAAGTACTTAAAACGAAAGGGGGTGGGGAGGGAAGAAAGACAGCGAGATGGGTTTCCGCGTCGACAGGCGAGTTTTGAGAAGAGCTAAAAAGATAATAAATAAAATAAAATAAAAATAAAAATAAAAATAAAAATAAAAATAAAAATAAAAAAAGGACGAAAACAAAGAGAATGAGAAAGCTAGCTCTGCCTGCTTCCGTGGTTTTGGTTTTCTGAAATCTGAGAAAAGAAAAAAAGAAAAAAGAAAAAAGTAACATAATTACACCCTTCCCTTTGGAATAAAATCTCTAGTTCTCTCTCCACGATTTCACACCTTCTGTTCACACACCCCTCCTTATATACATCATCTCTCTTCCTTCTCTCTCTCTCTCTCTCTCTAACCCCCTTTTCTCCGTCCCTCTCTGATCTGGTTCGTTCTTTTATGGATCGCCTTCTTCCCAAAATCAAACCACTCTAAAACCACATACAGACCAAATCCGTTCCTGGGTTTTCTGTTTTTTTGTTTGTTTGTTTTGTTTTGAATATTATTATTATTATTATTATTAAATTTTGGGGTTATTAATTTGCTGGGGATATGGAAGGCCATCATCATCATCATCCGCAGCAGCAGCAGCTGCAACCGCATCATCATCACCCGCAGCAGCAGCAGCAGCAGCTGCAACAACAGCAGCAACAACATCACATGATGGGAAGCGGTCACGTGAGCATCGATACGACGACGTCTGGAGACAACCGGTTTCCGCAGTGGAGCATTCAGGAGACCAGAGAGTTCTTGGTCATCCGAGCTGACCTGGATCGGAGTTTCATGGAGACAAAGCGTAACAAGCTTCTCTGGGAAGTCATCGCCAACAAAATGAAGGAAAAGGGCTTCAATCGCAGCGCCGACCAGTGCAAATGCAAGTGGAAAAATCTAGTCACCCGATATAAGGTTCCCATCCTACCTGGCTCTAGCTGTTCCTTCCTCATATATATCATATATATATCATATATATATATATATATCACATATATATATATATATAGACACACGCACACACACAAAAATCAAATTGAATAAATAAATAAAAAACCTTCCTGGATCATTTGCCACCTTTGTTTGCTTCTCGTATTTTTTTTTTTCGATACTTACTTTTTCTTAAAAATAAAAAATAAAAAACCATCAATTTCAACCATAGGGGAAAATATCAAAACACGGTGAAATAATGTTAATTATTCCTGAAAATAAAAATATATAAATTTAATTTATATGTGAGGTGTAATTAAATAGGGATGTGAAGCGATGGAACCGGAGGCACTTAGACAGCAATTCCCATTCTACAACGAGCTCCAGGCCATATTCACAGCACGGATGCAGAGAATGCTGTGGAGCGAGGCCGAGAGCGGCGGCGGAGGCGGGTCTAGCAGAAAGAAGCAGCTCTCGTCTGAGGACGAGGACGACGAAGACAATAATGGGGGCGGCGGGGACGAGAGCGACGGCGGTGGGAGAGCGTCCAAGAGGAGTAAGAAGAAGAGCAAGAAAAGCAGTTACGGTGTTGGGGTTGGAAGTAGCAACATCAGCAGTAATATTGGCGGGGCAATGGTGAGCGAGGTGAAGGAGATGGTGGATGAGTTCTTGAGGCAGCAGGGCCGGATGGAGGCACAGTGGCAGGAGGCGTGCGAGGCGAGGGAGAGGGAGAGGGCGGCGAGGGAGGCGGAGTGGCGGAGCACCATGCAGGCCCTGGAGAACGAGCGGTTGATCATGGAGCGTCGGTGGCGGGAGAGGGAGGAGCAGTGGAGGTTGCGGGAGGAGCAGCGGGCCGACAAGAGGGACGCCCTCGTGACAGCTCTCCTTAACAAGCTGAGAAGGGACGACAACATGTGATGTGATGATGAGCAATAGCCATGATTGTTTTTTTTTTCCTTTTTTTTTTTGAACAGCCACCAGTTATAGCTAGCTCATGAACCAGCTACATACATATATAGAATATGGATAATCTCTCCCTATATATACACATATTATAGAGCTCTTTAGTTTTGCTTCATTTGCCTATTAATGGAGAGAAAGAGAAGAAGAATGAAGAAGAAGAAGAGGAAGAGGAAGATGAAAAAGAGCTTGATTATCCAAGGTCGCGACTAGCTGGCGAAGCTAGCTAGCTGGGGAGGTTTGTCTTAGAACACTATCTCTTTTTTTTTTTTCCTTTTTTCGCTGTTGTGGTTGTTTTGAGGATACTAAGTTTTTATTTTTGTTCTTTATATCGGGAACGTTCAAGACATCAAGTTCAATAATCCCTATCCACCTAGATTTCTGACTTTTGTTTGCCACCTATATATTGTTACTAATTATATCAACAGCTGTTTCATTAATCATTAATTCATTCCTGCTATCATTTAGACAAGACTTCAGGTGATCCACTATCATACATATACTAATGACAAAATATTTTGTAAATTATGATGCATGCTTATATGGGGATCTTTTTTGTGTATATTAATGATTTACTTGAATGAATTAACGTTGTTGATGGTGGGGAAATGCCACTATATATCAACTTCACGATCGGAATTCCAGGTAATACGTAGGAATAATAAGAGACACGTACAATATGTAAATTGGAGATTTGGCAATTAATTATTTCAATATATCAACAACCCAAAAAAAGGAAGAAAAAAAAACAAGGGCATGGGAAAAGAGGGGTCTTATTAACCAGCCTCTAATTAATTAACATATCCTTGGCCAGGTTGACTTCGTGGGCTAGATTTCATGAGAGATAGCTCGACCTCTCGGCCGCCAGCAAACAGAAGAGTCATCGGGGACACTCTTTAATTCCAACCAACCCTGCGGAGATTTATTGGTTTTGTGGCTGGCTAGCTAACTCCAATGACACCCAGGTAGCTAGGTTTATAATTATGATATTCAGCCGTTAATTAATTACCTAAACAATATGGGAATTAATTCACTTTAGAACGTGACGATCTTTTGTATGTTAGCAACTCATTTTATGCAATGAATATGAGCCATTTAATAGCTAGGTAGGAATTAATTAGAAGTGTGTGTGTCTATATATATATATATATATATATATATATATATATATATCTATATCTATATATATATATATAGAGAGAGAGAGAGAGAGAGAGAGAGATTGCCGACGCAGCTAGATTGTCCCCAGGCTGGTGGAAGTCAACACATATATAGGTTTATGCTGATTAATTTTAAATTGTCAGCCGGTAAATTCAAAGTAGTCATGGAGATATCTAAGCATTAAGTTTTCAATATATATGATGTCACGCATGCACCACGAGATACTAGATTAATTTAATTTAAGCGTTTGGGGTGCAATTAGTGTGCCTTGGAGATCATTCGTAATGTAAGTTAATGTCGCATTGTTGCTTGCTGTAGATTACAATACTCCCATTTTTATTTTATTTTTTTGGTTCTATTTGCAAATTAATGGGATTGAGGAAGTTTGTGCTGAGTTCCATAATAACATGGAAGAAACATCTTATAATAACTGCATCGGGCTGTCTTTTTGCCTCTCACTTAACCCCAATTCCTTGAAGCTGGTAACTTGTAAATGAAGTACCAGAATGTTGGGGTGGACTGGCATGATCAGAAGAATTATTAGGGTCTGTGATCACATGCATCATGCTTATTAGGTGGGAAACATATTAAAACTTTATTATATATATAATTAACATTAACGCCGTTATCTAAGAACATCCCATGTGATGTGAACATTAATTAGTGATGACATAAAAGTGATCAATTCAGGGCAATTAAACATCAAAGGGAGACAAGAGAGATGGGCTGGCCATTTATTAATTAAGCAATCGTAACTTTTATTTTTATTTTCGATTCGTCTAGTATTGAGACGGATATTGATTGATTTTTGAACGTGAAAATTTTAAGGGTGGTTACAAAGATAAAGGCTCTATTGGGGACGTAAAGATTTCTTGCAGGCACGAAAAATCGAAAACGAAGTTTAGGAACAAGTTTTCTTATCTATTTAGAGTTTATTTCTTTTATTTAATTAGTATTAGAATTGTTTTTGTATTTTATCTTCATTTTTAAAATGTATTTTGCCTTGATATTCATGTATTTATATTATTGGCATTTTAACATTTATAAAATATTAATAAGAAAATTATTATTATATTTCAGTTTTTTTCAGTTCATTACTTGATTATTCGACTATCTTTATTAAAATTGTTATAGAATCCTAATTAATGTCTTCAACAACAATTTGATGTCATTAATAAGAAATTCTTATCAAGATTTTTGATTGAGTATTCATTGGGGAATAAAAATTTAATCTTTTTGGTTATACTTCATCAACCTAACAAATGATGTGACAAAGATAAACAATCAATGAATTGAAGTGAAGCACTCAATTATACAACATAGGACCAATGGAAAACTTGATCGATTGCTAGCAGTAAACAATTAAGAAAAAAGATTTTATAAAAGTCATATGAACTCCAATACTACTATTTATTTTATTTTTATTTTTATTAAAATAAATTTTTAAATTCTATTTTAACTTTTTTTTTCTCTTTTTATTATTGCATCTTTGAGAGAATATATTATTTACAAATAAACAATCAAATGCCAAAATATTGCTCCAACCTATGCTTCATCCTTCTCTCTACATTTACAAAATTCTATAGTTACTTTTCAGAGTGACTATTTACTCTTTACATTAAATAATAATATTATTTTTCTCTCCAAATATTTATTTTCTCTTCACATGGTTTAATAGAAGGAATAAAAAAGTTAAAATTAAATAAAAAATATATTATTTTTAATTAAAACAAAATAAAATAAAGAGTCGTATTGAAGTTGAATTCATAAAATAACTTGTTACATGTAAACAAATCTCAAGTAAAAATAAATAGTAATACTAGAGATGCTCTAAATCCATGTTATAAAAGAATAAATGTGATGACAGAGAAATAGTAATATTATATAATTTAAAAAATAAATAATTACTTTTTAAATGTGAATAAGAAAATAAAGAGTATGTTGGAATTATATTTTAAAATATGACTATATTAATATATAATAAAGGACTTATTGAAGATGGTATAACCATATATTAGAGATAAAGATTCTTATATTTCATATTTTGTAAGCAATATAGTAAAGAAGAAAAAAAACCCCAGTTCAGTTATCATTGAAATGGCCATGTGATATGGCCCATGTCTCGTAACGTGTGTATCAACCCGTTTGTTTAAAGAAAAACAAGTCAAAAACAAAACAATTGCGAAAATAATATGAGTGTTGACCTGCGATAAAAAATTTGTTACAATACTTTTGAAAAAAGATAATGTTGATATATATTTTTATTTTATAAAACTAAAATTTGAGAACTTCGTTGTTAAGGTTCTGTTTGATATAAATTTTGTTTTTGTATTTTATTTTTTAAATTTTGTTGATTTTTGTATTGAATTATAATTTAAAAATAATTTATGTTTGATAATGTATTTTTTTTAAAATTAAGTTTAAATTTTAAAATAATATTTGACGATCCAAATAATAAAAGTGAGAGAAAAAAATATTTGAATATTGTGATGGAATTGAATTTAGATTCAAAACAAAAAATAATTAGAATTATTTTTAAAAAATACATATGAAAATTGTTATTTAAAAAAATAAAGTTTAAAAATATATTATTATTATTAAATTAAGATAGGTGCCTACTATTTTTTAAAGCTATACTGAATTCGCGCGCGGGTAGCAATCGGCCTCTAAACCATTATTTTGACTATAGAATTATGATCAATTGATAATTACTTAAGTATTCTCAAACTTGTCTATAATTCCCACAATTATTTATATAATATTATTTCATAGTATATTTACATAAATTATTTAAAATGGTGTGAATATTACTTTTTTTTTAAATTGCATATTCAAATTATCAAATTATTTATTAGTTTCCAATTATATATAATTTATTTTTAGTATCATTGTTGCTATTATTATCAGTTTAGTTTACAGTTTAATAAAATTAATTTTTAATTATATTTTAATATTATTTTACAGTTAAGAATTAATGTATTTTCTAACTTAAGAATCAAACTTAGAACTTAATTTTGTAAAATAAAACATTATTTAACCCTAAAAATCCAAATACACGCGTCACGCAATTTAATTTAATTCTAAATTATATTTTAGTTTGGAAATCAAATAGGCCCTATAATTTCTTAATTGCATATCAATTCGTTTTTTTCGTCGTGTAATGCAAATCCTGGATAACTTTCATCCATATTATTGTCACACCCATTCAATGATTGCGTTTATTCACAAATTTTTGATTAATCGTTTACTCATTATTAGCATCCCCTGTCCTCCTCCATAGCCTCGTAGCAACAACGTACCTTACTTGCAATTTATGCATAGATGAAATAAATTCCAATGAAGTTTTTGAACAACCCTCTAATGCTTAATGAAAGTCATGGGCCCTTCCATTACGATCACAATTAATGAAGAGATAAAATACTCTGAGTAAATAAATATATATTATTTTATACAGGTGGCTATATTGGTTTATGAATGGAAATTTATCAATAAAAAAAACAAAAAAAAGGAATTTATTATTATTTTAAAGTCTACAATTTATCTTCATCCCCTACCTCGATTTATTTTAGCTGAACACTGTTTTTACAAAATGGTGACTTTGTTTTTTCCCATGAATACTTCGGTGGGGGAAAAAAAAGGCAAGTATTTATTATTTTATTTTTGGAAATGGAGGAGAAGCAATAATTGAAACAAAAAGTTTATATATTAAGTCTGGGTTGCTTCTAAAAGGAAGCAAACGCGTTCAATCCAATCAAAGTGGCTAGGCCCTAGCTGGCCGTCGTGCAACAGGCAGTTCACATCGTGGAAAACAAAAAGAAAAAGAAAAAAAATCTTTTGCGTAGGCCTGCTTATAACTGCTAAAATCTGCTTTTCTTTAAAAAAAAAAAACAGATCAACTCATGTCGGTGTATGCACGCGTAGCAGGCCCCATAAACAATATGTTTCCATTTGTATTCGACTGTCCATAACTAATTTGCCAAAACTTTAATTAGTGAATGTTTTTCTCATGTTGCGTGTTTCCTTGTTCAGCTGCCACCTGGACATGAGCTCATGCATGGTTATTGGGTGGTCACGTTTAGTGGATATACAGCTGCCACCCTGCTGTATTAATTTGTATTCCTCTTTTTAGTTGTTTCGTTGGAAATAAATAATTGAGTTGCATCTTTGACATCATAAAGCAACTTTCTGTTTTATAATACCAAATTAGTGATAGTCTCAAATAAACAGGTCATTGGTTATTCAATACTTTATTTTGAACATCTATCTATATGGCTTTTATTTTAAAATAAATTATTTTTTTATGTTTATGTTTCAAAATTGTTATTTACACTTAAATCGATTTTTGGGTGTCAGTACTAGATTAATTTCAGTTGAATTTGTTAAGCTTTAAAATCATACTTAATTACGCATTTTGAAAAAGTTAATAACGCAAAAAGAATTTTTGAGAAAACACATGTCTTTCGAAGTGCGCCTAATGTTATTCCGAGAAAACATCTAGTGTATTCGGAGAGCTATGCAAAAAGTTTAGTTTAATATTAACTTAATTTCGAAGCACAATCGTATTTTAAAAATAAGTTGGGTCTAAAAAAAATTAAATTTGAATTTAAAAATAAAAAATAACTAAAATATATTTGTTGAAATAATTATTTTATTCAAGTCTTGAATGTGTATTACTTTATTTAGAAAAAAAAGCAAGCGTATTAAACACATATTATCAAACTCTTGAGCGAAATAGAAATATTGTTCCCACTTAGCCAGCCCATCACGATTAGCCCAAAATAAAAAGGAGCCCAACATAGAAGAGTGTACGAGCAAAAGTATGCCTTGGATACTCAAATCGGTGAGATATATTTTCACTTCTCATATCTCATCTTCTTAGATACTCAAATCGGTGAGATATATAAAAACAAGTATCGGTCTTCAATTAGTCGTCATGACCCTCAATGCTGTCTCCATATGTTACCTCATTGTGTCAGTTATCAATCATTGTAGAATCCAATATGTCATTTTGGAATTTCTAGCTAGCAGGTGTAAGGGCCTGATTGTGAGTTCTAGGATAAAAGAAAGGAATTTTAGAAAACATAATGAAGGGCCTATTTGTGAGTTTTATGTTTGTGGTCAAATATATATATATATATATATATATATATATATATATATATATTAATCAATTTTGTTTATGTCCTCACCTCGTCTGTTGAAACCATCAAGCTTACGTAAATGGATTGATTTTGATGCATGGAAACAATCAAGGTCTGAAACGGAGAATTGAAGTGGTGGCTTAATTAGTCTACAAAAAGGTGACTGCTACGTCAAAAATTAAAGAACTGAAAATTAAGTGTTGTAATGGCTGCTGGAGCAGGTGGGTGAGTTGGTTAGAGCGTGTGGGTGTTAGCATCAAGTTCCAAGTCACAAAAATGGAATGACAGACACAAAAAACACTAACAAAAACGTGTCTGCCCCTTGCTAGCTAGGCCTACGCTGCGGCCGCGCGACAATGGGAGTCCCCGTACGTACGTGAACTACGAGAAAGCTCATGCACGACCTGACACACCATCTGTTGGGCGATTTGGTCTCCAAAATCCACACACATCTCCTCGTAATCTTCACACCGCCCCTTTTTCCCACCTCCCCAATTCCATTTCTTTATGTCATCCGCGCTCAAAGCGCATACCTGCCTCACCATTTCTGCACAATAATAATACTCTGCCTCGGTGCGAATCCCCATCTCCACAGCACCACCACCGCCTCCTCCTCTGTTTCTTACCACCACACTCGGGGTTTCTGCAGGGTGATCGGTGCTCGAACCGCGAACATAGTCCTCACACTTCCTCTTCTTCCCGTCCATGCCGATTCCCGTAGAATGTTCCCCTGTAAAATTTACAATGACATATATGATTTCGATTCTGGTTGAGTATGCAGACTCGACTAATTTGATGAAACTTCAACTAGAATGAGTACCTGATACGTGATGGTTCTTAACGTGTGCAGTAGAAGCCAATTCTGAGTCCGCGCTCTTCTGCTTCTTCTTCTTCTTCTTCTTCTTCGCAGATTTTGATTTTCTAGGCAATTCCTCCTTAATCAGCGTGTTCGGATTTGGTCTCTCCTCCGGAATCAGAATCGATTTTCTCGAAACGTGTCTGGATCCCCTGCTCTCCTCCTTACTAGTTCTCTTACAATCACAAGCCTTCCTGGTTTTGTTCTCTTCTCCTCGGTTCCCACTGCAATTTTCTCCTGTCTCTGTTCCTTGCGTCAGGTTCAGGTTAAAATCTTTAGCCCCCTGTTTCATCTCCCGTGTTATCCCCTGTTTTCGCCGCAATCTCTCTGTTTCCTCTTTGCTCTGCCGACGCAGAAACGTGGGGACCTCCTCCCTGAACGACAGCGTTCTTTGCCGGTCCCTCCCGGAGGTCTGCATCTGTTCGAGTTGGAGCAAGTACTCCACCGAGTTCATGCTGCGACACAACAGCGAATTCGGGTACGGTACCTTCGAGGGGGTCAACGGGAGATCCGGCATGGTCTCCAGGCCCATGAGCCTGGCCACGATTCCCGGAGCAGCGGCTGCTTCCTCCTCCTCCTGTTCTTCTTCTCCGGAACCGGTGGACTCTGTTGACTCGGTGGCCGTTTTCGATACCACCCTGTCGGCGGCGGCACTAGTGCTGGTGCTGGACTCGTGATCGCAGCGGCGAGGTGGGAGGTTGCGGGCGCAGAGCAGGCGCTGAAGAATGCTGGAGAGACAGCTGGACGGCGTTGCCTCTGGTTTGGCCATTTTTAGTTTTAGTGTCTTTTGGCTGGTCAAGGATTTTGCACATATGAGTTAGAGTTGTGATGCAAATAGAAGTTGTGCGCGCGCGCGGGTAGAGAGAGAGAGAGAGAGAGAGAGAGAGAGAGAGAGAGAGAGACGGGGGCTGTGGAATAGGAAGTTGTTGCGATTTTGGCACTTAGCTGACCATTTCTATGGCTGCAATTCGTTAGTTTGTTTCTTCCATTTTTTTACTTTTTTTTTAAAAATTATTTGGATGAAATTGTAACACTAAAATATTGATAGGCATACTAAAAATAAAATCATCTAAGTAAATTTTTTTATAATAATTTTTTCGAATTGTTGAAAAAGTAACACATGTCTTATTGCTTTTGTTTTGGTTTGATTCATCATCTAATACCACCATTAAAGTCAACATTGTTATCTCAAATTTAATTGTTAGTTTACAAATATTTTCAATTTACTCTTGCTTGTCTTCCACAATATCATTTAATTGCAATTAAGATTAAAGTAAAATCATTCAGGCTCTGTTTAGATCTCCTTAGCGGGACCAACACTTTGATAGAATTGCATAGTCTTTCGGCAATAGTTCACTCAATTGTTTTTACTATAATAACGATGTTATAAACTGATTGAACATATCATTTTTGAAATTAAATTCCTTGCATTCTTAATTATCAGTGGACTTGAGAGCTATGGCAAGTGAGTGCATGGGCTAGGACTCATTATCTTCAGCTTCCTATATATATATATAAAATCCACAAATTTATACAATAATATTTAATGTTTTATACTAAAATAATTATTTTGGAGAAACGTCTTTATAATAAAAAAATTATTAGTGAACTACTTTATTAAAACTCAACTAACTAATATAATTATTGAAAATAATAATTAAAAAGCAGACAAGTTAGTATAGTCGTTACAATGGTAACTAGTTAATTAGCCATTGAGTACAAGTAGTCGTTAAAATTGTTATTGGTGTGTGTGTATATGTATAAACTATACAAGTTATATATATAAGAAGATAATATTTAGATAGAAGTAGTAAAAATATGACATTAACCCCAATGAATATTGTACGTATAACTTGAAATTTGGCAGGTCGGTCATGATTGGTTCAGCCAATGAATATTGTATTATTTTTCATATGTTGATTTATAGTATGCTGACGTTTATTCCCTAATTAATTATGCAAATTGGTTGATACATAACATTACTAATTTAATTTATATATCCATATATTTCGAGGAAATAAATCAGGAACAAATATATTATATAGAATTTATTGTGAATCGAGAGATTTAATATATGCCGAAAACAAAGAAAGTAAAAAAAATTGGAAAGAAAACAATAGACGACAAAAGAAAAATACTATAGGCTGCTATAAAATTATAATTCTAAATTGAGAAATAAATAAATAAATAAATTTCCGCATGCATGCATTCCCGAGAACCTTTCCCTAAAATCCCTATATATAAAGCTCCAACTCCCTGCCTATAATGATCGAAGCAAACCAAAAACACAAGGCGAGCTAGCCATGCAATTGGCTACGTTACTTGCGTTAGAGGGCGACCCATGGTCACACAGCACTCGGCCACCTTCGACCATAATTGGGTCGCTGCCGGCTTCTTTATGTTTATGTTTATGGTTTAGAAGACACAAGGCAAAGGTCACTCCAATCAACACGAGAGGGAGAGGGTTACCAATCGCATAGACCAGAATCCGTGAAGTATAGTCAAGAGAGGGAAGCCAACGGCAGCGGATTGAAATCACTATTCGGCTCCTCCTCCGATCCGGCAGCGTTGCAAAGATATTAAAGGCGCGCGTACGTGTTCCACATCGACTCTTCTTCGGAAATTAATTAAAGACACCAAGTACAACGTTGGTGGATTAATTCAGTACTCTTCGACAACAAATTAATTAAGCAAATCGATCAGGACGAACATATATACTGCCCAAGTGCCCTTGAAGAACAAGAGGCGACTTCGATTTCGATCTCGCTTTTGACACACCGAGACTCCGGGACTCCATGTACAAGAAGCGCGCGCGGTTCCTGAATCTGCAAGTGTTGCGTTGCAGCGGTTGAGGTTCCATCGAGGATTGTGATATATATATATATATATATATATATATATATATATATATATATGAGCGGGATTAGAAGGTACAAGGGTGGAGAAGCGGTGGCGGGAATGGAAGACAGGAAGAGACGAACACCTCATCATCAGCAAACAGTGCTTTTGTTTTGTGGGGAAAAAATATGTATGGTGCTGATCGATCACCAAATAATAAACGTACCCATTTATTTATTTTTTCTATTATTTGTACGAATCGTTGTTTCTTGCTATTAACTTCTTCTTCTTTTTTTCTTTTCATTTTTCTAATAGATTTTTTTTGTTTTTTTAGTATAGTCCCTACAAAGCATCTTTTTTTTTTATATTTGTAACTAAATAATTATATATTTTAAATTTTCGTTTTTTTATATCTTAGTATAATTTATTTTACCTATATAAATCAACCTCAATTCTTGTCTTATAATTAAATTAATTTTAAATGAATTGCTTTGATTATGTAGTATATTCACACCAGTTTTCTTAAAATATTATTTATTTTAAAATTTAAGTAAAAATTATCCTCTATCATACCTTTTAAATCTTCATGATAGAAAATTTTCACTATAAATTCTTAGAGATTTACTGTATATCTACTAAATCTGCACATTTATATTTTTTTTCCATTTATTTATATATTTAAATAGTTCTTTTAAGTAAAAAGAAGTAGTTTGTAAATATAAAAAAACAATAATAATAAATACATATTTAATAAATATTATTTCATTATATAAAGGTAGAGATGAATAATGAGATGTATGAATTTTGTTTTGAAGATACTACATTATCCAAAATAAAATTTTAGTATAAATTAAAATACTGTAAATATTCTTATAAAAGAAACAAAAAAAAAATATGTACAATCGACTGTCAAAATTACCATGAAACGCAAATATTTTATTTTATTCCATATAATTGTAAATCTAAATCTGGTCTTACTACATGTAAGATTTTCGCATAAATGTATCAATATTTTATTGATTCTGATTAAATCGTGAGATCAAATCATAGAGCCATGAAAGAGTGACACGTGTGCATTGGAGCCTTGGGGCTTGTATTTAGATTTTTTATTTTAAAATTAATTTTTATTAAAAAAAATGTTTTAATTAACTAATCTATGTTGGCACTCGACCCTTCCATTCACACGGCAAGTCTCAAACAACTCGTCCGCGTGTCTCTCGCTCTCACGATGGATCGGTTGCAGTTGCTCCTCGTCGGCCTACCGGTCTTCCTGTTATGCTCCGACGTCGTAAACATCTTCACCGTCCCGCGGCCGCCGCCTCGGCCGCACACCCGTGACCTCCATCATCGCCCTCAACCTCAACACCAGCACTATGCCCAACCCCAGTTTCCTGTCACACAAACCCTAAATTTCCCAACTCAGGTCCGCTCTCGCGCTCTCTCTCATCGTTAAAAATCTACGTCCTAGTTCGTATGTTATTCTGATGTTCCTTCCTTCTGCAGCGATCCACCGCCTTCGAAGGAACCGGTGCTGGCAACACCGTCAACATCAATTTCTGTTCTTCCTGTTCCTACAAGTATTTTTTTCATACTACTACTACTATTATTATTTAGTTCTTAGGTATTGTTTGTGGTTGATCTAGTTAATATATATTGTACTGATTTGAGTGTTTGATTTTAGTTTTAATGTTTCCTTTGAATTACGTGAAATGTTTATGGAATAAGGAGCTGTCAAATTGGAACAATGATAGCAGTTGTATTTGTATTGTATTCCAATTCAATAGTAGATTTTGTCAGTATTTTAATATGTATTTCCTATTTGATTTGCTTGTAACTGAATTGCTGTGTGATTTATTGTCTACTATTTCGTTTATTATGCGCTGATCTTGATGTGGCTGATCTTTGTTTGGTAGCCCATCACACGGTAATATTTGATGGTTGTTCTGAATTCCGCAAAATGTTTATGGAATAAGGAGTGTGATCAAATTGGAAGTTTTAAAAATTAGTTTCTTCCTTTGATTCCAGTACTTTCCTTCTCTTAATTTGTATTCCTTAAATGATTTGTAATTGAACTGGTGTGTTCTTTGTTGTCTGATGGTGATAATATGTTTATCTCTTAACACCGTTTATGTACTGATTTGGCTGTGACTGGTTTTACTCAAGAGACTGTCATGTAATGCATAATGTTTCTTCTGGATTGCATATGATTTTTATCAAATGAGGAACAGTCAGATGGGAAGTATGATTGCAATCAAATCCAGAGAGAACATTAAATGCACATGTTCTACTTGCTGGTGATAAATAACACAGGCATCTGGTATTTACTGATATGGTTAGCTCGAAGTCTGAAATATCTTCTTTATGTCTCAGTAACCATAATTGAAATTACGCATTAACATAACTAAACTTTGAGAAGAGGGCACAAATTGTTAATCTATCCACGAGTACAAATGTACAATCGACTTGAAAGCATATAGTTAAAGTTTTTGTCATCTAAGATTTGAAAATTTTTAAATTCCTGTCGAAGTTGTTTTTTAGTCTTACTTATCAAAAAAAAAAAAAGTCTGAAATTTACCTCGTTGATAGGTCTTAGATAATGTATTGAGAGTTTGTAGAATAATTTATCCATTTCTGACATGTTTTTGGGTAGATGCTCAAAATGTTTCCTACACCATGTTTTGTATATGATTAGCTGCTAATACTGTGATATAAAGTTAACATCAAGCATACTGATGTTTATAATTCTTTTACCTCTTTCCATGCATATTATCGTTCTTTGTTGTTAATCTTGATTTTATGCTCTTAGACAAATCAGGATGTCTCCATGGGGCTCATCTAGCAGTGATCTATGAGCATATATTGTTATGTTATTTTCCCTATTCCGAGGGGGGGGGGGGAGAGAGAGAGAGAGAGAGAGAGAGAATATGTCTACACGTGTTGTCTCATCTCTATTGATATTTTGTTCTGAATGGCAGAGGAAATGCAGTGACAATGAAAAATATGCTGGAGACCTCATTTCCTGGGATTGAAGTTATTCTTGCAAATCACCCCCCACCTCTTCCAAAACGCCTGTTAAGTAAAGTCGTTCCCGTTGTTCAACTAGGAATTTTCGGAATCATAATTGCAGGCGAACAAATATTCCCTCGGCTGGGGATTACACCACCTCCTTGGTACTACTCTTTGCGTGCAAATAGATTTGGAACCCTTTCAACAACTTGGCTTCTTGGAAATTTTCTGCAATCCTTCCTGCAGAGTTCCGGTGCCTTTGAAGTATACTGCAATGGTGAACCGGTGAGTTTTTCATTATATTTTTATTATGGATTCTATTGCTTCCCTTGCTTCCCATGGCCATGTTAAGAAAGAAAAAAAAAAGATGTTGAATAGGCATTTATAAAATTGTTAATCCGCGCTGTTCTCTCTTTTTTGCATGCCTTCATCCATATAAAATAATTTTGTTATTTAAGAAAAATGAATGCCATGGTTTGTTAATGAAGATGGTAAATAAAATAAACCACAATAACTATTACTACGGTCTTTGTGGCATAAAATTTATAATACAAAGTTGGTCTATTTTCTCAAAATCCGCCGATAGGCAAGATGAAATGCCAAACTCAATGTAGAAAAAATATAGTATTTTGTGACTGTTTTACTAGCCTCCTCTTATCATTGTCTTAATATTAAGTTGCTCCTGCATATCTAGGTTTTCTCCAAGCTCAATGAGCACAGATTTCCTGGTGAAATCGAGCTGAGGGATATTATTGGAAGAAAGATCTCTAGTTCAACCATCGTAAATGGCCCTGGAGGAAATATCTGGTCCTAGTGAAACTTGTTTTGTGCCGGTTTGGGGGATTAAAGTTGGTGGTTATTGTGTTAGACATAAGAAGAGCGCATGAGCTTCTTTTCTTTTCTTTTCTTTTACCCCCCCTACTTGTGAAGGTGTAAATTTTTGTTGTGACATGGATGGTTTTTTCTTCTTCTGTTTTTTTTTTTAAAAAATATTCTATACTATTTCTGTGTTTTCTTTACCTGCATGTTGAGTATGTCGTCGTCCTGATACGTTAAATTTGGTTCTAAGCAACGAGATCACATCTCCTATACATGCGTGGCTTCTTTCGCTCTCCCGGATGCTTGCGACTTCTAGCAGCAAAAATCGAGAGAATTTTCGTCTCCTTTGTATGCCTTGTACGCCATCTGCGTTTGGCTATTTTCTGTTAGAGATCTTTTATTTTGTTTTACATGCAGAAGGGTGATGTTTATTGCGTTTGAGCTTTTGATTTTATTTTAGTAGGTTAATATTCACTTTTAAACACTAATCTCAAATATAATGACATGAAAGAGCGTTTTACCTATACCGTAAATCATAAAGTATTTTTAAAATCATTTGGAAGTGAGCAAATATTTTTCGCTTTAGGTACAAAAATTTAAAGCGAAGTTTTAAATATTGTAGTATCAATATTAATAACTCTAGCAGCAATGGGGATGTAGCTCAGATGGTAGAGCGCTCGCTTAGCATGCGAGAGGTACGGGGATCGATACCCCCGCATCTCCAGTAACGTTGTTAAATAATTTTCTATTTGTACAGAAAACCGTATCCCATCAAATCGTACAAACGAGGATAACTTTAATGTATGAAAGGAACAAAAATTAAATTTTGAATTTTAAAATAAAAAAATATTTTTAAATTGTAATTTTAATCTTGCCCACCAAACTTTTTTTTTTCCACCCAAATATTTTTTTATTTCAATCCAAAATCATAACTTAGATGGATTTGGATTTACCAAAAACCCCATAATATTCACTGTGTTTGCCAATGCCATGCGTTCATTTCATTGCAGAAAGCTCCGCCTCGTAAGCATTCTCTGCCACGGGCATTCTCCATTTACCTTTGTTTTGTACACAGTAATATATCACTTGTTAATGACTTTTCCAATAGCCAAAATACAATAGTCTAATGTATTCGATTACATTATGTAATTCTAATATAAACTGTAGCCACAAAGACACCCTTGCTAACGTGTACACAGCAGTGCACAAGCCTACTATTGCAGTTAACCTTTCTCTGCTCTTAAAAGTTGAGACAAGACCGCTTCTCCATCTTACAAGCCGCAGAGCTTCCTGTATCACAAGATGCCTCTGAGTGGGCTAAACAGTCTAAACTATAATCACAGAAGGCGACACAGCCGAGGCCTTGAGCAGAACTGCCTTCCATTGGCTTTGACAACTGCCATCACTCCAGCAGTCACACCAGCCCACAAAACAGAAGACACAAAATGCTGCGCATTTCTCCCCACTATAGAAAACCACCGAAGTTGGTCTGAATGAGGATTTTGCTAGCACAAATAAGTGAGAAGAAAGATAGTTTGACGCGAATGTGAGAATTAGAATATAAAATACCTTGGCTGATAGTAAGCGATGTTGCTGTGAACCCTCCAATTAGCAAAGCCGACGCAGCTGGGAGATACTGCAGTTTTTTTTGGCATTTCAGCAGGCGGAATCAGAATATTTGAAATTGCAATGAAAAGTGACAGTATCTAACATCTGCAACCTAGTCCAGCCAGACATTATAATGGCCATTGGCCCTGGTCATAAACAATTAGACTGTATTTATAATCATGAATTAGCACTGCCAATTAGGGAGCTACAGGATGGGAAAAATGCAGTCTCACAGGGCATTCTGTGTGAATATTTCTTAAATGTGCAGGGGACAACTATCAGGGAACACCAATTACAAGTAGGATATGTTAAAAATAGCAAAAAATATATAATACGAGTTTTCAACTTACTGCCAGTGATTCAAACCCATTTAGCTGGAATGGGGAAGGACTGTTTTTGTTCACAATGTAGTGGCCGGTGATGAGATCAATTGCGTCCTATCAATGCATAAATTCACATGAGCATCTCTCAATTCAAATTGAAGTGCGTTTTCTATCATTGCTCAAATCAAGCAAAGTATTTATCAGATATATAGATAGAACACTTGCCTGCTTAATTCCATCTTGAAAATTATTTATATAATATCTTGTCATTGCACTCATTCCATCTTTAATAAGTCCTGCCACTGTCTGCTTTCCATATCTGCACCATAAAGAATCAAAAGTAAAATTTACAAGGAATTAGTAGACATTATCATCAAATGCATTACAAGAGAAATTAATCTACACGCATAGTAATGTTACAGAATCTGATGTTTCTGATGAATCAACCTCACTAGGTCTCCTTTCAATGCATGCGTTCCAGAATATTCAAGGCTTATCTCATCCCCTTGCTCAGCCCATACTGGCACAAAGCAAAGTCTCAGAACTCAATAGAAGCATAATTAAATGGTAAGATTTAAATTAGCCATGAAAATAAAAACAATAAATTTGTGAGATTACATACAGGTCCTAAAAGTTTCATACTCTTCGCCAAAAGTTGAAATGGATTCAGTAGGAGAAAGTATGCCAATCCTTTGTAATTGTGAATTCAGACACTCTCGAGCTAGGTAACTCTGAAAATAGAATGTGGAAAATAAACAACAAACAGCATGTTAGTTTTTGTAAAACAGACTTCCAATGAGATATTGGAAGAGGCCACGTAAAACCTAAAAGACCTACATACCTATGTACTGGTAATAAGCAATTAAGTTTTATTTATTTATGGACTGCAGAGAATTTCTAGGGAATAATGAAAACAAAATATGCAACAGTACTCACTACATCACTTCGAAGTTAACTGAACCATTAATACAATATTTCTTGAACCTGGGTAACATTAGTTCGATCAAGGCAGTCAATGCAGTTAAATCTGATAATTCCTGTCTGCTCCTTTTGTATATTTCCCCTTGCGTCTATGAAGAAGTATCTGCTCAGCTGATATAGTTATCATTAAAGACAGAATTATGGGAAAAGGGCGAACTTGAATTAAGGCAATTTATTTTTCAAAAAGTTTAAAATTCCATATTCTAATTATTTTGATTACCCCTGCGTTTCCAAGACCTCTGAGATTTGATTATACAGAAGATGAAGGCTATCAAAGTTTGAGTTTCCACAACATCCATGAAAGTCAAATGATATATATCTGCAATGAAGTAGGAAAACTTTATCAGATAAAAAGAAGATCCTTTTAAGCAAATTAAGTAATTTATATCAATCAAAGCTAAACTGTGAGCCAGTGGGTTCATATATCACTCATACAAATCATAGCATTCACATATGTCATTCACATGTCATATATCACTCATACAGAAGCTGAAGGCTATCAAACTGTGAGCCAGTGGGTTCTTATTTTTCTGTAATTGTTCCTCTCAAGTAACTTTCCAATCACATATGTCTACTATTATGGCTATAGAATACTGCATTCACATCTCTCTTTTTTTTTAGAATATTCATTCTACAATCAGCAAAGACAAGCATCCATGTATTAGCTCATCAAATTACCAAATGTGTCAATAGGCAGGCAAAGGATCCAATGGTTCTATTGCTAAAATAAAACAACATTTATTGTTTTTGTATGACAAATTTCAAGTATGATACTTTCGGTCACAGTTTTAAACTAGTGTAAGAAAAAGATATAATTTAAAGAAAATGTATAACATGCTTCATAATATTAGTGTATATCAAGAAGTGGAAAAAAATCACCTAAAATCTGGCAAATTTTGCATTTCAGAGGCATAGGCCTTACTCAGTTCACCTTCATCACCATGCTATAATAACAAAACAAATGGAAAAAAAATAAATAGAATTGTGCAAATTTTAATAAGCAAAATAGAGTTTTTGGATAATCTAAAGAACATTTAGAAAGGACCTTTCTAAAAAATTTGAAGGTTAGTAACAATGTGATAAAAACCAGCTGGGAAATCTAACTTAAAGAACATCGAAGGCTGAACATTTTCCCATATTTTTGAACCACCTTATTGAAAATTGTCTAAAAGATGGGTCACCTGTATATAAAGCAGGACAAGACGTTTCCAGCTTCACAAACAGTAAATTTTGATTTTAAAAAAATGCACATCAGGTTTGTATTCCTGGGGGGAGAAAGGGACCCTTACTTTGTCAGCTAAATCGACTGCTACAATATCTCCATATCTTTGAAGAAGATCAAAGAAGTGGCGCTCTATAACCTTTGGCTGGAGGGAAAACCCAATAAATAAGCACAAACAGATGATTTTGTATGCAACTCAAATATAAACTGTCTTGAGGAATACACATACAGTTTCCACATGGTTAATTATTTTCAGTCGCGGTTTATAGCTCAAATCAACAATTTGTTCCCAGAGAAGGGGAATTGAGCCTCGAATCTGAACGCAAACCAAAAAATAAATAACAAAAAGTGAGGCAACATGAGAAAATTTTAGCCGCTATTACAAAGGCACAAGTAAACAATGGATGAAGTTCAGAAATGTATACAAAATTGATAGGTAGATACAGTGTATCTTTTATTATTTGATCCAATTCAAATGATTCAAGTCATATAAATCTAGGAATATGAATTCACTTCATGGAGACAACACAAACATTTTATAGAGACAACAAACCATAGAAATACCTGTAAAAATGAGGATCTTAAACCTTCATGTTCCACTAATTGTTCTGTCTCAATGAAATTAGCAGTGTCTCCTTCAAGGTTAGCTCCTCTTCTCCACATTCTTGTTCCTATATCACCACATTATAATATCTAACGCATTGAAGCCAAAAAAATTGAACACATATCATAATATATAAAACACACATAATTTATCTACATATTATCTTTAACCTAATCGGCGTGTACACCTCCTTGAGATCAGGGTAATGTGGACCAGTGATTCTTTCAGATTGAACTCTCCTATCTGCAAGCTTAGGCATTGGTTAAACGAAAACACAATAGGAAGTTTGGCTAATTGACTTGTGCATCAAATACAAGTGTAGACACATATAGAGAGTGTGAGAAAGAAGCAAAATAGGAAATACAACAAAAGAAAGCTACAGGATATTCCCTTGTAGTAGAGGAATGATGAATCCATCAAGCTGTAAAAAAACAAAGTTGAAATATTATACAATGGAAATGACAGACATTGTAGGTATTATTTAGTTCTCCTTTTTAACACTGTTGGTTTTAGAAAAAAATTGACAGCAACTTTTATTCACGCAACCACAAAAAGTACTTCAAACTAATTAAACAATCCCATATTTAGCATAAACAGACAAAACATAGAACCTTATATTCAATAAGCTCCTCCAGAAGATTTCTGTTCCAAACAAACCGAGGATCAGCCTGACAGACAATAAAATTCAGAATTTCATTCTCAAAACATCTCAACCATAAATCGTACATAAAAATAAAAGTAATGCTTGACAGAAGTATAATGGACAAATAGCAAAATTTAAAGTGCTAGAAAAAATTAACATCTTGCCAGTATATTATTTTTTCTCACATGCTCATACCAAGGGTAAGAGGTTTGGGTCAGACTGCTACAATCTCAACCTTTAGAAAACATTCTAAATTTCAAACTATTAATCTTCCTCACACTAAGAGGGGGAATAGCTTACAAACATTCACGGAATCATTTCACGAGATAAAGAACCTAAATGTGTAACATAAAACAGTCATTCATATTTTGATGTCAGAACCCTCAAGTTCAAAAAATTGTGATCTACCATGTTCTTGCAATTATAAACTAAAAAAATACAACTAAGAAAGTGGAAATTCTTGCAATATAAAAACAAACATTCTCATAGACTTCACTGATGAAAGAACACCATACACCAAACATATCTCGTCCTTTATAATAATTAGTACACAAGGATTTCTTCAGCGCAAAAGTTACCAATAAAATGAGAACTGAAATATGCTAAAATAACCTGCTTCCAAAGTGGTTTACTCGCCCATCCTTCCGTCAGCTTGGATCGTCTCTGTAGGCTGAGGAACACTATCAGATGATCTTGAAAAGATATTTGACATATTTGTAGCTAAATTATAAATAAAATAAAGGAAAATTTTCAACAAACTAGTGACAATTAAATTGAATATAATCAATGATAGAATGATTTACTTCAACGTTATATCCATTCTGTATGAATAATACAATCCAGGAGTTGATTCCACTGTTTTCAACAGATTCAAAAAGTATTCCTCATCCTTCCTCTGCACGGAATAGAATACACAGGAGACTGAAATATTGAATGTCTCTAAAAAATAACAGAAAATGTTTTAGATAATAAAGGACAAAAAAACTTAAACCTTACTTCTTGATTCGTAGAAAGCCTCAAACCATCATTACAAGACAATAACGTCATAGACATCACCCGAAAAACAGGGAAACCAAGGTAAGTTCCAACTTCCTTACGAGAAGTTATAACAAGCACATATGTTCCTGCAACAAATTTACCAAAAAAAAACAAAAAAAAAACAAAATAGGCAAGTAGAGTAAATCGATTGTCATTTCATTAATTTGTAACAATGCAATACTTTCTGTAACAGCATGCCACTAGCTCAGTGGCTCAGGCATAAAGAATAGTACAAAAAAGCATAAAGAATCACAATAAACGAGTGCAATGCAATGCAATACTCGAGTAAGATGCGCATGAATGAGCAGATACCTGCCAGCAATCTAATTGTTCCAGCCACCCCATATATAGCAGAGGTTTTACGAGGAGTCATTGAAAAACTATCACCTGCAATAACATTAAACAACATAAATAGGAGCCCGTACTCAAACAAACAAAGAGAGGGAGGGAGAGAGAGAGAGAGTTAACGTATTGAATGATGAAAACATTCACGGATTTCACTTGCACATGTACAGAGCTCATACACAAGCTTCATATGATTCACAATAACAAATACCAAATTTCCTTCACGGCGGAGAATAGTTGCAACGAATGTCTATATTGCAACCATCCAAAATCGAACACAAACTGATAATTAGGGACAACGAACACGAACTAAACCGTTGAAACATCAAATGCAAAGATTAAGGAACCGAAGCGCTCACTAATATCAGGGTCAATGCTTCCATCGCGACGATCAATCGAGAAGCCATGAGTGGGACATTCCAGAGATTTGATCGTGAATTTGTCTTGGAATTCATGCAATTCCAATTGCTCGAACAACCTGAACCCTCCCGACGACGACGAAGAAGAATCCTGGCCCATCATCTCCGGAGAACTCAAAAACCGAAAAATTGAGTTAGAGAGAGAGAGAGAGCAAGAGAGATAAACCCTAGGGGGATGTTACTTTGGTTTCTGATGCTTCGATCAACTACGGTAAGAGACGACAGGACGAAGAAATGTTCGAGCAATTGGAATTGCTTCGATCAATTACGGTAAGAGGCGACAGGATGAGTAAGGTATTGTTCCTTCAATCTTAAATTTTTTTTATCAAATATTTTATTATCTACATTTTTTAAATTATTTATTTATTTATTATAACCAATTAAAAATTTATAATTATAATAATATATATTAAAAAGTATAAAAAATATTTAAAAATAAATAATAAATTTAATATTTATTTTTTATCTATATATCTTATTTTAAAAAACTTAATGTAAATAATTTTTTTAATAAATTTATATATTTTTTCTTAATTTATAAGAAAATTTTAATTATATCGCAGTTGAAATCATATATGGATGGCGACCAAATTCATCATTTGATATAAAGTATTTTTTTTGAATATATAATTATTTTATTATATAATTTAAAATTATTTTTGAGTGATATAAATTCATATAAATTTATTTTTTAAAATAATTATAATTTTAAAAATAATTCCAAAGAACCCAGCCTAATTTGCACATTTTAAAATAAAATAATTAAATGATATATTATTGCTGCATTATGCGTGTCTTTTTCTTTTAAAAAAATTGTGATTACGTGGAATTAATTTGATGGAAATGAAGAAAAATGATGGAGCAAAAAGTATCGAGTGGCACAAAAAATTTGCCTACAACCAGACTGAAAATACCATCAATAAAGAAGCTCATTAATTTATACACGTATTTTAAAGTTTTTGAAAATACCATTGATTTGTTTTTCAATTCTTTTACGTTTATTCCATATGATATGGTACATATATTAATGAATGAACTCATTTATTAATTGCACTTGTAGCCGGTTATTAAGGCAAATATTTTGTGTGACTTGGGTTTGAGTGTTACTAGATACTTTTCCTCTTGTCATTTTATTTTATTTCCAGTTAAATTTCATGTCATCACTCATAATTTAAAAGAAAATAACAGCCTTAATGTCACACTAGTATAATATTAATTATTATTTTACTCAAATATACACATATTGGACTCACTCTTTTGAAAAATTCATGAGAAATGAGCTATGTTCAATAATTTTTCCCAATTTCACTAGTTAGCACTTACATAGTACTTCAAGTACAGTTCTAATAACTCATTGATATGTTTAGTCCAATTATCCATTTGTGGTAAAAAGTTATATTGAAGCTTGAGTTTGAACCCATAACATGGAACGACTCTTCCAAAATCTCATCATAAATCTTAAGGTTATGTTTGGTTTTCTTAAATTATTTTTAAAAAGAACGGTGAGTCTAAATGAATATGCATCACTCATAAATAGTATTAAATTAATTAAGTCTATTATTTTTAAAATAATATCATTCCAAACAAGCCCTAAGTATCAATTACTTACGTTTTGATTTTGGAATGTTCTAATACTTATAACATACTTGAAGAATAATCGGATAATGTCATCTGTAATGCAATTGTTTGGAATTGCCACAAGGGCGTCTACTTTGAAAACCCACTGTGATAATCGTCTTGCAAGCAAGTGATAAATTCTATTGATACACTTTTTTAGGGTGTTTATATTATGAATGAGCAATGTCTTTTAAGGGGCTTTTGGTAAGATATTATTTTAAAACATAATTATTTTTAAAAATAGTGAATCCGTTAAAAATTTTTATGAGTAATGAAAATTTATCTAACTTATAATTTAAAAAAAATAATCACATTTTTACAATCCTATTGATTTCTGATTCTCAATTGTTAAGGCTTAGCAAGTCTTAAATGTACGTACGCTTGAACGTACCTGTAAATTTAAGGCCAATGATTTAAACCCAATTTAAATTCACCAGTCAAATTTCAGTTAATGTAGGAGTAATATCTACATGGAATTGCTATGATATCTAACGTTTTCATGTTTGCCGCTGCCAGCTGTTCATTGCAAAAAGCTCTGCCAGGTAAATCACTATCAACTTTGCTATAAGCATTCTCGACGCCTTGTATACATTGGAACTTGTCCGTCCGCTAATGAATTATCGATTTGGTTATGCCAAAGGGTGAGTTTTTTTGTTTCTTTTTTGGTACTTCCTAGCAAAAAAGGATGCACACAGATTAACTTATTTATTGGTCTCAATAAAGCATACTAGATCAACTTACACATACAAAACTACAAGCCTAAGATCTACCCAACTACATGAACCACCCAATGGCCGGTGGGACTACTTTTCCCTGCCCATAATAATCTCATAAGAATCGACTGAATCGTCAGAGATTCTTTATGGGAGTGGAATTGAATCGAATGGACTAAACTATTTTTTAAACAACCCAGCAAGTTCGCCCTTCTCTTGCATGGATGTCAAGATATCACACCCTCCCACCAGCTCGCCATTCACGAAAATCTGTGGAAATGTAGGCCATTTACTGTACTTCTTCAGCGCCTCCCTCAACCCATGGTTATATTCTTCATCAAGCACATCAACGCTCTCAAAATCCACCCCTTCGCTGGTTAGAATCCCCACCACCTTCTGTGAGAATCCGCACAACGGGGCACTTCTCGATCCCTTGATAAAAGCCACAACCTTAGTTTCCTTCACCAATCGATCAATAATGTCCTCAAGCGGGAGCGTCAGCTGGACATGTTGGCCAGGTGTCAACCGGAGATCGGCTTTCTTCACTGGCGGCTGCCGAATCCATGTGGTGTTCCCCGTTTCATTACCTGGTGGGACTTTTCCGGTGGTTCTTATCTGTTCTTCCATCCATGATTTCCAGGCCTGAGTCAAAGTTGTTCGATCAGGATCATCAACTAGTCCAATCTACAAAGCAAGATCAAATATAAAATCACAGTTAGTTACATGGGCAAATAATGTATAGTATTGTCCAATAAGATTAAAATTCTCATATGAAACAAATTAAAGGGCCACTTTTATTGGTATGCGGGAGGAGTAAAATTGTTTATAGATGTTAATGAATAAGGATCACAAGGGCTGAAGTAGGGATGGGCCGCCCATTCATGTAAACAATCTCGACTAGTTCTAGATTAAGGCTTGATCTCATTCGTCGGGACTGGTTCTGGGTTTGTTGAGGTCAAGGTGAGTCTGCATTATGATTGCCCTTACACTAATGGACCAACACAGAATTCTATATATGGGCAATTAAACTGACTTTCAGCCACTGTGTAGCACACAACAAACTCAAGCCTTACCTGCTAGATGCGCCAATGAGAATGAAAATGAATCATCATTCCAACATCATTAATATATGCCAACCAAACAATGGAATATGAATAGTCGGTCAACCGTCCGTTTTCTATTTATTTTATTTTCATTCCATTTTCGCATTCAATATTTACAAAAATTGATGAGCTTAGAAATCTAGACTAATTTGTATCAAATTATCATTTATCAAAAGTCTAACAAACATTCTCTAATGAGAACTACACAGCCATCAACATTAAATTTGACCAAACACACATTTGCACTTTTAAGACTCACACTGACCTGAAGCAAGAACTTCAACAAAGTAGCCACTGCAAGACTGAGTGTGAATGTGTGATAGTTCAATGACCCTCATAAAAGTTCATTCTGCTCACTACTTCCCATCCATAAAGATAAAGGCATTTCCATTTCTAATGAACTCTTCAACACAACCCAAGCCTTGAACCGACTCAGCCTAACCGAGCCAGACCCAAAGCCCATGACAAAGAAATCAATCAATGACGTGAATGAAATCACAAAAATAGCTGCGAAATAGTCACAGCAAGTGATACTTCAGGTTCTAGGACAGATCGACTAATGAATTACACGAAAGTGAAGCACGAAAAATTCAGCTTCTATTGGCAGATACAAAAACATACAAGGATAATCAACAAGGTAAGGCGTTTAATGCAATCAAACCCGCGTCGCGATTCACCGTAATTATCATACAGGTGCAGGTGCAACGTTGTCATTTCAATGACGTCGACGCACCTTCACGGAGCAGCACAGCTCCGGAACCGACTTCCGGTGAAAGAGAACACTGGCGGCGAGGTTTCTCGAGATTCCGATGAACTGGATGTCGCCGTCACATCCGAAGACGGCGTATACGCCGGAATCAGATGGGAACTTTCCAGCTAGGTCCTGCGCCGACGTTGGAACGGCGAGGAGCTCCGAATCGGACAGAGGCTTGATAGCCGCCGAAGCGATGGTCCGAGCGCGAGGCCCGGTGCGTCTGGTGCTTCTGGGTCTCGAAGATATAGAGAGGGAAGCGACGGAGGAGGGTTTGGGCGGTGAATATGACAAGCGGGGGAGAAAAAAAGTGACAACGCAGCGGCGAGGACATAAAGCGGTGTGCAGGGGAGAGAGGGTGATGGTCGTCGCCATAGATGGAGAGCGTGAACTTTTTGAGGCCGAACAGCGTTGACACAGAAGAAGAGAAGAGGAAAGACACTGCATTTGGACTTTGGACTTCCGATTTGTTTTCTGTTTGAAAACTTGGCCCCTGTTGTCAATTAAAGCCCAGCTACGTATTTGGGCATCTAAGTATGCTCTCTGTAGGCCCAAATCATAAATGTAGAGCAGTTGTGCTGGTCTCTTTAAAAACAAGGTTGTCCATAAGTGTGAGTTCCAAATTTTCTGAGACTAACAATGACTACTCACTCATGTGGCTTCCCTTCGAAGTATTCAAGGATGATTATTCTTCTATGGGACATGCAGGGGAAGACAGAGACTGAAAAATACCACGGTTGAGGGTTTTCGTGGTATTCCTACTTTGGGTGCTCTCCCTCTCCCACCCACCAACCTGATAATGAACACGCTAAGCTGAGCAATATATATATGGTGAATGTGGTAGGGTAATCCTACAGCTTCCACCACATAAAAGGCATGAAAACCCCCAAGATGTTGGCTTTCCAACTTCCACCCTACCCTCTGGGACATATGGAAAAAGCTTCAAATCTCAACGCAGGTGTACCTTTGGCTTCACTCTTACTCAATGCCCAATAAGAAAATGTGCCTACACAGAAACTCCCTTTTTTAAAGTCCTCGTTATTCTGTTGTACCCAAACCTCACGGTTATCATATTTCCATCACTAAGCTTTCTCAAATTCTCCTTTGAGAGCATGGTGAAGCCTTCTCAAGGCAAGCTGCCTCTTTCCATCTTAATTGCTGTAGTCTCCACGCTTACCTTTGCAGCTCTGCTTTACACAGAAAGCATCAGCTCTCTTACTTCAGGCTCCATATTCAAGCTTAAATCCTGCCCCAACAAAAAACATGCAGTTTCCAAAAGTAAGTCCACAAAAGGTACAGCAGATTATTATGGGATCTCTGCAAACAATTTGAGCAATTTTGAGGTGGATGATAGATTCGAGTTCGATCCAAATGAGTGCAGCGTTGTCCCTGGGAAGTGGGTCTTTAACAGCTTGCTGAATCCTCTCTATTCCGACAGGGCCTGTCCCTATCTTGATTTGCAATTTTCCTGCAAAAAAAACGGACGGCCGGATTCTGAATACCTTCACTGGGAATGGCAGCCAGACGACTGCATGTTGCCAAGGTAAACAAATTTTATTTTACATATTTATATAACACAAACAAAAGCACGGGTATGATTTTGAGCAGTACTTCGTACATAACCACATTTGAGAACTCCACATTCAGGTTTAATCCTAGAACTGCACTTCAGAAACTGCGGGGGAAGAGGCTAATGTTTGTAGGGGATTCTTTACAAAGAGGCCAATGGGAATCTTTTGTTTGTATGGTTGAATCAATCATACCTGAAAAACACAAATCCATGCAACGAGGCCGCATCCACTCGGTTTTCAAGGCCAAGGTATAAGAATTATTATAATAAATACGATGCATTCCAAATCCCCAATGTCACAATGACTTCAATAGAGAATGCAAATATCATGTGTTGTGCATTGTAAAGGTTTCTGAACTTAATTTATTCCATGTATCATCCAGGAATATAACGCTACAATGGAGTTTTATTGGGCTCCATTTCTAGTTGAATCAAATTCTGACATTCACATAATTAGGGATCCAAAGAAGCGAATAATAAGTGTTGACTCAATTGCTAAGCATGCAAGGAACTGGATTGGAATAGACATCCTAGTGTTCAATACTTATATTTGGTGGTTGAATGGACTAAAGATCAAGTCGCTGTAAGTTAATATTTAGTGGCAACAATTTATCTGAAGTTGTTGATGGCTGTTATGAACCGAGAATTTAGGTTCAAGCATTACTGAAGTGAATGATTTAATGCATGCTAGAATGTCACAGGTGGGGTTCATTCGCAAATGGAGAAGAAGGGTATGAAGAGTTCGAACCACAAGTTGCTTACAGAATAGCTCTTAAAACATGGGCCAACTGGGTTGACTCAAATGTTAATCCTAACACGACGCGCATCTTCTTCACTACAATGTCTCCCACACACATGAGGTCTCTCTCTCCGCAAAAGTTATGGCATTTCAGTTCCATTTCTGGGCATTGCAAACTTCAGCTCTGTCTATGTGCTTGCAATTACATTTTTTTTGACTTACAAAAAACTGTATTTCAAAAGATAAATTATATAGGACCGTTTGTTACGATGATATTATTTTTTAAAATAATATTATTTTTAAAAATAGTAAACTCAATAAATTTAAAACTATTTATGAGTAGTAAAAATTAATTTGAGCTCATAATTTTTAAAAATAAATTTGTTTTCAAAAATAATCATAATGTTTCATTTAGTCTTCACATATACTAGCATTTTTGACAGTCAAAAAAACATTTATTAAGATTGTCTTTTTTTCAGCTACAGGAAAATAATAATAATAACAGTCATTCATTCGACTCTTCTGTACAGAAGCCAGGATTGGAATCACAAGGATGGCATAAAATGTTACAACGAAACAAAACCAGTTATGAAGAAGAGATACTGGGGAACAGGCTCCGATAAACGGCTAATGAGAGTGGTCGACAACATACTGGAGAAGATGAAGATCCCCGTAACCGTCATCAACATAACACAAATGTCAGAATATCGTATTGATGGCCACTCGTCAGTTTACACTGAATACGAAGGCAAACTCCTAAGTGATGAGGAAAAAGCTGACCCCATACACCACGCCGACTGCATACATTGGTGCCTGCCTGGAGTTCCTGACACATGGAATCAGGTGTTTTTGGCACATTTGTAGCCAATAAAGTAGTTGTGGAGTCATGTTTTTTGGACAACACGATACCAAATTACAGACATAATAGTTTTTGTTTATTCATTTATATTAATTTCCTCATATGTCATGAACATGTTACTTTTTATTTTAACCAAGCAGTTCACCAAGATCAAATGGTTTGGGAATGTATGTAAAAGTGTTGTCAGCAAAGTCATTGTGAAAATTTTGTCTCATGGAGAAATTTATGTGGAATTTAACCAAAGAAGTAAAAGTAGGGAAACTCTTCCTGTACGAATCCCGAAATCACATGACACTAAATAGAATTCATTATCAAATAATTATAACTAATCTCAAACTGAGTCCACAATTTAAAATCTATATAATGAGTATATAATATCCACTCAAAACCACACTACAAAACCTACAATAAAATATATGAACCCAATACAAAGAGTCAAAATAACCTAAAAATATAGCCCAGACCCAAATTTTCTCCCTCTGCTTTCTTTATCCTCACTACACCTTCTCACAATTTCCTTAAAGCTTTTTGGAGCTTCCCTTGGTGTATGATGCCTATACCTATAGAGAGGTATTTATAGGATGAGAATTCAAGAACCACCCCCTTCAAGCCGTGTCTATGTACCAATTGTCCCAACATATGAAATCATACAAGTTATTATAGCCGTCCATGCCACACAGGCTACCCAAATAGATACTTTTATTAATACTACTTCAACAACAATGCTAGTTACCGACCTTAATTTGATGAGAAAATAGACAATATTTCCAAAAGCACATCAATCACTTGTGTTGAAATAAGAAAGAAAATTAAAACATGAAACAAACAATACAAATTTTACGTAGGTCTATAATATGTCCACTCTACAGGAAACAGCAAACTTTATTTATTGTTTAAGGGGAGTAGAATATCACATGAGACTCTTGAGCTCCCTCTAATCCTTGTATTAGCTACATTACATTCTTCTCAAACCCCAAGCCCCTTTTATACTTTTCCAAACATCCATCATAGTTAAACACGAGAATAAATGAGCAGTGGACATTTAAGAACCATGGCAACCATTCAAAATTAGCATTGGGTATATAGGGAAGAAGTATGAGCCAACCATAATCAAAACTCCCCAGAACATTTTCTAATTAGTGCTACCAATATATGTGCCCTTGGGTGAACTAAGCTCGACCAATGTTAATCAAGTCCAGATAATGTTGAAACTTGATCCTGAGGGCAAGTATGTTTGTAAAGTTGTCTGTAGTACTAAATTTTTTAAAAGTAGAATATCTCATTCTTCAAGAATCTCTCTAATGAAAAGAAAACAAACATTCTTATCAAAAAAAAAAAATGAACATCAATATGCTTGGTACAAGAATAATAAGTGTTGTTCTTTAATAAACAAATTGTACTTTGAATGTCACCCAAAAAAAAAACTCAACATGCTTTTAAGCAATTCCCAAATCTTCAATAAATCCATGAAGCTGAATAACTTGTTTAATAGCTTTTGTCACTACCATGTATTCTGCTTATGTAGCAAACAAACCGTCCATAGATTGTAACATTGATTTTCAAATAATTGGCCCACTGGAAAGAGTGAATATATTTCCATAGGTGGAACAACATTTGTCCAAATCACCTTCATAGTCTGAATTTACACATCCAAATATATATTTTCCAACCTGAACATTTTGTTCAGATTTTAAACCAGCATCCGCTGCATCGTGAATATGCCTCATAATCCATTTCACTACTTGTCAATGTCTTTTACCTAGATCATGCATATAACAACTAAACATACAAACAGCATGTGAAATGTTATGTTTTGTGCATACATGAAAGATCCAACTCAATTTGCGTACGGGACTTGAGCCATATACTTGCGCTCTTCATCTGTTTGTGGAGACAAAACGGCACTAAGTTTAAACTGAAGAGTCAGAGGTGTACTTATAGACGTGATATTTCTATCCATAATGAAATGATGTAAAAATAAATAAATAAATATTGTCTTTGGGTCAAATGTATAGTACCCCTTGACAGGTTTCTTCTGATCTCCATGCCAAGAATTTTAACAAGTCCTCCTCGCTTACAGATGCAATTAACAGCTTAGTGACTGCTACCGATCCTAGCCCCCAAGCTCCTTTAGTGACTGCTAGTGCTACCACCTCGTGAAAAGACAGAAAAGAGTACGTAAAACTCGGTAGCAGAGGTAATATCCAACTCTTTCCTCAAAGCTCCCGACAATATCAATCAACCATATGAGTTGTGTACAAATGTGAGTGTAACTTTTGTAACAACCAAATTTAGATAGAGTTCCGTAATGCACACCGCATCACATCACAATCGAGCACCATCAATACTCTGTATAATATCGATTACAACAATCCAAAGCAGGTGCAGAAATTCCAACATTTTAGAACCCTAGAGGAAAGAAATGAAGATTACTCCTCCTACCTCGAGCCAAAGGAGAAATTGAACGTGCGACGAACGGCGTCCGCAGAGCTCCGGAGAAGGCGATGAAGACGCCGACCGAGACCAGAGACGGCAGCACCGGAAACCTAGAATTCGGCTACCACCCGGGCGACGTCCGATCTCCGGAGACTCTCTCTCTCTCTCTCTCTCTCTCTCTCTCTCTCTCTCTCTTCTCTCTCTCTCTCTCCGCTCTGTTCGTCGTTCGGTCGTCGAGCGAGCGAGGAGAGGAAGCCAATAACTGTTCATCCCCAATTTGTTAAATATCAGTTATTATTTATTAACAAATTGAAAAATAATTTGTGTAACGGATTTGCGACGTTGTCGCAAAATCGGACGTTAACGGTTATAATTTTTTTTTTTTTTTGGATCTATTATACTATCACATCGTTATATTTATCCACCATTCATATAATTCGATAATATGTAACGAGTTAGAGTCCCGCCAAATCAAATTAGTTGTTTAACCAGAAATCAATTTTATAAAATTCTAGGCAATATTAATTCTAGACTCTGGTAGTGGGGGGGAGGAAAGCCTCAAACAATTCGCTGGACTAAGTGATGCCCACCATGAAACCAATGGGAATTTAAGTACTATGAAGTCTGACCTCAACAAATATGAGGTAGATGGAAATAAGTCATTTCAATTTATATTTCCAACACACAAACTCTTATTTAATTTTATGGACAGCAACACACAAAAACAAAAATAAAATGACTATACAAATTCATAAGATAGATATGCATTTTTGTTAATGCATTATTTATGAAGTACACACATTTATGCCGTCACACTTTGATATTTCATTCTTCAATTTTAAATTTTTTTTTTGAAAAGATATATATAACACTTCGATATTTCATTATTCAATATATATAATACTAGTATTATATATATGTTTTTATATTGAATAAATTATTATAATATATGTGTTCGTATTCTCATCAAGAATGATATATTAGCACCGAGAGTACTCTGCGTTGTGTATTTGTTTTCCTGTAGTAAGGCAAAATATTTATGTATGACTGATTTGGTAAGCAAAACTATAGCGTTTTGTCTTTTATATATATATGAGCTTCATAAAGAATTATAATTAATTAAATACAATTATGATTATTAGTATCATTATTGTAAGATTCCTTGGGAGGATATCTCATAGAATAAAAACCTCTCCCTCATTAGTCATTAGTCATTAAGAGGGGCATGCCTTAAAATGGCATTTTTATTCATTGTTCGAGTTTGAACAAAGTTGATGATGTGTGTGTGTATTGTTAATCACAAGTTTCTCAATGAGATCAAAGGTTTATTTATCTCACGGTTTCAATCATCTCGCGGAACGGCATGTGGATCAAATAAATTAATGACTAAGAGCTGAGATTTGAGGGCAGAACAACATAATTGATTCTCAAGCATGCATGCATTGAATCAAATAAGTAACTACTAACTTGGAAAGCTATCCATTAATTAATTGTTCTCGGGAGGGATATGAATATGAATATATATTATCACCTCACCTAATATCTGGTCGATCAACACTATTTAAAGGATTACTTTATATATATTACTATTTTAAAAAAACACTAAATAGAAAAAGAAAAGAAAAGAACTAATTAAACCGATGTGAATGAATAATATAAAGAAACTAACATCTTCTCGAATTTCTGAATTTGGAGGGAAGCCAAAAAAGCAGATAAACAGCGTTTTGGAATCCATTTTGGGAAGGTTTGTGTGCTACAAAATAGGACTTGTTCCTTGGGTAATTACAGTAATTAAAGTCTAATCACGTCGGAGCTGAGGAATATATATGGAATTATTGTACATTAAGCCTTCTGAGGCACAAGATCTCACTCATCTCTTCAATTTATGGACTAATTTAACGTTGCGGAACCGATTTTGTTTCCATTAATGGAAGATTCAGCATTCAATACCCACTGCATTCACATTGCAAGCTCTATATATATAACTGATATAATTAAGCAACCCCCAACTCACAACTAAACTCTAATCCATACACCTCACGCCTCTGACCCCTCATGGAAACTGAGATTCCAGAACCGTGCCTCTCCGACCACGCCTCCAGCATTTCCGCAGACGGCGGCAAGAAGGCGGCGACCAATAGGAGGGCTTCCAACTCCAAGAAGAGAGAGAGAGAGCTTGACTCTAATTCCGGGTACGGTTCTGGATCCGAACCGGAACGGGATCCGAAGGCGAACCTCGGCCTTGATCTCAACATCTTCAAGGACGACGAGGGAGAACGGACTCACGGATCCGTGGAACTCAACCTCTTCAACAACAATAACAACGACAACGACAACGAAAACAACAATGTAGCGGTTGTCCAATCATCGAACGCAAGCGAGTCATCGAAGGAGTCGAACAGGGAGAAGCAGTCGGAGCCGAGGGTGTTCTCGTGCAGCTTCTGCAAGCGTGATTTCTCGACCTCTCAAGCGCTGGGCGGCCACCAGAACGCGCACAAGCAGGAGCGGGCGCTCGCGAAGCGGCGACAGGGGATGGACCCCACAGCCGCTGTGTCTCCTTACGGTGGGCTCGCCGGGTCCCCGTACTACCACCCGTACCCGCCCCTCCCCCACGGGGCGCTGTCCCTCTACGGCTCCTTCAACAGGTCGTCCCTCATGTACCAACACCACAAGCCATCTCACCCGTGGACGTCGGTGGCAGCGACGGCCCAGAGGTTCGGTCACGGCGGCACTTGGTCCAGGTTCGCCCTCATGAACCAGTCTCAGCCGTCGCTCGATAGGGTGAGGATGGACGGTTTTGGCGGGATGGGTTTTCCTGCAGCCACGCCCTCTCGGACAGAGGAAGGCGGTGGCGGTGGGGTGGTGGCGGGACTTTCCGGAGGTTCGCCGTCGATAGCCGCCGCAGGTACAGCTCTCTGGCCGGAGCGGCACTTGGAGGTTGATCGGCTTGACAGTTCCGAGTTGGATTTGTCCCTCAAGCTCTGAATACAATTTATATATATTTATATATTCATTTTTTGTAATTTGGTTTTTTTAGTATGTGTTGTTTATTTAATAGATTAATCGTTTTCCATGGCTATTGGAAATGGATTATGTGTTTTTTATTTAATAGATTAATCGTTTTCCATGGCTATTGAAATGGATTATGTGTTTTTTATTTAATAGATTAATCGTTTTCCATGGCTATTGAAATGGATTCGATGAAAATAAGCAGTGTAAATGCATGTGTAATGTGTTTAGATTGATTTATTTGTTTCGGACCCTTCCATGAAATTTTTATTCAGTATAAATTTGATTCGAACACAAATTTGTAGCCTAGATAATAGAGAATAACTAGCTAGTTTGTAATTTTTATATATAAATTTTATGGTTTATTTTAAAAATTACGTTTTCCTTTAAGGGTTAAAATCATATTGAAATTATTATTTGGTAAAATGTAGCTCATCCGATCCATTCATCTCATAAACCAAAAACTTGTAATTTACACATAATAAAAAAGCAAAAATCCAAACACACAAAATCATAACAAAATTACAAAAATCAAGTTTTAATTTGCAGAACTATAATTTAACATGAAAACCAAACACTCCGAAGGATTTTATCATATATTGATAAATACATATTTTAAACACCAAAACCAAGGCATATTTTTAATTATTAATGCACACACATGTCTATATATATACACACACACACACACTGACACACATATGAATAAAATGTCACTCCCCGTTAATTCATGAATTATGGTCAAGGATTTAAAATTGTATTCCTATTTTAAAACGATGAAGCTACGATTTTATAAAGTCTATCACTATATTAGAAATGAATGGAGATATAAAATTGAAGCTACTATATATATAGTAGGGCCGATATGCAATGTTTTTTGTTTTATTTTTTTCCTACAAATGGAGAGAAATGAATGGAGATATAATTGAAAATAAAATAAAGGATTACGGGAGGGAATTAAAATTAATGAGGATATCATATTTAATAATTAAAAAGCAAAAGCGGGTTTTCCTTGCCACTTTTACCTCACTAAAAGGAGCCTTCATTAATTTTCAAAGATGGAGACATTGCAACTTAATCTAATTATAAGAGCTACATAATTTAATTTATTTATACTGGTGTCCTTATAAAGAAAACATGCTATATACAAACAAACATTTAATATAAAGCTTTTAAATGATTTTAAAAGAAGTTCTCAAAAATTGCATAAATCCCGTTAGTAAATATTTTAAACTTTTCACTCATCGCGTGGCATGACTACTTATTTTTGCGTTGTATGATAAACAGTTAAAACAAACATAGATGCCGATAATGGCAACATTAAATCTTGATTTAGTGAAAATAATAGAAAGCTTCGTATAATATGAAATAATATCATGTGAAATTTGCAAGAGTTCATTTATATTTGCCATCGCAATATAATTGCATAAATAATTTAGTAATAATGAGTAGACTTTATAGCTAATACGAATATCTCAACACTATTTTTCATACTATAGTCTATAGTTGACAAAAGCTCAAAAATAACTAAACTTTGACTAAAATATGAGAAAAAAAGAGTCAAATAACGGGCGTTCAATAATAATATTTTTTTATTAAAATAATCAAACGGGTGACAAAATTTAGCTAGGCTCACCGTAAATGCTCTAAATCAATTAAGTTAAAAGATGACAAAATTAAAATCTAATTATACAATTTCAATGAGGAAATAATAAATGTATTGGCCAACATCTACTATTATAAAAATAATACTATGTTGACGTCGAACATCATGTTCACAAATATATGTGCCAAAATAGGAATAAAATTGAAAAGCTGATAAGAAAACAACTCGGTCCATATGATCCAGAGGACTAAAACCATACATTCTCTAAAACCCCCCAAAAAAATTGGAATATTGTTTATGTTTATTTTTAGAATATAATAACTATTTTAGAGTATAACATTTTTTAAAATTAAAAACAATAAAAATTTATTTTTAATTTTTAGATAATAAAAATAATATTTTTTATTTTTTTTATTTTTTTATTTCTCAAACATACCTACCACATCACAAAGCAAAAACAGAAAACAAATAAAAGCTCCCTGCTAACAAATTCCAATACCGCCGTTTAGCATTTGATCAATGGGCCGGACTTGGGTAAGATCAGACCCAATGTATTTCATAGGCCCAAATAAAAAGCAAGCCTCGGCCCAAAACCAAACCTCAGCTAAGAAGCGACATGAACGTCGCAAATAAAAATGTGATTCGTGTTCTCGTTTCATTTCACTGCCTTGAAGCTGCCTTGAGAGTTATAGGGTTTTAGAAGGTCAGTGACGTCGGTCATCATCGGAGAAGACGATCGGGAACCAACCTAGGCATCATCCATGGCCACATCCCTCCTCCGACGCAACCTTCGCCTCCGTCTAGGTCTCTGTCTCTCTACATCGTCATCTCCGGCCAACCTACGGAGGTTCTCCGCCGCCGCTGTCAACCCCACGTTCGGCTCCTCTCCTTCGATTTCTCATTCATTTGGCCATCGACCGGTTCGTGGACTCACTTTTCATCGATTCGATTCCGAAGTGTGAGTTTTTGATCAGCAAATGTACTGGTACCTTGCTTGATATCTCTCGCGTTGTGCAGGTCACTCCAGCTGGAGACGGATTCGAGAGTCGGGCTAGGTATTTGTGCAGTTCTTCTCCCACTCCTCCTTCTGCTTCGGCTGTGAATCCTTCGGGTAGTGACTCTAAAAGCTCTTCGGATACGAAAAAAACTGGGAATGGCGAGAGCCAGAAGTCCAGTAATTCTGAGCAGGACCGTGATTCCCGAAAATATATTCGTGTCGGGGTATGATGTTCTTCTATTGGATTCTGATTGACCCTAGCAAGATAAAACATATGTTTTATAGGCTATATATATAAAGTATAGACACTGGGTTAAGCATGTTTATCGATTTACGTCATTCATAAGCATCGGAAACCATGATGTAAACAGATTTTATTCTGATTTATATGCTTCCCTTCACTTATATATAAACATTTAAACACCCCTTATAAGGAAAAATAGACTATTCCAAAATCTATCTCTTACTTATGCTATTGAAATTGCATCTATTTGGATTTGAGAATCTATGTGTTTGTTTCCAGTGAAAATGAGATCATATGGAAATTGGAAAGCATTTTCTGAAATAAAAAAACGGGGCTAGGAAATTGGAGATCATATGGAAATTGGAAAATGAGATCATATGGAAATTGGAAATCAGCCTCACAAAAACAAGGCTTTATTGACCACGGATTTGTTTACTGGAATTCTATAATGCTACAAACACCCCAGGCTTAATTCAACTGATTGAGATTTTAATTACAGCGCGTTTCATGGATGAGCTTTTTCTTGCTGGCTGCAACTGGGGCAGGACTGATATTTTACTATGACAGGGAGAAGAAGCGGCACATAGAAGGTAGATTACTATGGTGAGTAGGTTTAAAATTGGTTTTCCTTTTAAATTTGTTCTAATGTGAAGCTACTTTATATAATTGGTGTTCTTCATTATTGACGATGTGTATAATTGTTCCTAGTAAGAATGAATTCAAATGCAACGAACACTAACTTGAGCCAGCAAGAGAACCTAGTATGTATTTGGTGTCAATATCGAGTAATATAAACATGATGTAGCAAGCAGTTGTTGGCATTATATGGTTTGTTATTAGAATTTGTTATTGATCAGATTGTGATTTGAACTTTCTATGTTTTATTTCCATTGGGAGTTTATATTTCATGTCAAACTTATTTGTAAAATATTAATTTATTGTTTGATTATTTTACAGAAATAAACAAGTCCTCAAATGCCGTAAAAGAAGGGCCTTCTGTGGGAAAAGCTGCCATTGGGGGTCCATTCAATCTCATTGACCATAATGGCAAGCATGTAACTGAAAAAGACTTTCTTGGAAAATGGACTGTAATATACTTTGGTTTCACTCACTGCCCTGATATCTGCCCAGATGAGCTACAAAAACTAGCGGCTGCAGTTGATAAAATAAGTAAGTCACTATGATTTTTTTCTGGTGACCAGCTCCTATGGATTAAAATTTATGAGCATGCAGAATGCAAGTAAAATCTGTTGGAGCAAAAAGTTTACTTCACCAGTTTTAAATTACTTTTTATTTTGCCTTTGTTCTTTAGTTTTGATTTGGGGGAAATTAGAGACCCATTTACCTAAGGCTTAAATCTAAAAGTTATTTTAGCTGTGTCATTGTAACAGCCTTCCATACGCTGCTATGTTCTTTTTGAGGGGCACACAGCATATGTATCTCCATATGGATAGTTAAGCTAAGTGGCGGTTTCTTGCCTATTGCTATAATCACTGAATTATATTATTGTTCATATCACTTACCAACATGCAGAATGATCTTTGAGCACAGATCACTGACCGGAATTCACGTTGTGTTGTGCTTCATTTGATAAAAGTTTAATGAAATTCTTTCATTTGTTGGTTGATTTCATAACAAATGTTTTGAAATATGCATGAATGACATGATAGAATTTTCTGGGCTACTGGTTTGAGAATTATACTGAAATATGTGATAATATGATCCAGAATGTTCAGTTTTTTGTGATCCTCACATTTTCAGAGCAAAACGGAGGGATTGAAATTGTACCAGTGTTCATATCTGTGGATCCTGAGAGAGACAATGTTGAGCAAGTGAGCGAATACGTCAAAGGTGCTTCTTCTGGGTTGGCACATAACATATCATAATGTGTAAAAGCTAGTTCTCTGTGCTAATTCTTGATCTATTTTCACCATGCAGAATTCCACCCAAATTTAGTAGGGCTAACCGGTAATGCGGATGAGATACGGAAAGTTGCTCGCTCTTATCGAGTATATTACATGAAGACAGCCGAGGAAGGCGAGGACTATCTTGTTGACCACTCAATAGTCATGTACTGCTTTGTTTTGTTTTGTTTTTCCTTGTTTTGTGTTATGTCTCTCTCAAGTCAGTCTCCGGTGCATACCTCTGTTATTTGGTGCAAGCAGTTGGGGAGATTTTATCCACATTTAGGATCTTTCTTGCTGAAAATTATTGACTTTTTTTTTTTCCTTTTTTTCGTCCAGGTACTTGATGGGACCAGACATGGCCTTTGTGAAGTATTTTGGGAAGAATAACGATGTTGATTCTCTGGTGGATGGCTTGATTAAAGAGATTAAAAATTACAAAAAATAGAGCAGTTGTGTTTCCAAATGTTACAGAACCTACACTGATGCATGGGTGTTAGCTGGCGATTCTTTTTTGTTTTGCAAAAAATGCCGAAATCTCGAAACCATTTCTTAAAATTTTGAATTTTAAATGGTTCTGCTTGGTATCGTTTAGCTAAGATTTAGCTAAAAAAAATTGTATTTTTATAAAATTTTGGTGGTTATTTTTATCTCAGATAACATATCAACAGATATGGTAGCTATTTTAATAAATTAACTTTATTATTGTGAAATGCGGTTGACCTTTACACAAGAACACGAGGGACCAATTCGCAGTGAGGTGTTTTGTGATTTTGTGTTTTCTTGAAATCAATTTAGATCGGAAATCAGGTTTTTAGATCGATTTTTGAGGGTGAGATGTGTTCAATTTTTTTGTTTTAGTGAAACTCATTGTTTCACCGTCTGCGTGAATTTGTCAGCTTTGAAGCACTTCTCTTGTTTGAGAATGACAACGGCGGTGTCACACCCCCGACGGCACCCTCCCTCCAATTGCGTGCCGGCCAAACTTATTATACACTCATTGTCTTTAGCTATTTCTTTAACATTTGTTAAGGCCAAATGTACTTGTGGTTTTGAAATTTTTAGGTTTATTTATCACTTTATTAGGAATACCTGATTTCCCAAATTTTCAGTTTTGCACTTATATTAGTTCTAAACTAATCAACCCACGTTAACAAACACCACATCCTGGAAGAAACGCATCTAAGGCCAGTTTGGCTTGATATGTGTGATTTTTCTTGAACATTAGGCCATTTTGTATTTTGGGATGGGTCCTTAGCCCTTCAACATCTGTTTTTTCTGTTTGATTTAATCCAGCTTTGATCTCCCTCGATATGCTGCTCTTCTTGGTTATTTGGGCACCGAGTGAATTGGATTTTTGGGTTTTCAATTTGGTGGCCTCAAATAAGAAGAAGAGGGTGCGGTTTAGATGCCAACTTGGAGACACAGGGAAGAGGGATTAGTTCACTTCACCTAGTAAAGCTTGGCACTACTTGCTTGGATGTGGATGGTGGTTTTTGCTGATGTTGAAGACGATGCAAGTGCCGGTCGGTATGTGCCATTTGAGGACGTGCCCATACATCACAAGGGACGCAATGTTGTTTTAAGGCAGACTGGCCTGTCTTGGTGGTATGTAGTTTAACAAATCATTTGAAGGAGGCTTTCCACATTTGAAGAAGACTGGCCTGTCTTGCGTGGGTAGTTTAGCCTTGAAAACTACCGGAATCGCCATTCACTGGAGAAAAAAGCACCAGCATATGGGATGCACGAAAATCGCCTAAAAATCACCGAAGAGTTGAGAGGGGAGTGGCTGAGGAATTTGAATGGGTGGATATTTTCACTTGTTAAAGTTGTGTTTTTGGCTTGGAACAATTCTCAACCTTTGGATATAAATGGATGGTCTAGATTGAAGTAATTGTAGCCCCACATTTGAAGAATCTTAGGTATGTTTGGTGTTAGTTTTGGTTTTTTATTTTCAAAATCTGTTTTTAAAAACTATAGAAATGAAACCAATTTTTGAAAATTGTATTTGGACGCAGGGCTCATGCTGGCGAGAGGGGTTATCAGAAAACAAAAAACAAGTAATGAAAACATCTCAAATATTTTTAAAAACAAGTTGTTTTTGAAAATCAAAAATCAAAATAGTTGCAAGACGTAAAAGAATAATTGTTTTCTGTATTCAAAAACATAAAACAAGTTTTGAGTATAGCAACCAAAGACACTCATTTTACTACATGTGTTATTAATTTATATATATATAACTATATATATATATTTAAAATTTGAGGAAGTCATGCCTCCAACCAATTCCTTTCTAAATCCGTCCATGATTATATGTGTATGAATTAATTGAGTTGACAATAAGATGCTGATGTTGCCATGATAAATGCATATGTTATTTTATTTTTTTTTATTAATTTTTTTCAGGTGAGATTGAAACTATCATTCAATTAATCAAATTAATTCATTTGATAAAAATTCATATTTTTATCTAGATAGTTCGCCTCCAAATTGAGACTTTTCGGTATAAGAGCATTAATAGTATATTTTCTATAAAAGTTTATATTCTTTTATTTAAAAAAAATAAAAAAAATTATTCCAACAATAAAAAATTTATATTTAATTTTATCATAAGATTTATACAATATTTTTAATATATTAAAAATTATTATTTACTACGTATCTTTATTAAATTATATATAATTTTTTTTCACCTTTTTATCCGTGTTTTCACAAAATTTATTGTTATTCCATATTGAATTATAATAAATCTAATGTTACTGTTCTAACAGCCTCAAAAGACCCATAAACAACTCCTTCAATTTATTAATAATTTAAAAGTTAATTCATGACTACTATTCAGCATTTTTTTAATCTATTTACTACATTGATATAAATTGGCAGTATATTTTCTTTTTTTGACATCTCAAATATATAATTATTAATAGTAATACCTTTAAAACTTTCTTTACACGGTATCAATAAAAAAAATGTCATTTTCTACCATTTTCAAATAAATAAATAGCTGTTTCTCGCATCTAAAAACTGTCATCAATTTTTATCTTTAAAAACTGTCAACTTTTTTTGCATGTTTGCGTGGGCAAGTAGAAAAAAAAAAGTAGCTAGAGAAGAACATGTTTAAGTAAAATAATTTATTTTCAAAATAGGAATAAAAAACAGAAAATAATTTTAAAAAAGTAGGAATTAATATATTTTCCGAGTGATTGGCCATTAAAAAATATGTTTAAGAAAAACATTACTCTTCCAAATCAAAAAATCAAAGAAACTAAATTTTAAAAAGAGTAGCATGATGGTTGTTTTCTGTATTTAAATAGAAAATAATTTCCAAATATAATTTTTAAAAATATTTAAAAAAAACAGAAAACAAAAGACAATTTCAAATATACCCTAAGCAAGGTTTTAAAAATTAAATATTTAGAGGTAATATGTTTAGATTTAAATAGATCGGTCATGTGCGACTAAAAAAATTATTTTTTTTTAATTTAAAATTTAACACGAAATCGAATAAAAACCGAAAACATATTTAAACCTCGATGCGTCAAATTCACATGCGCTCTTTGAACATCCATCCCGCAGCGGACGGGGCAGACAGCGCAGCTGCCTGGGGACGGAAGCGCAGGGCGGAGCAGCCTTAAACGACGACGTTTATCCTCCTCACTCGGCCACGTAACCCTCCCATCAATGGCGGAGGTAGCAGCCCAGAACCCTCCTCCGCCGGAGCAACAGCGGCGCAACCGCCAGATCCCTCCGGCGATGAAGGCGGTGTCGGGATCCATCGGCGGAGTGGTGGAAGCCTGCTGCCTGCAGCCCATTGACGTCATCAAGACGCGGCTGCAGCTGGACCGCGGCGGCGCCTACAAGGGAATCGTCCACTGCGGCACCACCGTCGCGCGCTCCGAAGGAGCGCGGGCCCTCTGGAAGGGCCTCACCCCCTTCGCCACCCACCTCACCCTAAAGTACACCCTCCGCATGGGCTCCAACGCCCTCCTTCAGACCGCGTTTAAGGATTCCCAGACCGGCAACCTCAGCGCTCAGGGCCGCTTCCTCGCCGGTTTCGGCGCCGGCGTGCTGGAAGCCCTCGTCATCGTCACGCCATTTGAGGTCAGGGCCGGCTGTTACTCTGAGAGCAATCAATGTGATTTCGAATTTCATTTCACCTTCATGCTTAGCCTTTTTTCTTTCTTTCCTCGTATTGTATGTCTGTTGTAGGGAAGTAGGATTACATCACCCGAATTGCCTTTGCCAGTAGTTTTTATACGTTGTTAAATAATTATAATAAGATTGTTATATGATTGGAAAGATGTTCGTGTATTGTTTGTTATGTTCCTGGGAAATAAAAGGCGCGTATTGTCTGATAAAGGTTGGACTGGATTGCCATGGTTTTTTACATGGTTTAGTCCAAGTAGTCCATGTAAGAGGGTTTTATATGGAACTTTCTCTATTATCTAGCGTTAACTATAAGCTTTGATATCATGATAAGCTGATGTGAGCAATATGATGAATGAGCTGGACGTGAAAGATCCCATGTCTACTGGAGCAACTATTGTGATTTGGGCTAGAATAATGGTCAGGCCAGGTTCCATCCAAGGTATAGCTTCCTATGACATTTTACCTGGAATTACTGTGGTTAGACAGTGTTGGATCTTTTGTTACCCCGCCAGGGTTTTATGCTGAAGGGTCGAAGGCAATGCTAGTTGACTTTTGGTGTGTTTGGGTTGAGTTATGTCAAACCCAAACACACCCTTTAAGCATTCCGTTGTCCTTCTCAATGTATTGTTATTGCAACTGCCCACCCAGGCCTTTGAAGTGCTCAAGCGGAAGCACCCTCCCATGTTATTGCTGATTACTGGGAATGAAGATCTTTACATCCCTCAGATAAGAAATTATCTGATGAAGATAGATCTTTGAACTCTTTAGCGCCTTAGCCTTAAGTTTTGATATAAATTGTGGGTTCGTTGTCTAGCAAATTAAATTTTTGGTAGTGTTCCTTAAGTTAGCATAGTATCTGAGCCTCAATTACCCGTGTCTTTTTCCAATAGTTGTTGCCAGAACATACTGTCAAGTGTTCTCATTGTTTGTATGATTCTATGAAGACTAGCTCATGTGTGAAGGTGGAGTGTAGAAGGCTTGAAATGCATTGTCATCAAAACTATTGTTTTTGGTGAAGTAAGAGCTTAAAAATTACTTTCCTCTGTGACAACCCTAGGTTGTGGTTTTCGCTGGGAGTTTTTCCTCCATATTCCCCTTTGAATTACCATATACTTCCATATAGTTGGCTGAGGCTCTGCCATGTATTTGCTTTCTCATGTTGTTTCTGGCTTTCTTTCCTGTTGGATTCCTCGTCTTTCTAATGGTACTATTGTCTATTATGTTTCCTTGGCTTCCTAATAAAAAAGATCAGTAAACATTGCTTGTGGCATCTGTGAGCATATGGCAAGGCAAACTATCTGATCATCAAACCGTGGGCTTCACTTTCAATGGTTGTTTGCCAGGGAAAAAGTTATTTTGCAATTTATTGAATATCCACTCCAATTGCTATTTTGTTGTTGTTGAAGTATTTATAGTTGATTATTACTATTAAAAAAGAAAAAAATTGTAATGTATAGACTATTGGCTCTCTGATACACTAAGTATCCTTTTTTTGAAGACTCACACGAAGAAGCACTCATACAGTGATGTCGAGTGCATCACTCTCTCCCATCAATGTTTTCTTTCCACCTCGAAAGAAATGTTCCTTTCATGATTGCCTCCAGATCGCTGGGGCTTAATCATTGCTATTGGTGTAGTCCTTTTTAAAACGTTTTTGAATCACTCTGTTTTGGCAAATGCCATTTTTAATTGTCTTGTTTCTATTTAAATTTGTAACTTCGTGCATCACAAGTTTTTTTAACCTCTACAAATTATTTTTGTATTCAAGTTTTGATTAGCCATTGCAGTTGTTTATGAGATTGACTTTTCTTGTAGTACATTCTTTGAGTTGCGGGGAAACATCGCTCTATAAATTCAAGAAAAATAGAGGGTGTCGCAACCTTATGATAAGTTTTGCAATCCAGTTGAACTTTTAAAGATTTGTGAATAATTTTAGATATATACAGAATTAAAAGCAGCATAGAGGGAGAAGTAATCATACTGACTCACCAAAAAATTGAGCTCTGTCCTGTTGTAAATGTTATGCACACATTGTAAAGAATTGGATGTTTGCACTTTTTTAGTCCTGTGTGAGGGCCATATATTTCTTCAAATTTTTTGTCTTGTATTAATCAAAAATTTCACTCCAAATTAAAATTTAATTTTTACAATTCAGGTGAATGCTTGAAGATTTTTAAATAGTTGTGTACACAAACACAAACACACACACAGAATTAGAAGCAGCATATAGGAATCTGAGTAGATAAAAATTGGGCCCGGTTTTGTCACAAATGTTATGCAGACTTTGTCTAGAGTGGCATGTTTTTATGTGTATGATCTTGTAAGTTAATATGCTACTTGAAATGTGTAGTGATGATGTCTAGTCACTTATCTAAATTCATTGCTATAATATGCTGTTAAATGTTGGTGATAGTGATTACTCATAGTTTGATACTATAGAAAATTGCTATATATTTCCATATACCTCCATAAAGCTTCCTATTGGGTTATTACACGTCATTTTCGTTTTTTATCCTGGCCTGTCTTTAGAAGTACACTTGCACGAGTGGATGTTGGAAATATAGGAACAAAAAAAACTTAAGCATGTTTGCCCCCTCTGCAGGTATATTGTGGCGCCAATGCTGAGTAAAGTATTGTCCGGTGCATACCACATAACTCTGTGTTGTCCTTTCTTAAATTGATTTACGGGAATGCTCCAATCAAATAATTTGTGGTTCGTTTGTTTAATGCAGGTGGTGAAAATTAGGCTGCAGCAGCAAAAAGGATTGAGCCCTGAGCTTCTAAAATATAAGGGTCCAGTACACTGTGCTAGAATGATTATCCGAGAAGATGGCCTCCTTGGGCTGTGGGCTGGGGCAGCCCCTACTGTTATGCGCAACGGCACAAACCAGGCCGTCATGTTCACTGCCAAGAATGCGATCGACGGACTCTTGTGGAAGAAACAAGAAGGTGATGGGAAAGTCCTCCAGCCATGGCAGTCGATGATTTCAGGTTTTCTTGCTGGAACTGCCGGCCCAGTGTGCACTGGGCCCTTCGACGTTGTAAAGACGAGGCTGATGGCTCAAAGCGGTGAGCTGAAGTACACTGGGATGGTTCATGCTATCAAAACAATATATGCTGAGGAAGGGCTACATGCCCTGTGGAAAGGGCTGCTGCCCCGACTCATGAGGATCCCACCTGGCCAGGCCATCATGTGGGCTGTGGCAGACCAAATCACCGGCTTCTATGAGAGAAGATACCTTCAACACGTACCCTTATGAACGTCTTCCGTCCAAAATTGCTTCTTGCTTTTGTTTCTCTTTGATCTGGTAGAATCATCTTATTTCTTATTTAAAATGCCCCTCATGAATGGTTTCCGTCCAAAACTCCTCTGGGTTTATTTCTTTCTCTTCATTTAATGGAATGGATGTCTCCAAATTTCTTTCATCTCACATTGCATTGCCACCCACTAAACACACACTGAAACTCTTAATAACATGTTTGCTGGATCATTTCCATTCCTATTTGGCGTCGATGGCACCGTAATGAAGGCAAAGCCGGTCGTTGGTTGATGTCGAGTCAATTCGCTGCTTCCAGAGCACGTTGAGGCAATGGCTGGTGGTGCTGTCGACAACAAAGAATAGAAGGTGGATCTGGATGTTTTCTTCTTTGCTTTCTCCGTGACACGCTGTTGTTTTTCATTGTGTTCGGCTGCCGTCAAAAGGGATCGGATTGAGGGTCCTGCTGGTTTTGGAAGTTGGGTTTCTTTTTGATAACAATGCAGTCCCTCGAACGTAGATGCGAGGTACGGGGGTGACTTGGGTGTCTAATTGTTCTTCCATTCTTTTGATGTTCATATTTGGGTTGTGTTTCGTTATACTGATTTTCAAAGAATTGATATGAATTCGATGTTTTTTTATATATATTTGCGAGGGCATGTTTATTTCTTTTTTGCTTTGGGAATCTTTATACTGAGTTGCGAGGAATGGTGTTGCATTTGATCATCCTCTTTCTTGGAAATGAGACCTGGATAATGTTTACATTATTTTTACCTGGAAATGAAATGTTGAACTGAGTTTGGCTTGATTTTTTTTTTTGGGGTGTGTGCTGTCTGAAATCGTGGTGGAAAGAGAGCAGTATTTTAGTCATTCCAATAAAATAATTTTTTCATTACCTCCCATATCAAATAAAGTAGCAATCATAAAAATTCATTCTCATATCTTATGCTGGTTTCATTCATTTGAATTTCTGGTTGAGATAAAAAAAACTTTTTAAAAATTGAATCGAAAATACGATTCCTTTTATCCTTCATTTTTAATTTAATCGAAATTTTATTTATAAGTGCTTTTTTAAAATTTATCAAACAAGTTTTTGTTTCTTTTTCTAAAATAAATAAAAATTATCTCAAACAATACCAAATTGGACCATTGTTAAGCAGCATGTTGTTAAGCAACATTCATTCTAAAATACATAGAAAGGGATAAAACCAAAGACAAACAACTTTCATTTGAAGAAAAAAATTAAATCAAAAATAAAAAACCACTAAAAGATTTCAAATATGAGTACCCAACGTATCAAATTTCATTCAAAAACGCAAGGAATATAATTTAAATTAAATTGAAAACTTAATAGTATAATAGATAAACGATGTCAAAAATTAAAGATGAAGAGTTAACGTAATAAATTTAATGTCATAGTATATGTAGGAATGATAATATTGTCTCGACTCGCTTCGTCGTGGGTCACATTGTCTTGATTTGACCCATCTCAATAAACTATCGGATTATATTGAGTCTTGTATGTCCCACTTTGATTCGATATTTTATTGTATTTTAAAATAAAGTTAAGATAACAAATCCCAAGCTGTTGACTTGCCCCAAACTTCCCAAACCACTAAGGCAAGTTGGGTTTGGGTTGGGTTGTACCTCTAGTTCTTGATCCGTTGCCATACCTAGGTATATGTTTGTACCTGTCTTGGTCACACGATCTCTCTCGATGGAATAGGTTGTTGTAGGTATGACTCTCTTCTCATAAAAGACATTGACCTAGTTTGATAATAATATATTTTTAAAATAAATTGCTTTTATTTACGTTGTGGAAAAAACATGCGAGGATTTAATAAACTATAAGTTTAAAAGGGAATGTAGATTCTAAAAAAAAAAAACAATAAGTATTTGATAAATTAAAAATAAAATTATTGTAATAGTTTTAAAAAATAAAAATATTTGATGTCATTTAGTCTTCATCTCGCTCAATGTTGTTATTATTTGTTATCGTTTGTCTTGTTTTCTTAATGAGGTGAATTGAATAAGATTTATCCCATCATTTCTTTTAAAACTTGTTTGTTTTATTTTCATTGTATTGGGATCTTTATTTTAAATATATTTGTGTGTGATATTTTAATTTTTGTTGGATGATAGTTAACCCTCGGTAATCTCCTCGGTATTATGCTCTTAGCTTGCACGGTTGCTTTGTTAAAAAAACACATCTCAAAAGCATTGCCTAACTGGATCATTATGCCAAAGAGTAATGCATATAGAATAATACACGTCATGAGTAAATAAAAAAAAAAAGCCAGATAGTACAGATGGATGAAAATAAGATATGTTTTCAAATTAGGTGTGGTCTTAAAAAACAGTCCCTTATCCTAAATAAAAAAAGCCCAATTCCATTGACATAGTTTTATAAGAATACTAATGATTTTTTTATATAAATTTATTTTCTTATTTCTAGATAAAAAAAATAAAAAGTCATAAAATCATCCTCAATATCTTATATCTAACTTTCTTTATGTAATTTATATAATATTTTTTTATATATTAGGAAGTAATATTCACACAATTTAATTATCCGATCCAACATACTTTCTTTTCAAAATTATGAATTTAAACTCAAATAAAAATACCCGGCCGGTCAGTTCAGTTAAGTTTATGACTTTCTGTTCTGCTATTTCAAATAAAATTTCAAATTATGAAAAAAAAAAAAACCAAATGGCCCATTTGAAAAATGTCAACGATTAATTATATTAATAGAGCTAGCAATTTTTTTTTAAAAGATTTTATTTATTCATTGTCAGATTCGGGAATCCTATATATAGGCCCAACACAACAAGCATTGCTGAGAGGATCGTAACCCTACCTCCAAGTGTTCCCACGATCGCCTTGTTATAACACTACGCCCCAGTTATACTGCTTGCCCGCTCACTCGCCTCTCTCCAAAAACCCTAATTTCTTTTCCCCATAATCGTATCCGCTCCTGCTTATAATCCCGTGGCTATGCTAGATTGTCTATATTAACGTACTGATATCGAACATCTATTCGTTCTGTCCTTTTGTTGTTTGTTTTGGCGCCTCTTAACCATGTCTGACGAGGAAAGGGAAGAGGTCGAGTTGGATCTTTCTTCTCCCGAGGTTGTTACTAAGTACAAGAGCGCTGCGGAGATCTTGAACAGTGAGTTTTGTTCCTCCATTATTTGTTCTTAAAAAATGGATTGAGTTTGTAGATTTCTATACATCCGGTGGTTCTTATATAATGGATTGACCTGTGTTTGAGATGGGCTTGTGTCAGTAAGCCCTGTTTTATTGGTTTTACTTAAAATTCTATAATTTGCAGAGGCCTTGCAGCTGGTTATATCTAAATGCAAACCCAAAGCCAAGATTGTTGATCTATGTGAAATGGGCGATTCATACATCAAAGAGTAAGTTTTTAATTTCTTTATTCATCCTCACTAAATATTTTCACTTGGGTTCCGTTTGGTTGGTATCTTTGACTGTGGTTTGTGTTTGCTTTGATTTTGAATGTGGTCTTAAAAAGGCTAAATAAATGATCGTGATCCATGGGTTATGAACATATGTAGGCAAACTGGCAGCATGTACAAGAATGTAAAGAAGAAAATTGAAAGGGGTATTGCCTTTCCCACTTGCATCTCTGTAAACAACATGCTCTGTCATTTCTCTCCTTTGGCTAGTGATGAGACAGTTTTAGAAGAAGGTGACATGTTGAAAATGTAAGCCTCTTCTGGGTTTAGTGACTCCTTTCGTCTTCAGTTGTTAAGTTATTTTATTGCTTATATTCTTCATAATTGGGTTCTATGGATACAGAACAAAGACCCCTGACCAGTAAATAGTGATGAGTTTTCTGTTTGGCTGCAGTGATATGGGGTGTCACATAGATGGGTTTATTACGGTAGTTGCTCACACCCATGTTCTTCAGAAAGGCCCAGTTACAGGAAGGGCCGCAGATGTTATTGCTGCTGCAAATACTGCTGCAGAAGTTGCTTTGAGACTTGTAAGGCCTGGAAAGAAGGTAATTTTGCTGCATATATTTCTGAGTTCACGTTGACATTATTTGCACATTGTCTAACTTATGTTCTGATGTGAATTTAGCTAATCAAACATTCAGCTTCCATTTTGGATTTAAAAGAGGGCTGTAGAACTGATTTTTCATTTACTGCATGGTTGTTTTGTTCGGAAATATTTGAGTTATATTAACCCAATGGTACATCTACCATTGTGCATGGTAATGTTTCTGTATAAATATTATTTCCTTGGGGCCTTCTAAGAAGGCATGTATATAATATTATTTTTAATAAATTTTAATTCAAATAAATGATAATGTCACAAAATTCCAGAAAAGTAAGAAAGTATATGATGTCCTTTTTTATTTTTATTTTTTATTACATATATAGCCCCACCCCACCCCAGGGCCCCCTGCTGCAGCTCCAAAAAGTTGGTCTTCCAAGATGTCACCCATCCCAGGATTGCTCTCCCTCCAACCTCTTTAACCCGATGATTTTTATTGAGTCCTACACTGGTCGTGGACTCGCAGTACCCCATGGAGGTGTATATGATGTCCTTTCTCTATATAAAAAAAGGTTTGTTTATAAGTTGAGACAAACTAAGCGCACTGCACATTAAGAAAATGGCATACATGGTCTGCATACCCTGTGCTTTGTAACAGGAAGAAAATATTGCAATGGATGAAAACAAATAAAAATGTCAATTTGATAGTAGCAAAAGTGGATTGCAGCAGTGAAGGAAAGAGGGCCATAACCGTGAAAACAACATATAGTTATTATGGAATTTCTATATTGAAGTCAATGAAAGAGGAAGGAAAAAAGCAGCCATGATAGAGAGTGAGTGACCGAGTGGGTTACTTGGTATCAGGGAAACGGAGAGGTATCAGGATGAGTTAGTAGGTTTCCAATTGCAATCTAGGGATCAAATTAGGGATCCTTAAATTGTATATGTGCTGCAGCTATGCTTTCCATTTTTTAAAATATTTTTTGTTCCTTTTTATTCTTTTGCAAAAAAAATTCTTTAAAAGATTCTTTAAATGTTGCTGAGTGTTTTTTCCTGTTGGATGAGATGGTTATGTTATCATCTCCTGCTAGAGCATGTTCATAATCTATGAGTTTTTTTCCTTTAGAAATTTTCAATTTCTGATTTAGAAACTGGTTGATTTATTTTTTCCGTAAATGATGAAGAACTATAAAAAGCCATGGACCAACATCCAGATGGAGCTTTTATGTCATAGTTACTCTGATAGGATTTTTTAATGTTTCACTGTGTAAAAAATTAGGCAGCTCAGTCCAATTTACAATTTTTGCTAGTGTATTACCTTTTTTGGTGGCTACAAAGTTTAAAGCAAATCCAATGTTGGAATTATTTTAAAAGAAAAGATACATCAAACTACTTGCTGGTTGTGCATAGCTCTCCTTACTTGCGCTTACTTTGTTTATGTTCCCTAAGCATGTAGGTGTTTAATGGCATAAAATCTTTGTAGGTGTCGGGCAACTTTGCCGAGGTGATCACCTGCATGTTGATTTCCTCTTTTTCCCTGTTGCCAATATTATTCTTGTCCATGCATGGGGTTCCATAGCTCAGTCCAATTTACAATTTTTGCTAGTGTATTACCTTTTTTGGTGGCTACAAAGTTTAAAGCAAATCCAATGTTGGAATTATTTTAAAAGAAAAGATACTTCAAACGGTTGTGCATAGCTCTCCTTACTTGCGCTTACTTTGTTTATGTTCCCTAAGCATGTAGGTGTTTAATGGCATAAAATCTTTGTAGGTGTCGGGCAACTTTGCCGAGGTGATCACCTGCATGTTGATTTCCTCTTTTTCCCTGTTGCCAATATTATTCTTGTCCATGCATGGGGTTCCATAGGTTAGTCTATTTTCAATGATTAATTCATATGCCCCTTGATGGCAGATATCCACCCTCGAACTTGAATCACCACCAGTTTTTTGTGTTCTTATTCCCTCCTTATTCTGGAGCATTAATCTAAATATGGCCATATTCATAAAGCTGGTCTCTCTTTCTCTCTCTCTTACTGTGTGTATCTTTCTATAATTTTATTATGTACGTGTCAGGTAACTTTGTTCAGGCAATTACATGCTTTATTGATTTCTTCTTCCTCTTGCAAGGAGTGATGTCTAAATGCCATCTATCTTAGCCGTATATTTTTCTGTTAAAAATAGTACATAGATAGAGGTGTTCATAATCCAGATTTTTTTATGTTTTTTTTTTCCCATAATTTTAGGGCTCTGAACGTCATTGCAAACTTATTCTATAATTGTTTTAATATGAAATTATGTTAGGCAACTTTGCTGAGGTGAACATGAACTTGTTGATTCCCTCGTTTCCATGTTGCCTAAATTGTGTTTGGCACTTATTGGGGCATCTCCAGCTAGACCATGTTCATAATCTATTGATTTTTTTTCCTTTAGAAATTTTCAATTTCTGATTTAGAAACGGGTTGATTTATTTTTTTCATAAATGATGAAGAACTATAAAAAGCCATGGACCAACATCCAGATGAAGCTTTTGTCATAGTTACTCTGATAGAATTTTGTAATGTTTCATCGTGTAAACAAATTATGCAGCTCTGTCCAATTTACAATTTTTGCTAGTGTATTACCTTTTTTGGTGGATAAAAAGCTTAAAGCAAATCTATTGTTGGAATTATTTTCAAGACAACATACATCAAACTACTTGCTGGTTGTGCATAGCTCTGCATGCTTGAGCATACTTTGTTTCAATGTTCCCTAAGCATGTAGTTGTTTAATGGCATAAAATCTTTGTACGTGTAGTGGGCAACTTTGCCGAGGTGATCACCTGCATGTTGATTTCCTCTTTTTCCCTGTTGCCAATATTATTCTTGTCCATGCATGGGGTTCCATAGGTTAGTCTATTTTCAATGATTAATTCATATGCCCCTTGATGGCAGATATCCACCCTCGAACTTGAATCACCACCAGTTTTTTGTGTTCTCATTCCCTCCTTATTCTGGCAGCATTAATCTAAATATGGCCATATTCATAAAGCTGGTCTCTCTTTCTCTCTCTCTTACTGTGTGTATCTTTCTATAATTTTATTATGTACGTGTCAGGTAACTTTGGTCAGGCAATTACATGCTTTATTTATTTCCTCTTCCTCTTGGAAGGAGTGATGTCTAAATGCCATCCATCTTAGCCGTTTATTTTTGCAAGGAGTGAACTTGAATCACCCCCAGAGTTGTATTTGTATTTTTTTTCCATAATTTTAGGGCTCTATACGTGATTGTAAACTTAATCTATAATTTTTGCATAAATTGTGTTTGGCCATTATTAGGCCATTGCTTAGGTCAGATGTATTCTGCGATTTACCTGTTTTCCACTTTTCCTAGATGGCAAATACTTATAAATATTATAATTTTGCACGGTGCTGAGTTAGGTAAATAATTTTGTTCTCATGAGGTTTTTAAGTGCCCGATCTCTTTGGGCTGAAAGATTTTTTCGGCCCCTGATTAAGATCAGAAGAAGCCTTTTGGTGTCATAATATTTGTTTTGCTTTACTCACCTCTGCCTATTTGTTGTGATTTATTTTTGTGTTCATTATTATTGTAGAGATTTATGTTTTTGATTATCAAATCAAGTTATTTAGGTCGAGCTTCAAATTATTTTTTCGTTTTGAGCTTGCTATTGTATGTGTTTTTTTTTTATAAAAAAAATCAAGTTAATTGACATTTATTCTGCATCTTTTCATTAAGTTGATTAGTTACATTCTTATTGCAGAATAAGGATGTCACTGAAGCTATTCAAAAGGTTGCTGCTGCATATGACTGCAAGATTGTTGAAGGTGTTTTGAGCCACCAGCTGAAGCAGTTTGTCATTGACGGAAATAAGGTCGTGTTGAGTGTATCCAATCCTGACACAAGGGTCGATGATGCAGAATTTGAAGAAAATGAAGTTTATGCAATAGATATAGTCACAAGCACTGGAGACGGCACGGTAACTCTTGGGGCAATATCTCGATTTATTCACCTTTTTTTTTTTCACACCATGACATTGAGATCTTTCTGACGCTGGTATGTTTTTCCACTGGGCAGCCTAAACTGTTGGATGAGAAGCAGACTACTATTTATAAAAGAGCCGTTGACAAGAACTATCACTTGAAGATGAAAACATCTAGGTTTATTTTTAGTGAAATAAATCAGAAATTTCCCATCATGCCTTTTACAGCAAGGTTGGGCTGTCATTGTTTTTGTAGATAATCAGCATTATCTTTTTGATGGTTTTGTCACTGACATTATTTTCCTGTGTTTTTGCCATCTTAACAGGGCTCTAGAGGAAAAGCGGGCCCGGCTGGGGCTTGTGGAATGTGTGAATCATGACCTTTTGCAGCCATACCCTGTTCTACATGAAAAGCCAGGTAGATTTCCTTTTAATAAATGTCAATTTGTGCTACATAAATTTCAGTCTATATTGGCAGGGCAATTGATGAATTACTTTTGGGTCTGGTATGTGCAGGTGATTTTGTTAGCCATATCAAATTCACAGTTCTGCTAATGCCAAATGGTTCAGACCGAATCACTTCCCATCCACTGCAGGAGCTGCAGGCATCAAAGACAATAGAAGACCCTGAGATCAAGGCTTGGTTAGCCTTGGGTACAAAGAAGAAGAAGGGTGGAGGGAAGAAGAAGAAAGGTGACATCCTGATATTTTGATTATAGTTCTCACCAACAAGAAAATAAAAATAAAATAAAATCCACCGGCATCAGCTTAACCTTGTTTTTGTATGGTGTGACAGGTAAGAAGGGTGACAAAACTGAGCCTGCTGAAACAGAGCCTATGGATGCAACAAATGGTGCTACACCTCAAGACTGATTTCTATATTTATATCTGGAATCTTTTTCTTTTTCCAATTTTGTTACTGTAAGTTACGTGTATTTTTGTTTGGGACATGAGATATTGATCCAAACACTGCTTGCATTTGGTTCCGTGTTTTACATTTTCCAATTTTAAATGATACCGGTTCCAGCATAAATTTGTCGACATTTTACTCTATTCTTGTTTTGATAGTGGGAATGTACGACATTAGGAAACTTGCATCGATTTCCTTTTCCAAGTTGTCCTCTCAATCAGACCTTATAATGTCGACGACATTTTTTTTTTTTTTTGTATTTTACGAAATCTATGTTTTTTATAACCAGACATTATAACAAAATTTTGGTATAAATTCAATACAAAATTTTAATTAAGACCAAATATCTAATACAAGCTTGTGCATTTCATATAATTATAAAGAATATGTACTATAAATAGAGATGCTGAAGTTGGAGAACGCAAAGAAAAGTCTCACTATTCTTAAATCTGGTTTAGTATCTACCAGATTGACATTCATGAGTCTCCATTGGCAAGTTAGGAGATGATCCTAAATATAAACAATGACAATCGAGATCAAGCATTAAAGTCACAAATAATCAATTTCTACGAGAGTCCTCCCCTTAAAGCTATACAAATTTTTATTATTAGCTGTAGCAACATATGATTGGAATTTCTGCTACATCAGCGGTGTGTCAACTAATCTATGTTACTATATCAATTGGGCGAGATTTCTACAAAAGAATTTTCATTTCCAGTTTCAAGCTCACTTAATTTAGAGTCTTTAATATTATTTTCTTTTACTTCATCAAGCCTATATGATTCTTCTTCTTCAAAGTTATATTGTTTTTCATCTTCATCTATTTTGTTAGCTATCATGGTTTTCTAGTTCTCATTTATTTTCAAATCAATAAAAGTTACCACTTTCCTTAAGTCTTGAAAGGAAAAGTACTCTATAACTATTTGTCTTTGATGAGTAGCATATAAAGATGCTTTTTTTATATCTACCAAAGACTTGAGTAATTTAACAGTAATCTTCTTCCCGTATCATATCTCATATAATGTTCTATTAATATCAGGTCTTAGCAGTACTCTATTCAATAGATACAGTGCAATAAATGTAATTTCCATTGAAAATATTGTGCGAAACTTAATTTGTAGTGGTAGGGTTTTAACATATTTTGAAAACCCTCCAAATAAGTTATAGATATTATTTTTTAAGATGTTGTAAAGTATTTCAATCAAAATAGAACCCAAACATAGGGAAATGAAAATAAACGAAAATAAAACTTTATAAATATTTTAAAATCCCAAAAACTACCTGAAACACATGCACAAAATATAAATTATTTTATACACATGCATGAAATAACTTGAGGTAATAAATATTTATTATTTTCATATACTTTTTTTAGTTATGTTTTTATATCGATAAGTTTTTGTTTGCGTATTCTATATTTTTTACAAACAAAATATTATACTATTATATATTGATCAAAATAAAATTAATAATTAATACAATGAAATATTATACTAAAATGCAAATAAAGTTTTAAAAAATAATGTATGTGCTTTGTCATCTTATTATCAAATGTGACTTGCGATAGCCCTACCCCTTTGGGTTGATAGAGTAGTGACAGAAACAGATTCAAAAAGTTCCATTAGGGAAGGTCGAGATACAAACTGTATAACCTACACATGTTATTTAAAACCACAATTAGCATAATCTAAGTTAGGAGTGAAACTTTAAACTGCCAAAATTGATCTAAATCGATCATCTGAAATCATCAATTTGATTTATAATCGAACAAAATCGATTTTGTTGGATTTGAAAACGAATAATATTATCGGTTTTATTTGTTTGTGGATTTTAAATCTGTCGTTTAAATCAAACCGAACTGAATAATATTATCATTTATTTATTTTTTATTTTATGTTTTTAATTGTATTTATTTAATATGATTTGTTAATACATGATGTGTTATTTTTTATGAACTATATTATATAATTTCAAGACTTTTAAAGTTATAAATTTGATATATATTAGTATTAATGTGCACACATATTATTTAAAGGAAACATTCAACTCATTTATTTTTGTTTATTTAGAGCAAATTTAATTTTATATTAAAAATTATATTACATCAAATTCTCTGAAATATAAAATATTCATAACTATTTATTATTTTTGTTAATATATTAATTGATATATGTGTAATTTTAATTGATCAGATAAAAAATAAAAAATTATAATTTTAAAGAATAAAAACAATAAAATATAATGAATAAATGAAACGCATGAAATAGTATATTTTTTATGTTTAAAAATAAATATAAAAATTATAAACTAATGACAATATTAATTTTTTATTCTGTTATTGCTAAAATGACCCATCAATCAATTCATGGTTCATGGCCCATCAATACCGCAAAGACACGCCTCTCCGCCCCCAATATAAAAGTCACCCCTAACCGCTCGCAGTGACGGATGCATGCCCCCTCTCTCTCTCTCTCTCCTGTCGCATAAAATTTCGCTTCCTGCCCTTTTTCTATCCCTAGAATCGCGGCCATGGCCAGTACTGATCCTGAGCTCAGAGCCGAAGACGACACAGCTCCGGCCGAGGACGAAGACACCGGAGCTCTCGTCGCTCCCATCGTCAGGCTCGAGGAGGTCGCCGTCACCACCGGCGAGGAGGAGGAAGATCCGATCCTCGATCTGTAACTTCTTTCCTAGGGTTTTCCTCCGTCACTCCCTCCTTGATCTTGTTTGCATCCGACTCATTTAATTTCTGTGATGGTTTCAGGAAATCGAAGCTCTATCGATTCGATAAAGTTACCAATCAATGGAAGGAGAGGGGTGCTGGAACTGTGAAGCTCCTGAAGCACAAGGAATCGGGAAAAGTTCGGCTCCTTATGCGTCAATCGAAGACGCTTAAGATCTGCGCGAACCATCTCGGTTAACCCTCTCGCGTGATCCATGTTTCTGTTTTTGATTTGATTTGTAGTTTTTTAGATATCTATTTGTTCTGGTCTTGATTCCTTGTGATTGCTGTGTAGTTCTTCCGACGATGAAGGTGCAGGAACATACTGGAAACGAGAAATCGTGTTTGTGGCACGCAGCTGATTTTGCCGACGGAGAGCTCAAGAATGAGCTCTTCTGCATTCGCTTCTCATCAATCGAGAGTGAGTATTCCATATTTTCAATGTCTTCTGTTGCGTTTGATCATCATGTTCTTGCTCATGTAATGCGCTATCACGTTATTTAGTATGCAATACATAGGCTGCTATACATACATTAACACTCTTATAGACAGTCGTGATCAGGTAACAGCATTGGAGTCGTTTAACCCAGCCTTTGGTGGATTCATGGGTTGTGGACCCCACGCTCTTCTGTAAATAGTTTGGAACCATCTCTCTTTGTTGGATCATGGTTCAACATGGGATGTGTTTCAGGCTAAAAGAAATATGAATTGATTAAGCATGGGATACAAATAAAACTCATAAAAACAAATCTACAGAAACCATCCCTCACCCATCCCCAGTGGCTCACTCATCCCAACCCCTTTTTTTTTTTTTTTTTTTTTTGGGGGGGGGGGGGGGGACTATTTGAAGGGAAAAAGAACATCCATGATCAGTAGTTTTTGTAGATTTATTTTTATGAGTTTTATTTGGATCATGTTAAGCCATTCCAACCTCCTGTTGGTGGTTACATTTATGATATTGATGTGTAGTTTATTGCTGGTAACTCTGTTTTTTGACAGTGATATCAATGTAAATGTTATGAATGGATGCCTACCTTTGGTTCACGTTAGATGGTCTCCAAGGTTGTGTAGTTTAAATTCTCTTGTTTGTTTTTGAATTTTAACTTAATAGCCAAAGGCCGCGATAAGGCAGCATTGTATCTTGATACAACGTAATTGAGCCTGGATTATGGTTCATGAGGTTCCTAATCTTATGTTTTCTTTGGCTTTGCTGGCCATATGCATCTTTAAGATAGTCGTTGGCACCCTGTAACTGGAAATTTTGAAATTTTCATTAAGGAGACTAGTCTTATTATGGTACCCATAATTGTGTTGCAGTTTCATCCTAGGCTTTCTTCCATCGAAAGTTTTGTGCCTGAAGCTTTAAAATATTTGATGGTTTTGCGGTCTTTGTCTATTTTTGATTTAATATGTATTGTGATCATGTGCCAAGGGGTGATAGCTTCTTTATATCATGAAACAGCTCTTTTAGCCAAAATCATTTTTAGATTTTATGCTAATCTCTTGAAGATTTGCATGTTTGTGAAACGGTAGAAAGTGGCTGCAAATATGGATGTGCTAATCTTTGTTTGTCATCTTTGTGTATTTTTCACAATGTCATTATTGATTCTATTATATGTAAAGACAAGACCCTGATGCTTGGTAGTTTAGGGCTTAGGTTTCTGTCATCTACTTTTTTTTACTAGAGTTAGTTCCGAATGATGATTTACTTTATCTGGACTCCAGAGGGGATTTTTCATTAGGTTTGGAATGTAAGTAAGTTGATTAAGAATAAATTTAGCCTTCAGGCATTCTTGGTAAGCTATCATTTTCCAGTGGTGGTAGCGAGCATATGACAACCATTTGATTGCCTGCTTTTTCACATTAACACAATGCCACTCTGTAACATTGAGTTGGTAGATAGAAATTTCTTATGGTTAAAGCATTTTCTGGCTGATGGTATGGTGCAATCTTATTTGTAATTCGTGTAATTCTTATTTCCAGTGCTGGACACATCATAAAGTTATTATTATTATTTTTTGCCACAGATTGCAAGACCTTCATGGAAAGGTTTACAGAGGTTGCTGAATCACAGGGAGCTAGTGAAGAAAACAAAGATGCCACAGATACTGCAGAAATCCTTGAGAAGCTGAGTGTTGGGGATAATAAAACAGAGGAGAAGGCCAGTGAAGAAGCCTCAGCTGCAGCAACAGTGAAGGACGAGGTTCCAGTTGCAACTGAGGGGAAAAAGGAATCTGTAAGTGATCCGGTGACGTCTAAGGCGGATAAATATTGAAAGCCTCCACTAAAGGCCCGAACTGAAAGTCAATTCCTGGTCATATAATATAACGATCTTGATTATGGTTGGTTGGTGTCTCAAGGGTTTTAGGGTTCAGGGTTCTATGCATGTATTCATCCGTGGCAGTGTCTTTGGGTTGGGGGCATAGTGTGGACCTGTTTGGTCTGCCCCTTGCCTTTAACCATGCAATGGTTTCCCTGGGTCTGCATATTTCATGGGTTTGAAAAGAAGTTTTTATTTTCTGCTAGGGCCATGTATGATCCCCTTTTACTTGTCTAAATTTAGCAATTATGTTTTGAAGGCCCTCATTTGTGCATTGTTATTTTGCCTTGTTTTGTTGCCTCTCCGAAGGGCGTATGATTTGTTTTGGTTTGAGCATAGTTTGCATGGAGTTACATTCATGATACCTTCATATTAAACATGGAATTGCTTAAGTGTCAATTGCATTTTCTTTACTGCTGCCTTAATTTTTGTTGTTTGTTGAATTCAGAATAGCTGTCCTACGCTTACTATTTTTCTATGTGGAGGAATTATTTCCTGTTATACCATCTTTTAAAAGATGGTTTCTGAATTTACTATCATTCTAAAAAACGTTGTCCTTATACCACCATTCCTTTCCCTCGGCCGGCATGGTTGGTGCCGACAGCGAAAATGTTCTTTAAAAAAAAAAAAAAAAAAAAAAAACTCCCTTCACAAGAGCCGCTGCTCCGCGACATTCATTTCCTTGCCCTCGTGGGTTGAGCACCCCGGGGTAGGGTAAGTAAGGCCTCCACCAACCTCACGAAGTACGAACTCGCATGGCTACTTTTGAAATCAATTAGAAACGCGTTTTTCTTGTTCTTTGAATTGTTAAGGCGAAGGCTTGATGAGTGTTACCTCTTCAGGAGCCAGTGATGTCGTTGCCGGTGATGTGGTAGAGATAGTACTGCAACCAATGGCCTCTCTCTTGCTGACATTCAGCCTCTCTGGAAGCAGATTTCCTTCCCTATCAGTCGCTGACTTGAACGGGAGGCCAAGATTTTCAGCTAAGTCAGGCGCTTCTGGACGCTGGAGAAGAAGAATTTTAACGGGTGGTATATGGGGGATGGTTTTTAGAATGGTGGTATATTGGGAAACCATATTTTAAAAAATGGCGTGGCAGGAAATGACTCTTCTACCGAGTTTCATGCTTCAGAAACATGATGCATGTTTCCAGACCATCATCAATTAGAGCAATCAATTTAAAGCACATCATCAAGTACACTCGGAACTTTTAAATATTATTTTGGCAACGACCAATAAATAAATAATACAATCAATAAAACAACTATGAATATTAAGATACTTTATTTAAAAAGTTATTAATAATCGAAATATTATGATTTAATATAATTATTAAAAATCTATTCGATATTTGAATGAAACGACGTGGTTTTGGACGTTCGTTTTTTAAATTAATTTTAACTAAAAGTTCTTTTGTTGTGTCAATAATTTTTCCACAAAAATATCATTACAAATAATAATAACTTTAAAATCCAATTCCAATAATCACCCTACAAACCAACCTCACAAACTAACAATTTTTTATAAAAAAAAAAACCAAAAACCTTTAAATGACCGACTTCTAGAAGTTAAAATGACCAACCAAAATGCCTGTCGGATTCCAAGTTCAGTCCAATGAAAGCGCGAGGTCGGTCGATACTCACAAAATGCCTGCAACAGCACACAGCACATGGTTTAAGGTTGGTTCCATATTCCGCTGCTCCTACTTGGCGTCGTTGGAATGATTTTGGCACGTACGTGAGGCGACATACACCGTACCCGAGACAGTGTGTAACACATACGTACCTTCGTCATGTTTTTTTTAATATTTTTTTTTGGTAAACTTATTTTATATTCTTAGCCCACCCGACCCGAAACACCCGCAGGAAATGGAATGCAGGACCACCATCCACTTGGGCTGTCATATCATCGCCATTAGTTATGAAAATCGGTAATTAATATGCGACGGATTGTCTCACGTCTCATTATTAGTTTTAACTTTTAAAGGGTCATTTGTTATTAATTGATTGTTGTCTCGCGTCTCTTACCAAACCATCGGGTTTATTTTATTCCATTTGCTGTACGCCTGTACGCCAAACCATGAGATTGATTATGAGAGCTTTGGTGTGCTAAATATCATGTATTATTATCTTTTCCTTATAATTTGAAATACATTTTAATATTTTCATGAAATATTAAAATAGAGTTTTGAGTGTGTATATATATATAGTAATAATATATCTAATTCTATTTTTATGTGGATATTTTAGTAATTATATTAAATGAAAGAGAGAAAAAAAGAATTAAAAAAATATTATTTAAAGAATATAAATAGAAATAAGAAATGGAATATAAAAAGTTATTTAAAAATCAATAAATCGTAAAGAATAATTTTGAATGTCCATATATGTGATGCCTTTTATAACATTATTTATTATAAGTAATAACTTAATGTGTTAAATTAATATTTATTTAGTATTATTTTTATAAAAATAAAAATAGGAACATTTGGTTCTCTCACGTTTTTAGGCTCAAGCCACCGATCATCCCATATCAAACTGTATCTAGCATTCATCTATTAATAAATACAAATAAATGGCACACATAATCATGAGGCGTGGCCAACAATGTTACACATCCAAACATTAATATGGACAACAGATATTTACGTGTTAAGTTTAATGAATTAATTTAACATTTTTATGAACTGCAATGCTTTTACGCTGTTTCAAACGTATTGACTTGGTTGAATTAAGATTGTCGTGTTTTAACGATCGAGAAAGAATTTTTTGTTGAATATTATCACTACGTTAACATCCGTCTCAAATTGAGGCACAGGTCAAACCTAAAATAAAATTCTAATATTGAATGGTTATGCCCACCTTTGTCCTAACTCTTAATAGATTCAGCCACCAAAAATGAGAGATTATCTCATACTGATTCTATAAACCAAGATGCAAAACTTTTGTCAAATTTGGTGACTATAGCATCGTCAACAGGTCTTCTCCCTTCAAAAGGATTCGAGAGAGGAGGTGGAATGATGCTGGTTTTTTTAGGGGGGGAGGGGGGTGAGGTGGACGATGGGTGGGAGGAAAAAAATAAATTTGTTTTGGTTAAGTTGATGTTACAATTTTATAAGAAAATCTTAAAATTATAAAAAAGTAATTTTTTTCATTAATTTTAAGCTAATGCCAGTGCTTTTAGTCAACATAAAACCACAAAAATACCTCGCGTTCTAGGAGAATTTAAAATCATTTCGATATTATTTGTTTTGATTTTTTATTTAAACATAAATAACTATATATTTTTTTATCAAACAATGTTGTCAGTTTAAAATAACAACGAAAAAATCTTATCTACTTTACAAACCTAATATTGGTTGACAAAAAATTATATGTGTAATCGATTCACAATATCATTATAAATATATAAATTCGAGATTGATATGGATAGCTGTGATTTATTCGTATTTTTTTTTGTTATGTTACTACGTCGTCCTCTGACTCCTAAGATGTTTCAATTCGCCAGGTTGTCTCTTGTCTGCCCATAGATTCAGCATCAATTTGAAAGGTTAACCTATTCAGGAATCCCCAGATCTATGCTTATTTTCAACTCCTCAAAGCATTTCCTTGCTTACTACACCCTTCTTTGTCTCTGAGTGCCTAGGTATCCACTATTTACCGGCTACGTAACCTCGTTGGTATGTAACACTATGCTTACACTTTGTTTGGTAGGATATTAAAAAAGTATGAAAATTTTTTAGGTGAATAGATGGTAGAAAGAAAAAGAGTGAAAATTTTATTTTTTATATATTTGTTTGGTTGAGATAGATTTTTTAATAATTTTGATTGTAATAAAAAATAAAACAAAAACATGAATAAAAAGCATATCTATCCTTATTCCCACCCTCACAAATCCTATCTCATAAATGCAAATGAGATATTCATCCAAGCATTTCACCTAAAAAAATGCTCCAAGTTGGCTCCCTATTTACGTCGCCTCCACCTCTCATTCATGCTGCCTCCACCAAGCCGATCTATTCCACACCACTCTCAATCGGCTATCTGTTTCACACCGATTTATACTAGGCACCACCCCCCACAATTAAGATCTTACCATTGATGACGATGCCACGGGAGGGGACAGATGTGGAGAAATCCGAGGGTAATTATGACAAATATAAATTAATGTATATTTCCACCAAAAAAATACAATATTTATAATGTCATAAAAAACTATCCATTATTATTTTCTACTCATCTTGCAATGTCAATCGGTCAATGTATGTCTTTTAGGCTTTCCAAACAATGAAAAACTAAAATGTTACTATTTTTTTCGCTGAATCAATTTTCTATGATTTTTCTATATCAACTAAATACATTCCATCAATTAATACTATTAATTGATGGAATGTTAAAAAAACATTTCATCAAATTAATAGTAATGCTATCAGTGAAATTACGTAACTGATAGTAGGTAATCATAATAAAGTAATAAAATGTCATATTGTTTTAAAAATATAAATAAATCAGCCATAATGACACCAACTGCAACTACATTTTGTAAACAAAACGTATGCATGTCGCGGAAGGCGTGGGGGGTGGGGAGAACGGTGGTCATGCGTGTGGGACCTAAAAATTTGCATATACATCCCCCATGGGACGCCTATGGCACATATAGGGAGATCAATGGTCGTGTGTGGGGGGACCTGAGATTTTGCCGCCGAATACAGTTTGCATAATTATGGCCGAAGAAAAAAAAAACACAGTTGTGCTCAATTTGTGCCACAGTCATTTTTTCTTCTCCATTTTCATATTATTATTTTTGAAGTGAAAGTTAATATATTATAATTACCAAGTACGTACCAACTCCGGTGTGTTGTGTAGTAGTTGTTGTTGTTGTTGTTGTTGTCTGGTTAATTATATAAATTAACATTCCTCGTTCCCAAATCACTGTCAGATTTGTGGACTCAGGCAAATATGGGGGAGTCGTGTCCGCGTCAAGTGTTTAAGGAAAACAAGCCTCCAAATCAAGTGTCTCCGCGGTGGCCGTTGCCACACGTAAACTCAGCAGGGCGTTTCGTCCCCACTCCCCATATCCCATATTTAAACACCACATGGAATAGGAAAAATCATATGATATAAATCTTTTTTTTGGTAAATAATAATAATAATAATAATAATAATAAAGGAATAAGAAGAAAAAGGGGAGAGTCCTTTGTGGACCCAAAATGCCACGTTTGTCCCCTTCTTTCTTGGCAGAGAATTTTCTAATTTCTGGATGAGGACCTGGTTTTATAATCTGTGGTCTTGGATTTATTACTTTATAAAAACTTTTATGAGCAATATAAAAATAATAGTAATTAATGATGATTCGCTTTCTTTAATTCCACGTGATACGTTTTTTGGAAAGTTCATTCCGGGTTCTTTTCACATATAAATTCTTTCTATCCATGCATATATGCAATAATGCAAAAATCCAAGATATATAAGCTATTAATAACTTGAGTGGGTGAAACTATTAATCTCCTTCCACCGATAACTCTACCTGCCTTGCGTCCCAAGGCATACACTAAAATAATTTTGTTTTTTTTAAAAAATATAGTAATAAATAATTGTATATCAAGAGCTAATCGCCGGCTATACATATAATTTCTTTTAATATTAATTTTTTATCACATTAATTGCTAAAATATGAAAATAAAAAAAAGAGTATAGCCTTTTATTTGAAAAAAAGAACCTTTAGAAAACCGACTTTATTTCATAAGCTTATTTGGAAATTAAGTCACAAACATTATTATTATTATTATTAGAGAAATTTTATTTGTAAATCTTTTTTTTTTTACAAGCCTTTGTATATACCTGATTTCATTCTATTGATTTAATAAATTAATCAAATTTAATCATAATTAATAATGTGTCATACCAAGTGCATACACGTAGTATTACTTTTTAATAATAATAATAATAATAATAATAATAATAATAATAATAATAATAGTGAGAGGAGGAGGAGGAGGTTTTGCTGGGCCTGGGTCGTAGACAGTTGTGAATACATCAAAATCAATTGGGCGCACAAAGAAAACGAACTCTCCTGAAACCGCCCCGCGGTATTCAAGTATTGACTTATTTATATTCCCCGTATTCCACGGAGCAAACCCCCCCCCTCCCCCTCCGGCCTCCTCCTCCTATAAAAATAAAACCCTTCACCCCTCACTCTTTCACATCCAACCCCACCCGCTCACCCCTCTAGATCATAAATCCATGGCCGAAATCTGCAGCCTCGATTCCGGCAAGCCCGTGAACGGCGACGTCTGCAGCGTCACCGGCAGCGGTGCCTCCGCCGCCGCCGCATTGCAGGGCTCCGGCGTGCCTCCCTCCATCGTTTCCTCTCCCGAGGCCACCCTAGGCCGCCACCTGGCCCGCCGCCTCGTCCAGATCGGCGTCAGCGACGTCTTCACCGTCCCCGGCGACTTCAACCTGACCCTCCTCGACCACCTCATCGCCGAGCCCGGTCTCACCAACGTCGGCTGCTGCAACGAGCTCAACGCCGGATACGCCGCCGACGGGTACGCCCGCCGCAGGGGAGTCGGCGCCTGCGTCGTCACCTTCACCGTCGGAGGACTCAGCGTCATCAACGCCATCGCCGGTGCCTACAGCGAGAACCTCCCCCTCGTCTGCGTCGTCGGAGGTCCCAACTCAAACGACTACGGCACCAACCGGATCCTCCACCACACCATCGGGTTGCCCGATTGGACCCAAGAGCTTCGCTGCTTCCAGACCGTCACTTGCTATCAGGCAATCATCAATTTTTCCTGTCCTTGTTGTTTTTGTTGTTTTGATTTTCAATTTGTCTGTTGATCTGTGTAGTCATTCGTTGTCTGTTCACTGATCGGTTCCTTTTGTTTATTTTAATTTTTAGGCGCTGGTGAACAATTTGGAGGATGCACACGAGAGGATCGACACGGCGATCTCGACGGCCCTGAAGGAGAGCAAGCCTGTTTACATCAGCATCAGCTGCAATCTGGCTGGTCTTTCGCACCCTACTTTCAGTCGCGAGCCAGTTCCTTTCTCAATCACTCCCAAGTAATTTCATTCTACACCATCCATAAAATTTGTTTTTGGTCGCTATTATCCATTGTTTGTGTGTTGTTCACTCTACGATTCTCGTGATCTAGATCGAATGATCAATGGTCGTTGAACTCAATTCTGTTATTTTGAATGAACCATTTTGGGCTCTGGGTTTTTAACTCATGGCGGCTGTCTTGTCTGTTTGTTCTAGCGATGTTCTTTTTAGAAGATCAATTGAGTTACTAAATGTGAATTGAAGTTTGATCCTTAGTTTTTAAACCTTGTTTGTTTTTTGTTTTTCTGTCCAGACTGAGCAACCAGGCTGGGCTAGAGGCTGCTGTTGAGGCTGCCGCAGAGTTCCTGAACAAGGCTGTGAAGCCAGTCCTCGTTGGAGGACCCAAGCTTCGAGTAGCCAAGGCAAATGACGCCTTTGTCCAGCTTGCAGATGCCTCCGGCTATCCGCTGTCGGTCTTTCCGTCAGCCAAGGGCATGGTGCCAGAAAACCACCCTCACTACATTGGCACCTACTGGGGTGCCGTCAGCACCAGCTTCTGTGCTGAGATTGTCGAGTCCGCCGATGCGTACCTCTTCGCTGGTCCCATCTTCAACGACTACAGCTCAGTTGGCTACTCCCTGCTGCTCAAGAAGGAGAAGGCCATCATCGTCCAGCCTGATCGCGTTGTCATTGGCAATGGCCCGGCATTCGGCTGCGTCCTCATGAAGGACTTCTTGAAGGCCCTTGCCAAACGCATTAAGCACAACAACGCTGCATACGAGAACTACCACAGGATCTTTGTACCAGAGGGTCACCCTCTCTCGGGTGCCCCCGATGAGCCCCTCAGGGTTAATGTCATGTTCAAGCACATTCAGAAGTTGCTGTCTAGTAAGACTGCTGTGATTGCCGAGACTGGGGATTCATGGTTCAATTGCCAGAAACTGAAATTGCCTGAGGGTTGTGGGTAAGCCGCATATTTGCTAGATGTCTACTTTGTTTTTTGGGTGCATATTGTGATATGGGCTATTTCCGTGTTGTGTAGGTATGAGTTCCAAATGCAATATGGGTCGATTGGGTGGTCCGTTGGGGCTACACTCGGGTATGCTCAGGCTGATCGGAGCAAGAGGGTCCTTGCCTTCATCGGTGATGGCAGCTTTCAGGTATTTATTTTATTCTACTGTATTTTATTTTCCTCTAATAATAACGGTGTGTTATTATGTTAATTTTCAATGGGGGATGGTAAGTAAGTGGATGGGGTTGTGCGTGCAGGTGACAGCCCAAGATGTCTCCACAATGCTGAGGTGCGGTCAAAATACCATCATTTTCCTGATAAACAATGGAGGCTACACTATTGAAGTGGAGATCCATGATGGGCCCTATAATGTGATAAAGAACTGGAACTACACGGGCTTCGTCCAGGCTATCCACAACGGCGAAGGCAACTGCTGGACCGCCAAGGTGAGATCTTAATCCTCCTCAGCAGCAGTTTCTAGCTAGTTGAAGAAGAAACATAATAGACGTCAATGGCGATGACTGATTTGGATTTGATTTTTGGGTGACAGGTTCGCACGGAGGAGGAGCTGGAGGCAGCGATTGAGACGGCCACGGGGGAGAAGAAGGATTCCTTCTGTTTCATTGAGGTGATTGTGCACAAGGACGACACCAGCAAAGAACTACTTGAGTGGGGATCCAGGGTCTCTGCAGCCAACAGCCGCCCACCAAACCCACAGTAGAGATCGCCTTTCATCTGTGTGTGATCGTCGTCATCACATCGCTGTTTGCGGGAGAGCATACTACTTTTTTCAAAAGGAGAGAAGTGTTTAGTGTGTCTGCTGAGGATTTATGTTGAATGAGACATGTTTAGTTTACTGCGGGTTTGTGTTTTGTGACTCCTGTCTGTCATCTAATGCATTCACTTTTTTTTTTATTAATGGTTTGGCCTTGTTTTTTTTTTTTTTTTTTTTTGTTTTTCTGTGTGTATAGTAATAATTTAGAGAACGCTTGGTAAGATGCATTAAAATAACAACTGATCAGGGAGATTGTTTTTCGTGAATCTTTTTTCTTTTAAGTGACAGAAAGTACAATTCAAAGAAACGTTTTTAGAACCAAAAAAAAAACACGCCGTGAGTTGGGGACGTGTTGCTTTCTAAAGGTCTTTGGTCGACACGTAAGACCGTGCTTGTTAAACGAAAGCTCGACACGAATCCTCCAACTTAGAAAGGCACGTGAAGAGAGAGTAGCATGCTTGCCCCCGCGGATCATGCCGGTGGGACAGGTGGGTTTCCACGAGAGATCTGATTTTGTTTTAAGTTGGACAATTAGAATTGGATAGCAAAATCAATGCGCTACTTTTCTCTCGTTCAATCTCCACCGCTCATTCACTTACAACCAAACACCCCTTTTATTAAATACCTCATCCAAACACCTCTTAATCAGGTTTCTTTAATATAACAACACAAATAATATATACCAAAACTTCATAATTTTATTATTTTTCATCCCAAAAAGATATATATGTATTGATATGCATTCTAAACTACGTAATTTCACCGGTAAAGAATGTGAGCTCCTTTTGCAGCGCCCACACCAGCCGAGGCTTATTAATTTTTCGGCAGGTTTGGAACAGCTGTTTGGTTGCAAGTGTAGAAGAGATGAAGGGTAAAACTAAGTGAGTCATAACTTTAGCCTGTCAACAGGCGCGCCAACTTTTCATATAAAGGGTCAGATATAAATGGGAAATTCAATACACACATTGCACCCAGTGTGTACAAACTTGTATGAGTAAGAGTCTTCATAAACATAAACAGCAGTAGAGAAAGGCTTCGAAACACTGGAAACAAAAAATGGTGATGGTGGATCGGCCACTCATAATTACTTACAGTGGGATATCCATGTAAACATTTACAGGTTGGTGTCGGCTTTAATGGGTGAAAGAACTAGACGCCCACTCTGAAGAAGCAAGGGGGGAAAGGGTGCTCGGCAATGGCAGATATGTGATTTGAGCCGGGGCAAGTTAGGGTGTGCACTCCTGCAACGGTGGCAACGCAACTCCATTGTTAACAAACTATCATCGCCTGTTAGTGTTGCTTTTCCATGGTTACTGATTTCCTGGATGACATCAACTGAGTCGCGGAAGAAAACAGTGTTAAATGAGTTCCAATGCTTCTTGTTCTTCAAATACCTTGAATCAAAGTCCTGGCTGATCACATGAAGGTGCAGCTGCCGCATCGATGGAGCCTGTAAGGGAATATTACCAAGTCAAACATATCCATTAGACAAACATCTCATATAACAGTTTTTATTAGGTACCTTACAACATATGGGGAAAGACTATAAATATGAGAACATAAATTTTAGCACCAAAAGCATCCCATTGTATCATTAATCCTCCTACACATTTTTTAAATATTACTATGCATCAACCAATTCATGCAATAAATTATTAAAATACAAGAGAAGTATAAGAAGAAAACATAAATGCATTATTTCACAACCATATGGCTAAAAAAAAGCAAAAGCACTATGCAACTCCTATATTCAAATAATGCAAGTCAGGCAATTGCAAACTTGCTTTGTATTTCCAGTGCCTTTATTTTGAAGTATGGCACTATCAAAAATTCAAAATTTAGTCCAAAATGGGGAGGAATGGGTGGAAGAAGTATGGTCTCTGGGTCTGCCTTTCATTAAGCTCCTCTGTCCTTAGTCCTTGACTAATACAATCATTGCATATCAAATCTGGCTGAGTCTGACAGCTCAGTTCATCTTTCGTGCATTCACAAATGTATAGGAATACTTTCATTTCTTAAGCTACAACCAGCCTCCCAACATATATTCTTTAAATTTTAAAGGTTAAAACTAAATACTCGTTATTGATTTATATGCCCAGAACAGGATATCAACAAAAAGTCTCGATCAAATAATAGTAATAATCTGTAGGTAATTGAAAATTAATAAGAAACATCAACAAAATGCTCCTAAGTACTTCATACCGAATGATATCCAATGCGGAAGACCAAAGACGCTTCCTCACACAAGAACTTCTCGGCCCATTTTAAACCCACGGAATTAATTGTTTCTAAAATTGAAAGGTGTTCTTTTTGTACATCTGCCAGAGAATCAAGACCTTTCTGTCGAGCCACCACCAGAACATGCTTTTTTGCCTGAGAAAAAAAAGAAATTCCAGAAAATAAATAAATAATCAAACTCTGTGAAGAGCCAGGGGATAAGGAGGGAAGAAGTGGTGGGTATCGCCTACCTTAGGATAAAGATCATTTAGTACAACAACATCTTCCAAGATTTCAAGAACATCGTTCTTATACATTTCTGGATGCATAGCAATACGGTAGAGGGCTTGAGCCCACGAACCCCAGGATTTTTCAATGCCTTTATCAACTCTGTCATTGTTTGGCATTTCCCTTTCATCTGCAACTATGTTATCAGTACGAAATGCATCCTGTTCAGCTTTGAACTTCTTGTTTCTCTCAGAATCATGACCACTTTCCCACTTCACCTTCTGGTCCGTTTTGGGTAGATGACTCCTATGAATTCCTTCAGGCTGATCTTGATAGTCCTGAACCCCGTGGACTAAATTGCCACTGCTTTTCTTTGAAAAGTTTTTTTCCGACATGACTAGAGATACAAAGCCCTCAAAAAGTGATGTATAAGCCTCACAGAGAATTTTGCAACCCTTAATATAGTCACCACTGAGGAAGTTAGGTCTATTTGGGTTCATATTTGGTCCAAGGACATGAATAACATGGGTTACACCTTCCCTGCTATATAAGGGAGAATTCGAAGGAAGAGAAACAATAATGGATTTACCAGGGAGAAGAGATCCAGCTCGTTCCTTTGTCGCAAGATCTAGAGCTGGACCTGCAGCACTAAATATAGCAGCATTCACTCCTCCACCTCCAGGTTTCAGCCGCCTGCACTAACTCAACTTCAGGGTTCTTCTTGATTTGCACAGAAAGTAAAGATATGCAGATAGTCTTCAGTTTTCACGAGTAAAATGACATACAAAAATATTATGCCCAGCCAAAAAAGAAAAAAAACACAGGCACACAAATATTACAACATCATTGGATTTAAGCATACAAAAACTCTTCGACTTTGGTTGAACTTTTTGAGACAACAGGTACAATCTGTACGTTATTAATGTTTCTTCTGAAGGTAACCCATAAAACAAAGTTGCAAGTTCTGGAAAAGATTAGATTTATATGTAACAACTAGGTAACTTTATCCGCTTAGCAATCCAATAATTTTTTGAAGCAATAGCCATAACATCGCAGCATCATAACAACTTACCAGTTGGCAGCATTAGCTATAACATTGCAGCGTAAGCCACCTTTTGTATAAAGCTGAGTAATATCTCCAACAAACGTGAAGAATTTTTTGGGATCAATATTTTTCTGCGCAGCTTTAGCTCTAACCAGAGACAAAACCCTTGATCCATGACTCAAGTCTACCAAAACAAGCCTTGCATTTTCAAGCTTACTTGTGAATTCCTCAGCTTTCTCAACAATAATATCAGATGCTTTCTCAAGATCGAATTGGAAATCTGCCGTTGATATAGATGGAAATGCTAGAGTGGGAATATCATCAAACAATACATTACTAGAGTCAGCGCAAAGAGTCACGTTCTTCTCACCTTCCTCTAGCTTATCTGTGTTTCCTGATGACAAGAAATCATTTTTAGGGGCCTCAAAACTCGTGTTTATTTTTTCAGTGGTTTGAGTAGATGCAGAACCAAGTGAAATCTTTGTATCAGCTCCTTTCTTAACATGGGTTTCTACTTTCTTTAAGAACTTCATTATGCCAAGTTGGATTTTGGCATCTGGGCTCTTCTGGCCATAACAGCCAGATGGAAGGACATCCAGAGGACCAAGTCCAGCATATGCATTAACAGCATCTTGAACAGCACCTTCGTCCGAGCAAAATGTGATCCGGGCAAACCCTTCACTCAGCTTAGGCAATTCTTTTTTCTGGAGCATTTTGTTAACAACAGCAGCAGCTCTCCCACCTTGCAGGTTGCCTTCATGCCCAGCCCGCTTCACAGACCGTGAAATACAGATTCGTCCAGGTAGATCAAGAACCACGGCATGCACATCTACTTGAGAACTCCGAAGCTCCAAAAACTCGGCACGCTGCTCTGTATCTATATTACACCTGTCAATAAATACACTCTTCCCATCCTTCAATGCGCTGGTTGCACTTTGTAGACACTGAGCTTTGGTTCCAGATTTTCCATTTCCAATGGTGTCCTGCAAGTAAAAGATGATTAAATAAATAAACTCCTACCATGAAAGTTGAAACTTACAAAGCATCAAACACACATCATCATTGCCAAAGTACAATGTTAGAAATTGGTAGAATCTGGATTTACAGAAATTCAAAAAAAAAAAAAAAACAATCAAAAAAAGAGAGAGGATATAGACGTTCGCTCTAAAGTTTGCCGGGAGCTCCTCAGTAACTGGCAAAATTTAAGGAACCGGGCTCATGAACGCATAAGATTCTTACATTGCTTAAACTCGATACCTCAGTGAATCATTTCTTCGAACATATGACATTCAATGCTCACAGAGAGAGAGAGAGAGAGTAGAGACCTGACAGACACGGACCCATTGCCGGGTGGAGGAACGCACGACGTGTTCGCAGAAAGTGGACTTGCCACTGCCTGGAGCCCCCACCAGCATCACCAATACGGGTTTGGAGGCTTCTTCTCCGCCTAAAAAGTAAAAAAGTTTAACACAGACAACAACATTACTTCTTTCATGAATAAGTCATGTGATAATTAACATGATCGATCGTATGGTAAACGAAACCCTATAAATAAATATGATGGAGGAACAAGAACAACAACAACAACAACAAGAGTACCCATGTCGGGGTTGGGAATGGTTCCGTAATCCGCGTCGATTCTCCAGGGACTGCGCATCAATGATAATGGTGGGCTTCCAAATTCGAATTGCAGTTTAGGGGGCGAAACAAAATCAGATGCCTTGCCTGTTGCCACGGACCGTCATATTGGACCGATTAAATCATACGATTTCTCGAATGTTTTAAGGGTAGTATGTTATCTGGTGATTTCATCCATTAGAAAATAATTATCGTATTGCCACCGTTTTTTAATACTGTCACCCTTTAAATTTACCAATTTTAAATTTATTAAAAAAAAAAAAACAACAACAACAACAAAAACAACAACTCAGAGAGAAAACCTTGTTTGTCTGTCTGTCAGGATTTATACCGAGCTTATAAGCAAGCTCATAGCTTGCATACAGGGTTTTGCTATGTTGAAAAGTGGACTAATATTATGAACACTTTTCTCCTCTCATTATTGGTGACCAGTTGAAGAGGATCAGGATTTCGTTCTCTCATAACATAAATGTTGATTATAGGAGAAGGTTGTCGATTTTTTGTTCGGTTTGTGATTTTAGCTTTTGAATTCAAATATTGTTAATGATACTCAATTAATTTCACTGATATGTTTTTTTTAGTATAACACAATCAAATCTCATTACAGCATATAATAGTTTTAGGAAGTCAAGGGGTTCTCAAAGAAAAAGAAAAAAAAAACCCAAACAGACCATTTTCATTAAGGGAATGATATTGCTGGGGAAGTTTTTTTATGCTATATAGTATATAGTGAGAAGAAAAATATTTCAATATACAAAGTGCAGCTTAAAAATTACAATAAGTAACCAAGGACAAACTTAAATTTAGAGAAATACAAAATCTCATATTACTCGTAAACCAAAAAAAAATAGTAATAATAAGAATTGTTCTTAATTTTTTATAAATTCAGACATTGTCAACGGTCAATATTTTTTCTACAATAAATGAATAAATAGATTATAGATGAATGAATAAAATAAGTAGATACATGTATATCCCCAATCAACATTTACACTGCAAGCACTGCTGCGGCTAATTTAAGCCCCATTCTTGCTCTTCCACGGCTTCAGTAGGCCCACAACAAGGATCAAGACGATAATGAGAAAGATGATGATCGCAATGCACATCCATTTCCTGGAGCTCTTCTGTAGACTCTTGACCTTTTGGAGGGCAGTGTTGGCCGTCTGCACGTGGTCTACTGCATTTGAGACCTGCAAAACCGCGACGATGGACGTCAAACATTTGCTGTGTTGTTTTTAAACAAAAACGCTCAGAGAACTGGTGACGTTACGTGTGATTCTATGTTGTCGAGCATCTCTCCTTGTGCATCCACTAGTACTGCTATATCCATGAATATCTGCATAACGTACGTACGTGTTATTAGTAGAAACACGGTTGAGTAAATATTAAACCAAAAAATATTCAATAAACAAGCCGGTACACAAGCCAAAGCAATATACCTGCTGCAATGCAAGAAGCTTCTTCTCTACATCTATGAATGCATCATGGCGCTCTTGAATCTCTGCTAGGGTGTCCATTATCTGAAGGCATCATAAACCGACGCAAATAAAATATTACTTAAAAATATAGACAGGGGTAAAAAATAATAAGAATAATAATAATAATAATTGGTCCTGTCTCCTGTGGCTACTGTATTTAGTCGGTGTCTTCTCGTGTTTAAAGATCAAATATGAATGGAAGATGGACAAACCTGGCCCCGCCCTTGTTCCTGGATTGCTTTTTGGAAAATTTGTTCACTATCGCCAGTCTCGATTAGTTGATCAATTGTCTGTTAAGTTTCAAATGATCAGAGAAGGTGCTTGCATGCTAAACCACAAAATCTATGAGTGCAATATAGGTTACCTCTTCATCAGCTCTTGTACCCGTTACTGACAATCACAGAAATCGCAGAAAACAAATAATGAGCTCTAACAAATGCAGAATTAAGCACATGCTGAAAAGGAAAAAAAAAACACTTCGACAAGGAACGAGTGAAAGGTGTAAACCTGTAAAGACACGCCTCTCAACAACATCTCGATACTCTTGACGAATAGTTTCCCTCAGAAGCTGCAAGCATAATTAAGGGAATGTGAAGTAAAATGTATCACAAGGAGATCGAGGGAAGAAAATGAAGTGTATGCAAAAATCAATTCAAAAGACCTACCTGGAATTCAGTCATTTTATCTTTCAGCTTCTTTTTCAGGGCACTGCAATGAATGTATCCATATCATAACATTTTAGTTGACTTGACAATTGAAGTTATAACGAGCAAAGTTTGTGCACTGTACAAGAAAGGATAACTAAAATAAATATCTAGACTTCACCTAGACTTCATACCAATCATCACCTAATGCTTGGGACACTTGCATGGCAAACTAATACAGGCCTTTGGAAGCTGTTAAGTAATCCAAAATCTAATTAAGAAAGGGGAAATATTCCAGCAGAAAAGACCGGAAGCAAAACTCTAATGAACTGAATTAATCGAAACAAAAGTGCATGAGGTTGAGGATGTCACATATTTTGCCACGTGTTAAGAATGCTTAAACATGCATTGGACAAATCATTTTCTGATTTGAAGAAAAATAAATAAATAAAGATTCTTTAAAAAAAAAAACAGAGCAGGATCGCTTTCAAAACTCTGTTCAAATGCTTACAGTGCGGGTGACTATAAAAATATAGCTGTTGTGCCGAGGGATGGATGTAATTTCTAAGATTCATAATACTAATTACACCAACATACCTGTTTTAAGGAATGTCACATAATACTATCCTTTACAAGAAAGTTCTAACAGTAAATTTGTGGCCTCTGATTCTAATAGCAGCTCAACTTTGCTCATAAGAAATTGATGGAGGAAAGCTATGGTGGAAGATTAATTACCCAGTCATTGCCGTTCTTGATCGATCAACACCAGTTCCTTTTCCGCATCCAGGCTTCTGCCTATTGGCCAAATTCTGGATCGAACATTGGGTGACATTAGAACTCTCACATCAGCAAATCACAAGAAAAAGCAGTAAAAGATCTTACATCTCTATCAAGTTGCTCAACTTTCGATTTTACGAACCGAGCAATTTTTCCAACTTCATCAACTTCTTTTTCCATTCGCAGTTTGATCGCTGCAGACAATAAATAATAACAATTGAGGATTCAACTTTTCAAAACATGCAACATCTTCTAGCAAAGCAGAGTTGATTGAGGATTCTGACGTTAGCCTGCATGAATGCATGGATATTCTGATTTATAAAAAATATGATTGTTTAATAGTTCAATCAATTATATGTTTTATAGTGTCTTTGTAAAGTTCATGTCTTTTAAGTTTATTTACTGTAACTTACGTGTTACGAGATGTTTAAAAATGAAAGTCAACGAGATGTCTAAAAATATTATCCAATTAATCCAAAAGATTTATGATATGTTTTCAAATCAAACACATATCATGAAGTGAAGGAATAAATTTTAGGTTCAGAAGTTGACTATTGGATGTCTATAACTATAAGTCTTGCCACAAAGCATGAGTAACCAACATGTGTTGGCCTGCCTGATTGCATGGATATTATTATTATTATTATTGTTGTTGTTGTTGTTGTTGGGTGGATATGAAAATAAAATCTAGAGGAAACAAATAACCTTTCAAGTCAGCAGGTTTTGTAACAGTCTTCGTCGCCTCATGCCCCTCCTGCATATATTTTACAAAATATTAATGATACGGAGGCATAGAAGGTTAGCAAATAGCAAAGTTGTGACATGAGTTATAAAATAAATAAGTTATTATTATCATTTACATTTCGATTATATTTGCATTAAAACCATTTTAATAACTAATAAAATTTAATGATTCTGCATAAAGCTATAAGTAATAAACAAGTCAATACCTATTCTCACGACCACACACAAGTGAGACCTTAACATTTATTGATTCGCTAATACTTATTGGCCCCAGCTGGACAGCTTTAGTATACACGATGGGACATCATGCTCTCTCGAGAGACCCTTCAAGCATGTTTGGTTGCTGTTTCAAATACTGTGTTTGTGTTTGAATGTTGTAAAAAAAGAGGTGCATTTTTTGCTCTCTTAAATGCATTTTTGCCACAACATTCACAACTGAAAAGATAATAATAATAATAATAATAGATATTATTATGATAACTGATCACCATGCGATTTCTCCGGGTATGAACGGGGTGGGGTTTGGGGATCCACGCCTTTTCGTTTTGAGAATATGTGAGTCACTCAAGACTCAGGGTTTCACTGATCTGGTGCGGTGGAGGGCTGGTGGCATCAAGATCAGGTCCGCGACCGCGAGCGAGCAAGTTATATATGTGCTATCCAAGAAGTTGCAGCTTCTGCGTAGTAGTAGAATAAAAAGGTGAAAGTGGAACAGGGACATTTTTGGGAACGTACGTGTGCGGAAGGATAGTATGGATGAAGGACAGTGATTTGGTCTCCCTTCTGGCGGCGGAGGGAGGAGGCTTCATGGAGCCAGAAACCCAGCTGGGTGCTTCGCCTTTCGTTCTATGGCCACCAAGTAATTTAAGTATTACTTGGACCCACCAAGTACTAAGTATTTTACTAAATTTAAGTACTAAATTTATTACTAAATTATGGCCAATATGCATCGTCGGCCAAATTTCGCGAGCTCCTTGGAGATCGGAGGCCGAGTCTTTTGAGGCCGGTGCAGCCACGAAAGAGGCAGCGTGGCCGGGTTTCATCCAGTCTCGCGAGTGCAGGATGCTATGTCGTTGGGAAGGCCTTTTGATGAGACGAGGTTGCGCAGGCCTTGTCAACGTGTGTTGGGATAGAGCTCTGGACTCTGGGACCGAATGGATGGCTTTATTTACTATATGACTTTCTTGCAGCAGTGTTGGGCCACTTTAAAGCAGGATATCCTACGTGTGATCAGAAATTTGTTTGTTTGTAGCCTAAACGCCACCTTAATTTCTTGGTGGGAGATGTTAAAATCATGGATGATTGGCAATGAGGTTATTGATTAGCTGAAACGACAAGCGGGTAGTTGTGTGCAGAGCTTTGTTGTGGTGGTTTACCTTTACTATGAAGTATAAACTCCCAGGATTGGGAACTAGAAGAGTACTGTAGCATTTTTAAAAATGTTATATAATGTGAGCACCAACTAGAACTAGATAGGGTTGTTTGGCTCCACAAGGACGACAGTGGTGGAAGGTCATTTAGAAGGCCAAAGTTCCAACCTGTAAGGCTTTGGGAAGCAGCAGCTTGGGATAAAATTCTCACCCTTAGCCAGCTGCTCCAACGAAGGAATATCCCGCTGGTGAACTGTTGCTCGATGTGCGCCACCAAAACCAACGAACAAGTTGATCATCTACTCCTTCAATGTCGTTGGGCAGGCCACCTCTGCCTCTGGTGTTTCGTTTTCGCTTGGCTAGGCCTTGTTTGGGTGCCACGGATACAGATGGGCCTAAAGTTGTCGTTTAATTTTTGAGAATATTGAAAATGGTTTTCAAAGAGTAAAAAGTGATTTCTGGGCCTGTTAGATGGAGCTAATTCCCCTTTGTTTTGATGTATCTTGGTTGCACTTGCTTGGAGCTTTTAATAATTTTTATTTTTATTTTTATTTTTTATCTTGTCTTGTTTTTATTATTATCATCATCATCATCATCACAAATTTTTCATGAATTAATTAACAGATGGTTACACACCAATGTGTTAATAAGGAAATCAGCAAAACAACCTTCACAACCATGAAATTTGTTATACCAGAATATAAAATAAAAAATGCATACCTGGAGCTTTTTGAGTAGCATATCCAATTTGTCATATTGTTTATCAATATCCTCAGCCTGGAAAAGATATGAACACCATATAGTTTGATCCTATCACAATATGATTGATAACCAAGTGCATGATTTTATACCAAGTTCATAAAATGTAAAGAAAAGTAGTCATACAGAAAAACTATAGAAAGTCATATATGAACACGATCGACATATAGTTTGATCCTATCACAATATGATCGATAACCAAGTCACCTTTTTGAAGAAATCTTCCAAGCCCAGCTCTCCTGAATTCTTTTGAGCTTGTCCATATTCAATATCTCCATTTCTGGAAGGTTGACCCCTTGGGATCTCAAATGAGTCCTGCACGCTCATTTTGTTACAAGCTATAGCTTGGAAGAAGCTGTTCAAACTTGGGATAATGTCAACTTAGAAGTACAGAACAAAAGTTTACTCAATACTGCCTGTATTTTTCAATTATTTTATTCCTTAAAATGAAAGTCAAACCAGCTTAACATCCAGTTACACACTACTCTGCCCAGATTATAAATCGATATTTTACATTTATATAGGAAGGTGCTTGGCGGTTCCATTCACGATAGAATGGCATCATCATCATAAATGCAAATGTAGAAGAAAAAAACACACATTATCGATTTTTGGATTTTTTTTTTTCTTTTTAAAGGCTGGTCATTGACTCATTGCAAACCAACTCATTGTTCCTTAAAATCTATAATGCATGTTGTTTTGGATTATAGCGAACCAATAAATATCGAACAGGATTCAAACAGCCACGATCGAGCAGAAACGTTCAAAGAAAGGAAAAAAAAAAACAGGAAAAACAAAGAAAAAGACAGAGAATCGAAATCGAGTTCATACTTTGAGTGGTACCTTAAGAAGATCGTTCATGATGGAAAGAAGGAGCAATGTGGGGAGAGAAGCGATCCGAGTTTCTGGTGAAACAGATAGCAATGCTGGACGGATTCAGGGAAACCTCGTAGGAGGAGCTCGTGTCTCTCTTCGAAAAACCAGATCCAAACCCTAGGGTTTCGAAGAGAGAGGGGGAGAGAGGCCTGTTTTGTTCGGCCTGTGGTGTTCGAACAGCGAAGAGCGGTGAGGGAGGGAAGGAGGGAGGGGAGAGACAGCATGGAGGCAGCTGGCTCTAGCTCTGCGTAACTGCGTTGTATCATTAATTTTGGGAAATGTTACTCGCATCCCCAATGTTTTATTTTATTTATTTTGACCCCTAAAGTTTACGTTATCTTCCATGAAGTCCTACCTGCGACCTTAGCTGATTTGTTATAAAGTATGTTTTTTTATTTAGATAAAAAAATATAAAGTCTAGAAATTTTATATATAATATTCTCTACTGTATTTTCTAACATATTAAAAATACTATCTATTTTATATAATTATTAAATTATATTAAAAAATTTTACTTTTTTTATATACTTTTTATTTAAAATTAAATTAAATTATAAAAAATATTATAAAATAAAATATTATAAAATATTGTTTTAATAATATAAAAATAATTTTAAAACTTTATTATGATATATATTTATATAAAAAATAAAAAGCAAAACGGACGGGTCAGGCGACATGCGGGTGGGTCAAAAACCCATCATGAATCTGACATCCGATTTTGTGATGGCCATCTAAATCGACACCTGACCTTCGTGAAATACGGATTGTCCAAGCTGGCGTTTGGATTTGCCGGACACCAAACACTTTTACACAGTGTCCTTATGTTTTGTGAAACACTTTTACACTGTTTTTTTTAGTATCACCCCACCAAATTGTCTAACACGCAAACCATTTTAAGGTAAGCAGTCTTATCATTTTCATTTGAATTTTTAAAATAATTTTTAACCACCGAATTAAATTAATTTTTTAAATTTAAAATCATTTATTTATTTATTTATGTACCATATAACATTAATGAAAATTTAAATAAAAAAATTATATTTAAAAATACTAAAAGTTTAAAGACAATTATAGAATAATCATGAAAAACTTGCATGTGAATCAAATTCATGAAATTAAATTTGAGTATTTACAAGGTCAAATTTTATCTAGTCCTCCGAATAGTTTTTTTTACCACCCCAAATTAAAGACTTCATACATATTTAAATTTAGGAGAAACAACCGAAAAAAACCGGGTATTATTTCATGGAATTTGTAGACATCCATTTGTCTTTCAATATTTGCTTTTGAAATAATGTAATTTAGAGCCCATTAGTTTTTTGATTATTTAGTAATATTATATTTGTTTCACTCTCTCCCCTAACACACATTTATCAAAAATAAAATATAACATCATCAAGCTCAATAAAAAAATTAAAATAATAACAATAATAAAAAATCGTTGAGGGAATTCTATCATTTTCATTCTGAAATTTGTAGATATAAAATGAAAAAGCAGCTGCCTAAATAACATGAGACGTACACACGCCTCTCCCTCATTTTTATTCTTTAAAAAATATACAGCTTTTCTCATGATCTAGAAATAAACACAAGGATCATTGAAAGCCCCCATGCATTCTGGTACTCACGACTCCAAAATATAGAGGACTAATAGCTTCAAAGATGAATGCACAAAAGAGGTCCATAGAGTTCGGTCGGGGCAGTGAATTGTCAATATAAGAAAGAAGCCTCAATTGCCGCCTAAAAAGCGGCAACATCACAGGGCCACCTTAACTTAAAGTTGGTTTTTGCACAACCTTGACACTGCTGTAGAAGCGCTTAAGGTCTTTCATTGCCCTTTCCTCTATCTGGATTGAACGGATGGATGAGGGTGCATCAGCATCCGGCTTGAACCACCGGTTCGGTCCAGGGGACTCTGAAGGCGATCCCTGACCACTAGGAATCGAAAATCCAGTTGTTCTTGCTGCTGGGCTGTGGAATAGGCCCTGCTGCTGCTTTTTCCCCTGGTTCAGGACGACAAAGAGTATAAATCAAATGTAAAGATGCGTTATAATTGAAGCCACAGTGTGGTGTCAGTATCGAGTAGCCCACTTGTTCTGGTTTCGTGTTTTCTGAAGTACATGGTTGCATTATTCTGTTTCATAGAGGTTCATGCATGCATGCCAGTGGAGAACCAGGAAAAAGAAGATACCTGTTGCATTTGAATATCCCTGAGAGATGGTCGAGAATGAAGAGGCGGCGTCCCGGGGGAATGCCAAGGAGGTGTGCTTCTTTCTCCGTCGGGAGACGCACAGTTTTGGACCACTACGGGGATTGGGTTTGAAGGCAGAAATGAACACGGTTGAAATTTACTGCTGTCAAAAGAGTTTTCAACTTGATCTTTGTTTTGAGCTGAGGGACCACCGCCCATCCTCTTACTCTGCTCATTCTGGATATCACGGAGAGAGGCTGATCCCTTTGGCAATTTCAACCCACCACCCCAAACAGGCCCTTCGACTTTGGGAACTACAATTGGGGGAGCAACATCTTTGGGAACATCATCGAGAGCACCACTCAGGAACATGGAAAGTCCACCTTTCTTTTTCTTCTTAGATGCGGATGGTATAGAATTCTTATCTTTTGAAAAACCTGGGATGCCTTTCTTTGGAATCAGAACAGAGGACGACTCAGCAACTTGATGGGTCATGTTTGTTTGGTCATCCACCTATCAAAAACCACAAATGCCTAAGTTTAAATAATGGGATTTATAGTGAAAGAAAATAAATTAGGACACCTTATTCTTGGAAGCTCAGAAAATTTCACCCTAGTATAAAATCAAATTATGAAGTGGGTTTTAGGGGAGTTTAGGGAAGCTCACCTTATCCTTGGAAGCTAGGGAAATGTCAACATTCAATAACTCCTTTGCAGAGTTCGATTCTAGGCTTTTATTGAAATTAAAAGACGCAGTGTCCACTTGGTCTGCCTTCTGTTTGCTCTTTTTCCTTTGTTTCCTGGATGCCTTCCCCATCCTGTTCCCTTTGCCAGCTGGAGGAACAGAAGAGAGTGCCTTCACATCTGCTGAGTCAACCGGAACGCCAAGCTCAGCGAGCAAGCTCTCAATGACCAACTTAGTCTGGAGCTTTTCGAACTGCTGGTTATCGAGAAGATAGCCTTCGGATTGCTTCAGTTCCAACATCTGGATCTGCTGCAGCTTCTTCCGAAGAGCTCGAACTTGTTTGCAATTATCTATACTAGCATTGTCTGTCTGCTGTATAAAGCAATCGAATTTCCAATCTCTACCTTTTTTCCTGGCTCCTTTCTTACTATGATTGCCATGAGTCCTTAACAATTCATTGTCACTATTATCCTCATCACTGTTGATGATAGCAGGGAAAGTAGCCGTTGGGGTTGGCAGTCGATGGTGACTCCATTGATCAGATGACCTTGAATCCAACAATTTCTCAAGGTTAGCAAGGACATCTAGTGAAGCATTTGCTATAGTGTGCCCGGAGACGGCAAGAATATAGTCAAGATTATGAATTGCAATGTCCTGCACAAAAAATGTTCACACAAAGCTTCAGTAACGGAAGTTAAATTAGATAACGTTGACAGTAATTTGAATACGGGCCATCATTAACACCACGTGACGCTATTAACTTTCTGGTAGCTTTGAATCATGATAGTGATATTCTCAAAGACTCGAAGGCTCAACTGAACAGAGTTGAACACGAGAGATTAGTAAAGGTTAAGTAAACACTTCATGACAACTCGAAGAATCGATACCTCACAGTGCTTCCTCAGATCATCAGCTCCCAGTGAATCTGCAATCTCAAGCATCTGTATAGAGTTTCGTGGCTCTACTAAGCACTCTGCAGCCACTTTTTCGCAAAGGCTCTTTAAGCTAGGCACAGAAATGTCCTCTATATCACCATTCTGTCTGGCGGGTGAAGTTTCATTGAACCCCACACCTTCAGACATAAAATCCTCGTCCAGCTCCTCTAATTCTTCTACGGCCTCCAACTTTGTGTTCTGAGAATTATTAATCACTTGATCAACACCAGAAAGACATGCAGGGTGATAGAGGGACCCGACAATCAGCATATGAGTTTCACCAACTGAAACCAAGGTAGCCTTCTTGACACTGTGTAACCGAGTAGCAACAAGTGGCTTATCCTTGCTTTTTTTCCCATCCCACAAATAGACATTTCCTGTGTCTGTAACAGCGGCAGTCCAGTACTTTCCTGCAGATATATTCACCATATGCCTTCCACACACAGAATATAACTGTAATAAAAACAATAAAATTTTGAGTTTAGTGCCATTGGAAGAGCATAAAACGTTCAAAGCCACATTATGAAATTTATACCTGTTGGCACCTTAGATCAGGATCAGAGGAAACCCAATAAAATAATGCACCATCATCAGTGAGAGCCATACTGTGTACCATACCAGCAACAACAGAAACTACATGGAGCCGTTCCATGCAGTGAAACTTCAATGGTATGGTCCCAGCTTTTTTAAGGTTTCTAGCAATGATCACACGCCTTGGTGTTACAAGCCGATGACCCCATGTAAAAACCTGCAAGCCATTTTCAGCCACATTTGGTCCTCTTCACCAACTGAATAATGGAAACATAGATATGAATCTTCTGGATGTTACCTCTCCATCAGCACCGAGAACAATCGTATGATATTTTGCTGCTGCAACTCCAATCAAAACCTTTCCTTTCAAGCACTCAACCAACCTGGGGGTGTAATTTGAAGCTGAATTTGATGTCCCATAACCAAGCTGACCCTCCCTGTTGCAGCCCCATGTAAAAATTTCACCAGATTCTGAAATCACAGCTGTGTGTTTATTTGCAGCAGCAACAGCAACAATTCTGGACCGGAGGGAACTTACTCTCCGGGGTGTAGGTTGAGTATCCACAGAAGTGTAGCCAAGTTGCCCCTCTGCATAACATCATTAAAAGGGGGAAAACATGAGAAGTGGATTGGATAAGACCCTCGTTTCTGCCCACTTATTTATTTCTTTTCTGTTGTTGTACGCATGAAAACAATCATCAACAAGTTGCCTGGTCAACTTGGGTAAAAAAACTGGAAGCAAATAAAGCCAGACCATGAGTTACACAAGTATAGTAAAATCAAATAGTGGTATATTCTACATCAACATAAACTAGAAAACTGACAAATATTACCTCTATTTGAACCCCAAGTAAAAACTTCCCCACCCACGGTTGCAGCAACAGTGTGATGTTTTGCTGCAGCAATTGACCTAACACGTCGAGACCCTAAGCCAAAAGTGACTTTCCGAGGGGTGATAGTTGCAGCTTGACCACTGCAAAATATAAAATAAAGAGCATTTCATTCACTATTCACAATTACCAAAAAATAAATTAAGGAGATATTTTGGCCACATTAATATAGATGGATAGATAGATCGATGGCAGCTAGCACTGAAAGAATATAATAAGATACTAGTGTTGAAGTTCTAAGCGTATCAGCAAATCAGATTCACGAACCTGTGGATATCAAAGTCTGAGTGGCCAAGGCGGCCTCCCCTTCCAAAGCCCCATGTGTAAACTTCCCCGTCAGCACTAACTGCCACACTATGAAACTTTGCAGCAGAAATCAGCTTTATAAAGACACCATGTAGTGAATCAACTTTGCATGGTAATTTCTGTATATGAGCATTTCCTGTTCCAAGTTGATAGTTCACTCCACTACCCCAACTAAGCAACTCTGTTTTCACTATACCAAAATAAAAAAGAAATTAAATTATTCCAAACATAATTTTTTAAAAAAGTGGAAAATGTAACAAACCACTCAAATTTAGCCACAGAAGTTGAAAATTGTAACATAACCCTCAAATTAAAGTAGTTGGAGTGCTGTCCAAAGTACCAGAATTTTTTCCATTTCCCAGAACCTGCACGACTGGCCCAGACAGAAGATCAATAGGTGTTCGTGACTTTGAATCTTCCAGCAAAATAGAGGCGCCAGAATGTAGAAGGATACTTGCCACAGCAAGATGACCAAAATGCAAAGCCCGATGAAGGCTACTCCATCCTGATTCTCCATCCTACGTATATAAAATGGTTCGGTGAGACAAATATACCCAGTTTCAAGATGCTAAAATTTATATACATATTACATAAACGAATCCCAAAAGACTCCCAAATTACCAAAAAAAACTTATGACTGCAACTGGTTGCACAACAAGAGAATATAATATTTCGATGTAACCACCAATTGACACCATACACCATATTTGATCTTAGTTCAAAAAGTTGGACATGGTCTAAAAGGGAGCCATTGAAAGAGATCAAATTTGACCTCAATTTTTTGGAAACATAAGCCATATATAAGTGACCACTCATAAAATATAACTTTCACTGTTTCAACACAACCCTGGACATGATCTAATGGAGCAACAACTTTCATCAGCGAGAAAAAGCAAACATGAAGCGAATCCAAGACACAAAAGAGAGCAGAGTCACTTGCATCATGAAAGGAAAACCACAAGAACCCACACGCATGCATAGAAACAACAAAAATTTAGAGCTTACAAACAAAGATACACACCCTGGCATCAGGATCTGCGCCAGCAGCAAGCAACCTCCTAACAATAGGGATGTGATTCCTCCATGTAGCAACATGAAGAGGAGCCACTCCAAATGTGTTTCTTGAGTTTATATTGCCACCATTCTTCTTCAACAGAAACAAAGCTGATTCTACATCAGCCAAGGACCCTTCTCGCACTACATGCCAAAAATCCTTCTGTAAACCACTACTGCAAGGAGTAATTTGTGGATTCTGCTTTTGGCCTTGATGCAAAACTGGCCCCTCCATGAAAATACCCTCGCTAGTAGTCCAAGTAAAGCTTCCAGAAAATTACAACTTAATCATGCATTAGATCTATCTTGTCAACAGCCAGGATCCTGACTCTTCAACATTTTCACGAGATGTCAGCTGAGAATAATAACAAGGAAACCACTGATACAGCATCTCCTCAGTCAGCATCCATGTTTTAGTAAACACAAACTAATTGCAGCAGCTAATCACATAACCCCATCACAATTAACGAGCCATAGAGCTACTGATGATAAACAAAGTAACCCACTGCACATTCAAATACCTTGTTAATAGTCGACACATTATTTCATACAAAACAATACTTTGTCAGTAATCAAACATTATTTGACAACAAAAACTAATGAGCCATTATCCCAATAATTTGGGGCCGGCTATATGAAACAACAAAAAATCAAATGTAATCTAGAACATGAATTTTAGGATGCCATTCTTCATGATCTATTGTTTCACTCTCACTCAAGCCTACAACACTTATATCTTGGTGTATAACACATATCCAAGTTTGGAGTGGCTTCCCTCTATCCCTTCTGATATCAACCATATTGATTGTCTCACCTTTTTAACGAGTACACTCAAAAAACGAGGTTGCACATGTTCTCTCATCTTATCCTCATGATAAACTCTAAATAACGAGATAAAAACATATGGTAGTTTATCAATCACTAATGAAGGCACATCTTGCATAGTGCAAGGGGACTTTGCACAAACGCATTGCACCCCTTCCTTATTAGAACCTGGGCTATACTACTATGTTTCATTTTGACTATAAATTTATAAATTTTCAGATTAGATTGTAGCAACCACTACCTTTTCTTTCCTCTTTTTCATTGAGCATCGGAATGCAGACTATCAATGTCTTCAGTTGGTCCAAGACTTGGACTCCAAGTTGAAACAATAGTATAATGTCTATTTAATGTTATTTAAAAAGGAAAAGCTGTAAATTCCCTAAACATTTACAACAACCATTACTGGTGCATGAAAGCAAATTTAAGGCGCTCAACGGCACCGATAACCTTCGTGAAAGATGCAATAGATAATGCTTCCTACTTGATATTTTTGGCCAATGTGCATCAAAATGCCCGTTTAAAGTACTAATTCCAAACCAGAATTGGTGGACACAGAATATCCACTTTAAAAAATGCATAAATAAGAAACTAACTAAGAAATCCAGACTCCACAAATGGTAAATGCAGCCTAGAATTGAATAACCCCGTCAGCAATCATCGTTATATTAAAACAACGCCCATTTTAGAACCAAGTCTGGGACTTTTGGCATCCATTTCCAGAGTGCGAGTGCGATGAATCAAATCAAATCAAAATCTCCAATCAAAAACAGCAACCCACAACACAAAAATCATAAATTCCAACAACCAACCAAACACTAGTACACTACCCGCCTAAAAAAAAATGGCAGTACCAAACCATGCGGGTAATCAGAGAACAACACACCAAAATTTGAAACTACCCAGAAATCAGTACCTACCAAGAGTGGCAAAAAGGAATGAAAATCAAATCGAAGATATTTAGGTTGTAATTTTATGGAATCGACGACATCACCTGAAGATTCAAGTATTCTGAAACAGAGAAATTATATACAGTAACAATCAACTCTTTCTCTCAATTTCTACCTTTCTCTCTCTGTTTGTGTTATCTATTTGTGCTTCGTGTGCTCCGCCGACTAGAGAATCAAACTAGGGAATATGCCTCCTAGAATCGATGCCACCATCAAGGCACAAGGTAAGGGGTTCGAGAATTGAGGTTGATGATTCTTCACGACATCGAACAGTTTCAACATAAGGGGTAGTTTCGGAATAAAGTATAGTGACGACCATGCCTAATATTGCGTTTGATTCGTAAAAAAAATTATAAATATTATTATTATATCTGTGAATATTCACGAGTATTTATTAACAGAGAGTGAAAATTATTTATGAACTGAAAATTAATAAATTATTTCACATATATTTTTTTATTAAATATAATTTAATAAATATATGCTTTTATATTATTATTTAATAAAAAATAATTTTTTTATCTGTTTATTTATTATTACTATTATTATAATATTTTTATGAATTATATATACTAATTATTTAAATATATTAAACAAATATAATAAAATTTAACAATTAATTAATTTTACTTTTTAGATAAGTTTACTATATAGATTCTTTTTATATATTTTTATTATTTTTTAAATTGTATTCGTAAACGTTCGTGAACACAAGTTCATGAATATTCGTGAACAACATAGTAAAGTTCGTGAACACTTCGTAAATATCATGGTTTAAGGACCGTGTTCGGTTCGGTTCATTAATAAATAGTGACGAATACGTTCGAACACCTTACTATTCGGCTTGGCTCGGTTTATTTGCAACCCTACCTTAAACTCAACTATTCAAGTCGGACTGGCTATAGCTGTATTGATATGAATATGAAACCAACTATGTTCTTTATTTTACTTTTATATTTAATGTATGTTTTTATGTTATTTTTAAATTTAAAATTTAATTTTTAAAAATTTAAATTAAATAATCTTTTTAAATTAATATATGTGAAAACATAAAGATAATGAGAATAAACTTTTTATAATATTAAATAAATAATACCTATTTTTTAGTTTTTATATGTCCAAAATAAAAAATAAGATATTACTATTTAATTCTCTATCCAAAAACTAAAATCAATTCCTAACACACAATCATTTCTTTTAAAAGAAATTTACTTAAGAAACAATGCAATAATGACCCAATATTTGACCATTTACAACCAGTAATCTCCCATCCCAAGTCCATCATTCTTCGAAGAATCTCCCTCGATCCTTTTTTTATCTCTTTTGCATAACCAACACATAGTATAATGGATACAACAAAAAAAAACTCATCCATGTTAATCATTTCTCTATTTAGCCCTTGTCATCTCTCGATTTCTTACCATTATTGCTACACAAGGGAAATTCATATTGTCTTGTCCCTCATTAATAGAGGCGTCAACATCATTTAGTGATTTTTGTTGGTCTTTATTCTCCTAATACACTCATTCAATAAGGTGTTCATTGTTATTTCACAAAATTAGCCACAAACCAATACTATTAATGATTTTACCATGCATGCTAACTCAACCTTTCTCTATATTATGAACTTTCTTTTTCGTCTTCATTGTAACATAAAGAATAATTGTCACGAAAATATTGCTCGCGGCTGTGGTCAACAATAGTTGAAAGTAATTTATAAATCAAGAATATTGTATGATGTAATTATATTTATGGTACATGATTTGAAAAACAGTACGCGTTCTACATACATTTACATATACGTTATTCTATATATAATACTATTTACCATATATAACAAGTTTTGTATTTATATCAATCCTAATTTAGTTTGTATCCTACAATCTTATTTCCTTTGTCTTTTCTTCTTTCAAATATAATAACATTTAATTGTTAATTATTTAATATACTCATTATTTATTTTTTATATAATAAGCAAGAATGTGATTTTAAGTAACATATAGGGTTCTTCGATATCATCGTTTTATTAACAGGTAAAACATATCGTAACATATTTCAAATAAGAATTATATAAGACGATTATGATTATTTTGATTTGAAATCATAGTATCATGACACTGATATAATTTTTATTTACTCAAAGTATAGTTCACGACCAAACAAGATTACTTGGTCTCCTAATGCATTCACTATATCTCTCTGGTTTTTTAAAATACACATAATTAAGAGTACATACAAATTTGGTCGAATGAATTATGAGAGACCAACGATAAACTAATAATCACATCATAGCTTATGTATTCGGTATTATCCGCGTTTATAACAAATAAACCACAACAACTTTTATAATGGAGATAAATATATTGCAAGATAAGTAGAGAATACTATAACATTATGTACATAAAATATGTAACATGAGAAAGAAGTACTATTAAAATATTGTTTGTTTGAAAATTTGTTTATGTATTTGTAACATTTATTTTTAAACTATATACTTTCCCTTTTATCACTGACTAGATTCCTATAAATTAATTGGCAGAGGAATTCCGAGTAGCTCCATTGGTAAATAAAATTTATGAAACACACCTTGGAAACATACAATGCACATCGGTGTAAGAATTGAAAGGATTGCTTAATAACATACATACCAAATTACTATTTTTAATTTGATAAACAGTCAAATTAAAATAACAAAATATATATGATTATAGATTTCATATCATACAATGACTTATTATATATGTTGATATACTAATCGATAAAACTATTGAGAATTAATATTCAGATAATCATGTTGAGTTAAAATATTATAATCCGTTTATCAAACTCTGACAATAAATTTAGATTATGATTTATTGTTTATAAGTTGAATAATCTTTAGTCAAATAAGAATCTTATATGTATTTTAATTTTTACATTTAACATGACAAATAAAACAGAATGACACATATTGAACAAATTAAGTATTTAATCATTCGAGATGTGATTTATTTGAGTTAAAGATATATTACTGAGTTAGAATCCGAAAATGGCTAACTCAAAGGTGTGTCGGAAAGAATTGTCAAAAATACTAAGTGCTTGACTATAAGATAATATATGCAATAAAGTAACATATTGAGCAATTTAATAAATAGCACGCAGGTGAATTGTTTGATCATTTGAGGTATGACTAATTTTGCCCCTAAAGTAAAATGATAAGAAAATAATTTTAGAAGTAATTCCAAACAACTGAAGTTTATATAACAGAATCCTAATAGTAATAATGGATAAAAACAAACTTAGGCAAAAAAAAAAAATGCCCACAATATATATATATATGTATATATTGTTATGTTACATAAAGAATATGAAGCGATCTTTTTATCATGAGAACCTTTAAACTAAACTTTCAGATCAGTCTAAATTAAATTTTTATTTAAATGTAATAAATTAGTTATAACGAAACTACAGTAAAATAAAAATATAATCTGAAATGTTGATTAACGATATAAAGTTTTCACGATAAAAAGTTTTTTATTATAACAAAATTAAATATGTAATATTAAATATTAAATAATATAATATATTGCTAAAATTACATAATCTATCAGGTCATCCAAAAATAAAAATAAAATTACTAATATATTATAGTTAAAATTTTATAATATTACTGCAAACTCATTACACATATCATATAATAATAATAATAATAATAAAGAGCTCATCTGCGAGACGAGACACCGACTCGCTGAACCCACACTCGTGGGTCAGCTATCAGTACTGCAACGATTTGGTAAATCCGTAAATGCCGTGCACGAGTCAATCCAAGCTTTACTGATCCATCAAAACTTCAATCCGTGTTAATCTGTCTAACAAATGCCACAGTGTTTTTCACTTTTCTCCACAGTCCACACCACCCACCCCCACCGCTTACAAACGAAGTCATATATATAGCCATGCATTTACTGTGTTCGTCACCAATCGACTCCATCTCCATACGCCGAGTCAACTCAGTTCCACTACGTCCCATCCAATCATTGCACCTCGTGCCCAGAAGACGAGTTACCCAGCCTTTTTTTTTACCGAGTTAACACAATAAAGCTGCGGTGGTGACTCAACGTGTGAAGAATTGTCTTTTTGCCCTGCTATTGGTACGTTGATGCCTGGAAGGGAAGATATCGCCGCTGGCTGACCGCATACACGTTTCAAATCCCCATTGGCTCAGTACGCATAAAAGTCAAAAGAAAAAAAAAGTTTTAATTTTAGTTATTTTGAACTGAGTAAAAATAAATAAAATGAAATATTTCGTCTGTCCACACAATAAACAGTACAAAGGTTCCTCAACCACTGTCGGGAACAGGAAGCTTGTTGTGCTTTTGTTGGTGCTGGGAGTAGTAAGAATCACAGGTTATTTCGACACAACAGTGATGCTTGATGTAATAGCAGCAATGTGGGACCCGTCATGAGCCGTGGGACATCAAACCGGTTAGCAGTTTTTTTATATAAATCTATTTGTTTTAGCAAAAACAAGTGAAAATAATTTAAAAATATTGTCGTGAATTTAAAAGTCATATATTTAATTATACAATATTTTTAAATATATTGAAAATTAAAATTTTAAAAAAATCATTGAAAGGTATTGCTATTACTTTTACCACACATTACCGTTTTTCTTTATTCTTTAGACTGTTCCGGTCGGTGTTGACATATGCTTGTGTCGTGTGTGTAGTTAAATTATTTGGGTATTGCATTTGTTTTTTGGGGAGTGGCGCGCGAGAGAACAGTGTATTAAGCTGGGTTTAGTCTGGTAATGAAAGGTCTAATCAAACGACTGTGGGTGTTATAACAATCATCACGATTCAGGTCGACGTACGGGAGAGGACTTGGAAAACACGTTCAAAAATATTGATTTTTCTAATATAGTATTATATGAGCAAGAGTATTAAAACTTAGACTCTTAAATATTATTTTAATTTTTATATATGGGTAAATATTAATTATATATAAATATAAAATTGTCTCAAAATCTGTATTTTAGTTTAAACCTTTTATGAATTGTAATTTTTTATTAAATTAATTCTTTAAATTTGGCCCATCAATTACAACAAATCTAAGATTTATAAAAGTATTTAACTAAATTATAGACTCCAAAGACATTTTATAATCATTTGTAATTTATATTTGCCCACATACATACAAGTTAAAAAATATTTATCGTGTAGTGATCTTAGATCATTAAACTCATTAAAAAAGATTTAAATTATATATGTGATTAAATATTAATTACATATTGCTATAAAATATTCTCCAAATACATATTTTAGTTAAATTTTTTAGTAAATTATAAATTTTATTTTGTCAACAGAATAAATGTCATAAATTTGTTAAAATTTTTAGTTAAAACATATATTTCGATGATACTTTATAATTATATATGGTTAATATTTAACAATATATGTATAATTTAAAAAATATTTAGTGAATTCCATAATAGTACCTTACTCGTTCAAACATATTATTTTTGCGGTGTCCATCAAAATTTAAGATAAAAACATTTACTTGTTCAGTTATTTATTGATATTTCTATAGCAATTTTTACTATTCATAATATTAAAATATTATAATGTAATGGTAGGTATAGTTTAAAATTATATGATTAGATTTATTATTTAAAAAATAATACAATTTAATTTATCACGTGAATAATTAACAAGAAAATGCAAAAACAAATATTAAAAATACATTAATTTTACTTTTAAACTTTTGTAAGATTTGTATAAAATATATTAAATTAATTATAATTATATTATTAACGCAATTGACTTATATTGCAATATATATTACATATCACATTAACACTAGTTTCGAAGCATATCAACTATTAAAAAAATCAAATATCAATGTAAAATTAACCTAAATTTGCAACGAAACAATAAACATAACAAAACTAAATAAAAACTTTCACTATATGGATTTGACTAAACATTTAAAAGCTATATTTTAACTTAAATTACATTCAAACTTGATTTAAGTAATTAAATAAGAACATTAATTAGCTATTTAGGACAATTCATAACTAAATTTAGTTTAAATTCTATATGACGGATCCCAATATCTAGGGGGCCTAAGATTATTATTAAGTTGGGGTCTTTATCGTTTGACAACCAAAGTCGCTGCATGCCTAGATGTCATAAATCATCTTCGCCAGAGCAGAGGGGGTGCAGGAGCTAGAAGGGAGGATCTATGGCCTGTGGTGGGCAGTGGGCGAGAGAGCAACTACGTGGAGCTTGTTGCTAGTGTTGGCAGTTGGCTGGATCGTGACGTTGATAGGGGCATTCGTGTTAGGCGTGTAAGTTGGAACATATGCTATGTTAGAGGAAGATAAATGTTGTATGTGTGAGAGTTAGATCAATAAATATAAGATGAGACCTAACCAGCCAAGAATCATAATTTTAATTTACTTTTTGAGGACCCTGAAATTCGACTCGATTGAAGTTTAAAGTTTATGGGCCAATTTGGCATTGCTGTTGTATCTATTTATTTTATAAGCATAAGCATTAAAAAGTATTTGGTAAACTTAAAAAGAACTGTTTATAATAAAAGTTTATACTTTTTATGATCAAAAGTGGAAGTGGTCCAGGGACTACTTTTATAAGCTATTTGTTTAGGAAACAATTTATAAAAAGTTAAAATGCCAATACTAAACTTTCATTATTCATCCTCTACATCTGCTACAGTCTCGATCCATCTCAAGGGGGCAAGATTGGGTGGTGGGAGGGCAGGGAGGATTAGGCTGCTGGATTGATGAGGATGGAGGGGAGGGATTGGACAGCGGTAAGATTTTAAAAAAAATTATAATAATAAAAGGATATTTGTGACTCTCTAAATCTTTACAACAATTTTATTTTTAATTCACCAAATACCTATTACCTGCTTTTAAATTTTACAATATTTTTAAAATTATATTTTACCAAACATTCACATGCTTATTTTCACAACAGTTTTTTTTCCATCACCGCTAAAAATAACTTCTCTTAAAAACACAACATTACAAAACTAAGATGTCATTTAATAATTTTAGAACTATTAATTATCATTTAAAATTAAATAATAATTTTACCTTATTGTTTTAAAATTATAATAATATCTCATAAACCGTTTTCAACTTTCTTACCCCTAAAATTTCAATTGGATAGATATAATATTTCAAAACTACATTTCCTACTCGATATATGTACTATTTCGAAACTACGAGGCATGTATCTCAACCATCATGCTAACCTCACAAGCTTCAAATTGAAATTAAATCATAAGTTTTGCATATCATGGTCATTTTTTAAAAAATAAGTTTCGGCAGATTATTTTTAAAAAATAATTATATTTCTAACAATAGTGAATGCATATCATGGTCATTTTTTTAAATCAGAAAAATAAAAATTCCAGGGGCATCTGCTGGCATATAAGATCGATTTTGGCGAAGAGTAGACTGTAGAGCCCCTCCGTATCCTGCCTCCAAGATTGGCTGACTCGCATGACACGACGCTCTCTCTCTCTGTCTGTCTTTCTAAGTACACTTTCAGAAGCGATCGAGGTCGCTAGCTAATAATATCTCTCTGTGCGTGTGTGTGTCTATATATATATATATATATATATATATACTATCGCGTGTTAATTAATTTCAGACGCACCACTTCTACGTCAAGAATGGAGCACTATTACCCTGCCGCTCCCGTTTCCGTCACCGGCGTTAGGGAGGGTACTAGGAAGGCGGCTGCTGCCGACAGGAAGAAATCAGGAACACGAGGCGGAGGAGGCGGCAATGGAGTGAGGCTGTCGACGGACCCCCAAAGCGTGGCGGCGAGGCAGCGGCGTCACCGCATCAGCGACAGGTTCAAGATCCTTCAGGGCCTCGTCCCCGGCGGGGACAAGATGGATACGGCGTCGCTTTTGGAGGAGGCCATTCGCTACGTGAAGTTCCTTAAGTCCCAGATACGCCTCCACCAGACCGCCTTCGGCGGCCTCACTGACGAAGACGACTGCGGTGAAGAAGCTGACCCTCCTCTGCCTCCTGGAGGCGTGGACGACCGTCCTCCGGTGGAGTATTCGGTCCCTTATTCCGACGACTGCTGTCTGGGTAATCATGTGACAGATGCTCCTCCTTTTTACTCTGTCGGCGATTCGGTTGCGGCAGCGCAGCCAGTGCCAGCGGCGGTTGAGTTCGGTTACATTGGGGGTTGTGATTCCGTTTCTTCTTACCCACAAATGAGTTCTGTTTTTTCTTACCCAAATTGAGGGTAGTGTCGCTCTACTTCTTCTTAATCTTAGTACTGTTTTTTTTTTTTTTTTAAATTTCTACGTTGGTTCGCTTATTCTGTATGTAGATCGTAGTTGAGATGGAGTTAGTTGTCAATGGAAATAAGCTACAGGATGTTTGTTTTATCAATGAAAATAGTTGTTTATACTTTGGAATTTCAGCCCCAATCAGGTCCCGTAGCTCAGTTGGTTAGAGCGTTGGTCTTATGAGCCGAAGGTCGCGGGTTCGAGCCCCGCCGGGACCACTATTCTAACGTTCTAACATTTTAGATTCCAGCAATCGAGGCCCAAAACAATACAATCGCTTCCAAACCGGCAGAAGTTGCGGTTTTTTAATCTGGGCCCATCTTGATGTTCAGCGTAAACGGATGGATGTTCAATAAATTTATTTATATAAATAAATTAATTTTTAGACAATAGTTAACATTATTTTATATAAATAAAATCTTATTAATTTTTTTAGTTAATTTATTACTAATATCGAAAAAATATTTCAATAATCTTACAATCAAACTTAATAAATTGTCATCATATGAGATCACGATAGAAATTCTATGTGTCTGGCCTCTCTTATTCACATTCTACACACGGTATAATATTTGCTATTTTGAATCATTTCACGCGATTTTAAAACATATTATGACATGAAGATATACTTTCTTCTGTTGAAAAATACTAGCTTTCCCTTTAAAACCCAATTTGGATATATGTGTGTTGGTTTTTTTGGATTAATCTGATTTTGGATATGTAGCATACAAAATAAGAAACTATTTGAAAAGAAAAATAAAATAATAATAATAAATCTAAAAAAATAGTAAACAAAATAGAAAATTGGCAAAACTAAAAGAGGAAATATAAACAAAAAATAAAAGCAGTTATAAAAGGGGAGAGAAAATAAAAACAAGAACTATTAAAATATGAAACTGAAAAAATATAAACAAAAATAAAGAATAAATTAAATTAAAATATTAGCCTCACCGGCAACGGCGCCAATTTGAAATAAAGTGTTTGTCGCACTTCAAATAAAATTTAAACTAAGTATAACATAGAGCTAACCTAGGTCATTCACTAACCAAATGACTTATAAAATTTAATTCAACTTGTTCTTCAATCAAAATAGAGAAAAACTAAGTTAGAGAAATGGGAGTGTTTTGTGTGAATTTAAAATAAAATCAATTAACTAAATATGTAAATAATTTAACATCTCACTTTGATTATTATTTATTATTATATTCTAAAAATACAACAATATATTTAAGACCCTATGATTCAATTAAACCAAAATATCATGATTATAGTTAAAATTTGAATTTACATTAGAAATTAGACTTGAGCTCATACAAGTCCTAATATAATTATGTTTGGCATTCAGAATACCAAATCGAACTATGTGAATAATAATCTTTATATCTTAAAATTAATTAACCGCAAATGCGAATTAATCATAACTAAAAATCATACTTCAAACAATCCACAGTTAACTGTAACCATAATTTAATTACAAAAAAAATAAAATTGATAGAAAAATGAATTGCAAACCATATTTTGCAAAAAATAAATTATGAAGATGAAAAATCAATATTTACAATAACAATTGAAATGTGAAGTTAAATTAAACACAAATTAATTCATATAAAATAAATTACACGTAATGTCGCACCGCAAGTTTTGGCGAAGACAAAGCTGAAAAGATGAATGTCATAAAATATAGGCAAGATAATTGCATTTTTCTTTCCTTATTAAATCACCTGGCTCGTGTCATTAAAGTCTTTCCTCTTTTTTCTTTTTTCTTTAATTCCCATGTAACATGCCCATTTAATTATTATGGGCTCTACTAGATTTTAACTCTTTTATTTTCTAAAGTCCAATTAAATTGTCATTAAACTTGTTTCCTGTAATTCAAACATTGTAATAAATCCGTATATCTCAATTAAATTATTTTTAATTACATGATAAAATTACAAATTAGCTCGAAGATTTAATATCAAATTCGGAATAAATAAATTGATAGAAAAAATCACTAAAATTGATACTAAATTTATAAAAATGATTAAAACTAGTAAATAACTAAAATTATAGAAAACATTATAAAATTATGGAGTATATGTTCTTTGGGGGCAGTGTACTTTTAAGTGCATATATAAAAATCTATACAATTTGTAGTTAGTGGAAAAGGAGTGTCATCTAAGGCTCTTTAATAAATTAGCTCGTCAATTGTTCTTGTCATCTAATTCGATATGTGATGCAAAGTTTCAAGAATTGAGGGTATATTATTTCATAATGCAATAAAAAATAGATACAGAGTTCTACATTCTCTTGTTCAAATGTACCGTTTCAAGTCCCTCTTTACCTTTCACACTCTATTTCTCATGTGGTGCGTTTCACATTAATTTTTAAATAATTCGTGAGCACACAATCGAATATTATATATATATATATATAAACATACTATCGCGTGTTAATTAATTTCAGACGCACCACTTCTACGGCGTTAGGGAGGGAACTTGGAAGGCTGCTGCTGCCGACAGAAAGAAATCAGAACGCGCGGAGGAGGAGGCCGCAACTGAGTGAGGCTGTCGACGGATCCGCAAAGCGTGGCGGCGAGGCAGCGGCGTCACCGCATCAGCGAGAGGTTCAAGATCCTTATGGGCCTCATCCCCGGCGGGGACAAGATGGATACGGCGTCGCTGCTGGAGGAGGCCATTCGCTACGTGAATTTCCTTAAGTCCCAGATACGCCTCCACCAGACCGCCTTCGGCTGCCTCACTGACGAAGACGACTGCGGTGAAGAAGTTGATCACTCTCATCTGCCTCCTGGCGCCGTGGACGACCGTCCTCCGGTGGAGTATTCCGTCCCCTTATTCCGACCACTGCTGTCTGGGTAATCATATGACGGATGCTCCTCCTTTTCACTGTCGGCGATTCGGTTGCGGCAGCGCAGCCACTGCCAGCGGCGGTGGAGTTCGGTTACATTGAGGGTTGCGATTCCGTTTCTTCTTACCCACAAATGAATTCTGTTTTTTCTTACCCGCATTGAGGGTAGTGTCGCTCTACTTCTTCTTAATCTTAATACTGTATTTTTTTTTTAAAATTATACGTTGGTTCGCTTATTCTGCATGTAGATCGTAGTTGAGATGGAGTTACTTGTCAATGGAAATAAGCTGTAGAATGTTTCTTTAGACTTTGGAATTTCTATTCTAATTAGGTCCCGTAGCTCAGTTGGTTAGAGCGTTGGTCTTATGAGCCGAAGGTCGCGGGTTCGAGCCCCGCCGGGACCACTGTTATTACATTTTAGCTTTGTTCTGTTTATATGTTCAGCAATAGAAGCCCAAAACAATACAATAATCACGCTTCAAAACCTGCAGAAGTTTCAATATTTTAATCTGGGCCCATCTTGATGTTTAGCGTAAACGGATGGATACCATTAACTGTCCGTTTCTTATTTATTTATTTATATAAAGTTTTAGACATTGGTAAATATTATTTTATTTATAAAAAATTATTAAAATCTTAGTTAATTTATTATTAGTTAGTAGCCTCCTATAATATCAGAAAATTATTTCAATAATCTCGCAATTACATTTCATACGAAATTAAGTTACGGCATAAATTTTCTCTGCGCCTCTTAGGCCCTTCTTATCCTCTCTGGCCATTTTGAATTTGCTTTCATTTTATATGTTTTTATAATGTATTTTTCATTCTAAACAATTTTCTTCCGTTTAAAACACTAGCTTTCCCTTTATAATATGTAGGAACAGATTATTCTAACAGATTTTTCATTCTATTCGATTCGATGATACTTGCTAATCACTATAGTTTTCGCAACTACTATAAAAAAGAAGGTTTCCTTTTATACCAACTAATATCAAAGAGAAGTTAATCATGATTTGTGGTTTTTTTTCACATGTTCACAAAAAAAATGTAAATGCAATCTAAAATAACACATTATATGTATGAGCATGTCAACACTAATTAATGGAATAAGAGTTTGTATGTGTATTGGCAGCCATACTATAATGTGGTGTCGTTTGGTAGAAAAAAGGGAGAGGTAACTTACACTCTTTTCATAATATTTTGGTAGGAAAAATGGGCTATGGTCACACTCTTTCATAAATATGACATATAAAGAGATTAAAATATACGTAGATAACATGATATCAAAGTCACGAAGATAAAAACCATATTTGGGTATTTGCTCTTTAAGGGTAGTTTACTTTTAAGGGCACACATAAAAATTTATATGATTTGTGGAAAAGTGGTGTCATCTCAGGCTCTTTAATAGGTTAGCTCGTCAATTGTTCTTGTCTTCTAATTCATCATGTGATGTAAAGTTTCGAGAATTGAGTGTATGTAGTTTTATAATGCATTAAAAAAATAAGTGTAGAGTATTTTTTTCCCCTCATACGTCTAATCGTAGTTGCCAAAAGAACATATATGTTTTTTGAAAGTTTTACGAGTTAAGAAAGAACGTATCTAATCAACGGAAAAAACCTCTAGGGTTGAGGCGACAATGACTATGGATCTAGAGGCCGCTAGCATTGATGGGATTAGGAGAGAAACACCACATATTACAAATTGAGAGGTAAAATTGGTATACTGTGAAAAAATTAACTCTCATCTTTGACATACCAGGCGCGTTTATTATTCAGAACGTTGACTTGGACGAAAAATGACTACAAGTATAAAACAAGTATCAAAATACACGAATCTAAAAGTTAGAATATCCATTCGGAAATAACGTAATTTAGGAGGACGAGGAGTAAAATGTCTATAAGCCGGGTTCGCTGGTTACTGGTTAGAAAGCCCGACCTGACAAAAAGTCCGGTCGGATCTTCTGCTTCGATTTCTCAAGTATAAAAAACCTGAAAACCCTAGCGTAGTCAAGTCAAGACTCGTCTCTGCGGGTGGATCGGTTAGGGTTTCGAAGGCGGCGAGTTTAGAGCTTGCAACTCCGTCACTTCCGGCAATCACCATGAGGGCCAAGGTAAACCCTAGAGCTCTCTTATCTCCCGATGCGTTGTCTGTTTAATCGATAGATCTTGTCCTCGCTTTCGAATTCTTGTGATGTTTTCTAATTTATATATTGGTCTGTGAATTATCGCACGATTGCTTTGTCCGTAATTTTATCTACGATTCCATGTTAAATTACTCTGCTGTTCCTATGCGTTGTTCGATCAAACCACCGTAGGATTGTGGATTCTTATATAAACTATATGTTATTCTGTTTGACAGACCATGGCGCCTGACATTTTTTCAGTTATTAGCTTTTAAGTTCTCAATTGGTTCGTGTATCAGTGGTTTTAAATTTCGATTTTGGATTTAAATTCAGTGGAAGAAGAAGCGTATGAGGAGGCTGAAGAGGAAGCGACGAAAGATGAGGCAGAGATCTAAGTAACCTGCTTGCTTGTTTCTCTGGGTGGTTTTTATCATCCGGTGTTTATCATTTATGACTGTTATGTTTTTTTTTTAATGTTGCTGAGAATTCAAGAAAAACTGTCTTTGAGGTTTTGGTACATTTGGTGACACACTTGTTCTGACCGGGGAGTAATGAAGTTAAGGCATGTTTGTGTTTTGTTTTATTTTTCTGTGCTTGAATAAATTGCCATATGATGGATATGATGGTGTTGTGAATTCAACAACTTGCGTTGATTAGATGAGGTAATATAGTTTTACTTGGCCTTTCCATTTTTGTCGCTCTCTTATTACTTTGCCAGAGAATTATCTATTGCGGGCAATGTGATACAATCATACTAAGGGTGTTGTCTTTGAGGGGCATGGCGCATGGTTTTCAAGTTGGGATTTCATGAAACTTGACAAATCAAGACGACCCGATGTTTTCACAATGCCAAATCTAAGGCCCTATTCCGTGCTTTTAGGTGTAGCAATTGTGTTTTTTCATAAACATGCTGATTTACATGACGGATTATAAGTTGATAGGCTTAAGGTGGCCTATCAGAATCTAAGATCAAGTTTACTTTCACTTGTTATGAGTGGAACTTAAATAACTGATAAAAGACCTTTAAGGTGAGGGAATAATTATTTCATAAGCATGCACGTTTATGACACATAAATTGATCTTCGGGAGGCGTTCTAGCGGAATTTAAGATTGAGTTGGGGTTCACTTGTTATGACTAAGCTTACGCGTATGCAATAAAAGATTAAAAGGTCTGTATCATAAGTTCAGGATTATGTCCCAAGCTTTCAATTGTAGACGTCAGCTTATAAGTTGATCTTCATAGGGTTTACTTTGGTAAATTTATGTGATAGACGGACCCCTATTTGGTGTTTTTTCCCAGCCCTGGTAACGTACTGTTCTATATGAGTTAGATGTAATATTAATGTATTTAATTTGAGTTAAGTTGAAATGGGAAAATTATGTGAGTAAATTATGGGTGCTGAACAGTGTTTTGTTTGTTTTCAAAATCAAGTTTTATGATACAACATTTAGTTTTGTAAAAAGCTGTTGACGTGCTTGGCTTGTTATTCTAAAGTTTTGTGATTTTCTTTGAAACGATATTTTGTAAATGAGGGGCTTGTATTTTGTCAAATGTTTTTTAAAAAATGATTTTAGTTTACTATTCAAATAGACACTAACCATCTACGCCAAGCCATGAACTACTGAAGGGGAAAATTGATGTCAAATTAGAGTCAGATGGCTAAAATGATATTTTGATAAACTGATGAATTAGTTCTCAACAGTTAACAATGACAACTTGAATCTCAAATTCAAACTATTGTTGGAATCTACAATTGATGACTGAAAAAGCAAGATAGAACATTGATTTGTTTTAAACAAACCATTTTTGAAAACAAGTGTCAAAAGCTTAACAAACAAAGAGTACAATCAAAAGTGAAAAACAAAAATAAGTGGCAATTAGTGACATGTTAGAAATTTAATATTATATATATTTACTTGTTTTTACAATATTTTCATACTTGTTACAATTTATTCCAGTTATAAATTGTGAAAATGTCTAATAACGTCATAAGAAAAAGTATTTTAACCATCTCATGACTTTTCCACCGTTGTCATTTTTAATGACGTCGAACCATGTTGCAATCAACAAAAATCAAGTTTGTATTTGGCTCAAGCTATTATATATAATAGTGCTCTAATAGGATTGTAAATGAATAAACTGTTCATGAACGAGTTTGTGTCTCACTCGGTGAAATATTATTTATGTTCTTTGACAACCTCCTCTAATGTATTTTTTCAGTCATGCCTTTATTTCCCATAGGCCTCATATATTACATACATTGTCAAATATACATATGACAGCAAATATATAAATTATAATAATAATTCTCATTCCTTTTACTTCAACAATGTGTAAATATCATATTCTTGCAATTGATTAAGATTTCTTATAATTTCACTTTATGGGGGGATGACTAATGACTGGAAACAGATTTGGGGCTTATGACTATAAAAACATAATTAATTACATGTGAAATAGGCACATGCCATAATGGTAAAATGTTGTTTTAATAGTCAATAATTTTTAAAATTACAAAGCAAAGGCAAAATAGGGTGAACACTTTAGTTAAGAAAATATAAAATTAGAAAATAGGGGCAAACAAGCCTATAAATTCTTTTACGTATAGATAATAGATATGACACAATAACACATGAAATGGTAATTTTTGCTGCATTATTTTAAATGTTGATAATTTTTCATGTGTGAGTTAGTAGCATGTAAAAGTTTAGGATGATTATGAAGCAAACATGTCAAGGAATCGAATTTAATCAAAACATGATATCTAAACTCAAACCTTCCGTCCAATTAATTAAAGGTTTATATGGAAGGTTGATCAATGATATCTAAACCTCAAAATTAAATAAATTAAAACCATTTTATTTATATCTTTTTTAGTCATTTTTTTCCAAAGAAGCCCCTGATGCGCATAATCAATTATGAATTTATGATGTGATATTACTACCAGTATTGCTAAAATATTCACACTTTTCGGTTATAATCCATCATGTTTCACCCGACTATACTTTCATTGATAAAAAATTATCAATTAGAAGTCAATGCCCAAAACCTTTGCAAACTTAGAAAAAACTTTGTCTTAGAGAATCAAACGCCTCCCACGACTTTTCTTTTGAAAAGTAAAAACAAATCCTGGAGTTCCATATAACATTTATTATCTATATTTTATAAATAAAAGTATAAAACATTAAATGCACCATATAATTACTACAAAATTTATCAATCAGAGGTTTTATTTATTTATTATAAATATTTTATAAATATTGTTTTAAAAAGGGGATCGATTAAGTTGATATATATATATATATATTATAAATATTTTGTGCTACCCGACCGAACATAAATGCTGCATGTGTGACAACTGACAAATGTCGAAGGGCTTCTCAACTAAAATAGGTCGACCGAAGATGGAGGTCGAAGAAAACCCCAGTCTCAACAAACGCGACGGCGACGGCGACGGCGACGATGACTTGCCAATTCTAAGCGCGGAAGCCCTTGATGCCCTGAAGGAGTTCTTAGCGGAACAGAGCTCTGCCGCCGATATCCACGGCGGAACCGCCGCAGAGGAGGAGGTGGCTCTGGTGTCCGAGGATTGGAGGCTCAGTCAGTTCTGGTACGATTCCGAAACCGCGACAACGGTGGCCCAGGAGGTCATCGGCCTGTGCCAGTCCACGCGCTCGGCCGTCGCGTGCGTTGCTTGCCCCACCCTCTATGCCTATCTCAAGGTACGCGCGTGATAGTTGCTTTCCTGGACCCTGATTTGGTAGCTACACAAACTGAGGAGTGAGGGGAACGAATCAGAAAAATGAAAATTGGCCTGTTGAGCTGGTTTAGCTTATGTGGTTTGGAATTGGAAGTGTTCTGTGGAATAATTAAATAATTAGTGTCGATGATGACAATTGGCTTGTGGTGTCCGCTAAGAATTAGATCAGTGCTATGTTTGTTAGAAGATGAATTGGAGCGTGTAGTTTACTAGTTTTAGAATTAGGATTGACTGGGTAGAGGCTACTTGAAATGTTGTAACAAAGCAAAACCATGCCCATGGAAAACAATCTCCTTTCTAACTCACTAGAGTTAGCCAAGTAAAAAATGAAAACAGAAAAGAGAATGCGAAAACTGCAAACAGGTCACCAAACACTGCAAACTATCTCAACACTAACAAACACTGAAAACAGCAAACGACCTACAAATAGATCCCTACCGGTCTAATCAATCTAAAACTGTAAACGCAAACTGGTCCAACAACCGAAAACTGCAAATGACCAGCTCAAAACTGATCCAATCAACTAAAAATTGCAGACGACGACCAACTCAAAACAAAACACTGCAAACTCAAACATCAAACCAAAATTCATTCTCTACACTGCGTATTGGTGTACGCAGTGTTAGAGAATGCCACTTATTTTCTAGTGGTCTTGCATTTTTCATAATTGTTATTATTTTATTTTCAAACATAGCAAGTTATATTTTTCCATTCCCTTTGACTTTGTGGCAATTTACGTTCTCTTTCTATTACTGTTAGAAAATTGAACCTGGTATAACCGCACAACTTCTGGAATATGATGAACGGTTTCAGAAATATGGAAGTGACTTCACGCACTATGATTACCGCCAACCAGAAGAGTTGCCATCAGCACTGAAGCACGCCTTCAAAGTTATAGTTGCTGATCCACCATACTTGGTAAGATGTGAGAAACTGAGGATTCAGTTTGTTCAGTCTCTGCGTTTTAATATTGAAGATGTTTAAATTATGCCTGTGACATTTTTGTTTAGGATTTGTTCCCCTTAAATCAGAATACTCAATAAGAAATCCTTGATTGTAATTGTCTATACGAGTGATAGTAAACTTTATATTTTAATACGTATTTTTTCATTCATAATATGGGGACTCTCTTTTAAGCAAAAAGTAGCAAAATCAAAAACTTCTATGCTTTAGAGGAAATTATCTGTGACTGGGGTAGAAGCTGATGATTTTGTGTGCTCATGCTAGCTTTAGAAGAAATGCGCGCATAGCAAACAAATTCCAATCACCAATTGCTCTGAGATTCTCTTTTATCATGCAGTCTTTCTCGTGAACTTTTGTTCATTTGCAAACATGGTGCATATTTTTGTGTTGTCCGTGAAAAATGTCCACTGTAATTATTTTGCATATTTGTTTTGGTCGTGATTCCATTTGCGAACGACATGCTAATGGTATGCTGTTGCCTCGTGGCAGAGTATGGAGTGTTTGGAGAAAGTCGCTCAAACAATTTCTTTTCTTTTACTGCCAGGAGAAAATTACTTGCTTCTACTGACAGGTAAACAGTGATTCCTACTATTTTACCTTTTATGGTAAACGGGAAGATAATAGGAGTTTGTTGCAGTAATTAATGATCGTAAGTTGTTAAGTTATACCGGTAAAATACAACATATCATAACCGTTTGAATTTTATCTTCTCTCACCAGAACTGTATTGTCATTTTTTTTAACCCACTTATAATGGCCTGTAGGGGACGTGCAGAAGGATAGGGTGTCTGAGATCTTAGGTTTGCGTCCATGCAGCTTTAGGCCCCGGCACACTAGCAAACTTGGTAATGAGTTTAGGATTTTCACAAACTACGATTCAGGGATGAGACTGGGAGGTTGGGAGCCAGCAGAGCAGAGGTAGGGTGGCAAAGGAGTTAGGCTTCTCCTCTCTATGTTGGATGCAAGTCAAGATTGGCATTTCACAAACTAACCTTCGCGGTTGCTAAGTGCAATTCGCTGACTTGGCCATATGCTGCAGCGATGATGCTTTTTTATTTTTATTTTTCTTCTTTATTTTTTTTTTTATATTGGACAAAAAATGTTTAATTGCTTGATAAACTGTAATTAGACCAATGCCATTATATTTTTCAATATATGCATCCTTATCCTAAAGTACCAGCTCCCGCTCTCCGTGGCCACTCTTTCATTCTTAGGCTCTAGAGCTGAACAAAAAATCCAGTGAACCCTAAAGTGTGCTTCAAATCAATGAAAAGCATTGTCTAGGGTTGGGGCTGATTCTAAAATTAATCTTAATGATATGTAAGTCTAATTAAAATATGCTATTTTTAACGATTATTAATTTTGTTGATTTAGTTATTAATGTATAACGTTAGAGTTGAAACATCATAATTCTTAATATTTATATTCACGAAACTTTAAGTTTAAAATATTTATCTTGTAATTTAAAACAAGTTAATAATTTGTATCATTAAATAGTGAATTACGCTTATAATTATATATCTATCTAAATTATAATTTAATATTCACTATCTATTATTTTATCATATTATCTGAATAAGTTAATATATTTTTGTTAAGTGCAATAGAATCAATTCTTTTACTAATATTTATTATTTTAAAATAAAAAATACGTGTTGAATTTATTTACTTATTAAAAGATATAAATTTGTTAAATTAAATATAAAAATATTTGAATAAAATTATGAAATTAGTTAATTTCTGTTGAATAATAATATATCATCTATGATCCTAACTTTATTATTGACTTTCAAATTATATTAAATTTGAAGCACAGTATGATTTTTGACGTTGAACAAATAATTTATATCAATTGAATGCAAATTTAAAACATAATTAGAGCACTAACATCGGCTTTATCAAGCCAATATCAAAATTTGATGAAAAAGATACTTTTTTAAAAATTTGATGATGAATTTGATTCTTTAATTTTTAATACTGTCCAATTTAAATTAATCAAATTAATTAACCGACTTTCTCCTTTTATAATTCTACATATCTGAATTATTTTTGAAAAAGAGTTTAACTTTGGGATAGTATTCCAGAAATTCGCACTACGCATTTATAAGTAAAAATCCACACATAAAGAACCTAGACTTATGAAGGCCTTTATCTCACCAAGAGCTCGCATGAATATGATTATCCTTGATACAAATTTTGGTCTAGCAAGATGTTGGAAAGACATCCCAAAGAGGTGCAAGAATAGTATCATCTTAAACAAAGGTAGAGGATATGATAGAAGGGTGGATATTTCTCTTGGTACTCGGGGTTTGTAAGGTAGTTGAAGGAGTGATCTCTTTGGCTTCAACAAAGGCTTCAACAAAGACTTTAGCTTAGATACTAGAATGATTTTTGGCTCCCCTGAGCTGATACAATTGGAGTTTTCCTCTAGTGATGTAATAATTCGGATCAAACCAAGGACTCCATCAAAATAGATGCCCAGTCACCAAGGAGAGGAGTTTGGGGCTCCATGGGCTAAGGCTTCTAGGGGTAAAAAGAGAACTACAAAAGTTTAAGTTCTTGGAAAAAAGGCTTAGGTGAGAATATTATAGGGGTCAGGGAACCGAGTGTCTATAGGGGTTTAAAGATGGTCATTCTAGTATCATTTGGTTATAAGAAAATATTTTGAACAAAACTTTTTAGGATGCAAATATCAAATATTAGACCAGCCACTTTGACCCATATTCAAAAAAACAAAAGAAAGAAAAACATAAAGCATTTCTTCGTTTTTCATTTTATGTAGTAACAAACAATGTTATGTTATTTTAATCAACCTAAAAGAGGCTTAGGTCATTTTAGACCCAAGTATATAAGCATATATAGGTCATTTTAAAATAGACTACAGCAGGTGCTGTCTCATACATAATGCATTCAAGAGTAATTTTATACTTCATGCGAGAGCAAAACACAATGACATACATTACCTCCATAAAAACCAAATAAATAGATCATTTCTTCAACAATCCAGTTCAATCCAATACAATACAAACTTTCCACGTACTTATGTCGAGGACATAATAAAATTAACATCAATAACATGTTTCACAGTAATGCATGAAGAAAGAACAAGTCCTCATGTAGTGTGACAACCCTACTAGTCCTTGATAGCACCTGAATTAAGTGCACAATGTATCAGTCAAACACGTAGATAGAATAATACTATATATGAGCTCATAATATATATTATTATAAATTAAGGATCTTTACCCTGAAGTATAATATTGCTAAGAACTACATTTCCTTACACAGAAAATTACCCTTACAATCATATATTTTTATTTTTTAAAAGATAATCATCAAATCATTGTATGTTTTCATCTTGTATATGCTTCTTTTGGTGGATGGTACCTCGGATGCAAAACAAGATCTATAGTAGGCCCATGAAGGGCGTGGGTCTGGGACGGGCCGGACGGCGTCGCAGGGTCTGGATCTGGGACTGCGTGACGGCGTCTGGGACTGCTCTGCCGACTGTCTGGCTGGCGTTGCTAGGGCTTGCGACGTCGAATTGCGGCGGCTCACAGGCTGCTACGGCTTGCGGCGTAAGCCAGTGCGGGGTGTGAAACGGGCCATGACCGTGGGCCAGGCCTGCGGGCTTGTGGGCCCATAATGGATCGGGCTTCCTTTCTTCTTCTTTTTTCTTTTTCTTTCTTCTACTTTTGAATTTATAATGTATTTTGCGTGTAAAATAGCTACTTCTTTTAATACACAAATGTTATTAATAATTTATTATATCACTTATTTTATGAAAATATTTTTTAAAATTTTATAAGTTGAATTAATTTAATCACTTGTAAATTGTACTCAACGTATTGCCAAATAATATATTAATTACAATATTCATACAACATTTTATATTTTTTTAACAAACATTAAAAAAATATAATATTAGTTTTCAACCATAATTCATAATCCGCCACTAATATTATACTTGTAACATTTGTTTTGGTTCTTTAATGATTACAAATATGTCATTGATATACGAGCAAGAAGGTTAACTCAAACCAAAACAACAACAATAATAATAATAACTAAAATAGAGATATCTACTATGAATTAATATCCTACTAATAAATAAATAGATGTTTGCATTTAATGGGCTATTATTTGGTAAAAATTGTTGACCAAGTAAAGTAACTACTTTCAATACTAATTAATAAATTACAAGTAAACTATATAGCTCATAAAACCACGTGTCCTCTTTTTTTTTTTTTTTTTAATTTGTTTAGTTATACATAATCATTTACCATTAAACTTTCGAACAAGTATGCATTTCGGGTAATTATTTTTATATTAGAAAATTTACAGCTGCAAATGTTGTACCGTTGTGCTTGCCTCTCGTTGGATTCATTTAAAAAAAACACAATGAATCTAACGACTTTCCCCTGCTTTGGTGCATGCACCAAACTTACAGCAAGCACGACCCTATTTTTTTTCGAATTTTCATATGTTCTCTCTACAGCACCTCAAAAATAAAAGAAATTTTACTGTGCAATTTTTTCCCACACTTTTAATGGAATAAAAATAAATATATGATTATGAATGTTATGTTGAATTTGGGTCTGTATTTAACTTTGTCGAGTTGACTTTTGTCATAAAAGTCTAACACATGGTCAATTATTAAGTTATTTTTATTCTGACTGACATGATTATGCTCCATTTGTCTTATATATTATATTCCGATGATAAACAGAAACTTATGCTCATTTATCATCTTTCCTTCTGATATTAATAATTCCATTTCGTACTTACAAATCTTTTGAGTTCTCTCAATTGATTGAGTATGGATATGACTAAGTATCTACACACATTCCCACCCAATACAAAGTCCTAATCAACGTGAGTTTGGTGAGTTTAATCAAATTCTAAGTGGAGTGAGATCCAATAATAATTATTTTTATTTTTTGTTTCGATTTAAGTTAATTTTCTTGCTCGCTAAGCATCTTTGCGATCATCAAAGAACCAAAATTGATGGTATCAACAAAATATTAATGGTAGATTATGAGTTTTAATTACAACCGTATGCGATCATCAAGTCACAGCATTGTTCACGTTCACGTAAGGCATCATATTGCCTCCTGGGGGCGCACCTATATATGGCTATGGCATTGTAATTATGTCTTCAAATTCGAGCGGTAATAATTCACAGTAAAGACTTCGATCCCAATCAACTTTTTTGATGGTTTTCATTATCTCCCTTGCAACTATCTTGCTACCCTCAGGTGACAGGTGGATCCCTTCCCTGGTGCAGAAACAAAGATACGTGTATTTTAGACTAACTAACAAAGATAGTTAGTTTGCATTTTAGACTAACATGTAATTGTTTTCATAGCATACTTACGTAAAGCAAACATTCAACCAATCATCCCTCTGCTGAATTGTAGTCCAAAGATCAATGACATCCACACTCATCTCTCAACATAGCCCTATACAAGCTTCTGAATATATTCGGCAGCCCTCATCTTGACGGCCTCTGTCACTTGAATTAGAGGAAAAAAAGTAAACTTTTAAAATTTGAAAAGAACATTAATATATATGTGTGTGTATAAATTAAGGCCACTGCACCCATGGAAGTCACGGATCATTGCTTCATTAACGGGAGGAACGCTTAGGAAGATGAGGCGGGTCTTTGCAAACAAGTTATATAAATTATAATATGAACAAAAAGGCTGTCAAAATATGCACTAATTGAAGTTCTTGTTCAGCGACTTTTACTCGTACCGTACCAACAACACATCATATATGAAAAAAAAAAAAAAAGAGGAGCAATGTTGAAGGAATATATATAGTAATCTAATATTCATTTTTGTGAGGTGGGTGGGTGGGAATATATATACCTTCAAATGAATTATAATTTTTCTCATATTTTCAATATATTTATCAAGTGGAACGTGGGGAGAGGAGCCATTCTGGGGCAGCTGCACCGAGTCATTGCCACCAAAATACACGATCACCAAAGATGGCTACACAACTGAATCCTGAATAAAACGTCAAAACAAGTTCTACTGTTTACCCACAATGTTCAATATTCATGCATCCCATACTCAATTTCCTCTCTAATTGAGGACTGCTATTATAGAAGCGCCCCCGAAAAAACATACTTTAAGGTCGTTAATCTGAAAGAAGAAGAAGAAGAATTATACATATATCTGCATATATATAACTGCAATACAATAAATTGTGTTTTGATCTAAAAAAAAAAAAGAATTCTCATAATATATAATATCTTGCCTTGAATTTCATCCAGAGTATCCTCTCAAAAAAAGTCAGCCTATGACATGGGAAGCCATAAAACAATTTGAACAGTGAGAACTCAGCCCCAAGAAAATGGAAAACACACACACACACATTATATTTTCCCTGCAGTGAGTTCTTTCATCATTTCATACAGATCCAATTACCCAAATTAAAAAAATTAAAATTAATAATGAAATAATCTCATTCATAGTCTCTTTGTATATATGTGTGTTTTTATATAATGAAGAAGAAACATGTCAAGACGTAATTTTAAACTGTTTATGGAATATAATTAGACCCCATGTCATGTCACCCTGCCCATACCCATATATACAACCGGCCCTGTGTGATCTACCTCTAATTAACCAGATTAGAGTAAGCATTGCCTGGATTGACAAATGTAATATTGTCATTTGTCACCGGCTTATTTTGAAAGGTTTTACGAATAATATTGAAGGACAGCAACGACGATCCCCTCAAAAAATGTCTTTATTTATTTTTTAAAAAAACAAAATAACAATTTCCTTTGGTTAAAAATAACTATCGTAAAAATAAAATAAAACCAAGCCTCACAATTGGTAGGGGCAAACAAAGGTTGATAATAACAACTATAAAAAATTGTGAACTTTTAGCACCTTACGGGCGCCGTAGGTATTAGCGAGAGAAGCACCCCACCTTTATTCGCCAAAGCTGTACTGGACGATCGAAGAACCGAAAAGAACAATCTTGGGGTCGGACAGGCCCAACCATCCTACCTATTTCTTTCTTAACTCAGATGAAAGAACACGCGAGACCGAAAAATGCTATTTACAACGAGGATGCGTCCTCGCCGTGCAATAAAAAAGTCCTTTTTTAAAAATTTAAGAGCAGAAGATCTCCTATGGATATTTTGACGCGGTAAATAAGCCTAAATCAGACTATTGTATATAAAGTTATGATTGTTTGAAGTTTTTATAGGAAATTACAGTCGACAGAACTCAAAAATCCGTAGATCTGAGTGTGAGAGAGATAATCGATGCCTTTTCGGGGCTTGCTCGATACTGCTCGTGCTTGAGGCTCGAGCATGCCATGAGCAAGGCTCGAGCAGATATTATCGAGTGCGTATGCTTGAGCCTTTGCTCGAGTGATGATTTGAAAGTGCTTTGAATCGTGAAAAAAGATAACTTATTTCACGTCAGTTAAAAACACAAAAAATATCACAATACTCCGCGAGATCACATGAATGTTGTGTGCATATACACACCATCTATGGGTCATGGATGTCGTTGGAGGTGATGCATTTTTTTAAAAACAATAATTGAACGTAGACAAATCGGTCTATTATCAATTCATTAATCAAATCGGTGCTATTATGGAGTCATTAATCTTCAAAAATATTTTGTTCCCATTTTTTCGTACATAAAGAACATTTTTAATTAAATTTCAATTCACCTACAGTGATCGATAACACCCCGAAAGTCTTCGTAACTTAGTTTTTTCTCCTCGCCACTTTTGGAAATTGCACATTTTTTTAAAGATAGATTAGTATTATTACAAGAGTAAGTAAATAATTAAGATAATTCTCATTATTTAAAAGAAAAAAAACTATTCATTGATAATGCATTTGTTTTTCTTTTCAACATAGGAACGGAAAATTAATAATTAAATTATTATTTAATAATAATTTAAAATAAATATATAAATATAACATTTTATTTTAATTTGGGTAAAAATAATTTAATTATTATTTGAGTTTCATTTTATTATAAATTATTATAATAATTAGTGTATGTCAACTAAAATTATTTATTAATGCATATATTGTATACAATTAAGATGTAGTTTGATGGTTTACTCGGTATCAATGTTTTGTAAGCTGTGAATTCAATTCAAATGAGGTTTTTGCATTATTATTTTCCTTGTTTTTCTTAGTATGGTATATGTATTTAGTTTATAGATGTTGATTTTGTCTTTTTAATGACTTGTTGACTCTTGTTTTAACTTTTAATTTTGGGTATCTCGTGAATAATTAACATGCTCGTCAGCATCATGTGGAATAATACGTCGTCATTAGAAAAGCTTTTGTTCGTGATGATCGGCGATCGATTCTGCATCATACTCATTTTCTCGCTTGAATGATCGAATTTCTTGTCACAATTTGTCTGGTGCCTATTTAGGACCATGCATAAACTTTAACACAGTTTACATCTCATGTGTTCTTTTCACTTTCTGAAATCCTTAGATTTGCTCCATGTATATCTCCTCGTAAAGGTCACCATGTAAGGAGAAATGCGGTCTTTCATTCGAGTTGTTGTAAGACCTCCAAATCTCATTTATGCTTGATCCGAAACGACTCACAATAGAAGACATTTTAACCACGGGAGAAAGATTTCATCAAGTCGATACCTTTCTTTTATCCAAAACCTTTGTGACCGTCCTAGCCTTATAAGCTTAGTTTGAGCAATGTCCTCTTCTCCATTTGATTCTATATACTGCCCAGGATGCCCGGGTGCCTTCTTCCCATGTGGTAGCACTACACGGATCGAATGTGTAGTTGGCCTGCCAAATGCGGATCTCGTCTCTCTTGCATTAAGCTATCGTCCAATGCCCTAACGACTCTTGATTGCTTCGCCATGGTCTCACAGCTCTCTACTCCTTGATGAGCATCACATACTCATGTGGTGAGTATCGGCAACTCGGTTGTCGTTCTACGAATGGATCTCTCGTTTATGTTTCGGTGGAGACATTGCAGCATATCTAATGATGTATCGACGGAATGGAGATATATTACACGATGATGATGTATCAATCACACTACTCTGGAACTATTGGTGGTGAGATTGGTTCAGTTCTTGGAATTTCCTCGAGGCCCAGCGACTTTTTTGGCTTTTCAAAATCTTGATGAGTACGATCTTTGAAAGACATCTCTACTCCTGATGATCCTTTTTGTTGATAGGATCCCATAGTCGATAGCCAAACTCCTCATGAGCATATCCTAAGAAGATACCTTTGCTTGCCTTTTCCATCCAATTTTGTTCTTTAAGTCTTTTGGGATGTGTACAAATGCACTGCTGACCAAATACTTTCAAATGTTTATATGAAACCTCTTTTACTGTCCAAACCGTTCCGGTACATCGCTATTTCAATGGAACGGATGGAGATAGATTGATGAATCTAATGCGATCCTCATTACCTCCCCCAAAGGAGCTTGTGAGTTTGCATTTGAGAGCATCTGCTAATTCTCGCGAATGGTCCTGTATTCATCCTTTCGGCAACTCCATTATCTTTGAGGTGTTTTTGGTCTTGATTTTTCCGACTTTGATGCCATAACTTTTCGCAGTGCTCCTCAAGATGGACCACGATCACTCTCCTCCATTATCTGTAGCGTACACACTTTAACCGTCTGCTGTTTCTCTTTCCCACCTTCTGTGAAAGCATTTAAAAACCTCCTTGCACTTGATCTTTGGTTTTTTAAAGCCCAATGTTGCATGTTTCACAGAGTGAAATTAAATTGATAAGTCATGAAATAAATACTTTGTAGTGACTTGGTGCTCATTAAATCACAGGCAATCGGTGTGTATGAGATCTAAAATATTTTCTTTCTGGAGGGTAAATAACTATGAAATGATACTCTGTGTTGTTTTCCCATTATCTGATATTCAAGTATCTAAATGTAGTACCTTTTGAGTTTGGGCAAGAGATCCTTTTGTGACAAGATTTTTGAGTCCTTTCTCACTCGTATGTGAATCGTTTGTGCCCACCGCCTACTTTAAACCTCCTTTGAGGCAGCGTTAATTTCTCCCACACGTTTTGGCATTTGAGGTAGAGAGGAATTATCATGTGCCTTTGCAGTGCTGGGATTACCTTTGGTAAGTTTCCAGTTTCCGTCGCCAGGTGATATATCGCCACGTCGTAAAGCATTCGAGTGGATATTAGATTGAGGCGAATATAGAACATACCTCATCTTTCCAACATTAACTTGCATCAATATTAGTTTCCACAAAAATATTGCCAATACCAACAATTTTTGATGCCGTTCGTTTCCCATCTTAACATTTCCAAAATTTCACGAGGTATAAGATGAAGAAATCTAGATTGTCTTTGTGACATGATAGGATGCACTGATCTGATGCCATGTTGAATGCATCTCCACCAAGGTTGACATGATTATCGTCTGAATAATAACAATTTCATCATTAGCAATGATGTTATTAATGCAGGTTTACCTTGGAAATTTCTTTGCTTTCTGCCTTTAGCTTGAGCACTCTCGAATGAAGTGTCGAGGCTTTCCTGATGGTGACATTTTATGTCGTATCTCGTCGAGATTTCGATCGATACCTCCTTGTTGATTTTGATCCGGGGTTCTTTGCTTCTGCTTAACCATACTGAATTTCTTGTTTCTTTGTTGTTCGGTGACAAGGGCCCTCTGAGTATGGAGTTTGTCCCTCGTCACTTGACCCCGAGACTCTTCATTGACATTCGGTCTTTCACCATTTTCCACGGTGGGTTTTCCGTAGATTGCCCCGGGTGTGGTGACTACGACCAACGTGTCCATGAGCACAGCAAGGAACTCGAGCATTAACAGAACTTCCATGACTCATCATCCACAAATCATTTTTAACTGGAATTTAATTGATCGACGATACCTTGGAACTTCGCTCATATGCTCCGATACGTTGTTTCGTCCTTATACTTTAAGTTAATGATCAGTATGTCGGAGTTCGCACTATTTTTGTGTGATTGTCCTCGCATAAATCTTTTCTAATTTTTGCCATAGAGCAGGCGTCGTGTTAGTTGGCAAAATTTTGGAAAGATCTTTTGTGAATCCATTGTGGTGGGTGCACACTAAGCCCAGAGCACGTTCCGTTCGGCGTATTTGGCAGGTACTTGTTGATGTGCTCATCGGATCCACTTGCCGGTAGCTTACTAATTCTTGTTAAGCTTAACAATTTCTACAATGGGCCTCGCCGATCTTTAATATAAAGAATCACTCCGTTTGAGGGCACAGATAGCATAATTAAAGCGGTAAGTTTAATCATTGTTACCGGTATTTTCTTCCATTGATAAAGTCCAGTGCAAAAAATCTAACCGTACGGGATGTCGGGCGCGGTCGAATTAGTTAACTGACTCCACGAATCGTCGAAATCGGACTCCGATTGATCAAGATATGATCAAAGCATTATCAACGATGCGGATCGGCGACAAGTGGACACTTGCGAATTCTTTTGCTGGGCGTCCACGGAACTGTCTCCGTCGCCGGAACAGTATCGTCTTCTCAGGCGAGGAGTGTGGTACTGTATATGCCGGTGTTGACGAGAGCACGACACCTGCGGAGTTCGTTTTAGCTCCGTTTTTAACATTGTCTTCACCTTTGGACTGCGTAGCGTGTTCTACGTGCTGTCTTCTCAAAACCGATTTCCGGTCACCTTGAATTGTTCAGTGCCGGGAAATCTTAAATCCGTTATCGTAATTAAATTATTATTTAATAATAATTTAAAATAAATATATAAATATAACATTTTATTTTAATTTGGGTAAAAATAATTTAATTATTATTTGAGTTTCATTTTATTATAAATTATTATAATAATTAGTGTATGTCAACTAAAATTATTTATTAATGCATATATTGTATACAATTAAGATGTAGTTTGATGGTTTACTCGGTATCAATGTTTTGTAAGCTGTGAATTCAATTCAAATGAGGTTTTTGCATTATTATTTTCCTTGTTTTTCTTAGTATGGTATATGTATTTAGTTTATAGATGTTGATTTTGTCTAATAGAGGATGAACCTATCTTAAAGTTCGATAACCTTGGTACGTGGAGGTATCGCAACCTACCGCTCTTTGGTTCTTTTGGGTATCTCATTAAACAGATGGGTCAGTCACTTCCTTGTGTCTCTCAAGTCTTTATCCTCGTCGACGTCCCCAAGCAATATCATTCCATACCGAGTATCATATCCTTCCAATGTCAATACGGGAGGTGTATGTGCTGCCACCACTGGAGAAAAAGGAAGAGTAGCGTGATAGAGAAAACCATATCAACGACCATGCAATAGAGTTTTTATTCTTCTTCAACCTAGCCATTAGCTAGTAATTAACGCATATATATAATATAGGTAGTCATATCTCTAGTCATGCACAGTTTTCATGGTTCGTCTTCTCCCGAGTTGAGGTTGTTGAAGGCCGGTGTTGTGATGATGAGAATTGACTGTGTTGATGAGAGGAAGGAGGAGAGGGAGGGGACAGATTTACTAAATTAGGTTTAAGAGATTATTTTTGAAAATAGACTGTTTTAATTTTATTACAATATGAGGTGAAAATAAATGAAATTTGCGCTCAGCTTCCATGAATCCATGTATATATTATATATTTATATGAGTGAATGAGTGTGTGTCCGTTTGTTGGGTTGAAATTCATCCATTTTAAATTTAATAATTTTGAGAAGGGAAAAAAAAACTCATTCCCTATTCAAAACGTCACCGTTATATATATATATATATATTGTCGGATATATCTATGTTTGAAACCTTATCTGAAATCCGTAGCGACCGCCGCCCATGTTGGTCCACCGCCTGCCACTCCCCTCCTCTCCATTTTCTCCAAAATCCTTCGAAAACGCCGGGGAAGCAAAAGTTCCTCGTACTCGAGTCGTCCTATGTTGTTCATCTACCCGACCCAATTCTCAAGATGTCGGAGACAAAGGGACTGGAATTGGAAGGTACTACTACTACTACTACCACTACCACTACCACATTCCTTTGGACGTTATCTTCCTGTGAACGGCGAGAAGTGGAATTTTGATACATGTGTTTGACTTTGAGGTTAATTAAACTGCCACTGGATTACTGGCTTTCGTTGGTGGTGTTTGTTTATGAGCACAGGGTTCAATGCCAGGAGCCTCATGTAGTGGTGCTGGAGAGATACGCCAGCACAACCAAGAGGTCCTTGATTCAATTCAATGCTAGAAACAACAAACCCCTTTCACGTTATGTTGTTTTAGGTTTTTCATTTTCTATTATTAAAATTTGTTTTTTTATTCACATTTTTCGGTTAGCTGAAGGCTGAAGCCGGAGATGAATTATATATTCTCATACGGCCTGTTGGGTAGTAGCATTTTCGGTTTTGAGAATTTTTTATTTCGGAAAAATGAATTTTGTAAACACTTTAAATCAACGGTTAATCTTTCTTTCTTTCTTTCTATTTAAAAACAAAACATCATTACCCAACTTGATAAAATTACGCTATTTACTCTTATTTAACGTTAACTAATTAAACTCATTACTCTTTATTTTTAATTTGTTATAACAATTTCCTCATTTATTCAAATAAATTACATTAGATATCTTTCCGGTTTAATTGAATTACACTTGGTGCCCTCATAGATTAATAAGTTAAACTTGGTACCCTTACTAATAACACATTGAAATAGAACATTTGATTTTTCAGAATATTCAATCTACCTTTGTCATTGTCGTTAATATGATAATATGATAGGATGTCATCCTTAATAAAATTTAATTAAATTGATTTAATAGATTGAACGATATTAAGAAAAGCTTCATTTCAGTTATTAAAAATAGTGCTAAGTGTAATTCATTAAACGAAAAAAAGTCTAATTGTAATTTTAATATACTTAAAGGGCTGATAGAACTAAGCGTAATTACATTAGATATCCTTGCTTTGCTTGATGTTCACATCATCTCTGGGGTGATCCATTCAACAATTTATCTAAAAACAAATTACCAAGCATAAATGAATTAAAGCCAAAATAAATGAACTTCATCAATTAGAGAAAGATAAACTTGTGTACCATCAACCCATTTTTAGTTTCATTCACATCTCGCTTCGAAGTTCACATAGGCATCCATACTCATCAATGACACTTTAATGGTTTTGAGGTAATTATAAGAATGTTTGACGTAATGATATACAAAACATTGGAACATGAGAGGATGTTTGGGGAGAAGAATTTGGTATATAAACACAAATAAGCATTAAGAAACTATGCATAATGAAAAATAAGCTCTCAATACCTTAGGAGTTTTAAAACAGAGGTAGATAAACAAATTAAGGGTGAACCTTGGTGTAATGGTAATGTAAGTTATTATCTCTTGACTTAGAGGCCACTGGTTCAAGTTGCGAACAATGCTCACCTAACTAAATTAATTATGGGAGAAGCTGCGTCCATATTGGTTTGTGTGACCCAACCCATTCCGGACCCCGCCACCCACGGGAGCTTCTAGGCTTATCCTATGTAGATAAACAAACTTGTTGTGAAAGCACATGCTTGGTTGTTTGTGTTTGGTTTCTAAATGGTAGGTAAAATACCTCAATTGTCCAAGTGTCTATACAAACAGCGATCTACATAACATGCATCACTTGGCTGCATGATGCCTTTTTAAGTGGAGCCGATTTTATGACATATTATGACAAAGGTGTCACTTTCGAGTCTAGCATAAGTTTCAATTTAGACCGAAACTTCAAGGGAGGGGAGCATATTTAAATAAAATTGCAGAGACCCTATTGCTCTGGATGCTTAGGTGGATTCTTATTTGTCAAATCACATGTCTAGCTCAAAAGTCATTTTGGTCACTACAATTGCTAATACGCAATACCACAAGTGAGGTTGATCAACAGATATTAGTGAGATTGATGCGCAAAACCACAAAACAGCCTACTTGAATACAAATTTCTAGAACTTACAACAAGTGAAACAAATATCACATCAGCATTAAAGAAATTGAGGTTGATCCCTCGCAATACCACAATCGAATGCAGATTCAGGCCAAAAAAAACCTGATGCTAGAAAACCTAGGAAAACAGATCAGTCATAAGAGGCTGGACAACATAAAGACCCATGAGAAGGGTGATTAAAACCCAGGAATACTAACTTCTTAAAGCCCAAACATATCACGAGAGGATGTTCAATGCTAACAAAAATAAAACCTTAAAAACACATTGGAAGAGGATGATCGACTGGAACTCAAAACTAGAGAAATCTACATGAACTCGACAAACCATTAATGACAAGTAACGGAACACGACATAGAACATAGGAAGACAGACAAAGGTTCTCAATTTTTTTTGATAAGTAAGGTTCTCGATTTAGAAACGATCGATAGATATTAGTTTAGTTTATGAACATAATGAAACTAACAAACGTGTTCTAACATCGATAAATTAGAGTCATACATTCAAATTCTAAAGATGAAAATGCAGTAGAATGTACCTGTGATTAGTTCGCGAGTGCTTTGATTTCCTGATAAGGAGGGTTTCAGAGTAGGGCTTGGGGGAAGAAACTATGTTTATTTTCGGTCGCGGTTGCGGTATCCAATACAACGTAGATGACCAAAAATAAAGGACAGAACTTAACCATCGTTAACCTTGTTAATGTTCATGCCGTGACGTGGCAGCTTCCATCACTGGAATGTGGCAATTCCACTTAACCATTGTTAACAGGCGGGCGTCCCGCTGAAGCCGCCGTTGCTGGCATTGCGGCCTCGCGCGTTAGCACCTCCATCGCTCCAGCCCCTCTTCCCTGTGCAACGCGCCTCCTTCTCTTTCCAGCCACGGCCTCAGCCTGATCCCAGGCGTGTCATTCTAGCCCCTTCTCTGCGTCATACTCTCATCACAGTCGTCCCCCCTCTCTTCCTAATCATCGATCCCGCGGTCGAAGGTGGTGCTCACGCTTTTGAGGTAAGGTTCTTAAGCCATGATTATGTAGTTGCATGTCTCTTCATTTACCTCTAATCAGTTAGCAACTCAAAGCCTGATACAACATACTATGATATCTACGTGCAGGAGTTGTCAGAGGTAAATGAGGGGCATTCAAACTAAACGCATAACATTCATTCAATTTACTTTTTTGAAATTTGGTTTTTTTCCAGTTCTAATGACGGGTTGTGTACTCATTACTCTGTCTCTGTATGTGGTAGACCTAGTGGTTGATATTATGATTTTTTTTTTTTTTGTAAAAAGCATTTAACTTGTGCTTTCTTTCGTCCATCCCCTGCTAGTCGGGTGACGCCCTCGTGCCCCTGCACATCCTTTGACATTGTACGCAATGTCGATCCGTTTCAATAGTTAGATTTTATTGCATTAGAATTAACATTATACATATATAGAATTGCAAGGTACAATACCATTAGTATTACACCCGATGTCGATCCATGCGATGGTATCAAATTGTTGTAAAGTTGGCTTGTACTATTAACCTCCCTCTATATATCACTAACATTAGAGCGTTGCTAATTGTGCTGTTCCTGTTATCTCTTATTTTCTCTTGGTAATAAAATTAGGCCTTTCCCCCCTAAAAAGCTTCTAGTTTTGTGACTTGTCTCATTACTATATTCGCTTGCAAACTGATTTACAGCAAGATATATCGCTTCAGTTCCACCTGAGTACGAAAATCCATGAGAAGGCCCAACAGCATTGTGTTCCAAAGGTATCTTACCTGCATCTAAATCAATTGCTAAGCAGATTAAAGGAAGAAAGCATAGGTTAATTCACAAATTAAAACTCAGCCTGTAAAGGAGTAATAGTCTATATGCTCTTCATATTTGGGAAGATGGATTAATGAAAGGCTATTATGGAGATATTTTTTTACCTAATGTGATCTATTAAGAGCTAACAATTTTATCCTAAGTAAATGATGAGTTCATTGGAAAGACCTTTTTTGGGTTGGAGTGTATTATAACACTGACGGGAGTTGTAGTGTTATAATCTTGATGATATTTGGGTTGGAAGATCATATTTGGATTTGGCAATTTAGGCATATAGTTTTGTTTGTGATTCAGTTATTTTAAAAAACATGATTGTTTTAAAAAACGGTAAAATTATATAAATTTTCATTACTAAATAATTTTAAATTTATTAAATTTATTATTTTATCAAATATAATTTCATAAAAATAGTGCCAAACACCACTTAAGTGTAACGCTTTGTAGTTGGGATTTATGATTTGTTTGTTTGAAGGATAGACTCAGACTTTCACCTCTAATATTTATTGTAATTTTATTTTCAATTATAAATAAAATAAAATTTCCAATAAAACAAATGAATGACGTTTATTTTTCTGTGCTTTTATATGTTTCCTTAAAAGCATTCACATCAGGGTATTTTTTCCATCTGTATTTTGCAGAATATACATTAAATATTTAGAGATTTTAAAAAAATCTCACACATCAGCTCGTCCATTTCTATTCATATATAATAAAATAATATTTCTTAAATAATTATTTATTATTATTTTTCTCTCCATTATTTCCCATTATGCCTAAAATTCATAAATAATCATCATAATTAATATACAATAGGTATATTTTAAAAAATAGAGATATGATTTGTAGATGAACAATGAATCTCTGAATATGGAGATTCACTGTACCAATTCTATTTTTAAACTTCAAATTTTAAAATTGGAAGGACGAGTAGTTTTTAGTCAAAATTTAAATTTTTTTTTAAATTTTTAAAAAATATATATTTAAAGGAGCTGTGGATGCTCTAACCGGTATAGAAATAGGATTGGATTCCTTTACTGCTTGTCTTTCCTTTGCATCCTTGGCAGCATGACTAATTTTTGTGACAATTTCAAGCTTCAGTCTATTCATCGGTCATGATGACTAGGTAGACGGGGCGGAATCAGGTTTTTTTTAAAAATGTTGAAGGGGTGGCTTAAAATATTTTTATATAAAATAATTATATTCAATTTTGAAAAAACCATCAATAATTGTCATGATGACAATATAGCAGCTTGTCTTTCCTTTGCATCGTATACATCAGATTAAGCAACATGACTATTTTTATGTAAAGATTTAAGTCGATTTAATCGGTCTATATATTATTTTTAAATCAAGTCAAAGAGCTTTTGATTTGAAAAAATAACAAATTAAAATTGATTAATAAAAGTAAAAAATTATTAGTTTTCAGTTCAATTTAGAATATAAAGATTAGTTTGTTTTATTTATTTTTAAAATATAATAATTATTTTCGAATACAGAAAAATAAAAAAATTACTTTCTAGAAAATAAAAACAAACTTTTATACTAATAGCATTTTAGAGTATATTAGTTAAAAATATTTGCAAATACATGTAAACTCACGTATAGATGTATTAGCATTGATTCTCTATGTCTATATCTGAGTGACCCAAGTAGGAAGAGATTAAACTCATGAAAAAATAATAAATTAAAATTTGATGGATTCAACTCACGTATCGATTAAACTGCACATAAATCAATTATAATATATTAATTTTCCAAACTTTCAAAATAAATAAATCAAACTAATTTTAAAAATTATATATTTTCAATTTATTCGGTTTATTTTAGTTTAATTTATCGATCCAAATCAATTCTTGATCACCCTTACTATCCATCAAATTTTTTTCACCTCAAGGATGGCCTAAAATAATATTTAATACTAGAAAATATAATTATGTATACTTTCTAAAATTCTCAATAATTAGGTTATATATATGTGCTTTCTTAATAAAATCTAAACTCTTTATCCTGCTAATCATCTCAATTTTTGTAACCTATAATAATATTAATAATAAATAACACTCCCTTGCTGTCGCTGACATGGGGATATATAATTGCTGACATGGGTATAAAATAAAATAAAATGAAAAGGGCGACATCCAAGGCCGCTAACGTTGGGTCTACAATATTTGATTTTTGCATACTAGAAAACATTTTGATCAAAGCTTTTTAGGATGCAAATATCAAATATTAGACGACTCACTTTGACCCATATTCAAAAAAAAAAAAAACTTAAAGCATTTCTTTATTTTTCATTTCATGTAGTTCATACCTCATAACAAACAATGTTTTTTTATGTTAATCAACCTAAAAGAGGCATAGAACATTTTAGACCCAAGTATATAAGCATATATAGCTCATTTTAAAATAAGACTACTACAGCAGGTGCGGTCACATACATAATGTACAATTCGAGAGTAATTTTATGCTTCTTGAGAACAAAACATCAATGACATATATTACCTCCATAAAAACAAAATAAACAGATCATTTTTTCAACAATAAACGTTCAATCCAATACAATACAACTTTTCACGTACTTATGTCGAGGACATAATAAAATTAACATCAATAACATGTTTCACCATAATGATCAAGAAAGAACAAGTCCTCATGTAGTGTGACAACCCTACTAGTCCCTAATAGCACCTGAATCAAGTGCACAATGTATCAGTCATATGTTTGTGGATAGAATAATACTATATATGAGCACATAATATATATTATTATAAATTAAGGGTTTTTACCCTGAAGTATAATATTACTAAGAACTAAATTTCTTAACACATAAAATTACCCTTAAAATCATAAATTTTTATTTTTATTTTTTAAAAGATAATCATCAAATCATTGTATGTTTTCATCTTGTATATATGCTTCTTTTTGGCGCATGGCATCTTGGATGCAAAACAAGATCTATAGCATGCCCATAAATACAACATGCAACCATTCTAGTTTCATTCATGAACCATACCAAGATCACTTTCAAGTTTATCGCATGCTACTTCAATTTGGAGAGCTCCTCTTTCAAATTCCTGCATCAAATTATAACATTACCCATCAACTATCTGATTAACTAAATAAATAACATCCAATTTTCATTAAAATTAAATACGTAAATGCAATTGGAATCCATATAGCCAAAAGATAAGGGGAAGGATGTATACTTCACACAAAAGCAATCCCAGACCACAGGCAAAATTTGCTGCTGTTGACTCCGACTCTCCTTCCAAAAATCGACAACGCCTTGCATCACTCATGGCTGAACTTTCTAGATTCAACTGAAGGTAGCACAAGCTCCTTTTCAAGTACACACATGCTTGCTCACATTCATTTGTCTCAATTGCCTACATTATCAATTTTTCAACTTATACAAGTTTAAATAGGAATGATAAAAAGGAATAGTAAAAAAGCCAAGTTTAATATAAAATGCCCACCGGTAATTTTGGGACCTTAAATGGAACCAAGAGAGTTAACTTGAAAAAAACTAATTTAAAAAGTACATATACCTCTGAATACCAATCACTTGCTTCCTGATATCTTCCTGCCTTATGTGCTTCTTGTCCCTTTGAGATATATAATGAACAAGCACTCTTCACCTTTAGCCGGATCTGCAAACAATATTTGTCAGCACAATATGACCGAAAATAACTATAAAAATATGAGAAATGTAGTTCAACAAAACAAATGATGAAGTTTTCTTATCAGAGGGTATTAGAGACAAATTTAATCAAAAGCTAAAAGTAAATTAGTTCAACAATAACAACAAGCTAGAAGTGAATTCGTTCTCAACAATGACAAGCTAAAAGTTTAACTTGAAATCAAGAAAACAAAGGCAGTCCAAAAACTATGGTTGGAATTTATGATGATCCAACAACAAACTAAATGCTTAATATTTTAAACATAACTCTTATTTACCTGCTCTTTAGCTTTTTCATCCTCATAATGTTTTTTTACTCTATCCACACTCCAATCTTTAATATAAGGAATGGGTAGAGTCTCAGGAAATAGTATTTTGACCATCTCCTCATCTCCTTCCAACACTGCCAACTCTAGCGGCATTAAATCATACTGCAATCAACAAAAATCATATATAATAATAAAAATAAAATAAAAAACATATATCTTATATCAATTAACATTTTCCTCACCGAAGGCTATCAATAGGAAGCTTCTCTTAATCTCTTCAGACAAAGGCCTATCATTAACTAATAGGGCTCCACCATGCAAGAAAGGTGGAGAATACATCAACCACATTATGCATAGTAAGTGAGCAAACTAGTTGTGAGCGTTCATTACGCTTGTCTAAGACCGTGCTTAGAAGAGAGCAATATAAATTCAGCAACAAATGAGGATACAATTTTACAATTTAATAACGTTAGTAATCTGTCATAAAGTTATGGATATATATTATTCAAACATAACTACATTTAACATAATTCAATTGTATAGGTAATAAATTCCAAGAATAATTAGTATAAATTCATCGGGATAAAATTTAATCAAATTCTAGAGTTAATAATCCTTGTTCCAAGTGGAAAAATACATATAAAATAGAATAAGAAAATAAGTACAAACTTATTATGTGCATATCAAAAAGAATAAGTACAAACTTACAACATTCCTTTCATTTGCATTGGCACCATGTTCTAATAGCAATTCCAAGATTCCTTTGTTCCCATATAAGATTGCAAGTTCTAAAGGCGAGGCTTCAAATGATTTCATGTTTGGATCAGCTTTGGCCTATACATGGATTTCATAAGTCGCATGAAAAACCTTAAATATTCATAAGATTCATCGCAACCACAACCACTCACTCAAAAAAAAAAAAAATGCCCCACCACCACCACCACCACTTAGGAGCAGCGAGCATACCAAGAGCAATTGTTCGACGCAATTGTAAGACTTGCTTATGATGGCATCACACAATGATGAATATGTACCTTCTGGAAATTCATTAGGCTGGAAATTTAAAATTCAATGATTACAAACTCTAAAACTTCTTTAGAAAACAAATGAGTGCATTCAATAAATAAAACAATTCAACAGCTATAAAGCCACAATCATGAATGCCCCCAGCAATTAAAAGTATTCAAGAAATAAAATTAGTGCACCTTCAAGGTCACTTGGCACACATATTATTTCAGTATTGTTGAGGCAATATATAACCTACTTTCTTCCAAGTTAAGAGTTTATCGATTGAAGGACAAACTACGATGGCAGGGGCAACCCAACATGTGAAAATATGGGAACTATTTAGCATTGAGCTTCAAAACAATTTCAGCAACAATAAAAAGAAAATAAATAAACAAACAAATCTTACTCACTTTGGCCCCATTATTCAACAATTTTTTCATGGCTTCTTCCTGGTTATGGATTGCAGCACTGCGTAGTGGTGTACCAAAATAAGTTGTTACATTCACATCAAAACCTTTTGAAATCAAAAGGTCTATAACATTTAGATTTCCTGCCAACAAAAAAAGAGAAGAAGAAAAGAATCAATTGGGAATGTTAATTTCAGGTGCAATAAAAGTAGAGATTAGATCATGTTTGACTGTTTGAGAAGGTGAAAAAGGTTACGAGATTATCATAGATAGACAATTCACAATTTACAAGAAAACAAAAAAGATAAAAAAAGAAAAAGAAAAGGAAAAGAAAGAGACAAGTTATATCAACTTCACCGACACATCAATCACTTAATGATGAAGTTTTTATTCATCACCCATGTTTTGATTCATTTGGACACAAAAAGAACAAAGAATAATGCTTAAACCTGCTTCTGCAGCGTGATGTAAAGCAGTTAGGCCAATGAAAGTCATTGCATTAAGATCTGCACCATGACCAAGGAGATAGAAAATAGTCTCAATTTTATTGGCAAAAACTGCCATGTGTAACGGCGTGCAACCTGTAAGAATCAATTTATCAGTTACAAAAACAGCAAATCCTATTTATAAATTGATAACATTTGTCGATAACCAAAACCCATTTTCTATGTGATCATGTGAAATGAGCCACACAAATGCCTCAACCACAAATGAGGAAAGCAATAAATTGCCAAGATATAAATGAACATGGGTGAAAATAAATACCCATGCAATCTTTGATGTCGATATCAAATTTGAGCTCCGAAAGTAAATATTCGCAAATATCATTGTGTCCCTTGGCAGCAGCGAAGTGAAGAACCGATGTCTTTGCAATTGGTGATTTAACGTCGAAGAGCAAATTCACTCTTTTGGAATGAAGTTTGGATATCAACACTGAATAATCAATGCAAGGAATTAGAGAGGGTATCAAATGTGAAGAAAAACAAAAAGTACGTGAATAATGTTTTCACTCACGCTTGAATTTTTTAATGTCTCCGTCTGCAACTGCTTCAAGAATATTTTGAGTCATGCTCCGGTCTTTTTCAGTGTAAGAAAACATTAAAATACATGGATGAATACAAAAGCTTGCATATGGAAAAAAAATGAGGAAGCCAAAAACATACAAAGAAAACCAGATACAATACTAAAGACCAACTCCATACTCTTATGAAATTTCACATAAATAGTATCTCACTTCCACCGGTGCACTCATTTATCCACTATACATGTTACCAAATGGACTTAGATGTCTTTTCTTGAATAGATCAAAGCTACCTCCCACTTTCGCCATGTTCACTTGGCTTCTTAAAATATTAATCTTATACAAATGGAATTGGATTCTTGAAGAAACACATTTGATTAGAGTTGACAAATGTCTACAAAAGTTTTACGCTAGAATTTATTAATTTATTAGTATTTTTTATTATAACTTTACTAGCTTAATTTTTTGTTGTCCAACATAAGCTAGAAAATGTTATGGTGAATATAAAAACATAAAACAGAAAATGTTTATAACTAATCATGAACAGCACCAATGTGGGTGTGCGCAATCCCTACAAATCTGATCATACTAACCAGGAATTTGACGGCTCAAATTACTACAATGAAAAACAGCCAATTTTGCTCGATTTAACATCCTGATTTCCTCAAACAAAGGAAGATTCAACTTAGATTCATTATAATTCTGGATTTCATCAAGGTGCACAATAGCTTCCTAGCGTAAGAGAAAAAAATATTTCAAAACACTTAAATCATGGCATCAGGAAATGAGGAAAATCCAAAGAACAAACATTAGCATCAAGATACTGCAACATAGGAGCATAATCCACGTAGCAAGTATATAACCACAAGGAAAACACAACGCGGAAGCTGACCTGTCATAATAGAACCATATTACATTACAATAAATTTAACATATTATGAATCCAAAGTGAAGGTGAAATCACTAAGATAATACCCAAAACAATGCCAACAAAAAGAAATTGCTCCTAATCCAAAAAACAAAGAAAAAAACTACATGAAGCCGCTGATATATTAAAGAGGGACACCTGCTTAAATGGGATGCGAGTAACTTACTCAATCTTAAAGGCATCAATAGTGAAAACACTAATTATAAATTAAAAAACACATGCCTTTTTATACCAAACAAATGATGTGTGATATTTTGCTGCTTCATAGGCATTTTGCCCTACTAATTTATACAATGAACATAGTGCTTCTGCCTTCGCCTTGCTCTGTACCTGCAAATAATAATGTCAATAATATATGACCGAAAAGAATTAGATAAGGAGGATGACAAATGTAACTCGATAAAATGAAGTTCACTTCAACAAAATTATTTAACAATTAAACTCCAAACCAAAGTTTTCACACAATTAAACATCACAAAGATAGAAAATTCCACACTTAATAGAATAAGATGGCTAAAAAAGATTTTGACGAACTGAATTCTAGGATCCACTCAAGCCAGAATCTACACGAGGAAGTTGCAAGAAATTCTCCTACAGATTTTTTTGATTAATTTATAAAAGCACACTTTATAATGATAAAGACTTGACTATAAATAGCCTTACAAAGTAGTAACCCTCCATTATCTCACTAATTTACTAACTTCCACGTTATTACTAAAAACTATTCCACTAACTTCACTATAAAGATCATGGCAATAGTGGCCTTGAACTAAGGACATGATGAACATTAAATAATAAAAATAATTAATTACGAGACATCTTCCTCCTTTGATGAGTGATATACAATTGTACCGTATCATGAAACTACAAATGAATTAGTTCTCAACAATGTCAAATTCAAATTCCATAAATATATTATTGAAATCTACAAAAGATAATTAAAAAAACAAGCTAGAACACTCATTTGTTTCAAACAAAAAACTTTTAGAGACAAATGTCAAAAGCTTGACAAATAAAGAATACAAGCAAAAGTGAAGAAGAAAAATAAGTGGCAATTATTTAAAACTGCACAAATTTACCTGACTTATTACTCACAATGCGTTATTACTCCAAACACTCCAATTACAAATTGTGGAAATGTGTGTGGTCTTACGAAATAGTTTTCTGATCATCTCATGGTTCTTTTTCACTATTGGCAATTATTGACGCCAAAAATTTAAAACTACACTAATCAGTTTGTTTTTTTAGTGTGACTGATGCTTTGGGTGGGTGATAATGTTTTGTTTTGTTGCTTTTAGGAAAATGCACAAGAATACTACAATATGCAAAATTAAATTTCCAATAAAAAAGGAGAAAAGAGAGTGAATGCGATCTCCTCTTAACCTATATATCATATAAAATATCAAATAAAATATAAATATCATACAAATTACATCAATCTATAGCCACACAGGGGTCAGTGATTGGAATTGGGTGCAACTATTTAGTTTGAGAACCAGTTGGTCTAAACAAAGGGCAAAAGACAAGAATCATTATAAGCACGTTAAGTGTAAACAGAATAGTAAAAGAATCTAAATATAATATAATTAATATCATAATGTCCATCATAAAAAAACAGTCAATTTCTACAATTAAGTAAAAAAAACGAACACACACATTCAAAACATTCTCCAACTTATAGAATAATGCAGTAGAAGTTACCTTGTCATGTGTCATTGTGTCATATCTATATGTAAAAGAATCTAAAGGATTACTCTAAACGTGTTTTTCCCCTATTTTGTAATCTTACATATCCTTAACAAAAGTATTCGCCCTATTTTACCTCAGCTTTGTAATTTTAAAAATTATTAACTAAATAAAACTGCATTTTAACATTATGACATGTGCCCTATTTCATAGGTGATTAGCCAACCATAGGCCCCAATGAAAATTGTAAGAATCTGATATTTTCATATTGTTGAAGTAAAAGGAAAGAAATCATTATCCATATATGATTAATATAATTGCTATCATGTATATTTGACAATGTATTTCATATATAGGTTGGCGTGAAAAGGCTGCGAAGGAACAGATCACCTGTGGTGAATAAAGGAATGAATAAAAACGATATTAGAGGAGAAATTTTGGATAATCTATTATACTAAGGTCTTGTAAAAATTTTTTATTGAAAGTTTGTTCTAAATAGTTTGTTTCATCAACATTATGTTCTAATTGAATGCTTTTATTCATTGTTTCAATCTCACAAGTTAGTTATATATTTATTTTAGTTCTTATTTTAGTTTACATAGTTTTAATCACAATCATTCAAAACTATATTTTTAATTACCCTAATATAAATACAAAATATTTTAATAGGTTGCAAAAATCATAAACAAAAACAATACAAAAAAAGATTTTGGAAGCTTACATCATCCTCCCCATTTCGAAAGGCCCCATTTTCCAATAACAGTCCAGCAATCATTTTGTCTCCACATTTAATTGCAGCTTCTAAAGGAGAAAGTCCACATGACTTGATGTTTGGACAAGCTCCAGCCTATACATATATATTGCGTCAGATTACTGAAAGACCCCCCCCCCCCCCCCTTTTAAAAGAAAAATTGAAACTCAAAACATTTAAACCTAAATAGCATACCAGGAGTGTTTCAACGCATTTAGGAGAACAGTTTGAGACCTTACATCTTCATATTTCCAACTCCCCCCCCTTCCCCCCCCTAAAAAAAAACTGAAAACATTCAAAACTAAATAACATACCGAAAGAAGTGTCTTGACGCATTTAAAAGAACAGTTTAAGATGCTCGCGTGCAGTGGTGAAAGCATCCCATCGGGAGATGCATTCGGCTGGAAATTAGCATTTCAAACGCTTTAGAAAACAAATAAGTGCATTTGATCAATAATGTAGGCAGAACAGTCTGGTAACATCACAATCTTCAACGTCACAATTTTTAATTCCATTTGATAGTCTATTTGAGTCATAGATAGTTTATCACATATAGTTACAGTCTCGTGACCAAGAAGTCATGGGTTTGAGTGACGGGCAGGCCTCATGAGTGGTGGGGCTTAGGAAGGCAATATGCCAAAAAACTATAATGGCAGCCCAACATAGGAAAATAAGCAAATCATTCAGCAATTTCAAGGCCTAAAAACAATTTTAGCAGCAGTAAAAAGAAAATAAACAAATCTCACTCACATTAGCCCCTAAGCACAACAACTTTTGCATGGATTCTAGCTGATTTTCAATTGCAGCAATCAACAGCGGCGTGCCGAAACCAGATGTTGCATTTACATCAATGTCTTTTGAAATCAAATAGTCGATGAGATCTCCCCGTCCTGCGAAAAGATAAAAATTCACGTGAGGATGCAGGGAGGTTAGAAAATATTTGAGATAGTGGGAAAGGATTATAAGATCAACGATTCAACAGAATACATTACTCCACAGATTTTAACAGTTAGACATTACAAATATACATATCCAAGAACAAAATAAGGATCGTGATTGTGGAGTGCTTGACATGCAGGGGATTAGTGGTTAAAAAACAGCAGGTTAAAAGGGTTTTTTTTTTTTTGGGGGGGTTGGGGTGGGGTGGGACAAAATCCCAAAGTCATCAAAAAAAATAAAAATACAAGCAACCTTTTTGCAGCATTGAAAATTACATAACAAGCTAACTGTTAGAAGTGTAGATTCAGTTTATTTTATATAACGAGAATCTACATAGCTATGCTCGCACCATGTCTTTAGTTATAGTTCCTTTTATGAATCATCTAGACGCATGAAAGAAAAACAAGGAATTTTGCTTAAACCTCCTCCATCTACAGCGAAATGTAAGGCTGTCAGGCCCATAGTAGTCTGTGCTTTAGGGTTTGCGCCATAATAAATTAGATCTTGAAGAGTGTCTAGATGATTCCATGAAGCTGCTTCATGCAATGGAGTGCGGCCTGTACAAAATCAATTTGTCAAAGGCACATAAAAGAAAGGTCAAGACAAAACATGAGTTCAACCCATAATTTACTAGGACCCACAATCTATATTTGGAAAAGACCATAACGAGGTGAAATCAGAACCAACTGTGGTGATTAATTCCTCGATAAAAATAGTAAATGAACAAAAAGAGGCTTTAAACAAGGGTTCAAAAATGGGAAAGAAACTTATGGGTTCCATCCATCAATAAAAATAAATAACTCAAAATACATCTCAGGAAAGTGAGCCACAAAAGAAATGCCTCAACAACAAAGGAGACAAATGAGCAAAGGCCAAGAAATCAATACCCAAAGAATCTTTGGCATTAACAGCAAATCCAAGGTCAAAAATTAAAAACTTGCATATCGGAGTGTGTCCCCCACTAGCAGCGAAGTGAAGAACAGTTCGTCGATCCTTGGCTTTTACCTTAGTACTTTCGACACCATCCTTTGATATCAACTCTATAAGATTAATTGAACAAGTCAGAAGAACACATGATGAGAAGAAAAACAAAAAGGATGTGAATCATGATGTTTACTCACTCTTGAGATCTTTTAGTCTTCCAGCTTTAGCCAAGCTAAGAACCTCTGGTAAACTGCTTGAGTATATTTTTTCCCCTAAAAAACAAAGCATGAAAAAAAAAACAAATAATCAAAATAATACAGAAGCCTACGCGGTGAAAAATAAAAGAAGCTGAAAGCATATACAGAAAATCCATATCAAGACTCATAGATTCCATGAAATTTTCTAGATTAATAATCTCAATCCAACTTGGGGCACTCATCTACATCACTCATTCCCATGCCACATTTGATGTCTTTCCAGGAATTAGATTCTCAAGAAACATATTTTTTACTGTTGACAAATGCTTGCATAAGTTTAACCAACAGTAAAATGAGACTAATGACTCATTCAATAACATTGTGCTTATTTCCTTTGTTGTGTTGTTTTAAAAGCCCCTGGCCAAACAACAAACTAATCCTATGGAGTGTGGACAGCATGTTAGGGCCATTCCATACCGCCGATATCAATGTGCTTTGGCACCCATTTCATGCTGTTGTTTACCCCCACGGTACTTTATTGTCCTGTTTCAGGAACTTGAGGCCAAAAAAGAAGGAAGCAGGAAAAAAATGGCTTCTAGACCGCAATCTAGCTCAAACAACCAGTGTCAGGAGGCTTGCAAGATACCGTCACAAAGAGAATGACAGATGAATATCAGGAAAAACTGCAATGCAGTCCAACTTGATCAACGAAGAAAATCAAATCACAGTCAGGAAACTGGACAGGGACTAATCAGCAGTGAGTTCTGGACAGTGGTCCACCAAGGCGCCGACAATAACAGAGTCCCGGAATTCTCAGTTCATGAGTTCTGGAATCCAGGAAGGGTAAAGCAGCAGATTTTTGGTATATTTTATGTTTCTAAGTAGCTCTAGACAGTTTTTGGGGGGCTTCTTTTCCAGCAGTCAACCAGAGACTTGGAACAACTCAAAGGTGATTTTAAAAAGCTTCCAAGGGGAGACTCGGCTTGGGATTAGGAGGTCGTAATTCAAGCGATAAAGAGGAATATTAGAGAACGCCAAATCCTTACAGGATTTTTCTTCTTCTCTTAAATTGCCAAAACAAAGGGATTTAATTTAAAGAAAGCATAACCACACAAACAAAATTGCCTTTAGGCTACTTATGGCCTAAACCAAAATTTTAGTTTTCATTCACCATAGAATCTGTTGGATCTTTGGATTCGATTAAAACAAACAAAACCTCGAAAGTCATAGAACTTATTTGAAAAGTTAGAGTTTCCATTGAAATCTAAGTATTGAATGTTCAATTCTTGACTCGTAACATACTTGTATAAACACGTTGTTTTTGATAGTGTTGTTGTTATCATCTCCATAGTCTTTGATTTGTTATCATCGATAAGCTCATGTTTAAGATAGCCTACAATGGACCACATGTTCCAAAAAGTGCTTATTTTGAAATGAGAGAAAGCACTATTCTTAGACAATAAAGCTAGAGCAAAACGGATGAGACAAAAGTTAGATTGGGCTATAGAGAAAAATCCCTGCTGTTCCAAGCACTTGATGACAGCATGATTCTTGACGCTCAAAACTGTCAAAGTGCTAAGAAAATCTAGGATAAGGTATGTACTCTCAATGAAAGAAATGGGGTCAAGCAGAACAGAAGACCGATGACCAAGCACCAGTGTGAAATCTTCAATTCCAAGCCTAATGAAAGCCTCAAGAGCATTTATAAGAGGTACACCCAGTTGCTGCTAGACTTGAAAACTTATGAGATAGAAATGCTAAATGAGAATAACAACGACAAATTCCTTAGATCTCTTCTTAAAAGTTCCATGTCAAAGTGGTAGCTCCAAAGACTTTGAACTAGATCAACACTAGTTGATGAGCATTATAACAATCTCAAAACCTATGAGCAGCAGTATCACAAGAAAGATAAAAAGGCTCACTAGGAGAGACAAGATTATTGCTCTTATGCATTGTCTAATAAGCACAAGGAAGTTTATGAAGAAGAAAAAGATGATGATGATGATCATGCAGAAAGTGATTCTGAAGATTGAGGAAAAACCTGATCTAACCCTTATTAAAGGATTGACAAAGTTCTTCAAAGTCAAAAAGAATAAAAGTTTCATAAGGTCTTCAAGGAAGTCCAAGGACGAGGAGCAAGTCACAAGAAAGCATGCTTGCCAACTACAAGTTCAACAGTGACTCATAGGAAGTGAAAGAGTCATTTGATGGGCCAAATGAAAAAGGATGAGAATGAGTCATTAGATGGGCCTTCATTTTCTTCCCTTTCAAAGACTTAAGTTCAAAGTGAGACTTCAAATTTGTCCACCATTAATGCGCGCGACAAAGAAATTTTCATTCTCCCTGAAAATTTGATCACACTTTAGTAATGACATACGTGTGGCATGCGTACAACAAAGGGCGACTCGACAGCGACCGTCGGGTCATAGTCATCCATCTGATGGCGACATGCAGCGGATTGCAACAGCTCTTGGAGTTTGCGACAAAGGTCAGGTTTTTTCGAGCGTCCTCCAAATGGAATCAAAAACGTTCAAGGTGAAGCTTCTTGGTTGGAAGATACAAATTGTGGAGAGAGGCCGGACGTGGGTCAATGCTGTCTCGTTTAGTTGGATTGTTGCATCCTGGTTGAGCTCTGTTGGTGGAGATGGGTGGCCTCCCAATGGCTCGATCCGAGGTTTGTTCGTTTCAAGAGGGAACCACAGTCTATAGCTCAAAGATGACACAACCAAAACGGGAGCTTCCTTCCTTTCTCTGCTGTTGGAACGTCCCGATCTAAGGAAACACTTTTCTTCCCCGCCGGCCATGACGCTCAAGAGTGGACTCAGCTACGCAACTTGTTATACAAGGGGGTCAGTGGTCATCTAGGTGGCGGAGGTCCAAGCGCGTGACTCTGCGCCCGACTCAACGCGCGACTCACTGGTTCCGCGACGTGGTGTCCGAGGATGCTGGTGACAAACAAGCGACGACATACAGCGTTGGCACTCGCGTGTTCGTCGACTTGTCCATTCGGGAGAAGCTTAGCATTGGGTATCATGGCAAATGATACATGGTTGATGCGAGTGTGATCCTCAAGGTGTTGACACCTCCCTTTTAACGTCTCCCCCTGCAATGGTCCCTGGCCAGCTACAGCCGTCTAGGTTGGGGGAGGGGGGCAACAAGGTTGTCCTCTTCAAGGGCATCCTCCCCGGCACCGGTGATTGATGCTGAGGTTGGCACTTGGCACAAGGCTTCTCACTTGGGGGTCGCCTTGCACATGGCCATTCGAGCGTAGGGAAGGCAACATGCAAAGCCCTCCTATTGATGAGCATGCCCAGGCGACTGGGTTGTGGGTGGGGGCCAATCTGATGGGGGTTGACTGATGACGCTTTTTGTGATTATGACAAGAGTATTCTGGCTAGTGGGGGCTGGCCAGATGTCCAGGCAAAAGGGGCGAGTGATGAGGGGGACGTCTCCCAAGTTGGTTGTGATCTGTCTGGGAGGGGTAGCTTCTTTTTTTCGAAGGAAGGGGAGGATGGATTTGTTTCTACTTTGGGCTTATCTGAGTTTATTGCTGCTTTAGGCTTGGGTGATCTTCTGTTGGTTGGAAGGGATTTCACATGGTCTAACAATCGCATTTAGCCGTCCTCTCGACTTGTTCGGCTTTTGTTATAGATGGATTGGGCTGGACAGCATGCTCATCTTTGTTAGTCGAGCCTGAGCTGGTGGTGTTCTAATTATTTTACGATTCTCTTAGAGTGTGCTCGTTCACTGTTGTGTCGTCAACCTTTTTGGTTCAAGAACATGTGGTTGTTGCCTGACGATTTTGTGGACCGGGTTCAGTCTTGGTGGGAGTCGTACCAAGTGGAGGGAACCCAAAGTCACGTGTTTGCCTCCAAGCTGAAGTTGATGAAGGGGGATTTGAAACAGTGGAATGCTGATGTTTTTGGACTGATTGGCATTCGAAAGGGCATCAAGGCTGTCCTTCCGGGTGTGTTGTGCAAGCTGGATTCGGAGAAGGTTTATGATCATATTCATTGAGGATTTCTCCTTTATGTTCTCCAACATTGTGGCTTCTAGGCCAAATGAAGGCAATGGATATCCTTTTGCATTTCCATTGCCCGATTTTTGATTCTTGATAATTGTAGCCCCTGTGAGTTCTTTTTGAGTTCCCGAAGCCTCTGACAAAGGGGACCCGTTGTCTCCTATATTGTTTGTCATTGTTATAGAGGCTTTTAGTTGCATGGTGAGTAAGGCTTCATTGGCTGGACTTCTTTCAGGATTTTCAGTTGACTGCTTGAAAAGGGGTCTACTTTCTATTTTCCACATTCTATTTGTGTTGATAACACTTGTGTTTTGCGAGGCGGAATAGGGGCAGTTGTTCCATTAGAGTCCATCCTTGTTTGGTTTAAGTCTATTTCGGGGCTACGTATTAATTTCAGCAAATCTGCTTTCGTTCCTATTGGTGATGTGCCTCATGTGGCGGAGCTAGCTGATATCTTAGGATGCCAAAAGGCGCGGCTTCCTCTCTTTTATTTGGGTCTTTCATTGGAGGCATCTTTTAAGGCTACCACTATTTGGGAGTCGATTATTGAGCAGATGGAACATCATTTGGTCAGGTGGAAGCACATTTACCTCTCCAAGGGAAATCGGCTCACTTTGCTCAAGAGCACCTTGTCTAGCTTGTTGACCTACTATCTTTTCCTATTTCCTCTTCCTGTGGTTGTGGCTTCTCAACTCGAGCAGATCCAAAGGAATTTCCTCTGAGATCCGAGGTGGGTGTGCCAATGTTGCATTTGGTGAAATGGGCTAGTATGTGTCATCCTATTTCTCACAGCGGATTGGTCATTAAGAAGTTGTTCTAATATAATGCTCTCGCGATTTGGAGTGGAGCGGGGGGCTCTGTGGCGGGAGGTTATTGCGGTGAAATATGGAATTGCCAATGGGGGATGGACCTCTTTGTTACCTCACAGTCCTCATGGCGTGGGGTTATGAAAATTCATTCGCACGAGGTAGGACTCTCTGTCAGTTTGTGGGGTTTGAGTTGGGAGATGGTGCTTCTATTCGTTTTTAGCATGATATTTGGGGTGGTAATTCTCCCTTGAAACTTGTTTACCCGATGTTGTATCAGCTTGTGTGTTCTCTCAATGTTTTTGTGGCCGATTTTCACTGTCATTCCTATCATGCAATGGGAGGTGACTTTTTTGCACGCTGCGCAAGATTAGGAGTTCAAAATTTTCTCTTTTTTTGACACATATTCAGTCCCCCCTGCGTGGTCTGCTGTGGATAGGATCTATTGGCACCCCAATCAGGAGTGCGACTATCAGGTTTGAAGTTTTTACTCCTTTCTCACACCTACCCAGACAGAGAGCTTGCCTTAGCAGGGTGTCTAGAAGGCACGGGTTTCGTCTAGAATTGCTTTCTTCGCTTGGAGAGCAGTCCTGGACAAGATTCTTACTACTGATCATTTGAAACGGAGGGGTTTCACTCTTGTTAGCCAATGCAACATGTGTAAGACTTCAAGGGAGTGTGTGCACCATTTATTCTTTCACTGTCTTTATGTTAGGGGGTTGTGGGATATGGTCTTGGGCTTGTTTGGGCTTCCGTGGGTGATGCCTTCATCACTTCAAGCATTATTTGCATGTTGGCTAGGGGGCATGGGGCGGCGTTCGGTGGTTTGTCCCTCATTGCCTTCTGTGAAGTCTTTGGCGAGAGCAAAACACATGTATGTTTGATGACTAGGAGCGGACCATTGTCGAACTCTTTGTTATTTTTTTCTAATCTTTGGGGGATTGATTGTATGTCTCGAGTGGGTTATGTTTTTCTTCCATAGGTGATTGGGAGTTGGAGACTGGAGTTCGATTCAAGACGTGGAGTTAGAATCAAAGTATATCAACATGAAGGTGTTCGAGTCAAGGATCTTATCTCAAAATAACTTAAACCGAATTAACGATTACTTATCTCGAAGCAATAAGTGCTCATGATGGTTAATGTTCAACTACAAAAGTCGGGTTGTCAATTAGAGAAATTAAACTAGCAAGAACTAGCAAAAAAATTCACATTATAACCTATAATTTCTCTCCACCTCCATTAAGTTAGCATATGAATAGAGTAGTGTGTTCATTAAAACTTATAAAACAGCTTTTTGCTTAAACAAATTGTTAGTTTCAAGCCTATTAACTCACCAAACAAAGCACAACTAAAATATATATAATGTGTTCAACATTTTCAAACACGTCATCAAAATATTAAATTTGTTGTTTTAAATGGTTTTCATTTCTTTCAAAATATAAAATAAAAATAACAAAACAAGACCAACAACAATGCCTATCAAACTTATAATACTAACCACGTCTTTCAATGTTGCAATTTGTCGGAGGATGACAATTTTCCCCTAGAAATGTCATCTTCATTTCCTCGGAAGGGGGGAGGACAAATTTAGCTTTAACCAGCTTCTTGATTTCCTTAAGGCAATCAAATGTTGCCTAGCATGATAGGAAGAAGGAAACGATGATTTTAAAAAACTTAAACCTTGGCATCATAAAAAGGAAAAAATGTTACGAACAGACATCATCAAAAAAACTACAACAAAAGCTTGCAGTTTATGTAGCTCGTGCAACAAAATCAAAATACATCGTGGATATTAAATGCCTGCCAAACTATAATAGAACCACATTAGACTACACACATATATATTTAACAGATCCCTTCAGATCCACCTCAAAGAATATCAGGGTTTGCATAAGTAACAGTAAAATAAGGAAGAGCAAAAACAATGAGAAGCAAAAGTGACTAACAAGAAATTTAAAGAGGGAGACAATCAAGCACTTATAACTACTAGGATTTTGAGCTTGAATTGTTAAGCCACAAAAATAAAGAAAATCAAGCTTACCCTATCCTCCTGCTTTGCATGATGTTCACATCCATCTCCGTCGTGATCCATTCAGCGATTTATCTAAAAACAAATTACCAAGCATAAATGAATTAAAGTCAAAACAAACAGAATTCAACAATTAAAGAAAGATGAACTTGTGTACCATCAACCCATTTTTAGTTTCACTCACATCTCATTTCAGAGTTCACATAGGCATCCATACTCATCAATGGCACTTTAATGGTTTTGAGGTGATTATAAGAATGTTTGACAAAATGATATACAATACACTTGAGCATCAGATGGGGTTTGGGGAGAAGACTTTGGTATATAAACACAAATAAGAATTAAGAAACTATGCATAATGAAAAATAAGCTTCCATTTCTTTTAGGATTTTTAAAACAAAGGTGGACTGAACCTTGCCGTAATAGTAATGTGAGTTATTGCCTCATGACTTGGAGGTCACGGATTCAAGTCTCGGACAAGTCTCACCCAACTAAATTAATTATGGGAGAAGCTTGCATCCATTAATCCATATTGGTTTGTATGACCCAACCCCTTCCAAACCCCACCACTCCCGAGAGCTTCTTGCACCGGCTTATCCTATGAAGATAAACAAACTAGTTGTGAAAGCACATACTTGGTTGTTTGTGTTTGGTTTCTAAATGATAGGTCAAATACCTCAATTGTCCAAGTGTCTACACAAACAGTGATCTACACAACACGCATCACTTGGCTGCACGATGCCTTTTAAGCAGAGCCATGATTTTCCAACAGATTATGACAAAGGTGTAACTTTTGAGTCTAGCATCAAGTTTCAATTTAGATTGAAACTTCAAGGGAGGGGGGCATATTTAAATAAAATTGTGGAGACCCTATTGCTTTGGACGTTTAGGTGGATTCTTATTTGTCAATCAAAAGTCATTTTGGTCACTACAAATGCTAATATGCAAAACCACAACTTCATTGCACATCCACGTGATAAATTCAAGAAAGCCTACTTGAATACAAATCTCCAGAACTTACAACAAGTGAAGCAAACATCATACGAGGGATTGAGGAACTGAGGTATAACACAATCGAATGCAGATTCATGCCCAAAAAAAACCTGACGTTAGAAAACCTAGGAAAACAATATTACAAGGTGGCTGGAAAACTCCAGGAAGGGTGATTAAACCCCAGGAATACTAACTTCCTAAAGCCCAAAGGCCACAAACACATCAGAAGATGATGTTCAATGCTAGCAAAAATAAAACCTTAAAAACACATCTGAATAGGATGATCGACTGGAACTCAAAACTAGAGAAATCCACATGAACTCGACAAGCCATTAATGACAAGTATCGGAACGCGCCAAAAAACACATGAAGACAGACAAAGGTTCGAGATTTAGAAACGATCGACAGATATTAGTTTAGTTTCTCAGGAACATAATTAAACTAACAATCGTGTTCCAACATCGCTAAATTAGAGGCATATACATTCAAATTCTAAAGATGAAAACGTAGTAGAACGTACCTGGTGTGATTAGTTCGCGAGTGCCTCGATTCCCGGATAGGGAGGGTTTCAGAGCAGGGCTGGGGCGAAGAAACTAGGTTTATTTTCGGTCGCTGTATCCAATACGACGTGGATGGTGATGGCCGTCCGTCAGGTTTTGCTCGGGTCTAGACTTTCGTTTTCTTGATTAATGTTCGTCCCGTGATGTAGCAGCTTTCATCACGGGATATGTGGCAATTTCACTTAACCATAGTTAACTTTAATTAATGTTAATCTCTAAGGCCCTATTTGGTAATTTTCAAAATATAATTATTTATAAAAATTATAGATTCAAATTAACTTTTACCACACAAATTCACTAATTTTAAAAATAAGTTTATTTTCAAACCCTAAATAAACAAAGAATCAAAAAACCCTAACAATATTCAGAGTTCACATACTCAATAATTTCCCACTTATAGGTTAATCGCAACAACTACACTCTAAATAGTAAATCTAATAAACCCCAAGACTATAGTAACTTTAAGTTAGTATGGTGTTTTCACAACAATTAACCATAAAGGTCAATTCAAGCTATGCAAAGCTTCAACTTTTCATAAGTGACTATCTTCGTCAGTATATATGCAATATTCATTGTCTCATAGACTTTCTTTAATAATAAAGTATCATCACTTATTATATCTTTAATGAAGTGATATCTTATCTAAATGTGTTTTGTTCTTGCATTGAACATATGATTACTTGCAAGATGAAAAGCATTTTGATTATCATTATAAAAAGTATTGTCATGCTGCTTCTTGTCTAATTCATCTGTAAAGTTCTTCAACCAAATCATTTCTTTACTAGTTTTAAATATAATCATGTACTCTCCTTCCTTGGTTAAAAGCGCAACACTTTTTTGAAGTCAAGACATCCAACTAACTGTCGTGTCATAAATTATAAAAACAACATGTAATACTTTTTACTGTATTTGAACAACCACCCAACTATACATCAAAGCATCATTCCAAAACAACATCATTTTTGTTATAATATAATGTCGTTTTAAAAGTACATTTCAAGTAGCATAGCAACCATTTGATAGCTTTCCAACGCTTTCTTCTATAATTATGCATAAATCTGTTAACAACTCTTATCACATGAACGATGTCTGGTCTAGTGCATACCATTGCATATGCATACATTAAGCTACCAATTATAAATGCATAAGGAGCCTTAGCCATTGTTGTCTTGTCTTCACCTATCTTTGGTGATTGCTCTTTTGATAAATTGAAGTGAACACCCAAAGGTACCCTTGATTTTAAGCGAGACCCATGACGAGTATATGCTTATACTCGATATATCCAAGAAAAAAAATGTTTGTGCAAATTTTTTTTTGAAGTGAACTTGTCCATTTATCATTTTGTACATTTTTTTTCTAATGCAAACTCAGCGAGTTAAGGATAGTTCTACTTGCATATAGTAATATGCTATTGGTAATTTACTGTCATGTCTTTACTGTTTTAAAAATGACATTGCCAAGGAATTTGAGGTTTTCAGACAGTATTGTGCTACTCTGTTGGACGTGTGAGCTCAAATTTATTGTTAGCTTGCAAAAGGTATACTGTATGAGTTGGTGAAACATTTTTGTTGTGCAAAAGTTACTTTGTGAAGCTAGTGTTAATGTTGATTTTTTGAAATAGCTAGCACGTTTTTGTATCTATGGGATATGTGTTTTTGACTGTGTTTTTTGTATAAGATAATTTTGTTATACTTTCTTGATTTATTATGTAAATGGGGCATGTTTCTGAACAACAATTAGCCATTGAGCATGCTATTCTAAACATAAGTAACCCTAGTCCAAGATAATGTCATTGAGTAACAATTCATTTTCCATTTCACAGATTGCTAATAAGGTTTTTGACTGCTCCATCATCACTAGGTCCCTAGCTGCTTCTTTGAGAATTTTATGCATGCTGGTTACTTTGAAACTGTAACTCTCCAACTTATCTCAATGCATTTTCTATTGGTTTATTAATTCTGTCCCAAAAAAGAATATAAACAAATCATTAACAACAAATTCTTATAATAATTTATTTTTTTATTTAAAAAAAATCATAAAATCATTATATATTTAATTTGTATATAAATTTTATATAACATTTATTAATATATTAAAATACTATTTACTTTATATATATATTAAATTATAAAAAACATTCTTTCGTAACTTTTATTTTTATTTCATATTAATTTATAAAAACTATTATTATATAAAAAAATAATAAAAAATAATATAAGAAATTTATTATAGTACATTTTTATATAAAAAATAAATTTAAATTTAAATCTAAAAAATATTTAAAATTTTAATGTGACTGTTCTTATAATCTACCAATTTCTGATACGAGTAATAAACATGAATCAATTAATCATAATAGAAAAATAATGTGATGCATGTGAATGCAATTTAAATTCGATATAAAGGGCGGAATGAGATTGAACCAATGTGAAAATAGAACAAGATACCTCTGAATTATATACAAGATGAAATCGAACCAACATTTTTATAAGTAATACATTAATTGTATATATGGGTTGATAATTTTAGCAAATATTAATGATATACGATCTTTAAAAAAAAACACTAATAATCAGGGTGAAATTATTAATATAATCCGAATAATACACAAACGAATAATACCTCATCATATCTACCTAGAGATAAATTTCTGGCGCCTCGATTACAATTTTACGTGAACACAATACACAAGTTAAAAAATGTTCAACTACAGCCGGAGGCATGGAGAGAGTTCTAAACAGCAGCAGCAGAAGAACAAAAACAATAGCTCAGCATACACGTCGGTAGCTACAAATCTTTAATCTTCGTATCGGTAATCGTCAAAACTGAAACTTGTTGGGAGGGTGTCAGACAAAAGAGAGATAAATGATGGCAGCAGCGGGAACAAAAAGGTACATAGGACTCATGCAAACGAGCTGATGGCTCAGCTTTGAGACATTGTCTACCCTCCCCCTCACCCTCGATGCATTGGTCAAGTCCTTCAATGACAATAAAGCTTGATCACGGAGTCCACCCCTGCAGTGAATAGCCACGGTTGTTTCGGATGAAACTTGCAGTCCATAACACCTGCAAACACCACCACAAATTAAGCTATTAGTTGAGTTCAAAATTGGGTCCATCAAAGATGGAACAGGTTTTCGACAGCACAAACCATCTGCTCCCACAAGCTCAACTGACTTTGAAATTGGAACGTAACTGCTGGTTTTATCCGGTCACCGCGGGGATGTCAGCCAGGGTTATAGTTAACAAAGTTTAATTTAATTATTTGTGTAGCAGTTACTCTCAGTCTGATTTCAACCATAAATTAAAACAAAACAAATAAGATGCTTAAGAAACCATAGGGTGAACAAACCAACCTCTCCCATTTGTAGTAGAATGCCCCCGGAGAATTTCCAGCGGAACAATGAGAGGATTTTGGTTAAGATCTGAATACACCATGCCATGGAAAACATATGCAGTGCAATCATCAGAGCATGACACAAATAGTGGGTATGAACGGTGGAAGGCAACATTATTAATATCTTTTGAATGACACCTGAGGATTGAAAAACAACATGAGTTAGTCAAAATAAGCACTGGAGCACCGGCCACAATCACAGATAGACATTCAAACTTAAGTACACATGCTGGAACAGTCATTGGTATATTGGTAATAAACACGTATGGACACAGAACACTGTGTTCCATATACCACAGTTCTGTTGGAAATGCTAGTTGCAACATGGCACTGATACAGGTATGTTTGTTTTAATGGAAACCATTATATTGAATAGAGACGTACTTGAGAACTCTGTAAGGCCGAGATGAAAGCTCCATGTCGAACCAGCAGAGCTTTCCATCTTTACTCCCAACAATTACATTATCACCTGCGCGGAAAACCATGCCCAATTATTCAGCAGGCAGCCGAAGCTTTATCCAACAGATGGCACAACAGTTGACAAACTAGATGCCTGATAGCTAGCTATCAAAAGTCAATCCCATGAACAATCTAAAAGACCTTCAGACAATTGCAAAACTTGACATTATAAAAGTTATAAACTAGCGTACATAATTATCATTGCAGTTGGCTACAAACTGAAACAGCCTCTACGAGATTCAAATCTTGGAATATCATCAACACGTGCAGACCAAGGCCATGTAAGTCCGGGCTTTCTCTGTCCTCCCAAAGGGGATTGAACCGCAGTACTTTGTCATTTAATTTACAATGAATAATTCAAAGTTGAAAATAAGAAAATTAATATTAACTTCAATAAAATCTTTAAAAACTTTCCAACTAATTGAAAATTGACTTTTAAAAAAAGGCATACTTTTAGTTTTTTGTTTGAATTTAATACAAACAAAAGTTGGTTTTGACATAACTGTGATTTAATCTATCTCCAATTTCTGTCATGGAATATTATTTGCAATCCCATTCAAAAGTTAGAACAAGTTATTTTGAGCTTAAGACTACTATATAATCATTGCACTCGTTTCACACCAACTAAGCAGCATACATAATGTCTATTTGAATCTTCCAAGCACAAAAACTTCACTAGTGGTGCAGTTATTAATGCTAGTAATAACTTCATATAAGTATTGTACCATTGAAAATATGAGGTAAACAACTAAAAGAAATTTATATTCAATCGATTTATATACACACGATTTATCATAAAGATTAATAAAGCGATATTAAAATTTTGTTCTTTTTCTTTTCTTTTTTAACAGACAACGGAAGATCAAGAAAGTACCAGCTGGATGGACTGCTATGGAGGACATCTCGCGAACCCCAGCTTCAAGCTTCTTTATAAGCTTTCCCTTCAGTAAGTCATACACACGAACATTTTTCTTTGTAACAATGAAAAAATTGGAACGTGATGGATGAAAAGTTGACGAAACAGGAAGCCCGTGCAGTTTGAATGGAATTCTTTGGGTAAATTTTTTTGTGAGTTGGTGTATCAATATCGCTTTTGATTCACGTAATCACATGTCAAGGAAAACAGTATGACCAAACCAAACTCAGTCAATACATGGAACTAGGAAGCTAAAATTTCACTAACATAAAACATTGAATTGAACACAATAATATCACCTCCACAAACCAAAAAAAAAAATAGCAGAAAAGGATATCTGTGGGCATAACTGCAGAGAGGTAATCACCCTTGCGATGCCATTCAACTGAAGTCACAGCCTGCAAGATGCCATAGAGTTGATGCAATTTTGACTTCAACAACAAAAGAAAAATAGAATATCGCAAAAACATACCTTAAAATGCTTTAATCGAATACCCTCATACTTATCATCTTGAACCCAGGTTACAAAGGATGCAGTACTGCCTGTGACAAAGTAAGACATTGCACAATATTAAAAGAGCATTCATTTGATGAAACATAATAAGAGTCAGAAACACAGTTCTCTTTCGCTGACCAGTTTCATCTGTTTTAGCAGATGTTTCAACATGTAGAAGCTCCTTAATTTTTTTCTGTTGCTCATCATTCCCTAATCCAGTGTTGATAATAAGAACATCTTGCCCCCTGCAACATATATATGAGCATTGTAATCTTCAAATTTTAGAAATGAAACTAACATAACAATCAAAATTGAGTGACCAGCCTTACACTGAAACTGCTAAGATTGGGACATCAGGTAAGGGATTCCAAGCCACAGTCTGCACAGATTCACCAACCTCCCATACTTTAATACATCTACCAGTCTCAACCTCCCAAACACGCACAGTTCCATCAGTTGAACCTTTGTAAAACGCACAGTTCCATCAGTTACAAAGAGGTTCAGAAAAAGCATTGAATCGAAAGAAACTACAGAGAAACTAAAGAAGCAAGAAAACTCTCAAAGTAGTTCCCACACCAGAGGCAATCCACTGTCCAGAAATTTCAGTAGAAATTGACATAACTGCACCCTTGTGACCTCTATACTCCAAATAGCGTGTATGAGGATAAGGTTTGAGATCTTTGCGACTTGGTAGCTTGGGCTTTAGTGATTCAGGATCAATATTAATCTGCAATGTATAAGGGGTGCTATTAGCCATCAAGGTCATTAAGGGCGTTGAGAAAAATGCAAGTCACTTGCCAACATAAAAAAAAACTTATATGAAACTGTCATTTTATCTACAATAAGGGTCCTCCATACTTACACGTTTTTTCCTCGCCCTAGGACATAAGTACAAGTCCAAACAGCGTTCGAAGGACTCCTTAACAGCATTTTCGTATGCGGGAACATTTCTCAAAGAAGTGAATCTAAGGAAACACATTCCACAGACAGTCAAACAATAAACAGAGAACACACATGGCATTTATAAGAAAGAAATGAGGATTTGTAATTACCTTTTTGGAATGAACTTAGGACGGTCTTCCTCATACATTAGCTGATAAGAATTAATTTCTTCTTGAGTCGGAATGTACTCCAAAGAAGGATTGTAAGATTCATCATGTCCTGAAAGAAAATTTTATAGCATGATTCAACCCATCAGATTTTTCACACATAGGAAAGATGTAAATGTTGGTCACAAACAGAAAATGAGGCATAAGACTTACCTGGGATTTTTGCTTTTGGCGGAGGAATATAGGCAAGTCCCTGTCTAGCCTTTTCTGTGAAGCTGGAATCATCTCCCCACAGGAGATAAAACCGTGGTTCTTCCTTTGGCTTGTCGAACTTTATTAGTCCCTTTCGAATCGCCCTAAGGTAGCTAACCACCTGCAAGCAAAACCTTTAACAATTAAAACTGTTGTGTTGACAGTCAATACTTCACTACAAATTAAAGATTTTCTTTGTATGAATTGAAGAGAGAGGGGTTGGGATACCTTTTTACTTTCCCACTTCGAAGGAATAAAACGCCTCTTTGGCTCTGGTGCATTGGAAAGTGGATGCTTAGCCCCATCCCATGCGAACCAATCAACATAAGGCTGCATTCCAAATTTAAACAACAAAAGGTCCCATCAAAGTGTTGAAGTAACTTTATTGACAATTTTACATAAAAATCTGCAATTACATTAAATATGTAAAGAACAAGAAATGATTGATGAATCACAGACCTCATTGAGATTAAAGCCAGAATGTGGTGCCTTCCCTTCAAGCAATTGAAACAGCATCTTAGCCTCACCTTTTGTGAGCTCCACATCTTCGTCATTTAACTCATCATAAATTTTGCGCCTAAACACAATGCAAATATAAAACAGAGGGGTGACAATGCGCTTATGTCCATGAAGCTTATTTTCAGCGGTTGGAAACTCAAACAGACACATGCCAGTTCAATAGCCATGGGGGACATGCAAACACATGCATTGGCTTATCAGAAGATAACAGAAGGAAAGCCATAAATATGTAAACATGTGAAAGTTGTGCCAGCAATTGCACATGTGAGACGTAAGAGCAGCAACAACAAAGAAAAGTGCAAGAGATTAGATTAGGAATATATCAAATCGTCTCTCTCAAACCCTTGTTGACAGGGTCAACACTGGATAATGGTCATTTTATTCCAACAAGGTATTAATTTTGGAATGCCATTGCAGGAAGAAATACTAGCAGTACAAATTTCCATGTTTTATTCCTATGAAATTATGAAGAATGAACAGAAACAAAACTAAGAAAACTAAAGATAGGCTAGAATTATCATTCACTTGGTGCACATTCTCACCAGTTTTTTGAGTCATCAGCACTGGCCAGATAGGAAACCAACTTATCTTCTCTTGCTTTCTTTTTTATCTTTTTCCCAGTAATATCATACCCGATGTGTTCCTCATCTTTATACCACTCTAGAGGAACATTCCCAACTGTGTTACGAGGAGCAACCTATTTAAGATTAAAAATAATTTAAAAAACAGTTAAACAGTAAATGAAGCCTCAAAATGGGACTTTGGAGAGAGTGGTGTGTTGGTTGTGGAGTGGCCATAGATGTTATCCTTGGGATATCAAATAATTGCAACACACCTCATCTTCCGAAGAATCACTTTCATCAACTCCATTACGGGATTTATCACTACCATCTTCATCTCCTTCGCTGCCATCATCATCAGCATTGCTAATAACGTCCTGACAGAAAATTTTGGAGTATTAGATGTGTACAAAAACACGTGAAATGAAAAATATAGATTTGAACTGCATGTTTACATAACGTGAGACATTAAGCATTTACTAACTATAGATTGCAGTAAACTTAAAACTTGGAAACAGACAATAATAATAAATTTTATAGATGAGATTATGCGTTCAACTTAAGATCTCACACATTGAGACATTTTGCTTCAATGGGTTGCAAACTTTTTAAACCCAAATAATAACAATGATAAGGAAGAGAATTTGAAACTCAAATATGAATTTGTCTTTTTTGTTAAATTTTTCTGATACCAAAATCTTCCAACTAAAAAAGATGTGCAAATTAGCCAATTGCAATCACATACCTTGTCTTCTGAGTAGTCACTTTCTCCAGATCCTGATCTCAATGACTCGCCACCATCAGATGCTTCCTATAATATTTCCAATTCCAAACAGATAAAAAAAAGTATAGCACGCCACAGGATTTTTAGTCAAAATAAACCCGATGATGGGAATGGGGAGGTGGGAGGAATGCAATGAATATCATTTACCTCATCTTCTATGTATTCAGTTTCTTCAAATCCTGAATCTAAAGATTCAAAACTATCAGACAATTCCTACAATTCAATTCAGAAATTAAGATCAAAATCATAAATGAAATAGGAAATTTAATTATAGAAAAATAAATGCCAAACCTAAACAGGCATTTTCATGAATGTGGTGTTACCAACAGGCTTAAATGATTTTTTCAACTGTGCAATCCAAATACTATAATTTACTACAGAAAATGTAAAACCTGTGCACAAGCTCATACCGACAAAGCAAAAGGCATTCAGGAGAAGTTCACATATTAGGGGGGATATATTCAGCAATCAGCACTAGAATGCACATGCTCACTTTTGCAATTTGTATCTATGAGGATATGAGAGATGATTATTGTATGTCTACCTGGCCATGATTAGACTCTTGTAGCTAAGCGATGCCTTGAAAGGCTTGTATGCTAAGGTTTACACAGCATTCAGCCACAACACTACTTGTGATTAGTACCTTATCCTAGTTTCTTGTTTATACATCATTTTCTTCTTCTGCATCTTATCATTTGATTCTTTCCCGCAGCTTACAGACATTTGTTTATCACTCCTATCTTGTACTTATCCAAGAATTCTACCTTACCAATTCAGTAGTTTACCTCCCTCATTCTCCGTAGAGAACTCCAGACCAGAGGCAAAAAAAAGTAGGATGTGAGGTTAGGGAGTTTAGGTCTATCCAATTGATCGTAGTTTAAATACTTAAATGCAAAAGGCCAGGAAGATATAAACCATCTGGATTCGGGAGTATCCCCATAATAAGCAAATTGTATTGTTTTTTGTTAATTTTATAAACTTTTTCAGGTTATGAAACCTCAGTCATAATATATACTGCTAGCATAAGCTCTATAATTACTGGTATGAAGAAAAAGAGCCAGTGAGTAAAAAAAACATAGAAGAAGATAACTTAATTTACACATACTGTTGATGGTTACCGGAAAGCATTGATATTACAAATTAATCATCAAATCTGAAAAGATTTGATTCAGCATTTCAGCTACATGAAAACAGCAATGAAGCTAATAATATGGCCAAAAATAAGCTAGACGAAAATAATAAAATTAATAGTAGCATTTGCAATCAATATTTTCTTCCATCAAGAACGGCTGAAATTTGATTAGCTATCTAGTTCAGAAAAGCAAGAAGAAAATTCCAAGTTTATAAGTAAACAGTGAAAAAAAACTGGAATCATAGGCTCGATGGAAAGAAAAAAAAACTACAATCTGTGGAATGTTACGCGCTTTACATATATGCCGGTATAAGTCTCTCAGTCACCTATGGTAGTAGGCATTGGTATAATTCTCATCAATAAATGGTCTATTAATACTTACCCCTTCCCCTTTACTAGAACTGCCTTCAGCCCCTATATCAGCCCAGATAACCCATAATTGTAAAAACTGGAAATTTACACATTTTTGCCCACATTATGACTTTTCAAAATCTTCCCAGTAGGGTAATGGTCAAGCCCCAAAAATAAAGACGATTACCAGTTGGGTTACTACCACTTACCGTGTAATCAGAGCTGCTTTCTCCCAATTTTGACTTCAATGAGTCTTCATCCTAGCGATTCCAATTGCAACCAAAACAAAAAAAAAAACGCGCGCGCGCGCAATTTTATTAAAGAAAACAGTGATTGCAATCAAAAATACAGAAAGGCATAAATAATGAAAGAAACAACTTCTACTGTGAGGAAGGGAGTACCTCGAAAAGCGGGTCAGAATCATCGGATTCGGTTGGTACATGGTTTCCATGGTTGCCGGTTTCCTCCTTAGACTTCCGTTTGAGGTTCATCTGTGTGGCTGTCTTCTGGGTCGATTGTCCTCGGCCTTCTGTGGCCTCTTCCCCACTCTTCTCCTTCTTCTTAGCCGACAGCTTCATTGTCTTTCCTTGGATGTGCCAGAGAAGAGACCGTCTCTCTCTCTCTCTCTCTCTCTTCTTTGACGCTGTATGAATGAACAGAAATTATATTGAAGCAGAGAGCGGCGCGACGGCAGCGGCGGCGGCGAGTGAGTGGGGCGATGGGTGGTAGGGTTCAGGCTGCATACCGATGAATGGTTTTAATTAGTTTGCCCTTCATTTGTTTAAAATTATTTGATTTAAATTATGACTTAGAAGCGATTCGTAGCAGTTTTTTAAAATTAACAAAAAAATGAAAGAGTACGCCCAACCCTGATAAAAATCATTTTATCCTTTAAACATCGAGTCGAAATAATTAAATATTTCAAATTTAATATGAAATTGTAATTATATTCTAAATTGTACATGAAAAAAGTAATTCGATCCACAAAATTTAAATTAGAGCAGTTAAATCCATCGATTTACAATAATACTTAAAATAAGTTTAAATTTAACATTAAAAACAAAATCATCAAATTTGAAAAAAAAAATTGTCGAATTTAAAAAGTTCAAAAGGTAATTGGTCCGATTTAAAATTACTTTTTATAACAGCTTTAGAGTTTAATTGCTTTGTTTCAAACTAAGTTAAACTTTTAGTTGTGTACAAAATATGGACTTAATTAATTAGCGTTTTAATAATAACAAAGTTAACTTTTTTATTAAAAGAGTCATACGTTGGAAGCATATTAATATTTTAGTGTTTCTTTTAACAATGTTATGCTCTTTAAATAAATTCCAATTTACTGTTTAATAACATATGTAAAAACTCTTTCTAACATTTAGTTTTAGTTTATTAAAATTGAATCATACTTAAATGATAATTAGACTACGAGGTTTTGGTGTTGAAACCATTAAACATCTCAATTGGTTATTTGCTAAACATACTACTAACTAGTATAAACGTGGCACGCCAAAGCCAACAAATCAGTAGGTTTTGAATTTATAAACATAAAACATTAGACCCTCAATCACATAGTTATAATATCAATAATCACATCTGTAGTATAGAGTTAGTGCAATGTCACTAATGCAATGTTTGGTATACGAGAATTAAATCGAATGAAATTAAATTATTAAGGGAATGAGATTAATAAAGAAATAAAAATGTGATTCTTTGTCTAGTATGCATCAATACAGTGGGAAACATTTATTTGTCCTTATACATGAGATTTTAAAAGTAATAGTAACGTGATAATACAAAATACTTCAAAGCTTATTTTACCGTAGATTCACTTGTGTTCTTCTTAATCTATGGCTAGAGAGTCATTGTAGACATTTATGTTAGTTGCATGCTAAGCAAAGCTGCTCATTATAGCCGAATTGATGAAGTAATCGACGAAGTCAAACAACGTATCAACTACCAAGTGTCCTTTGTGGGAACTCCACCAATCACCTATACTATCTCACTGTTTGCACATATGGTTTTCCCAAATTTTATATTATTTGCAAAAGATTTGAGGGATTTTTAGAATGGTTAAGTGAAATTTGATTCATCTATGTAAAAAATTGAATGTAAACCTCATATGTGTATGAAAGCAATATGTCATTATATAAGAATAAACTATTTACAAGTAAATTACTAATCACATTATATTGGTCATACTATGAAAAACAAAAGATACATTTTTTTTAATTTCTTTAGTGTGAAAGTGATGAGTGTCATGGGAATAATAGATTTGATAACACTATAAAATTATGGGGTTAGGGTGTGGTAAATATAATAGAAAATGCAATTACCTAACACTCAAACAGATACATAATTGATGTAACAAAAAAGATATATGGCTATCAAACTAACCATATCATAGACTAACGTGAAAGTTTATAGTGCATATTTATAATTGATGGTAAATAAAATAGTTTTTTTAAATATAGATAAAACATAGAACAAGTTGTCATAAGCAATAATTTTAAAAGTGATTAGGTATAGTTGATAGAGTTTTATATTAACAAATTTTTATTCTTTTCTTTTATTAAATTAATATATTTATTATGATTTCAATGATACAGTCGGCGAGAAACATAACTAAAATGTAAAATTAGGGGTGTAAAATGGACCACCGGTCCGTGGATCGGTCCGTGAACTGTGTGGATTGGACTAGACCGGACCAAAAAATTATTGATCCATTTTAATCGCAGGCCTAAACGGACTGGACCGGTCCGTTTTACACCCCTATGTAAAATAGTGGAACTATCAACCTCAATGCCATAGTTGGCAAACATATATATATATATTTTTTAAATATAATTATTTTTAAAAATCATGACTCTAAATAAACTTGTATACTAATAAATATTTTTAAATTGATCGGCTAACTATTTTTAAAATAATAATATTTTTAAAAATAATGTCAAAATCTTCAGAAAAACATTTGCAATGAGTAAGATGCTTCGCTGAGGTGATGCGATCGTTATTTATATTATGATAAAGCCAGCATGTCTTTTGTTCTTAGAGAAGTATTTTAAAATTATTTTTATTAAAACAAGCAAAACTAATTACATCTTGACAAATATAATTTTGACAATAGTAAAATATAAAAATAGCCGCTTTAATTTTAAAAAAACTGTACGAGTTGCCTGTGGTAAAAGATTATAGAACAATATAATTATTTTATAATATTATCAAATTTAGCAAATACGTAGTTTTAATGTATAACGCAAAATCTTGTAATTTTATCAAATTAATGTAAAAAAAAAAGTTAATAATACTTGATCGTTAATTCGTTATATCATGGATCCGTGCCGCATTTAATCGCTTTTGAGGTGTCTTGTTGGCGATTTTTTGTTTTTTGTTTTTTTTTTTTTGAAAAAGTTCATATATATATATATATATTTTTTTTCAGAAGAGAAAAGAGAGAGAAGGTAAACAACAAATTAAGTTTTCAGGGAAAATGACAAAATAACATGTCATGTCATTTATCATAAATAACATTTTAATTTATATTTTTATATGAAAATAATGATTAATAGTAATAGTAATTAATAGTACATTTGATAATAGTACATTCTAACAAAAAAAGTAACATTGTTTTTCTATTTTTACTTTTAAAAAGTGAGGCCATTTTCAAGAAAATTTATAACGAAGAAGTAATTTTAATTTTAAAAACTCGTTAAATAAATTTGTTTATATCAAAAAATATTTATTATATTTAAAAAACGAAAATAAAAAATAATTTAAATGTGTAAAAACGATATTGATTGACGAACCGACATTCAACCAGATGTATACTTGGCTATTTGCTATCATAATTAATGACAAATAATAAAAATATATAATTAAGCTTGTCAAAGGGGTGACAGCAAATTTGGAGGTTAAAAAAGAAGAAGAATTAAACACTCATATATTATACAAACATGTGATCATTACACTCACATAATTTTGTTTATTGCACTTACTGGGACCATTAACCAACATAATTATTGAGCTTGGCACAGAACCGCCATATCCCTCAACAGACCAACCAGTATATATATGAGTCGGCCGATATATATTATATATATATGGGGAAGAACGGAGGCTTCACCTTCACGATGAGAATAGTTCAACTTGAACCTCTTTTTACACTACTTTTTGAGCTCCTTTGGAGGCTTCACGATGAGAATCGGACATTTAGCATGGTGCGCACAGTAGTCGCTTACGCTTCCGAGCAGCGCCCTGCAAACCAGAAATGTATGTGTGCATAAATTAAATTGAGACAAATTTATGTGCAGCAACAAGCAAGCAAGAAGGTGCAGTGCAGCAATGGAAGACTTGCCTTTTGACCATGCCTAGGCCTCGGCTGCCGATTACCAAGAGATCCACTTGTGTTTCCTCGGTAGCGTGGCAGATCATATCCTTAGCCTCCCCCTTTAGAATTAAAGTTTCTGCTTTGACCTGCTTGAAAATAAAATGTTAAAAAAAGAAGAAGAAGAAGAAGAAGAGGCAAAATAACAATTCCAACTTCAAGTTGCAAATGGCAAATAATTAATGACGTATTATAATTTGAAAACCCTTGCTTCTAAGCCCCTTGGGCTACCATTACCAGCCTACCTTTGGCTTTCAACAGGACACTATGCGTTAAAATCACAATATTATTATAAAATGTATAAGTAAAAAACCAATATATTATATTGAGCAGTCTCATGAAAAATTCATTTACATCTTTCCCTCGTACTCTCTCATAGGCATAGCATATCTCGATGCCGATGGTATAACGGCATGATCTAAATTATTGGGTCGTCATTAATTACTAAATGGATGGAATTGTATAATAGAAACGCATAAAGGGTCATGACAAAAAAAAACAAAAACAAAAACAAATTAACAGATGTACACTAAATGCATTGTTTTTAATTTAATAATAAACTCAGGTTAAACTCACCCCTCTTTCAGTGCAAACTTTCGAGGCGCGACACAATAGAGCAGCAACATTCTCTTCCTGAGCTTTCCTCACGGATTCCATAGCTGATGTTGCCATCACTGCTGGCGTTGCGAACAAAGCTGTTTTGACATATTTTAAAGAAAAAATCTATGTTAATGTTAAGTTAAATATCATATTACCACCAATTAATACGAACAGCTGGAGTAGCTCAGTTGGTTAGAGCGTGTGGCTGTTAACCACAAGGTCGAAGGTTCGACCCCTTCTTCTAGCGTCGTTTTTATGTTTTCCCAACCACAGCTACAAAGTGTCATGACTTTTTCAAAACCAAGCAGTTATGTTTTAATTTAGGCAGGAAATAAAGACATACGGCACTAGGATGCACGATTTCGCAGCTTTATTTTTAATTGGTTATTTTCCATATTGTATAGAAATCGACAAACAAAAATTAGTAAAATGAACATCAACAAACCGGGGCCAGCGGCAGCAGGGTAGGCGTACTGCTGGAACGGCGAATAGACGTGAACGAGGGTGACCGAATCCGGCACCTCCTCCGTTGACCCTACGTTGCCACCCGAAAGCCCGATGAGGTGGTCGAGGGCCCACCGGAGAGCGTAGAAGCTCTCGTCGCTGTCGTCGATCGCCACCATAACCCTCTTCGACCTCATCCTCCCTCCTGCCGATGCCGCCACCGCCGTCTCAGCACTGCTGGTCTGCATCTTCTGTACCCGGCCTTGATCTTCTGCTCGGTCCTGGGTTGTGATTATATGCGTGTATGTATGTATAATTAATTATGTATATGTGCGCGCGCGCGTGCGTGTGCGTGCGAGAGAGAGATAGCGTGAGCGTGCGTGAGTGTGTGAGAGAGAGATAGCGTGAGCGTGCGTGTGTGGGATGTGTTGTTGTGAACATGCATTTGTTTGTTTGGAACTTTGATGATTAAAAAAAAGATAGTGATTAAAAAAAAGATAGTGATTAAAAAAAAGCCTTTAATGCAAAGTGACAAGGAGATGGTGATGAGACTCGTTTAAAAAATACTCGGAGGCCACGTGTTGGCCATGCCCGCTTTTAGGTATTGCATCCTTCCCATTGTTTTAGAAAACTACTCATTCTTTGAGCTTTTCTCCATTTTCCTTTAATATATATTTCTGCTTTATTATCAGAATAGCAAGGAAATAAAATTTCATACACTAAGCTTTCTAAGTATCTTTCTAACTTTTGTAAATTTAAATTACTTTTTTCTTTTTTAATATAAATATACATCATAATAAATTTTCTTAATTAATATCTTCATTAGAATAATATTTTATATTATTTTTTTATAATTTAATATGAAACAACAGTAAATATTATGAAAAAAAGTGAAGGTGAGAGGTAAAATAATTTTTTTATATAATTTAATATTTATATTTGAGTGAATAGTACTCTACAATACATTTGAAAGTACTATACAATCCTATGATTCATATGACATCTGTATAATCCTACAACAGATTAAATATATGGCATCTATCGTGAGAATGATTTTATAATTTTTAATTTTTTTCCATAAATATAAGAATCGAACTTTTATATGGAATCTGCTACTAGTGTCATGAGTGTTTTTAATTTTTATTTAAATTTTATGTTTTTAGAAATTTAAATAGATTTTGAAAAAAATAGTAACAGATCGATACTTTTTATAAAAATGTGTTTGTTTTTTATATTTTTTTTTTGCAAAAACTTGAGTAAGCGTGTATTTGTATTCTCATTTTAAAAGTAACAATGATACACTTATGCATAGTTCTAGTTAAGGGAGTGTCCATAGTTCGAGTTAGTTTATGCGTATCATAATCAGATGGATAATCCAGTATCACATCACAACTAGTCTCATAGGATATGCGACCCAACACACAACCTCTATGTAAGTAAAAAAATTCCTTCACATTTGAGGGGGCTCAAACTTGTAACATCACATAAAAAACTAAATGCAAGTCACCAGCCGGCTACACCAGGAGATGTATGATTTATCATAAAATTAATGTGTAAATATTAGATTGATATATTTAATTTGATGAATGATTAAATTAAAAAGCTCCCGGTGAACAAACAAACTCTTACAATGAGTTTTCAAACAAACTCTTGGATTTAATAATTTTTAATATTTGGGCAAATAAAGATATTTAGATAATTTAATATGATTTTTTACCTTCTTAATATTCTTTGTGTTCATACAATATTCTACCCAAGCCTGAAGTATTGAACTTCAAAGGGGAAAAAATTAACCTGGCTGCCTGCTCGACGGCCTATGCGATTGACAGTCGGCTCAGTGGTCAGCGGAGGATTCGATACGGTCACCGTCTGTGCCCTAAACATGGCCCGGGGGGCTGCGCATGGCGGTGCAATGTAACCGCCATGCCTCGCATGAGCATGACGCATCACACGTCCGCACCCAACACACAAACTCCCTCCTCCCTCCATTACCGTTATACCCTCCACTTTTCATCGAAATCCCCAAATTACCCCCACGAGGAGGCCGAGAGGGCGAACCCTTTCGTCCAGCCAGTTTTACCAGTCTCACCATCCCTCTCTGATTGCAGAGTTCGTTTCTCTCTCTCTCCCTCCCCCCTCTCCCTATCTCTGTTCTTCGTTTTCTAGGACTACTGGATCGATCGATCGATCCAGCCTTCTCTGGCCATGACTTTGATGTCTCGTCCAGCATTAGATGTACGTTCCCGGCTCTTCACCTCTCTACCTTTTCGTTTCTCTATCATTTCGATGGATTTGTACTTGTTTTATGGTGTGTTACTGTAATCTAGGTTTTTCTTTTCATTTTTCAAATATCGATTCAAAGTTCTCTGGTGTATTGGTTTTGATCAAGAAGACCTGTGTTGAGTTCAATTTTGGTTAATTTTTTTGGGTGCATGTTTTGGGTTCGTCTTAGATTGATTGCTAGGGGGTTCGATTTGGACGGTATGGTTTTGTTTTTGTAAGCTGATTCATGTTTGCCGTGGCAGCAAGAAGACGAGGAGATGCTTGTCCCACATTCCGATATAGTCGAAGGTCCTCAGCCGATGGAAGGTTTGTTTGTGTTACGCCCCAAGCATTTCCTGATTTCCAGCTATGAATGCGCCTTGTTTGGCACTTCTTAATGTGATAGGATAGATTGGGGGGGGGGGGGTTGATTCTGGTCTGGTATTGCTGTTGGGTGCTATGTTTTTTGTATTTTGAATAATTTGTTGTAATGCGAGGTTGTTATTATAATTGCCATTTTACTTATTTACTTGTAGCAGTGCAAGCTGAAGCTGTTGCAACAGCAGAAAATCAGCCTGCCAATGATCCGCAAATTTCAAGATTCACATGGACAATAGAGAATTTTACTAGGTTAAACACTAAGAAGCACTATTCAGATGTATTTCTTGTTGGCGGCTATAAATGGTGTGTACAAGTGTGGTTTCGTCTGCCTCGCTTAAAAAGTCTGACTTGTTCCGTTTATATGTTATGATTGGTGCTTACATACAATTTTTTTTCTTTGAGTAGGCGGATTCTTGTTTTTCCAAAAGGAAACAACGTTGACTACTTGTCAATGTACTTGGATGTTGCGGATTCATCATCATTACCTTATGGGTGGGGTAGATATGCACAGTTCAGCTTGGCTGTGCTCAATCAATATCATCAGAGGTTCAATATAAGAAAAGGTGTAGTGTGATCTATTTGTATGGGCCCCTCATGTTGATGTAATTACTTACGCGTAATTATTTTTTGCATGGTTTAACTTGAAGCTGCTGTCTACATGTTTAAATGGGTCACAAACTTATGCTGTAATTAATTAGGGCTGTGCCATGAGTATCTTCTATAATGAATTGTCTGTATGCTTAATTTACATTTAGCTATCATCTTGAAAGATAAATGTAAACCATTTATTGATTTACATTTTCATAGTGTACGTCATGAGTCCAAAAGAAGGATTAATGTGCTTTGTTACTTATCTAATGCCAAACACTTTTGAAATGAGTTTATGATTTTGTGGCTACTGGAAAATTTGAACTGTTGTTTTCTATTACTCTGTAAATGAAGCAGCATCAATGACACTTGGGAACAAGTAACTGAATTTGAGCTTGGCGGATGTGATTATACTTTTCAGATAGCCTTCCTTGTTCATTGTGGAGTTGTGGCAGTCAAGGATCAGACCATTATTTTTTCCTGAATGCAAAAGAACAGGCTTTGATTTTGTGTAAAACTGATTATAAAGTAACTTAAAAGCAGAATGATGCATACAATCAACCAAAAATGTGTTGTGTGGGCTTGTAATGGGCCAGAAGTTGCATCTCTATATCCTGTTAAAATTGGTGGTCTGTAATGCAGCAAAGATTATTATTATTTGTTAAAATTTTGCAAACTATTCAATAGGTGCTGGAAATCCAAAACAATTCATCTTCTTCTGAACTAGATTCATTATATGCATTATATCTGTGAGCATATCTTTCAAAGGTCCATCCTTCGTCTTTTTGTGTACCATTTGTTGGGAACAAGGCCATTCAAGTGCTGTTTTGTAATCTCTTTATTTAAATGTTAAATTATGAATTTTAACCACTAATTTCTCACTAGTGATACTGGTTGAAAAGATTTCGTGATGAATACAAATTGGGTTGTATAAGACATTTATTGCTTTGTGTGTCACATAAAACTGTACCCTTTTTATAGTAGTGAGTATTAGAAGTTTTACGAAAGATCATTTATATTCTGCATACTTTTTTTGTTCTACAAGCAATGGGGTTTCATAAATTTTGAAAATGTACAGCAGAAGCCTACTTTAGTCATATTATCCTGTTTCAATTCACATTATAACCTGATTACTTATTACTTAGATGAGGTGATGCATGTTATTGCAGGATTTGAGACTTGATCAAAAGTTGTAGCAGAATTTGTTGCTGCTTCTTTTCCTCACATTCCTACCCCCCTCCGATGCATGGATTGCTGCAGACTTGAACCTGAATTATATCTCACTTTGTTGATGCTAATCCTCTACCTGGATTTTGCAGACACACAACATCAATTTAATGCAAGAGAGAGTGATTGGGGTTTCACATCATTTATGCCGCTATGTGAAGTATATGATCCTACCAAAGGGTATATTGTGAATGATAGATTGGTTGTTGAGGCGGAAGTTGTTGTTCGTAGGGTTTTGGATTACTGGTCCTATGATTCAAAAAAGGAAACTGGCTATGTTGGACTTAAAAACCAAGGGGCAACCTGTTACATGAATTCGCTTCTGCAGACGTTGTACCATATTCCTTATTTTCGAAAGGTTGTCTGAAATTTTTTTTGTGCTTAATTTCTTTATCCGTGTGACTTTTTTTGGGAATATTTATCTGAAAAGAAAGTAAATTTCTTCATTGATTTGCAGGCTGTATACCACATGCCAACAACTGAAAATGATATGCCTATAGGAAGCATTCCATTGGCTTTACAGAGCTTATTCTATAAGCTACAGTATAATGACCACAGTGTTGCTACAAAAGAACTGACCAAGTCATTTGGATGGGACACATATGATTCTTTCATGCAGCATGATGTGCAAGAACTTAATAGAGTTTTGTGTGAGAAGTTAGAGGATAAAATGAAGGTATAGACTGCTGGTAGTTCAATAGCTGGACCCTTTAATGATTATACCTGCTCTGATTTGATTTGCGACTTTTCATTTTATCTTTATAATTTTTCTATTGGTCCAGGGAACTGTTGTGGAGGGGACAATACAGCAGTTGTTTGAGGGGCACCATATGAACTACATTGAATGCATCAATGTGGACTACAAATCAACAAGAAAGGAATCTTATTATGGTATCAATCTTCTTTTCAGATCAATAGCAATTTTTTAATCTTGTTTATTTGGAATGACCATGCATGATATAGAGCTGCACATATTATGTGGCAGACCTCCAGCTTGATGTGAAAGGCTGTTGTGATGTTTATGCTTCTTTTGACAAATATGTGGAGGTTGAAAGCCTTGACGGTGATAACAAATACCATGCCGAAGAACATGGTTTACAGGTTAGTTACTATTTGATGGCGAGAAAATTTTCACGCTTACAATGGAATTCTTCTATTGAACTTTGGCATTTTTACTATTCAAAAACTTAGGCAACGTGATCCCTTCATTGGCTTCTGCAAAGAAAACTGAATCCCAGATGGGCAAGCTTGCCATTTTTGATTAGCTGCTTAAATGATTTCTAATTTTAGATTAGCTGCGAAATGATATCTAACTTCTAATTAGCTGGTCAAATGATTTGTGTAGATTACATTTGTCATTTTATGCACTTAGAAAAAATGGTCATGGATTTAGATTTTATCTGGCTTGTTTTATTGCAATTTCAGGATGCTAAGAAAGGGGTCTTGTTTATTGACTTCCCCCCAGTTCTTCAACTTCAGTTGAAGCGGTTTGAATATGATTTTATGCGGGACACCATGGTGAAGGTCAGCATTTGCGAATTTCAATTCATAGCGTTTTGATTTTCATGGTTACTTAGGGCTCTTTTTTTATTTTCATTTTGTAGGACACTGTACACACATCCATATATATACATGTGTGACTACTTTGTATATTCTACTTGAAGTACATACAATAAGGTCAAGGAAATTAAAAATGAAATGATATTGTCTAAATAGCTTGAGTTGCACATTCACTATTAAGTATTAACTGCTAAGACTAGCCATTTGAGCTATTCAAACTGTCTTACAACTGAAGAGATGGCTATGAGCTTTTCAATATGATGCATTCATATACGGTTATTGCATTTGTAATTTTCTACCCTGTAAACTATGGAAATTGTTTGCAATCCTTACACCACGTGCATTAAAAAGTTGACTATGCCCTCAGTGAATAATGAAAATTTTATATTATTCTCTCACAATTTTTGATTATTAATTTTTAAGTGCAGGATTACAATCCCCTTTGTGTGAAAAAAAATTCATGCTTATATCCTAAAATTGTAGGGGAAAACCATTAACTATGTGCCTTTATCAAGGCATTTAATTGCCCCTGCAATTTGGTCATTACTATATTATTTGTGAGAATTGATTTTGCATGTGGATAGTCTGAATTCTGTGAAAAGGCCCTTTCCGTTGTATTTGTTACTATTGCTTGTGTCTGTAGCTATTGCTTCCTCTATTCTGGACTTGATGCTTGATGTCTAACATGCAGATAGCATTTGTAAATTTGTTCCGTACAATCTTCATTTTCTTATTATATACTTGTAATTGATCCTTGTGGCCAAAATAGTATATTTAATTTATCAATGTTCATGATTGATTTGTTCCATTCATGTATTTAAAGTTGTAATGAATTTCATCGTAGGTAGCAACTTCTATAAAGTTTCATATCCTCTTGGTGTGAATGTTTAATGTGGTGCAGATAAATGATCGTTATGAATTTCCTCTTCAACTTGACCTTGACAGAGAAAATGGCAAATATTTATCTCCGGAAGCAGATAGGAGTGTTCGCAACCTTTACACACTTCACAGGTATCTGTTCATTTGTTTTATTTTGTTAAATTTTCTTCTTTTCCCCTGTTTCAAGGCACTATGATAGTTCTTCCAGTATCAGTAAAAGTTCTTTCTTCACCCACAAGGAATCATGAAGCATTGCCTGCCAGTTCCAATAAAAGCATCCATAAACTGTTTATGGAATCTGAGATTTACCACACATTCCCTTTTCTTGAGAGGGCAAAATGGCTTGGTACCATCTATCCTTCAAAGCCCTTAAAGATGACTCCTGGCCACCCGCCATCTTCTTTTCCTTTCTTGTCTCGTTGTCCAGACTCCTGGGATTAGGGGCATTGCAATAAAATCTCCTGGAAATTGCAATATTGCCCTATTTCCTTTTTCTTATGGGTACTGAAGCCCCCTAGGTCCTTCATCTGTCTGTGGCACTCTAATTCACCCAAGGGATTAGCTTGTGGAGCTTTTTCTTTTTTAAATATCATTTACTTGACATAATGAGAACTTCAAGTATCTTAGTTTACAATTATTGGGAATGAAACACGAATTAATGTTTGTCATTCATTCTTTTATCAAGTGCACTTTTTTTTTTCAGTGCCATGTCTTATGTTATTACACTTACTTGTGAGGTCATTCAATTTGCATCAAATCTGTCACTTGTTTATCATTATTGATCCATCTTCAGTTTTGTAATCTCTGTTTTCATAAAGTTTTGGTATACGATTAATACACAATATTTTCAACGATTATGTTTCGTTGTCTCAACCTGATTTTTTTTGTCAGTATTTTTTTTTACAGGTTTGTGGTTTATGCAATGCTGATTATAATTATACCATGTTGTTATGAAGGATAGTCTTCTTCGAGGCATTCTATTAATTTGAGTATATGCATACCTTGTATAAAGTTCTTAGTAGAATGACATCTACTTAATGCAGAGAATGTTGAGGTCATTTTGTTACATTTTTCCAATATAACATGTTCTCTTGATTCCTCTATTTGAAATCTATGGCCTATTGTTTCTGGTATTTTATGTGATCATTTTTATATGTTTTTGATATTTAATAGTATTGATTTCTAAATGACTTAAATTCCACCGCACTAAAAATTGTTTTTATTGCAGTGTCTTGGTTCATAGCGGTGGGGTTCATGGAGGGCATTATTATGCTTTTATCAGACCGACTCTCTCTGATCAGTGGTATGCTAAATCTTTCCTAAATTGTTTGCTAGGCAGGATGAAGTTTATATGTTAGAAGGCTGTGAATTTTAGGGAAAGAAGTTTCCGTCACTGTAATTCTATCCCTGCCTGTTGTCTGTTGTAGCATCATACATGTTTCTGATAGTGGTGCCTTTTGCACAATTATGATGCCCCGAACAGTGATGCCAAGAAAGTTCATGAAATATTAGTAATAAGGAGAACATGCTTAGAGAGGTTTAGGGTATTTTTACATAGTACAGTACCGCTCTGCTATAGCAACGATGGTTATAACAACTTGGGGGTGTTTGGTATGTATTTTTGTTTTTTATTTTGGTTTCATGATTTGAATCTTTATTGGAGTTAGAATTTGAATTTTAAATTTTGAAAATAAATTCTGTTTGATAGAAAATAAAATGTGTTTTAAAAAGAGTAAGTTTTTATTTTTTTAAATAAGAATATGATAAATTGAAGTCTACACAAAATTTGAGTGTAGATTTGACAACAGAAAATACCTGCTTTATTCAAATTAAGATGTTTGAAAAAAGTGTACCAAACGAGCCCAATTTTGAGAAAGTGATTTGCTTCTATCAGCATATGTATTGCCATTTGTTCATGGACATTGTTCAGTAGTTCTTTTGCTGTTTGAAGTTGTCTTTAGTCTTCTTCTGCTGACTTTTACTTTGGTGGTATAGTGTACCGGTTAGATTGTCACATTCGGTCATTGATATTGTTCAGTAGCTCTTTTGGTATCCAAATGTGCTTTTGTTTTGCTACTATTTTGTGGCTTGAATATTCAGTATTTGTGCTGTTGAGCATATTGTAGATTTGATTTTGTTGTTTTCAGGTTCAAATTTGATGATGAACGGGTAACAAAAGAAGATTTGAAAAGAGCATTAGAGGAGCAGTATGGTGGTGAGGAGGAGGTAAACAGTGCTTGAAAATGCTGCACATGCCTTTTCTCTTGTTATGATTGTTTTCTAATGTTGACTTCTTATTTTCTTTTACAATAGTTGCCTCAAACAAATCCAGGCTTCAATTACGCCCCCTTCAAATTTACAAAATACTCCAATGCGTACATGCTTGTGTACATTCGAGAAAGTGACAAAGAGAAAATAATTTGCAATGTAGATGAGAAGGACATTGCTGAACATCTTAGGGTATAAGTTCACCAACTTCCTGTTCTGTGTGCATAAGAGAGAATTTTTTTTACATATACTTGTGTTGGAATTTCATGTTATTTCAGATAAGACTGAAAAAAGAACAAGAAGAAAAGGAAGACAAAAGGAGATACAAAGCACAAGCCCATCTTTACACCATTATAAAGGTGTGGCTTGTTTCCTGTTTATTTTTTTGCTGATTATTTGTTTATCACTCAATTGTCTCTTTACATAATTAAGAAAATTCATCGAAGAATTTGGTTTTTGAGTTTTTAGGTTGCACGAGATGAGGACCTTGTAGAACAGATTGGAAAAGATATATATTTTGATCTCGTGGATCATGACAAAGTTCGTAGCTTTCGAATTCAAAAGCAGATGCCCTTCAACCTTTTTAAGGTATTGTATATTATTCTATCTTACATTTCATTTGAAGATTTATGAATGCTGTCTTTGGGACATGATAATGGAGGACTACACTTCAATGTTTTGGAGATATTCATACTTGGTTTATTGTCATGCACATAGGTCACTTTTTCCCATTCCTCATATCTTTGGGTGGGGTTTTCTGGTGCATTTCATAATTAGGTGAACGTGTTTCTGTTTGCAGAAGTTAAGGCCTCATTTACTCGTGATCCTAGTTTATTTTTTGTTTCCATTTCTTGTTCTAGCTACTGATAAGCAAATGATCCATTTGCTTGGGGAGATGCTATTAGAGTGCCGAACAAATAGTTGTTTTTGGGTGTTCAAATCAATCTAGCATAACCAGACAGTGTTTTGGGTATAACAGACCTTTCCACATCATTCTTAAATTTATTTTGGTGGTCAGGATCTTTGTTGAATAAACTTCTAGTGGTGTGTTTGTTGTGTGGTTGCATTGGGGGGCAAGGCAAGGCCCATGTGTGGAGTTTATGACCTCTGCAAAATACAGTAGCCTCTGCTTTTTCTTCTCGTTTGCCTTGGAGTTTCTTTTTCTATTTATTGTGCACTCTAGATCCTGTTTTCTGCCCGTGTTTAATTTTTTTTTTTTACTTGTTTGGCCTGGTCAATGTTTCCCTGATTTTTATTTTATTTTTTGCTGCTGATTTGTGATGATAATATTTTATTTTTCTAATGCCATGATGCACAGGAAGAGGTTGCCAAAGAGTTTGGAATTCCTGTGCAATTCCAGCGTTTCTGGTTTTGGGCAAAACGCCAAAACCACACATATCGACCCAATAGGCCATTGACACCCCAGGAAGAGGCACAAGCTGTAAGTATATAATTAAAGCCATGCGATCTACTTTGTTATTACTATGGTTTTTTTTCCTTTGACATTTGTTTTGGGGTTGGACTATGGATGTTTGTGTAATGTATAAACGTGCAAGTGTATACAAAAACAGAGCGTTGCCCATCGACTATGATATGCTTTGGTGTTGCTAACTTTTTTTAAATATTAAATTGTTGTTCAATATCTTGGCATTTGGTTTCAGAAAATTGTTGCTTCTACTTAACATTCTGCATTTATGCTGCCTTAGCTTACTAATGCCTTTGTGAAGTTGCATGTCGTATGTCAACAAATGGTCAATGTTGAATTTTGGGTTGGACTAACTTATGTTTTGGTGCCTCTTTAGTAAGCACTTCTAGGGTTTAATTAGGGTGAGAAATTTGTGATATCATTAAAATTTGTGTTTGTTAAGCTTGGAGTGGCTTAAGCATCTGATTAGTCGTTGGCAAGTCAACATTCTAGCTTTTGTAATGGAAACTTGTCCCAGTTACCCACCTTATGATTCATTATTTTATTGATGCCTATTGAAATGGTACCCTTCCAAAATTTCAATGCAGGCTAAAAATTCGCTGTTATCTATCTAATCTATTTGTTTGTAGGTTGGACAGTTGAGAGAAGTATCGAATAAGACGCACACTGCAGAACTAAAATTTTTCTTGGAAGTTGAACTTGGAATGGTACTATTCATTATTTTCTTATTATTTATGTATGAACTTCTTTTATTCATTCTGTTGTTACGTTGCAGTATGACCTTTTGGTTCTGCATTGTTCTAAATTTCTCTGCCTAATAACCACATTTGTTTCTGATAAAAAAGTAAAATTTTTACTGGAGGCTATAGCTGTCCTCTAATTTAGTGTAGATGGGCATCTCAAAAGTATGTTTTTTAAAATTATTCCGATGAATGTACTTTTTCCACGTGATTTTTTTTACTGCACTTTTATTTCTGCCTGTAAAGCGGAAAGTTGCCATTGTATTCTTACTAATATTCCTTGTCATGTTAGGATCTGCGGCCAATTCCTACACCTGAGAAAACTAAAGAAGATTACCTGCTTTTCTTTAAACTATATGATCCCGAGAAAGAAGAATTGCGGTATCTGGTTATCTCTTATTATACCATTATTGAAATTTCCTTTATTTTTTGGCGTTTACCATTTTAATTTTATTTTTCCACTTTCCAGTTATGTTGGTCGTCTTTTTGTGAAAGGTACTGGCAAGCCATTAGAAATTTTGGCAAAGCTAAATGAAATGGCTGGCTTTGCACCTGCAGATGAAATTGAACTTTATGAGGTTTGTTATCCACTAAATGTTGGTTCTGTTTGTATTCGATCCCCATATTAGTCCATTTATTCTATTCATTTAATGCAATTGTCAGGAAATAAAGTTTGAGCCTTCTGTCATGTGTGAACAACTTGACCAGAGGACTTCATTTCGTTCTAGCCAGGTATTTTCGTGGCCAATATTTCATTTGTTTTTCAGTCACATTATAGATGTGCCAGACAAAGTTCATTGATTTTTGTTTTGTTTTTGTTTTTGAAAGCTTGAAGATGGGGATATTATTTGCTATCAGAAGTTACCTATCGATGAGAATAGAGAGCACTGTCGGTATCCTGACGTTCCTTCCTTCCTGGAATATGTGCATAATCGCCAGGTGCACTACCAAACTTTGTGACAATAATTATGACTGAGATGTGTGTACATTTTGATAAATGATTTGGGAAGTTGTAACAATTGGATGTGTTTTTAATTAGCAAATAACAATTTCATTGATGGAATTCTAAATTCTTGTATTTTAGTTACTCATCAAATTCTTTTTTCATATCTTAGAAGAGGCCAAATTATAGATTGGTGTGTTGATATTAGAGATGCTCTTGTTAGTTCACAGTGAAATTTAAAGTGGGTGAATAGATCGCTTTACAAATAGTTAGAAAAGATCTGACTTTTAAACTCCTTTTGATTGCAATTAGAATAAAGTGTGAAAGACAATCTAGAGTTTTATAATGGAAACTTGTATTAGCAATTGTAAGGATTATACACATGATACTCTTGATTTACAATGAACGGTCGCCTCGAGATTTGGAAAATAGAAAAATCCAAGCTTTAAGCAGTAATTTTGGACAAAATCATATCCTCATTTGGGATGTTGCATTGGATTTGGATGAGGATATTGGACTCGGTGTATAGCATCAGATAGAGCTTGACCATCCGATTTAGTTCACTTTGTTGTATGCATGTTATTGTTTCAAAGTTAGAACCCTTCCATTGAATTAAGAAACTCATCATTGGATCCGGGCCTGTAGGTTTATGTCATGGGCTTGTTTGGCCTCTCGTGGGTGATGTCTTTTTTTCGAGCATTGGTAGTTTGACAAGTTGCCTATCATTGCCTTCTTTGGAGTCTTTGGCTAGAGCAGAACGCACACGTGGTTGATAATATAGAGCATACTGCAGAATTGGTTATTGTAATTTTGCTCTTCATGCACTATTTGGGTGCGATCTTTTTCAAATAATATTTGTCTTATAAAAAAAAACCTCTTTATCGGATTCGGAGTGCTGCCTCAGACGAGGTATTGATCATCAGAGAAGTTTCTCTTTTTTCTATTTAGTTTGTGTTTTTGTATTTTTATTTGTGCATTGGATATGCCTTCTTCCATTGGATATGACGGTTATTCATTGGATTAAGGATCACGTCATCATAATAGTATTGGGGTCGTCGTATAGGTTTTCTCTCTTTTGGATATATAGTCTGATCATCGAATAAAGTCACGTTCAACAGATTTTACTTAATAAAACTGGGAGACACTGTCTTGAGCAAATGATGACTGGCCAGATTCCTTAGCAAGTTCCTGACTTGATGAACATAGCTTGCGAGAATGCCTTCTACTTTTGAAACAAAGTTGATCTTAGAATCCTTTCCTAGGATTGGATAGCTTAAAACTGTTTTGAATAATGTCAGCCTTAGGCAAATGAAAGCAGAATTTTGTAAGCTTTATCAAAACTTAATGAACTTGTGAAGGTTAAGCTTACAAAAATAGGGAAATTTTGTAAAACTCAATGAACACATTACCAAGATTATTGAAGTTTGAATGAGGCTTCTTCAACATAAGGTTTTGAATCACTGAATAAAGTAGTTTTAAATGCCATTGTCTATAGTGAGCTCCTGTGAAATAGATAGCTTTTTGCAATATTGGGGCTCCCCTTAAAACTGATAACCCTTATTATTATTATTATTATTATTATAAAGAGCCTTGCCTTTTTTCTTTGGTGCTTTTGGATTTTCTACTCTTTTAGATCTAAAGGATTGTAATCTTCACCATAACATCCATGCATTGTAAATCCTCACCAACCAAGCCGCCCTTCTCATGAAACACAATAGTTTATATTACTTAGAAATTATCAACAACACATGCGACAACACTCTTGAAGGAATATAAACAATGAAATTTAGTGGGAATAAGTCATTCATTTCTCATATGATATAGAGACATGTACCTCATTCGACCATGGTGTTCTAATGACATCAAATTCACCAGAAAGCAAATTTGTGACTCATGAAATCTCTTCTACACATATTCAAAGTAATTTGTGTCAAATTAATCACTTAACTAATATTTATGAAGCACAGTTTTTTGGGACATGCTAAACAATGATGCATGCAAGAATATATATCGTATTGAAGGGTCATCATGCATTCCTAATTTGGTGAGTAATTTAGAAAATCTTGATTCACTTAAAGGTTGTATGAAGATATCTACAAATTGGTCATTAGTAGACACATGTTCTAAAGGTATGTTCTTTTTCAATACAAGGTCTCTAATGAAGTGAAATCGGACCTTTATGTGTTTGGTCTTGAGATGTATGACAGAATGATTTAATATGACAATTGCACTAATATTTTCACAATAAAGGAGAATATAATAGAAATCAAACTTGTAATTAGTAAGTTGACTTTTTATCTGCGCAATGATTTTCGATATCTATATATCCAGCTTTAGCAGTTGATGTAGAAATTGAGTTTTACTTCATACTAAACCCATGAAATTATATTGCTTCCCAAGAATCGACAATTTATTCCTAAGGAATAAATTTATTATGGTAAGTGTATTAACTTCTCTGTTTATAAAACACTTAACAAGTCATTATTTCCTACCAAGAAAATGCTTTCAAACTACCTTTCAAATTTCTTCCTAGGAGCTTTTTAGGAAATATATTTTTGCCTAGATGATTCATTTGAGCTGTTGATTCATTTTTGGCAAGTTTTTATTATTTAATGATTAACAATAGTTTAGGCTTGGAACAGGGGACGTGTTTCAGCATTAATTACATAAAAAGTGAGAAACACAGTTAAGCTGGCTTAAGAAGGTTACTAACTCCGTATATCTAGCGTGCTCATTTGGCATGTCTTGGCGCCATTTCATCCCTTTTATTTTGCCTCCCCTATATTCAACCATTTAATTGAATCTTCTTTCTATAAAGAAAATCTATTCAAACAACTCTTCGTTGGTGAATTAAATTAATTAAGTTTTTTGCATGATTGATAATATTCTGTAGGTTGTTCGTTTTCGTTCACTAGAGAGACCTAAGGAGGATGATTTTTGTCTTGAACTGTAAGTACACATTTTTTAAAAGACATTACTTTAACATTTTATAATTAATCTTGAGGTTGTATAACTTGTTATTAATGCTCATCACTTACAACAATTTTAAGGTCAAAGCTGCATAAATATGATGATGTTGTGGCAAAAGTGGCTCTTCGTCTTAATTTGGATGAACCATCCAAAATCAGGCTTACATCTCACAATTGCTACTCTCAGCAGCCTAAACCCCAACCAATTAAATATCGGGGGGTAGAGCATTTGTCAGACATGCTAGTGCACTACAATCAGGTTGCTATGACATGGACACTCCATCCGAGGCAGGAATATTTCATTTCAATAACATAAAATTTATATTATTATTAATTTTTTTCTTTTGGACAGACTTCTGATATCTTGTATTATGAGGTTTTGGACATTCCACTACCAGAACTTCAAGGCCTAAAGAATCTCAAAGTGGCTTTTCATCATGCTACAAAAGACGAAGTATGTCTGGATTCTACTGATACCATATACTTAGCAGTTTTTTTCCTGGTATATGAGCTTTTACAACCTTGTTTGGACTTTTGCTTCCAGGTGGTGATTCATAATATTAGACTTCCTAAACAGAGCACTGTAGGCGATGTGATTGATGAACTGAGGACAAAGGTATATTCTTCTATTTGAGAAAACTTTTGTTTGTATTTTTTTTCTTCTCTTAGATGGCTGTGAAGTGAAAATTAATCTCCAAGAAACGGATGAAATTATGCATGCTTGCTGGACCAAACAGACTTCTTTACAACTGATACTAGCTGATTGTGTCTATTTTTTTGAAACAATGCTAATTATCTGTTATATTTATGATGTTTTGTTTTAATAGATTCTTTTTGAAATGTTTTCTTGCCCTTTTTAAAAAATAGAATGTTTCCTAGTCTTTTATCCAACACTAGCCACAGGTCCACGTACACATGGGTGTGGAAAATAAAAAAACTGGCCGCAGTTTATACTTTATTTGGATACGGGCGGTTTCTAACATGTATTTTTTTCAAAACAGTAGGAAATGACATTTCTGGCATAAAAAAATTTCAAAAGATATTATTTTTAAGGATGTTTTTGGAACATCAAAAGAGCAGACCGAAGTCAGCCCCTTTATATTAGTATAGTTGAAGACTAACTCCATCATATACCTACTTCTTTAATTCATCATTTTATCACGGGTCTCTCTCTCTCTCTCTCTCTCTCTCTCTCTCTCTCTCTCTCACACACACACACACACACAGAAAATGATGATCTCATCGGATGCGCTGGGGTTGGATTTAGTCTGGACGCATCTGCTACGTGGAATCTGTGGTTATAACACGATTTTATAAATATATTAGTACCTTAAATTGAAGAGCCATACAGTTTCAATTTCAGATTTTTAACCTGAAATTTGAACGAAAATTTGCTTGATTTATATTGTAGGCAAAGTTATAGGTTTTAAGAATTATATGGACCAGATGAGGCATGTAACTTTTCATTTTTATTTTTTTGTTGTGCATAATTTTAAATAAGAGTTGGGGACCTACCTTCTCATTTTTTATGCTGCTTTGTTCAAGATTTGTCGTGATTTAATGCATCCTGAAACAGGTGGAATTGTCTCATCCTGATGCAGAACTTAGGTTGCTTGAAGTTTTCTATCACAAGATCTATAAGGTAGTGGCTTTTTAAAAAAAACCTATAATATCTATTTACTATTTTTTGACACGGCTCTTATCTAGAATTTATTTTTTTATTGGACTTATTAAATTGCACGGTTCATCAGCATCCATCACCTAAGTTAATGTATTTTTATTATTTAATTCATTCAAATTCTGTTTGTAACCGTTCCTGCACTTGTGGCATGTGATATCTATGAATAACTTTACCATATTGATGTCACTCTAGATCTTTCCACCCACTGAGAAAATTGAAAGTATAAATGATCAATACTGGACGCTGCGTGCAGAGGAGGCAAGTATTGAGATATTTCCTTATTTTTGGTGGAAGCTTTCAAATAATTTATTGAATTTAGAACTAGTGTTTTGTGTGATTTGGCTTGCATATTTTGGTGTTTAAAACTCAGATTCCAGAAGAAGAAAAGAATCTCAGTCCACTTGATCGGTTGATACATGTTTACCACTTCACAAAGGAGACTGCTCAGAATCAGATGGTATTTGAATTGTTTTGTTAGCATGTTGTTTTTAAATATCTTATTATAGTTATGTATCAAATTTTGTTTATTTTTAATCTTTATTTTCAATAGCAAGTACAAAATTTTGGGGAACCCTTCTTCTTGATCATCCGTGAAGGCGAAACATTGGCTGAAGTTAAGGCACGCATACAAAAGAAATTACAAGTTCCAGATGAGGAGTTTTCAAAGGTGCATCTTTTTTCTCTAGAATGCGCATTTTGTTTTTATTGCATTTTCTGCTTTTTAAGCAATAACTTAACTTCTATCTGCTTTCTCCGTTTTTTTGTGGTGTGATGATCAGTGGAAGTTTGCATTTTTATCATTGGGTCGTCCAGAGTATCTCCAAGACACTGACATTGTGTCTAGCCGCTTTCAGAGAAGAGAGGTTTATGGTGCTTGGGAGCAGTATCTTGGATTGGAGCATTCTGATAGTGCTCCCAAACGAGCTTACTCAGCAAATCAGGTACATGCGTTTGCATTGCTCGCTTGAATTTACATTCGGGTAAAGAATTCTGGAAACCTTTGGGTTAGATTGTCTTTATTTGCATTGCTGCCCAGAAGTTAATCACCAGTTCCAATTAAAGCCCTGCTATTTTTTTGGGTGTTTCTTTCCAACAAATATGGGGCCATAACATTGTCAAATTTTGCAGAATCGTCATGCTTTCGAGAAGCCAGTTAAGATATATAACTAGTGATGGGGCTAAATAAATGTCAACAAAATTCTCACTACTTCCCTGGAACCCACCACCCGCCTGAGGTGGTGTTGTCGAGATTGGGATTGATTTTGTTGAGGGGTCCAGTGGGGGCGCTAATCGGGCGGACCAAGTGTTTGAATATATTTGATGTGGTTGGTTATCGGTTTTGTAGGTTTATATCATTCTTTCCTTGTGGATATAGGGGAAAGGCAGGCATTTACCTCCCTGTTGTAAACCTGTTGTTTATATAAAATGCCGGTTCAGCGGTTGAGCGCTTAATTTATTGTTTGTGGCGACACTCCCTGCTTGAGAGGGTGGTGGTGGTGGTGGTGGCACAGTTGTATCTCATTGTAATTTGGCTGTGCGAAAGATTTTGGGCGAGTGAAGCATACCTGACTGGTAGTGGTATGGGGAGGCCTGCCCTGCCGCCATACGTCATGGCCCTTGTCTCGCATCCTCGACCATATCTCAATTTCGGTCGGTATAGTTTGGAATGACGGGGCTTAGTATGATGGTTGTCGGATTTGTGCCATTGTGTAGAGAAGGACCTCCTGGTGTTTTTTTTTTAACGATTGGTTTCACATAATTCCGTGCCTATCACCGTCGTCGGTGAAAGGAGAATTAAATCGGCCGAGGCCCGATTGCCATTATTAGGTGTATTTAATATAAAATAATCACGTGTTTATTATAAAATTTACGTTTCTTTTTTCTTTTTATTTTTCTGGTTTCGTGTTTGATAATTATACCTTCATGGGGCATTAAATTAAGATGTAGAGAGGTTATTTTCATTTTATATGCGTTTCATAATTTAAGCTTCTCTTTTATTATATCATTTGACATATAAAATTATTGTTAATATTCATGTGCGAAAATACAATAATATTTTCTTCATGTGAAGTTATATATTATAGCTTATTTAGTAGGAAGGAGTGATAAATAACTTTAAAATATGTGGTTTTTTTTATGTGCAGGTTTTATATTAAAAAAGGAATTGCTTTAACATTAATTTATTCTCTTCGTAGGATAAATTAAATAGTGAAGATTTAAAGTTGTATAGAGTGAGTGAGAGAAATATATTTTATGAAATATTGTTGTCGAATAAATTATTAATTAGAATAATTTTATATAAGATTAATTCATTATATTATGATAAGAGAAATGTAATATTATAATTTTGTAATGTGAATATATTTTTAAAATTTCATGTTTTATCTGTACACCTTTTTACTTGAATAATCTTATTCGTTCCCTCAGGATTATCATTTCGTGTGTGTTCCATTTTATACAGCCCGCTTTCACTCAGGTGGGGACAAGCCGAGAAGCCTCCGCTTGTATAATTCATGACATTGCATATGATTAAATTCACCCAATAATTGATTTTTATGCTTGTTAGGACTTAAGCCATGGCTTCGCTTTTGTTTCCTTTTTCCTTTATTTTTTGCTGCGGTAATCGGTGGAAATTTGGATGTGGACACGCAATATTTTATTTCGATGGCTATCCCTCTTTTTATTCTTTTAAAAAATAAAGTTCGAGAACATCTGTTTTTTTTAATAAAATAGTTATTTTTAAAAGTTTTTTTCTTTCAAATCTAAGTTCATTTTAATGCGACATTTAAATTTTTATTTTTTATTTCCTCATTTAGGTTCACTATATATATATATATATATTTAAAAATAAAATTTAAACTATAATTCTAATAAAGTTTCAAATTATAAAATTAAAACACAAAAATAAAAACATATACTAAATAGGCCCTCAATGATCCCACACTTTTCAGTGTGAGGACGTGTGATTTTTATGATTTCGATGGAAGGCATGTTTTAGAGTTTGAATTCATTGCTGATATAGCAAAATCCAACATTGTGTTGATAAAACAAAAAGATTTATATATATGAATATATATATATATATATATATTGTGAGGTTGTAGATATATATATTTGGAGTTGGGATAATATTTTTTTTACTTTTTCATTTGGTCCATCAAATGACTCTTCCACTTCTTTTGAATCACCGTTGAACTTGAAGTTGGCAAGCAAAGCTTTCTTGTGACTCGCACCTCGTCTTTGGACTTCATTGAAGACCTTTTGAAACTCTTATTCTCTTTGATTTTGAAGAACTTTATCAACCCTTTGATAAGGGCTAGACTAGGTTTTTTCTCATTCTTTAGAATTACTTTCTTCTTCTTCATCATCTTCTTCTTCAGAAACTTTATTGTACTTATTATACAATGGTTAAAAGCAATAATTTTGTCTCTCCTAGTGAGCTTTTCATCTTTCTTGTGTTATTGCTGCTCATAGGTTTGATACTAGTAACAACTAGGTATACCTCTTGTAAATGCTTTTGAGGCTTTCGTTAGGTTTGGAATTGAAGATTTCATAGTGCTGCTTGAGCATCGATCTTCTGTTCTGCTTGACCTTGTTTTTTTCATTGAGAGTACAAAGCTTATCCTAGATTTTCTTAGCACTTTAACAGTTTTGAGCATCAAGAATCATGATGTCATCAAGTGCTTGTAAAGGTAGGGATTTTTCTCTATAGCCCAATCTAACTTTTCTCTCATGCATGTTTTGCTTTAGCTTTCTTGTTTAAGAATAGTGCTTTCTCTAGTTTCAAAATAAGTATTTTTTGGAACATGTGGTCCATTGTAGGTTATCTTAAACACGAGCTTATCGATGCTATTCATGTTTGTGATCATCTAAATCTTTAGAAGTTGAAAAAAAAAATTAAGCACTTTGGTATAGGTCTTGGATTGTTTTTGTAGATGGACAAACCTTTATTATCATTGTTGTCGTCGTTGTTATTAACACCTTGAGCCATTATTAGATCTTTCTACTCAACTTGTATAAACTTGTTCTGATACTAATTGTTAGTCCCATGACTAGATTTAGAGGGGGGAAGGGTGAATAGACCAAGGCCAACTTTTTATGGCTCTCACTTAAAACTTTTATTTGCAATAAGAATAAACGCGCCAAAAGCAAACAACTTGAAAGTTAACAATGAAATGTAATTTAACTTTAAAGCTGGTTACTATGTTACAAGAATAACTTAAAATTCTATCACAACAAAACCAAAAACAAATCGAAGACTATGGAGATGATAACAACAACACTATCAAAAAAATCTCGTTTATACCAGTGTGTTATGAATCCTATTTATAGATAGAAAACACCTCTCTTTCTCTATATAGTAAAAGAATCACAACATTAACACTTCTCTTTAAACCATCACCAACTCCTATAGACATTGTACTCCCTTACCAGACCCCTATAAAATTCTCACCTAAGCCCTTTTTTCAAGAATTCAAACCTTTGTAGTTCTCTTTTCGCCCTTAGAAGCCTTAACCCATGGGGAGCACCAAACTCCTCTCCTTGGTGACTAGACACATCTATTTTGAGGGAGTCCATTGTTATGTTCCCAATGATTGAAGCCCTAGAGGATCAAACACCAACTGTATCTGCTCAATGGAGCCTCAAACCACTCTAGGTACCTTAGCTAAAGTCTCCATTTCAGCCTTTGCTAGAGCCAAAGAGATCACTCCTTTAACTACCTTACAAACCCCGAGTACCAAGAGAAATATCCACCCTTTTACCATATCCTCTAACATATGTTTAAGATGAGACTATTCTTGCACCTCTTTGGGATATCTTTCCAACTTCTTGTTAGATGAAAACTTATATCAAGGATAATCATATTCATACAAGCTCTTGGTGAGATAAGGCCAGTCAAAGTTCTCTATGCATGGATTTCTACTTAAGAATTATATATATATATATATGTGTGTGTGTGTGTGTGTTATTACTTTTGTTAAATGTATGATATTTAAATTATATTTATTAAAAATAAGGTAATTTATAAAGTCACTTATGTTAAAATAAAAAAGAGGAACTAGCATGTACAAATACAAGAGTTATATTATTTTTTGACATTGACCGTTTTATTAAAACCATGTAGGATGTCATGATAGAAAGGAAAGTCTTAACCCGACCAAAACCTAATGGACGACCATCACCATCCTTGTCGTATTAGATATTGCGATTGAAACTCTATTGCATAAATCTAGTTTCTTCACCTCAAGCCTTACTCTAAGACCCTCCCTGTCTAATTGATGAAGTCTGATCATTTTGCCTTCAATTCATTTATGCTTAGTAATTTGTTTTGAGACAAATCTCTAAATAGATCACCATGGAAATGGATGTGAACATCATGCAAAGTAAGAGAATAGGGCATGCTTGATTTTCTCTATTTTTGTGGCTTAACAATTAAGTTCAAAATCCTTAGTCATAAGTGCTTGACTCTCTCTCTCTCTCTCTAAATTTCTTTTTAGTGAGCTTCTTTTGCTTTTCATTATTTTTTATTGCAACAAACCTAACACGTCTTGATTGTTTGTACAAATTAGAATGAGATTTTTTACCTTAATCTTATTTAAGTATACAATAAAATATTAAATCGGAACAAAATAGATAAATATCAAGAGAGAATAGCAACAGGAATTGCAGAAATTCCTGGCCGTCCCACTTCTCATTTTATTTTATTTTATATCCTGCTCGCTAAAATCTGAATTGCAGAAATTCTGCCGAAATTCATACACACGTCACTTGTCACCATCAAGGGAGTGTTATTTATTATTATTATTATAGGTTACAAAAATTAAGATGATTAACAGTATAAAGAGTTTAGCTTTTATCTAAAAAAGAATATATATCTATTTTTTAACCTAGTTATTGAGAAATTAAAAAATTATACATAATTACTTTTTTCCTAATATTAAATATTATTTAGGCCGCCCTTCGGGAAAAAACTGATGAATAGCTTAAATCGTCACAGAAAAATAGTCATGTTGCTTACGATGCAAAGGAAAGACAAGCCGCCATTGTCATCATGACAGATTATTGATAGTTTTTTCAAAACCCAACATAATTATTTTATATAAAAATATTAAATAATATTTATGCCACCCTTTATAAAAAGTAAAAAAAGAAAACTCAGTCCGTCCCGTCAACCTCGTCATCATGACTGGTGAAGAGGCTGAAGCCTGAAATTGTCACAAAAATTAGTCATCCTGCCAAGGAAGCAAAGGAAAGACAAGCGGCAAAGGAATCCAATCCGATTTCAATACCATCATTTGGTAAGGAAACATATAACAGCACAGAAAATACATGTCATTCATCTTTTTAATTGGAAATTTCATTTTATTTATTTTTAAAAATAAAATTACAAGAAATATTAGAGGGGAGAGTCCGAGTCTTATCCTTCAAACAAACCATAAATCGTAATAACAAAAATATAATACAAGGTACCCCTCGGGGGTTGGTCAAGTGGTTGAGTGGCAAGCATTTGGCCTACGATGCCTAAATTCGACTCCGCACTGCCGGCTCAAAGAAAAGATCAATGAAATACAAGGCGTCACACTAAAAGTGATGTGTGGCACGAGTTCTCTGAAATTATGTCTAAATTGCCAAATCCAGATATGATCTTCCAATCCAAATATCATCAAGATTATAACACCCCAACTAACGTCAGTGTTATAATACACTCCAACTACTGACTTCGATTTTTCAATCAGCAACAACATGAACAACGCAAGAAAATTTCTTCGATAAAACTTACAAGAATCAAATGTACTTTATGCACATAAACGTGATCAGCAACTACCACTGCCCATACGTTTCCTTTTGCTCTCGAGTCATACATATATATAAACAAAGCATAAACGAGCGTTCAGCCAGTGTACCCACTACCCTGTCAACCACTAACAGGCAACGGGAGAATAATACATACATACAGATGAAATGGGCGGTGAGAGAAACAGGCGATGAAGTGCAGCAGAAACTGCGAGCAATGCCACTCCCAAGATGTGACGACATTTCATTTTGGAACAAAAATAGGCAACATCAGAGCATCTCGCTCCAATAAAGGTATGTATAAAGTTTCTGACTTCTGAGGTCAAGATGTCCTTAATATCGCCCAGAACAGTTTAAGAAGAAAGCTGAAATCTGCCACTGCTTTTTTTTCTCCAACCCTGAAATTTCAGAATTAGTAACCTGTACATTTCTTGTTCCGGGCCCATACTTTTCTCTTCAAAAAGAAAGAAAGAAACAGCAGTGTCAACTTACGAAAGCTGCATAGTACACAAATGTCAATCCTGCTAGAACTACGAACGCAATTTGAAACACATTATACCTGTGATTAATAATCCAGAGGAACAAACGGATCAATATCACTTAAATATGTCAGATGCAATGATGTATAGAAATAATCATTTAACTTACTTGTACAAGTACTTAATTCCATGGAGAGATTCCAATGTGTGGCCAAATATTTCCTGTGCAGCAGTTGCTTCCGCATAGTATGCAAAAGCTACAGAGCAGAACTGGATCACACTGAACCAAAAACGAAATAAGTGAAAATCACAACTCAAAAAAAGGTCAAATCTTTCCAATGAACTCATCGTATACTTAGGATAAAATTCTTAGCTCTTAATAGGTAAAAAAATATCTCCATAATAGCCTTTCATTCATCTTCCCAAATATGAAAAGCATATAGACTATTACTCCTTTACATGCCGGCTTTTAATTCGTGAATTACATAATAGAAAAACCAAATCATAACTAGTAGAAAAGAATGATGGAAAATTAATATTCCTTCATATCCTCAATTGAAGGATTACGAAATACAGGTTGGAGAAGACCTAATTATAGGTAAGAGTCTAATTTAGATAATCTATATTACAGTAAAATTACAGCTCATTCCAACTTAACTTGTTCTATTAAGGTCCAAATAATTATTCATAAGAATACAAAGTCCAGTTATCATATGTATATAAACAGTATCAAGGATCCAACATGCCAACCCGATGGAGCACAGGAGAATGAGTCCCACATTAAAGAGAAAAGAATTCATAAGAGTGGGCTCCCCACCTATAAGCAATTTCATCCAAATAACAGTCCAATTTATGTCAGCCAAGCACTGCATAGAACATTCCATATATTAAACCAACATTAGATGCTGACAACAAATTTATTACTTCATGGGATGGATTGTGATGAAAACTAATCTCAGGCCCAGCATCACTGCTCCAGCAATTACAGCAAGCAGAAGGTAGAAGCAGAAGAATGCAAATGCGGCAGTACCAAGAAGACCTAGTTAAATAACACAGCATTCATCTCAGAATAAAATATCCAGAGCTAAAAACCTCATTCAAGAAAGAAGGCATACACAAAACTTATCAAGATATCATCTAGCTTGATAAAAACCTCATTCAAGAAAGAAGAAAGTTGGCGGATTTATCAACAAATATATGACAATATGTGCAACCCAAGCCACTGAGACAATCAACCTAACAATGCAGTACCAAAATTCTTAAGTTAGAGAAAACACATTAGGATACGTTGAAAAATTAGTAGAACAACAAAACTATAATCTAAAACTCTGCCATCATATTATGTACACACTAAACCATAGGTGTAAAAGACAAACTAAAAATATATAAAAAAAACAATCGAATTAGAGCAATTCAAGGAACAAACAATTCACACGCAGACTGCAGAGCATTTGGATCTTTAGGTATCACATCAAAACTAGTTTCTGTAGTGACACTGAAATGGGAAACCTGTGAAACATGACTTGGCAAGCCCCATCTACAGATTAAAGTTTAATTATCAATATAAAGAAATAAAAGAACTCACCCTAAAACTCCCAACACAAGTTTTGCCAAATTTCCAAGAACAGTCAAAGCCCAAGCGGTTTCAGCCTGAAAACAAATATTAATGCTCGAATAAGGCTGAAACAAAGCAAGTGTGTATGTGTGGACTGATAGCTCAAAAATATCAGTGACCTTCACCTTTTCACCTTGAGAGTATATTTCTTCCAAAGCATTCACATCATCTTCCAAAGCAAGTAACTCCTGTGTGATTAGGCAGCGGTGCAAATGACTCTTTTTTGTTGTTGGACATTTGGACATGATCAACAAAACCAGTAGCCTTACCAAAAAAGCAGCAGAGCAGCAGTATTAACACCCATACCAAAAAAGCTCCTTTGGCCCAACCCTTTTATTCTGGTCCTGGGGGTTTCAGCAATCCCAACACGTAGACATTGTCAATATCTTCGAGGTCTTGAATCAATGCCTGAGAAGGAGCTACTTGATCGGGATTTTCTCGACAAAATCTCACAATTCTCACACTGTTAGATCCCCACGAGTGTTGTCTTAAAACATCTGTTTCACTTAACTCATACTCATCGGGATTGAAGGGTTTTAGTATTTCTTTCTCTATAATACATTCTTGCAAGTACCGAAACCTTGCACATTCAGATATCATCTGAATGGCCACTAGCATTGATGGTTTCCAATTTGCAGATGTGTCCTTCCGAAAACTATAAAGGGCATAGTCTAATTCTTTTATACCTATCTTAAACCCAATCATGTCAGGCATGTTAGGATAACGGCCATCAAAGGATAGGATAAAATGATTTAAATCTATATCACGTTCAAGGTATGCTCGCATCTCCTCGCTTACATCATTGAAATAGTAAACTATGTCACCAACATTCACCCCTAAAACATATAGGTCGGCACGGTCAAGGTAAAATGTATATGCATCTCCGTGAGCTTCCAATAACACCCTCATGTATCTCTGTGGAGAGTGCACAGCAGCCGGCGCTTTCAGTATTGGAATCCCAAAAGCCGAACCCTCTTCCTCTCTCACACGCTCCCGTATGGCCTCTACGAATGTAGAGAAAATTTGATAGGCTCCTTCGTCGGGCAATTCTGGGATGGAAAATACGATGGGCTCTCCATCGATGATTGGGCGGGGTGGAGGAGCAGCATCCGTACGACGGCCACTGAGACGAAAAAAGAAAGTAAAAACAGCAATAGGCGGAAAAAAGAAAGTAAAAAAAGAAACAGTGTCGATGCGCCGACTCAAGCGGGAAAAAAAAAAGAAAAAAAAGAAACAGTGTCGATGCGCCGACACAATCAGAAAGTTAAAACCCTTACCGCCACCTTCCCCGGCCTCGCACTCTGTCCATGCAGGGGCGGGTGTTCAAAATTTTTTGACGCAGCAGAAGGGCGGCGACGCAGCAGGTGGTTCTCGGATCGGACGGCGACCGCTGGGTGTGGATCTGGGACTGGGAGACGAGTCAGACGACACACGCACTGGCGAGCGGAGGGTGTTGGGCGATGGTTGCCGGAGAGACGACGTCTGACGTCTGCCCTGACGACGTCGACTTGCGGTGTCTCTGTGGTAACGACTAAAGCGTAAGCAAATGGGCCCGTGGGCCAGGCCTGCGGGCTTGTGGGCTAGGCTCGGGCTTGCCGACATGGACTGGCTTGGTCTTTTTTTATTTATTAATTTATTTATTATTATTTTAAAATTTTAAAACATATATTATGTTATAAAATTTTAATTGGGTAATTGATTTTATATTTTTTGTAAGTAATATAGTTTTTAAAAATATATTAAGAGACTTACTAAGTTTTTAATTGAGTAATTCGGATCCTTTTCGGTCTGTGTAAAATAGCTATTTTTAATACATAAATGTTGCTAATTATTTTTTATATCACATATTTTATGACAATATGATTTTTTTAAAAAATTTCATAAGTTGGGTTAATTTAATCACTTGTAACATATTGTCAAACAATATATTAATACAGTATTTATACAATATTTTTATATGTTTTTACGAATCATTAAAAAATAATATAATAATTGTTTTCAACCATTCCATATGATAATGTGTTATGATAAAACTAGCTTACATATATATGCTAAGCAATTCAACAGTGTGTTATAGAATAAATTGTATAATAGAGTTTAGACTTATTTTGGAAGCTGCATGTTATTAAAATTTATAATCTTCCATTAATATTTTACCTGTAACATTTCTTTTGGTTCTTTGATGATTACAAATGTGCTATTGATATACCAGCAAGAAGATTAGCTCAAACCAAAACAACAATAATAACTAAAACAGAGCTATCTATTTTATTCTTTTTCTCTGTTACGAATCAATATCCTACTAATAAATAAATAAATGTTTGCAATGCTGGATTTAATGGGGTATTGTTTGGTAAAATTTTTTAACTAAGTAAAAAGTAATTACTTTTAATACTAATTAATAAATTACAGGTAAATAATATAGCTCATAAAACCATGTCTACTCTTTTTGTTGAATTTTGTTTAGTTGTGCTAAACATCCAAACAACTGTGCATGTCGGGTTATTATTTTTATATTAGAAAATTTATAGTTGCAAATGCCGTACCACTATGCTTGCTAGTTGCTAGTTGTCGAATCTAACGACTTTCCCTACTTTGGTGCGTGCACCAAACTTAAAGAAAGCACGACACTTTTTTTTATAATGGAAATTTATATGTTCTCACCTCAAAAATAGAGAAAAAAAAGTGCAGTTTTTCCAACACTTTTAATGGAATAAAAATAGTTAAATGATTATGAATGTTATGTTGAATTTGGGTCTGAACTTGAATTCGTTGCGCTTGGTTTTCGTCATAAAACTCTAACACATGATTAATTTTTAAGTTGTTTTTATTCTCCTTATAACACTCCGATGGTGAAAATTATGCTCATTTATTCTCGTTTCTTTTGATGAGAGATTCGAAGTGCTGAAATATGTATCTGATAATAATAATTGCATTCCTCACCTATGGATCTTTTGAGTTCTCTCAATTGATCTGGTATCGATACGGATATCTCTACCTACATTCCCATCCAAATACAAAGTCCTACGAAAATCAGCGTGAGTTTGAATTAATCAAATTCTAAGTGCAGTGAGATTCAATAATTTTTTTTAATTTAAGTTAATCTTCTTGCTCGCATATCAATAGCATCTCTGCTATCATCGAAGAACCAAAATAGATGGTATTAACAAAATATTAATATTAGATTATGAGTTTTAATTACAACCACTTACGATCATCAAGTCACAGCGTTGTTTACGTTCACGCAAGGCATCGTATTGCCTCCTGGGGGGCGCACTTATATATGGCTATGGCATTGTAATTACGTCTTCAAATTCGAGCGGTAATAGTGTTCAAATTCTTTGATGGTCTTCATTAAATGACTTTTTTGTTGGACACTTGGGCACATGATCAACAAAACCAGTAGCCTTGCTTTTCGCTTTGAGACACGGGCAACATCAACATCAGATTATTAACATCCTCACCAAAGAAGCTTCCACCGCTAAATGCCTTACAAGAACATAAAAAAAATACCCAATCTACATATCTTATTTCAGCATTTTCCTAGTAGCATGGCCTTTCAGCCCCAGATATCTAATTTTGTCTCCAATCAATCTCACTTTTTTATCCGGTTCACATTTTTTCTCATTATCTTTTTTTTAAGCTCCTCACATGTGACTTATCTTACTAGACCCCTTGTCGTGTAAATATTGAATGAACATAGTATTTGACAATACTGGTACAACTTATAAGTAATTAAATTGACCCTAATTATAAAATCTATAGTTTTTTTTTTTAAATTCGCAGTTTCATCAAATAACTAATATAATATAATAAGTAATTAAAAACATTTAGATATGGAAAAAAATAGCAATCCTCTTGTACAAACTATTTTTTCAAAAGAATAATGAATAACGAATGTTATAAATTCAAAACAAAAAAACAACACAAAAAATAACCCTAGGCCTCCGCCTCACCCTCGGCATCATCACGAGGCTCCGATGGGCACGGCTTATGAGCTTCTTCGCCGGCGGCGTCGCTGGAGCTTTTAGCAAGACATGTACAGCACCACTAGCCCGCCTCGCCATCCTCTTTCAGGTTGCTTTCTGGCTTAATGCTCCTGCTTGTGTGATGATGTCGGTTTACATGTGTTCTTTAATGTTGCTAATTCCTTGCTGTTATTATTATTTTACTTGTCGATTGACCTTTTTTTTCGGTTTCGGGTAGCTAGAATCAGTTTAGGGTTTAAGCGCCCATTGGGTGGATATGTATGGATTTTTTTTTGTCGCAATTGGAGAATGAAAATTCAGTTGGTTTTCTCTTTATTAGTAGTTTAGTTTATTGGTTTCATGTCGTCTTATTTTTTCAGGTGCAAGCCTGCAAGGTATGCGCCGTGATGTTGCAGCGCAGAGAAGGCTCTTATGGCAGGAATCTGGTTACCATTGCCCATCGCCTTCCTTATACTGCTTTCAATTTCTATGCCTATGAACGTTACAAAAGTGTGAGCAAAATCATCACGTGAATCCTTTCCTTAGTTGCTTCTATATAGATAACATTCTTTCAAGTTTGAAAGTAGCTTATTTATCCTTATATTCTGCAGCTGTTACAGTGTATTCCCAGTTTGAAGAGTCGCAGGGGACATGTGGGCACGGACCTTTGTGTCCACTTCATTGGTGGTGGGTTGGCTGGGATTACAGCCGCCTCCATGACATACCCTTTAGACCTTGTGAGGACACGCCTCGGCCTTGCAGCACATTTGAAATAATTTGTATGGTGCATGGGGTTGGAGTTGGACCTAGCGTAGCAATAAGCTTCACTGTCTAGGAGACCAGTAGATATCCTTGATCTCTTGCCTGCTAAATTTGAATGTGTTTTTTGCTATGTTTTTTTTTTTGGTAAATAGGCCTGATGATTCTACCGTCATGGTCAGCCTTGCTTGCGGCAGTCTTTCACGAATAGCATCATCTCCTGGTGAGTAATGAATGGTCTATGGCTCGAATGTGTCTCTTCTTGGGTTTAGTTTTAGATTCGAAGGTGCAAAATGAATTCAAGTAGGGCTTTTAGAGAATCTTTTTCGAATTTAGACCATGCCTGGTAACTGTTAGTCCAATGTACATTTGTTTTCTAGGAATATATCTTTCATTGCTTTTGTATTTTCAATGCCAATAATTTTTATCCAACTAAACAAAGCCCAAATCCTGTAGACCAAAGCTGCAAACATAGTTGGCCTACACTTGTATGCATGGTCTGAACTCACTTGGTTTTGGACCTAAACATGAAAATAACAAATTAAATAATATTGGAAGTGAATTCAATATTGCCTGCCTAGTTAGATCAGAGAAAAAAACTCAATAAAAAACAAAATTAGTGTCACATATTTTTGTCATAAATGCCTTTATTTTATTGGTCTTCAAAACTTGCAGCAACATTCCCTCTGGATCTCGTAGGCGCAGAAAGTAATTAGAAGGGGCTGAAAGAAGGCCTGCAGGGCTTTTATAGGGGCATATTGCCCAAATACTACAAGGTTGTTCCTGGTGTCGGCATTGTCTTCATGACATATGAGACGCTAAAGATTCTTCTATTGCATTGGGTAGCATATAATTAGTCGAAGGTTTTGTGATAAAACTTGATTAGTTATCGACCTTTTAATTGAGATTGAAGATGAAATCACGGTCGTAATTAGTGAGATACAGAATGGGTAGAAGAGTACTTTACTTCTGTAACATTCGCCAAGTGACCACACGGAGGAAAATTTTGTGGTTGCTGCCAGGCCTCAAGCAGGTTTCTTTGTCTTGCTGTATAGTTGAAGTTGTGATCTCATTTTGGTGGGAAGCATCAAATATCGTCTCACATATTACACAACATGTATTGTCTCATACATGACGTATACAATTATATATCAAGAGTTAATTTCATACTTCTTGTGAGTAAAATATCAATGACATGCATTACCTCCATAAAAACCAAATAAAAAGATCATTTCATCAACAATACACGTTCAATCCAATATAACTTTTGATGAACTTATGTTCAGGACATAATAAAATTAACATCAATAACTTGGTTCACGGTAACAAGTCTTCATGTGGTGCGACAACCTTACTGATCACTGATAGCACCTAAAAACAATTAAAAATGTAGAATGAACAATAAACTCAATAGATGACAAATAACTCCAAATCACACAAGGGCCAAACCAATACTTAGATTTTACGTGCTCACAGTACAAATGCTAATGTAATGCTCACTAGTGTACTAGGCAACTAACATATCATATCACCTATACACACATAAAGAGCCATAGCCCCCTTTCTCAAACAAGCCACACTTTTTTTATTTATAAAATACATGGTTCAGAGTAATATATCAAGAAAGAACAAGTCCTCGTGTTGTGTAGAGACTCCATCTGTCCCTAGCAGCACCCAAATCAAGTGCATATAGAATAATACTATCTATGAGCTCATAATATATATTATTATAAATTAAACGTGATTACCCTAAAGTATATTATTACTAAAAATCACATTTCTTAACACGCATAAAAATTACACTTGAAATCATGAAATCTTATCTTTATTTTTTAAAAGATAGTCATCAAAGCACTGTATGTTCCATCTCATATATGTTTCTTTTGGCGGATGGCAACTTGGATGGGAAACAAGATCTATGGCGGACTCATAAATACAACACGCAACCATTCCAGTTTCATTCATGAACAATACCTAGATCACTTTGAAGTTTATCACATGCTTCTTCAATGTGCCGAGCTCCTCTTTCAAATTGCTGCATTAAATTATAACATTGACCATCATATTTCTGATTCACTAAAATTAAAGATTTAAATGAGATTTGCATCCAAATAATCAAAAGATAAGGCAAAAGATGTATACTTTACACAAAACCATTCCTAGACCATACGCAAAATTTGCTAGTGTCGACTCTGATCCTCTTTCCAAAAATAGACACTTATATGCGTCCTTCACAGCAAAATTGTATTGATTCAGCTGAAGCAAGCACAAGCTCCTTTTCAAGCACACACCCACTTGATCACATTCTTTTGTTTCAATTGCCTACATTATAAATTTTTCAACTTATACAAGTTTAAATGGGAATGACAAAAAAGAATAGTAAAAAAGCCAGGTTTAATATAGAATGTCCACTAGTAATTTTGAGACCTTAAATGGACCCAAGAGAGTTAACTTAAAAAAAGCTAGTTTAAAAAATACATATACCTCTGAATACCAATCAATTGCTTCCTGATATCTTCCCGCCTTATGTGCTTCTTGTCCCTTCGAGTTATATAATGAATAAGCACTCTTTGTTTTTAGCCCGATCTGCAAATAATATTGTCAATAAAATATGACGGAAAATAACTATAAAAATATGAGATATGTAGTTCAACAAACAAATGATGAAGTTTTCATAACAGAGGGTATTAGAGATGAATTTAACCAAAATTTAAAAGTGAATTGGTTCAACAACGACAAGCTACAAGTGAATCGGTTCTCAGCAATGACGCTAAAAGTTAAATTGGAGTCCAAAAATTGTGCTTGAAATTTATGATGGTCCAACAATGACAAGCTAAATGCTAATAGCATGTTTGATACGCGGGAAAGAAAAGGAATCAAAATTCAATCCTTTCCAGTGTTTGGTATGGTATGTAGAAAGGAATGAGGTATTCCTTTGGAAATCTTATTCCCCCAAATAGGAATATATTCATTCCCCCCACATATCAGGTTCCTTTGTATAAGGAAATCTTTTTTTATTTTTTCTCATTTATTTATTTAATTTTTTTATTTTTCCTTCTGTCATGTTTCATTCCCCCCACCGCGTGTCTCCACCATGTCCACCATGTCATGCCTTCACCATCTCCACCACCGCCCATTCTTCTCTAGCGCAGCCAGAGGGAAGCTTCTCTACCATCTCCCGCCGCACTCCCCCCCGTCTTGCTCTCTCCCCGACCGCCCTCCCCCCCCCCCCCCACCCCACCCAACACTCTTCGACCGGCTCTCCACCACAGCCTGTTCTTCTCTAGCACGATCGGAGGGATGCTTCTCCACCATCTCTCGCTGCACTCCCCCCCGTCTTGCTCTCTCCCCCGGCCGCCCTCCCCTCCCACCCCACCCAACACTCTTCCATCGCTGATCCACAAGATACTCCTCCTTCCTTGTTCCTCCCCCCGCCCCACCTAACACTCTCTTCCACCGGCTCTCCCCAGCAGCCCCCTCCCTTGTCCGGATCGCCGATCCACTGCCAGCTGCCCCCTTCCCTATTCCTCCTCTGCCCCCCCCCCCCCCCCCCCCTTTGGCCCGCCAGCCTACCCCCCACCCAAACCCCGCCCGTAACACACTCTCTCCGCCGCCCCATGCGTTCTCTCTCTCTCTCTCTCCCTCCCTCTCTTATTAATTGATAATTAGGTTAAATTAAAATGAGGATATTTTCGTAATTTGATTAAATTACTACCTTCCATTACCTTATATTCCAAACACAGGCAAGGTAATAAATTTTTTCATTCCTTTCCTAAATTAATCTTATTCCTATTCCTATGATAATTCCATTCCCTCCAATATGATTCCCACATACCAAACATGGCCTAAATGTTTTAAATATAACTCTTTCAAGAACCAAGTACACGCAGAAATGAAAAGCGTAAGCGTCGATGAAACATAACTTTACCTGCTCTTTAGTTTTTTCATCCTGATAATATTTTTTCACTCCATCCACACTCCAATCTTCAATATTAGGAATGGGTAAAGTCTTAGGAAATAGTATTTTGATCATCTCCTCTTTACCATCCCACGCCGCCAACTCTAACGGTGTTAAATCATACTACAATCAACAAAAAAATATATAATAAGGTAAGTTCGTACAATTTGGAAAAAGCTATGCAAGATACAAAAATATGAATGTGTTAGCCATGTCATTCTAACCATGCCACAAGGGCACAATACCGAGGAGTATCATTGTGTGGCTAGCTGGCTGCCATGGTTGATGATGTTGCATGTTAAAGGAAACTCAAATTGAATACTATAAAAAATTCAAGAAAATGCACCTAGAGCACAAAACAATGTCTAGCTGAGGTAACATGATGCAGCATATCACTCGATTAATTAATATATAATTAATTAATAAAAAAAAGTTACCTTAAAGCATAGAATTTGACAAAAAACTGAGCGATGCCTAAAGATAATAAGTAATTATTGTGTTGCCACAAACCCTAATTTACACTAAGTGGCCAATAATCACTGTTCAAGGTCCCTTTGAAATTGTCAAGTGTGACCTCTAAACAACTTTAATGAATTGCAATAATACTTGAATTTTCCATTGCTCCCAATGATAATGGATTTACGTCATACCAGGATCAAAAACCATATATAGTAATTTAATCCATACACAAAAGGTTGAGTTTCATTACAAAACAAGCTATAAAAGGAAAAAAAATTAGCTAACTACTAAACATATCATGAAGTTAACCAAACAATATACATAAGTTTTCTGAACAAGCCGCAAGGCCACCACTTGAGTTTTATTCATGTAGTTGCCCCTATCTTGCTTATTTTTCATGTTGGGTGGGGTTCTAACAATGTTTTTTTTTTTTTTGGGAAAGTAGAAACAAGAGAATAGAACATGCAATTGATGAAAAAAAGTTCAATATCAAATAAATAATTGAATGAATAAAAATAAAAATAAATAAAAATAGATATATTATATATTATATCAATTAACATTTTCCTCACCGGAGGCAATCAAAAGGAAGGTCTTCTAAATCTTTTTGGAGAAGGGCTTATCATTAGCTAATAGGGCTCCATCATGTATAAAAGGTGGAGAATACATCTACCACATTATTCATTGCAAGTAAACAAAATAGTTGTGAGAGTTCATTACGATTGTCTAAGACCTTCTTTAGAACACAGATATATAAATTTAGGAAGAAATGGGGATACAATTTTACAATTTTACAACTTCATTAATCTGTCATACAATTATGGATATATATTATTCATATATAACTATATTTAACATAATTCAATTGTATAGGTAATAAATTCCAAGAATAATTAGTATAAATTCATCAGGATAAAGTTCAATCGTTTTCTAGAGCTAATATTCCATAACATTTACAAACCCAAATAGAGAATCCGGCATTTTGAGGGTTCCAATAAATTGCTTTGCCATCAAACACTTTCATATTGTTTACATCCATATCTTTGGAAACTTTTCAAAGCAATACGAATATTGCATAAACAAATGTTATCGTGTAGCATAGAAAAGAAACTACATTTGCATGTGAAAAAATACAAATAAAATAGAATGAAAGAATAAGTGCAAACTTATTGTGTGGTTATCAAAAAAATAAGTGCAAACTTACAACATCCCTTTCATTTGCATTGGCACCATATTCCAATAGCAGTTCCAGGATTCTTTTGTTCCCATACAAGATTGCAGCTTCTAAAGGTGAGAGTAAAAATGATTTGATGTTTGGATCAGCTTTGCCCTATAAATGGATCGTAAATTGCATGAAAGACCTCAAATATTCATAAGATTCATTACAACCACAACCACCCACTCAAAAAAAAAAACCACCACATTTAGAACCAAGGAGCATACCAAGAGCAACTGTTCAACGCAATTGTAAGACGTGCTTATGATGGCATCACACAATGGTGAATATGTACCTTCTGGAAATTCATTAGGCTGAAAATTTAAAGTTCAATATTTACAAACTCCAAAACTTCTTTAGAAAACAAATGAGGGCATTTAATAAATAAAACAATTCAAAGTCATCTATAAAGCCATATGTAGAAAGCTGTTTTTTTAGCACCCAAAAAGCCTAGCTAATTAAGATATTGATGGTTAGCATAGCACTCCAATCAAGTCACAATCATGAATGCTCCCACCAATTAAAAGTAGTCGAGAAATAAAATTAGTGCACCTTCAAGGTCACTTGGAACACATTTTGTTTTAGTATTGTTGAGGTAATATATAACCTACTTTCTTCCAAGTTAAGAGTTTATCAATTGAAGGACAAACTACAATGGTGGGGCAACCCAACATGGGAAAATATGGGAACTATTTAGCATTGAGCTTAAAAACAATTTTTGCACTAGTAAAAACAAAATAAACAAATCTCACTCACTTTGGCCCCTTTGCCCAACAAAATTTGCATGGCTTTTTCCTGGTTATTCATTGCAGCACAACGTAGTGGTGTACCAAAACGAGTCGCTATATTCACATCAAAACCTTTTGAAATCAAAAGGGCCATAACATCTAGACTTCCTGCCAACCAAAAAGAGAAAGAAGAAAAGATTCAATTGGGAAAGCTAACTTCAGATGCAACTGAAGTAGAGATTAGATCATGTTTCTTGATTGAAAAGGTGGAAAAGATTACGAGAATATCATAGATAGACAATTTACAATTTACAAGTTAAAAAAACAAAAGAAAAGAAAAAGAAGAGACATGCTATATCATATGCATTCACACAAAAACTAGTTAATGATGAAGATTTTATTCATCACCCATGTTATGATTTATCTGGACACATAAAAAAACAAAGAATTATGCTTAAACCTGCTTCAGCAGCGAGATGTAAAGCATTTTGGCCCATGAAAGTTATTGCATTAAGATCTGCACCACGATCAACGAGAAAGGAAATAGTTTTGTCTTTATTGCAAATAGCTGCCGTGTGTACCGGAGTGCAACCTGTAGGAATCAACTTATCATTTACAGAAGAGAAAATCCTATTTATAAATTCATAACATTTGTCGCTAACCAAAACCCATTTTCTATGAGTTCATGATCATGTGAAATGAGCCACACAAATGCCTCAACAACAAATGAGGAAAGCAATAAACTGACAAGAAATAAATGAACATGGGTGAAAATAAATACCCCTAGAATCTTTGATATCAATATCAAATTTGAACCGCAAAAGTATATATTCGCAAAAATCACTTTGTCCCATGGCAGCAGCAATGTGAAGAACTGTCTCTCCATATGCTGATTTAACATCGAGGAGCAAATTCACTCTTTGGGAACGAAGTTTGGATATCAACCCTGAATGATCAATGCAACGAATTAGACAAGACATAAAATGAGAAGAAAAACCAAAATGACATGAATAATGTTTTCACTCACGCTCGAATTTAATAATGTTTCCATGTCTCACTGCTTCAAGAATATTTTCAGTTGTGCACCGGTCTTTTTCAGTGTAAGAAAAAAAATAAACACATATTAAGAGAATGTGTAATCAAGACGATACAAAAGCATGCATATAGGAAAAAATATAGGAAGCCAAAAATAATGAAAATCTGATACAAGACTAAAGTCCAACTCCATACTCTTATGGAATTTCATAGAAATAGTATCTCACTTCCACACGTGCACTCATTTATCTACTTCACATGTTACCAAATGACCTTTGATGTCTTTTCTTGAATAGATCAAAGCCACCCCCACTTTCGCCCTGGCTTCTTAAAATATTAACCTTATAAATGGAAATGGATTCTCGAAGAAATACATTTGTTTAGAGTTGACAAATGTTGGCAAAAGTTTTATTCATTGCCCCGTTACCCGTTTTCTTTGGGGTTGTTTGGTCCTGGGACTGTTTGGTCTATCTTGGGTGATGCCTCACAGTGTTCATGGGCTTTTCTCTTCCTGGCGGGAGCAGTTGGGCCAAAGGTTTGCGGTCTGTAGCACTATTCCCCATTGCATCATCTGGTGTCTCTGGCGGGAGCGGAATGCTCGTCTTTTTTAGGGGTGTGAATGCTGCTTGGATGAGCTTAAACTTTGTTTTCTCCGATGCGTTTGAGATTGTTTGGCTGGATCTGGGTGTTTTCGTTTGTCTTGTCTTTTTGATGTTATTTCTGTTTGTTTTTATTGAGCTAGATTTATTTTTTCCCGTGCTCTTTTTGTATTCTCTTTCTTGTGCACTTCTTGTGTACTTGTCTTTTTAATAAAATTCACTTATAAAAAAATAAATTTATTTATTTATATTTTTTATCATAACTTTGCTAGCTTTAATTTTTTGTTGTCCAACATAAGACAGAAAGTGTTGGCGAATATAAATACATAAAACAGAAAATGTATATGACTAACAATATTGTTCAGTCTAAGCTCTTTATTATAAACTTAGACTTCGCATGTAGCATGCATCCTTGCCCATGCCCCTACTCACTATAATATTTGATCATTCTTGATCTTATTTTAGCTAAAACTACCACATAATAGAAAACACGCTAAGAATATTAACTCCACTAACCCAAGCTTATTAGGGTGTTTGACCCTATCACAATATAGCTTAAGCTACGAACATGCTCAGCTAAACTAATTTTAATCTTATAAGATCCATAAAGTATACCGAATCCACCCATACAAACGCCCATATAACTTTTTAAGTCAACAATTATTAAACTTTATAGTAAATTTGTTGGAGGTCAACAAACAAAAACTTTACGAAAGGTCACCCAACTTTATTTTATGGTCACTAGTCACATTAATTTTGGCAACAGATCAAACAAACAAAAATTGTTGGATATGCGATGTGGCATTATGATATAATTATATTTAAAAAAAATTGCCAGGTGGTCATGGCTGCGGGAGAGCATAAGCCACCCAAACTCGTCCAACCCTACAACAGTCATGGCAACAGCCACCAGCAGCCTGCCATTATAACAGCTACAGTCCAAACACCTCCATCTACAACTCTCTAACAGCAGTGATTCTTCACTCTAGTAACAATGCCCATCCGTTGGCACTCTGTACAACAGCTTCCACACACTGCCAACCAATCCACTTCCCTCCGCACTACACATCTACCTCTCCCCACTCTCCACCTCATTGTTGCCAATCTCCTAATTGGAAATCACAGCTCCACACCAAAAATCCCCATACACCAACACTCCAGACAATTCAAACCAACTCCGGCAGCAAGCCACCACGCTGCAGCAAACATAAATTAAAGTTGGAATATTTTGTTTATTGATCACTGACGAATTGATGAAGTAAAATGATCTAACATCATTAATGCTCCTATATATCACCAACAAACTACATTATGGTAAAGCTTACAAATATGTGAATGTCAAGGGCTGTAAACAAACTGAGCTGAGTAGTAAGTTATTCAAATATGTTCATCATTATTTATTAATGAATCAAACCGAACATAAGCCTTGAACTATGGTGTTCACAAACGTTACTATATTCACAAATTGTTTACGAATGTTCACAAACATAATTGCAAAATCCTAAATATCCGCTAAAAGAATTTACACTGTAGACTTATCCCAATATAATATAATTAATTAATCGCTAAATTATATTATTCTTGTTTAATATATTTAAATAATTATTATAATTCACAAAAATGTAATCACAATAATAATAATAACAAATAAATAATATAACCTTTGGCACACCAACCTCGGATCCCCAAAGGAAATTCCTTTGGATCTGCTCGAGGCAAAAAGCCACTGTCGCAGGAAGAAGAAACAGAGAGAGCTAGTAAGTTAGCAAGTTGGAGAGGGAGCCTTAATCAAAGTGAGCCGACCTTCCTTGGAGAGGTAAATGCACTTTCACCCAACCAAACGACACTATCCGCTCTATAATCGGCTCCCAAAGAGTGGTTGGTCTTAAAAGATGCGCCCAATGGAAGACTCCAATACAAGGGGGGGAGGGGGGAGCAGCACAGTCTAGCACCCTATGATAACAGACAGCTCCCACAAAGAAGGCACCTCACCAACTAGAACCAAAACAAATTTACTGAGATTAATCCGCAACCCCGACGTAGCCTCAAACCATACACAAATGGACTGCAGATGGAAAATATGCCCCTGATCCGCCTCGCACAACACAAGAGTGTCATCGGCAAACAAAAGATGAAAAACAAGTAAATCTCTAACCAAACAACCAACCGATAATCCAGAAAGAAGCCCAGCCAATGAGGTCTTGCCCACTATATGACTAAAAGCCTCCATAACAAGGACAAACAACACATGCAACAATATCCCGTTGCTAGAGGCCCCGGGAACTCGAAAAGAACCCACAAGGGCTACCATCTAGAACCGAAAATCAGGCAATGAAGATACAAAAAGAGATCCATTGCCGCCACTTGGCCGAGAAGCAACAACGCTAAAAAATATAAAGGAAAAACCCCAAATAAACATGATCATAGACTTTCTCCAAGTTTAACTTATACAACACTCCCAAAAGATCAACCTTGATGCGGCTATCAAGACACTCGTTCGCGATGAGAACCGAATCCAGAATTTGCGGACTTTAGCAAGAATTTTAAACATGCTCCCACTAAACTAATAGGCTGAAAATCTTTTAAGTGATCCGCTCCCGACTTCTTGGGGAGGAGGCCACAAAAGTTGCATTGAAACTCCTCTCGAACCAGCAATGCTCCTAGAACTCCGCACCCACACCCATGACATTGGACCACAAAATAACCCAACAATGCTGAAAAAACACCAAGGGACACAAATCCAGACTAGGGGCCATATCCCCCTTACATCCACGAACCACGGACACCACCTCCTCAAACGGACGATCAGACCGCTCTGCATCCTCCTCGGAAAGGACATCAAACTAGAGCCCAACAAGAAGAGGACAAGGGTAATCCACTCAAAAAAGAGACCCATAAAACTCCACAATGTGGTCCCAAATATCATCCGAACCTGTAGAGACAATACCATCAATGTGCACAAGGATCTAAATTTCTAAATATTAAATAAACTAATCACGAACAACACCAATGTGGGTGTGTGTGCAATGCCAACAAATCTAATAATACTAACCAGGAATTTCACGACTCAAATTACTACTATGAAAAACAGCCAATTTAGCTCGAATTAACATCCTAATTTCCTCAATGGAAGGAAGGTTCAACTTAGATTCATCATATTTCCGAATTTCTTCAAGGCGAGCAGTAGCTTCCTAGCATAAAAGCAAAAAAATAATTTCAAAACACTTAAATCATGGCATCAAGATACTGCAACATAGGAGCATAATCCACGTAACAAGTATATAACCACAAGGAAAACACAAAACGGATGCGAACATGTCATAATAAAACAATGTTGACAATAAATTAAACATATTATAGATCCAAAGTAAAGGAGAAATCACTAAGACAATACCAAAAACAATGCCAACAAAAAGGAGTTGGCCCTTATCCAAAAAACAAAGAAAAAAACTACATGAAGTCCCTGATATATTAATGAGGGAGACTTGCTTAAAAGGTAAGCGAGTCAACTTACTCCTCAATCTTGAAGGCAGTAATAGTGAGAACAATAATTATAAATAAAAAAACACATGCCTTTGTATACCACACAAATGATGTGTGATAATTTCCTGCTTCATAGGCTTTTTGCCCCACTAATTTATACAATGAATATACTTCCTCTGCCTTCCTCCGTATCTGCAAATAATATTGTCAGTAATATATGACCGAAAAGAAATAGATAAGAAGGATGACAAATGTAATAATTAAAATGATGTTCACTTCAACAGAAAGGCTTTAAAAACATAGTTTTCAAAGCACTAAGGCATTGGAGGGTGGGATAAGGCAAGGCAATGAAGTCATCTAAGCACTGCCTAAGCAACCCAAGAGTTTCTATTATAATTTGTAGCAAAATACTATATACCATAATCATTTCATAGCTATCAATTAACTGAATTCTACAAAATTATCATCTTTATGGGTAATTAAACATAATACTAATAAATCAATGGCTAACAACTCAACTTAATGCATACAGAAAAAGCTAAGTGAGGAAAGAATTAGAAATTTCAACTATAGACAAAACTACAAAAGAGCGACAAGAATTATTTAACAATTGAACTCCAAACGAAAGCTTTCACACAATTAAACATGACAAAGACAACAAATTCTGTGCTTAATAGAATAAGATGGCTAAAAATGACTTTGACGAACTGCACTACAAATGAATTAGTTTTCAACAATGACAAGCTAAATGTCAAATTCAAACTCCATAAATATATGGTTGGAATCTACAAAAGATGATTAAAAAATCAAACTACAACATTCATTTGTTTTAAACAAAACACTTTTAGGGGAAATGTCAAAAGCTTGACAAACAAAGAGTACAAAGCAAAAGTGAAAAAGAAAAATAAGTGGCAACTATTGACACGTTAGAAATTTAAAACTACATCTATTTACCTGTTTTACAATTTCTTCACTCACAATACATTATTACTCCAGACACACTCTAGTCACGAATTGTGGAAATGTGTGTGGTCATACGAAATTGTTTTCTGACCATCTCATAGTTCTTTTCCCCTAGTGTCAATTATTGATGCTATAAATTTAAACTACACTATTCAATTTGTTTTTTTGAGTGTGACGGCCACTTTTGGGGGGTGATGATGTTTTGTTGCTTTATAGGAAAATGCACATGAATACTATAATATGCAAAATTAATTTAAATTTCCAATAAAAAAAAAAGAGAGAGTTAATTTGATCTCCTCTTAACTCATATATAATAACTGAATAAATAAATTAATAATTATTTTCATGTTCACAAAAAAAATATCATACAAATTATATCAATCTCTTGCCACACAGGGGTTAGTGATTGGAATTGGGTGACTATTTAATTTGATAACTAGTTGGTCAAAACAAAGGGTAAAAATAAGCATGTAAAGTATAAATAGAATAGCAGAAGACATAAAATCACTATTTTGGTGTATGTACATTTTAGGATATGATAAAATTATGCATATACATATATAATGTACTAGCAAAACAATTCAAATTACATATAAAAAGTAATAAGACAATTGAACAAAATTCACGAGTTAGTTTTATTTTACTATGCGCAAATATTCCTACTATGTTATATGTTTGACAGATATATAGCTGAATAAATTTGTTTCGAAGTTGTTCATTGATAATACATGTATTAAAATAGCATCAATATATATTTTTAATTATTTTAAAGGCAAAGTTAAACACATTCTTAAGCTAATTCAAATAGTATATAAAGGGCCTATATTAATAGGTTGCAAAAATTACAAACAAAAATAATACAAAGAAAGATTTTGGAAGCATACATAATCAATAGCATTTGGAATGGCCCCTTCGAAGCATACAACATCCATGGCATTTGGAATGGCACAATTTCTCAATAACAGTTCATAGATCATTTTGTCTCCACATTTAACTGCAGCCTCAATAGGGGAAACTCCATATGACTTGATGTTTGGATCAGCTCCAGCCTATACATATATTGTGTAAGATTGAATGAAAAACCTTACATCCAACCCCCACCCCCCCTAAAAAAGAGAAGAAGAAGAAAGAAACTGAAAACATTTAAAACTAAATAGCATACCAAAAGAAGTGTTTCAACGCATGTAAGAGAACAATTTAAGATGCTGGCGTGCAGTGGCAAAAGCATTCCATCGAGAGATATATTGGGCTGGAAATTAAAATTTCAAACGCTTCAAAAAACAAATCAGTACATTTGATCAATAAAACAATTCAAGACAGCCATAAAGCCATATAAGATAAGCAGATATTTTTTGGCAAATAAATAAACCGTGCTAATTAAGAAATTTATGTGTAGAACAATCTGATAACATCACAATCACAAATGCTACAACTAATGGAAAGTATCCAAGAAATGTATGTAATACAATTTCAACATCACAATTTTTAAGTCCATTTGCTAGTTTATTTGAGACATAAATAATTTAGTCCTTAATGGCGAACCTTGGCATAACAGTATAGGCCTTATTTGGTGAATATGTATTATTTTTGAAAACATAATTGTTTTTAAAAACTATAGGTCCTGATGAATTTTTATCACTCAAATAATTTAAAATTTATCGGATCTATTGTTTTTAAAAATAATTATTTTTCAAAAATAATATCATCCTACCAGACATCCCTATAGTTACTGCCTGGTGACTAGGAAGTCACAAATTCAAGTGGTGGACAAGCCCCTTGCAACTAAAATTAATTATGAAGAAGAAAGCGTCCATATTGGCAAATGTGCCCGACCCCTTCCCAAACCCCACCACTCATGAGAGCTTCACGCACCAGATTTGTTCTTTTTATAATTTATACGTTCAGGAAAACTATAATGGCATCATGCCATAAGAAAATAAGCAAACTATTCAGCAATTTCGAGGCCTAAAAACATTTTTAGCAGCAATAAAAGGATAATAAACAAATCTCACTCACATTAGCATGTAAATGCAACAACATTTTCATGACTTCTTGCTGGTTTTGGATTGCAGCAATCAACAGCGGTGTGCCAAAATCAGATGTTGTATTTACATCAATGCCTTTTAAAATCAAATAGCTGATGAGATCCCACCTATCTGCGAAAAGATAAAAATTCAAGTGAGGATGTAGAGGTTAGAAAATATTTTAGATAGTGGGAAAATTACGAGGCAACAGAATACATTACTCCACATATTTTAACAGTTACACATTAGAAATATATACCCAAGAACAAAAGAGGGATCGTGAATGTGGAGCACTTGATGTGCAAAGGATTCTTGGTTAAAAGATACCAGGTTAAATTCCGTATAGGTAAAATCACTAGTTGATGAATTATTTACAACTAAACCAGGGGGAGGGGACAAAATTCCAAAATCATCCAAAAATAATTGAAAGCAACCATTTCTCAGCATTAAAAATTACATAACAAGTTAACCGTAAGAAAAACCTTAAGTGTAGATTCAGTTTATTTTAAATAACAAAAATCTACATAGCTATGCTAGATCACCTCCACTAGCACAACAAGCGGTCGTGTCTTTAGTTATTTGATCTTTTTATGAATCATCTAGATGCATGAAAAGAAAACAAGGAATTTTGTTTCAACCTCCTCCATCTATAGCAAAATGTAAGGCGGTCCGGGCCATGGAAGCCTGTGCATTAAGATTTGCGCCATGAGACATAAGATCTTTAAGAGTGTCGAGATGATTCCCTGAAGCTGCTTTGTGTAATGGTGTGCAGCCTGTACAAAATCAATTGGTCAAAGGGACATAAAATAAAGGTCGAGATGAAACATGAGTTCAATCCATAATTTACTAGGACCTATAATCTATATTTGGGAAACACCATAACCAGGCGAAATCAGCAACCCCTATGGTGATTAATTCCTCAATAAAAATAGTAAATGAACAAAAACAAGCATCAAACAGGGGTTCAAAAAATGGGAAAGAAACTCATGGGTACCATCAATCAATAAAAATAAATAAATAACACAAAATACATCTTAGGAAAGTGAGCCTCAAAAGAAATGCCTCAACAAAAACCGAGACAAATGAGCAAAGGCCAAGAAACCAATACCCATAGAATCTTTGGTATTGACATTAAATCCGAGGTCACAAATTAAAAACTCGCAGATCTTAGTGTGTCCCCCACTAGCAGCAAAGTGAAGAGCAGTTAGTCCATCCTTGGTTTTTACTGAAGCACTTTTAATACCATCCTTTGATATCAACTCTATATGATTAATTGAACAAGTCAGAAGAACACAAGATGAGAGGAAAAACAAAAAAGATGTGAATCATAATGTTTACTCACTCTTGAGATCTTTTAGTTTTCCAGTTTCAACCAAGCTAAGAACCTCTGGTAAACTGCTTGAGTATATTTTTTCCCCTAAAAAAACAAAGCATGAAAAAAAATCAAAAAATCAAAAAAATACAAAAACCTAAGTGCGACGAAAAATAGAAGAAACCAAAAGCATATACAGAAAATCCATAGCAATACGTGCAAATTCCATGAAATTTTCTAGATTAATAATCTCAATCTGACTTGGTACACTCATCTACATCACACGTTCCCAGGCCACATTCGATGTCTTTCCGTGAATAGATATAGGCTACCACTTACATAAATGGAATTAGATTCTCAAGAAACATTTTTTACTGTCGACAAATGCTTGCATCAGTTTAACCAACAGTAAAATGAGACTAACGGCTCATTCAATAGCATTGTGCTTATTTCTTTTGTTACGTTGTTTTAAAAGCCCCTGGCCAAACAGCAAACTAATCCTATGGAGTGTGGACAGCATGTTAGGGCCATTCCCTACCCCATGTGTTTTGCAACTGATTTCATGTAGTTGTTTACCCCCACAGTACTTTATTGTCCTGTTTAGGGAACTTGAAGCCAAAACAAGAAGTAAACAGGAAAAAATAGCTTCTAGACCACAATCTAGCTCAAACAACCATTGTGTCAGGAGGCTTGTAAGATACCGTTACAAAGAAGGAACTGTAATGCAGTCCAACTTGATCAATGAAGAAAACCAAATCACAGTCAGGAAACTGGAGAGAGACAAGAAAATTTTATGCTGACTAGTCAGAAGTCAGTTCTGGACAGTGGTCCACCAAGGCACCAACAAAACCAGAGTCCCAGAATCCGGGAAGGGTAAAGCAGCAGATTTTTGGTATTTTATGTTTCTAAGTAGCTCTAGACAGTTTTTGGGGGGCTTCTTTTCCAGCAGTTAACTAGAGACTTAGAACAACTCAAGGGTGATTTTAAAGAGCTTCCAAGGGGCAAATCAGCTTGGGATTAGGAGGTCCTAATTCAAGTGATAAAAAGGAATATTAGAGAATCCCAAATCCTTAAAAGATTTTTTTTCTTCTCTTAAATTTTCAAAACATATGGATTTAATTTAAAGAAAGCATAACTGCACAAACAAAATTGCCTTTAGGCTACTTATGGCCTAATACTAAGAGTTAGTTTTCATTCACCATAGATTAGATCTTTGGATTCGATGAAACAAAACAAAATTTCAAAAGTCAGAGAACTTATTCGAAAAGCTATAGTTTCCAACGAAATCTAAGTATTGAAATCTGTTAGATCTTTGGATTTGATGAAACAAAATAAAACTTTCAAAGTCAGAGAACTTATTTGAAAAGCTAGAGTTTCCAACAAAATCTAAGGATTGAATGTTCGGTTCGAGATTTGTCTCGTTATATCAAACTGGTTTATTTTGATTCGAGATTAGTGTTATATATCGAAGTAAGGTGTGTTCATCGCGAAGTATTGCAAAGATATTTTGTTTCAAGACAAAAAACTTTGATTAAGGATGAGATTTTGATTCAAGAATTGATTTACTTCCTATCACGTAAAAGTTTAAGACACAAATTATACCTTGAAGGATTTAATGATGAAGGAACAAACCATGAGTTCAGTTTGAGACAAGACTTTGAGATCTCAAAGTAGTTCATATTGAAAGACGAGTTTGATTTGAAATGCGGAGTTCAAATCAAAGTGTAAATTAAAGTAGCCTAATGTGAAGGTGAAGGTGTTTGAGTTACTTATCTCGAAGTAACTTAAACCGAAGCAATGATTACTCATCTCAAAGTAACAAGTGCTCATGATGGTTTATGTTCAGCTCCAAAAGTTGGGTTTTTTGCATTATGGAAACCGCTTGAGGAAAAAGTTACTTCTGATACAATTAAGGAAGGAAATCTTAATGCCAACAATCATGGATTCATTGATGACGTGACAAGTCAGACAGTTTCATATTAGTGAAAAGTAAGCTAGAAAAATCTAGAAGATCTTAATGAAGTAGACAATCAATTAATGTTGTGATTCTTTTACCATATGAAGAAAGAAAAGTGTTTTCTATTTTTGCTTAGTGTATCTATAAATAGGGACTCGTAGCATACTTGTATAAACACGTTGCTTTTGATAGTGTGTTATCATTTCCATAGTCTGAGTTGTTCTTGGTTTTGTTGTGATAGAGTTTTAGGCTATTCTTGTAACAAAACAACCAGCTTTAAAGTTAATTATATTTTGTTGTTAACTTTCAATCCGCTCGCCTTCCGGATATTTATTCTTATGGAAAACAAAATTTTTGAGTGAGAGCCAGAAAAAGTTAGCCTTGGTCCATTTACCCTTACCCCCTATAGAGCTTGTCATGGGACTAACAATTGGAATCAAAACAAGTTTCTACAAGTTGAGTAGAGATCTAATAGCGGCTCAAGGTGTTAACAGCAATGACAACAACAAAAATTCATGACCTATACCATAGTGTTCCAAGAAAAAATTTCAACGATTCAAGATTCACAAACATGGATAACATCAATGAGCTCATGTATAAGATAGCCTACAATGGACCACATGTTCCAAAAGGTGCTTATTTGAAACTAGAGAAAGCACTATTCTTGAACAAGAAAACAGATGAGAGAAAAGTTAGATTGGGCTATAGAGAAAAATTCCTGCCTTTCCAAGCACTTGATGACAGCATGATTCTTGATGCTCAAAACTGTTAAAGTGCTAAGAAAATATAGAATAAGCTATGTACTCTCAATGAAGGAAACAACAAGGTCAAACAGAATAGAAAATCAATGTTCAAGTAGCAGTATGAAATCTTCAATTCCAAACCTAATGAAAGCCTCAAGAGCATTTACAAGAGGTACACCTAGTTGCTACTGGACTTGAAAACTTATGGGATAGAAATGTTAAATGAGGATAACAATGATAAATTCTTTAAAACTCTTCTTGAAAAGACTTTGAACTGGATCAACACTTGATAAGCATTATGATAGCCTCAAAACCTGAGCAGCAATATCACAAGAAAGATGAAAAACTCACTAGGAGAGAGATGATTGTTGCTCTCAAGCATTGTTTAATAAGCACAAGGAAGTTTCTAAAGACCGAGGAAAAACCGGGTTGACAAAGGGTTGACAAAGTTCTTCAAAGGAAAAACCGGGTTGACAAAGGGTTGACAAAATTTTAGAAGGTCTTCAAGGAAGTCCAAAGACAAGGAGTGAGTCATAAGAAAGCCTTGCTTGCCAATTACAAGTTCAACAGTGACTCAGAGGAAGTGGAAGAGTCATTTGATGGGGCAAATGAAAAGGTAAAATGCCTCATGGCAAAATAGATAATTTCCCTTCCACTCAAGCTGAATTTCAAAGCCTAATAGATTAATTGCTGAAGTTGAGGAAACTAAAAAGGAAAAACAAAAAGTTGTTGATTATCCTAAAGGTGTACATGATGCGTTTAATAAATTGCATAAAAATATTCTACATTCGTGATGAAACTAGACTTGAAGAATCATAAAAGCAACCTTGAAGATTGCTAATTAATTCATTGAAAAATTTAGGTTAAATATTGAATAACTTAAGAAAGATCTAGAGCTAGAAAAAGAAAATACAAAAAACGATAATTTTTTGCTTAGATAGCTGCTAATTTAAACTTAACCTAACTTGAAAGGTTTTGTTCCTGGATATTGGTATAAGGATCTAGATTCAAATACTGTTAAGAAATACTCAATAGAAACCAAAGCATCTAGGGGTATAAAATTGACCGCCGGTCTGCGAATCAGCCCGCGTGAGGACCGAACTGAACCAATAAATTTCTAATCAAGTAAAAGTGTAGGACTAAACAGGTCAGCCCATTTAGGCCCGCTCCGTCATGGACCGGAGTGATTTATTTTACACCCCTAGCACCAACTAGTTTGTTTTCAACTGGTTTTGTCCAGCATACTCGTGGAGAGGTTTAGAAAATTGATGAGATTCTCCCTGTACGGGGCAATATAGTGGCACATGTGTCTAAAGAAGAGCCCAAAAGGCTTATGCATCTAAGTCAATGATGCCCCACCCATTAAGAATGGTTTAGGTCATAAGAGTAAGCCTAGGAATGAAATGAAAGCTAAAACAAACTGGCAAACCCACACTTCACCCCAAGCACCTAAAGCTAATAGAATAACTAGTGCTTGCTTGTTTTGTAGGAGAGTAGATCACAATTATTTTGAATAATGCAATATCAACAACTTCTCTCACATCTTGTCTAGAAGTTCTAGTTCTCATAGAAGTGAGAGAAGTAACTTAAGTCCTAGGAAAAACAAACAAGTTAAAAATGTTAAAAGGAACAAACCTCAAAAAAATGAAAGAAAACATGTTGAGGAACCTGTTAGGAAAGTTAAGTGGGTTTGGATACCAAAAAGGAAAATTGAACAAAAACCCAAATAACATGAATTAACCGTTAAACTTCCTAACATATGCAATAAGGTTTAGATTCCAAAAACTAAAACTTTGTGTTGCAGAAACATCCACAAAACTTAATAGAGAACATTTTGAAGATAAGTTAAAAGCAATGAATGGAGCTTTGACCGTAAATGTTTATCTCACATGACATTGGTAATGAGAAATGTCCCTCTGTCAAGTTTGGCAATGACAAAATAGATAAGATAGTTGGACATGGTAAGTTAATTTGTGGTTATGTTACATTTATTCATGTTTTAATTGTGAGTGGTCTTGAACCTAACTTGCTTAGCATTAGTCAATTCTATGACAAAAATCTTAATATTGTATTCACAAATAATTCGTGCACTATTCTTGATTACCATGGTAAAATTGTTAAATTTAATGGTAAAAGGAATAAAAATGTTTATCCAGTGATATTAAGATATCTCAATTCCTCTGAATCCATTTATTTCTTTTCCAAAGCATCAAGTGAAATTAGTTGGTTTGTACATTTAAATTTTAAGACTGTCACAATTAGCCTCTAAGGATTTGGTCTCTAGTTTGTCAAAGCACACATTTGCTAGACAGCCTTGTAGGGATTCTCGGCTAGGGAAGCAAACCAAGTACTTTTTTAAGAATAAAAAGACTAATTTAATCACAATTCCTATACAGCTACTTCACATGGATTTTTGTGGTCCGGTATCTACTAAATCTATATTTGGTATAAGATACATGCTTTTAGTAGTATATGATTTCCCTAAATATGCATGAGTTGATTTCCTTAAGTGTAAAACTCACACACTTGCCACATTTATTGAACTCTTTAATTGAAAAAACAATTCACAAGGATTAAAGATTAAAGTCCTTAGAAGTGATCATGACCAAGAATCTGATTTTTCCAGGTATGATTAATTGCTGCACTCAATAAAGTATTAAACATAATTTTCAGCCCCTAGAACCCTTCAACAAAATGGTTTTATAGAAACGAAAAATAGAACTATAGTTGAGAGAGGTAAAACCTTGTTGGCAAGGGCAAAGCTTCCTTGTTACTTATGGGTAGAAGATGTGTCAACTGTTTGATATGTGCATAACAAAAGAGCCATGAAAACACCCATAAGTTATGGAAAGGTAGATAACCTACCATTAGTCATCTTAGAACATTCAAATATACTTAGTACGTACTGAATAATGGCAAAGTCATCCTAGAATCTTTGTTGGTTATTAATTAAATAGCAAGGCCTCTCGTGTACTTGATTGTAGAACTTTAACCATTAAAGAGTCAATCCATGTTGTGTTTGATGAGACTAAGCTTGAGAAATCAAGAAATATTTCCAGTTCAAGGGTGAAGGAATAGGAAGATAAAAATGTTGGATACATGATCTATGAACTTCCTACATATTTTTTTTTATAAGTAAAAGACAATATAATAAAGAAAGAACAAGGAACAAAGAAATTGAGCAAGGTATAGCCTGACCCAAGAAATAAGCCCAAAAACACATATTACATGGACACCACAAAAGGCCAAAAACAAAGCCTAACAATAGGCAAGGGAGAGAAACCCCTATAAACCGACTACCTCAGCCTAGAAGACTGAGATACCCCAACATCATAATTAATCGAAGAGGAGAGCCTTTTGAGCTCCCGCACCCCTTTAGAGCCGGTGCCCCCAGATGGCCGAGAAGACAAGGATTCCTTCTGGGCTTTATGCCGAGCTTCGATATCCCGTAGGAAATCAGAGGGGTCAAAGCCCGTGCATGTCACCCCTAACACCGCGCCAATGGCTTCGTGGGCCCGTAACTACTCCGGCTCGGAAGATGCCATAGCCGGACAACCGAAGACACACGCAAGGGGACGAGACTCCACAGCGAGAGCAGCAACCAACGGGCCAGCAGCAGGCTGAACAGCGAGGCCATCCAGCGGAAGCTCCCTAGCCGACGCAGCATCACCGTCCCAGCAGACGGAAGGATCCGGGTCGAAAACCGGCCAAGGGCAAAGAGGCTGCTGGGGAAGACAGGCCATAGCCAAAGAGGACACACTGCTAGAGTGGACGACCAACCTCCGATCCGCAACAAGAGGGCCAGAAACCAAAATGTATGAAGAGAGGGGGAGGGCGGGAAGATTGCCGGACACGGAAGGCGATGGGACGGCAGGAGAGGAGCCAGACGGGGGCGGCGGCTGGGTGGGCGACAGGATGGAGGTCGAGGAGACAAGGCGGGGGGTGGGTGGTGGCACCAGGGCAAGGTTGCGGGGGGGGGGGGGGGGCGGCTGATGGGGGGAGGGCTGATGGTGGGAGAAACGGGATTAAGTGGTAGAGGAGGGGAGGGAGAGAAAGGAGATGGCCTAATGGTGGGAGAAGCGGGTTTAAGTGGTGGAGGAGGGGAGGGCGACAAGGGAGATGGGCTGAGGGTGGGAGAGGTTGGTGTAAGTGGTAGAGGAGGGGAGGGCGAGAAGGGAGATGAGCCGGACGGGTTATGGGGCGTGGGAGGAGGAGGGTTTAAGAGGGGAGGTTGTGGGCCGAGAGAGGAAGGGAGGGCGTGGGTGGGCCGGGGAAGGGGGATGAGGGCCGAAACCTAGGCCGGCTTTGGGGGAGGGGTGGGAAATAGAGGCAAGGAAGAGGTAGGGTTTGGGGGAGGAGGGGCGGCGGCTGCAATGGGGAGATCGAGGACATTGCTAGCATTGATGCCACGTGGCGGGAGAGGCGAGGTGGTCAACGCGGCGTGGAAACAACCTACGAGGCGGTCGGACGCCTCTGTCCCGAGGCAAGCAACGTCCACGGGAGTCGTGCCTGCAGGCTAGATACCGCGGGGAAGAGCCGGAAAGGCCTGCGTGTTGGCCAGCAACGCAAAAGCTGAGGCCGGCCAACGAGGCGACGCCAACGACGCTGACTGGGTGCAGGCGACGCTGGCAGTGAGAGCCGAGACGGAGCGAGCGCGATCGGACGGCCCGCCAGAGGAGAGGCCGACACAAGAGGAGAAGCTGAAGGAGGAGAGGCCGAACGGCCCGCCGGAGGAGGCGCGGATCTGGCCGGAGATGACAATGGCTCGGAAGAATTCAAACCGTCGGGCAAACACCAACACTTTTGCGGCAAGACGACTGCCAGAGACTCGTCCGAAACGACAGGGGCCCCAGCGAGAGCTGGGGCAAGGCTGGGATGCGCGGGACAATACGCCGGCAACTTGTGATACCGTACAGCCTGAAAAAAACACAGTGGACGACCCAATCCATATAGTGGAAGGGGGGGGCGAACGGATGTCCACTTCCACGCAAAAACGGGCTGCTCAGGCAAGCAAGCGTGGTGGTGGGCATATCCATGGCCAATAAGGTACCAAAGGAAGAAGCAATGGGCCGAAGTAAATCAGGATGAAAAAATTGCAGGGGGGGCGGGGAAGAGAGATCCAGATGGGAGTCAAATATTCACCATTGGTAAGATCATCACCGGCCACCCAGCGGAAGATCCGATAAGGAAACGAAAGAAGGAAACAGGAGGGCTTAGACAGGAGGCGAAAAATATCCTCTTCCAAGTCAAAACACACCATGAGAGTATCAGAGGCCAAAAGGCCAACAACAAAGTTGCCGAAAAAGTGCTCATTATCAAAGTAGCGTCAAAGGGAGTGAAGCTGCGGTCTGCCGGAGAAGAACTTCAGCAATGTCGTGAAGGAGAAATCCCGGACAGAATGTGTAAGATCATCTGCCGGAAAAATAATGGCCGGAAAACCATCCCTTACCCCAAAAGAAGGGGAAGAAGAAAAACGGTAAAAGGAAGACGATTTGGTGGAGACATAAGCCTTGACGCTCAGGTGGCCGGAAGGAACAAGGAGTGTAGGACCTTTGACGGGCGGGCTGCTGGAAGAGGGTGCCATCACGACGGCCGCCGTAGGCAGCCGCCAGAGGAACACTGGAGAGACGCCGGAAAAAAAGGAGGGAAGAGAGAAGGGAGAGCTTCTCTTTCTAAAAAAATTGAGGAAAACTGTTGTCACGCACACTATTATGGAGAGACAATAGATGCAGCTAGTGATGAAATTCCAAATTCTAGTCAAAATGTCGTGGAAGCTGAAGATCTAGAAATTCAACAAGCTACTAAAGAAGAATCGATGTAGACTGTTGCTGAACATCAAGCTTTATAAAATCAAGCTAATGAACAGACAAAAGTAGAGCCTAATCTTGAAGAGCACAGAGTTGATGAAGAAAGATCTGATTTGTCTAATGCAGGTAAATAGGTCAAGAACCATCCAACATAAAAAATCATTGGAGATCCAACTATTGATTTGAAGACTAGATCTGCTACAATCAATGAAAATCTATACTTGAGCTTCCTACCTCAAGTTAAACCTAACGTGGTGGATGAAGCACTACAAGATCCTTACCAGATGGAAGTTGTGTAGGAAGAACTAAATCAGTTCAAAAATATTTGTCAGTTAAACCGAAGTAATGGTTACTTATCTAAGTAATAAGTACTCATCACGGTTTATGTTCAGTAACAAAAGTTGGGTTGTCAATTAGAGGACTTAAAACTAGCGAGAAGTAGCACAAAAATACACATTATAACAACCCATAATTTCTCTCCACCTCCACTAAGTTAGCATATGATTTAGAGTAGTGTTCATTAAAACTCATAAAACAGCTTTTCGCTTAAATAAGTTGTTAGTATCGAGCCTATTAACTCACCAAGCACTTAAATATAATAATGTGTTCAACATTTTCAAACACGTCATCAAAATATTAAATTTGTTGTTTTAAATGGTTTTCATTTCTTTCAAAATATAAAATAAAAATAACGAAACACGACCAACAATAATGCCTATGTAATGCTTATCAAACTTATAATACTAACCACGTCTTTCAATGTTGCAATTTCTCGGAGGATGGCAATTTTTATCTAGAAAGGTCATCATCCTTTCCTCAAGAGGGGGAGGGGCCAATTTAGCTCCAATCAGCTTTTTGATTTCCTTAAGGCAATCGAATGTTTCCTAGCATGATAGGAAGGAAAAGATGATTTAAAAAAACTTAAAGCATTGCTTCTTAAAAAGGGGAAAATGTTAAGAATAGCCATTATAATCAAGAAACTAGAACAAATGTTTGCAATTTATGTAACTAGTGCAACAAAATGAAAATACAATGTGGATGTTAACTGCCTTCCAAACTATGATAGAACCACATTAAACTGCACATATATAGATTTAACAGATCCCTTCAGTTCCACCTCAAATCATATCGGGGTTTGCTACTAATAAGTAACGGTGAAATTACTAAGGCAGGAGTAAAAACAGTGAGAAGCAAAAGAAGTTACTAAAAAGAAATTTAGAGGGAGACAATCAAGCACTTATAACTACTATGATTTTGAGCTCAATTGTTAAGCCACAAAAATAACGGAAATCAAGCTTACCTTATCCTCTTGCTTTGCATGATGTTCACATCCATCTCCGTGATGATCCATTCAGCAATTTATCTAAAAACAAATTACCAAGCATAAATGAATTAAAGCTAAAATAAACAAAAAAACATCAATTAGAGAAAGCTAAACTTGTGTACCATCAACCCATTTTTAGTTTCATTCACATCTCGCTTCAGATTTCACATAGACATCCATACTCATCAATGACACTTTAATGGTTTTGAGGTGATTATAAGAATGTTTGACAAATTGATATACAAAACATTAGAGCATGAGATGGTGTTTGGGGAGAAGAATTTGGTATATAAACACAAATACGCATTAAGAAACTATGCATAATGAAAAATAAGCTCTCAATACTTTTAGGATTTTTAAAACAGAGGTAAATAAACAAATTAAGGGTGAACCTTGGAGTAATGATAATTTGAGTTATTGCCTTGTGATTTGGAGCCCACTGGTTCAAGCCCCGAACAAGGCTCACCCAACTAAATTAATTATGGGAGAAAACTATGTCCATGCTTGGTTGTTTGTGTTTGGTTTCTAAATGGTAGGTAAAATACCTTGTCCAAGTGTCTATACAAACAACGATCTACACAACATGCATCACTTGGCCACATGAACTCGACAAGCCATTAATGACAAGTATCGGCACGCGCCATAGAACACAGGAAGACAGACAAAGCTCCTCGATTTAGAAACGATCGACAGATATTAGTTTAGTTTCTCAGGAACATAATTAAACTAACAATCGTGTTCTAAAGATGAAAACGTAGTAGAACCTACCTGCTGTGATTAGCTCGCGAGTGCTTCGATTTCCGGATAGGGAGGGTTTCAGAGCAGGGCCTGGGGCGAAGAAACTGGGTTTATTTTCGGTCGCGGTATCCAATACGACGTGGATGGTGATGGCCGTCCGTCAGGTTTTGCTCGGGTCGAGACTTTCCTTTCTATCACGACATAAAACAGTCGATGACCAAAAATAATGACGTGGCAGCTTCCATCACCGGATATGTGGCAAATCCACTTAACCATAGTCAACCTTGGTTAATGTTAATCTCTAACTTTCTCTCCCCCCTCACCGCACAAACCCAAAAATACAAATATTACCCTTTACTCTGTTAAAAGAGTATAAAGAAAATAAGTGAAAAGAAAAAAGAGAAAATAATTAATTGTTGGATTGATTGATGTGGAGAAAATATAGAAACTGATGATTTAAGTGAGATAAAAATAAAAAAATTATAAATAATAATAAGATATACAATATCAATGTTACCCTTTACCCTATTAATATATAAGATTTTTTTATTGTAATCGAATATGTCTTAATTTAATAGCCACTTGATTGATGAATATAATTAATAAAAAAAAGTTTCTTATCTCAACCACGTTCTGTGAATCCAAAGTCATTGAGGAGCAGGGGGGCGATGATGGTGCAGAGGAGGGGTCCTTCTTCTCTGCATTTTCAGAACTAATATCTCCGGTGGGATTGTTGGTGGCGCGCGACGACGGCGAGGGACTTGGCGGCGCGTGACGACAACAAGAGCAAGGCGCCCTGCTCGCGTTTTTAGATCTACCATTTCTGGTGGGATTGTTGGTGGCACGCGATGACGGCGATGGGCTTTGTGGCGCGCGACGACGGCAAGGGGCTTTGTGCTGCGCGATGACGACGAGTGTAAGGCGTCCTTCTTCCATGCGTTTTCAAATCTAGCATTTCCGGTGGGATTATTGGTGGTGTGACAAACGTTGATGGTGTGACGAACGTGGAGAAGGTGAGGGTAATTGTGTCTAATGATTGATTACTGTGCCTTTTCCATAGCAAATTATAACGTTTTTAACGTAAGAAAAAACTCAGTTAAAGCATCATTTTTCACCTTTTCCTATAGCGTTTCTCGGCCAACCAAACGCGGGAAACTGATAATCTACCTATTTTTCACACCAAGCCGGTTTTCCATAGTTTTTCTATAGCAACCAAACATAGGGTAACCAAATATCGTCGTGTCATGCCAGCTTTGGGCCAGGCGTCCCGCTGAAGCCGCAGTTTCTGGCATTGTGGCCTCTCGCGTTAGCACCTCCATCGCTCTAGCCCCTCTTCCCTGTGCAACGCACTCCCTCTCTTTTCAGCCCCGATTTGATCCCATGCACATTGTTCTAGCCCCTTCTCTGCATCATACTGTCTCTCATCTCAGTCGTTCCCCCTTTCTTCCAATCATCGATCCCACGGTTGAAGGTGGTGCTCACGGTTTTGAGGTAAGGTTCTTAAGCCATGATTATGTAGTTGCATGTCTCTTCATTTACCTCTAATCAGTTGGAAACTCAAAGCCGAATACAACATACTATGATATCTATGTGTGGAGTCGTCATAGATAAATGAGGGGCATTCAAACTAAATGCTTAAGGTGGTGACCAAATGCCCAAGTTTATTGGAGTGTCCCATGTAGATGCTTTTTATGTCTCTGGGCTTGTGGGATTTAATTAACCCCACTAACCCATGACTTTCACATCTTAAATAAACTATCCAATAACCCACTAAGCAACTTTCATTATTTCACTAATTAATTAACTTCCTAAAACTATCCCACTATCTCCATTACCCAAGTAACTACTCACTAATACCATAACTTGACAACATATACGACATGGAAATTAAATTAAATCTTCTTTTTCTGCCCAAACTAAGTAAGAAGTGGTGGAACTGTATCAGTGCACTCCCTTTGAAAAACCGACTTGCCCTCAAGGCGAAAAGAAGGAAATTTCCACCTTTCCTTCATTCTTATGACATGTCCCGATGTCGTCGTCACCGAAGCAGCTTTTCTCCGGATTGTCAGTGAATTCAAGTTGAGATAAAGATGGCCAACACTGGTGTCCCGACATAAAGCGTTCACCGCAACGGAAACAAAGTCCTTTATTGCATCTCTATTGTCACTCGTTAGGGTTGGATGACGGGATAGGCAGTGGGCGTGAGGTTGTCGTAATAGATGGAGTTATGTTTGAAGAGCCATTGAGCTGTGTAAGTGTGTTGGGCTTTGGGCTTTTGGAAAGGCCCAACTTAGCCTTAAACTTAAGAGCTAAGAAAGATACGAATTAAGGTTTGTAGATTTGAACCTTTGTCTTTAATTCATCTTTTAATCCGGCAATAAAATCTCCAAGGAGGCCATTTTCAAATAGGTATTTTTTTGTATGTGCAGTTTTCATATTAAAGAAGGAATTGCTTTAACATTAATTTATTCTCTTCATAGGATAAATTAAATAGTTAAGATTTAAAGTTGTGTAAAGTTAGTGAGAGAAATATATTTTGTGAAATATAGTTGTCGAACAAATCATTAACTAGAATAATTCCATATAAGATTAATTTATTATATTATGATAAAAGAAATGTAATATTATAATTCTGTAATATTAATATATTTTTAAAATTTCATATTTTATCTATTCACCTTTTTACTTGAATAATCTTATTGGTTCCCCAGTGTTATCATTTCGTGTGTGTTTCATTTTATAAAGCCCGCTTCCACTCGGGTGGGGACAAGCCGAGAAGCCTCAGCTTGTATGATTCATGAGATTGCATATGATTAAATTCACCCAATAATTGATTTTTATGCTTTTTACCGGTCTTCAAGAGTGTCCATTCCATGATCCCAAATTTTTTAAGGTTTGCTTTTCATTTGCAAACCATATATTAAACTCCGCTATAACCCTACAATTTCTGAATTACTATCACTTTCGAGAAACACATCAAATTCAAAATAAGTAACTAGCTGAACCCAACCAACCCCAAACGACAACCGCCTGAGATTATGTCAATAATAATAGGATTGATATTTGATAATAAGCTTCAATGGGGTTGGTTATTTAAAAAGTATGGTTTATTTAATTTTGTGATGAGCCCATTAACCGACGATAGGCGACGGTTAGAATTGCACTTCGAGCCCAAAGGGCCGTTGGACTCTCGGCTTCGGTCTTTTTATTAAAAACAAAAAAAGTACAAAAAAACATAAAACAAATAAACAGTTCGCCTAAGCTGTAACGCCCGCGCCAGAACCCTAATCTCCCTTGGGGACGAACGGACGATCCGATCAGTTTGTCGACGGCGAGGCATATCTGGCAGGTAATGGTCAGCTACGTCGAGCTCTTCTTATGATCACAATTTCTGTGACTTTTTAAATTTATTTATAAAATTCTGTTCGTTTGGGTAGTAATATTGCATCCGATGTGTTGTTTTGTTCTGTTTTTTTTTTCCGCTGCATGGACTTTAATTTTGTTCTATAGTTAATTTGGAGAATTGGGCGCGGGATTCGCGGACGATCTATGATGTTTTGGTTTGATTTGTTCTGCGGGGTAGATAGAAATGTCATCGATTCCAATAGTAGTGGGTTTACGGCACGATTGGTTCACGGCATGGCATAGAATTGAAATAGGAATCAGGAATATAAATTCTATTCCGCCCGGAATTGATAATGCTGTTGAGATGGGCACGTTTAGCTAAGCTGCTGAATTAGCTCACAAGGAATAGTAGACTTGGGAATTATAGGTATTCTATTTCGAAAGTTCAACCAAACATGGGAATTGATTTTGATGGAATAAGGGTGGAATAGATATTCCATTCTATCAAACCAATCATGCCGTTAGAATGTCAGATCTTTGCAATTCGATTTGACATGGAATGCCGTTAGAATGGCTGTGCTTATATTGCAACTTCATTTGGATGCTTAATGATGACCACAAAATGTACAGTTATGTGAAGCATGCATGTGCGATGTGTAGTTGCGTTCTGAAACTTCATTCTGGTGTTTAATGTGCCCATAAGTGGTGTTGCATTTTATTTCTTTTGTAGTTCCATAGGATTGTCTGGGCATTGCCAGCGTTTTATGAGAAATGCTTATCTATTCATTTGTGTTTGTGCACATTCTCATATATATATATGTGTGTGTGTGTGTGTGTGCGCGTGTGCATGGGCGCACGCACGTGAGGGAGAATGGAATGGATTCTAGGTCTTCTTTTTCCTTCTTTTGGCTTAAGATGTGAGTGTTACTATTCAAGAATCTGGCTATGGACATACCCAGAAAACAGAGTTAATCGATATATGAGTTCTAGATCACTGGCTCAAGTATGGTATCGCGTAGGTCTATTAATTGATGAATTTTGCCTGTTTTCCATGCAAGTTTAATAGAACTTTAGATGTTTTGTGGCCAAAGCAAATTAGTGATGGCTATTCCATTGTAGGAGTATTATTGTGGAAAAGCTGTTGTGATTTTCAGTTCATTTGATTGGGTTTTTCCATGGATTAGTGTTTCTATGGAATTATGGAAATGAGGAAGAGACAGTTCCATTAATGACCATGTTTCAATAAAAAATGCCATTAATGGTCATGTTTAAAAAAAAAAGTGCCATTAATGACCATGTCATTAGTGAATCATTGTCTATCTCCTTCCTGTGGAGTAAGTAATATAATTTAGGACTCTTCTATATGCAGGCGCAGCGCACGCAGGTGTCTGCACACCTAACGTGATGTGGTGCTGCTCCTGCCATTCATTCTTTCTTTAAAAGGGCAGGTGCGGCGCCACATTGCGTGCAGTGTGCTGACACCTGTGCACCACGCCTGCAAGTATACTTATCCTATAATTTATATTCGTCTTCCATTCCATCTGTAAACGAATGTGTGTTCTGGACTTTACCTAGTACAAAAATGGATCCAGCATTTGAGTCTTCAGCATCTGTCAATTCATCTTGTAAAAGTGGACTGTGATTCCCGAACTTTAACTGTGACCAAGTAACACTTGAGTGTCTAGCCGTCCCTTCCTCTTTCCTTTCTCTCATATCATGCACGAAATTTCAAGTTCTTTAGATTTAAGCAGTTAGTGCCTTAGTGGTTTAATTTGGTTTATAACTTTGTGGATCTAGAGCTTTGTATATGTTTTTGATCCATTAAAGCAATTGAAATTACTCTCTGGCATCCAATAGATATTAAACTATGGTTATATTACTTTGTGTCAAGCAGGCTTGCTGCTAATGGTACGACCAAAGCACGGAGAGCTGTTTGCAGAATCTGCAAGTAAAAACACTTTTAGTGGTTTCACTGATTTGTTGAACTCCAAAATTGAGGTGGGGCTGCCTGAACCTGAAGAAGATGGTTGGTTGATTGTTAAGAAGCAGAAGGTTAACATTCTAATGCCACCTCTTTTGGCCTTAAAACAGTCCAACATAACAGACCCAGAGCCAGGTCATCCGCAACCCATGCTGGGAAAACGAGGCAATAAGCCATCACAGCCCAAGACATTTCCTGTCAATGAAAGCAAAATTCCCATGTCAGTAGCCTGTAGAAAGGATATTGAAGTTGTGAGGAAATTTGGACTTGGTAGACCAACATCGGCAAAGCTATCAAAGCAAGATTTTGTGATTGAATCTGACAATATGGGTCGAGATGTTCCTTTCAGATCCTATAAAACGCTCAGGGTTTTGAGCCCCATGAAAACTATTAGGCGCCAAAGACCCTTACTTCGACCCATTAGCCTCTCTGATGCTGGCGTATCAGCAAGTCGAAGGCTGAGAGCATCAAATCTTGAGAGGAAGCTCCAAAGAGCTGGTGGGTTAAGCCGGTGGCTAACATCCTTGGGATTGAGTCAGTTTGCGAGAATTTTCCAGTCGAGGCGCGTTGGTAAATTTCACTTAATCAATCTGACCATGAAGAAGCTCAAGGATATGGGGGCGGATGCAGTAGGTCCCCGGAGAAAGCTGATGCACGCCATTGATTGCCTTTGCCAGCCACACTGTTTTGAGAAGAAAAGATATTGCCCCTGAGGTGAATTTCGTATTCCATTTGTAATTTTTAGTGGGAAAAGAATCTCCCAATCTGTAGATGACATGACCTCTGAAGTATAATTGCAATGTAATTAATTGGGCGGTTTAATGGAATTGCACTATGTAATTTGTCCTCACTATCTTGGCGTGTATGTGATTTTTAAAGGAGTGTATTTTATTTGCTGGCAGCAGTTAAGGAAATATAAAAAGGAGTGCTTTTTATTTTAAGCAGTTTATATGGTTCAATCAGTTGGGGATGTCAAACCTAAGCCAAGCAAACGGGCCCGGATTTTCTGCTATACTCTTACATTTACTGTTATAGATCGATGCTTCAATTTTATTTTAAAAAAATATATATAATTTAAAGAGCATAATAAAATATGCATTCCCACGAAATTTTAATTTTTTTTATAAAATATATAAAATCTTTATTTTTTGTATTGAAGTTTTTAAAGGGTAGTTTGAATTGTGATGGATGAATTCTTCAATCATGTATTTTGTTTTGTAATTAATTTGAATTGATGGTTTCGGTGGTCAAATATATGACTTTTTTGGCCTTGGTGCATGTAGATTTCATTGCTCACCCACGCTATTGAACATAACTTTGTCATGGGACGTGATCAAAGTATGAATGTAAAAGAATGAAACATGTTTCGATAAAAAATTATTTATATTGGTTTATTGAGAAATAATACTGTTTGCAAACAGTTCACAAATATAATTATTATATTCATAAATGTATTTGTGAATGTTTATGAATAAGTGTTTAAAAATTATTTGTAATGAGAAATTAATAAATCAATTATATGTATAAAGTTCATTTTATTAAATATAATTTAATAAGTATATACTTTTATATTATTATTAAATAAAATATATATTTTTTATTTATTTGTTTATTATTATTGTTATTATAATATTTTCATGAATTTCATATAGTAATTGTTTAAACATATTAAACAAAATAATACACTTAATATAGTAATTGTTTGATGAATTTTTGAAACAGTTTATTGTAATTTGAAGTTCTATTGCTATTTAAATATATTTTAAATTTTATATATTATATATGACACTTTTTAAAATTTAAAATTATGTTAGAAAAGCATAGATGGTGTAAAAAATTTAGGATCCTTTCAAATTTTATATATTGCATTAAACATAAAAGATTAAAAATACCATTGAAACATTTCTCCCATAGCTCTAGCATTACAATTTATTTTGAAAATGTTTCAAAACCACAACAAATATATCCGATGTAAACATGTTAGTTAGAGCGAAATGCATCTTATTTTTAGTTTAAATAATTATTTTAATAAAAAATCTAAAAATTATACTTTTAAAATTATTTATTTTAATAAAAAAACTAATAAAATAAATAATTCATTTTTACATTTAATTTATTACTATTTACTTTTTATTTATTTTTAAAAAATATTTTATCTTATCACATTTACTTATTTATTTATTTTTTCTCTTACCATATTAAAATTTGATTTTTAAAAATAAATAAATATTTAAAAAAATAATATTTTAATTAATAAATAATTTAAATAGAAAATTCTTAAAAGTGATATTTAAAAAAGTAAGGTAAAATAAAGAAAATAATACTTTTAATTATTTTAAATAAGCAAATTTAAAGATGTTATTGTGAATGTTTTTAGGTAAAATTTTAGAGTTTTTAATACTCGAATAATTAACTATTATAGGTGGTTTATAAAGTCATTATCATTTGACTAAGGCTTAAGGGTTTCAGTTACACTGTGATGTTTAAGAAAAAAAAAATAGAAGAGAATATGAAAAGAATACACGATAAAACGTGAGATAAAATTCAAACAAAAAACCATTTAAAAAGAAAATTAATAAATATTTATCTTCGTCCTCCTTAGTCCTCTGGTGCACACTAGCCTCAGCCATGGCGTTCAGGAACTGGTTTTCTCGCTGCCGATCGGCATCAAGAACCATATACGACAGTTTTAGGGTTTCATCTGATATTCGGTCTCACTCGTATCAAAACACACCGATTACAACGTTTCTGAAGTCGAAGCAAAAAACAAAGTCGATTCCATGGTGGTCGAGGTCCGTGCTTCCCGTGTCCCTTGCAGCCTATGCTGGATCACACGCCATCCGCGCGAATCCTTCGCTCTGCGATGCTTCCAATTTTGATGCGCGGTGAGAAATTTTCTCTCCTCTCGACACCTGTTTGATTACAAATTTAAGCTTCATTTTTCGTTCTACGAGAATCATTTTTGCACGTACAAGTATATAGAGAGCGAAGATTACATCAATTCAAGCATCTGGTTGAATTTTAGTGTGTTCATTTCCGGTTTAGCTTAAGTGTTCATTTCTAGTATCTCTGTAACCTACTATCACTTTTAGTATCTGTTGGCCTGCAGTGGTGTAAGTGTCGGTGGCCAAGGTAGCTCTGAGTTTGTGTTCAAGGGATCTCAAAATGGTGCCATTGAAGATCTTATTGATGAATTAACGGCTATCTGTCAAGTACAATGCCTTTGTTTTGTTTTGTTTTTTTTGGTTTTAATTTTTAATTAAATAATGTTATTATTGATATTTTTAAATAAATAAATAGATTTTAATGCTGACATGCTATGCAGGATAATTTGTCAAGGGATTATGAGGAGAGGTGCTCTCACGGGAAGCCACAGAACAGCTTCCACAAAGCAGTTAATATCCCTGACGTGATAGTTTTTCCTAGGTGGGATTCTTTATCTGTAAAAGCTTGATAGTTTCTTAATTTTCTATTCATTTATTTCTTCCAGGCTTTTGATTCATTAATTAGTTCAGCAATCTGTAATTGTCAACCCCTGCCCGCTGAAAAACGAAAAATGAGAAAACTGCTGTTTGGTTGGATTGCTTGCTAGCGTTATTTACACATCCTACTTTCATTCAAAGTCTATTTTTCAAAAATTCTGAGCATATATTTGTGTTGAATTAGTTTGGGCTACTCAGTAACAATCTGTAATTGTCAACCTCTGCCCTCTCAAGAATGAAAAATGAGAAAACCAGTGTTTGGTTGGATTGTTTACTAGTGTTATTTACACATCCTACTTTCTCAAAAGTTCTGAGCATATAAATTTGTGTTGAATTACTTTGTGTTAGTCAGGGACAATTTTTTTATTTTTTTATTTAAATTCAAAAGATATCTTAATCAAATGTGCTATGTTTGTACAGTGTAAGTTGGGCTGTGTTAAATTTATGGTAATGGAGAAGGAAATCAAATTCAGGACAATGTGGCTATACTCGTGAGGTTATGGTAGTACCCATATAATAGTAATGCGATGTCATGGTGGAGATCATTACTGTGAGTATGTTAAACAGGACTTATTTCTCACATAAAAGGTTATACAAAATTAAGAAGAAGTATATAAAAAAAGTAACTATTTTTTGTCTACATTATTGAACTTTAGTTTGTCAAAGGTTTATTACATTTCTCTTTTAATGTAATTGAATGAAAATGGTCTTATTAGTTTTCTTAATTTGAGACACAGATTAAATCTTCACAAAAAAGAGGATTATTTACTCTTGTCTTCCCTTGACTTTATTTTTCTCATGTATGCAGATCTGAAATGGAGGTTTCTCAGATAGTCAAATGTTGTAACAAGCATAAGGTTTGAGCAACTCGTGCTCTGTAATTTTGTTCTGTAGCCATTTTGTTTTACTTGTATCATTTTATGGCTAATAGCTTCTGGATAAATTCTTTCTTTATACAATTGCTTTGAGGAATGTTGATTTTATTTGTTTAATTGACTTTGCTCGTGTATGATACTTGATATGGCCCTATTAGTCAAGTATTAAACTGGTTCCATTTATTCTTTTTTGATTTATCATTTGCAGGTGCCTATTGTACCATATGGTGGAGCTACATCAATTGAGGGTCACACTTTATCTCCTCATGGCGGTGTGTCCATTGATATGTCGTTAATGAAAGTATGCATTATTGTGTCAAACAAACTTGTATTTAAAGAATGAGGACATTGTTTCCTATTATACAATTGCTTGTAATGTTCTACTGTATTTTCAAATTGTAGCGTATTAAGTCATTGCATGTAGAAGATTTGGACGTGACAGTGGAGCCTGGGATTGGGTGGTTGGAACTTAATGAATACTTGGAACCTTACGGTTTATTCTTTCCCCTAGATCCTGGTCAGTTCATTGAAAATTTATGTATATTGTTTTCATATATCATTTTCCTAGAAAATTGTATTGCATCTCTCCACTCATATACAAGGCACATTAGTGAATATCATAATCCTCATTGGAAGAAAAGAGAAAAAAAAGATTATTTATCAAATGAAAATGGGAGGTTGGAAGTTCCCAAAACAAAAATGGAGGGTTGGCATATACCTCATAAAAGCATGATATTTAGAACTGCTCCAAGTCTGTCTCATAAAAGCACACTTTACTCGACTCCCCATAGTTAGTCTCGGTTAGTATATTTTCATTAAGAGTTGGAATGAGTTGTTGATAATTATAATTAGTTGAATTAATTACCTAGATATTTTGTAACAATTTGCTGAATATTTGTGTATATATTTAAATTATCTAATTAATATTTTTACCTAAATTAGGTTTTTTCAATGTTGCTTATATATGATTGTATTTTCTTAGTGAAAGAATAAGAAAGAACTATTTTTACCACGTTTTTCTCTTTTTGATATAAGAGCAAAATGTGAATTTGTCCTAACTGTAACCTAATTATAAGGACAGTTGCCGCCACCCATAGCAAGAGGTTCTTTGTTATCTCTCTCCTTTATGTGAACAAATGGTCTCGTCGCTTCCTCAGTCTTTGTTGGCTCATTCCAAGGATCCAACTTTGCATGTTGTGTTTGGAGTTGATCATGCTTTGCAAGTTGTGTTTGGAGTTGATTCAACTTCCTCAATCCAGTATATGTCACGTTATCGTTGTCGGTCGCCGTCGTCAATGAGCTATTACTAGACGCAGACTCACTAGTTGTTGCATTTGGAGTTTTTTGAAGGCTCTAGCCTTGCACGATCTGTTGATGCCATCATTGCCTATTGTTGCCACAGCTACACACCGCCGTTCCCACTAGTCCTGTGTTTTGGTCCATCTCTTGGTTATGGACCCATTTTTTCTATTTCAGCGTGAACTGTGTTGTGCGATATTTAAACTATCACATCATCCTTCATGACTACCGATAAGGTCCCTATCATTCTAGATAGTAAAGTACAACTTCTTGTCACCATTCAAGAGACCAATATGCCAATCCATATTAAACTGGATGGTACAAATTACTTTATTTGTTAAGAGTTTTTGGAAATGAATATTGTTGGAAAGAAGAAAAAAGGGTATATCACTGGAAGAAAGATGACACTTTTAGAATGTCACCTAGACTTTGATGAATGGGAAGCAAAAAATGCATTTGTTAAATCATGACTTATTAATTTCATGACTCCTAGTCTGATGTTATGTTTTGTGGAGTGTGGAATAGTTAAGGATTTGTGGGATGTTAAGACGAGTTATCTTGATGGCTCTAACTCCTCTCAAGTGTATGAACTTATGAAAAAATCTTTTCAACTTTGTTAGGAGGGTCCCTCTCTCACAAAATACTAAAATGAACTGAACTCAATGTTCATGGACTTGGATTATCGACGATCAAATGAAATAGAATGTCCTGCTATTTATGAAAATTACATGAAACGTATTGTAGAAGGTTAAGTTTATATGTTTCTTGCAAGTTTTGATAATAGGCTGGACTAAGTTAGTAGTTGTGTTCAGGCTATCTCACCATTGCCTATGCTAAAAGAATCATATTTATTTGTCCATTAGGAGGTGCAAAGACAATCTCCCGTGAATGCTAATGATCATTCTAAAGGCTTTGCACTTGTTGTCAGCTAGCTCCTTCTATTGACTCCTCCACTCGTTGCCTCATTGTAATAGTACTACACATGGCTACCTGAAATGGTATAAACTAAAGCAATTTGAGAGGAGAAACAACCACAAATCATCTCCCATGATTTTATCTGAGTCTTATCTCTTCTACTTCTCATGTCTCTAGAGAATCCCGTTTGGAAGGTAATTCTAATGTGGTATTACTTTTCTCTTTTGATACTACTTGAGTTATTGATGTACGAGCTACTGATCACATGATTAGTAATTTCTTTTTAATTACTTCTCTCGTACTTTCTCATTTTAATTCTATTTAGGTTACTAATGGGGCTCTTATGTGCATTATTGAGCCCGCAAAAGTCTCACGTACTTTTTCTATGCGTTTAGTTTTATTTGCCTAACTCTTTCTAATAATTTTCTCTTGATTAGTCAAATTATCAAAAAATTTAATTGCTTTCTAACATTTTATCCTACATATTGTGTATTTCAATTTTTTAAGACAATCTCATTAATATGACGATTGACACTGGTAGAGAGAGAGAGGGGACAATTGTATTGGAGAGAGGAAGCAAGAGCCTTGAACTCCAAGTCTAGCTAGTAATCTCGGGTGGGAAATGAGAGACTCATTATCGTTTAGGATATTCTTCTTATTTATATTTAACATACTTATTTTCTTATTTGTTTTCAGATATTTTTGTTTTTAGTTTAAAGTGTGAATAATGTATAAATGTTAAAACTTATTGTGTTTCTTTCAAAATAAGTTTTCATAAAAGTGCTTTTCTTGATTGTTTACACCAATATTTGGGGACCATTCTCTACTCATACTTTAGGACATAAGTATTTTGTATCTTTTATCAATGATTGCACTAGGGTGAGTTGGAATGTAATGATTGTCACTCAAAAGTGATGAAATCAAAATTGATGTTATTCATGTCATTCTCTAGTTCTATCAAATGATTTTCTCCCGATTCAATACTCCCATTAAGGTGTTTCATTTGGATAATGGACATGAGTTTGGGAATCAATCTTTGATTGCTTTCTTTCAAAAACATGGTATTCTTTATCGTATAACATATGCCTACCCACTACAACAAAACAACATAGTAAAACATAAAAAGAAAAAGGGACAACTATGGTTGGATGAAGAAAAGATACGAATTTTAGTGAAGAAGGAAGATTTAATTACTATAGGCGAAGGGAAGTCTTTGGCTGCTCCTAATCTTGTAGTAGCTGAACCAAGTGAGAGTGCACAAGCTAGATTGGGTGTTTGATAAATACTACTCAAGATAGAATGCCACTCTTAATGATACTATAATGCCATCAGATGATTCTTATTTGATTGACCATACGATTCACCTTCTTGTTGAGGTGCTTAGCTCTTCACCTATAGCTTCCAATTCAATTGTTACCTTGAGTCTAAATCTATAGGTTTCCTGCAAAGTCTAATAGATTAGGTTTTTAAAAATTGTATTATAATGTTGTTTATTTTATTTTTAACTTTGTCTCTTATCATTGCTTGTCTCATCTTGCTTTTGCCTTTCACTTGTCTTCTGTGTCTATTGCAGATCATTTCCGGAAAACTCTTCAAAATCTCAAATGAAAGTCTAAAATGAAAGTCCTTTAGAAGAATTCTAATTGAGAAATGATTGAGTTACCTCTAAATGAAAAGATAGTGGGATGCAAATGACCGTTTACGGTAAAGCACAAGTCAAATGGGACGGTTGGGAAATACAAGACTAGGTTTTCATTAAAGTACCCATGCGATTAGACTAGGTCTTCATTTTCTGGTTTGGAAGGGTTTTTTTCTTTCTTCCCATTCTCCTGACTGTGTATCCATTTTCTTGCTGTTGTTAATGGAAATATGTAAAGGAGATGACTATTAATGGCTTAACTCATAAACATGGTTCTACATTGAACTTCAACTCCAGATGAAACAATTTTGTAATTAGAACTTTATGTTCTTTACAAATATTGATGAACAGGGCCTGGTGCATCCATTGGGGGAATGTGTGCTACGCGTTGCTCTGGGTCATTAGCTGTAAGGTAGTTGCTCTGCTTTCTAATGAAACTTTTCGCTTTAGGATTGTTAAGTTTCAACATAAGAAGCACTGTTACTTCTTTTACTCGAGGAAATGGCATTTTAATCTTCCCATGAAATTAATGCTTATATATTATATCTTCTATCTTCTCAGGATTTTGGGGTGAATTGTAACAAGTTTGTTTTTAGCATGTAGGTATGGGACTATGCGGGATAATGTCATCAACCTGAAGGTTTTATTTTGTTTCCCTTCAGAAATTTGACCATATATAACAGTACATGGTTTGTCATACGTTATTCCTGCTGTAGGTCGTTCTTGCCGATGGAGATATTGTTAAGACAGCATCTCGTGCTCGAAAGAGTGCTGCAGGGTATGATCTTTCTTTTTAAAATAATAGTTTTTTTTCTTCAGTGGTGCTCAATTAACGACTAAATTGGAACTGGGAGAGTATTTTATAGGAATAACCCTAAATAAATTTTCAAGATCCAATGATTTTAATGGACTTATTTCTTACATTATGTTTAGTTCTAGTCAAAATAGAGATGGTTACTGATGAATATATAAATATATTTGATGTTATTAAGGGTGAAATTAATTTTGTAATGTTCGAGATTTCATTGGATTAAACTTTTCTATTGGGTTAAATGTTACTTGAATTGTTAACAAAGTGGCATAGCTTGGAGTGTGGATCAAGTCATCCAAATCCTATATATAATCTTTCTTCACTAATAATCAATCTATTATATCTCCCCTTTATATTTTAACATGGTATGAGAGCCTATGTTTCAAAAGCTATTTATGTTTAGGCCACAAGTGGCACCTTTGTTATTGTAATTATAACATGGCATGAGAGCCTAGGGTTACAACCTAGACCACCATGCTTTATTTTCAATTTTGAATTTTAGTCCTCTTCTAGTAATTTAGGCTATGTTTGGTTAACTTATGTTTTTTTAAAACATGATTTTTTTAAAAGTTGTGGGTCCAAATGAATTTTCATCATTCATAAATAATTTTAAATTCACCAAATCCATTATTTTTAAAAATAATTTTGTTTTCAAAATAATATCATCCAATCAAATACTTCCTTAGCCTCTATGCTTTTATTTTTTCACCAATTAGATCCCAATAATTTATGTAATTTGATATTCAACCCTCTTCAAATATGCAAACTAGTCTTCTAATTTGTGAACTTTACAATCTGATTCTTTAAATTTTCAACTATGCAAAAGGTAGACTTTGATAATTCACATTTTGGTCCCCACAAGTTTTTAAATATGCAAATTGTTCCTTAATTTTTTTAAAATTTTCACATTGGCCTTTCTCATCCCCATTATTCTTCAGCCTACCTTTTTTCCCCTCTTTTTATTTCATGTTTGCATTTTCTTTTATTTCACTAAGATATCATCGCATAATATGAGTGGACATATGAACTATGAAGGATTTTGTAAGGAAATGTTGACTATTTGTCCTGTGTTTTGCCAGCCTCTTCCTTGCCTTTTACTGTCAACCTTCTGTTAATGCTTTATCCACCTATTCCTGTCAACTTCTGTAGGCCTCCTCTTCACCATTTCTAGTGGATTTTCTGCTGATGTCTTGAGACTAGAGTTTATGGATGTGGAGTTTGTTTTAATAATTTATTTATGGGGTAATTTCTTATACCAAACCAGAGTGTAATCTATAAACTTCAACTTGATAAGATTAAATTTACCTAAAAGTTTAAATGTCACTAGGAGTGTGAACTACTTAACATAGCCTAGAGTATGGATCAAGTCATTGAAATCTTATTTGACAGCTTTGTTGATGCTAGGGTTATGTATGTCTTAGGTATGACTTGACCCGCTTGATGATTGGAAGCGAAGGTACTTTGGGTGTAATTACAGAAGTTACCCTGCGACTTCAGAAAATTCCACAACACTCCACGGTAACTTGAGTCTAAGAAATGTCGTGTGTACTTTGTTGCTCAATTCAATTATCTTGAGTTTTTCGGTTGGAAATGTTAATTTCAGCTTGATTTAAGGAATTTTTTTATTGCTACATTTACATATGTATATATTTGTAAATTATAAAATTTCTCAAATCTTTTGTTGGATTCCTCCTGCATGCTTTTCATATAGTAAGTTTAAAAAATATAACCTTGAGATGCCCAGCCTTTTGGGTAGTCATAAGCTTTGTCCATTCTAATCAAATAAACTTGGGATGTTTAAGATGCATGACAAATTGGAACATTGATGTTAGAGCATGTCTTCTTGGAACAACCATGAGAGTTTCAATAATTTTTCTATTAGAAATTTAGAATAATAGTGTTGAACTCATCAAATGTTTTTTAAAATTGTATATATGTGGACAAATATTAATTGCATATGGCTATAAAATATCATTGAAATTTACATTTTAATAAAAAATTTAGCAAATTATGGACTTCTATGTGGTTAATATTGAACTTCAAATATACAATCTAGAAAAACATTTGATGAGTCCAATATTGATGTTCTTATATATTCATTTATAATTGATCTATACTTGTAACCTATTACTCTTATCTAGAATAGAAAATAAAGCATGGTTACTCTATATTAATAGAGAACTAATTGAGTAACAGTTTTTATCTAGAATAGGCAAGTATATCATGTCCTAATTATGTCATATTTCTTCCGGATTTTCTTCCATGAATTAACTAACTGATATAGAATATTTAGGCATTCAACTCCGCTTCAAGCTGGTCTAAAGATATCTTTCCTAATCAACTTGCTTATCAAGCTATCAAAATGTCAGATTGTGTAGTTCCTCAGTTAGAATGTTTGTCACTTGGTCATGTGTAGGTATATATGGAATACAAACTTGTCCACTATTAATCTTCTCTTTAATAAAATGTCGATTTACCTCCATATGTTTTGTATGATCATAGGCACTCTTTTTGGGTATACAACCAAAGTCTCACAGCTAGAAGCGGGAAGGATCATAGTTTATATAAGGATGGACAAATATCTGCATTTGTATGAGGCCTTTGGGGTAAAAACCCAAGAGCAAATCCATGAGGGCTTAAGTCCAATGTAGACAATATCGTATCAGTGTGGAGATGGGAAGCATCCAAGGTCCTTATACTTGTTATCAAAGCCATTCCCCAAAGTTAGTCATGTGGATGAATCCTCAGAATACCAAACAAATATGGTGGGCCCCAATTAGATAATGTTGGAATCCGTGGATGAACACTATTGGACAGGTGTTATGCTCCAGATTCTTAATGTTTGCCCTTTAACATAATGAATTGAGAACTTTGGTCGATAGAGTGAATTGATGGATGATCGTTTGAGGATAGGCTTGATGGTCCTTTGTTCGAGGGGAGGATTGTTGGGTATACGACTAAAGTCTCATATTGCTAGAAGTGGGAACGATCATGAGTATATAAAGATAGACAAATATCTCCATTGATATGAGATCTTTTAGGATAAAAACTTAAGAGCAAATCTACGAGGGTTTAAGCCCAAAGTAGACAATTTCAAATCAATGTGGAGATCGGTAGTGTCCATGGTTTAACATTTTACTTTTTACTTTTCCGTATAATAAGATTTCCTCCAACAAAAGTGCAGTAACTAGAGATCAACTTTTGTCGATGATACTTCCATCGGAATCAGCATCGGTGTATCTTTTGGCCCTTTTGCTGGTTTTTCCGTTCATCATTGCACTCATTGTTACAACATTATATATATGGTTAATATATTCTAGAAGAAGCATGTTCACCTGAAATGGTATAAACTCAAGCAAGCTGAGGGAAAATTAGCCAGAAATCCTCTTCTACCGGTCCCCAAAAGAAATTCTCGTCCAACCCCTCCTACCGGTTCCTCTGCTCATCAATGCACTCATTACAACAGTACTATGCATATGGTTGATATTTGCTGGAAGAAGTATGGCTTTTTGGAATGGTATAAACTCAAGCAAACAGAGGTTGATTCACAAACTCACGACTATTGCCAAAATAAACACCTGAACTGGGGTACAAAACTGTGTGATAATGATTTAATAGAATTGAGAAATTACACGAATCACAGCACTTTTTGATTTCATCAAAAGTTTACCTAAGTGCAATCATCAATAACAAAAGCAAAATACCTATGTCTTACAGTTTGAGTAGAAAAAAAACCTCAAACATCAATGTGACATAGGAAAAAGGAATAAAACTTTTATTCATATTGACTTTGAAAGGAATACAATGATTTTTAACGTAAATACATTTTTGACATTTTAAATTAGAAACATGGATATTGAAAACTAATTGAGAACATAAGCGTTCTAAATAAGTAAAAGAGGGGTGCCCTAAATGATAATGCCATCAAAATATATTTATATTTTTTGGGCAAGTGTCTCATTACTTATTCGGTGTACCCTACACGGCTTTGATTTCAATGCTCTTACTTTATCCCAATAGTAGTTACTGCATCTCTTTCTACTTGTGTTCATCATCATTTTCGTGAGATTATCTTGAAATACACAATGACCAAAATAAAAAGTTTTAAAACAATTAAGATATTTTGTAATTTGACCAATAGAGATAAAATTATTTGATAATTTACTAATAGAGATAAGATTATTTGATAATGAGTGAATCACATAGCTAGTCGAGAGTAAGTAACTAAATTAGCTCGATAGATCAAGTCAAGTTATGTGACAAGATGAGCTTGATGGATATCTTTTGCCCATCTTGAGGGTCATTGTTGTGTTCTATGTATATATGGGCTTGGCCCATTAGGTTAATGTGTGAATATGAAGTGTATATGGAATAAAAGAAAGATAACAGAATAAAATCTTCAATTGTTTAGGTTCCTAATTTAAATAGAATAGGATAGGATATCTATGTATATGTATGTATACTGTTTGAATTTTTTGTAGGAGTGAGCATCGGTCGATTCGGTCGGTTTGTATATAATTCTTAAACCAAACCAATGACATTCGGTTTGAAAAAAATTCAAACCAAAACCAACCAATAAATATTAAAAACCATCGGTTTTGGTTCGGTTCGTTGCATAAAAATTCGATTCGGTTCATCGGTTTGAATCGGTTTTTGAAGTTTAACGTCAAATAAACAATACATTTATTTTAATTCTGAAACATTATTACCAATCGGCCAAGTTTACGACTCTACGAGTAGATCCGACAGAGATAAGTGGGAATTGGGAAGTGGGAATGTTAACCTTTGGCCTTTTTACTTTAAGAAAGCGCAAAACTAAGAGATGCGTGGGAATTGGGAAGCGAAAAGTGCCGACGTGCCAAAGTGGTAACGTCTGTTCGGTCGGTTCGGTTAACCGAACCCTCAAAACCATAAACCGAACCAATAGTATCGGTTCTCCAAAAATAAAAACCAAATAAACCAATATAATTTTAAAAACCAGCTTTTTTCGGTCCAAATGGTTTGGTTCGGTTCGGTTTATCGGTTTGGTTCGGTTCTTGATCACTCCTAATTTTTTGAATAAGAAAAAATATTCTTCTCCTGTTTTACAGTTGTATAGGTTCCTAATTTGAATAGAATAGGATAGGACATTTATGTATATGTATGTATGCTGTTTGATTTTTTTGATTAAGAAAAAATATTCTTATCCTGTTGTATCTCTCCCGAGTGTTAACTTCAATTTACAAATTTGGGATTGATTCCCTGAATTAGAAGACTGCATCTGATTTACATTCTCCCATGACTCCTTGGCAGTAGAGAGGCACATATTGCTCACTGCAATGTCTTCTTCCATGGAGTTCACCACCCACGACATCATGGTGTTGTTTTCAGAATCCCAACCATCTAAGTTTTTTTTTTTTGGTTTGGATAAATAAGAGAATCCCAAACATCTGAACTAAGCTGCCTTTGGTGGTTCAGCTTTGTCTCCTGTCATGTACATCCGGACAGATTGAGACCACCGCAAAAAAACTATTACCATTTAACTTGATTGTGGTGATTTGAACAGGATGACTCTCAATATGATGTAATGGTTTCCCTGAAGACATTGTTAGGACTAGTAAAATAAGGACAAAACTATGGTAAGAAAATGGCTAGAGAAGGTGTTCTCAATATTTATTCTCTTACACATTCATTTACAACTGATTTGTACACACCTGTATCTAGAATAGAAAGTAAAGCTATACATGGCTAGTTGGCCATTCTATATTATTGGAGAGCTATTTGAGTAACAGTTTTTATCTAGGATAGGAAAATAGATCATGTCCTAATTACACCAGATTTTTTGCTGATTTTCTTCCATGAACTAGCTAATTGACAAACAATATTCAGGCATTCAACAATATTGTGAACATGTGTGAACTTCATGCGTAACTGATATTGTGTTGAGAATTGGTTTGATTATAATTAGAAAATGGACGGCTATTTCAGAGAGTAATCTCTATGATGCAGATTTCATTGAAATGAGTGGTGAAACTCTTCTCTAAGAGCAGTATCATAATCTAGTTGCTTTAATACATGTAACTTGGGTGAAGCAAAGGCAATACATTGATATTTTAATCTAATATAGGTGGCCATGTGTAATTTCCCTTCAGTTAAGGATGCAGCAGATGTTGCCATTGCTACTATGCTGTCTGGCATACAGGTACGATTTGAATTGTGGATATTTTCACTTCTCTTGATTCCTTATGGTCATTTCGTTTAGTTGGACTGAGTATAACATGGCCTTTTCTTGTTAAGGGCTATCTTTATCTGCTGTTAGGGGTCTTACCTTATGTTTCTCTTCGTGTCAGCCTTTAGTTTGCATTAGAAATTTTAGATTCTCAATCTTGGGTATCATAATATAGAAATCGTAAACTTGTCTCATGTTAAGATTTCTATGAATGATTCAAAATATTGTTCCACTGCAGAATTGTGGTTTCATAGTGCTGGTGTTATTCCATGAAAATGTATTTGTTTTGATGCAAAATTTCCTTCTTGTTGTTCAATGTTTTCAAATCAATCTACTATAAAGGGAAGTGTCCACAAATCCAAATCTCACAAATGCCTGATCCTTACATGGGGAAGCATAGCTTGCAATTTATCCTGTAACTTTAATGTAATACAATATGTTGCCTAGATTGGACCTCTCGAAGGTTCACATTTGGTTTTATGTCCTTCAAATTTACTACCACTTTCATTGAAATCAAATCTTTGGGATTGAAATTAACTTAATGTTTTGTTTTGGGATTTATTTAGCACGTTTTTTAATTCTTTTTCTCATATTTTTTTTATTCATACATGTCAGGTGTCAAGGGTAGAATTGTTAGACGAGGTCCAAATTAAAGCCATAAATGTTGCAAATGGAAAGGATTTGCCTGAAGTTCCAACGTTGATGTTTGAATTCATTGGAACAGGTAATAAAAATTTATAACATTTGTAGTTTTATCATTTTGTGATGTATTTTTGAAGTGGAGATTTAATCTTTTTATTTGACTCATGGTGGAGTTAAGATTTCTCTGGTTGATGTATGATTGAATTCTGTTAGATGGTCTTCTCAGGAACTTTCTCTATTTCAGACTCCTCCCATGGAATGAATATTTTAGTTCCTTGTGTCATAAGTATATCTTTCTGGAATCTTGCTATGACTTCTAATTTAAATTTTATTCTATTTTGTGCTATGTTTTAGAAGCATATTCACATGAGCAAACACAGATAGTTCAGAAGATTGCTCATGAGCACAATGGAATGGATTTTGTCTTTGCTGAAGATTCTAAAGCTAAGAAAGAACTCTGGAAGGTAAGGTGCCTCTTTAATTGTTGTATAAAAGAATCGCTTATAATTTTATATGCTCCTTTCTACAGTGGAAGTCCTGATAACACAACAATGCATGAATAAAGAGTGGTGGAATGTTATGCGGGTCAGCTATCCTTGACTAGCATGAAGTCATGTTGAAACCACTAATAAGTCCTTCAAATTTTATTTGAAAGTTTATTGCTTACCTTTCAAGTTTAGAAAATTATTTAAATTAAATCTTGCCAAAGTTCTGCAACAATTTACAATGGGGATTCAAGGGTATAGTGATGGGGAGCTGCGGGCAAGAGGGATCAGTCCAAACCTGACCATTTTATCAAATACTGAGCATAAGCTGCCCAAATAATATGCGAATTCAATATGGCTTAGCCATTTTGGGTGCTGAATTGGGTAACCTAAGTGACAGGATTGTGCCTAATATTTGGCAGATTTATCCATCTACTATTGCCTTACTATAACTTTCGCTTAAGTTGTGTAAGTTCATGTCAAAGCAGCCCGACCCATTATGAACATTAATTTTATGTAGCTGAAATTGGATTTATTTAGGGCTGATATGTGACCCATTATGGTTGATGCCTTCGTATCTAGTTTTTTGTTCACAAAACCATATTCTGGTACTCCTCCACTCTTACATCTACAGCTCTGGAAAACCCATGTTATAATTGAATAATTGTTTGAGAGATGCTTTTCCTTCGTAATAAGGATACCATTCCTTGTGCTTTAGATCAATGGATGGATGGACAGATACAAATTTTTTGCCTTGATTTCATCCTTCAATCCTGTTCATGCTTAGGTGGTTTTTTCCTTTGTTGGATAGTAGGGTGCAAGTCATTCTATGTCTGCATATATTTGTATCCAATCTTCGTATATTCAATTTTCTCTTTATATTACATTATGTCAAAGCCTAGCTTTCAAATATAGAATTTTCAAGTCTTATGTTTCTGCAGCCGACGACAACATACTGTATGGTTCAATTTTCTCTTTATATTACATTATATATATTTTATCTACTTTTTTATATATTATCTTGTATGGTTAAAATATGAAACATACGAATCTCATCACATACTTGTCTGCATCTACTAATTTAAATGTTTTGTTTTTTTATGCATATAGATAAGGAAGGAAGCACTCTGGGCTTGCTTTGCCATGGAACCCAACTTTGAAGCAATGATTACGGTAGTTGATTAATTGATTTTTTAATTAACCTAATTTAAATTATGGACAAGTTATTTTTTCTCACAATGAAAAAACAGATGAAATTATTATAATAAACGCTAGGTCCATGATGCTCCTCATACAATCATAAGTAATGCTATAAATTTTATTTAAAATCTTATACAATGAAATTTTGATATAATTATGTACTTTCTCATCATGAGAAATAAAAATTAGCCAAAAGTTTTCATTAACCTGTAAATGACTATTTCCAATAAATGCTCAAAACTTCTCTACTTCGCTTCAATCTGCCTTATATCCAATATTTGTGTGGACTAGGTGGGCTATGCCAGGCGCACACAAGACCGCCATTAAATGGGCTAGTTTTGGCCGGTCCGGCCTGGCCTAGCCCACCCATGTGGCAGACCAACCCATGAGTTGTCTATTTTTTTTAACTTTGTTATATATAATATATATATATATATATATATATATTTATCTGTAACTTTGGCTCACCCATGTGGCAGGTCAAATGTAACTTCCACACAAGTATGGGAGCAGCTGAACCTACAAAGTATGAGTACAACAACAATAAAAATAAAAATAAAATTGGCCTGATCGCCAGGCCTGAATGGGATTGGGGCTAAATGGGCTAGGTTTGTTTAGGCAAACAGTTAAATATACTGTCATTTAGCTAGCCCGACTCACAATAATTTGCGGCCAGCCTGCTTAGCCATGGGCTGGCAGCTCATTTAACATCTATATATATATATATACCTGTAGCTTATTGTTCAATATGGACTTTTTACCTTTTTGTCGTAATTGACTAAATTGTTTAGGATCTTCATATAATTAGGTACTTTCTTAAAATAGGAAATACAAATTAGTCAAATTCTTCATAATTTGTGAATGACTCTTTCTATATTCCCAATAAATGCTCAAAACTTCACTACTTTACTGCAATCCGCCCTACATTAAATATATATGTGCCAGTCACCACTCTAATTGATTGTTCAATATGGACCTTTTCACCTGTTTCCATTGTCAGGATGTTTGTGTTCCTTTATCACATCTTGGAGAATTAATATCAAGATCTAAACATGAGCTGGATGCATCTCCTTTGGTTTGGTTTGTTTCTCTGCATGCATCTTGTGCGGAAGTTGAAGCTTGAACTGAATTGTCTCTTTGAGGTTTTAAGAAGTCAAATGCTGATACTTCTTGTGCACTTTTTATGTGTTTCCCATAACAGCACAGTTGTTGCTCATGCTGGTGATGGAAATTTCCACACAATTATTTTATTTGACCCTAAACAAGAAGAACAATTACAAGAAGCTGAGAGGCTAAACCATCTCATGGTGCATCTTGCCTTATCAATGGAAGGTATGAAACCCAATTGGAGCACATTTAGGTTGCATTTAGTATGAACAATTCAAGATTCAAAGTATTGTATTTTTATAATCTTAATATGACTTGCCATAATAACACACCTAATTCAAGCCAAGATTAATATCACGTAATTTATTTATTTATCTGGTTTGAGATGGAAATAAAACATCTATGAAAAATTTCAAATTTCCAGATCGCCAGTGAACAGACAAGCAGAAATGCCCACTTTCTGTTTCTGTGACTATTGCTTTAGGGATCTGATGGAACAGGGTAAGTTTCATGTGTAATGAAAATTCCCTTGGTTATCTACTGGTGGCTGCTGATTGCTCTCAAGGGATGCATAGCAGATGGGTTGTTTTACGCTGCACAGCCGCCCAACCTGTATTCAGTATTTTTTTATTGAGGAAATTATAGCATGAATTTATTTATATGAAATTTATTGAGTAAGCAGGATTGCTAGTGACATTGAAAGTTTGACTTTTAGCTTTTTGAAAGGAGCCAGCATCATCAGTAGCCCCACCACACTCAAACCTTTCAGCTTTTTATGTGTTGGTGACATTGAAAGTTTGACTTTTATAAATTCATGTTAGGGCATGCTGGACATGAGTTTAATAGGCTAATTCAAATTATTCAACGATAAGTATAACTATATATTTAGTTTGAGTTTTTTGAGATAATAATATCTATTGTTAAGAATCCTACCTTCTAACCAAAACCCATTACTAAAATTTTCGATTATGAGACATGGATTTATTTTTAAATTATGGAAATTTTAAACCTTAGAAAATAATTTATGATATATGGCTTTAGAGCTTATGATATTACTGCAGGAACTTGTACTGGAGAACATGGTGTTGGCACTGGGAAAATGAAGGTATTTCCCTAATCTATTTATTCACCTTTTACATCCTCTCCTAATTCAACATACTGTCATAATAATCACTTAATATATACTGTTGGCATATATAAGAAAATATCTTTCCACATTTTTGAACCAGCATTAATCGGCCTGTATACCATACCAACAAGTGAGAAATGCATGACATGGTATTTCAATTTGAGTTTTTATTATTATAAATCTCAAGAATTTGACTATGATTGAAATTTTCTTTGACATGTTATATGGTTTGGGTAGCTGCAAAATTTGAATGAAATTTATATACATCTTTTTGTATTATATAAGTTCTCAAACTACAATTTTAAGAGAATTTGCATATAAAACAATTGTTATTAAAAGTTGGCTTTGGATCTTCTAAACCTTATTTTAGGTGTCAGCAGCATTCATGGATATTTTGAGATTTCCAATCATCATAAAGCTTTGAAAAATATTATTTTACCAAATTTATATTTAAGCATCGGTTAAGTAGTATAATTATTTATCCGCCAATATATTGGTGTTCTCCAATATATTCAAATATGACACAGAATTCCATCTTTTGCTAAATCCAATTTTAAGAATTGCTTTGGGAATGGGGTTTTTTTCTTTTTAAGCTGGTTTTCAAAATAATGTGTCATGACTTAGTTTCTTGTGCCTCCAGTACCTTGAGAAGGAGCTAGGGATGGAGAATTTGAGAACAATGCAAAGAATAAAGACAGCCCTAGATCCCAACAATATCATGAATCCAGGAAAACTCATTCCTCCTCATGTTTGTATATGACTGCGGTCCTGAGTGTGGGTACGTTTTATGTATTGTGAGTTGTTATGACCGCACACATACACACAATACGAGTATGAAAGTAAAATGTTTTTTGGAAACTGTCTTTTACTATTATAAGGTTTTGTTTTTCAAGAAAAGTCATTGTATTGTACCCAAGCTATTCGGTAACATTGTGATAGCCTAAGAAGTGCTTATTTGGAAGGTTAAGAAAGTTGTTTCAGTTATCGGGAGGTAGAGGTGGTTTAGTGCTTAATGACGCTTAGTAGAGGAAAACACATTAGGTGGTATCAAAATTGCACATAAGATGAGTATTGAACCAATCAAAAAACAGTTCTGATTCACAATTTCAAGATGAAAAATTGCTTGGATGTTCAGTAGTATATCTTTGGTGTGACCAGTGACAGAATGGATGGGGCAACACATTAGGTGACGTTTACCAAAACTCACCTCCTTCTAATGCGGTGGGAGTAACGTAACGTGAAGTCATGGGACAACTAGTGTGGTGGGAATCGCGTCAACGTGTTGTGGGAGTAACGTTAGCTCAGCCCCCCTATTGGTTCTAGAAAGTGGGTCGCCGGTCTCAACAGTGTCGTGAAGGTGAATTTGAACCCAGAGATTCTGGTATCACTTGTCAACATCAATGAATGTCCAAGCGTACCCACCTTCGGAAGCAACATAGAATCGTGACTCACACATTTGCTCAGTGGGGAAGGACTCATATGGCACTTTAAGTCGTCTATTTATTCCTCTATACAATACGCTACTCTGATAAGAAATAAATGGTGGCCTCTACGACCTGTCCCAGTATCCCTGCCTCCCGCCACGGCAACAACTAATATCTTAAAAAAACAGGCTGATTTGTGTCATGAAAAAAAACTTGTAGTGTATGGGAACTTTTCTCGTGGTTTTGGCCGGTTGGAATCGTCCTTTCATTTATTTATTTATTTTTGGTCTCCCTGCGGATGCAAATTTGTATGTTTATTAATTTAGACGTAATAGTTTTATATTTTTATTTATTTAGAACTGCTTTTTAAACGGAAAATGTCCTGCCAATAATGTTTTCAATTTTTTGTGGGGTTTTCAAATGATTGCAAAGAGCTCTATTTGGGATTATTGACGGATAATTACTTACTATTTACCAATAATAATAATAATAATAAAGAAGTTCTATAATGTATGTTGTGTATGAACTCGACTTTGGTACTGAACAATTCGCTTGTATAGTTAGCGTTTAAAACCCTCTCATCTTTAGAAAAAGTTGGATTTAAGAAATAATAAAATTTTAGTGTTTATAAAATTCTACTTTGGAAAAGTTTAGTTTAATGGAATTCCGAAAAATAAATTTTAAAATATGCTTATAATTTTTATGTGTTTGTAATTTAATGTCGATTAAACTCGATTTTTTGTGAAGTTAAGTTTAAGTTAATTGTTTTCACTGTGAAGAGGTTGGGTTTAACATTTTTCTTGTAATATACTCAAATAATCGTGTATAAATATGGTGTTGGTTGTCTTTGTAAACGCAAAAAATAATAATAGATAACAATGGAATTTTTTATCATATATAATACACATATAAGTATTACTTCATATATTTAATTATACATGTCAATATATATTGCACTTTAATTTCAATAAATTAATATCACATATTAACTTACGTGATATTTTTAAATAGAAAGATCGGAACTTTAGAGACATCAAATTATATATATATATATATATATATATGTGTGTGTGTGTGTGTGTGTGTATTGAGTTTTTATTTTAGAAGATACAAGCTTAAAATGTAGTATTTTAATATAAAATTCCGTATCGCGAGTGAGTTTTTTTGACGGAAAAATAATCTGTAAAATACATCATCAAACCTCTACCCCTCTACCGATGCCGTATGAGAAGTAAAGTTCGTTTTTTAAGAGAAAAAAAGGTTTTAAAAACTGTGTTTGTAGTGTCATTTTCAATTTAAAGCCTCTTTCTTCGTACCGGGAAAAGCCTCTTTCTGACTTTGACATTCTGCGAAGGTGCAACAAAGGGTACTTTAAAAAAGACAGCAAATAAGTAGAATCAAAAGCAAAAAGCTGAGAACTACGAGCACCACCTAACGTCAATGGCAAAATATGCATTGTTCCAAAGTAAAGGGTCACGGATGGCATATTTTTCACGATCATTCCAAAAACAAAGATCATATTCCCACGTTCACCCTCACTTTTGTTCCTTGCTTTTTCCGTGGTAGATTTCTACATAGTTTAACTAAACATGGAATCATGATACATCATACACGTGCTATTTGAATGTAACATAACATTCACACCATTTAAATGAAAGTCCATACGGGCAATTAGAGACTATCATGTTTAAATAGTGAGATCGGCGCAGGTTAGTAATGTTTGTTTTTAAAAATAAGTTGTTTTTAGTTGTGTGTAAAAAAATTATTATAAAAGTAAACAAATTTGGTAAATTATAGTTTTAAAAATGTTACAAAAATAAATAATAAGTGTTCAGTAAATCAAAAATAAATTATTTTAGAGATTATAAAAAACAAACAAACTTTAGAAGTAACTGCGTAATATGAATTTAAAAGAGAGATAGAAGAAAAAACACACATGATTTGGTGTGTTGGGCGCTGCCGTGAATATTTACATCTGGATGGATGGGTGGTAGGCAGTTGTATATAAGGGGGGTCAAGTCACCAAAAACGTCTATAAGGACTTATAGTCTCATGGTCAAATTTGTGGTATTAGCTTTATTGTAGGGTGATTAATGTTTTTGCTAATTAGGTCACGTGGCCATGCATTGCAATTTAGAATTTCGAATCTCTTTGAAACCTATTCAAATTCTTCTTCCATTGTAGTAAGAAAAAATCTCCCTTCTCCAGACATTTACTACTACAGCTGTTTTTTTTGTTATGCTACATTATTGGATAATAGTATTTCTCATGGAGCTATACTCCAAAGTTGCTTGTGAAACCTTAAGTGGTTGAAGTGCAATGATGACGAGCAAATACATAAATAGAAAGTTCAAAAGTTTGAATGATAAGGTTTTAGAAAAATGTAGAGATTCGAATGATATATTTGATAGATTTTGTTTGTTAGAGTTAATATTGGTATATTTAGATTTTTCAAAAATTGTTTGGTTAAACCACTTTTAAAACCAACTCTTAACTATATTAGATATAATTTATTATAAATCTAAGTTATGGTTAAATTATTTATAAGACGCTTATTAGAAAATTAATGGTAATCTACATAGAAATATATGTAATTAGAATAGGTAAACGGAATTTGTTAATAATTTTTTTAATCTTTGTAAAAGATTATTGTAAATATATGTATGTAATTTTTAAAGTACAATTTTAATTCCTGATCACGATTTAGCTTAAAACTAACAAATAATAATTTGATTGATTAATAAAATTAATTGATTAAAGATTATTTATTAGAGTTTTAATTACGTCGATCATATGAAATTTATAAAATATGATTTTAGTTATGAAATGATATTTAAAACATAATCATTAATTATTAAATGAAAGTAGATAATTAAATTTTATTTAAATATAATTTTAAAATAAATAAAATGAGTTGTATATATAATTACAAACTAGTATAATATAATACTATATCAATATTAAATTTTTTAAAATAAGAAATTAAAATCATGTTACTATCCGATGGTAATCCACTAAGAAATGGATGATATTGGAAACTTCTTTTTCATACAGTGAAATACCAATGAGTGAAAGATAGTGATGTTGTTATGGCACTCTTACATGGAAAATTAATTATTTGTTGCAGGATACCACATTGTGTAATTTAAAGTGCTAGATGTTAATGATTTTAGTAAACATTATGACTTGTACCCTTTGTTTGGTTGCTAGAGAAAAAGAATGGAAAAATGAGCTAGACATGGAAAATGTATATAAATTTTATTTTTCCGTGCTTGACAGTTCAAGAGCACAGTAAAAATGAAAAATGATGATACGTGTAATTGATAATTTTTATTGACCTTCAAAATGGTATAATTTCTCAGAAAAAACTGTCATTCAAATTGATTTACGAAAATACCCTATTGTGACTTAGTTTTCGTGTGTAATCTTAATGAAGAAGAAACAATTCTCATTCTGCGTTACAATAATAAAATATGAATAGAATTGATAATTCATATATTATATATAATTTTTAAAATTTTATATTTTTTTCGTTACCTAATAATATAAAAATAATTGTTTTAACTTTTTTAATCTCATTTCTACTCCAACCAACCAAATAAGTATATGAAAAACAAAAAAATATTCTTTTTCTTTTCATATATTTTCTTTTTATCCTTTTTCTACCTAAAATTTTTCTACCCATTTTTCATGTTATACCATACCAATCAAAGACAAAGAGACAAAGAGGTAGTGATTTAATATGATTTACTAACCACAATGCTATATATAATTTTAATTCCAAGCATAGTTTCAAATTCAACATCCTCGTATATATCATGTAATAAACAATTTTTGGGTGAACGACCAAAGGGAAGGCCATGTGAAGCTGGAATTGTTTGCACGTGGTGGGCGAAATGATAATGAGCCTTGACTTAAGCAGGCTAATTAATTGCCTCTAGAAGTGGTGCATTCTGTGTGGTGGTGGGCCTGCGTTGCCCCAAATAAATAATCAGTAATCACCCGCTCTGATATATTTCGCTTCGCCCACCACGTGCAATAATATATATATATATATTTGGGCCTGCGTTGCCCCAAATATATATATATATATATTTATTTATTTATTTATTTATCAGTGCCTATCATTTCCATTTTATGGTGGCCGCACCACCCACTGACGCCGCTCCTCCCTCCTGGGCCTATCATTTCCATTTTTTCGTATACACGTTTTTTTTGTTTGTTTTTAAATACTCTATATTATTGATATATTTATTATTTTATCACTCAAATAATAAAAATTAAAACTCATTGTTCACAATTTATACCATAAAATTAATATTAAATATAAAACTATAATTTAAAATTTAAGTATTTATTAGAAAATTAAATAAATTCATAGAGAGAGTGTTTTAATTGTTTTATTGGACATTTGGATGGTGATGTTGAGCAATAATTACAAAATTATGCATACCGAAAAATTAAAATTTTTGAACAGCAGAATAAGACCTTCCAAGTCACTTAGTAAATATATACTCGATGCACGTAGTTCGTAGAATGGTCATATTAAAAGTATGGGAAAAAAAATTGTATGTAGTTTGTATAGGTAATCATATGAAATATCAATTTCTATGCTGTTGAATTGGTGTGAATTTTTTTCTTTTTAAAATAACAACAATTTCACAGTAAATTTTTATATCTCATAGTAAACATGGTAAATTTAGATAAGGAATATGCAAAATTGAATAATGAGATCTTTTGGGTTTTGAATAGTAGTGGTGGCAAAGGATTTTGAGTGAGAGTTATCAATATTGCAACAGTCAACCAATCACAGAGAACCAAAATTATGCACACTATGAACAATAATTTATGCCAGTTAAATTTAGATCCACATAAACCGTAACATTAATTGCAATCAAGGATGTCTAAAGATCAATGGTAGTAGATATAACTAGGCGATTTGTGGTGGTAGAGGAAAGCCATACAAGTATCAGAGTAACTTGGTCAATAAAAATGGTGATCTTAAAGCTTAAGCTTTAAAGTGTTAAGACGTAGCTATTGAGTGGAGATGAAAATGATACATATAGTTTGTTAAAAACCTAATTCTGATACCATGATAAAAATTATTTAAATATTATTAATGTACAAAGTGATATTTATAGATACTAATAAAAAAAGTAAAAATAAAAATAAAAATAAAAATAAGAAAATAATAAATATTACATAACATTTTGCCTCTCTTTATAACAACAATTGCAACTTAAAAAATTAAGCCGAAAGTAACCTCATACATTGACCTATGAACATACATGATTATTTCCTTGGTCGAGCAGAAATTATTTTATTTTAAAATAATAATAATATAAACAGTCCTGATATTTATCGGTGGACAAACGACACTAATTTTTTTTTTTTTTTAAAAACAAACTGCTGATCACATCGCACATAAAGTTTGAAAGAAAAGACAGCAATGTTAATGGGAAGGCAGGCAATCAGTAGAAACGTCAACCTCAATGACTTTTCATATATTCATTATTATGTCTATAAAAATAACAATATAATATGATAATGAACGTTGCCATTTATAATACGACAGGACATCACAGGAGGCCCATTATTTTTGGCTTTTAATAAATAACCTCATATCATTATCATATATGTATGCACAAACGGAGTCGCTCAATCAGTTGCCGCGCGTCCATTATGAACAGGGACGCAATGCACAAATGGTAGATCAAAACGTTGCCGTTTTCATAAATTAAAAAGAAATGCTATAAGCTTTTTTGAGCCGACTAGAAACCGGCAACCGGGGGAGAACAGTTTTTTTTTTTTTAACACCGCCATTCGCCGTCGCCGGGATCCGTCGCCTCCCGCCGGCGCTCTGCTAATTATGAATTATACTAATAGCTGTAAAATTGTTGCAGATGAACGGTGAAATCAACATGACATTAGGGATGGGTTTCGTGTGTCATCTAAGGACACTCACATGATTTATTCAATTGTTTTTATTATATTCACATATTAAATTTTTATTTTTTTATAAAAATATATATATTATAATATATATTTCTAATTATATTTTATGTTATTAAAATAATATTTTAAATATTTTTATTTAATATTTTTTATAATGTAATATGAAATAAAAGTAAAAATTATAAAAACAATAAGAAAATAGATATGAAGTTTGTATAAAATTTACTATTAGTGTTATATGAGTACCAATATCAAATACTCAGAGTGTTATAAATGAATCAAACGTTCATGAACATACTCATGTTTGGCTCGACAAAAGATCGTTTATGTTCGTTCGTTAAGGAATATTACCGTTCGTAAACAGTTCGTGAACACCATTGTTATATTTGTGAATATGTTCGTGAACATTCATGAACAAGTGTTCACGAACAGTTCGTAAAATATCGTTCGTGCTCGTGAAAATTATTTGTGAAAAAAAGATTAACAAATTAATTAATAAGTAGTCTACTCTATTATTCTTTCTTGTAAAAATACGAATCACAATATATTCATTTAGTTATTTATTATATTATTAAATTAATATTTTTACTCTTATTTTTATTATTTTTTATTTTTTAATTAATACTTTTTATAATTTAATGATTACATGGAGAGTAAATAGTACTTTTAAATATGAATAAATATAGGCAAGGATGATTTTTATTTTTATTTTCTTAAATACAGGAATTCATATAAAATATCTGCTAGCAAATCTGAACACCATGTCCCCCAAGATGCACGAGTCTAGATTTGTTGAAAATCTTATATAATTTATCACGGTGAAAATCTAAATAATTTTGATACTAAATTAATATTTATTTTAAAAAGTAATTATTATATTAAATATTCATATAGTATATAGTATGTGTCATAGTTTTACGATGATAATCTAATAGTAATTTGTATGAATTATGAATATTCAACCTAACCAATACTTCTTCTAGAAACAAATATCAAGATTGCCGCGCCTTTGTTGTTTAATTAAAGTTTTTTGTTTTTTTTCTCATATTTATGCCAGAACCTAGGGGTGAGTATCGGTCAGTTCGGTCGCAAAATTAAGGGATGCGTGAGAATTGAGAAGCGAAAAGTGTCGACGTGCCAAAGTGGTAACGTCTGTTCGGTCGGTTCGGTTAACCAAACCCCCAAAACCGTAAACCGAACCAATAGTATCGGTTCTCCAAAAATAAAAACCAAATAAACCAATATAATTTTAAAAATCAACTTTTTTCTGTCCAATTAGTTTGGTTCGGTTCGATTCGTCGGTTTGGTTCGGTTCTCGATCACCCCTACCAGAACCTAACTGATGCGTCCGTCACGCTTCATATCAACCTTCACCAGACGTTGCAGAGGATCCCACCTAAACATATTTTTATCGAGTAACGCTCGTCGACATCATCTCCGGCCGCGTCGGGATAAAAAATGATTCTGATTCTGGTCGGATCGACCAAATAATGCATCCCAGAGCTGAGCTTTTCTGTTCTTTTCTTTTTTTTCCTTTCGTTTGTTTCTGTTTTATTTATTTGTTGGGCCTAGCGAATATAATAATACACATATATTTATTTACTCTAAAGAATATAGTAATATATTCTTAAAACCGTATAAAAGGCTGGCGAACCTTCCTGGGGCCCTTTAATTTAATAATTCTTTTGCATAAAAAGAATTATGCAAACATGACGTCACGTTGCACGTAAGCAACGAATCGAGTGGAGGGTAATGTCCTGGTGGGGTTGAAATAAATGATTTCCACTTGCATTTTGTTTTTGTTTTTTTTTTTGTGTTTTAAATAGATTAACTCATGGTTTGTATTTGGTGCTCAAAATTGTGATAACCTTTTATAGGATGTGACGAATAAAGGACAAAATATATAAGCCAAGGACGTGCATAAATTCCCTGCCACGCTCAATGTTGAAAGAGGCACAACTTAAGCACTAAACGATAATCGGCATAAATCAAAAACATGGGTGCTCCACGATATATTTGGTATTGGAATATTATATAGGGCCTCTTTGGTATCTTATGTTCTGAAAAGCTGTTTTATTTTATTTTATTTAAAAACTTATTTTTTATTTTATCTAATTAATTGAATTAATATAGGTATTTTAATTTGTTTGGTGATTGATTTCGTCAAATAGATCATACGTTTGAAGACTAGCCTCATCAAAATCAGTAACAACACCTAGAGCAGGTCGCATATTTTGTGGCATAGTCCTAGATAGCTCCACCGCTGCCGCCATTAATGGTGTTGATACCGCACAGCAGCACTGATTTGCGCCTCCTAGGATTAGTCTCGCCTTGTCCGGGAGGTACGTACGTGTAGTCGGAGGAGAGTGGGGGCCGGAAGCAGGCGCGGTAGCAACACCAAGTTTTGCCTCGGCCTCAAAATCATCAATTGCTTTGTTTTCTCTTAGGGCGAGCATGCGGCAGCAACACACACACACACATATATATATATATATATACTAGCAGAGAAGAGCCTTCAGCAGTACCATTGGTTGTTGAGTTGGGGGCAGCGAATCGGCCACCGTAGGCCAGTGGGAAGGCTCGATTGCTGCCGAGGAAGGATTGGCCACTGTCGAGACTCGAGAGAGGTTAACCACTGTTGGGGGGACACCCGCTTCTCTTCCACAGTGACGAACGGACAAAGGGAGTGCAAAGCAATTTTTGCAAAATGATGTTAAGAGATTTGAATACCAAAATTATAAACAATTTGTAACAATCGTGCTAGACAGAGGTTGCATGACTTTAAAACATATATATAGTAACATTAAAGCGTTATTTTTTCTTATATATATCTTCTTGATAAACAGCCCAACGCAATCACTAAATTAAAAAAATGTATATGCAAATTAGGATATCCGTATGTTTTATGCGGTTTTCTTTATTTTCTTTATGGAGCTTAATTAAAGTCACCAGCAGAACCCTTGGAAAAGAAAATGAGCCAGCGTTTGATGGGGCACAGATGCCCCCAACATGCCATAAAGACAGACAGAAACTATATATATATATATATATATATATATATATATATATATATATAATGAATCAATCTGGGAATCACAATGCATCAATTATTAACCAACTAGTTCCTGTGCATTTTGTTTTTGTCTGGCGACCCATACACTCATCACACACATAAAATTGTAAGGACCATACGTATGAATGCTTTTACACTTTCATTTGCGTTTCACACGAAGCATCTTGATGCATTTTCCTAATTTTCATATACATTTTCGCCTGCTGATCACCCAATTACAAAGACAAATGGTGTGTTTTATGATAGAAGAGGGTTGCACATCTCCATTATACCTCATCTGCTGTCAAGATGCACTTCCACGCATGGCCTCTACACACACACACACACACACACACGAACTCCACCCCCTGTAGTAGTAGTAGCCTGGCTAGCTAGGAGGCTACGACCTTCCCATTAACATTTTTTTTACAGAACAGAACCTCGCTCTCTCTCTCTCTTTTCTATCCCTATAAATATATATACACACAATTACACTTATGCCCTTGACTCTTGCCTATTTACACTCCTTCGTCTCCACTCATTCTCCACACGATCTCAATAACCAACTCGTGTGTGTGTGTGTGTGTCTGTTTGGTAACAATGGGTTCCAGTCCTCGTATAGTCGACAACTGCTTAGGTTTCCTCCAACTCTACAGTGACGGATCCGTGACACGTGTCCCGGAGACCGACCTAATCAACACGTTACCACCCAGTGCCGACAATACGCCCCCGCCGGGCGTCGCCTGGAAAGACATAACCTACGACGCCGAAAACAACCTTAGCCTCCGCCTCTACAAACCGGAACCCCTTTCCACGGACCCCTCGAACCTCCCGGTCATCTACTACATCCACGGCGGCGGCTTCTGCTTCGGCTCCTGCACGTGGCCCAACTACCACGCCTGCTGCGGCCGCCTCGCGGCAGGGGTCCGGGCGGTCGTAGTATCGCCGGACCACCGCCTTGCTCCTGAGAACCGGCTACCGGCGGCCTTGGACGACATTACCCTGGCCGTCCGGTGGCTCCGGGGGCAGGCGCTGACGGAGAGGAGTGCGCGCGAGGCATGGCTCCGGGAAGGGGTTGACTTTGACTGGACTTTTGTGGTGGGCGAATCGTCCGGGGGGAACCTGGCGCACCATTTGGCTGTCCGGGTCGGTTCTGGAGCGGTCAATGTGGATCCGGTTCGGGTGCGAGGTTATGTACTACTAGCGCCCTTTTTTGGCGGGAGTGTTCCCACCAGGTCCGAGGAGGGTCCGCCAGAGTCCAATTTGAATTCGGAGCTACTTTACTGGTACAACTTTTTTTCCCTTTTATTTTTTTTGTATTTTCCTCTTATTTATTTTTTTTTAACAAATTACTAATTAATTTTTTTGTCGTTATTGCAAAAATAATATTAACCAACAAACGGTTCTACAATTATAAAATCGAGTTTAGATTCGTATGATATAATATATCAAAATTATATCATTTTGATAAATTTTAAAAAAATTATATATCAAAATAGGGTAATTTTGATTTTAAAAATATCAAAACGATGAGGTTTGCATGGACTGTATCATCAAACTCACTATATATAATTTTAAAAAATTATAGATGAAATAAACTATAACGGCTCACTTTTATATCTTCCCGGCACTCATGCAATTTCTATTAAAATTCTAATTTTACTATTTCCCCGTTGAGAATATTATCTGACATGCAAGCTGTTTTGTGTTTTTTAAAAAAGTAATAGTTATTTTTAAATATAAAAAATAAAATATTAAGATAATAAAAACATTATTTTTAATTTAAAAAATACTTGAAATAATTATTATATTTTTTTAATTAAAATAAAAAAAATATTTCAACCAAGCACATTATATGACCTAGGCACCCTCAATCATTACCTTCTATTCCATTATTATATGATAATGTAGATTGTAGATGTGATGTGACTCTAAAAGCAATTTTGATTATTTTATTTTATTTTGAAAAATCTCACCTATTAGCTATGCGCTACCTAGCGTGCTTGTTCCTTGTTATTATCATATAAATTTAACCTTGACGGTTATTTGACTTTTGAAATACAGTAGAATTTCTAAAAGCGTTTGATAGCGACGATTTTGAATCGGTGCCACAAACATGTTGTTCCGGTCACACCACATATATGTAAACTAAACGGGCGTGCAGTTTTCGCTTTTTATTTAAAGCGTTTGATAGATCAACTACAATTAATTATAATTATTTTTTTTCTTTTTGAATTGGCTGAAAATTTATCCCTGAAATGTTAAATGTATAGGAAATTGACAGTTTTCACTTTTTATTTTAATTTGAATTTCTATGCAATTATTATTGTATTCTCATATTCTAAACGTTTTAGACTTGTAGTGCAGGTAAATTAATTGTTGGTATAACAAAATTTATAGAGGTAAATTTAAAGTGTCATATATATGACACTTGTTGCTTTTTCAGTTATCTATTTAAATAATAAATAGATATTTTAAATAATTTGAAATTTTCATATTAGTAAATTAATTAACATGGCCTCCGTCATCAACTGTTCAATTATGTTACGCAACAACAATTTTATGATTTTATTTTATGAGATGGTTAATTTAGTGAGAACAAAATTAAATAAATATCAATAAAAAAAAAAGCCAACCTTTAAATATATACCAATGGTTCTAATTATAATTCACACATATTCATTCATGCAGCTTTTGGAGGCTATCGATACCGAGTGGAGGAACCATGGACCATCCGCTTGTGAATCCATTTGGACCAGACAGCCCGAGTTTGGACTCGGTGACACTCGCGTCCATTCTAGTGGCTGCAGGAGGGCGAGAGCTGATGAGGGACAGGATTGAAGACTATGCAAAGAAGCTCAAGGAATTGGGGAAGGAGGTAGAATACTTTGAGTTTGAGGGAGCCCAACACGGCTTCTTCCTAAATGATCCCTCATCCGATGCAGCCAAACAATTGCTGGGGCTTATTAAAAAATTTATCTATAAAAACTCACCCGGCTGTTAAAAGCTCTACCTACAATTAATTATTTGCCTTCCCAACACTACTATATATCTCTTTAGGTTATTCCCCTATTTATGATGGAATTTTTATTATTATTAGGATTATCATTATTTATTGTACGACGAAGGGATGAAAATAAAAATGAAAAATGAAAAACTAAAAAAAACTTTAAAAAAAAAAACTTGTGGACGCGGAATGTATGATATTTATTTGAATCTGCATAATATTCATTAGGTTTTATTATTAGTATTAAGGATTTTGATTATTAAGAGCATCTTCAATCATCTCTTCTCTTGCTTTCTATCTATCAGTTTAATTATGTAATTTAAGTATTTCAATTATCATCTTAAATATTTCATAAAATAGATAACTCTATAAACTGATTGCTATATATAAGGAGGCCTTGCCTTATCATTTTCTAAAATATATTATTAATTTTATCGGTATCTTATTACAATAAAATATTAATTAGTTATATGTAAAAATAATTGTTTCAACTAAGTTTTTTAAACATAATAGAATATTATATAATTAATTAAAATGAGGAATATGAATAAAGTAAATCATTAAAAATAATTAGTTAAAATAACTTTTATCAAAATTAGTAAGTAAAATTTAGAAAGTATAGTTAAAGTTGCTCCAATATTTGTAAATTGTAATCATCATTTTTTTCAAAACAAATAAAAAAGGAAAAAAAATCCATTTTTATGACTTTTGGAATCACTATATTTGAATCATGATAATGATAAATTAAGAAAATAATATGCAAAAAACTTTATTTAGAATAGTTTATCAGATAGCCTTATTGACTTTTAAGATATTAAATTAATGATGTGGTCATTGGTTCTAATTGGATATGATTTGGAGTTGATAATGTAGGGGTAATTGTATAAGGAGAATGAACTAGTGTTAAAGTCTTTTTTTTGCTCATGCACATGCACATTCAAATAGAAATCATTGAGGGAGATGTTTGCTGAAAATGACTCACCAATAGAGAGCACTGAAGGCATTTTGGTTCATTTTGCCATGAACATGACACATTCATCGATTATTGAATCTGCAAAACAGTAAAAGATGTGTGAGATAAGTTTTTACATACTCTTTAGGAGGAATAAAGAGTACAATGATAAATTAAAAGGTTAAAATTTTCGTGAGACGCACAAAATTATTGTTCGAGCTCCAAACCTTTAGAGAATATTATTCAATTGAAATCATCAGTGACAAGTTCATTCAAGTCTTACCAACAAAATTTCATATAAAGTCAATCACAATCACTAGCAATCCAACATGAAAGTACATGTCCTTGAAAGACTCATATAAGATGTTTGAATCTAAGAAAGCCCATTATTCTAAATGTGACAACAAAAAGAAGATTGTCAAGATATTCAAAAGTCATTAGCATTTAAAGGCAAATATTTCTATACATAATATCAAGTGAGTCATCTTGTATTATAAAGCTCGACTATCTAAAAAGGAAAAGTTAAAAAAATTATTTGGTTGGAATGAAGAAATTTTATTATGATGTAATTAAAATTAAGAAAAAAGTTATAAAAAAGTAGCTTCGTTAAAAAATAAAAATGCCATTTTGCCCTTATATATAATTATGTAATTTTATGTAATAGGTAAAAAAGAATAATTTTATAATTTGGACATTTTTCCATAATAAATCTATTTTTTCATTGTAAATCTCATCATTTTGACCCATCTCTCATTTCCCACTGCTAACATAAGGTTCTAGGCTTGATAGTGTTAATTTCCGGCCTACCAATGTAGTATAACCCCAGTAAGTCAAAAACAACTAGGCAAGACAAAAATTACCAATTAGGAGTTTTTCTTTGCAAAATAATAATAAAACTAAAAATCCACTCGGGTTCTAACCGGAGCTTTAGTGTATTAGACTAACGTGATATGTGATTGTAAAGCCCAATCGTTTCATATTTATTGTAATACAAATAGATAATCATTTAAAAACAGTAGAGTATGGCTTCGCCCGGGTTCGAACCGGAGACCTTCAGTGTGTTAGACTGACGTGATAACCAACTACACCACGAAACCGAACGTTTTGTGTGCTTTCATTTTAGTCATTTGATATAATACTGCACCCCTGTCTCTGCCACCTTCCTTAATATCCAGCTTCTGGGTTGGGTTCTCTTCTCTCCCGCAAAACCCTAGCCGGCTACCTGTCGTACCCTGGTCCTCCATCCTCGTACGGTGACAGGTCTAAACATGTCGAGCGCTTTGGACATGTCCCTGGACGACATCATCAAGACCAACAAGAAATCCGCTGCCCCAAATCTCAGGCCCAGGAAGCGGGATTCTGGTTCCGGACCCTCCCGCCGGGTTCCCAATCGCCGATCTAACCGGCCCGCTCCCTACTTCGGCCAGGAGGTGAACACTCCAATCCATGCAACACCCACCCCCAATCCGATTTAGGCCTCGAAATCGTGAATTTGAATGTTGTCGTTGTTGTTAATCTGGGTAATTAGGGTTTCGTTTTCTTGTTCTTTTAATTGCAATCCAAATAGCGGGTTGAGGCGCCGGAAGCCACATGGCCCCATGAGAAACTCCCGAACGAGGCAGCAGTGTCGACGGCGGGTTATCCGGGTCGAGCGTCGGCGGTAGAGACCGGCACCAAGCTCTATGTTTCGAATTTGGATTATGGAGTTTCCAATGAAGATATTAAGGTATTGTCTACCATTTTTTTATTGGGTTCTCTTAATTATCAATTCCCATTTATCTATCAAGCTGTTGATCAAATTATTTAATTTGTTTTGATGGGACATTCACACATTTTATATGCTATTTTGAGTATTGTGTAGACTTATAAAGGCCAATAATGCCAGAAGCTTCATTTTGCGTCTTTTATTTGTGCTAGCATTAGATTCGTCATTAGAACAAAACCTTAACTGTGAGAGCCTGAAAGTTGAGCTCGGGAACATTTTCAGGCAGATCACTATAAATCCAAGTATCCAACTACCTGTGATCTCCAAGTATAATACAGGAACTTGCATCTCCAAGAAGTGGTGCGGCCCTACGCTGTCATTATCGTGTTACTCAGAGGCTGATTTTAATTGTTTTCAAAGTTAGGTGCATGTCATAGTCAAGACCCTTCACACTAGGATGCCACTTATGCTTCTACTTTATATGCCTCCCATAGGACATAACTTTTAGTTGTATTCACATATGTTGACAAAAATAATTTTTGGAAAGTGCAATGATTTATTGAACAATAATTCTATATGTAGAGCTTACTTCATGGCTTATATTTATGGGTGGTTTTTTTTTTTGGTGCCTCATTGACATTCATTATCTAGCCCCAGCTTATTTTGATTTTCAATGGTTTTTATTCTGCACTTATTGTATGTGATGATTATTCTTTGAATGCTGGTAATTTATGCATCATTAGAGCTGGATACATGAATTATCTATATGCCTGTTCACTCGCTAAACGTGAGTTTGGTAATGGGGTAATGGACAGGAACTCTTTTCAGAGCTTGGAGACTTAAAGCAATATTCAATCCATTATGATAGGATTGGAAGGTCAAAGGTACCCCCCATCATGTTTTGCATAATCTGGTATACCCAGGTATTGTTTGTGTCATCCCATGGTTATAAAAATTATTTGCATTAGGGAGTTGCAGAGGTAGTATTTTCACGCCAAGCAGATGCTTTAGCAGCAGTCCAGAGATACAATAATGTTGAATTAGATGGAAAGCCAATGAAAATATATATAGTAACTCCAGCTGCTGCTACTGTGCCTGTGCCTCCAGCCGCAAATGGACTGCAAGGAGTTCAAAATGGTGCTTCTGGAAGGTTTGACTTTTTATATAATGAAACATTTTCACTTAGTTGATGCCTAAGGCTATGGATGAGTATGTTTATCAAATGTTTGCTGATTAGACATGTATAATTTTGCTGGTGTTCTCTATCCAGTTAATGTGACTTAGTATCTCCAAACTGAGTTGATTCGTTGTATTGAGTGCTTTCCCTGTTGTTCAAATTTTACTCCTTGACGCTAAAGTGTGCCATCAAATTTTAGTTTACTGTTATTTGAATTTTACTCCTTGATCCTTAATCGTTCCAATAAAAAAAATTATCTCAAAGTGTTGATAATTTTTTTGGAAAAATATTGTCTACCCTTTGTTTTTAATCCGCGTCATTGTTAAATTTGAATGTCACTGTTAATGCGGTGTAAAGTAATAATTATTGTTGTATAATTCTTACTGAGCCAATTTATATATTTTGTGTTATTGGAATAAGTTAGATTAGGAGGAGAATAGTAAAAGTACTGGTAATGGTAGTTTTATTATAAGACATTGATAATCTATTTGGAAAAATAGTCTACCCTTTGTTTTTAATCCTTATCATTGTTAAATTTGAATGCCACTTTTAGTGTACTTCTTAGACCCTAGGAATCCAAATAGATGGTGTAATGTAATAATTATTGTTGAATGATTCTTCCTGAACCAATTGATATATTTTATGTTATCGGGATAAGTTAGATTAGAAAGAGAATACAAAAACTACTAGTAATAGCAGTTTTATTATAAAAGGGTATAAATTAAATTCATTGTCACTTTGTCAGTATAAATTGGTAATAATAATAATAGTAATTTACTGCTGGAAAATTCTGTTTTTTTTTCCTGATGAAGAACGTGAAAACAGATATTTGTATTGAAATAAGGGTAAAGGGGGTGGGAACTCCTTGAATATGCAGAATATTAGATGACATTTCTTTTGCTTTTGCGTGTTAATCCAGTAGTAGCCCTTGTGGTGGAAGATTTGGTTGTCATTGAATCCCCCTCGGTGTTTTTAGTAGGACATTTTATTTCTATCACTGACTAGTATGTTCATAAATTGGTGATGCAACAGTAGCCAACGCAGGGGTGGGGCTAGCGGCCAGCCCCCAGGTGGAGGTGGTAGCAGGAATGGAGGTCGGAGGCGACCCAGAAGGGGAAAGGAGAAAAGTGGAGCCAATGGTGTAAAAGTATCTGCTGAGGACCTTGATGCGGAGTTGGAGAAGTACCATGCAGAAGCAATGCAATTAAGTTAACGGCGGCAACGGAAAGCAAACACGGATGCCATGGCTGATCGTGCAATGGTTCCTACTGCAACTACCCCTTAAAATGAACTATTTTTGGACGGGGAAGCTTTGGCGTCCGTTTGATCGCTTCTGTACTGCTCAAGAACAGCGACATTTGTAGTTTGGAGTTTTCCCCTTCATTCTGCTGTGAACAGCTGTGTTTGCTATGATGCAAAACATTATATCATGTCATATGAGAAAGAAAAATTCAAATAGATTGTGTAGTTAATTTACACAAAAATATTTTTCTCTCCTTAGATTGATATGATTTTTGCAGCATTGTCCTAAAACTTTGGTAAATGATTATGTTTTATGAAATAAAATAATAACAATTTGTTAGTTTTGAATAGCAAGCCAATCCGGATGTTTATAGGGAATTAGGATATTATGTCATAACTGCAGTACATTAAATTTTGGAATAAAATCACGTAGTTTTGCACTATCTGCGTGTACTGCATAATTTAAAAAATCTTCATCTCTCGCTCGCTCGCTCGCTCACCAACACCTCTGGTGACCACACGCTAACGCCGTCAACACCTCCATCGGCGCACCATACAGCCGTAACTCCGGACCACCATCATCCCCGCTGCCTGCTGTCGCGTCCGCCACGACTAACGGCCGTGCACCACCCCATTTCTGAGTTTTGCGCAAGGACAAGCTGGACGGGTCTGAGTTTTGGTGAAATTCTTTGTATTTCAGTATGTTTTAATGGTCGAATGGTTCTGCTTTCATCCATGGTACGTCTGTTGGGTTAGTTATCCATAACTATGGATTAGGTATGGTTCTTTGTTTTATTTTTGCTTTTACAAATGAAGTGTTTACGAATATAATTATATTTATACCCTAAACTTATTAAAAAATATAATTAATTAATTCTATTATTTTTGTTTAATATTTTTAAAAAATTATTATTAATAGTTTACGAAATTATAATAATAATAATAATAATAAATAAATAAATAAAATATTTTTCTTTAATAATAATATAATAGTATATATTTATTAAATTATATTTAATAAAATATTTTTATATATATTAATTAATTTATTATTTTTTCGTTCAGAAATAATTTTAGCAGACACATAACATTTTTGAGTTGTTTATGAATATTTGTTTGTTTCTGAATATATTTACGAATATAATAATAATATTTGTGAAGTCAATTGTTCCCCGAAAGATACTATTCCTTAATAGTATTCATGAATACTATTACCGAATCATGAATGTTTGATATATTTCTTGAATTCTTTAATTTTCGTGTAATAACATTGGAAATGGTGCAGCTACATTACCTGCAAAGATAACAATTGAGGTAATTGTAAACACTAAACAGAGAGATGAAGAATCACTTGCATTTGAAATTTTGAAAAATCACATAAATGATGATGTGGTTGTGACTAGTGAGAGTTCAGTGAAGAGCTTGTGTTTCTATTTTATATATGATGCTATGAAGTAAACAGTAGGATTTGCATGGTCATTGAGAAATTAGTAGTGGGAAGAGACAAGGTTGGTTTTTATGTTTCTTGTTGTTGACTAGATGTCTGATGGGATGATGTATTATCCATAATAAGTTAATAACTCGTCCACTATGGGACCGTAATTTAATGTACTGTGTACGAAACAAGCTGGATTGGGAGTTGCTGCTTTGCCTAGTATGTCTTTATTGGAATTTTCTTGTCTGATTCAATGGTTGTCTGTATCATCACTATATGGGAACAAATATATTTATTTTCAGAAATTATCTGCATGATTCAGGTTGGATTGCAGTTGCTGTTGGACCCACCTTGTTCTAATGCTGTAATTCGAACGACATGATGAGATTCAATCCGAGGCTTCTTTGTATATCATGCTTCTATTGCATAACCTCCGTGGCTAGTTTGTAACTGTAAAATTAAAGTACGTCATTGGAATGTCATTAAATAGATTGGTTCCTCATCTGGAAGTGCTTTGTTTTTTTTTTTTTCCCCCCCCCCCAAAATAAATAAATAAATAAATAAATCTGAGAACTGTTTTTTAATGAATTATAATACATAATAGTTTGTCATCTGCCGTTGCCAATAATAGAAAAGTGTTAGATTGTTCTCTTGTTCTGTTATTCTGTGGGGATTGTAGTGCCCGTATACTCTGCAGTTAAAGTTATTGAGAGAAAAGATCAAAACGAGCAAGAAGAGTGCCTTTTATATTGGGCAGGTTTGTTGTTTTCTTCTGGCTTCAACCTTACAGCACTCGTGCAAAATTTTTTTCCCCGTATGCATCCTTAAAAGCTGCTTCTCAGTGATGCTTATAGAATCTTTTGTCATTTTGGATTTTTCTAAATGTTGCATGAACATTATAAAGTTAACACGTGTTTTCCTGTCTGGAAGTTCTCTATTTTTGTGCTGTTACAGGTAATTTGCCATCAGGTCTGTGTGAGCAGGAAGTGTAGCACATTCGGGCTTTATCATGAGTTTATTGATTGAGCTTTTGTCAGTGTGAGGATTTTTCTGTTGAAACAAAAGACATTCAACACAGTAGCAGTTCATACTTAATGTGGGCTGATAAGGGGAAAAGCAATGCAACTCCCTTACACTATATCACATTAGTTACAGGATCATTTTTTTTAAAATAAAAAGTAAAATAAACTGCATTAGAGAGTTTTTTGAATTGCTATTAATTTGCAGTTTAAATAGTTTTTCGGTGATTTTTCAACTTCATTACTCTTAAACAGTTATGATATTTATGATATCACAAATTTTTAATCACACAAAATGAAAAACTTTTTACTTTCAGAGATATTGTTATATCAAACAAGTAAGAATTACTTGACTAGCCAACCTTCATATTGAATTGAACAGAAATGAACATTCAACTCAGATAACTTTGCCATACATTCATTGTTTTCCATCGCTACTCCTTTGATTCGACCAGTGAAACCTAAGCCTGCGGTTTTGCAAGCATGTTAACCTCCTCAGGATGGTCCACGCAATATTGCAACTGCTCCTTTAATTGTTTATACGTACATAGAAAAAATGGGTAATAAAACAATCCTAATTTCATTCCCCTATATATTCTCACAACTTGCATCTAATACTGCGGTTTTGATTCCCGCATACAGGCCTATCAGAAAATAACCTCTACAGTGGGAGATGGGGAATTAAGTGCTGACTGAAGTATGGGTAAATTTTCTCCATCTAAACAAGTCAATTCATGCCCGCACATTTTGCTACACTTGGAATTCGGTTCCACCAGAGCCGACATAATACCAAAACTAGAATGCAAAAGTAGTGGAACAGCAGCAACAACCAAAACCAATGTCAAGTTTGTTCCATCTATTGTCTCCCTCCATTATTGCCTTCACTCAATGCAGCAACATCAACTTGCAAAAGCTTCCACAATTGCCTCCACTCGAAATATATGTAGCTCACCCCGTAGTCTACTCGAAATATTAGAGGCTACCTTCCAACTCTGGTGTTACCGGTCACAGTAGCTTCTAGTCTTCCATAGTCTAAAAATATATTAATGTACTATATTAGCTTATATAAATGAGTTTTACATTAAGTCACTGAGTATATGCGAAATTACCATGGCACATATAAAACACCAATGTTATGGAACTCATAAAATTAGAAGATAACAATAACATAAAGAAAAATTATGCATATTAATATGAAAAAGCATACAAATTAAATAGCTAGCAATATATGTGTATTGCCAACACATCACCAATTAATAGAAATGCATAGAAATGTGGAATGACATTTGTATGAAGAACTACTGAATACAGTAGTCATTTGTTCCAGTAATTAGAAAATCCTCCAGAATTTACACAGTGATTATTTTTAGAGGTGAAGATGGGCCCATTCCCAATGGAAAATATGTAAATGCATATCCTTAATTTATAAAATATAATATTAATCTTGTGTATTAACAGCCAATATAACAGCAGGTGAAACGCGGTACAACTACATGACGTAGCAGTATTTATTTTATTTTATTTTTGAGTTTATTGGACTTTTTTTTTTTTTTTTAATCTTAAACCCAAGCGGCCATTGGCCAAGCCCACATTCCTTTCGTGGGTTTTTTTTGTTTTTGTTTTTGTTTTTGTTGGAACTATATAAGGCCTTGGTCTCACCGCAACTTTACGATCTGTAATCTCACACTAACACACACACACACACACACACACACACACACACACACAGCGAGGGATCGGATCCGAAATCAGAAAATGAGGAAGCTCGATCCATGGCCAGTGTTTCTGAAGCGAGAGTGGGAAAGGACCTGGCCTTTCCTTGTCGGATTCGCTGTTACCGGATTCTTTATCACTAAGATGTCCCTCAATCTCACCGGTAATCTTAACCTAATCTCCCCCCATCGTCTTCTTCTTCTTCTTGTCCTTCGTTAGGGTTTCGTGCTTGTAATTCAACTGATTGATCCATTCTCAGAGGAAGAGGCCAAGAAGTCCAAGTTTGTCCAGAAGCACAAAAGGTACGCGCGTCCAGATACTTTGGATTATAATGGGATAAATAAATATATGTTTTTCTTGTTAATGGTCTCTAGTGGGATAAGAAATGAGGAATTGATGGCTCAAAGCACTTTGGGTTTCTCATGCTAATGGTTTGGTGGCCTTTGTTTTGTGTTTTTTTTTTTGGGGGGGAGGGGGGTAGTTTTACTAGCTTTTGTGTGTGTGTGTGTGTGTGTGTGTGTGTGTGTGTGTGTGTGTGTGTGTGTGCGTGTGTGCAAATGCATTATGACCTGCTTTAAATTCCTGATGGGTCAGTCCCCGATGTTCAATTTTGTAATCTTTCTTTTGATTAATAGTAACTTTTGGATCCAAAAATTTATTTCTGTCAAAATTCTCTCATAGTGGCTAATGGTTGTGTATATACACCGTCAACTAATAGTAATCTTTCTTTTTCAATCCTTTCTAATTTGTTAGAACTGCTAACAGGATGTAGGCCTTTGGAACATTTATAATAATTTTTTATTTTTTATTATATTTCTAGTTCTGTAAGATGCGATTTTTACATCCTGGGGAACTGATGTACGTGAAAGTCATAGAAAAAAGTGTTGACTCTAATGGAACTAGAACTAAGAATTAGGGGGCCGCACAAATTCGACAACAGAGTAGACATGCTCTACTCCATTGATATATAGGATATTAAAATATAAAATGGGTTTTTGGTGAAGAACTCCCTTCCCTGGCTCTGTTTTGATTCCTAGCATTGATATATAGGATATTAAAACATAAAATGGGTTTCTGGTGAGTAACTCCCTTCCCTGGCTCTGTTTTGATTCCTAGCATTGATATATAGGATATTAACTCAGGTTGTCCCTATCTTAGAAGACAAGTAATTAGGCATTATCCTACTTTTCAAATATTTTACGATGTTTGTGTAACAGCTTGTTATTGCGACAGGGGAGTTTCCTATATTGCATAAGAACAAGTTTACCTGGTGTTTTGTAATTGAAACTGTTTTTTTCTAAGTGCATGCTCATATTTAAAATTTTAAATAGCATCAAGATGTGTTGGGTGCATTGAGCTTTGCTGGTGTTGAATCATTTTTTTATGGATATTTTCATAGGATTGGAGTGTTACTGATATTTGGCCTAAGTGTTGTTAGCATAAATTTACACTCAGCTCTTAAAATTTTGGGAAAGTAACTATACATTTTGTTTCAGTTTTGCTTGGTGTGTCATGTTAGTTTATAGTTTTTCTACCCCTGCTAACTGTTTCGGGGATATATGCTAGCTTTTGGCCAGGAATGATTGTGGTAATGATCTAGCAGTAGCTCCCAGAATATATGTTTCCATCCATTATATGAAAAGTGGGCTTAGCTGGCTTGTGCAAATCACTTGTTAATTTGCAAATCTTCTTGCCTTTTACAGGTGAATGATTGTGGTAATGAATCCCAGGTTGTCCAATGGAGAACAATATCAAGACACTGCTCTTGTAATGGGGGAATCTTTAATTACTTGTTGGCCAATAAGGAATGAATGCTTCAAGGACATCTAGCATTCTGTCGTTTACTTTTTTTTTTCTCGTATGAAAATTGGTAGATGCCCGTTGATTTGTTATAGCCGCACCTGTTGGCTTTCATAATGTTTTGCCCAAACGAAGAGTTTTTCGGAATATTTGACAATTATGTAAGTTCTCGCATTTAGCTTTGTTTTCTTATCTTCAACGGTATGGAAATTGGGGAACGCTGCCCTTCTCTTTTCTGGTTTGGGATATGGGCATGTAGTGTAGGGTTAAAGGGAGTAGTGAAGGGTAAGGAAGTATATCCTATGCATACTAGCGTTAGACAAACAAAACCTCCTACGGGGCCGAGAATATGTGGGTTCGGTTTAATGTTAAATTTAATTGCAGGGCTATTCAAGCCGCGTATGAATCATTTCGAAGTTCATTATGTTTTCTTAATAATTACTCTGATAAATATTTTATTTGTTGTAAAAAAAATTATATATTTTGTGAATATTTGGTATAAGAAAATTTAATTTGTAAGAAGTTTGTAAGAATATCTTTATCACTTGATTGGTAAGAAAAACGTAATATTAATTTGATGGTAATAGAAGTGTCATTATACAGCTGTGTAATTTACATGTAATATTTACGTTTTAATATATCATTGAGTTTTTCTAACAATGTTTTAAGAGTCATTAATTTACGTAACGTTGCATAAGTAATTTGTGCATGGATTATTCTTTCCGTCATTAAATGGGTTAATTTTTTTAAAAAATATTTTTTTATAAAAATTTTTATTTACAATGTAAGTAATTCACGTAAGATTTTTACATGTAAATTATGTCTCTATATAAATTACCTGTGATCTACATGTATATGTTTATTTTTATTTGTTTACATAATTTCATTGGAGGAAAATATGTCATTCCATATCCATTGATATCTTAATAAGATAAAAATATATATGCCGATGATGAATTTAGTTTTGCTCATGAACACTAGATACACTGTTCAGCGTGGAATAATAGAAAGGTTATTGTTTATCCAAAATGTAGTTATTTTAGGCACTTTTTCTATCATTATTTATAAGAACTTCCTAGGTGGTGCTTCATAAAATAAATAAATATACGAAAAACATTTTTATATATCGATGCACTTTTACTTTTTGCATCTACAAATGTAATTCAGAACAATTAAATGTAAATTTATGTAATAATTTTATTTCGGTACATTCATAATGTAAGCAATTTTGTCAAATTTATTTACATAAGCTATATAACATTAGCAGAGACCCAATATCCACATCGAAATTTGTGTCAGCCAGCACAAGTGAGACGCCCAGACTGAAAAGAAAAACCAAAACATCGCACGTGACCAAAAACGTTGGTACGAGTTTCAATGCGTGACTGGATTTGGACAGTTGCAGCAAGCAAAGATTAGATAGACAATGTAATATACTAACATTTCATATTGAGAATTACAAATTTTTAAAACCCAGAACCTTATTACAACGCTAAACTAATATCGAATGCAAGAAAATGAAGCAGCCACAGCTATTTTTGATCATCCAAAATTTCCCAAAACACAAATGTAAGGCGCCTGTAAGGCACTTTTTTTTTTTTTTTTTTGATAAAACACAACTGTATGGTACAAAGTCAGTAAGCAATGAAGCTGTCAGGCATGGGATACATCCACCAATTACTTCTCTCGCTCTCTCAGGTCAACATGAGCTCGTTGACGGCAAGGTGCGGACGAAGGCAAACACGAACTTCGTGCTCTTCTGGCCCAACGCGAAGCTTTGGCACTAAGATCTCAAGCACAGACCCTGGGCCACCATAATACGCTTCAATGTTGGCATCCTCAGGAATCCGGGTTGACAACGGAATTTCCCGAATGAACTCCCCCGGAGGGCAGTGTTCAGAAAATGAATCTGCAAGCTTGAAAGTCCTGTCTTGTCTCTTGATGATTGGCATGCATGAAGTACTCACACAAGACACCTTTATGATTCCATGAGTCAGGGTGTTCCTCCAGGAGACCTTGACCCTCTGAAGATCCACAAATGGCAAGCTGATTACAATCAGGTAACCTTCATCGTCCTCGTAAATTGTTTTGGCAGCTGTGACTGGGCCATACACATCCCTCATAACCCCGCTGAAGTCATTCAACCACTGTGGCTCGTTCAGGTGATTTTCCAAATCTGGAACCCTGTCTGATGCAGAAGTATGGTTGACAGACAGGAAACATTCCTCTTCGTTTCCATTTGGGAAAAACTCCTTCCTCCTCTTGGTGCAGGCAGGAGACAGGTCCATAACATCACCATTGCTATGACTAGATGGCTGAGTTGACAAGTTCAGCCCAGAGCCATTAAGCAGTTTCTTCGAATGGGTATTTAGATTACTACTCTTCACCTGAGGGGTTGGCCTCTCGAGTTCAAAATCAGTATTGGGAAGATTTCTCCATGACCCAAAATCACTTGCTTCAGGTGGTATTATGAAGTTTAGATCCCGTCCTGTGAGATCCATCCACCTCTTTTTCTCTTCTTCATCAAGACCCATCAGGCATGGGGAACTAACAATGTCAATCCCATGCACACACTGCGGGTTTGATAGCCCCCGGTAATGCTTCCGCTGCATCCTGTGCGACCGAGCAAAGCCTTTATCAGCACTGAATGGAAATGGGTGCTCCCCCTGCCTGGAATGGCCATTCATATAACTCCTCAGCTGCATCTTTCCCAAGGCATTCTCCGGACGTTCTTTAAACACCCACATGTACATGTTCTCCATGTCGTGCTGGACCAGGAACACATCAAGCTTGAGATCTGATTTATCAAACCCAGAAACCCCATTATTATCCCTCACAATCTTTGCCTTTGAACTCTCATTCAAGGCAGGCTTGAAGTAGAAGCTAAAGAAGAACCAAGCGCCCCATATGCTATCCACCCTCTTGGCGCATTTTTTCCCAGCCTTGGGAATGTTAAGAAAAGTTTCAGTCTCGTAAGCTTGGGGAGCTAGGTCAACATCCAACATGTCACATTGGTCGGAATTCCACGATGGTGGAGGTGGGCTGCGTTCAGCTGAGAGGGGCAAATTGATGTCGGGTGGCCTAGTAAGGATAATCTGTCGGTTCATTTCTAGTTCCAGGTCGTCGTGAGTGGAGGCACTGGAATCCATGGATAAGAGCGTAGAGGGACGATGATTCTCCATGGATGAAACAGTTTTGGGGAGACAGACTCTGGTTTCAGTCCATCCCTCTTCTTACGATGTGGGTTTTTGATGCGGGTGGGTTATATTATTATAGTTTCCCAAAAGGAGCCAATCACCCAAATCAAATAAACTTAGACAAAGAAGATAACCTGTAAACACTAATATTTACCAACCCAGCCTGAGAAACGAACCCTATATCAATACCAATTCATCCCCGATAGAACTATATAAGTCACAGTAATAATATCAACCAAAAAGAAGGGTGACTTCAAAACCTAACAACTATTCAAGAACAACCCAGAAAAAAAAAACTATAAATCTCCTCAATCAACCATCTGTTTTGATATTTTACTAAGAGAGATAGAAAAAACAAAGCAAACCAAAAAAAGGTGTTGCGCATCGAAAACGCTACTAGAGAAAAACAACGTCTAATCCTTGCCCTAGAATCTCCCGAAAGCCTCCAAAAACAGGTGGGAAGGACCGAACGAGGCAAATCAAACCCATCAAACTGGGAAATTTGCCTAGGAACAAACAAAAGATTCAGGAAAACCCACAAAAAATTAATTGTGGAGGCTCAAATCGAATGGGGTATTGAAGGAATACCTCTGGGGTCGCTGGGGATAGGGCTCGGCAAATCAAGAGGAGGACAGACCTCCGGAGGCGATAATGGTGATCCACAGTTTTTTTTCTTTTTTTTCTTTTTTGCAATAATTTCATTTCAACGCATTGCTTTAAAAAAAAAAAAAAAAAAAAAAAACATGTTTGGTTTTTTTGGGGGGTCCCTGCCTCCCTTAATTTCTCCGTCAAACGAGAAGCATATAAAAATGAGGCCTGGAGCCTTCGCTCGACAAACCAGACCTGCCGACCGGGTTGCCCGCCTTTCATGTCATCGGGTCGGGTCGGACAATTGGCAAATATTTGAAGTTGCGGTTGCAAATGGGTCGGTTATAAGTTTTGTATTTGTTAGCTGTTATTTAAGTTTTAAGTTTTATATGATGTTTATAGTTTATTAATGAATTAATGTTTTAGGACTTGAGTTTATTTTAAAATTATTTAATTTTTATAACATTAATAAAATTTTTCTTTTGTTTTAAAACTTTAATTGTTTAATATTAACCATTAAAAAAAACTCAAGATAGAATAAATGGATAATATTTGATTGAAATAAAATCAATCTTTTAAATTTAGACTCGTTGTAAAAGTTACAAATTTAGATTTAATTTTTGAATGATTGTACTTTATTTCCCTTAATGAGTTTATTTACATCCTAAGATAATTTCAAAGACAATAAAAATTGAAGAAAATATTTTTTGCAATCAGAAATGCAATTGAGATAACATGAGCTCTAACAAAGTGTATTAAAGTTTACTACAGAATGAGCAACGTCGTATTGAGTTGATTGCGTAACGTTTACATAATATAGTTAGTTAAAATTGAATGATTATTGTCGGGCCGCCTAATATCATAACATGTGAGATTCCATTAAAATATATAACACATATATGTGTATATATATATATATATATATATATACTTAGAATCAGACTCATCCAAACTCAAATAGTATTCATATGTTAATTGTTCCTGTTTGTTTGTTGACATATGATCTTAGGTAAAAAAGATAATATATGAAAAAAAAAATATAAATATTAACTCAAACAACGTAACATTTGACACCATCATTAAAATAATATTTTAATGACCTGACCTGACTAGACTATCTATTAAATATACATTAAATATACATAGGTTACCGTATTGTTACAAAATTGAAGGGGTTGAACCGAGTCGAGGGATCTTAAACGGGCATGTGACCCGCGGGATAAAGGGCCGGCCTACTGTTTCACGCGGTCGGGCTACTTAAAATTAAACCCGATTAAATACAGGCCTAAACCCGATTCAACTCGTTTTGAATGCAGGCCGGTTCTAGCATGCGCGAGCCCACTGCCCACTCAGGCAGCCAGCAGCCACATCATCATTCATTCGTGTTTTGGTTTCGCAGGTTCGCGTCGGCAGACTCGGCCCGCATAGCATTACTGAAAACCAGAAAAACAAAAAAAAAAAACAAAAAACAAGAAAAAGAAACAGCGACAACAATAACGCTGCCTGCTGTGTCTGTCTCTCTGTCTCTCTCTCTCTCGCGACGTATTACCTCATCACTCACCTCGCTCAACCTCTCGAAGCGTGAAACCCTCACCAGCCGCCACATCCAAAAAACCACATCTGCCGGCGTCGACAAGCCCATCGCCGCCGCTGTGTCTCTTCACTTCCGCTGCCGCTCTGTCTCGTGGTACGCTATGCTGTTTGTGTTTGTACATTAGGTCCTCGTGCACTAAAACGTAAAATAAAATTCGTGGAGATGACTGTATTCCGGAACCCTTCGAAAATTTTTTGGTGCAATCCACCTCTTAAATTTATTTGTTGCCAGGTTCTATATGCTGTTGAATTTATGAAACTTATTGGGATTGTGGGTAGCTATCAATTATTTTTATTGTATATGTTGTTGCCTGTGATCTTAAATTCACATACTGATTGAGTTATTTGATCTTCCGAAACATAGATTACACCCAAAGTTGTGTGTTTGCATGTTTTTTTTTCGGTTTATTTTAAGAAAGGTTTATTCTCTGAAGAGATAGAATTCCCATTCAAGCTTATTGGGTTTGTGGGATCGCTGGTCTCTATCGTCCAGGAAGTGATTCAACCAGCTTGTTATAATTTGGATATTGTGTAGGCTGTATTAGTGGATTTCTATGCAAGTAGTAATCAGTTTTTTTTGTTTTGTTTTTGTTTTTAAGTTATTTCTATCTGAAGGTTAATCTGGGGCCGTGAGTGACCTGAGGATAAAATGGACCTTTCTCCATTCAAGCTGGACATCGATGAACTAGTTGATGAGTTTGCTATGGTAGGCCTATAAGTTATGCATTTTATATAAATCTCATTATTTTTATTTTAGTTTTCGATTTCTCGATCCCTGAGAATGTGGGATAATGGAACTTACAGGGAAAATCAACAAGCTTAGCTGATATGAAGAGGATATGGCTGCGTAGAAAGTTCTCCTTCATCTACGAGGCTAGGCCTTCTACCAACCTGAGCCTCTTTATGCAATCGCTTTATTTTCATTCTATTGGTAGGTAATCAAATATTCCTGTATAATTACTGTCGGAGTTTGTGCGTAATGTGACAAGTTGTTTAATGGACTAATGGCTTCGCTCAGTTGTTTTTCTTAGCTTCTGAACAAACATGAAACTTAATAATATGGTATGATTCAAAATTGTGACAGATGGAGTTGCAATGTAAATAATGCTGGAGTGATGTGTGATTTTACCCAATCACATAGCCTGCAGCTGTCTTGAATTTTCATGATCATGTGAGATTTTCATCTGTTCAGACCCTTTTCTTCCAAATCACGTCATGGCTTTAAATAACTAAAGAACTCCTTTTGCTGGCTCATCAGTATTATGCTGTAATCCTACATTATTTAAGTTTGTGGTTATTAAAAGTCTAGAAATTTTCCAAATCTAAATATGCTAACTTAGTTGCCATTTTATTATAAATGCCACTGTTCTCTGACTTCATTTTTGTTTGATCCCTTCACTGTACTCTATGCAGGACACATGATTGCTGATGATTCTTTATCGCATAGATTGGGTGGGCTTTACTGCCTATACTGCCTCCATGAGACTCAACCATTCAAGCCTCTTTTTAAAATATATTTGTCCATTGGTAAGATTGCACCCTTTGCTTGTTTTTGAAAAACCTGAATGTAGAAGTCATATTCATAATCTTCTGCCTATTTTTCCTTGTTGCACACCTATAGCTATTTATTATAGGTGGCGTTTGTCCATTAGCATACACTAGAATACATGGCATTAAATAGTCCATTTTAGTGCCTCTTATTTTATCATTGTTTTAATTGTCTCTTCTCAGACCTTACAGATGATTTTTTTTTGGGTTGATCTCTTTCTAACTTCTTTCTATTTGGCATTATGCAGGAGAACTAAAGAAGCTCAGAAAACTTGTTGTTGATGCAAAAGAAAACGGTACTTACGTAGCCCCTGCCTTGGTTGAAAGGATGCTGCAAAGAAACATGTTTTTGTTTGGGTTTGTGGACTTAAGTGAAGGCGGTGTTCAGCAAAGGGTAAATTCCCTCACAGATGTACAGAATGCCCTCATTCAATCTGCTTATAAAAAGTACAGTGCCCTATATAATTTTCTTATTATTGTTCTGTTGCTTATCCTAATTTGTTACCTGATTATGTGACTTTTTACTCCTTAATGCCTATTTATTTATTTTATTTTATTGCACAGGTTATTGCCAGATTCTCAGATAGAGCACTTCCTAAAAATGGACTTGGTAAGTTTTGTACCCATCTTATCCATACAAAAGAAGATAAATTATGAATCGTGATTTGGATAGTACAGGTGTTACAAATACAATCTGATGAAGACAATGGGATAAGTAATTAATTTGTGGTTTGAATCTTGTTCAACAATTGGAGTTAAAGCTTAGCCAATCAGGAATTAACAAATTCATATCTAATGAATATTTTTTGTGTCAAATTGCAAAATAAGGTTCTCTGATGTATACAAAAAGAAGAGTGATTTAAGCAAATTTGAAACTTTGTATAAATCTCGTTTTGAATAAAATGTGTTATTTTTGAAAACAACTTTCAACTGTTTTTTATCTTCAAATTCAAACTCATTTTTTTAAGAAACCCAATTTATTCATTTAAAAAAAAAAATTCTTCTTTCTTTCACTTTATTAACTGTACTCACCTTATTTTCTCTCTTTTCCAATTTTGGTGGGTCTTGATTTTAAAAAGAACATTCTCTCTTACCATACATATATATTTTTACAAATTCAAGATTCAAACTACAACTCTAATAAAGTAAAACGTCATGAAACAAAAAAAACGTACCAAACACCACCATGAATTTTTCCATTTTGTAAAACAGAAGTGGATTTTTTACAGTTATAGAGTAGTCACTCAAATAATTTCATTCCATGTGTTTCTTGGTATTATATTTGTCCTGTTATGGCACAATCTTACCATTTTATGCAGGTCTGAATTTTCAGCCCTTATATTCTCAAAAATTGATAGTGTTCTGAATTAGTTGTATTTTTTTTTCTACAACATTATTGCAGGATGTAGAACTTGATATTCATGGGCTGAGGAAAGTGTCAACAGAATATACAAAAGCGAAGGAACTAGCTATCAAAGGTAACTTTCTTTTCATTCATTATTTTTATATGGTTTGACTTTCAATTATATAGTTTTTTATATGGTTTCCTATTTTGATATTTGTGTGGCAAACTAGAAAATTTAATGCAGTTTTCTTGTTGGATTAAATTAGATTGTTTGGGAAACAAATTCATGTCTCCTTTTATTAGAATAAACAGCGGGGGTATTTTTTCACAAGCGAATCCACAATGCCTTAAAAACCAAATCCATATGAAGTGAAAGACTCGTGTTTAAGACACTGTTAGATCTCCATGACATTTTATTTTATGATATGAATGATCCTCGTGATTTATGAATGGAAAAAAGTGTTGTATCGACCCTCGGATTTTTTCCATTTTTAAAATTTGTGTCCTTCCTTTCTCTCCTTGCAGAGGCTGGTGAGTTGGTGGATGTTCAAAACATTCAGCACATTGCAGAAAATCAGACGCTAATTGGCCATGTAATGGGGAAGATATCTGAGGATTGGAAAGACCAAAAACAGGCGTTCTGCAAACAAACTGGATTTTCCCAGCGCCACACTGAAGAACTCCAGCATGAAGATGACGATGTCCTCGGGAAAGAACTGGATGCCCTGCTATCTCAGGCCTAGTTGCAATGCCAGAGAGGCTTCACAAGTGTTCTAACGACTGTGCAAATTCCTCACCTTGGCGAGCAGAGATTTTGGAAGAGTATTAGAGTGGGTCAATATGGATGTTGCTTTTGTTAGTTAATACATCCAATACAGACAATACCATGGCTTTTACTGGATTACTTTAAAGTTTTAACACATGTTAGCCCTTGACTGCAGATGTAAAATATAAATTTTGTTTATTGTCAACAAGATCAGATAGTGAGATAAGAGGCTCATTGGACTGACCACCCCCAACCCAACTTCATGTAATTATGCAAGGAAATGTTTCAAATTATTGTTTTTGCCTATTTTTTAGAACATTTTTTTTATATAGTTGAAAATACACAAAATTAATAATTAATATAAATGGAAACTGATGATTTGTTTGGATTGGCTGCCGTTATGGTGCTATACTATACTACTCCAAGTCGAGAAGATGAGTATTTGAAGAAGTATTATAAAAATATTATAGTGAAGAAAGCTTTTGTTCAGGAAATGTAAGAAAATGAACAGAAGCAACATTCAGAGCAGAAGTTTGTGAGAAAGCAAGGGCTTATTTTGTTTATTTATGTATAAAAACTGAAGGCTAAATATTTTGAGAAAAAAGTAAAGATAATTTTTTTTATATAGAAAATGAATTATTATGCTAGATTTGTTTTAAAGATAAATTGATGCCAATTACCCGTCCCGTCATAAGAACTTAATTTGGTTACACATTTCAATTTGTCAGAGATTATTTTAAAAAAGCAATAATTTAACATAAAATAAAAAATAAGATGCCTGCCTTCCAAAAACCTGAAATCAATAAATAATTATTTTAATAAATTAAAAAAAGCTTTTAATTTGGTTACACATTTCAATTTGTCAAAGATTATTTTAAAAAAGCAATAATTTAACATAAAATAAAAATAAGATGCCTGCCTTCCAAAAACCTGAAATCAATAAATAATTATTTTAATAAATTAAAAAAAGCTTTTAATCCCGATTCTAAAACCACTTTTAATCCCGATCCTCTAAACACAATTTCATGCATACGGTTTTCATCCAACCCATGCCTCCGCACTTTTCGCCATTTCCGACACCTCACCTGCTTCTGGTCATTTCTGTACCAAACCTGACAACAGCAACGAACGTGCGAGTCATGGGCAGGGTTTTGGGTTAATCCTCGTTTTGATGCTTCGATCCAACCACCAAACCCTAACAAACTCAATCCAGGATCGATCTCGTCACCTATGAAACGAACTCGCGTTCGTCTCTCGTTCGATCGAAAATGGTTCATTCCTGTGATTCTCAGCTGCGTTCTCTCTCTGATGCTTCTCCTCTCCGTGACCCCAGGCTACGGACGCGATGAAGAATCTTCATCTCTCCAATCGGTTTCCGGCGGCGACATCATCGGACTCCCGGAGCTTCCGAGGTTTGCGTACCTGATCTCCGGCACCAAAGGGGACGGGAAGCGTCTGAGGCGGCTGCTCCAGGCTGTGTACCATCCTCGAAACTGCTATCTTCTCCATCTCGACCTCGATGCGTCGGATTCCGACCGCCTCCAGCTCGCCAAGTACGTGAAATCGGACAGGGTATTGAGTGTGTATGGGAATGTTATGGTGGTAGGTAAGGCGGATCTGGTCACGTATAGGGGCCCGACCATGGTCGGTTGTACGCTTCATGCCGTTGCCATTCTACTGAAACAGGTGAAGAATTGGGATTGGTTTATAAATCTTAGTGCGTCGGATTATCCCCTCATGTCGCAAGATGGTTGGTTTTCGTTTCTTCCTTTTTTTCTTTTTGTCACAAAAAGTTGGCCTTCCTTCACGGCTCATGTTTTTGATTCCTCTTTATGTTTTCTCAGCATTGATTTTAAAATTTTAATTCTTTTGGTAAGGTTAACTGTAATGTGCACCCACCCATTGTTTTGACTTTTAAGATATGGAGATCGTTAGAATGGAAATAGGGAGAGTTTATGGTGTTAGGTTAGAAATCAGGTTGTTTTTATGTCGGAAGGGTATGAAGCTTCCTTGAATTGAATGGCCAACTAATATTAGGAAGCTGGATATGATTCAAACATGTTCTTAGCCGATTCCTACAACTCGCTGAAGGGTTGTTTTTAAAGCGTTCACTATTCTCTAGTCAATCATCTGATTGAAACCTTCTAGAAAATATGCAACTGAAGGTTGTCACTTGTAGTTATTTCATAATGTTCTCCATGGAAGTCAAGCATGTTGAAAACTAAGGAAAACTATTTGGAAGCGGTTACTGTAGTGAAGTGGAGTCACAGCTCAATTAATAAAATTTGATGGTTTGGTACAGTAAAGCATGTTGAGCTGGCCTAAACAATGCGAGCAATAGTCAATCTCTTCCAAATTTTAACCCTTTGTACAAAATGATAATTTTTGTTTCCCTGTGGAATAAGCGTTTCATGATGTGCCTGCTGCTTTTTATAATCGGATCCATATTTAGTGGAAGCCTCGTTTTCTAAATTTTAATATGAATGAGTATTTTGATTTGTTGATTTTTTTTGTTTATTTTGATATTTTTTCTATACATCCATCTGTTGCTGCCCTGTACATATGTATGTAGAGACATTCACATCAATTTAGCTGACCTTCTACGCATCTTGTTATTTTTATTGCAGATATACTGCACATTTTCTCCTACTTGCCTAGGGATCTAAACTTCCTTGAGCACACAAGTAATATTGGCTTGAAAGAGTGAGCATGCAAATTAGGTCATTTATCCCTTCTGTTAACACGTAAGACTTTAGTTGGGCTTTTTTCATATAGTATTGCTTGCAGGTACCAAAGAGCAAGGCCTATCATCGTGGATCCAGCTTTATATCATCCGAAGAAATCTGAAGTATTTTGGGCTAAAGAGAAAAGGGCCATGCCTTCTTCTTTCAAGCTATTTATGGGTAATTTTTAAAATTACTTGGGTATCTTTTATTATTATATGGAGAAGTTGCAACTAAATAAAATAGGTACTTCCGCTAAACGTTGGAAGTTTAGGGTGACAAGAACTTCATTTGCTAAATTGAAATTACAACAGGGAACTGTATTATTCGTGTACTGATTTGGTGCCCAATTTAAACTGACCGTCCTGGGCTCTCCTTGAGTTATGATTTTTGCACCCTACTTGCATGAACTGTTATAGAATTCTGCTCTTCATTCTCCTTCTGACTGCTGATTGTGAGGGCCTGCTATACCCCACATCTTATTCCTACTTAACTTGTGCCCCGTCTCCCTCTATTCACAATTTAATGCCGACTCTAAAAAGTAAAAGCAAATCTGAGAACGATAAAAACGAGGTGGTAACCACTTTTGCTTCAAGTTGTAATTGTGTTCTTAGGCTTGATCTCCTAGTAATTTTCTTCTTCGCTTCGTTGAATATACCATTACGGATTCCTGTCTACTTACATTAATTTCAGCACACTGCTTCTTAACTCAGTTCTTGTCTTCAGGGTCTGCGTGGGTGGTTTTGACCAAATCATTTCTGGAATTTTGTATTTGTGGATGGGATAATCTACCGCGAACCCTCCTTATGTACTACACAAACACTCTCTCCCCCCCAGAGGGCTACTTCCACACTGTCATTTGCAACCACAGAGACTACCAGAACACGACCGTGAACCATGACTTGCATTACATGAAGTGGGATAGCCTTTCCAAGCAACACCCTGTTAATCTCACAGTCAATGATTTTGGTGACATGGTCCAGAGTGGTGTGCCATTTGCTCGCAAGTTCGCTGTTGATGATCCAGTTCTGATCAAAATTGATGAGCATCTTTTGAAGAGATCAGCTGGTTGGTTCACTCCCGGTGGATGGTGCTTGGGGAGTTCCAAAATGGGTAGGGATCCTTGTCTAGAATTAGGGAATCCCAATGCAGTTAAACCTAGTGCAAGTTCTAAAAGGCTAGAAAAACTTATGGTGAGTCTTCTTGATTATGACAATTTTAGGTCTAATCAATGTCGATAGCACAATTCAATGTAATGCTTAATTTATGTTAGGAGGGCAAACGATAGTATAAAATATAACCTTTTCTGTTAAAAGATTGGATACAGCGCTATGGCACTCAAATCATTAGTGTGTAGCATTCGAATCAGTTGTTCTGCATCTAGAACACAATATTATGTTAGCGCCAAAAAAAAAAAGTACAGAAACCCTTTTTTTGGGGTGTAGTATTCGTTAAGAATAAGCTCTTAAAATAATTAGCGGTAAGTAATACGAAATTACAAATTTTAAAGTAATGTCTTCTATTTTAAAGCAGCATTAGGCACAGTGAGTATGTGAACTTACATATTGAAGCCATTACATTTCGTTTTTGCTACTAAAGGGGGAATTGTATTAAGAGGGAGAAAAAGCAGCCGGGAAAATGAGACATGTTCAATGAGGAAGTTTGTGCTAGCCACCCGCGTTACAACCGGGATGTTAAAAACAAAAATGAGGCAAAATAAATTTAACCGTTTCAATAGCCACTTGACTGGGGAGCAGCCATGACACACCGTGAATCCCATTCGGACCAGCAGCAGATGAGCAGGTTCGCTGATGGAAGAGAGCCACCCGGCAGATGATGCCCTGTCATCAGCGCGAAGAAGGTGATGAGTTGGGAGATGCGTTAGCCCACGCACCAATGCAGCCTCCTATATAAATTTCTTTTATGGACTGTGCTTGATGCAAGTGCAAATCCATCAGGCGCAGTGGTGCGTGCACCGGACCACTGCAACTATAATTTTTTAAAAAAACTAAGACTCTCACACAAGTGGTCCTTATGAGACTCTGTGCTAGGCATCAAATGGGGAGGGTTGGTTGCCTCCGTTTCACACAGATTAATTCAATGGAATTCCTTTGCATTAATAGTATCTAACTTTGTATAGGCTAACCACCTACATAATTCGTAGCTTCTAAAGTACACGTCGTCAATGTCCCTAGGAAATTGAATTTAACCTATGATGAAGACGAAATGAACTAACAAAAATGGTAAGGGCGTGCCAGATTAAAGTTGATCATATACAATTGATTAATTTAATGAAATTTCTTTGCATTAATAGTGTCACTTACTTTGTTTCCTATTAAGAATTTCTTTTATGTTACATTAAGATTCTTTGGTGAGGGCATTTTATTGAATGGTGATGAATCTTATTTTGTTTGGATTAGATATTTAATTGTATTCATTTTCATCCAAACAATTATGATTGAATATTGATTACTCTGGTTTATAAACTAAACTTTTTTTTAGATTTTTTTACGTTTAATTTGTTGTATTTGTTTTTAGGGATTTTTAGCCTCTGTTTTGCTTTTACTTGTTAGGTTTTTATAAGGTTTTTTAAGTTTTTCACTTTTTTGAAAAAGGGTTTTATTTGTTTTTTTAGCTTTTATTCTTTTAGGTTTAAATGCAAATTAAGTTTTGAAAAAAGGATTAAATGGATAAAAAAATTATTTAATAATGAATTAACCAAAAAGCTTTTATATTTTACTTAGATAGCTACATACTAAAGTTTGCTAATTTAAAAGTTTATATTTTTTTACACAACAATTCACATTTTATATTTTATTTTACTATCAAATTTATTTTCTATGATTTTTTTTTATAAATTTTCCAGTCACAAACTCAATCTTTAAAACTTGTTCTTAATTCATCTATAAGAACCTTGAGATTGAGAGGAGATCGCAAGATTATTATAAACTTTCATAACTTGTAAGAAAGGGTGTTCGATCTTCAAGAGTCATGTCCATACAATTTATGTATTGTAGGATAAATTAGCCGGTAAGGAGTTGAAATTAGAAAAACTCGTAATTCATTACATATGAAACGAAATAACTCAAGTTAACTAAGTAAATGTAAAATTTTAAGTGTAAAAAGGTTAAAACTATGAAAAAAATGAGTCAATATGATCACCACCATGAGATTAGTTGTTGCAACTACTACCATTTTGAGTCATTCATTCACAAAAATCTGCTTTGATATAATCAAAATGTTAAATAAAAGACTTTAATAAAATAATGACAGACTAAATTCAGTTCATAAAAAATAATATAATAATGATGTTAATTGTGTCTCAAAAGTCACATTATTTATATATATATATATATATATAATTAGAGTTACAAGAAAACTTTAAAAATAACAGCTAATTAATAATTAAATAAATGAAAAAGAAAAATGGCTCCAATACGGAAGTCGTCACTATTCATAAGTCCTCAGATTTGTTCGGAAATGGCTTTCTAGCCTTCTATATGGAAGTCGTCAGATCTGGCAGGAATGATCCTCTGCCCCGTTTACGATCTCCATCATGGGTGCGACAGGCAACTGTGGTGAAGAGGGAAGACAAAAAGAGTCCCAGGGATCGAATTCCCTCTGTTTAGAGACCGTTAAAAGGATCAAAAGCAAAGCACTGCAGCAGATAGAGGCTGCTAGCTGGTGGGACCACAGTTAATGGATGAACTTTGTTTTGTTTATGTTTTTGGTCGTTGTGTGAAACCTATACAATCTTTGTGTCAGGAATTGTCCCAATGACCAAAACTTCTGATACATATATATATGGATGAACTGCAATCAACAGGGCCTGTCCCATGCATATGGTCGGGCTAGCTAGCTGCACTATCTCACATTTGGCTTAGGCGTGTGAGTTGCATGCACGCACTGTAATCGAGATCATGAGATTCATGTGGCAAGAAGGAACCCGGCCGTACGTATATACCCATGCAAAAATACGAGGCCGATTGAGCGAGAATATATATATTCAGTCGGGTGCCGGATGCATATGTATTATTAGTTTAAGAGTACTAGTAGTTATAGAAATTTGTTTTCTTTTGTAACAATAAAATTTTATATTTATTTATTTTAATAAATTTATACAGTATTTTTTATTTTAATTATTAGATTATATAAAAAAAATATTTCACATTTTATTTTTATATTTATCATAAATTTTATTTTTATTTCATATTAAATTATAAAAAATATTATCAAATATTATTTTAATAATATAAAAAAATATTTAGGAAATATTAATGTGATATATATTTGTATACAAGTGTATATTGTTATTTTTAAAAAAGATTTCCGTTTGTTTATTACAGCAGTCGGGCTGTCAACTATCAGTCTAAGACGAAAAACTTGAGAAGACTAACTTTTTCCATGCAAGAGAGAGAGAGAGAGAGAGAGAGAGAGAGGCAGCAGTCTCTTTATCTCTTGACATCTGCACCACTTAATCAAAAAGAAGCTTCCTGCGTAAGCAACAAACAGTAGCAGCAATAATATTATACAATTGCTCTCCCATTCCAGACCCCTATAAAGTTCGGAATATAAAAAATCATGTCACATAGAAAGACAAACACTATTCCTACTGAGACTGACCATACCAAAGCCAACGGCAATAAAAGGCCACCTCTTTTGATTTTGGCACTTCACTCCCCCTCTTTATATCTCTTTCTATCTATATCTCTATCAATAACCCATCCTCTGCGTGTGGTTCTTTCACCATATATCCAAAAACCTAAACCAACCCTTTTTCAAAAGAGAGAACTAAGTAAAGAGTAAAGATCAAACAAACACACTCACTCACTCACCATGGATTTTTCCTCCCTCCCTTCTTACCTCGATTCTTCCAACTGGCACCCTCACCAGGTATCTAATTAGGGTTCTTTATTTTTCATTTAATTTGGATTTATTTTTTGTTAGATCCACGACCCAAAAGAAAGAAAGATCTATACACACACACACACACATATATATATATATATTCTCTAGACCCTTTTGTTATCTGTTGCTGACCATATATATCATGTATTTGAGTTATTCATCTATACATTTACGTTGTTATGTTATATTTTGTATCTTGTTTTTTGTGGGTTTCATAGGAGCAGCCAGGTGGAAGTGGAAGTAACAGCAGCACGAACCCTCCGCCTTCCTCCCCTCCACCGCCACTGCCTCCTCCACCACCACCTCAGCCTCATGCGAGCAGCGGATGCAGCACTGGATCAGTCCCGGTCCGGCCTGCCGGTTCGATGATGGAACGTGCCCGGATGGCCAACGTGCCCATGCCAGAAGCCGCGCTGAAATGCCCACGCTGCGACTCCACCAACACAAAGTTCTGCTACTTCAACAACTACAGCCTCTCGCAGCCGCGCCACTTCTGCAAGACCTGCCGGCGCTACTGGACCCGAGGAGGTTCCCTGAGAAACGTCCCGGTCGGTGGCGGCTTCCGGAGAAACAAGAGGTCAAACAAAACAAACCGGTCCAAATCTCCGGTCGGACCCGTAGCTCCCGCTCCCACTACAAGTACTGCTGCGGCGCTTCCCTCCTATACCGGCCAAGCTGCCGACATCTTGGGCCTTGGGCAGCCGATGAAATTTGGACCTCCCTTCAACCACCGCCTCAGCGACTACGACGTCGGAGACATGGGCTTGAACTTCGCCGGTGACATGACTTTTCCACCATGCGGCGGCAGTTCGTTTGTTCAAGGCGGTGGAGTCGGCTGGGAGCCGTGGCGGCTGACGGCAGCACAGCAGTTCCCTTTTATGGGTGGTGTAGTTAATAGTTGCAGTGGGTTGGAGCCAGCAGCTGGAATGGGGCTCATGTACCCATTTGATATTGGCGGCAGCTGCAGCGGCGGTGGTAGCGGAGAGCCCACCCCGGGTTATCTTGGGATTCAATCCAGGCCCAGCGGCGAGGGGTCATCAGTGTTGAGACAGCAGATGGCAGCCGTGAAGATAGAAGACGCTAGAGAGCGTGATGTGTTGAATTTGTCATCATCGACACCACAGCAGATGTTGGGACTGGGAATGAATAATATTATTATTCCAGGAGGCCTAGGAAATGATCAGTATCAGTGGACTGATATGTCTGGGTTCAGTTCATCTTCCACCAGTGATAATCCCTTATAGAGAGCTAATCAGCTCCATACAAATTAAGACCCCATATGTTCGATCCAAGATGTTTGCTTGTAATTTTTGGTTATCTTTGTTTTTACCTATATATACAGTCAGGGGGTGAAGAGGACTATGCACTTGGGTTTCATTGATTGATTTAAATAGAATACAAAGTTGGGGATTTGGATTACTGTGTTACAGAAAACCCTAGATATATAGCAGCAGTTTTTTTTAAAATCTAAATGATTTTTTTTTTTGAAAATATTTATATTAATGCAACTTGTTTGTGTCGGCTAAACATGTGTGTGTGTTGTTCAAGTAATTAATCAACCCGAGTGAATGCATGCATGAGTTTTTTTCTTGTATCTAATCGGAGAATTTGATCATATATTTCTGCTATGGATTAATGTAATAATGGGGTGTTTTATGATAAAACATCATTTTAATAAAGAAAAATAAACATTTCACACACCCTATATTAACATCATCAAATAATTAAACTTGTTCTTTAGAAATTAATTAGGTAGAAGTATAACGTAACGTTGTGCATGTAGTGTGTTATTGGGATAAGCTTGTTTGGATTTTTCTCTTGCGGCCGGCTGGACACCCCAATTTATGTTGGGATGAATGAATTGTTTTTGGGCTAGAGGCAGCTTCACACACATTTCCCGCTTTCCTTATGTTTTTACACTTGTGTGATGTACGTTGTCTCCAGCTGTCTCGCTCTTTTAATAATGGTATTTATAACCGTAATGACCATAAAAACAACTTAAGAAAAAGAAGAGGTTGATCGGCATATATATATAAGAATAACCTTAACATTAATTAGTCTATAGCCATGCATATGCATTTTTTAATTTATTTCATTAATATCGTAATGAAGTAGTGTTGCAAAAGAAATAATAATTAAAATTTTGGTTTAGAATTAACCCTAATTAAGTAACCTATTAAAAAGTAAGATTATTCAAGGCCTTCAACCTGTCACCATTACTACACCTCCCAAGTAATCCAGAAAAAAAAAAGAGGAAAGAAATAAAGTAAAGGAAACACTACGGACTTCCAAATCAGAAGTGTAATCAATCTTTCAATCATAAAGTAATTAGACTGCTATAGGGTGAAGGTTCTTATTTGTATGGAAAATTGGGAATATAATTCTATATTCAAAATTCCCCAGCGCCAACAAACTTAGAGAGAGAGAAAGAGAGAAAAAGAGAGAGATCCTAGGATGATTTTGTAAGAGCTTACATTATGTAATCATGTTACACAATTATTACATGTATGCTAAATTTTAATTTATGTATGTTGGAGATGAGTTTAATTAAATTAAATTTCACAAAATTATTATTGTAATTAAAGTTAAGATGCATGTGCATGATGATGATTGAGGGAGGACGAGTCAGATTATTAGTTAGGAAAAGAAGAAGAAGAAGAAGAAGAAGAAGAAGAATATATGAAACGGAATCTCGGGGCGCGGGTTGGGCTATGTGCTTGGGATTTGCTTTTTCAGAATCCAAGAGCTCTATGTATAAGTAGCCAGGAATAAACTATAAAGCATTCAAAACCTCGAGTAAGAATCATTATTATTATTCAATAAAGCTCTTTCAATTCATTCCCTTTTCTTCTTTTTTTTCGTTGTTTGGGCAGCAATTTTAGAAATGATCTGATGGCCCTTCTGTTCTGTCGGTATCTTCGATATTCTAAATTCTGAATAAAGAGATGATCGAAATAATGCAAGTGATCCCATAATCTAGGCTTTTATCTTTGTGTGTGTGTGTGTGTGTGTATATATATATATATTGTTTCTCAAAATTAAAGTAGGTAGCTACTAAGTTCAAAAGGGCAAGTCAAAGGTTTGTATTTAGCAGTTATATGATTTTGTTTGAACGGCCTATCCGGTAACTTTGGCGCTGAATAAGAGGACCAAACATGGTACCTTCGGCAATTCTTACCTCGCTTGTCCCCGAGTTTTAGCGCCGGACAAGCCCGCGGACTTATTAAATTCAATCAATTGCGAAGGAATAAATATTTTAAATCCGGATCACACAGTTGAAAGTGCGGTCCCGATATTCCTTATTATTCCTCTAAAATCTTAATTATTCAGTTGGAAAACGGAAGAAAAAGAAAAGGAAAAAGCGAAAAAGCTTATATATGTTTAAATTATTATAATATATTTTAAAGTTTTATGGTTTAAAATAAATAATATTATGATATGGGTGTAGGTACTTTTTTTTGTCCGGTCTTAATATCAAAGCCTATAATTATTTATCATAAAAGTATTTCATAATATCAAAATGTATAAGTGATTTCTTAAAGTATGATCGAATAACATGTCTTGTAATGTGCATTAGTATTGAATTAGAATACAAACCTTTACTTTCATGTGATCAAACTAATATGCTTTTAATCATAATGTATATTAAATATGAGCTACAAGAAATTTTTTATGACAGCTCGCATGGTGATAGCTCATCAGTTTCATTTATAGGTGCGTTTCTATAATATGATGTAGTTTAATGTGTGACGATAGAAATATTATCAGAAGATTGTGTCTCACAACAGAGGAAAGATGAAAACCAATGAACGTATATAGTGAAACAGACTCAAATTGTCATAATATGACATTCTGATCAATAACATGACATATATTAAGCAGTGCATTGTACACATAATTGTGCGATAAATTGAGTATTTGATAACTTGCTCGACAAATTTAAGTGATCAACAAGACAATATGATAGTTTGCTTAAAAATGTGATATGTCTGAATCTATATATATCAAGTAGTAACAAGTTACTTGTTACGTAGATATGGTTGAATATTTCAGTCTAATATTAGAATTCACTGTAAAATATGTCACACGTAGGCAAGTTACTTTACTTGTGTTTGAATGTGATTTATAAAATGAATTGAAAACATACATTATTAGTAAATTTGATATATTTATATATAAGGGATGAATTGCATACTTGTTTTTCCTAGGTGTCTTTTTACATATAAAAAATATTTTTTAAGAAAAATATAAACGCAGAATTTATATCACTATTTTCAAAGACATGTAGGTATAGGGGATGCATATAAATCCATATAAGCTCAAAAAGAAGAGGAAAATATCATTACGATTGAATCAGTTAATTAAAATCTGTAATTTTAAATTAACTAATGTTTCATTTGTGCTTTATTTTATATTATTTACTATAATATGTTAGTTTATTCAAAATGTCAAGTTTAAATTGATTTAAATTGAAGCTAAAATGGTGATCCAAAATTATTATATATATATTTTCACAAAATGGATTAATATCACCTCTCCCAACGCAAATAACCACTCTAATAATTTGAATCGCCTTATGTAACGTGTTATATAATTTTTATTGATAATTATTATCATGTGAAAGCATATGCCTTAAGTTAAGATTCAGATACTCAATTTTATCATTTTTTAATGATCTTTTTGGAAGTGTTTAACTAAGAAGAATAAGTTTATTGTAAAATTTTTGTCACGTTGGCAACATTTTAAACCTAAATTAAATTGTTTTTAAAGTTGAAGGCTTAATGATATATTTATTATAAAATTAATATGTAGATGTTATATTTAATTTAATGATACGTCAAATTAAAATTAACATATTATATATTATGGTTATAATCTGCAAGGTGCACAATGTTTATTGAGTCAACAGAACAGTAAAAACTATGATCAATAAGATTGTGATAATTAAAAAAATTATAATTGTCACATTTTTAAATTCAAGGATACTTGAAACCAGAAACGCAATAAACACCGATATGTTAATACATTTATTTTTTATGTTCACACTAAAGAGTTAAAAGATTAATTGGTAACAATCACCATATGAGATGAAATGCACTATGAAATTGTCATGAGTGTGCCAGTACAATCATAAAACAAGAGGTATTCATCATCACATGTATAAAATAATAATAATAATAATATTATTATTATTATTATTAGTAGTAGTTAATTAATTAAGTATTTTAATTCAAATAATCATTAAAATTTACAAAATAATATTTTAGGGTCCTCAACCGTAAACATAATCAAAATATTTTACATTAGATGTCACACCAATGTATGCCAAAGGTCTCTAGAGCAATGAAACGTTTTGGGGATGTGACACCAACGTATGCCGGTGTAGGACAGTGGTTCTGGATCGCTAAAACGATGTGCTGGAAGGGGCACAAGACGGGCGTAAAACGATATCGTTCCAAAGGCAAGGTGTATTACTGTCGAGGAATTTTGGGGTCTCCGAACGACACCGCATCAAAGATCAAAGTGTCAAAACTCAAAAGTCTCGCTGGAGCCAGGAGCATCAAAATTAAAAAATCTATTGAAGTTTATAATTTCATGAATAAAAGAAAAATATTTAAACCCGCTCGATCCTAGGGTGGAACCACATCAGCTGGCGCCGCCCGCAGCTGATCATTCACCATCGCCTCTACAACTTCAGGGCGACTCCCATCACCTTCGTTGTGTCTCTTCGCGGCCGCCGCCTCCGCCGCCGCTCCGTGGACTGCAGCGGTAAGCTTTGTTTATTTGCTTATTTGTTTTTTTTTTTGTATTCAGATATTTCATCGTCGCTGCGCACTAAAGTCTAAAACTGTATTCTGGAACCCGACTTATGCGAATGCACAAGGTAGGCCTATGTTAAACGTGTTCCGCTGATGTAGGGTTCGTCGGGGGAAAAAACTGGTGCAATCCGTCTATTAGATTTAATTGTTGCAAGCTTCTATATGACGTTGAATTTATTAAGTTTTTTTGGGATTGCGGGTAGTTATCAATTACTACTGTAACTGTATATGTTGTTGTCTGTTATCTTACATTCACCTCCCGATCGAGTTATTTAATCTCCTGAAACGTAGTTTACACCTAAAAAATGTGTGTTTGTATTTCGTATAATTTTATATGTTTTTTGTTGTTACACCAAAGGGAACATTGTTTGTTGTTGTTGCGTTGATGTTTTCCCTGTAATTCAGGAATGAGTTTTAAGGATTTGGTAAAAATGAATTTACATCATGTCCTCCAAAATAGAGTTTAAGAATGAGTTTATATTTGGAGGATTACTATTTATCGTACAAATAGGAAATATAAAGTAAAAATATAATTTTAGGGAATCAGTAACCAGGTAGGTAATCAGTAATCTTCTGATTTTATTTTATGTTTATAGTATTTCTCGATTCTATTTCATTTTAGCATTGTTTTTGATTTCATAAGAAGTACATGAGCTTAAGGAACATTTATAGTCTATAACATGTTGTTCCTCCATCAAATTCAGGGCTCTACATTAGAGTTTCTGTCAATGGCTTTGTTTGATCTCATCACCAAGGCCTCATCTAGTCACGAACCACTCTCGTTGCCTTCAAGCCATCCAATTGTGCTGAACCCAGATGAGATATTTGCAAATCTAAAGCCCCAAACCGAAGATTCACATGAAACATCTCTCATCAAGCCACTCTCTGGTTGGAAAATTTCAGAAACAGATTTGAAACTCATTGATTCAAGTGGTGAGTTTATTAAGAAGCTGAAGCGGAAGCTCAAGGACACTAGAAATTTTGACAGGAAGGGGCTTGGCGCACTTTTGAGTTTGTTCCTTGAGAAAAATGGGAGGAGGGTCGGGGCTTCAGTTGGCGTTGATCAGTCCGATAAGGCTGATCGTGTCCGGTCATTGGTGGAGAAGCTTGGGTTTCTAATGGGCCATGACGTTGCGGTGCTTGTTACTGAAGCGTGTCTTGTGTTGGAAGATTGGGAGTTGTTGGAGACTCTCATTGTCAACAGCCTTGTTCAGCATACCAGCTATTCAAGCCTAGTCCTGAATTTAGTTGAGAATAATAGGTCCGACTTGCTTTGCTCTTGTGTTAAACATTTTAAGGATCTTCAATCTGTTGATTTAGTGAATGTGCTGAAGTACTTTCTTTCTCTCCCGCAGGAGGGGAGTAGCAGCAACATAGAGAGTGTGAGAAGCGAGTGGGAGAGTCAGGCGTTGATGGGTATTAAGAAGGCAACAGATAAAACTCTTAAAGATAAGAATGCCAAATTAGCAAAGGAGGCTGCCATCCTCCTCATGATGGCCCATGATGGGTTTTCAGATTCTGAACTGTGTTTGCACTACTTGTTCTCTTCATCATCTTCGAATGTAGATGAAGTTATTTTGTCATCTGCTATTGCCAAGTTGAATGGTTCAGAGATGATGGGCTTGATTCGATACTTGAGAAAGTGGCTCAATAAGTACGAGAGTTTCCCACAGGCAGTGCCTTGTCCAGGTGGATCTTTGGCGTTTGGTTTGAAGGCCTGTGAATGGGTTCCATCACTTAATGCTATTGTGAACTGTCTTGGGCTGGTGGTGGATGAGCATTTCTCATCCTTGGTATTGCACCAGGAGTTCCATGGAGAGCTTAGGTCGGTTGAGAAAACAGTTGGTTCTTTAGCATCAGAAGCAAGAATTTGCTGCTCTATGGCAAACGTAGTTGAAAAGATAATACTTGAAGCTAAAGGTTTTGTAGTTGGATCTTGATGCTGTAGTTTGTTCATTGTGCTTGTAATTCAACTGTTTGATCCTTTTTCAGATGATGATGCGAAGAACTCCCAACTTTATCCATAGGCACAAAAGGTACGTGGCCTAGATACTTCTACAGATTAGAATGGGAAAAAAGTTTTCCATGTTAATGGTCTCTAGTGGGATAAGAAATGAGTTATTGAAGGCTCAAAGCGTTGTGGGTTTCTCATGTTTATGCTTTGGTGGTCTTTGTTATGTGTTCCCCCATGGAGTTGGGTTACGTATGTGATTTTTTGTAGTTTTACTTGTGTGTTCTGCTCAAAATCCCTGATGGGTAAGACCTGAACGTTCAATTTAGGACTTTGCATGTTCCTGATATGAATTGAAGTATGCAAATGAGATTTTGATGAACATGGCTTTGTTTTTCATTCCTAACATTGATATATAAAGGATATTAACCCAGGTTGTCCCTATCCTAGAAGACAAGTAATTAGGCATCATTCTAATTTTAAATATTTTACTTTGCTTGTGGAATAGATTATTATTGCAAAAAGGGTAGTACCTTTATTGAATTAGAACAACTTTACTTGGTGTTCAGTTTTTTCGAAGTGTATCCTCATATTTCAAAATTATAAATAGGTTCAGTTGTGTTGCATGTGCTAAATTTGCTGGTGTTCTATCCTTCTGTGATGAATGTAACTGGTATTCTGCCAAAGTCATCTTAGCATAAATTTCCACTCAGCTCTTAAAATTTTGGTAAAGTAAGTAAACATAATATCTTATATCGTTTGCTAGAGGACAACTCATTCGTTTAGTTTTGCTCGGTGTTCTATGTTAGTTTATTGTTTTTCTATCCCTGCTATTCTTAGGTGGATATATGCTAGCTTTTGGTCAGATAATTGGATGTGGTAATGATCTAGCAGTAGCCCCTAGGATATATATATATATATATTTGCATCAATTACATAACTGTGCTTGGTTGGATTGTGCAAGGCGCTTTTTAATTTGCCAATTTTCTTGTTCCCAGGTGAATCCCAGATTTTCCAGTGGAGAACAATATCAGGTCACTGTTTTTTTTAAAATTTGTTTAATATGGGGGATGCTTTAATTTCATGGTAGCTAAAAACTGAATGAATGCTTCAAGGACTTGTAGTATTTTTTCCTTTACATTTTTGTTGGTTGCTTATATGGAAATTGGAGTATGCACGCTGATTTATTATAGACCAGCCTGTTGGCTTTCATAATGTTTACGATGCACGCCTGTTGAAGAATCCTTCGGAATATTTGATTTTATTTATGTGACCTCGAAAAATTAAGTCCTTGCACACATTAAAAGTCATGGAATTAAACCGTTAGCCGGGGCACATTTATTTATATGGAAGCTTTGTTCACAAAAGCAAAGGTTACAATTCAAATACCCTGTTAGATCGAGCCAACCACGCTTTCCTAGCACACATTTCACGGATTGTGAAATGGATTCGTTTTCATTATTTACAAATTCCCGTTTGAAATGGATTTGTTTCTTTATATTCGTGGTCTATGCTTGGTGTGTGAACCTGTTCTTGTTTGTGTGAAGTATGGGCTTGTATGGTATAGGTTATGCTCAAATGAAATGAACGCAACTGTTGTAATCAAATAACCTGATTATTGCAATAGATATATGGCACAAACCACGTCACTGTTGATTTTCAGCAAAATAGCCTAAACACAACCGAAAGAAAAATCCCATGCAAGGTATAAAGCAGCAAAAGAAGCCACCAAAAAACGGGGCATCAAACTGATTCAATTAAAACGAAAGATCTAATTTACAGGTCTGATAATGTTCACCAATGTTCCGGATCCCCAGAAAGATTAGGTCACTGCGGTCTTACATTGCAGCCATTTAATTAATAAATTATTTATTAGTTAAAATTTTATTTTAAAAATATTTATTTATTCATTTTAAATTAAATTTAATATGGTAAGAAAAAATAAAAATGTATATATATCATACTAAAGATATATATTTAGACTTTGTATGTCAAATATGAACAACCCATTGTAGCATAAGTTCAAATTTTGAAGAAGTTTTTAATTAAAATACATAATTATTTTAAACTGCACATACCCTTCACATCTAAATATACATCAGGATTCAGGAGCATTCATTCGCCATATTTAAATTTTACCTTTTTAAAAAATATTTTTTTTATTTTAATAATTCATCTTTTTAGAATATATTTTTAGTTTTTCTATTTTAATAATTTAATTTTATTAGTTAATTAAAATATTATTTTTAAAATATTTAATTGTTCTTTACTTAATAAAAAAATAAAATTGAAAAAATAGGAAATAAAATTATAATTATTTAAATAGTAGAGAATATATAATAATTTTTAAATTTTAAAAAAACTGTTATTGGTTTATATTAAAATAATGAGATTGAAAAGTAAAATTTTAAAGTATTTTTATTAAAAATAAAAAATGGTTTGGAAAAGTTTGAGCTTCGTTAGCCAAACATGAAGATAAATTTAGAGTATTATTGTTACACCGGACTGCGCGTCACCGGTTGACAGATTTTTGCTTTTGTTTATTTATTTTGACATAATAAACGCCGGGGTACGTCATTGCTCATTAGTGTTTTTAAACATTATGTATTAAATAAATACTGTTTATAAATTTATTTTTATATTTATAAACAGTCTTTGGGTGGATTTTATTATAGGAGTAGCAGGTTGGAGTGATTGGGACCGGTGCGGGTTCATTGAAAATATAATAGATGGTTGAAACCCAAAACTGATTAATTAAAATGTAATCATTTTTTAAGATTTTGATTTGAAAATAAAATCCGTTCTAAGTAACGGAGTCACCCAAGTCTAATCACATTTATTCCGTTAATAAGCTCAACTTTAAGTGAACTTTAACAGGTCTCCTTTGTCAGTCCTTCCTTCAATTTTATCCATAGAGGGATCAATCCTACACTACCTACATTTAAAGTCTCACTAAATCCCAAAAGTCACATTACCACACTACTACTCACAGCAAGGAGCAAAGAACATTAAGAACATTGGTAACGAGTTCTGAGAAATTCTGTCCAAGAAATTGTTTCAACACTTTCTATCATAATTACTAACCACTAATAGCACCAAAATTGGAAAACATGAAAGTACAAGCTGAACTATAGGATTCGTTATGCAGGAAGATCCAAAACCTGTAGCAGTAATAGCAATGAAAAATGTAGAGGGGTAACCGATATTGAAAACTGGTAACCATAACTGTTTCCACCAATATCCATATTTCAGCATGAAGTAAAAACAAAACCAAAAGAACGACAACAAACAGCCCTCAGCGAATTGTGCGCATTTGAGTGTCCAACCGACCCCACAATCTCACACCATCAAAACTTAAATTATCATTCAAATGAGGAATAACAACAATTGGCCTAGTGTATTGAAAACTAATTACTTGAGGCCCTCTTATGAGTGGGCGGCGGTGGTGCCTTCTCGGCCGATGTTGCTGCAGAGCTAGCTGATTCCTCAGCCTCAACACATTTGCGAAGCTTCTCTTGGAGTGCCCTAATTCTATCCTCGGTCTTGCGGAGCGTTCTCCATCTGTATCCAAACCAGAGACCAAACCCACCATAAACAAGGATGTAGGAAGCCCAAACATACGGATACGTTTCTGCATTCTCTTTAATTTTTGTATACTCCTGTACTATTGTTTCTCTCAATCCAACAGCTTGAGAACTAGCAGGCTGTTGATCCTCTTCCTTTCTATCTGTAGCCATTCTTCCTGGCTACCATAGAAGCCAAACAAAACAAAACCAGTTAGATAAAAACTGAGCGCGCAAAATGAGAACAATAAAATAAATTGTCATAAATTGGCTACTTTACACACGGGCAGATCCAAACAATGTCATAAATTGTTTTTTATCAGGAAAACAAAAAGTCATAACTTAATGTATTGAGTAGCAATAGTCAATCATAATGTGTTGTACTTGCATTAATAAATAAAATAAATATCATGTGTTGTAGATGGTAAACATTCAATCCTCGCACCAACCCTTGCAATTAGAATAAAGTGGGTTATGGATAACTCCTCAAGATGATAATCAAATCAACTCAAATAAGTATCCTCGACCTCGACCTCAGAATGCTTAAAAAAGTAGTTATCATCATCCAACAAAGATTGTAGTCTTTATATCTCAAACTTCCAAAAAACAAATAACAAATGTTGCACTATTTGGTGCTTAAGCTCTGAAATTTAACAATAATAACAGTACCAGTTCAAAACTCTGAAATAACGGACAGGATTGGAGGAACTAAACACAAAAAAAAAAAAACAAAAAAACAAAAACAAAAACACAAAGAAACAAAATAAATACACAAGCTAATATGAATCTAAGTTCTAACCCTACAAATTTAAATAAGAATTTCGAACGAAGGATTGAAGAAAAACTCGCAGAATGATAGAACCAAATCGAAACCAAGAGTTACCTCCCCAAACAGATTCGAAGGAGCAAGAAAGGGTCTTCGTTGATCGCCGGTCAGTGGCGAACAAGACAGGAATGCGATCCCAAATCGGCAAGGTTTATCGATCTAGGCCTAGGGTTTTGTCTTCTCTCGGATCTCTAGGGTTTAAGCCAAAGAAAACGTGGAGAGAGATAAAAGAGGGCGCTTGTTGAAGGAACGAAACACGTAAGCTGAATTCATTAAAATAATAATAATACTCTTTATTAAAATAATAATAATAATACAATATTTAAATAATAATTGTAAATTGTACGACGTCGAGGGGCGTGAGTATTTGGACTTGACGGCTGGTATCGCCGTCAATTCGCTGGGGCACGACCTCAGAATGGGTCCGGGCCATCACGGAGCTATTCCTCAGGTGGTTTTTTTTTTTAATTTTTTTTAATTTCAATTTGGGCCGTGATATGACTTATGGTGGGAGATGCGATTTGTTTGAAATACTAGAAATGGTTTTTAGAAGTGACATGTTGTGATTTGGGTTTATTTGGATATACACGAAATGGGTTTTTATGTTTTTAAGCTTTAAGATTGCTAACTCTTGTTTGGGTTGATTGCTTTTGCAAATTTTGTGGGTGTTAACTCATGTTAGTAATGTGTACCAGTTGATTCCTCATGTGGGCTTTTTTTTTTTTTTCTTTTTGAGCTGCACAGAGATATATATTGGGATATGGGTTTGTTTGAAAGGCAAGGTGATCATTTATGAGAAATGGGCCCTTGTTTGAAGTGCTTAAATCTTAGAATTGCAAGACTGGAAATAACCATAGGCCTTAAGGCTTTATGATCTCGTTTCACGAATGGGTGATAATTACACGTTTCTTTGAAGAACTTAACTAGATATTCCATGTGTGTTGGCCAAAATCTTCTTGGTTTTTAGTTGATATTCTTGGGTTTACCATTCCGTCAAAATTGCATTGTTTTGAATCTGTAGTGACTGGAAGTCCTAATGATTAAACTGTATTATATGTAAGTATCCGTACATGTAGATATTCCAATGTGTGTTGGCATTTTATCCTACAAACACATTTACTAAAGTAAGTTATTATGACGCTCAGGTCCGTTCCACGTAAATGTTTGCCTCTCTTGTTTGTGTTTTTTTTTTTTTTAAGTCATTTCTCATTGAGAATTGAATCTTGCGAGTTGTTAGAAACTAGTAGTTAAGGTGTCAGTGTCTGTTGCATTACATGAGACAAGTTGCTCCAATTTCGTCTCGTGTTGTTATTTTAGTCTACCGGATCCTTCTTTCATGACAAGAGCGTTACACAGGGAAGGCTGATGGGGATATCGACCTTTTTAGAGCTGTCTCGGAGATGAGTCCGGGGAGAAAGAGCGACGGAGGCCACCAGAGACAGCAAGAAGTTCAAGTTTAAAGCCTGGCTCGTTTCACTCTGTTATAAGCTGAGCATTGATGCTGTGACCATGAACACCGCCGTCCATGGTCCATTGGTCCATTTCCTAGAGGCTGAGGCAAAGAGGAGAGGGAGAGCTCAGCTGCCAGGGGAGCTTGGTTAATGGAACCTGAGGAGGGCTATGGATTTGCATTTTCTTTTCTTTTTCTTTGTTTCCACGGACAGCCATCTCAGTGAACTGTTATTAGAGTAGTCGTTGGTTTTACATTTCCTTGTTTAAGGATTGGATTGGATTGAATTGAATTGAATTTCAAGCTGCGTTGGGTCCAGATAGCAAGCACTTTCTTTTTCTTGTATAGTAATTAATTTGAGCGTCGCATCACTTAAATTTAAACAATTCCTGCGATAATTAGATTCTGCAACTTCATGTGCACCTCACTTTCTGGCTCCATTATCACTGCACCAGAAATGCCATTGAGGGCCCAGATAAAAATATATTTATTCATAATACCACGCGCAGTGTAGGTGGACACCCAATGGCAAAGCCCAAGCGGAAGATACTATTCAGGTTATAGATCCTGAAGAAGTGCCTAACAGTCTCCAATCCATCAGCTCAATCATAATACTTAATTTGAGGAATACTTGTAGAGCGTGAAAGACACTTTGATCTCTCACGCTAACCCTGAGCCCCTCCTCCACCTTTATATATATATATATATATAACAGATCATATACTGGCATGCTTATGCATTTATCTACATCTTAGTCAGGGCTTTTCAGCGGCAAACTTTCCTGAACTCCTCATGTCCATCCCTAAAGTTCCTGTCTCTGACAAATTCTTCAAGCTGCAGCCCCCTTCAGGTTCGCTGAGATTTTGAGACTTTGTAGGCCACGTTTGCTTTGAAGGGCTCATTTGACATTCAATGTCATCCCCGGTTTTAACGCTGGCAAGCACCAGTTGGGAAATTCTACTCCGGCAGAAGGGACAAACTGGCACCATGGCACAAGCTGCTGCGGGATTGGGCCTATTTTTGTGGCAACAGAGTGCTAAGGCACAATATGCACACATCTGGTGACCACATTCCTGGACTTCAATCGTGCAGACTCTTTCGAAGCATATGCAGCATAGCTCTGTATCACTTGCCTGCCCAAGTGTGTTTTCACAATGAAAGCGTGTTAGCTAAGGGAGTGAAAACAGTTTCAACCCAAACTATTACAAGGGCCAGTATAGATTGGGGGTAATGGAGGTTGCATTAGAGCCTTGTTTTTTCTGCTCCCCTCAATCGCAAGCCAAAACTAAGCATATGGCACATATTGGTCATTGAAACTTTTTTTTTTTTTTTTTGATGCATCATCTGAACTACACTCATTGGAGAATCCCTTCTGGAAAAATTAAATGTCAATGTAAACAGAGAAAGCCTGGAGAAGAAAATTGAGTTCGTTAACTAGATGCCCAAAGGCAAGAATTGAAAAGAGAGAAGAATAGTACCAGGGAGGCGTTATCATTGAGGTCAGGATCAGGAAGCATAGGGGAAGAAAGATTTGAATCTTCTGTTTCTATTTCCTTCAAAATGGCCTTTTCCCTCTGTTTGTTTGCCTCCAGGAGAGCCCTTTCTAGCAGCACCTTGGTTTCCAGATCAAGCTCCTTGATGAACTTCAAAGGAGACGGCCAGACAAGAGGCGCCAATGAGGAAGGGTTCAGCAAGGCTGCACATACCCCGTGCTTGTGCTTGATAGCAACATCGTAAGGTATTCGCCTGCACAAATAAATCATCTCGTCAAATTGTACAAATTATTGCATTTGAGCACCAAGGCTTTATAAGCACAGCCAAACAGTTTCTACACAATCATCATAAACGAGCCCTATATCGATTGTTTTACACATTAATGAAACACACTAAGCTAAAGCAACTATATACCCATTTATGACTCCATCCCCTCCCCAGTCTCCTCTCTTTTCTCGATTTCACTTTGATAGGAAGGGCCGGCTGTGGATTTTGGCAGGACAAAAAATCATATTGCTATTATAGGACTCACTCAAAAACATGTCACACAACTGAGCTGATTTTATCAGGAGATTGTTGAATCCTACCCATTTGAATCTTCTTGGAGCCGATTGGCTCCTCGAGCAAGCATCTCCCGGACACAATCTAGAGAACCCCCGCGAGCAGCCAGATGAAGCGGCGTACTCCCTAGGTTGCTGGGAGTAATAAAAAAAAGAAAAATCAACCAATAAGATTAACAGATGGCAACAATTTTCACCCAAAAAAAAAAATCCATGACAGAACAATATGCAAGCATAAAATGGAGTACCCATATCCACTGGTTGAAGCACCAACAAGAGCCTCATTGTCTAAGAGGACGTGGACGCAGGCTGGATGGCACTGGCGGGCTGCTAGGTGCAATGGGGTTGCTCCACGTCCATCCCTTATGTTCACAAATCTTGCATATCCCCTGCCCTTCCATCCAAGTAATACAATTATATTGGTCTGAATAAGTATATGAACACCACAGATAAATACAAGCGTATAATCGTAAATTTAGAACTAATGAAAGTTGAATGCGAACGCTCAATTTGTAAATTTTAAAACGGAAAACTAATTATAGTTTCTTGTGAATTTTCTTTTCACATTACTTAAAAGAAAAGGAGACTCATGCGTGTGTGTGTGTGTGTATATATATATATATATATATATATAGATAGAGAGAGAGAGAGAGAGAGAGAGAGAGAGAGAACCAAGAATCTGAAACAGGGGTAGAATGTGCGACAGAAAGTATAGCCTGGAGGCAATCTGAGTGGCCATAGTAAGCTGCATAGTGCAAGCAGGTTCGTCCATGAAGGGAATCAAACATTAATATCTAACACATTTGTGGAAAGGGAAAAAAAAAAAGATCAGTCAATTTCACTCTTCATCTTAGTATATTTGTGGAGTGGTGAAAGTCACAACAATATATGAGATCAAGATCCACCACATGAACATACATTCGCTCCTGATTGGATAAGCTTTTGAACGCAAGCAACCTTCCCATGCATTGCAGCCAGCATCAATGGTGTCTAATAATAATAAAAAATAATAATCAGTCTATACCACGAGCAGTCAAAACTTTTGGAAAATGAACCTAAGAAGAATATTACCTGTTTATGCCGATTCAAGACATCAGGATTAAACAACCGACCCAGAAGTGTGGACAAGACCTACCAAATTAAAAACAAGTCAAACTCGTCAAACTAAAATCACTACACAATCGAAACCCATCAAATTAAATCACTAAAAACCAAAAAAAAAAAAAAAAAACCCATCACTGTCGAAAAAAAACAAAGGGAAACAACACAACGGATACTTGAAAGAAGACAATGCCCACCTCGATCTGTCCATTTGTTGCGGCCGCGTGAAGTGGGAAGGCCCTATTGGGACCTATGGTCAGTTCCAATCTCCTAGCCTTGAGAGCGCTGAGCTGCTTGAGCATGATGCACTGACGCTCTTCTCTGCAGCTGAGGCCCTGACCCATCCCCCCCCGATGTGCCACACGCGCCACCGTGCACGGCGGCTTAGGTGGCGACAGTAGTGATGTAGCTTGGGTGGCAACAATGGCATAAGCTGATTGGTGATTTAAGTAGTGAGAAGCGCAGACTGCAGAGTTCCACGCGGTTGTGTCAGATGCGCGGCAGTAGTGTAACAGTGTTGGTTGATTGAATGGGTTGGCCGGTTTAGCCCAACCCAAAATAAACCGGGATAAAATGAGCCCCGCAGATTTTTAGGTTTGAGGCTTTGAGTAGAGCTGGGTTAAATTTGACCGAATATTTTGTATTTGATTTGTAAATCACTTTAAAATTAAGAGGGTGTTTTATGAAAAACAAATTATGTTTGTTACTGTGAAAATGTATTTTTAAAAATAATTTTTTAAAATAATAACTTGGATAAAAATTAATACTTATGATTTAATACTTTATTTTAAATTAAAACGAGAATATATTCATAATTCACCTATCTGTTTACTCTTTAGTTTGGGGAGATGCTACTTCTCCTTCCAATTTTTTTAAATTTAATCATATATATATATATATATATATATATATATATATATCTAGAAAAAAGAGTTTTAAAAAATATATAATTAATTAAATTTAATACAAATGTGTTTGCTGTAATGTACTGGTTTTGAAAATAATTAAAGATAAGCAAATTAAACTTAAATTTTGAATTTAAATTTAATATAATTTTAAACAATAATTTTAAACTTCAAAATTTTAGTATAGAATTAAAATCAAATTAAACGGTATTAATTTGATTTTATTTTTAAATTAAATGTTAAATTTTAAATTTTAGCTATATATTTTTTATATAATAATATCAGACTTGATAGATCTCGTTTAATAATAAATAAAGATATCTTTTATAATTTGAACCTCTAAATCAAAATTAAACGCCTCGATAAACAAAATAAACAAATGAGAGTCAAAACTGAAAACAATTTAAGGGATAACGAATTACATGGTTTTGATTTTGACGGTCGTAGATCAATCATTTTTCCTCTAAAAAACACAATTAATGTGGGAGCCACTTTTTTCCCCATGTCCTAATTTATTACCTGTTGTCGTATCATCCTGTCATTTTCAAATAAAGCTCCTTATTTTTCGTATTTTACATTTTTACTTACTTTTTAGTTTTTTAAAATTGATAAATAATGAGACCCAAATATAATTTGTTTTTAAAAAACGCAATTGTTTTAAAAATAAAAATCGGATTTTCTCTTCCTGCATTTATGGCTTTCTAAATTTGAAGGTCCCCCCCAAATGTGCCTTTTGACTTCTTCGTCCCAAGCTGTTCCCCCTTCAATCAATTCAAGTTTGTTTTGACAGGCCCTTGAGAGGTCCCTGCGGCCACAAAATGTCTTTTGATTTCTAAAATGTATTGCCTCCCTATTCAATGTCACCTCTAGAAAAAAAAAATTATTTGTTTTTCTCAACTTCTTGTTGGAAGATAATGGTGATAGTTTGAAATATGGAAAACATTTTTGTAGTTTTATCACATAGTTAGTAAGTGGATGATATACCATTAATGTAACACAAGCCTCAATCATATGCTAACATATAATTTTTAGGGGGTGAAGATTCCACAAAAGCTTATTTACAGATAATATAAATATTTAAAATAATAATAATAATATCAATTGTATTCTTTACCCAATATATTTACAGTAGTGGGCTAAACAAAAAGGCAAAAAATTTGATGAACTAACTAAATAAATATTTGTAGCTAAATTTTAATTAAAGAATAATTAATTGAAACAGCCTGCTTGGAATTGGTTTAACAATACTGTTGTTCAATCAAAGCCCTCGAGTTGTGTGATAATTGAGCAGCAACGTCCAATTAAACAGACAGAGGTCTAATTAACTATGATTGTCCAATATTCCTCGGAGAATACGTGGGGCCAGATATTGCTATTTCTTTTCTAAATTAAAAACGAAAAACAAATAAAAATAAAAAATAATCAAAGGAAAAAGTGAGAAGGTTAGTCCTTTTAATTAGTTTTTTAATCGGTTCGATAATTGTTTGCCTCGGGGCACCCAAAAGGATCATGGGGTTATAGGCATGCATCAACAGTGATGTCGAATGTCGATCCCCACAAAGGCGAACGATTGTACCCTTTAAAATTAATCCAACATAATCTCTCCATTTTAAATATTTATCAACTTAAATTATTATACTTATTTATTTCACATTTTAGAACTCTATCACACACCCAATTATTTTATTTAAATTTATAATTTTAATTTATTATTTATTTTCATATATAAATATACACCATAATAAATTTTCTAAATTATTATTTAAATTATTAAAATAATACTTTATATTATTTTTTATTTAATAATATTTTTATAATTAAATATAAAATAAAAATAAATATTACAAAAAAATTTATATATAAATTAATAATTATAAAAAGTAAATAATATTTTTTAACTAATTTTTTAATTTTTTCTTTAAATATAACAAAATAAATAATAAATAATAATAAATTAAATTTAAATATTTATTATTTACTTCATTAAAATTTTAATTAAAACATAAAATTATAGCGAATGTTTTACTACAACCACTCAAAAGGTTCAAGTCTATTAAGAAACATAAAAAAAATGTAAGAAAAATATTTTAAAAATAAATAATTAATCCTCAAATATAAAAATTCACGGTATAAATTTTCTCTTCGCAACCTATTTGGATTTTGGATAGAGAGCTATTTTCATCAAAACCTTAAAATTTATTCTCAAATTATATAAAAAAAAAAATACCAAGACGAGAAATCGGATGTAAAACTGTAAATGGCCAAAAACATTTGTAAAGAAATGTTGAAAATGACTTCTAACTACTATATTTCGTTAACAATATTTGATTATTATTTTTTCAATTAACACATTTTTCTATCTATCCATATATAATTAATGATTGAAACATAGTTTTTAGGTAACTCAATCATTGCAAGCCTAATTTAATTAGTCCGGTTGAACGTCGGTCACATGAATCCCATTGCCGGTAGAAATTTTGTTGCCTCGAGTTATGAAATCAGAATCCCAAATCACCATAAATGAATGCCGGCAATAAAAAAGTAGTAGCAGGAGGAGTGTGTATCGGGGATATAAAAATGTGCGGACAACAAGCCTCAAAAACTCAGCATACCAGGCGCGTACAAAGGTGCTTCCAAGCTTAACATAACACATCAACAGATCCAGGAGTCACATGAATCAGCGGGCGGTGCTTACATTACAGTGAGCCTGCAAAATTCCAGAATAAGTGGTGTATATTGTACAAGGGAATAGGTGCAGCATGCATGCCAGCAAACACAGGAAATCAAAGCCAAAGTTAGCAGCTCAAGGATGCAATGAACTGTCTAAACAATCAATCAATATATAAGCATGTAAACCAGATAGGTAAGGAGTCTGGTTTAAAACTTTAAGTGAACCAAAAAACATGATATTTTAGCACATGATACATCTACACAGAGGGTGGTTTTAAGGTGTTAAAACAGATCTCAAGGCCTGTTGAATTTAGAGCAAAATGCCTTGAAACGTACCCCATTTTTAAAAAGCAAATCCCATTTTAGCAGCATGAAACGACAAATATTTTACCTTGCAAGCATGGTTCCAAGGTGTGAATTACATGTTACAAGATGTAATAATGTACTTTTTTTAATAATAAAATCATAGAAAATTAGACAATCACAAAACAAGCAAAATAACATCCATACTATGTTTCCACAAATATCTAGAAACTTATTCGATATCCTTAAAAAAGAAAATAACAAAAAAATTAATTAAAATATAAATAATTACAATGGTCACTTAACAAAAAAAACTATAATTATTGATCAAATTAATTTTTATGTATATAATAATTTTTATCATAATTGTTTTTTTTGAGAAAAAGTAATTTCAAACTATTAAGTATATATATATATATATTTGTTTTGATTTGTAAAAAAAATTGTATTAACAATTTTTAATTAAAAAATTAATTACTTTGATAATTTATTTAAATATTTATAAATTACATAAACAAATAATACTTCAAAATAATTAATAGTTAAAAAAATAAATATTTCAAATTTTTTATTTTTTATTTTAGTTAACAAAATATTAATTACCTAAAATAAACAAAAAAAAATACACAGCAAAAACGGAAAAACAAAACCCAAAAAACTAATAAATAAATTCAAATACTAAAAAAAAAAAAAAAAACACCTAAGAGGCTACGATAGTTCTTTTGTACCTCTTTTGGTGTCAGTTGGCACGGCGTCGACTCACTCCGTGCAGTGTGTGGAGAGGAAAGAACAAAAAGAAAGGAGAAAAATAAAGAAGAGGAAGAATCCCAGCACGGCAGCGACAGGGGGGCAGACTTCATGAAGTATGTTTAAGACTTCATCAAGTATTTCAAACCATGCTTGCAAAAGGCTTAAAGTATGTTAACAGCCCCATTTTTTAAAACCATAAACCAGTGACCAAAACGGTTCACCAAAATCAGCAAACAAGGTGCTCTCATAACAGCCCCATTTATGAATCAAATTCTGTCAAACCATTTTTGAAAATTATAAACCAGCAAGTGGTGTTCTCTCCAAAATAGCACGTAAACCACCCTCATCTATGAATGAAAACATGCCAAACTCAAATGAGCATATATGCAGTCTCCTTTTGACAGTGCAAACCAGCAGATGAAATTATCCAACACAACATATTAATAATCTTCATCAATGGCCTAAAACACGTCAAACCTGCACAATATAGAATATCATGACAACTCATTTTCAGAGCAGAAAAAGTGATTAAATGGCCATTGTTTATGTCCCAGAGCAATCTAGAGCAAATTAACAAAACCATAATATAAACGGATGAAGAGGTTTCTGTGGTACTAAAGACAATCTAGAGCAAATTAACATTAGAAAAAAGAGAAAATGAACTCCAATTTAACATCCAAAGAATATTTAAAAAAATCATTCATATGGCTTCTTTGAATAAACGAGCATCTTCAAAAAGTAGCACCCTCAACATCTTTGCACACCCCAGGAAAATTAATAGAATAAGCAGGTAATTCAGTAATAAATTTTGAAACCACCCCAGCGCCAACAGTTCTACATGAAGATTTTTTTATTCATATGTCAAATAATACAAGAGCTACATGAAACAAACAGTGAAAGATACAGATTGGGCCCATAATTCGACACAGCACTATTCCAAATTCCAAACGACAATGGAACAATGATTTCATGTAAGATATAACCAGGTGCCTCATTAGCCAGTGTCATATACAGTGGCATGATTTTGTTAAAAATAGTTCAATTCTATTTGAACGTTAAGTCTGGTATGACATGCATGCATAAGATCCATGACAAGCACCATGCCACTTGATATGGGGTATGTCTTAGAAAATGACATTCCACAACTGACAATATACTTAAATAAGCAATTATCTCGAGTATTGCACTCACCGAGTTATCAAAATCATATTAAATAAGATCTCCATTGATTATACAACAGCAGCTCTGGGGCGAACTTTGGCTTTCTCTGCATCAATAATGGATTCAACTAACTTGACCGAGGTATCAAGCTTCCCTTTTGCATTCACAACAACATAATCAAATTGCCTAAGGTGCTTCACCTCTTCTCTAGCTGTTTTAACCCTGACAAGAAGGTTCTCAGTGGTCTCTGTCTTCCGATCAATTAATCGGGTCACAAGCTCAGCTTCACTCTCCGCAACAAGGAAGATAAAAACTGCAGAATCTCCGAAAATGGATTTCAATTTAGCCGCCCCTTGAATGTCTACCCTCAGAATAATGTCGTGCCCTTTTGCCATGTACTCACGAACATGTTTTTTGGGGACCCCCTTGTAATCTCCATATACAAGGGCGTACTCCAAAAGCTCATTATTGTTCACCATTGCTAGAAACTCCTCCTTCGTGACAAAGTAATAATCTTTTCCATCCACTTCACCAGGCCTCATTGCCCGGCTCGTTGCTGTAACGACAAAGTGAATGCCCTCTCGAGCTTCCTTCAATCGGCTGATGACCGCATCTTTTCCCACCCCGCTGGGCCCACTTATTACTATGATTAACGGATTCGGGTTCGGCACAAATGGCTCCACACTGAAGGAATGATTGAGAGAAGCTTCGAGCGCCCGAAACAATTCGGAGGTGGAAGCAGTTTCCGCTGGCGGAATGGGAACAACAGGAGGCCTCCTGGCATCACCCATTTGGGAATCTGATGAATTGAAGCTATAGGTAGTGGAGCTCGCCGTCTGAAACCTCAATTTGACCCAACTCGGGGAAACAAAACCAGCTTCCAAATTTGGAAACGTGATGGGTTTACAGAAAAAAGTGCGACAAAGCGGCAACGAAGAGGAAAACCTTCGAATGAACATCGAAGGTGATTCAAAATGCGAACCTAAGACGATCATTACGAAAGAAAAACAACAAAAGTACATTAAAACCCTAATCACCATTCACCATTCACCATTCACCATTCACCACAATTTCGGGCACAAATAAAGATCAAACAACAATGAAAGTACACGGAAGCGTTTTCAGGAATTGGGTTATCGAAATCGTGCTTTACCTATATGCAGATCAATCGAGACCGAATTGATGGCTCGCGGTTGCGAATTGTGATGGATTTGGCACGCTTGAAACGATAGCACAGAACCGGAGCCGTAGCAGCAGAGAAGTGACTACAGGGGTGAGAAAGCAGTAGTTGAGGTCGTCGTAATCGTGGCGGCTGGAGATCAGATCACGGTGGCTGCGGGCGGTCGACGGGTGGATCTTTGATAAGGACTAAGGAAAGGACAGGACTCTCATTTTATTGAGGAGAATTTTCGTTACACGTAATTCTAACACTAAACTCTGTCTAATTTTAATTTTTATTAAAATATTATTATTATTATTATTATTATTATTATTAATTACTTTTTCTTTCGCTCTTCGTTAACACATGCACTTTTGTTTAGTAAATCATTAAAAAAAAATAAGAATTTTAGATGAAAAAAGAACATAGAAAAATTAATTGAGAAGAAAAAAAATTGTTTGATTTGGGTAAGAAAGGCGTAAAAAAAACTTATATTTCAATTGGGATTAAAATTTTAAAAAAAAATAGTATTGTATAAATATCATTTTTAATTGTGTAAATTTGTTTAACACAATTTTATGATTTTTTATTTTTCCTAACTTTTCTCATGGTTGTCATAAAATCAATTTCTAGATTTTCATATTATGCATTTTCTTTTATCCCCAATTTTCACCCTTTTGTCAATTACAACATACTACTTTTAGTTACTTTAATCAAGTACACGCAAGCAATGACGCAGAAACTCAACAGCCTGCAGCAATTCCCGCACTGAAATGATCAAGTGTAGAACAAGCCTAACAACATTTCCTTTTCCTGCAATTAATATTAGAAGACCTGAGTCTCGACATGCATCCACAAGGGGAGAGGCAGGAACATCAAGTTCTATCCCAAGGATGAGGCACATGCCTCTTACCTCCTTCACTTGTGAGTTCCCTCTAAGTTTCTGCATCAATAGCTCTTTCATGTACAGACCCTTCTGCCTTACGCTTGCTAAGAAACTAGGCTTTGAGTTCCTGCCCATGATCTCCATAATTTATGGTGACTGCAACATTTTCGGTCAATAGTACGGCGCCAATGGGCAGACCTCTAGTCAGAGGCTTGGCAAGTGTCATCATATCTAAGAATATACCATAAGCTTCGTATGCCCATAGGAAACCAGTTCAGCCCAAACCATATTGAACCTTAAATTCAAGACGACACTATTGGGAACGGGAAGATAGTCAAGCAAAAAGTGAATTAAAATTTTTTGTCAACAAACACATTTTCAAACGTTGTGTGTGTATATAGGGCAATGTGAATATGCTACACATTGCCTAGCACCAAAACAACATCATTTTAATTAATGATGCATGTCCAAACGTCATTTTGGGGTTGGGCAATATGCTCTCTAGATGCATTTCAGTTATTTTCATATATTTAAATGCATAAGCTATGTTTGTCAGTTTTTTTTCCAAAATTTGATTTGTTTTTTTCAAAATTATTGTTTTTAAAAAACTAAATCCATGTAAAATTTCACCACTCATATATAATTTTAAATTCATCGAGCATACTAATTTCAAAAATATTCATATTTCCAAAAATAATACCATTATATCAAACGGGCTCATAGCTTTCCATAAGTAACCATTAATGTCATTTAGGTTGTCTATGTCATTATTGCAAGTCATAAAGTTCATGCTAAAGTTAAAAATATATAACCTTCGATGATTAATTAAAAAAAAAGGCTAGACATTGCTTGTAAGAGAATGCTTTTGTCGAGTGGTTATAAAATAAAGCACACAGAGTTAAAAAATTTTCATACAATTAAAAAAAGCTATACTTACATTGTAAAAAAAAACACTTATAATTTGTTTTTCTGTTTTTATAGTAAAAAATAAAAGTAGTTCAAGAGTTACTTTTAAAAGTTATTTTCTCATTAAAGAATTTTAAAATTTATAAAATACTAACATTAACTGCATTCAAAATTAAAATTTAAAGGGATGCGTGTTTAAAATTTAAAATTTAAGGTCATTTTTATCTTTTTAAGCCTCCACAATAAATCTCTTTTTAATTTATAAAACACATATTACTTATTTTTTCAATTAGAACACTTTTAAATTTATCATTTATCAAACAGCTTATCTTTTTTCAATTAAACTAAAAGTTAATTTTTTTAAAAAATACAATATTATCAAAATAGACCTGAGAGCACCAAGTTTTACACATTAGACCATTTTATTACCAAACTATAAATTTGATCCATTGAGCCATTAAACAAACAAAATAGGCCAATGTAAGCATGATCAACCAATTCCTTTCATCATTTATAGCCGCAATCACCATCATTAGATTCAATTTATTAACAATCAGCCGGGTTTTTTTTTGAGCGGTTATTATTATTTAAATTTCAATCTTAACATGTTTATAGTATCAATCGATCGGGGGGGGGGGGGGGGGGGGGGGGGGGGGGGGAACAAACAAGGCAGGGGGGGGGGTTTGGGGGGGGCCCCACTTTCTCTTTTTTTTTTTCCCCCCCCCCCCCCCCCCGCCGCGGGTTTTTTTTGGGGGGGGGGGGGGGGGGGGGGTGGGGGGGGGGGGGGGGGGGGGGGTTTTTTGGGGGGGGGGGGGGGGGGGGAGGAGGCGTACAGCCAAGCCGCCAGGACATATGATATTAACACCCATCTCAGGGTTGATGCCTAAAATTGTGAACTGAAAAATGAAAACTGTAAATGCGATATGATTTAAATCCTCCAATTAACGAATCTATTCATAATAATAACCGATTTCTAAGTAAACGGCGATTCGGGAAAAAAAAATAAAAATAAAAATAAATAAATTCTACATCCCACAGGCACAGATGACAGAACAGAAGTGGTCCGTTATGATGTGGCGTTGAAAAGATTCGCCTGACGGCCAACCCTCACGGGCAGCCCAAAATTCTGGTAAGCCCTGATCTCGCCGCCTAGACCCGCCGTCACTATAACCATTCCCCACGCCGTCGCCACCTGGCTCCCATGGTCCCCTCTGCCTCCGTCGAGCGGCGCCAACCACGACGAGGACGACGAATGAACGCGTTCGGAAGCAGGGATCAGCGGCGAATCGCTGTACCGAGCGGACCCGGATGACGACCGGAACGACTCGAAGTTGAATCCAATCCCCGAGTCGATGCGGGCGGCTAGGTCCTCCTCGGAGGCGGTGTGGCTTTTCCCGGCTAGAGGAGGCAGATGGTGGTGGTGGTGGTGGTGACACGACTGATGTGCTTTCTTGTTGTTTTCTGGCGAGCAGTTGGCGGAGCAGGCGCTTCGCGGTCGAAATGGAGGCGCAGGGGCGGTGGAGCGCTTGGAGTGCCTCTTGGAGTGGACTACCAGAGGTGGTGGTTCGCCCTTGACTGTGCCGGGCCAAGGGACGGCGACGGAGACGTCGCGGCAGTGGAAGTTTTCGTGTGACCGGGTGTTGATAAAGCCTTTGCCTTTACCCACCACCTCGTCCCTCTTCCACACGTACACATGAGAGTCCTCGCTCGCGCAGATCACGTGTTTGCCGCTGGGAGTGAACGAAGCTGAGATTTGGCTACTGCTATTTCTGAAACCTGTGATGTGAGTACCCATTAAGCTGAGATCGTACACGTTTTTTTGGTTTCATTGTTTATTTGTTTTTGGCACCATCAATGATTCAATGAATGGGTTGGGTATTCAGGGTTTTGAATTTTGATAATTTACCTCTGAATTTGTGGACTAACACTGAACTATCATAGATTCGGATCCGAGAGTCAGCGGATGAAATGAGCACTTCAGATGACTTACCCCCGGGAGGAAACTGTTTGGATCGATCTCTAATTCATGAGTATAAGCTAAAAACCCAAATTTCTTTGTTGGATTTTGGAAAAAGCTAGCCTTAATTGGGAGTTTGATATTTTTATAAGAGTTTCTTTCACCTGAAAACCGGTGATCTTCTTCTTGGCATGGGACTTCCTCTTGGTTTGAATGTCAAATTGATTTATTTGGCGGAGGTTGCACCCTGAATCACCCACCAGATGAGCAGTTCTGAGTTCAACGATTGTGGAGTGGAATTCGCAATGGAAAGAGAAACATAGTAGATTTAGCCCGTACCGGTTGTGTTGTACATGCGACAATGGCCTTTATGCGAACCGATTAGTGCAGCCTTCAATTCTCAAAACACAGCACACGTACGTAGTAGAGAGAGAGAGACACCGCATCAGAACAAAAACAGCACCCCCAGGACCAGCAAATGTTTGTGAGTGATAAAAGAGAAGAGAATTGAACCTGGCCATCAGGAGTGTAAGAAGCTGCGGTGACCATGTCATGGAGATCTGCCCAATCAGTGACTTGTCGGTTGGGTACGTTCCACATCCGAACCTTGGCATCGAGTGAACCACTGATGAAGTAATCGTCATCAATAGGATTGAACTGTATGCAAGTTACTACACAATCAAACTCACATGAGAAACCCAATTAGGAAAGGCTAGTCATTCACGCTAGACCAAACTGAGATGTGCAACTATGGGTTGCTAGAACCAGAGCATCACGTCTCACCATAGTCATTGTGGGCAAACAACTTTAAACAGCTCTTGGTTTCCATGTCCCACAGCCTAACAGTCTTGTCCATTGAAGATGAAAGCAGCAGCTGCAATTTGGTATAAATATACCGAGTACAAAAAATGAGAAGGAACATCTTCTCCGTGTTGTTATTTTTTTATCTGCACTTTGCACTGGCAATGCTTCATTTATAGAATAAATCGTGTAAGCACCCAACAACACGAACAAATCTCAGAACTGCTATTAGTAGCATTTTATCATACCGAATTTACAAATAGATAGACTGACTGTCATAAAAAAAAAAAAAAATCTCAGGAGAGTTTCTGTGCGTGCATGTGAAGGATTAGTAGTTAGTTTTGTATCTTATGAATTTGATTATTGGGCAAGAGGTGTAACCTGTGATTTGGACCAAGAGAGGTCCAGGATATCATCCTGGTGACCCTGGAAAGTACAAGTTGGTTTTTCTGAGAGAGCAAACACAGTCTCGGGAACATGGACATAGTCGGGAATTGGATTCCCTTTCCTCCACGAAGAGCTTTTCCCTTTCTTCTTCTTGTCCGCCAGTAACGAAGCCGCCTCCGTGATAGTGTGTCTATCCGGGCTACCAACAGCAAATGCAGGATGAATGGGAGAGGAATGAGCTGAACAACCCCAATCGTCTGTTAATCTTGTGGACATAATCTCGCATTCCTGAACTTCCCACACATGAATCACTCTATCTTCCCCTGCGCTCGCCAGGTATCGAGCGTCCGAACTGAACTGAATAGACCAAATTGAGCCCTCATGGGCCTGGATTTCTTGACACATATGCAAAGCAGTGAGCTCCTTGTGAGACTTTCCGAGCTGCCTAACTTTTGTCCATGTGGAGGACGAGTTGCTGCTGTTCTTGCTGCTGGGTTTGGACTCCAATGCAGGCAAGTGATCCATGGAATTGAAATGGCGCCTGCTGCTTTTCCGCTCCAACATCTCGGACGCTTGCTCACTCACGGAATTCGCGACGCCCTTTATGTTCTTCAACAGCGCAGTGCCTCTCCGCATGCTGTTCCTGAAGCTCCGGCTCAGGGACGAGTTGGTTGCGGTCACTTTCCTCTGGCTGTCGCCGATGCTGCTGCTGCTCCTGCCGCCTTCGACGATGGCACTGGGCATGGTCCTTGTTTGGCGACGCATAAGGTCCATCACCGCGGGCGAATAATAGCCCAGGGACTTCTCGAATTCTTCCATGGTGAGCTGCTTTCCGGTGTGGAGATCGCGGAGCCTGTTCCACATCCCGTGCTGATCGAACTCCTTCACTATGAATTCATTGCCTGTATCCAAGTTCTTGATTAAGAAGTAGGCTCCAAACTGGTGGCTCCTGTTGGAAAGCAGTGACGACGACGACGGCGGCGGCGATGACGAAGACAGCGCCGCACCACCACCACTGTTACGCTCCCGCTCTCTCGGTGCGATTCGGGTCGAATTCACATTCAATCGGCATTGCCGAGCACGGGAGGGCGGCGGCGTCGTCGTAGAGCGGGTCCTCGTGAGTCTCTGCTTAGAAATTGGGCCAAAAAAATTCTGAAGCCTCTCCGTTTCGGGCGAGAACACGCCAATGTCTCCGTCGGATCGGGATCGAACCAGCACGATCGGCTTCGGCTTCGGCTTCAACAGCGATCTCCGAGGCGGCTCCAGTTGCTGCCAATCGATCGCCGCCGCCGCCCGAGCGGGAGGAACCTTTTTCGAAACGGCTCTGGCGGTGAAACCGGCGCTGGCGAGCCGTATGAGCTCCTTGTTGCCGGACAACCCCATGCCCTGGAGGAGGCGCCGGCGACGCTCGGCGATGGATCCAGGCTCCTCCTTCCATACGTCGTAGTTGCTGCGACGGGAGATGACGGATTTGGCGGAGGAGATGGCGGAGGCGAAGGAGACGCGGGAGACGTCGTCCTCGTCGTCGTCGTCGGAGCCGGAGGAGAAGGCGAGGTCGAAGGGGGTGGCGGAGGAGATCCGATCAAGCGACTCGAAGAAGCGATCGTCGTCGTCGTCATCGACTGCGGCTAAACCATCCCAGTTCATCGTTATCGTCCTTCGATCCGCCATTCCCGCAGAGATGAGGTGAATGATATATATATATATATAATCAATCAGTTGTGGGTCGGAGGCGTCAACATAAATCGAATGGAATGGTTGCGTTGATTGTTGGAGTTTCACAGAGGCGGATACAACAGAAACTCAACAGATAGCGGCGGCAATGGCATTCAGGCATTGGCAAGCGGGAGAGAGAGAGAGAGAGAGAGAGAGAGAGAGAGAAACACGGGGAGGGTGTTGTTTACCGTTAATGGCCTCTCCCCCCTTTTTTTTTTCCACCGCGTCCGTACGCATTCCCAAATTTTATGCATGGTTTGTTTTTTCATGTCTTAAAAAAGATACTTTAATAATAAGCTTTTTTTCCCCCCTTAAATGTAATTACTAGTTTGTTACGTTAAAACATATTTACTTTAATAATATGCGTTACGTTTTTACGCGCACGTAGTTAAACTAAAAAGGAAAAGATGAAAACCAAACCACATGTATTGACATAGTTAAACCAATTAAGAAAAAACCCCAACATATTCCAAATTTATAACGAAAGTTTTGTAAAATAGAATAAACAAAAATCAAACCCCAACTCATACATATAAACCCATAAAATCTCATTATTTATTGTTATTATTGTTATTATTATTATTATGCGTTTTGTAAACAGGCAAGTTCATTTATTAAGATAACCAACCTCACAAAGTTCAAATATTTGTAAAAAAAACAAACCACTTTTGTTTGGTATATAGATTTTAAAATAATATGAAATAATGTGTAGTTTGTACTTTGGTTTTTTGGTTGCAAACCGCTACAGGGATTTTATATAAAACGGTGTCGTTTATCCAACAAAAATGTGAAGTTCGTACTTTGTTCTCTCCGCGACGCCGCCCTCTTTCTCGACCCCAGCGGCGCCGCCTACGATCTCCTTCTCCACACCCTCGCAGCCCTCTCCGTTGGCCCGCCCGCCGCGGTCCCGTCCCCTCTCTACGTTTCCGAACTGGGTTATTGAGAATTTGGGCATTTCTGGGTTCTTGTTCTTCGTCTGCTTGATATCTTGTATTCTGCCTGCCTCTGTACCTGTATTTGCTTCTTGATTCTACCTGGGTTTTAATTAGTTCATTGTTGGAGGTTTCGCCTGGCTTGATTGATTATTGATGAATCAAAATGTAAATTAAGATATATGTACTCCTAACAGGTGCCTGGGAACTCCTTTGGCTATTATATTAATATAGTCGTTTGGGCCTTCTGTGTGCCTAATTAATGGCTAACAACAGTCCATTGCCGACTCCTTAGCCCGGATAGGGATAGTGTTCAAACCCATCAGTACCGTACGTCTCCTTCCAATGGCATTAACAAAACAAAACAAAACAAAAAAGACATGCATGTAGTTAGTTGTTCACCGTAATATCAAATTTTACGTTTTTTACCCATGCTGGAACTGGAGCTCCTCAGAGCTCGATCGATCAAATTCTAGCTATCTCATTGTTTTTTTCTCAAATTTCCCAAACCCCACATATAATCATAATTAAAGTGGTATAATAAATTTCCTCAGAGCTCGATCAAGTAGTTTTTTTTTAAGGTACGGTAAATTCAGTCCGGGAGACACGACTGTTATTATTCTTATTTCTGTGCTGTAAGAGCCATCCTCAAATTTTGTTACATTATTAATTATTATTTGATTTATAAGCACCGTAACGAAACATTCAACCACAGAAATGAGAATTGACACCATTAATGTCCTTATTAGTTGCTGCTGCTACAATCTGTTCGAGCTCTCTTGTTCCTGCGATTATCCTCACCGTAAACGCCCTCACAGCAACAAGAAGATGCAGGAGAGGAGGAGGGCTGTGACGGGAAATCATCGAGTTCCTTGCACAGATCGAGCTGGATTCTCCGGCGAGCTTTGGACACCACCGGCACACGGCGTCTTCTTCTGGCTCTGGTCGGCCGCGATGGACATTCTTTAGGCTCTGGAATCCTATGCTCTGGTCCGGTGGGGGTCCGAAATCCGTCTTCCTCATTTTTATCATCGTCATTAGTGTCGTCAACCGCACTCAATCCTCCTAACAAGCGTGGCTGCTTCTTCCTCTCTGATGAATCAGCAGGCCACATCTCCTCTGAATCTCCGACATCATCATCATCCTCCTCTGCCGCTTTTTGTTGAGCTCCAATTAGATCGAAAGAAGGAGAAGAAGAATCATAAGAAGACGACGAGTCGGGAAACAGATCTCTCAGTTCCGACGCGGAAACTGTCAACAACTGGCCGAATTGGAGTCCAAGGTCGGGGCATGGAGGCTCCTCGTCCTCTTGCCACTGAAGGCCTGAAGAAATATTGGAATGTGACATGGTACTATGGTAGTGGGAAAGGCAAAAAAAAGAAACGAAGACGTACGTACGACAGGTTCGGGCAGGTTAGAATGAACAATCACAACGTACGACTATGATTTATTATACGTTTGCTCTGCCTCTGCTTAATTTATAACTATGATTTTCCCTCGCCTCTTCTCTATTTTTTTTTTTTTTTTTTTTGTTTTTTCTTTTCCCGCCACATTTGTAGCAAGAGAAGAGGGATCGGTTTTAACCGAGGGCTTAATCAAGAGATTGACATGGTCTCTGTGCTTCGAATCCGTAGCCAAACGGATTTGAATATTAACCGCTCCCTCTAGCTTTTTATTATTATTATTATTATTATTATTATTATTATTATTATTATTATTATTATTATTATTATTATTATTATTATTATCTACACTCACTTATTATCAAACATTTGGCGTTAAAAATATGACATTAAAGCCCCAAACATAATAATTAATTTTTAAAAAATATTAACACTCCCCAAAATGTTTTTTTTAGCTCATTAAAATGGCATTATCTACCATCTAGCTTGTTAGGGAAAACATTAATATTATTACTTGGATGATTTTCTAGCTATAATTGCCTTTTGCTTTGTGCGGTTATTGCTCATCTTATAACTATGAATTATTGTATGTACTAATTGTACCATAAAATGTTCCTATGAGTTAATTTTAAAGATTATATAATTTAAAAACTTTTTAATTTCTTTTAAAGAAACTTATAGACGAATCAATTGTGACGTAAAACCCTCAAGTTGAGCGATCTCTTTTGTCATTAGCCAATTATATATAAAATCACGAAAATACATTAGGACAAATTAGGCGATTCCTTTTTTTCGTTTAATTTTGTTATTATTTTTTTCTCCCAAAATGATGGTCTGGCTATGTTATATAATATTGCTTTTGATAGATGATGCGTCGTGTTTGCGTGTACAATTAACAGGCGAATGAAGGGTGGCATAATTTTCTTTTCAAGAGATTAAGTGCCATATATGCAATTTTGGAGTATCGAGTAACTTTAATTTTCATGGGTCTCATATATATATATATATATCCACGCCTATTATACAAAAAAATACGTTAAATGTGAATCCCATTTAAGTAACGAAACTGAACGTGATCAGGGATCAAATTTAATACCAAATCCCCGTTGCACCCATATACATATATGATAAATTTACATGTGCGCGCGTGTGTGTGCACGCGCGTATTTTATCGCCTTTTTGAAAATATTATTTGCGATGTTATTGGGAACTTGAAATAAATATCGACAATATGTGCCATATATATATACATGGGCACGTATTATACGCTACAATCTACTGAATCAAATGCGGGTTAAATTAATTGGCTACGCTGATCATGAGTTTCCATTTCGAATGATCAAGAAAAGGAATAATAGTTTTTACATGCCATTCTTAAAAGATCACATATATACGGAAGATACGATCGATGGCTTCTTAATTAATCAATTACCCTATTAATTAATGTAAACTCACTTAATCTAATTGAAATGACCTGCTCGTTGTTCAATTCCCACCTAGCTAGCTGTTAATTAATAAACTTATTACAGTTACGTATCTCGGTATCTCCCGTATTTATTAATAAACTTCAATTTCCACCGTCTTTATTTTATACGCTGTCCACTTTATTATCGTTAATGCCAACACGCACGATTAATACAAGGCCTAATCTTTAAAGCAGATTAGGTAAACTAATCAGCCGGTTGCCCGTAAATCATATAATCGAAACTTATATGATTTTTTTCCCCTATTATTATTATTATTATTATTATTATACACTAGCTTACAACATGTATAGTTCTACATACCTGAATTAATTCTACAAATGACCTTCTATGGCAACTAACGGTGCAGCACACAAAGCAGGGAGGCATGCAGCAATGGCCGACCGGTCCATCTCCATCCCCCTTTCTTTTTTCTCTCTTCTTTCCCCATTTCTTCTTCTCCACATAACAGGGAGAGGTTAATAGAGGCTGCTGGTAAAAGAAACGAAAGAGAAACCAAAAAGAAAAAAAAACCATCGATTCCTTCTTCTCCAACCAATTAACCCGCCCGAACCAGTCTCCACCATCATCAATCTCCATCTACCTCATCTCCCTTTCTTTCTAAATCAGGGCTAGCCACACAGAGAACCCAAAAAACCAGAAGATACTCATCCCTCATTCTCCTACTTTAAATCCCAAAAAAATCACCACCTTAGTCTCAAAGAACCTAGGGCATTTTGTCAGCCAAAGAAAAAAAAAACTCAAGAACAACCTTCTTCCTCCTCCTCTTCTCAATAGAACCCCAGTGGATCATGGTGGCCTCAATCTGATTGCCCCAACGAATCACGTTGTTTTTTCCTTTTTCATATTATATTGTTGTTTTATTTGTTTTGTTTTATTTTGTTTTGTTTTATTGTTGCTGCGGATTACTGGTTGTGTTCACGGGGGGTCAATGGGTAGCCATTGTTTGTTTCTATTTGTTCTTGTTTTTATTTTGTTCTTGCTTTTGGCCACGGGTAGCCACGGGTGATCAAAAACATGGTGCTCCTGTTTTTTTTTTTTTTTGTTCTTTGACTACATTTGTTTTTTTTTAAACATAGGTGCTCATGTTTGTTCAAAATACCCACGTGTAGCTATTGTTTGTTTTGTTCGAAAATAGTTTCTCATGTTTGTTTTGTTTGTTATGTTGTTTCGTTGTTGTCTGTTGATCCTTGAAAAAATGTTTGCTTTTATGTTTTCAAATCTCTTAGACTATTTGTTTGAGAGATTGTTTGTTTTGTTTTTTGTCTGTCAATCCCTCTGTTTCCTTTCCCGCTCTGAGGTTGTTTATTAACATCCACGGCCACGGTTGCCTATGAATGGCTTGGATAATGAGCTGTTTTCCTCTTTATGTTGACTGTTTATTCCTGTCTATTGGATGATGTTTATTTCTTGGTTTAGCGCATAATTTTACTCTTGTTTTGCTTATGCACCTACGGCCATGGTTGTTTGTGCATATGCTATTCTTGTTAGTTTTTTCTTTTCTTTTTTCCCGATAGTTTTTTAGGTGTATATAGCTATGTTCTTCTCTATGTTGCTATGTTGGGTGGTTTAGCTTTTATATATATATATATAAGCTATCCGCGGTTCATGCTAGTTATTACATATCACGACTAAATAGCTAGCTCAATGTCACATCGACTATTTTTTGGGCACTCTATTCCCCCTCGAATGGTTTACCTTTTTTTGGATGATGAGGTATACTCTTGTATCAAATCGTAGGCTTTATTGCAGATTATCAATAACTAGGCTCACACTAGTAGCCTACCCCAGACTATTGTCACGCAAGACTAATATCTGACGGTCCCATCTGTCCCGATGGATTGTTCACATATAAGTCCATGGGGTGTGAAAATTCCTTTATCAGAGCCAATTGTGTGAATCAAATCTGGGTGCACAAGACACACCAAGTCCCACTTAACCAGCCAACCTACCTCCGTTGGGCGGATGGTTTAGCTTTATTGATAATATTTTTGGTATTATTCGATAGTTTAGCTATACGATTTTCATGTTAATTATATTTTTATTGACTTTTTTTGTGTTGACTGTGTTAGTTTTGCGCTATCGGTGATTTATAACTATGGTTTCTTGATCCAATTTAATTGTAATTTGTAAACAAATCCTAAAGTTTTAAAAAAGTAAAGAAGTAAAGGAAAGCCTTGCACATATCAAATAAAACACTTTTATTTATATTTATTTTTTAATTTTTCCTAAATAAAGGTTTAAAAAAAACAAGAAAAAAGTGTTCATATGAATAAAAGAACCAAAAAGAAATTTGGCTTTCTCTTTTGGACTCTTCTTTAGATTTTCTTTTTTTCCAAAATTAAAATTATTTTCTTTATAATCAAATAAAAACCATCAAGATTTTTAAAAACCTTTTTTCGTAAAACTTAACCTATGATTCACATTTTTTTTAGATTTTTTAATTTTGTGAATACCTTTTTTATTAACTTTAAGATTTCCACGTAAACATTTCATAATAAGATAAGTAAAATTTCTCCAAATGACTTATATAACCCTTCAGTCCTTTCCTTAAACTTATGGGAATAAATTAAATTTAACTAAATAGCATCCTTTCTTAAACCTTTAGGAATTAAATGATTTAATTTCATATCGTAACAAACAATTCATAAAAGTTAAAAAGAGTAGGTACCCTTAGGCTGCTAGTCTAAGCCATCATGTGGGTTAGAATTATATACGAGGTAGGTTAGGGCATGTCTATCCCATAAGGGATGAAATCCACAACAAATGAGCATGAAGGACGTGATTGAGGCTAACTCTCCCCTGAGTTCAAAACCATACTTTGCCATGAGCCATGTATTCTACATTTAAAAAAACATAGTTTTAGACAAGTAAATCTAAACAAGCAATAAAGACAATATAAATCCTTAAATTTATAAGATAGTACTAAGTTGTGATGGTACTAACCCTTTTAACACATAATAAACTCCCGAACTCATTTGTAATGACACATATAACTTTTTCAGGTTACTCAAAGTAGATAAGTGATTAATCGCACCTCAAGCACAATTGACAATGACTATATTTTACTCATTGCCTTTGGATTGAATTTGAGTCTACATCATCAAAATCGGGTTTAGACGAAATCCAATGATAACAAACTTTGCCACCTAAAACATATTTACATAATTATTTTTAATTATAGTATTATAATGAAAATATGTAATATTAATTTGTTTTTTTATTTCTTAGGTTTTAGGATGCGAAGAACAATAGGATTATAAAGGTTATCTTTCTCACTTTCCTTTACCTTTTTAATTCTATTATCTTTCTCTTTTTATTTATTTATTTATATTTATAATGACACATTAGTCTTTGATCTCTCATAAATAATATATTTTATTAGTTGAAGTAAATGACATTTTATTAATCGGATCATCATTGTTAACCTTATATTTATTAAAATTATATGATTTTGCTTTATACAATGAATGTTAATCTTATTATGATGTCTCTTATGCTTGAATAAAGTAAGTTAATGAGTAGTTTTATACAAATTTTGACTGCATCAAGTAAAAAACATTACTACAGAGTGGCAATCTAACTGATAAAATATTATATTATAGTATTCAAGTAGTTAACGTTGATTATTATGTCATAGTATAATGTCAATCACAATTTGAACATACATTAAGTCTCTCATGTTATTATTTTAGCTGTAATATGAAATTTATCACATTATTATTTTACTTTATTTACCATTGTTAGGCTATTGAACTTACTTTTTTTATGATTTCTTTTTTCAGCTCGGATAATTAAAAAACAAAAATACTACAATAAAGATACTAGAATAAAAAGTCAAGATACAATTGCAAATAAAAGTTGTGTGAGATTTTGAAATTTGCTGAATAGTACATTATTTCACATATGTTGATCATCATTTCACATCTCATTCTCCATTTATATCTTTATTTTTTAAATTATATTTTTTATCTATTCTATTTATTACAACTAATTTAAAATTTATATGTGTTAAGATATATATATATATATAATATTTATATAATGAATAATGATTATTCAAATATAGAGATTCACTTTTCAGTTTATATTCTTTAACTCTGTTTTGAAAAATTTGATATAAACTCATTTTTATCAAACTCTTAAACTTATAATGAAAAATATCATTATAACATACATGATATAAGAGGATCCACATCATGTATTTTATAATGATATTTTCTCTATAGTTTATAGATGAGTTTTAGTGTTTTAAAAAATAAGTTTACGTCAGGTGTTTCAAGATAAAGCTTATGAATAAGAATTGAATAGAGTTTTTTTTATATTTAAAGAATTAATATTTATTATATAATTATTTCTATATGTTTTTTGATATATGTATACTTTAACTTGATTGTAATAAATAAAAGATGTGAAAAAATAATAAATATAAAATAATTTTAATTTTATTAAAAATTAGATTACAATTAAAATATAAATAATTTATTATTTATATTTAAAATAAAAATAGTAAATGTGAAGATGTTTTCATATTATTATTATTATTATTATTTTACTCTTGCTAATAGGGTTGTAAATGAACCAGACATTCGCAAATAAATTCGCGTTAAACTCGATAAAAGATCATTTATGTTTGTTCGTTTAAGAAATGTGATGTTTGTGAATAATCTCTTTTTGTTCGTGAATATAAATGAACGAACACGAACAATGTTGTATTCGGCTCATTTTATGTTCATAAATATGTGCTCACGGACAATGTTTGTAAATATATGTTCACAAACATGTGTTTCTAAATAATAATTGAGAACATCAATAATTAATTCATGAATAAATATTCACAAATAATATTTCACGAACAGTTAAACAAATGAACAAACATATTTATTTATAAATTTATTTGTTAGTATTTTAGTTCACAAATAGTCGAACAAGCGTACAACCTCTTGCGTTCACGAACAAACGAATGAATGAACTAATTTATTTATAAATTTTGAATAATTAGATATTTTAATTCATAAACAATTAAATGAGGGAATATCTTAAGTTTTTGAACAAAATAAAAATATAATGTTCGTGAACAAGTATGTTGATATATTCGTGAACACGTAAATATGAACACAATAATTTAGTGTTTATGTTTACCTCAATTCATTAAAAAATAATATCAAAACAAATTGGCTGTTAGTTCATTTCTCGCCAAAGTTCAAATTGAGGGCTGAAAATGTAAAATCGAAGCAGATGACCCAACTCCAGATTCGGAAAGCAATAAAACAGCTGGATCCACCGAAGATCCGGGCCATCAGACTCCGGATGGGGCTTTTTAAAACTCCGTCTAGACGTCTAGACGGTGGTCCACATCGTAGATCGCCCGGATGCTGGCGTGCCTTTAAAGTGCATTTCATTTCTGGATACGCAGTTCAAAGCCTCATTCCATCTCCATCGCCAGCAAAACGCGTAGGTGGTGTGGTGTGGTGTGGAGGTTCCCACAAGCAAGCAGTCCGATCGTAGGGTTTCGCTCTAACCCGAAAGGTGAATTGTTCCCTGTCTTTGTTTCCGCCTCTCGATTCTTTTCCATCTGTTTCGGTGCGGTGTTCTTGCGCGTTGATTCCGTGGATTTGTACTCGACGATGTTAAATTTTTGATCCGTGTTGTTTGTGTTAGGGTTCAATTTGTTGTCTTGATGGATCTGTGGACGATGATTTTCTCCTACAAATTACAATGATTTATTGTTTTGTTTTTAATCTGTTGGGGCGTGGAAAAGATTCATCGACCTGGATTATTTTACCCGAATGATGCTTTATTTATATGTTATAAGAACAAATCTTCCGTTTGGCCACCTTATGTTTTAATCATATTATATTATTATAGTTGCCCGTCTGATATAAATGCCAGGTTATTGTCTGCTTCAAAATGTATGCAATCTTCTGAACTTGGGGACTGTCGCTGTTGTGGGATCTTCATTTATTGTTTGGTTTTCTTATATTTTTTATTGATTGAATGGAAACGTTTCTGTCCTTCTCTGCCATCAATCAATCGCTGTCATCATTGTGAATAGCCGGAAGAAATCTATTATAGTTTTGGCTCTGAATATATGAACTGAGTTTAGAAAATTGTCTGCTAAATGCTTGGAGTGCTTCGATTCTCTATAAATTTTGTTGGTTGTTCTCTGAATTCTGATACATAAGCTTACCATATTTTCGGATTTGTTTTGGTCTATACGAATGTAATAGGTTTGAATATGCTTATCAATGGGTAGTATGACGAAAAGGAGCATGTTGCTTGTAAATATTGTATTTAGACATTTACTTAGCCCAACATTTACAATTATTTTGATAAATGTAAAGTTATTTTTATCTTCTTAGCTTAAGTTTGCAAGCCTATGCAGGTATTAGAAGATGGCAGATGGTGAGGACATTCAGCCCCTCGTCTGTGACAATGGAACTGGAATGGTCAAGGTATATATGGTTGTTTTGATTTTTTTTTTTTAAAATCGTACACTTTCATTAGTAGCACTATGTATTATTTGAAGGACCAACGTGATTGGATGTTCAATTTTTTAGGCTGGGTTTGCCGGAGATGATGCTCCAAGGGCTGTGTTCCCTAGCATTGTTGGGCGCCCTCGCCATACGGGTGTGATGGTTGGCATGGGACAAAAAGATGCATATGTTGGTGACGAAGCCCAGTCTAAGAGGGGTATTTTAACTCTTAAGTACCCCATTGAGCATGGTATTGTTAGCAACTGGGATGACATGGAAAAGATCTGGCATCACACTTTCTACAATGAACTTCGTGTGGCTCCCGAAGAGCACCCAATTCTACTCACTGAAGCACCACTCAACCCAAAGGCCAATCGGGAAAAGATGACGCAGATTATGTTTGAAACTTTTAATGCCCCAGCTATGTATGTTGCTATTCAAGCAGTTCTTTCTCTATATGCCAGTGGTCGTACAACTGGTGAGTGTAGTAGCTTATATTAGCAATATTATTCAATTTTGGTCATGTGATACTTTTATCATTTCATTGCCTGGTTGTACTATTTTATATTGGTATTTTTTGTGGACTGGAACCTTTAACAGAAATCCTATCTAGGAAGACATTCCTAGGAGTGTCCAAGTGTTTTGGTGCTTAACAATAGCAATATTTTATTGAAATAATGATTTTTTTTTGGTTATCTAGGGTCAAAACATATTCATGAATTTATATATAGTCGCAATTTGTTTTTTGACCGGGTGGACACTATTACTATTATTTTGCAGGTATTGTTCTGGATTCTGGGGATGGCGTCAGCCATACAGTTCCTATCTACGAAGGCTATGCTCTTCCGCATGCAATCCTGCGTCTTGACCTTGCAGGTCGTGACCTTACTGATGCCTTGATGAAAATCTTAACCGAGCGTGGCTACTCCTTCACCACCACTGCTGAGCGTGAAATTGTGAGGGACATGAAGGAGAAGTTGGCCTATATTGCCCTCGATTACGAACAAGAGCTAGAAACCTCCAAGACTAGCTCTGCTGTTGAAAAGAGTTACGAGCTGCCTGATGGGCAAGTAATCACCATTGGTGCTGAGCGTTTCAGATGTCCGGAGGTCCTTTTCCAGCCATCCATGATTGGAATGGAGTCTACAGGGATACACGAGACTACGTACAACTCTATAATGAAGTGCGATGTTGATATCAGGAAGGATCTGTATGGAAATATTGTTCTCAGTGGTGGTTCCACCATGTTCCCTGGTATTGCTGACAGAATGAGCAAAGAGATCACGGCATTGGCCCCAAGCAGTATGAAGATTAAGGTGGTTGCTCCACCTGAGAGGAAGTATAGTGTTTGGATTGGGGGCTCTATCTTGGCATCCCTCAGCACATTCCAGCAGGTTTGTTGTTAACATGCATTTAGAAGTTACTAGTCACTGATTTGTGGTAAGCTTTCCATTGTGGGATTTTTATTGTAAGCTCACACTTTTTCATTGCAGATGTGGATTGCGAAGTCAGAGTACGATGAGTCTGGCCCTTCGATTGTGCACAGGAAATGCTTCTGATCACGTGCGAAGGATACATAGGACGTTTCACTTTCTATATCAGAGAAAATTGCTGCTTGGATTGTCATCTTTGATATAGCTTGTCTTTTTTTTTTTTTTTTTGGTCTGTTTTGGATTTCCCTTTAATCGTAATTTTAGTGTCTGGACAATGACCTTTTAAAGGGCAGGGTGATTGCTGGATTATTTTCCTAATTCTTTGAACTGGTGTTGTCTGAACTTCCAACAGATCTGTTGGAAACTTGTTTATCATGTCTGTTATTTTGGGTGTAATATTTTTCTACATCTTTTTGGTCTATTTAAGGTAAAGCGTGCCTCACTTTTTGCTTTTAACGTGTGAACTTTCTCAAATTTTATCAGTGGCCTGTCAATGAAAATTTATATAAAATCTTAGATTGTTGGCAGTGACCTACCTTTGACTCACGGGCCCTATAATACTGCGTCCTTTGGAGTCAGCCGGCGAGGACTTGGGAGCTACTTCTGTCCCCTAACAGCATTCACTCCGTGATTAAGCGATCGTGTAATACGGATTTTCCTAATTAGTGTGAAATGTTAGCGGGCCTCCGTCAGAACTTTAGAACAGCCCGATAGAATTTTAATGCCAAAATTAAAATTGATTGAAGCTTTCACTCGTCAACATGCCGTTAAAAGGTAAACAAAAACTGGATTTCATAGCTAAATGTGCTTGCCTTTATTTCAATTCAAATTTTAATAAATAATGCGTTTATATAATGGAATGAAAAAAAATTATTTTTCAGCCTTATTTCAATTCCTTGTTTTTTCAAACATGGATAATTATAATCATGTCCTTTTACTATTGATTAATGTGATCTGTTTTGGCCTTTGGGTGTCGTTTCCTACTTATGTTAATTATCATTGCTTGCTATCATTGACCGAATCAACATATTATCATTAACTAATATTGCTTGCCTTTCAAACAAACTATTATCAATCACACATTGATGATTAATATCCAATGCAATATTTTGTAATTTGGACTATTAAATTTATTTTTAACTGTTTAGATAAAATTTTTATTTTATTACAGAAAAATATTATAAGTCACGGTAATAAAATTATAATTAAATTATATATATATATATATGAAAAAGTTGCAAACCGGCAGAGGGATTATTATTACTTGGGTTGCAACTTGTGGTGAATTTCTTGCTGATAGGGATGGCAAAAGCACCCTGCCCTGATCGGGGCTGTCTCGACCCAAATTGATTTGTCCCAACAAGTCATCGAGTCGGGATTGGGTTTTTCATGATCAGATCTGATCTGAAAAATTTAAATAAGTTTAATGAAAAAAATGTCACAGATCTATCCTGCTCTAACCTGATCCGCTCCGAACTGCATAAATCCTCGAGTCGGATCGAAATAAATATTTTCAGGTTGAGTTCGGATCGGGTGGTATCGAGCCCGACCCAACCAGTTGCCATCCCTACGAACTATTTTGATTTCAAATTTGACAAAAAAGTGGGTTGAAATAAGTTTTAAAATAAATTCATTTTGAACTAATTCTCGGAATCATTAATATTGCTTTTACTATTTACATCTATGGTTTCATATATTAATTATTTACTTAAATTACATAATATAGTTATCCGCATGTTTGTTTTGTTAATTCTCAAATTAATATTAAAGTAATTAAAATTTGTGTGATTGAGCTGAAGGTTTTATAATAATATTAAATAAATTGAATTAAAATTCGAAAAGAGTTAGAGTTTACAAAAATAAATTAAAAAAAGGAGCTGAGTTTGCCGGAAACATGGATTAAAAAAAATATTTTTAAAAAATAAATAAGTGGATGGATCCTCCATTCCTTCTCCTCGCCAACTAATTTCAAATTTGAACTGTCCATATGACCCAACTCCAGATTCGGAAAGTAATTAAACAGCTGGAGCCACCGGAGCTCCGGCCCATCCGACTCCGGATGGGTCTTTTAAAAACTAAACGGAGGTCCACATCGTAGATCGCCCGATTCTGGTGTGCATTTAAAGTGCATTTCATTTCCGGATCCGCAGTTCAAAGCCTCATTCCATCTCCATCGCCCTCAAAACGCGTTGGTGGTGTGGTGTGGTTTGGTGTGGCGCGGAGGCTCCCACAAATAGTCCGATCGTAGGGTTTGGCCTCTAACCCGAGAGGTGAATTATTCTCTGTCATGTTTCCCTGTCTTTGCTTCGATCTGTTTGGGTGCGTTGTTCTTAGCGCGTTGATTCTGTGGATCTGCACTCGTTCATGTTAAAGTTGTTGCTGTTATGTTTTTAGCGATCCGTGTTGTTTGTGTTAGGGTTCAATTTGATGTCTTGATGGATCTGTGGACGGTGTTGTTTTCCTACAAATTACAGTGAAATTGTTTTTTTTTTTTGTATTGCTCTGTTGGAGCGTGGAAAGATTCATCGACCTGGAATGTTTTACCCGAATGATGCTTTATTTATATGTTATAAGAACAGATCTGCCGTTTGGCCACATTATGTTTTAATCATATTATACTGTAGTTGCTCTCGTATGATAAATGACACGATATGTTTTAAGCATGAGAGATATCTTTTCTTATTGTTTTTTGTTAGGGAACACATTAATTTGTAGAAAAAAGCTGGGTTGTAGCTTCTATTGATAATTGTAAAGTTATTTTTATCTTCTTAGCTTAAGTTTGCAAGCCTATGCAGGTATTAGAAGATGGCAGATGGTGAGGACATTCAGCCCCTCGTCTGTGACAATGGAACTGGAATGGTCAAGGTATATATGGTTTTGATTTTTTTTTTAAATCGCACACTTTCATTGGTAGCACTATGTATTATTTGAAGGACCAACGTGATCCGATGTTTGATTTTTTAGGCCGGGTTCGCCGGAGATGATGCTCCAAGGGCTGTATTCCCTAGCATTGTTGGGCGCCCTCGCCATACGGGTGTGATGGTTGGCATGGGACAAAAAGATGCATATGTTGGTGACGAAGCCCAGTCTAAGAGGGGTATTTTAACTCTTAAGTACCCCATTGAGCATGGTATTGTTAGCAACTGGGATGACATGGAAAAGATCTGGCATCACACTTTCTACAATGAACTTCGTGTGGCTCCGGAAGAGCACCCAATTCTACTCACTGAAGCACCGCTCAACCCAAAGGCCAATCGGGAAAAGATGACGCAGATTATGTTTGAAACTTTTAATGCCCCAGCTATGTATGTTGCTATTCAAGCAGTTCTTTCTCTATATGCCAGTGGTCGTACAACTGGTGAGTGTAGTAGCTTATATTAGCAATATTATTCAATTTTGGTCATGTGATACTTTTATCATTTCATTGCCTGGTTGTACTATTTTATATTGGTATTTTTTGTGGACTGGAACCTTTAACAGAAATCCTATCTAGGAAGACATTCCTAGGAGTATCCAAGTGTTTTGGTGCTTAACAATAGCAATATTTTATTGAAATAATGATTTTTTTTGGGTTATCTAGGGTCAAAACATATTCATGAATTTATATATAGTCGCAATTTGTTTTTTGACCGGGTGGACACTATTACTATTATTTTGCAGGTATTGTTCTGGATTCTGGGGATGGCGTCAGCCATACAGTTCCTATCTACGAAGGCTATGCTCTTCCGCATGCAATCCTGCGTCTTGACCTTGCAGGTCGTGACCTTACTGATGCCTTGATGAAAATCTTAACCGAGCGTGGCTACTCCTTCACCACCACTGCTGAGCGTGAAATTGTGAGGGACATGAAGGAGAAGTTGGCCTATATTGCCCTCGATTACGAACAAGAGCTAGAAACCTCCAAGACTAGCTCTGCTGTTGAAAAGAGTTACGAGCTGCCTGATGGGCAAGTAATCACCATTGGTGCTGAGCGTTTCAGATGTCCGGAGGTCCTTTTCCAGCCATCCATGATTGGAATGGAGTCTACAGGCATACACGAGACTACGTACAACTCTATAATGAAGTGCGATGTTGATATCAGGAAGGATCTGTATGGAAATATTGTTCTCAGTGGTGGTTCCACCATGTTCCCTGGTATTGCTGACAGAATGAGCAAAGAGATCACGGCATTGGCCCCAAGCAGTATGAAGATTAAGGTGGTTGCTCCACCTGAGAGGAAGTACAGTGTTTGGATTGGGGGCTCTATCTTGGCATCCCTCAGCACATTCCAGCAGGTTTGTTGTTAACATGCATTTAGAAGTTACTAGTCACTGATTTGTGGTAAGCTTTCCATTGTGGGATTTTTATTGTAAGCTCACACTTTTTCATTGCAGATGTGGATTGCGAAGTCAGAGTACGATGAGTCTGGCCCTTCGATTGTGCACAGGAAATGCTTCTGATCACGTGCGAAGGAGAACCCTAGGACGTTCGCTATCTATATATCGGAGAGAATTGCTGCTTGGATTGTCGTTTATGATAGCTTGTTTTTTTTTTGGGTCGTTTGGATTTCCTTTTAATCGTAATTTTAGTGTCTGGACAATGACCCTTTAAAGGGGCAGGGTGATTGCTGGATTGTTTTCCTAATTTTTTGAACTCTTGTTATCTAAACTTCCAACAGACCAGTTGGAAACTCGTTTATCATGTCTGTTGTTTTGGGTGTAATTGTTTGAGTTCCCAAGAGTGTATTTTTCCTATATATTGTTTAAGGTGGAGGCGTGCATCACTTAATCAGCTGTTGCTTTTTTTCTTGTGAATTTTCTCAAATTTTATAATTGGTCTGTCAGTGAAAGTTTATATAAAATTTTATATTGTTGACAAGTGTAGTGAAAGGTTTCTGTTATTAAAAAATAGGTTATTTTAAAATTATGATGATTTTTGAAAATAGTGAGATTTATTATTTTTAAATTTATCACACTTTTTAAATATAATTTTATTTTTAAAAGTAAGTCTTATCCTACTCTATTTTTGATATTATCTTGTCAGATACCTCCAGAAATTTAAATTTTATCGTTCGCCTTAGAACACTAACCTTTGCAATTATTTTTTGAACTTTATAGATTTAAATTATTTTTTATTTTTTTCATAAAGATATATCACATTTAGAATTACCGTAGTTAAAGGTGTGTATAATTTGTATCTGCTTGTTGTCATAGTCCTTGCACGGGGGAGGGCTTTGGGAACTCCTTTTGACCCCTTAACAGCATTCAATCCTGCAATTAATGTGAAATGTTAGCGGGCCATCCGTTAGAACTTTAGAAATTTCGTGATGATGACCTTAAAATCATTGAGAAATTAATTAGCAGTAGCTGCTTATGTATTGAATGTGTGTGTTATCATTTTAATGCATAATGCGTTTATATAATTGAATGAAATAAATCATTTTCATCCTTATTTCAATTCCTCGTTTTCTCAAACGCATGGAAAATTACAACCATGTCCTTCATTTTTGATTAATGTTGATCTGTTTTGGGTGTCGTTCTCTCCCAAGGTTAATTATTATCATCGCATTCGCTTGCTATCATTGACAGAATCAACATTGCCATTCATTACCATTAATTAATATTGCTTGCCTTTCAAACAACTATTATCTTTCACTCATTGATGAATGATGATTGACGCTTGATCACACATGGTTGATTACTGTTGACCGATATTGATTACTATCCAATTATATGGAAAAACATTCATCTCCAGACCCCTGTACTGATATCAATTAACGTGACCACTATTGATATATATATTTTTATGTGTTTGCTAGGAGATAATAAAGATGTTTTTATTGTAGAATATAGAACATTAATACAACATTTTAATTTGTATTCTTAATTTGATTCCATGAAATTCATACATCGTCAAAGTGTTGGTGGATATTGGATAAGATAATATTAAATAGACCCTTTTTGTCAGGATATTAATTGATATGTTATTAATGTGCTGAGACAACTTTTTTATTTTTTTCTTTTCTTATTAATTAATTAAGTGTTTTATTTAATTAAGTGAATATTAATCCGCAAAAATATTAACATGTCTCTTAAAAATAATAAAAGACTTTAAGAAAAAAGGGGAAAAAGATTCTATTTTTATTTTATGCTGTTTGTTATCTGTTGTTGAAATAAAATGAATATCAAACCTTCTTTTTTGTTAATTTTAATATGTATTATCTTTAAATAAAAAACAATAAAAAAATGAATATCAAATCTTCTTGTTTGTTATCTATTGTTGAAATAAAATGAATATCATACCTTCTTTTTTGTTAATTTTAATTTGAATATGAATGTATATGTTTTAAATAAGATAAAATATATTTGAAATAAAATTTCCCAATTAAAATTTGTGTACATAAAAGTTGTTATTGTTATTTTTTTTAGATAAGATAGAATTATTTGATAAAATTTTAAAATAAATAATATTTTAATTAGCATATAAGTTTAATTTTATTTATAAAAATTATTTTATTGAAGAAACACAAGGAAATCGATGACCGTATTTTGATCGGACCACCCATAGAAATTTGGCCGCGACGGAGTTCGAATTTGGAGTAGAGCGGAAAGGCACCGAATCGGCCGTACGCGACCAGTGAGCATCCTACTTGTACGGCCAGAGCTGTCGTCGACCCACGGGACAATTCCGTTAGGTAGTTAACGGGGAGATGACGGCGAGGGTTTCTTGACGATACTCATTAACGAGACCACACCACGAACAGGAAGACTCGCATCTCAATTGACCAACTACAACGAATGACATCCATCGTTCGATGAGCGTGTGTAGCCAGCCAGCCGTAGGCGTAAGCATTTGTCGAAGGTGGGAGACAGATGGGTCGAATCGCGGTTGCAGCGATCATCTCCTGCTTGATTGTCCCTGTCTCGATCCTCGTGGGACGCGTTGTTCCCGATCCCTACATGGTAAACATCAACGCTAAACAAAAGACGTCAATCCTGTTCGTTTCATCTGCCTCTTACGTTTTGAAAATGAATTTCAGGATGAGATATTCCACATACCCCAGGCTCAGCAGTACTGCGAAGGCAATTTCAGCAGCTGGGATCCTATGATCACTACTCCTCCTGGCTTGTATTGTTCTTCTGTCATTTTCCTTACCACTAATGCTCCCGCTCATCTCTCCCGTGCAATGTTGTGCTGTTTACTACAATTCTTAATCAACTACTTAATTTGTTTAGATTACACCTAATATTTCCTATTATGCTATCATGGGTATTTCGCGATTGTTTTAATTTGTTTTGAATTACATTTCGGGGGTTCCTACCATGCTATTATGGGTATTGCTCAATTGCTTTAGTTTGTTTAAATCACGTTTCATGCCTTCTGCTACGTTATTATTATGGGCGTCGTCTAATTGTTTCTATTTGTTTCGCAGTAAATTTAATCCTATTTTGCTATTATTGTCTTGGAGAGTCATCCCCTACCCTGCCCCCTTCCTACCCATTTCCCTGGACTCAAGCTAATTCTATCTCTTCACTTCTCCGTAGTTCTCTTCTACAACGTGTCTGTTTGTGTGATTGCGTTTGTGGACTTTTTTTTTGGGCATGTGCTTGGTGGGAGTGGGGAACCTCAGAAACAATAAGACGAGCTGTTCTTTGCATGTTATGCTGATGCATTGATTATATCCCCTAACAGAAACAATTTATAAGCAAATGTTGGAAAACCATTTTGCAGGTACTATATTTCAGTTGGCTATGCTGCTTCTTTGTTTCCTGTCTCACGATCATCATTTGCGGGTCTTTGCACCACTACCATTCTTCGTTCCACCAACCATGTATTGGCAGTAATTTGTGGTCTTCTTTTCTTTGAGATAACCACCCACCTGAGACCTGCTCTTGACAGAAGAAACGCAACCCTATATGCAGTTGTTCTAGCACTGTACCCGCTTCATTGGTTCTTCACCTTTCTTTATTATACAGACGTTGCTTCCCTAGCTGCAGTGCTTGCTATGTATCTAGCATGTCTGAAGAAGCATTATAAGTTCAGTTCTTTGGTATTGGACCTGTCTCACCCTTTGTACATCATTGTTTGATAGAATTGTAGAATAATGCACATTGGATTGTGGTGGCCTGCAAGATTTGATGTCAATTTTCGAGGAAAATAATTCATACGGAATAGTTTTGATTATATTATTTCTCTTGCTAGAAATATATTTTATTTAGTAATCAAACCTCTTAATTTTATTCTTGTTCCGCTGACCTCAAGTTTTGGGATAAAGGCTCAGTTGTTGTTGTTTTAGTAATCTGACCTCTGGCATATCTTAAAAAAAATCCCTCCTTTTGGATAACTAGTGGGGGGAAATGATTTTAAGTAGTGGAAGTTTCAAGAGAAAGATTCAGTTTCTTCTTTGTTGGGGTTGTACAGTTTTTTTTTATGTCGTTATAAATCATAGTTTTGTGCAGCTCCATGATTTTTTGTATCAGCTGTTTGGATCCAACTACTAGTATTCTGCTAAACACTTGCTCTTCTGTTTTCTTATGTGTTTCTAGCTATAAAGAGAAGATATTTATGGAAGGAAGAAGTAGTCTGATCATTCTGTTTGCTTGGGTCACTGTTTTTATTTTATTCAAGGTTTCCCTTTCTTTAACGTTCAAAGTTGTAAGACAAAAATGTGGACTCTGGAGAGCCTTAATTTTAAGGCCAGCTAGTTGATACCCAAAACTTGGAAAATGTGCTAGTTAATGGTTTTTACAAATGCATTTGAGTTGTTCTGGCAATTATAAGTTGGAATTTATACAGTCAAGCTGCCATGCGAGTCTTTTTTTTTTTTATGTAGTAAGGTAAGATTTTCTTGTTTTCTATTCATCCAGCTTGGCGCATTTGCCGTATTCATTCGACAAACAAATATTGTGTGGATGCTTTTTGTTGCATGCACTGGGGTTATAAATAGTACTTTGGTCCAGCAAAAAAAGGAATCGAGAGTAGATGATATGGCAATAAGGAGAAATGGGGGTTTGACCCTCAACAAATATAACACAGTAGGCTCAAGCATGAGAAAGCGAAAGTTGGATAATAATGTGGATGTGACCTACCATACTACACTTAACACAAGCACCACTTCTACAGCCTTCACACCAGGTTCCATTTTTACTATTTAAGTTGCTTTTTGCGTCCATTATCTTAAATCATTAAACAAGAGTGATGCTCTCATTCTCTGTACGCCAGGCCGATTGCACATGTTTTTAATGAGTTATATCATTTTGGAAATTAGTTTGTATAAATTATATATACATGAAAAGGAAAAAAGCCTTGCTGCACTTCAATTTAAATTTAAACCATTTTGTTTTGGGGCTAAGAGGGTGGAAATTGGAAAAACAAGAATACAACATACAAGAGGCGAATATATTAGTCTGTTATTCATATTGCCTGACCTAAGTTTTACATTTTTTAATAGTGTACATTTTACTAACAAATGAATGATCAAGCCTTATATATATTTTGGGTATCAATTCATTTCCTTGAGAGTTCCAATTTCATGTTACTTGAATTTTCATATTGCGATGAGCTGCATTTTTGAGACCCGAGAGCAGTGATAAATGGACAATAATTGTTAAGTCGTTGCTTGAAAATAACACGCCACATTGACGGGGTGTCAAATGAGCTAAGGCATGATGGTTTAATTAGAAATCATATTCTTAATTTACATTCAACATCTTCGAATATAAGGTCTCTTACAAGTCTGTAGAACCAGCCGAGGTTATGATTATGAGGGATATTAAATTTATGTACCTTCAAGAGACTAAATGGATAGGTGAGAAGACTTGACATATAGATGAGTCGGGCCACAAATTATGGTATACATTTAAAGATAGAAATAAAAATGGTATATGTATTATCGTTGACTGTTAGCTGGTTGATAAAGTTCTTGACATAAGAAGAAATGGCAATAGGATTATATTCGGTAAACTCATTTTAGGTGATAAAGGTCAATGTTATCGGTGTTTACACATTACAGATAAATTTAAATGATGTAAGTATGCAACAGTTTTGAGATATTTAGATATAGTTATGCAAGGTATATAATTGAAGAAAAGATTTTTGTCAGGAGACTTGAATGGACATGTCAAGAATAATCATAGTTGATTTGAGAATGTTCTTGGAGGATATAACTTTAGGAGTAAAAATAATGTGGGAAACACAATCGCGTGAATGAAATAATGCAGGGAAGAAAGGACCCAGCTGCACAAGTGGCCAAAAAGAGAGGACCTCATATGGCCTTTCCAAATTTCTGATAAAGAAACATTTGGACTATACTTCTTTCCTATAGTTTCTGAAGGATTTCAGCAGGGTGTTGAAATTGTACGGTCTAGGCAATTAGGTCAAAATTTTCTCGTTTGAGGTCCTTCAATTGAATGCAGGCACTTCAAAATGCATCACAAAATCTGATTCACGCAGAAATCTGATGTCCCTTTCATTATTCCTTCTCATCAAATATACATGTACTTTTGACCCATGTAGTAATGCAAACTCTTTTCTTTTAACATATTATTGTTTTTTCAATGTATTGTGTCTGGCTTCTCTCATGCCGAATTTTGCTTGCATTAAATTTTTACTGCACATTTCATGGTTTCACATTGCAGGTTTGCTAGGTGAGATTCAGGCTATCCTATTCACATCATGGCATTTGAAGTCGGAACTTTTGGTTTCCTTTGCCCCCTTCTTTGTAGTGTTGGCGGCCTTTGCTGCATTTGTCTACTGGAATGGGAGCGTAGTTCTCGGTATCACCTTCTCCCTTTACTACTATCTTAATTATAAATAGAAATAAAAGTACAAATATTCCTTAATCCACCATTATATTTTGCAGGGGCAAAAGAGGCTCATGCTGTTTCACCACATTTTGCACAGGTACTGTATTTTAGTCTGGTTTCTGCGTTGGCTATGGCTCCTTTGCACTTTAATTTTGGCCAAGCTTCAAAGATCTTTCAATCGTTGTGGAAGAATAGGCCCTATAGTGTTTTATTAGGGTTTCTTGCTCTTATCGCTGGCTTCCTATCCGTGCATTTCTTCAGGTGAGATTACACAAATCATCTACATGCCTTTCAAGATTATTATTTTGATTGTATAGTTTTCTGGGTTTTGCAGCATTGCTCACCCTTATCTTCTTGCTGACAACCGGCACTATCCCTTCTATCTGTGGCGGAAGATCATTAGAGCTCATTGGTCAATCCAGTATATATTGGTCCCTCTGTACATATACTCATGGTTCTCCATCTGCAATATCTTGGGTCAGTCTTAAAACTCAACCTGCTTTGTCCATGCTTGTTATATTTGGTGTCTTCTGAGTCCCATATCATCGGCAGGGAAGGTTCAGAGGAAGGCATGGGTGTTGGTATACTTTTTGGCCACCGCTGCCGTTTTGGTCCCTGCTCCACTGATTGAATTCAGATATTATACAATTCCATTCTATTTCATCATGCTTCATTCTCCAATTAACGACTACAAAAGCTGGCTTGTGATGGGAATTCTTTATGTTGCTGTCAACGCCTTCACAATGGCAATGTTTTTGTTTCGGCCATTCTGCTGGGAGCACGAGCCCGGGGTCCAGCGGTTCATATGGTAGATGAAAGTCCTATGAAATTCCATGGAAGAAAGACACAGAATCCAGATTATGTCTCCCTCCAAGTCGCAAGGCTATTCCCAGACACCGTCGGAATTTCCTTACATATAAAGCTGTGGTGCCTTGGAATGCTTGGTCCTTGTTCGATGGAGATACTGAAAGTTTAGAATCCCAGGGCCTCCAATGTCTGATGTCTCGGTTACATAATATTGAAGACATTATGCTTTTATGAACTGGCGAGTGGTGACCTTGCTCGCAGAAACCCAAAAAATGATTAGATATGCAGTTGGACTGTTTGGTCCTGTTCAGTGGAGAAATGGAAAGATCAAAATCCCTGGGCCTCCATGTCTGATGTCTCAGTCGCATAATAGACATTTTTGCTTGTAGTAATTGGTCCAAAAATATCACCATAAGCTTCTTATTGGGGGGGAAATTTTAAGTGTCATTAGATGCTTGGACTTTTTGCGTAACATTAGAATGGTGCTGTTTAGTTAATGGTCTGTCAAATGCTTCTGGAAAGATTGTCGTGTTGTTACTCCCTTGAGGTTTTGGCTCTTTCATTGCCAACCTTCAAGTTTATACTCCAATACACTCTTTTGGCCTTTTTGAAAAGGGTTTTCAAATATTAATTATTGTTCTCAAATAATATTATATGATTTTTATGCGTACATGAAGAAAATATAAACGAGTAAGATAAAATGAAAAAAACTGAAAGGAACGTTATTATTTTAATAAAAATAGAAGAAGAAGTGTAAGTTACTTACAAAATGATTTTATACAGAGTAAGGATACTTGGGCATCTTTAACACTACTCTTTGTTTGACGTATAGATATATTTTCATATATAGAAAGTAATTTTACTAACTTCAACTATAACACTAATATCCATTTTGTTTCTATTATTATTCAAATAATACCTTTTCGTTTTATTTTAGCTTTTTTTTTACTCTATTTATTAACAAAACTAGTGAGAGAATAAATATTATATAATATAGAAATTAAATAGTAACTCTCCACGGGATAAAAGATAAAAAATATGTTTGAGGCAATATTTTGAGGTTTGACTTTTTTTTTTATAGATAATAGAGAATCTATTAGAAATGCCCTCACATTAATAGAAATGATTAAATATTTATTTATTATTTTTAATTTCATGTGAAATTAAAATATATCACAAGAAGAATCGGTTTGATAATATTCAAATAATAATCTTGGGACATAAATAGAATATTCAAATAATTACTATTTGAACATTTTTGAATACTTTTATTTTTTTTATTATATTTATTTAAAAAATAATTTTTTAATATTTAAATAAGTTAGAGAAATATTTATATTAAAATAATATTATCTCACCATGAAAATAATTTTTTCCATTTTTATAAAGATAATTTAGTCACTTCCGTGTTCGCATCCTCGCCTTGTATTTGGCGTCAATATCCTCCCCTTCTGTAAAATGAAAAAATGAATAGTGTTGCTCACACTCTAAGTAACAAATAAATGACAGCGGTTTCACTCTAATCGAGTACAATGAATACGAGCTGTAGGCTAATCACAATTGTAGAAAGCTTCGCGGCACAGCATCGATGGCGAACCCTAGGTTGGGGAAGAAAAATAAGAAGGACATTCTCATCGCCGCTGCCGTGATCGCTACCCTCATTCTATCTGTCACTCTTATCATCAATTCCTCGCGCAGCGGCACTGTCCTCCGGCAACCCCGCGGTGGTGTTCCGCCCGTCTCCAACCTCGTCGGTTTAACGCTGTCGCGAATCGCCAAGGACCGAGGCGCATGTAACTGTTCTTCATTACGAGATTGTTCCTGTGTTTTGGGTTCTAATCAAAGCAGGTTTATGATTGCGTTCGTTCGTTCGTTTGTTTTTTGTTTTTTGTTTTTGTTTTGTCGCGTGGCAGTGTGCTTAGATGGGAGTGTGCCCGGATACCATCTCGAACGTGGTTTCGGACCTGGTTCTGACAGTTGGCTTCTCCACATTGAGGTTCGACCATTTTAATGTCTACTCAGTTATAATGTTCTAAAAAAGCGATTGGCTGGTGTTAGACGGTCTACACCTGTAGCCTGTAAGGGCTTACCTGTGGTCCGAGTGGTTTATGTATGCATTATTTTTAAAACACGTTTCAATACACACACATTACAAAAAAAAAAAAAAAAGCTAAATGCTAGTCACATTCGTTTAGAGCAATGGTTCTATCTGCAATTCAATGTTCTTTTCATTTGTATTAAATGCTATATGGTATATCTAGTGCTGGTGTTTCAGTTCTATTATTGTACACAAACTTCTATTCAATTCGTTTTGAATATAAATTGGCACAAATCACACGTGTACCCTGTTATGCTCCTGTTGTTTTGCTAGGGTGGAGGTTGGTGCAACACTGTGGCATCATGTTCTTTTCGTAAAACAACTGCATTGGGTTCTTCGGATCACATGGAACGACAAGTTCCTTTTGATGGAATTTTGAGCCATGATTCAGCACATAATCCCGGTACTAACGTTACTGCATTTGATTTATTGCTATAACTAGAAGCTTATTTTATGACACCTTTCAAGAAGAAAATATTCCTCACCCCTAGCTTTACTCATAATAAGACGTTTGCAAAGTTCTATCAATGCTTTTTAAGGCATATTTCTTTCTTTCAAATGCCCGGATGTAGCTTTGGGATCAAATGCCCGCAAATTTTATTATTTCTGTTGATGTTGTTGTTATTGTTATTATTATTATTAACAACCTAGTTAACACGTGTCTGGTTGTATTGCTTTCTTTGGAAAGTGGTATATGCTACTGTGTAACTGCCTCACTGAGCATTCAGGGTCTACAGCATTTGCAAATTGCAATTATGTAGTTACTGGAAGAAACCTTTATTTGCCATGTTGTCATGACTATTTGCTTACTGATGTCCTTTGTGTCGTTACTATTCCTTCAATCTCAATTTTATGTTATATTCTATTCATGAAGCTCTTTGCCCAATATTTTGATTGCTTTTCAGATTTTTTTAACTGGAACAGGGTGAAGATACGGTATTGTGATGGTGCATCTTTTGCTGGCCATCCTGAGAGTGAGCCTAACGTAAGCCATGTGGGAGGCTTCCTTTATTGTTCTTGTCCAATTAGGCCCTGTTTAATTTTGTGCTGTTTCCCCATTTTTTGCTCCGGTTTCTAATTTCTAACCAAATTAGAATTAGAAGCGTGTTTGTTTTTGGTGATCAGTGATCTGTCTTCATAGTTTCCCAAATATATGAGAATTGGAATGAAAATCTACCAAAGAGTTGGATTGATATTTTTACGTTTCCTTTTTTCTTGGCACAGCTCTTATTTTTCTTATTAAAAGTGGTATGTCTTTGACTGCATTAAGAAACAAAAAATATTTTTATGTTACTTTTCTTTTCTCTCATGTCTCGTGTCAGTCTTCTCATTCTACAACCCCTTCTACGTCTGATTTTTATCACCCATCGATTTATCTCCCTCCTATCTCCATGGTGCCCACCACCTCACTGATTCAACGGCTGGAGGCATGCTCGTCAGTCAAAGGAGATTGACTCTGATATTCCATCTGACTGCCCCAACCACGGCCCAAAGTGCAGATCCAAATCCTGGGCGACACAGGTACAGGTTATTGTTTAACCGAATCATCCTCTCCGATGAAGACGGTGACAGCAATGGCAATGGAGGTGGTTAAAGCACACCAGTGGCTTTGAGCTGTTCTACAATGGCAGGAGCAGATCTGGGCTTCACCCCTTTCCGGTGAGGATGTCAAGGTTCTTGGTGGGGGTGAGGTTTGACTGGGTGCTGGACTAGCTCGCGCAGATTGAAATCAGCAAACAAGATTGGGCAACATCAAAGGCTGCAGTTGAGTTGATGTGTGGGAGAGATTATGTTTGACAGGCGATGACAATTTCAAAAGATACTCTATGGCGCATCTGGGAGGATGTGTTTTATTTTTTTTTAATTTTTTATATTAGTAAATGGGAATAATGTGTGTGAACAGAGTGAGATCTTTTTATTTGCAGTATGATGAAATTGCAGGGGAACAAGAGTCATGTAATTTTTTTATCAAATACACTCTTATTTTTATATTAATTGTAGATAAATTGAACCGGAACAAAAAAGAACTAGAATTCATTTTAAGAATGAGAACCAGAAACGAGAAGAAATTCAAATGGGGCCTTTGTTGCTGTTGTATTTGATTATTTCATCTGCTTGGTTGTATCATAGAATGGAACAAAACTCTTCTTTAGAGGCCACGTCATTTGGGAAGCAATTATGAATGAACTCTTATCAAGGGGCTTGTCTAGTGCTAAGCAGGTAATGACTTGTTTTGCTTTTTTAAAATTCTTTTATTGTTACTTTTTACTTTTTAATTGGACTTCAAATTTTGGGAACTTAGGGTTTTTTTTGTTGCTGTAATTGAAAATTTTATGGTTATCTTTTTAATGGATGAAATTGTTTTTATTTGCTTCGCAGGATCTTTGTGTGGACTGATAATGGAAATATTGCCAGAGATTTTTATTTGTTTGTTTAGAAATGAATACATGTTGTCTGGCTGATTTTTGCACTGTAACTGCTAATTTGGTTAAGTATAGGCATAGCTTGGATTAAAAACAGATATGATGATGTCACCCTACACGAGTGCCTAAACCAATATGAGGTTGTGTAGAGGGCATGGTTTATGGAACCATATTTTAAAGAGATCGTTCCCTGTATCTAGTTGGCGTTAAATCTGAATTTATTGTTTACAATGGAAATTTTGGAGTTCAAATATGAGAAACACATTGAATGAAAGAAATGCAATTTCTACCTTCCACATTTTAGGTGGAAACATTTGCGAGTTATTTTGCACTATGGTGTGCCATTTTTATGCAGGGTTTTGTTTCCAAGAATCATGGTCTTTTGAACTGATTATTTTCTTAAAATTTATGCCCCTTTTGAAAGTTTTTGTCTTTTGCTTTATACAGTTAATAAAAAGCCGTCACAACCATCAGAAATTTAATATCAGTTGATGTATCTTATGTATTTGTTAATTTCAAATGCACAGGCTCTTCTATCAGGATGCTCTGCCGGAGGATTAGCAACTCTCATACATTGTGACGACTTTAGGGAGATGCTACCAAAGGATGCTACTGTTAAATGTCTTTCTGATGCTGGTTTTTTCCTTGATGAGTATGTGATTTACTACTTTGTGATAATATCTGAATGTGCTGCAGGGCATTATGCAATGTTTTTATGTTCCTTGCTGAATTAGGCCTCATGACCTTCTCACTATCCATAATAACGACCTGTGAGTATTTGAGGGAAGGTAAGGTCAATATTTGCAAACAAATTGGGGTAAAAGGACAAGAAAACAGGGGCACCAAGCGCAAGACCAATGTTGTATTTATAGCTCAAACTAATAGTTTTCCCAAGATTCAGAAGGTTTTAGATTTTTTAAAAACTTATTTATGGATTTGTAAATACCCACACACCAAATTTGCCTTCACATATTTTTGAGCCCTAAACTTTTCCAACAATGGGCTCTAGCAACAAGTGCATGTACTGTTATCACTTGGGAAAATTGTATCTGCTGTTAAGAATTGTCAACTCTCTTCAAGAGTTTCCTATAGGTTATGCTGCTTTGTTCTAATTTTTTTTTTTCTTTCAATTTGATGATCATAGTACAGAATAGATAGCCATTAAGAGCCTATTTTTGAGATTAACTCAGTATTATTTTGCTTTAGTCAAAATTTGCAGGAATTTAAACCCATAATTTGTGGACATGCTTTACATCTACTGTGGAATTTAGTAATCTTCTGTCATCCAGGATTACATTTTTTAATTCCTTCATTTCAGAAAGGACATCAGTGGTCATCATACATTTCGGTCTTTTTATAATGATGTTGTTCGCCTTCAGGTGTGTTCATGCATGTGTTCTACGTTTTGTTTTCCCTATTTATTTTTTTCTCATCCAGACAATTTATTTTAATTTTCCTTTGCTGTTTCTGTGGCTATCGTCGTGCTAAAACAATTTCTTAGCTTTAGGTGGCCCTGATCACTTTTCCTTGATTAGTTGACACAGTTGATCCACGAGCATAAAAACAATACCACTCTGTATTCTCAAATCCTTCCAGTTTTAGAATTGTATTTCTTACATCAAATTTCAGTTTGATATGAAAATTTCTTATTGCACCTTCGAGCTCTGGGTTATTTACTGTGATAGAATAGGCAAAGAATTCTGGCAATTAGGTATATAGTGTTTCTTGCGGTTTCATCTTGTCGGCTTGTTTGGATTCTTTTTTATTTTATAGAACCTTGCTAATACCATCATTTCTCAAATATGTTGGTAGGGTGTAGCAAATAGTTTGCAAAAGGATTGTGTTGCGAGGATGGAGCCATTTAAGGCAGGTCCTAAGCTTTTTCTTTTCATGTTTTAATATAGTTTGGTGGCTATAAATACTTATTTAATATCTTTACTTTGATACGTTAGACAACATACCTTATATTACTTCTCAATTATTGCAACTTCTATTACAGTGTTTCTTTCCCCGAGAAATTGTAAAAAACATTAAGACCCCTGTATTCCTTGTCAACCCAGATTATGATTTTTGGCAGGTAATTTTTCCTTCTTGGTCTCATCATTTTTCATTATGGATGATAGTACTTAATTCCAATTTTGTTGATTTTTAGATACGAAATGTGCTAGTACCAGATTCAGCTGATCCTCATGGGATCTGGCTAAATTGCAGACAGAACATTCAAAACTGTGATGGCAGTCAGCTTGGGATATTACAAGGTAATGGGGAAGTTATCTGTTTCTAGATATATCTGTACTGCAAGCTACGATTTGCACCTCCATTTTTAGACATCTTCCACACATTAGAATCTGTTTGACATTGTTATTGGCAATCAATTGAAATCATAGTATTGCTATTGTCACTTTAAGTTGTGCATATTTTTTCAATGTATGGTAAAACGAGCTGAAAGTTGTATAAATACATTAAAATGTTGTTTCATATTAAGTTAGAAAATTGGCTGCAAGTAGCTAAAATGACCAAAAAAAAAACAAAATTTTGATATATATATATATATATATAAATGTCATTTTTAGCATCTAAAAATTAAACAAGAGGTATAAAAATAAATAATATAATTAACAATTAAATACAGTTGATAAGTATGAGTTCATAAAATAAATTTGTTATTTTTTAAAGGCATGTTTAGATTTTTTAAAAGCTTAGATTTTTTTTGTGAAGAAAAGAAATTAGTGACATTTTGTCTTATGTTACGCTTGTGTGACTAATCCCCATTGCTATTGCTTAGGAAGCTGCCCCTATTCTATTGTGATCTTCTCTAGTGACTCGCAACCATGATATTTTCTAGCCTCACTTTGTGTGCCACTAGTTGAGAATGATATGCCAACCTTATTCTTGTCTGGTGGGTTTTCCCCACTCCTATTTCAAATCGACTATTGTTTGATTTTTTTTTAAAATCGGGAAAAGAAAATTTTATTGGAAAAGGCACCAAAAACGTGGCACATTACAACAAACAAGAAAGAGAAAAAACATTGCCATCACATACGGATATGTTATAACACACTGCAATATCACAAATCAGACCCCACAACTCTCCCTTAATTATCTAATATTCTAAAATATTAGGAGAATGTGTTCCCCCCACACCACCAAAGGACAGCTAGAAGAAGAGCATGAGCTAGCCACTTAGCATTCGCCCAAACCCGTAAACCATTCCAAGTGGCTAACTCTGGGCCCACCCGCACCATAGGTACACATGCAACATCTACCTAAGAGAACATGAAACATCATAGTGTATAATGGCTATTGGCTACCCAATTACAATGAAGGAGAAGGTGGTTAATTGATTCTCTTGCACGCTTGCACACTGGATAGTGGCTCGCCACATGGATATCATGTGCCAAAGTTACTCTAACATAAATATTTTTCCCCAATTTGGAATTTGACTCCCAAGCAAAAAAATCAATCAATCCGAGGAGGGATCTTCAGCTGCCAAATAAACTTCCACCACGTCACCTCAAAAACATTCAATTCAAGGCTCCCCAGCTAGTCTGAATCTCAAAACAATTTTTAACTGTGAAAACACCTGTTCCAGCCACCCTCCACACGACCTGATCTCGTAGTTGCCTATCAAGACTGCATTGATAAAGAGCTGCAAAGAAAACAAGAAACTCATCGACTTCCCAAACTTGGGCATTCTGAATAATCTCAACATTCCTGCCAACCCCATCGTGAAATGTAGCAATCAGGCCCTTTTTATGAGTGGCCAGACCATAAACCACAGGGAAAGACTCCTGCAGGGTCCAGTCCCCACAGCAAACTAAGAGCTTCATTGAATGGAGTCCTACTCAGCTAAATTAAATTTGAAGTTGTGACCGAAGTGATCGCATAAAAACCTCTGTCGAAAACCCTCTAGTAGTCTAGTTGATTGGCCCCTGAAACCGGAGTGCATAAAGTGACATATATAAAGTGTAGAATTGGATAAGGTGTTGCGAAATAAAGTTGGACGTTAGTTTCTTTCTTGTCAGACACTTTTGAAAACACTCAATCAAACGTCCCATATAGCTTTTGACTTTGTTGGGGCCCCAAAAGGCAGCCCTAGATAGATAGTTGGCAGGCGCCCCTTACACCCTAACAACTGGGCCAACATGGACCCATCAACTCCAACCCCTACCAGTATCAGCTCCCTCTTTTCAAGATTAGTCAGCAACATGGACAATGCTTCAAAACATAATAACATTCCTTGGGGATGGAGGATACTTTCAGCTTGATCATCACAAAATACCAAGTTGCAAACATATTTCTTATTCTCATCTTGCTTAACAATTCCTCACCGTTGCTTAAGGAAACCCATAGTGAAACCATCTGGCCCTGAAAACTTGTCCCCACTACAATCTTGCAGGGCTGCAATAACCTCTTCCTCATTGAACAGCTTCTCAGCGTACAAATCTGAATAAAAATCCACAATAGCCCACTTGACTTGCTTCATTAAAAACTTGTCCATCAATAAATACCGAGGAAATGAAGTTAGCTTAATGGTGAATACTAGCCATTTTGTTGAAAACCAGTATTCTGATCCCCTTCTTTAACCACAAAACTATAGATTTTTGATGCCACTAGACCTCCTATGCCAGGAAAACAAATGCTAAATCAGCCCCTTAGTTGTTCCTCTCTACCCTCTCTGCCTTAACTAACCCAGAACTAACCTCTAGACTGTCCAGCCAATTAATGTCATTGAGCCGACACTGCTTCTTGACCTGAACCTTCCTCAAACCGCTTGCTTCTAGATTTTCAAGTGAGCCTTAATGAAACACAACTTCTTGGACAACACAAAGCTTGCCTTGTCCCACCGACCCCTCAACATTTCCCCAAAATTAGTTGTTGCGCTCCACATATTCTCAAGAATATAGCGTGAGCCTTATTGTTAGAATGACCAAGTTGATTTTGTTGAAAACATAATAGTAGAGTTGAAAAGGTCAACTATAGGATGAGGCCAGCAAAAGTAAATGAAAGTCAACAAGGTCAGTGCCAAACAGTTGGTGGTCAATGGGAGTCGACGGCTGTATAATGAGTTAGCATTTAGCCTGGATTGTATTTGGAGTTATCAACCAATTTGGACACTGAGTTATAAGGTCAATCCAAATAGAAATTAAAGCTAATCCAAACAGAGGCAAATCCTGACACATCTGAGTCAATTTGGATATGAAAGAGTCAATCCAGACACAGAGTTAAACTGATGTGGAAGACTAAATCCAGACACTAAAGGTTCAATTTAGATGGTATTGCAAATTCAGACAGTGTATAGATTTGGGCAGTGATGCCAATCCGAACATAAGCAAATCTGAATAGTTGTAAATCCGGACAAAGAGCGTTTCAACAGGCCACTCATTTTAGTAGGACAATAATGTTTCAAATGTACATATCAGGACTATTTTATTTGCCCATACTTCAGCATTTGAGAAGCCGATATCTCGGCACTTTCCCAAATTGTGATGGAACAGTAAAAGCGCTGCTTTGAGGAAAATGAATAGTGGTTAAGACAAAATCCAAAGGAACAGCCGATCCTAATTTGGACAGAAACTTATGGTGGAAGTAGGGCAACCAAGAACAGACTATAACCATGAGCCGTCTCTGCTACAAACACCTCCAACAGCACCACATGCCCTAACTATAGATCTAGGTATTCAAACAATGCTCAGGCCACATCCACAGGCAGGGCAAGAAACCTCCGGAGAGGGGCTTAATTTGGAGTCAATAGCACCTAGAAGGTATAACCTGCGGAATAAAACTTGACATGAGCGGCAGCAGTGGAGGGATCATCCCTTTTCCTACTGCTAGAAACCATGAACAAGCTCATACGTTGCATTAGAGATTTGTCATCACCGGGAGGCCCCATTGCCATCCAGGAAGATAATGGATTGTAGTTGCCCTGGTTCAGCAGAGATGAAATGCCTAAACTTGTTCTTCCAGAGACTGAGAATCATCCCCCCTGCACTCGTACTTAGTTGATGAAACCATGACCGTTAGGGTCCACACCCACAACTCCTCCCATGCTGCAAAGAACCACATTAAATGAACACTTGGAAGCTCCACCCATGTCACGTGACTTGAAGATCGTCCTCTTTTGTACCTTCAATCGCAAAAGCAAACTTTTCTTCTCAATCTAGATGATGCGACTAGCATTATTAGGCCACCCCATTGGAGCATTTCTACAATATAGATACTCCAGTACATAACATGGATGCCTAACATGGCCCTAAGGAATCATTCAAGCATTAACCAATGAGATCAAGTAATAAAGTGAGACACCTTATCCAACTATTGTATGATTTATGCACAATAATTCCTCTTTTATCCATTTATTTTCATTATTATTTCACCTCATGGCCCAGGGAAAGTTGTTTGTGAAATGTAAAAGTATAAGTCATTCAGATTGCTGTGGATCATTCTTTTGTTGAAGTTATTATTTTGACCTTATCGTTATTGTGGAGACACTGTTAGGTCTCATTGTAGTAGAGGTACTTTGTTGGACTTCATTGTTGGCGTATTCATTGACTATTTGCTCTATGTTATAATGAATTCTTGGACTCCTTAATTTATTAGAAATTTGTTTGTGTGAAATTGATGATTTTCAAGCACAAAGAGATCGTGGTGCACATGAATGACCAGTAAGTCTCCATATTAGTTGTATTTTACCATGAAAGGGGAATGTTAATCACTTATCAATGTATTACTTTGAGTATAGTTTATAACAAGGTAAAACATATCTAAAAGCTTCAACATAAGCGGGAGTATTTTTATTATAGAAGGGTATGTGTAGTTTTTTTGAAGACGTGTTATAATTTTATTAATTAATGTAAGATGCAATTTTCTTTTAGTTTGTCAATATAGATTATAGGATAACTGCTTGCTGCAGCAAAATCCATAATTGGTAGAATTGTAAATTTTTGATTTTAATTACTGCAACTATAGAAATAAACTTAAATCTATAATTAAATTTATTACCAAACACTTTTAAACAACTCACAACTCAAATGTTCTGCTAGCACTTCTCAAATGAGCTCTTACGTTAGTCATAAGCTATGAACAAAGGCCTGGGTGGAAAAAGGTCCTATCAATTTTTATTAGCCATTGCCTTAATTTGTTGCTGTCTCACACTTCAAATCAAGGTTCGGTTGGGACCATCAGTGATGGCCATGTGTGTGTGTTAGCAAATTGAACAGTTCTCACTTCTGGGATTTCCAGCATGTGACATTTGAGATTGTCCTCATTCTAGACTACTCTTTTTACTATGCAGCTTTCTGTAATTCCATGCTGGAGGCGCTGAATGAATTTCAGCAAAACAAGGTAGTTGGAAGTTTCATAAACTCTCGCTTTTCACATTGCCAGACGTGGATGGCTGAGACATGGCATTCACCCAAATCTCCTAAAATTGCAAATATGGTAATGAAAGTCAAAACTTCTGTGTTCGCGTGATCAATGTCCATATGCATTGATGTGATTATGACTGTTCATGTGAAACTTTGGGACTTTGTGCCTGCCTTAAACATTCATAATCATAACGCATTACCATTGCAAGCAAATTGGAGTTAATACAATTTATGTAATTTCATGTTAACCATGCTTACAAGATTTGTTCAGGGTTTATGAATTTCGTGTTATTTAGGTCTAGTTTAATACATTTAATTGTTTGTGGAATTGTTCACTTGCTTAAAATTTTAAAAGTTGCATAAGTTAATTTGCAGCATTATATGTACAAAAATATTATGGTGTAGCAGGTTTGCGGTCCCCTGTGCAATCAAAATAAAATTTTAAAAATATATATCTGGTTGATCTGTCATGTGCCACATCAGCTGAGGATGCATGGGAGCCACAACCCCGGTGATCCATAGTAGGACTCTTATATGGATGGCCTTTTTTCTTATAAAAAAAAAAAAAATTATCCTTAATTGTCCTTCTGTTTTACACCCTTCAACTATAACTTTGAGCTTAAATGTTTTCTATTCTTCCAATAGAAAATTGTGGAGTTAGTGGGTGACTGGTATATGATACTTGAGAGGGAGGGAGGGACATATGCAAACTCTATTATACCATAGTAACATTTCAAACAAATTGGAATTTCTGCAGTTTATGTAATTTCATGCAAATCATATTTATGGAATTCGTGTAGGGTTTGTGAATTTCATGTTATTTAAACTCAATTGCATGTTACTCATAATTATGGATCCCCTAATTATGAATTTCATGTTATTTACAAATTGTTGATTTGTTAGGTATGACTATTATAACATATGACCATTTTAAATGAATCAGAGTTGCTGCAGTTTATGTAATTTCATGTGAATCATGTTTTCAGTATTGGTTTAAGATCTTAATGAATTTCATGTTATTTAAATGCAGTTGAATGTTACACATAATCATGGAACCCATGGCCTATCATGTTGAATTGTTCATTTCCTTGAAATTCTAGGAGTTACATATGCTATAAGTAGTAGCATTAGCTTTTAAAGAAACACTGTTCTTCCATTTTACTCCCTCCGTCTAAAATTTTGGATCTGAATTTTTTCTGTTCTAATAGACAATTGCCGAGTCAGTGGGTGACTGGTATTTCAATAACCGAGCTGTTCTTCTAATAGACAATTGCGGAGTTATTGGGTGACTGATATTTCATTAACTGAGCTGTGAAGCAAGTAGATTGCCTTTATCCGTGCAATCCTACACATGACTCGGGTTTTTCTCGAAATTAGTGAAATCGAGGACTTCTTCAGCCCCGCTTTTGGTTTGCAATCCTACACCTGCAGTTTTCAAATATTGCTGTGAAAATTTTATGGGTGCATCATCCCAGCAATTAGAAATGAGGCATGCCAAACCACCGTTTATGATTGACTAGATTTTGATACCTCATGTGGAGGTTAAAAAAATTGCATTAATGGTCCTGTATAACATAGAATATCTATATTAAATATTTATTGAAAGCAAATCCAACTGGATGTCATGATTATGAATCTCACTACAACAATCTTCTCGTGTTTTATTTTAGGGTGTCATTTGCTTCAGGATTAGTTTTGTACAACATTCGTCCTGCATTATTGGCTATGTATTTATGTTTCTTGTATTTCCTTTTTTCATAGTTTGCAAGAACGCAAAGGGATACCCTTGTCAATGACATTATATTCCATACTTGGTTGCACCCACACCAAACCTGAGCTTGAACCATTTGAACCATTTAACCTCTGGTTATAGGCTTCAGTTATGAACTAAAACCAATGAGGGGTTGAAAACGGTGTTAACTGCTTATTCTCTGACTCAACCTTAATATATGCACCAGCATTGAGGTAATGCTTCTCTGCCTTTCATCTATCTTTCTTTAAGCTCTTCTTCGTGTAATAATTTTGTTACTATAAGTTTCACTCTCATCTACTCTGACCAGTGTGTTTACCCGCCGCTCTCATCTACCCTGATCGGTATCTGATATACTAGATGAAGCATGAAAACTAAGGGGTTGAATACGGTGTTAATTTGAAATTTTGAACTTGTTTTTTCACGGGGTTTTGAGTAGCCATTTTACAGTAAATACTTATTTACTGTCTAATGGCCTGGCACCACATCATGGAGGTGGTCTACACGTAATTTTTTTCCTTTTATTTTTTATTTTCCAGTGAATCCATTATTTACTACACCGAGTCCTTTGGTTGACTTTTTATATTTTACTTTCCCTCTTTCATATTATTGACTTCTGATTATTTTTTTCCATTATTTTCATGATTTCCTTGTTTCATTATTTTCTTAAATTCCATCCATGCGATTAGATAGATGATTCATCCCATTCCTATTATTCCTGTGATTTTCCATTTATTCGTGGATCTACCAATGTGCTCATTGAGTTAGTTCTGCCCAGTACTCGATCGATGTGAATTCTCTTATTTAAGGAAACTATTTTATGTTGAACTGCAAATGAGAACGCGAAGGGGAAAGAGGTCATTATCTGTGACCTCTCAACCAGGCCATTTCTGAGTTTGAAAATCAGCGGTTGACCATTCTTGTCTGCTCCACAATTTTTTGCACCCTCATTTTCAAACAGATTGTGTGGCCAACTTCACTATAAGGGGAAATAATTGACCAGAACGCGTTAAAAATTAGATATCCAAGGATGGGTTTAGTTGACCACCACCAACAGATCTGTGCAAGATTCTTCTTATTCTATCGAACGCCCATTTCTTGAACCGAAGGCAATTGGACAAAGCAAACTGTTTACCTACTCTATATGGAATTACATGGAAGTGAACCTAAATTTGACCCAGAGATCGGAGTTTGAATATTTGGCTCAGTGAAGCAAAGAAGAAGCTTTCAAACAAGAACTCTAATTTAAATCGAAAACGATACACGTTAGGGGGTGTTACTAGTGCCGGATTTCTCCGTTAGTGAAGTGATATGTGAATAATAATCTCGTTTGCATACATAACAACCCCTGATGCATGTAGATTCGTATGAAATAATTATCACATTGCGAACGAATGAAATACAAGAACTTCATGCCATTATCAAGTATAAGAGGAAATATAATATGATGGACTAGCTGGATCTTTGCTGTTTACCAGTTGAAGTGAAATTTTTTTCAAAAAATAAACTAATCCACTGCAGAGGTGTCTAATGTTGGCTTCTTAAAAAGTATTGGGAAAATGAAATTGGAATACGGAAGGACCCTGCAGGTTAGAGTTAGTTGGCCCTTCTGGTGCATTGCTGGGGTGATTAAAACCCCACCCCAGAAAATGGCACCAAAGCAGGAAGCGGCTTACCCTATACGCCCCACAAAACCTTTTCACTTGAAAGAAACATGGGAGTTAAGGGCAGAAAATTTCTATATAATTTTTTGTTTGTGTATTTCATTTTGTATATATATATTTTTTGTCCTATTTGATTGAAATTTCTATTTACACAGAAGATCGCCAAATCCTTCCTTCTAATGAAATAATGATCACCGAGACGTCATCATGGTACCGCCGTCTATCCCCTTGTGGGATGTCAAGCAGCTCATGAAAGTCCATTCCTGCAAAAACAGATGCAAACCAGATGCTTATTAGTTCTAATTCTTGAAACATTGCGGCTTCGACTTCTACCAAACACACCTGCAAAAGCACAAGTCATACCAGCTTTCTTTGCAGCTCGAAACAGGACTTCTTCTATGAGGTGCTGAGCAGGATCCCCTTCTGGGAAGGAAGTAATGAACAGCTCAACCTCTGCAACCACTTCTTCATTGGTGAAGTACTGGTAAAGGCCATCGGATGACAGTATGAGGAACCTGTCCTTTGGGCTCAGCCTGTGATGGTGGAGCGTTGGCAGGCAGGTGATGTAGGGTGAGGTCCCAACGTAGTTGATCCTGAACATCTCTAGAAGGGCATCATTCCATTTTGGCTGCAAAATTTGACAAATTGATACACCATGGTCATTCATTGGACCAAAAAGGAAAAAAAAAAAGGAAAAGGAAAAGGAAAAGAAAGCGGCATGCCAGTAGCAGCCCTCAAAACAAGCTCAGGTGATGAATATATTTCGCACTGCAATCTCTTTTCCGCATTAAAAGCTTGGATTGATGGGAATGGGGGAGAAGGACTATCTGTTCTTTATTGAATTTCTGTTACTAATTGCATTGTCAGGTCTCCCGTTCCTTCCCAACCTAACTTCCTTTATTATTAGCAGTAAAACATATAATAGATAGCTTTAAACCCGACGTACCTGTTTGAGAAATCCAGCCCCAAAAGCCCTAGTGACCTTCAAAGAACCCTTCACCCTATCATTAATTATTGCAGAAGCATCATCCGGGTGTTGATTCAATATTCTCTCAACTTCCTGAAATTCAAAAACCCACAACACAGCACGTATATAAGTTGTGAAACTATATAAAACACTATGAAACTACATAGAAGGAGTCAGTAGGCCCAGTACAGTGTACACCCTACACATTACCTCATCCACATATGTGCTGTGATCCAAGGTGAGCTGCAGAGCACTCAAACTGCGCAAGCTCTCCAGCTTGTAGTCGCCTTCAAGATCATTCTGTGTCTCTTCGGTTATCCTTTCCAGCTGGTCCCAGTGTGCCTTCCCGAGCCAAAGGTCGGGCTCTGTCCGTCTGCCCAGGACGGCTCGGCTGTCGCCCACATTCATCAAGTACACATCCTCCCCCTTCATGAGCATTACCAGAACGCAAGAACCCATGAGGGCTAACTCTGGGTTTTCCATAACCATCTTGTCTGCCACCTCCAAGTAGGCATCCTCGGTCTTCCTCAGCGCCTGAGAAAGCGCCTTGAGGACGTCCGAGTGGTTCACTGCGGCCGAGCCTGTCCGGTTCAGGTGCTCCTCCCTTAATCTCCGGTCTAGCTCCAGCCTTTCCCGGTCCCACTCGCCCTTCCACTTCCTCTGGCTCTCCTCCCACCTCTTGAACCTTGCACTTCCCCTGTTCCTGCTCTTCCCACTTTGCTTCCTCTTGGCATTTAAATTCAACTCAATACTGTTCTCGACGAGCGACTGATAGGAAATCGAGGAGGCCGAAACCGAGGGCACGTCGGAATTGGAGTCGGAGGCGGCGGTAGAGGAGGATTCGAATTTGTCGTTCCAGAGGAGGCCCTTAAGCTCCTTGTGGACTGAAACGTAAAGGTTGGAGAGTAAGAAATCCGGCGCATCAGGGCCGTTGAATCCATCGTAGATCCCCACGAACACCCACTCGTGTTTCTCGGAGACCACGATGTGGACGCGGTCCTCTCCGGCCTTCCCCTGCGCCCACTGCAGATTCTGGCTTCCTAGCGACTCGTCGCCGTCGTAATCGTCGTCGGTGTTGAAGTTGCTGGTGCTGTTGCTCAATCCCAGATGGGTAACATTGTTCACAGCGGCAGGCACAGAGCCGCCAACACACTCATTAAAGTTACTGTTGCTTTTCAGAGCCATATCCATAACCAATTCCTTTGTGGGTGCCGGTTCCGGTGCCGTCGTCTTCGAACGGACACTTGAAATCGCTTTCCGGAGAAACTTAATCAGAGAAGCCTTCTTGGACTTGGGTTTGAATCCGTGAGAAAAGCTCCTTTCAAGCTGATGATCGATCACTCTCTCTTTCTCGACCGGGCCGGAGAAGTGGAACGGCTCGGAGAGGAAGGAGCGCTCGATCGGGCCGGAGAGGAAGCCCCGCTCGATGGGCCCGGAGCACAGCTGAGCTCCCACGGAGTGCCTTCCGGAGGACGGCGGTCCTCCTCCGACGGAGCACCTCTGAAGTGGTCCGGATCCTGCGGTGGAGCTCCGGGGCACCGGCTGGAGCGGGATGGAGGCAAAGGAGGTTGAGCTCTCGAACGCGGCGGCGCGTTCGAGGGCGGCGTAGGTGCAGAGGTGGTCGATGAGGGCGGTGGAGAGGGGCGTGGAGACGTTGGCGCTGACGGCGGCGCCGGAAATGGAGCGAAACGTCGTCGTCTCGTCTTCGGCGGGGTGGGTGAGGACCTTGCTCGGGTCGGGTCGGATGTAGCAGAAGGAGTGGCCCAGCCCCTCGTCGAGCGGGTCGGTGAGAACGACGGCGATGTCGTGGCGGCGAGAGAGGCCGTTTCCTCCGCCGGCGAAGCAGATTCCGATCTTGCCTATGCCGTTTCCCATTGGCTCCCGCGGGTGAGAGAGGGAGAGACGGATAGAGAGAGAGCGAGACAGAGACCACCGAAACGGCTTGTTGTTTCATGCGAGATGTGCGAGAGAGGGAGAGAGGGATAGGTGGTGAAATAAATAAAACATTTTTTTAAGAGAGAGAGAGAGAGAGGAGTTGACTCTCAAGTTTGGTGCTGCTTTTATTTTGTATTTAATATGAGGTATTTCTTTTTAGGGTTGTTTATGACTTTTTATGGGAGGTGTTTAATGGAGGGTGTTGACTAGCGAGTCGGGAGCTTCCTGGGGGTCGTTTTAATGGATGGCATTTCCGTAATATCGTATCGGGAGCTTCCTGGGGGTCGTTTTGCGACCAACCACAAAAAGTCAATGCACAAACGTTAATAACCCCACCTGGAGACATCTGACGATGATGCCACGTGTCGTTGACATTGTGGTAGGCGGGAATTGGAATTGAGAGGCCACAGCATTCAATTTCTTTCTTTTACAAAAAAATTTAATAAATAAGTCACATTTGTCATAACTTCGTTATATAATTTGTTCACAATTTATAGTAAGAAATATATTCGGACAATTAGTGTAGGTGTTACTCAACTTTGCACATTATTATTATTTTTGTCTCTAGTTTGATTTCTAAACTTTTTATTTATTTATTTATTTACCAGCCTTTCACTTATATATATTGGTGCTATTTAGTGTGAAATTTAAAAATCACATTATATTCCACTAAAAGGTCATCTATCTCAGAATTTCTATTGCTCAAACCTCTTTAATCCTAGTATGGAGTATCTACTGTACAACATTTGTGTTGTGGATGAAAAATTAAAATCAAACCTCAATTGCAAGGGTTTGAACGTTGAACCCAAATTCAAAGCTTATGCACGTATCTTGACTACCATCACACATATATTTAATTCATCTATTAATGTGTTTAGTTTGAAAGCACACGACTCTCCTGCGTTACACTGTAAATTGGGTTTGGCCTCATCAAGCACAAGACTTGATAGTTGTTCATTTCCTTCTACTCGCAAGCTTTCTCTGTCCATTGCCAAATATAGGGTTCCAGTTGGTATTGAAACCTGGAAAGATGATGGAACTGTGAGGAATGAACAAGTTTACAACATGTCATCAATGAAAAAAATGATTTTACTTTTATTTTGTTAATTGATGAGGTTTGTGGTAGTTTGTGGTTTTTTTTCCAATGAGGTTAGTGTTTACGTTATGTTCTATTTTGTTTTTTTAAGAGTGTTTGTGGCTATTGGAAACATCTTTAATTCTTTTTCCATATGGCTTTTACTCTAATATAAATTTACTATTATCAAATTAATACTAATATGTTCAATTGAAACTTTATGTTTTTATATTTCTTCTTTAATTGACAGGCATATTAAATTTTTTTTTTCACCTTTATAATACTTGTTATTCTTAGAAAAAATATAGCTACAATTATCTTAGTTAAGTCTTATAGTCTAGTTATACTATTGATAATATTTAGACTTTAAACAAACTTCTACCACCACAATGCATGAACAATGATCTCAAAGTTAACAATGCTTTCACCCATTTAATTGAAAGATGTAACCAAATACTCTTGAATTTATACAACTAAGATAGTCTAAATTTGAATAACTCAATTTGGTTGAACTTTATGTGTATAGGGATGAAATCCTTAATGTTTTGTAAATATTTAAACATTTTCTTTGTAGCTTTCTAATAGTTAATTTTAGGATTACTTTGATACCGACATAAAATTTTAACAATAAAACTGATATTTGATGTGTTTAATTTTCATAAATATTATAATTATATTTGCAAATAATATTATTCATGAATGAATGAACATAGATGATATTTTATCGAGACAAATGTGAATTTGTTTATAAATATTTAATTCATTTATATATATATTTGTCAACTTTTATTTAATTTCAAATAGTAGATGATGAATTTGTTATAATTTGATGTTGGATCATATATTATATTCGAGCATATAGTATAGTTTGATTTTCTTGATGGAAATGTTATATATTTTAATAATAGTATAACGTAAATGGAACATTATGCAACAACCGTAGATTCTTTACCCCACAATAACAATAAGAAATTACTTAATTTTTTTTTGTCCCAAATGACAATCGCATATCAATCCGTCATTGATGCTATTGAGAGCCTCTATTTCCCACTTTTTATATGTATTTTTTTAATGTTTGAAAAGTTAATTTAACAAAAAAAACTATACTTTTAGATTATATTTAAAACTTTTTGAAATATAAAATATTAAATTAGAAGAATAAATAAAACTATTAAAACAATATTTTAATTAGTGAATGTTTAAAACAGACAGGAAAAAAAGTATACTGTTAAAATAAAATACTTTAACTTTTTGATTATTTTGAATAGAAATACTCTTATATATATCAAATAAATATTTTGAATCGTAGATACTCTTATGTATGAAATAAATAGTTTTACTAATTTCATCTCTAATATGCAAATATTCCTTTCCTAATTTAAAGGAGCTGTTAACCTTGCCCAATTTGAATGAACTAGTATAATGTGTTCGGTTTTCTTCCATCTTCTTTCAATTCGTATTGGCAGTTGAAAATTGAATTGTCTTGGCAAAATGATCCATCGATCTCGGGGGAAAATAATTCTCACATAATATTATTTGTTTTATTGACCAACGCACAATAAAAGTTAGGGTAAATTCTCAACAAAGAAAAAAAGAAGAAAAAAAAGAAGAAGAAGAAGTCATATCTTCAAAACACACATGGATTTTCTAAATTACACCAGACCATCCAACATCTAACACGGTAAATATTTCTTAAGGTTTTTTTATCGCATCGGAATAAATGAGATGTCATGTATTCAATTATTGTACAAATAATATAATATTTTTAAAAACTAATATAAAATATGTAAATAGAAAATAATAAAATAAATTTAGACCCGCATATGTATATATTTGCTTGCGATTAAATGATATATTAAATATAAAACAATAAATTTTAAGGGGAAAAAAGGACTTGCAAGCTTTTGTTCCAATATTTTTGCATGTTAATTAAAAGGTTCATTTTGTTATGTTTCTGTAGCTTATATATATACAAACACTAAAAAATTTGATATATGGCATCTCATTTATTATATGTTATAATCAACAGGGCAAAAAATCAATGGTCCATGTGAATTGATTCAGGTCAAAGTTTTGGATTAAAACACATGCATATTGAAACAAAATCAGTTTTGGTCGATTTGAAGATTGTCAATATCGGGAATATATATTTAATATTTAATTAAATTAAAAAGTACTCAAATAATAATAATAATAATAATAATAATAATATCATGAAATTATTCAAATTTCGAACATCTCCTTCTAAATTATAAAATTCAGTCAAATTTAAATTAAAATTTGAAACGATTGGATGATCTCAGTGTTGGTAATTTAAAGTCAATCTGTTTAAACTTGCAGTCAACTTGACTTGGTGATTTTTCAAAATAATTGCCCTTTTTAATTAGTATGTTTTCGTTTAGTTTTCCATTTTTTCATTTTTGCTTGCACCGGTTTGTAGAAGTAATTTATAAATCTAACTATCTTATTATTATTATTATTATTATTATTATGTAGACTTTTTGAAAATAATAATAGTTCATAAAGTTTTACTTTATAAATTTAATTTGAGGGTGCTTTCAATTTTTTTGCTAAATCATATATATAATTAATTAAGATCTGTAATACGGGTAACTAGTAAAGTATAACTAGCTAGTTAGAGGATCTCCAACCATTCTAGCTAAATAAAATGAGCTAAAGTCATATTTAGCTTGCTACAATGAGACTTTAACTAATAGTACTCCAATGGTACATCATGTATTTTTTTACTTAACAATTAATTTTCCCAATATACCCTTGAATTACCTTTTCCAAATCCCTAATACATTGGGCGATTCCTATGATTCTGGCTGCAGCGACGAGGGAACGCAGACGGCGGTACGCAAGGGGACGGGGAACACAGGTAAAAATAGCATCGATGGCCACCATTACGCGAGGATTTGGAAGAGAGCGTCGATGGCCACCATTGCGCGAGGATCTGCTTAAGCAGATTTGGAAGAGAGCTGCGATGGCCGCCATCAACAAGGATCTGCAGGGAGAGGCGGTGGGAAGGGGGTGACAGGAGTGGGAGGCGACGGCCGATGGAGGGGTTGTGGGCGACGGCGGGGATGGAGGGCCTATGGGCGACGAGGGGAAGAAGGGGGCGACGACGGGATTGAGGGGCTGTGGGCGACAAGGGATGGGGGGCTGTGGACTACAGCGGGATGGAGGGCTGTGGGCGACGATGGGATGGAGGACTGTGGGCGACAACGGGATGGAGGGCTGTGGGTGACGGCGGGATGGGAGAAGGGGAGAAGGGGAGGCGTTGTGTGTGATGCACGACCCAAGCAGAGAAAGGGTAGGAATAGTATTTGCTGACATGGCATATTTAGCAATAGCAAAAGCTAAAGTCATATTTAACTTTTTGTTTTGCTTTTGTTAGTAGTTTAGCTAATGCATTGGAGATGAATTTAAAAGATATTTTGCTATAGCTTTTGCTTTACCTAATGCATTAGAGATGCTCTTAGAGATCATTCCAATTATATGAACTCTGTAGCCTCCATTCCTATGAGTAGGTTTTGTCACACCTTAAATGTTATTATTTGTTATTATTAGGGTGCTTGCAAGTGACCCCTTCCTCTTGTGATTCAAACGTGGCTGTGTGTTCGGGAAAGTCCGCAAGATTTAAAGGGGTCAAAGCCAAAATTTAAATTGAAACTTTTATTTTCTATAAGATAATAAAATTTTGAAAACTCAAGTTACATATCTTACGTGTATACGTGTATAGCCTAGGGCTCGTATGCCAGACAAAAAGCTTCTTTGATTTCTTCTGAGGACGGATTTATGAAGGGGCCAGTTAAGGCCATGAATCTTCTAAAAGAAAATTTTAATATGTATATATATATATATGAACTATTTTAAAATATTTGTGATGAATATATTGTTAATCGTAATAATAAATTATACAGCTTAAAAAATTATAAAAATATTATTAATTTTTAATTTTTTTATATTATTATTCATGACTTAAATAATATTGATTTGAAATACTAATTTTTAGATATAAATAATAATTTTAACAGTTTATATTTTAATTCTTGTTAAAATTACTATGGGTTTTGTTACTATGGGTTTTGTTGATTTGTAGCGAAATTTTAACAGTAATAGCGAAATTACTATGGGTTTTGTTAATTTGTAGATACAATGCGGATTTTAAAATCTGACAAAAGTAAATTAGGGAGCAGTTGACTTGATGGTGTGGAAGAATTGGGATGCGGGTGAAGAAGAGTTCTCGCATCTTTACCGAAATTATAGTTAATACTAAATTAATCCAAAGAGGTTTCACACTGTAAAAAAAAAAAAAAAGTATCAACAGACAAATTAAAATGCGACAAACCGGATGGGGGGACAAACCGGAGAGAACAGAGATAGACCTCTTTGTGTTTTGACTCTCTCTCTCTCTCTTTTTCTTTTTCTTTTTTAACAAAAAACAAAAAATCAACGGTTGACCTGGGAAGCGCGTAAGAAAATCTCAAACTCAAAATCAACTTTCGTTCCACAAACTTTAAAAAATTATTTAATACTTTATTAATAAAACTAAAAAGTTTTAGTTTTCACATGTGCAACCCTCCGTTAGGAACAGGAAGGGTGTTGATGAATATTTTAATAAATAAAATTTAATGGTTTAGTTTGAATTTCAGATTAACAGACTCACTTAAATACGATCGCTTGTAGTATAATAATAAATATAATATTTAGTTAATTTTCTTTATTATTATTTTATAATAAATTTTTTATTACATAAAATATTAATTTAACATCAATATTTTATTTTAATTTATATTTTATACTATGTCTGACCTAGATATAATTTATAATGTTTGTTATGTCTTCAAACAATATAATTCCCTTTAAGCATCAATTAATATATGTTTAAATAAATCAACCTAAAAAATACTTTTTAATAAAAAAAAAAAACATTCAATCTTATCCAATCTGACGGTAGTAGGTGTTCTGTGTGAAAAGGCCAAAAGGAGGAGCCCAATGAACGCTCCTCCTTGGACCAATGATTCGATTTTGCTCCCATGACTCTTGAATTCGAGTGCGCGTGGAAATGGAAAAAAAAAAAAAAAGGATTCATTTCTTGCTTTTTGGCGGCCCAAAGTCCGTCCGTTTACTTGCAAGTGTTTAAGGTATTGTTTTGCTTTCATAATCATGTCATTATGTTTAAAAATAAAATTATTTTTAAAATTTATGAATTCCATAACTTAAAAAATTTTTTGTATGACAAAAATTCATTTGAATCATAAATTTTAAAATGCTTATATTTTTTAAAATAATATGAATTAAGCAAAAATCTTTTTTTTTTTATTTATTTTTGATTATTATTATTATTATTATTATATATATATATATATATATATAAAGAAAATATTTTTTAGTTGCCATTGCATTGGCAGCTGGTAGGGAGGGAGGGCAGACCAATGAATGGTGGTTTTGGTGGGAACAGATGGGTCCGCAACATCTCCATTGCTTGGGGGGTTGGCGTGTGTCCGTGTGGAGTGGACTCTCCGAGTCTAAATGGAGCTATGCCAAACATGGGAATAATATTATTAACGGGTTTTTAAAATATTTTTAAAGACAGAGACAATTCAAAAGCCACAATGAAAGTGGGATTTACCCACATTTTTGCTCATTTCATCCATGCATGATGTGTGGATGGGACCACTTTCCTTCAAAATTACGTCCCGCCATTCAAGTTCAACTCTGGGCAGCTTGTCTTTGGTTGACCCAAGTTTTATTTGTTATTTGATTGCATCGAGCTAAGAAAGAAGGTGGCTCTATAAGTCAACATGCTAACATATTTTGCATTTCTACTTGCCGGAATGTCAAAATATTGGACTCTCCATCAATGTTGCTGCCAGAGAATTTACTTTATTGGCTTTTTATCATATAAAAATATTTGTTGGAAGCATGATGGTATATGTATATGAATGATAAAAAAACTTTAATTCGAACAAATATTCTTAGGAAATATGACGTGGTGTAGACTTTGAAACTTGAATGGGAGAGTCTATGAAATATATATCTCCCCTTTCTAAGAGTATGGGGAAACGACTTCGTATTTTTTTCATTTATAAATATCTTTCTCTTTAATTTAATAACTATATATACACATAGTAAATATTATTAACATATTAACTATAAAACCAATATTCTAGTTTCCATTTTCAGTTTTTTTTGGTCATAAGCTATTAGCTGGTTGCATAATAAAAATGTTTTTTTAAAAATAAAAATCAAAAAGAAGGACGCGCCGACACAGTTGGCAAGCAATATGCAATACATTGATTATATATATATATATATTATATATATATATATATATATATATATATATATATATATATATCTTCCGCCTAGAATCTTGGTTTTAAAGTTAATAAAAGGTATACTTGTACAAGAAATACCTAGTAGCAGCTATGTCGGAAAAACAATCCAAACCTCCTCAAGATCTGCTGTCACGTCACTCATTGAGTTATTTGTATAATTTTTTATTTTTAAACATACCGCATTAACTTGATAATTACACCATTAAATAATTTTAAGGTGGGATAGGATTGACTCATGTATAATTCGACACGGGAGTTGGATAACCTCAATATAATTTGTTTATGTAATAATTAGACATTTAAGAGTTTAGGCTCGTTGGTAGAAACTACGAAATTTTTAAACAAGTTTTATATTTTAAAAGTAATTTAATATGATTACTTTTTATTTTTATTTTTAAATATTTCCGTAATTATTTTTTAAGGAATTCATAAATATGATGTGTTTATATATTTATTTTTAAAGTCATAATATATGATAGTAATTAAATAAATATTATTTAATATTCATGTAGTTAATTTAAACATTAAATTAATAAAGAGATACATGTAAGTTTACAAATTAGTGAAATTAATAATTTATTTCAAGTTAAATTTATAAGCAATTAAATTTAAGGAAAACAACGATGGTTGATAATTACTTAAATAGCCTGAAAAAAATGTGTGTGACGGTTGAGCGGTTGCATGCATGACCATGGAGTATGGAGTATGGAGTATGGAGTATGGAGTATGGAGTATGGAGTATGGAGTATGGGGGCTTCACGTTATATGATATCCGAGACGAAGTAAAGTGACGCGTTTATGCCTACTAATAAAATTTCAGTTTCATAGACTAAATATATATAATAAGCCAATGGAGGGAGATGGATGGAAATGCGCAAAAATGGTTAGGAACCTGAGAACCTCAGTGACGGATCGATGATCTTCGATGCTTCGTCCCCGATAACCGCGCCTCCATCAACTGTGTACCTACGTCGCCTCTCTCTGCTTTTTCCTCAACAACTCCCATCGCGTCGCGCGCCTCTGCTAACAACTCCATTCTCCTCCTTGTCTCTGCAATCTCTCTCGATCGAACGATCGAACGATCGATGCTGGGTTGAGTTCGGCAGCCCGTTCCCAGAGCGAGGTAGTAAATTTAAGATTGTGCTTCGCGTTGTGCCTTTTTCTTTTAATGTTTCGACCAAATCGATCAAAAATTGTAATATCCATGTATGTTTCTGATGTGTAATTGTGTTTTAGATATGCTTGAAATTTGACAGAGTTAACAATTTCATCTTTGTTCTTATGATTTGTTTTCGTTTATGTTCTGTTATATAATTCATCCTCGTTGTTTCTGTTTCTGTTTTTGAGATTCGATTCTCGGATTCTCCCAAACGAGCAACCTTAGCGTAATTATTCAATTTTTTTTATTCTACTATATATGTTTAATGAATGACGTTGAATGCGCTAAACTGGCTATTATGATGTATCTGTTGAGTTTCTGATTACAATATTTGAGACTCGTCATTTGTGTGTACTCTTGCTTTAATGCGGGTGTGTGTCTATGTATATATATATATGTATATATTTCTATGTGATGCTTATTAATTGTTGGGTTGAATACTGGGATCATGCCATTCAATGCTCCAAATTTTTAATGTTACTTGTTACAATGGACCTTGTTTTTCAGAATGGACACAAAGAAAGTAACAAAAAGATTTTAGTGCGGGTTGGATGAATTATGAATGTGCGTGTATTTTTGTTGCAAAAATTGTAATCTGATGCGATTTTCGTTAGTAAAAAAGTGCAAAAACAAACAAAGAAGAATTCGCATTTTCTTTTATTCTTCTTCTTCTTCTTCTCCTCCTCATAATCTTTGTTTGATCAGGTTAACCAGCTATAATAGATGTGAGGAAATTGTTCTGTATAAAGAAAGTATGGGCAAGAACATCCGGAGCAAACTCCCCAGTCTTCCTTTCGAGAGTCCAAAATGCATGTGGAACGCATTCCAAATGCTTGACTACCATCACTGGCGCCGTGTCAAGAAAATGCTTCCACACAAAGGGCATGCCAATGGAAGACAACTCATGGGTAAGCAGTCTTTATTCTTATTTTTTAAATTTCAATAACCTTGCAGGCTGCAGGCAGGCATCTTGTGCGATCAAAATATTACTGTAACTTTCTTCATGGATGGTTGGGGAAGTAATCACGCACCCAAGCATCTTACAACTGTGGTGTTGTAGTGCTTTCACTAGCAACAAATTACTATTTCTTCTTCTGCTTTTGCTTCCTGAAAATGTCCATCAGATCCTTCACAAGTTGTACCTTAATTCAGAAGGTTCAAAATGGCCAACAAGTACTCTTGAGTGGGGTCTCTATCCATTGTTTGACAATCCAATCCTGTAAAAGGGTTATTTTGCATGGATCTTTGGAAATATAAATCACAACTAAAAACCAAAATGAGTGAGCTTTTGACATCAGCCTTGGGACTTCATTTGTTTACTAAGCTTTTATTTTACCAGTGGATCAATTTGTCTAGGTCCCCATAGCAATGTATGGGGTAAACAGTTAGCTCGTGCATGTGAAGGACAGTCTTTAAAACTATTTCACAGTTTCAATATCTCTTTTCTGTTCCTTTAACTAACAGGATTCTGTATTCTACGGTGCCTTGTCTGTTACAACGGAGGTCAATGTCCTGATGAGTGAGAATGGACTAATATTAAGCTATGAATGAAGTCTGTAGGAATTGAGCACTTGATCTCTTTCTTGGGAGATGAGAGTAATTGCATAAAAACAAAAGCTAGTTGGTGTGGACTGCCTGATTTAAGTGGAAGTATTGGCTTTTCATGTTTAGAAGGTGAATTTTGTGTGATTACTTTATATTTAATTTCCAGGCATGAACATTAGAACTTGATGTACTATGTAGTCAGCTCAGTGTTTAAGATTTTCTAACCCATGTTTCTTAGTGTGGGTAGTACATCAAAATTTCCATAAAACTGTTTCTATTTTGCAGATACTTCTAAATTATAAAATTCCAGTTTGTGTTTTTGATCTTTCAGATAACAATGTATATATTAGATCACATCCCAATCCGAACTAGAGGAAGATGATACGAGTCCGATGACAGTGGTACATTAATAATTGCAACAGAATACCCAGTGTTGTAGTTTCCCTGTTCTTTCTGCAAAATAGACTTTTGTGACCGTCTTATAAATGTTTCAATTGGTATTATGTCTACCATATACAATCGTTAATATGTTGCTATTGAATGCTGTGAGCATATTGAGTTTTCTTGACAATTGATGAATATATTGTAAGAGATAGGGTTGGGCTTGGAGGTATAATATTTGTATCACTACTATAATAAACTGTGATTTCATTTCCCCCTCTTATGTAGGTATTGGACTTCCAGAATATGATACAAATGCCTCCATGTCTGGTAAAATTGGAGGAGATATTGATATGGAAAAGGACAACTCCCTTGTAAGTTCATGCACATTAATTTTGTTTGTATCTCTTGGTGTTTGACCAAAGAAAAACTCATATACCAACCCGAATCAATGTGCAATGAAGATAGTAGTGCTGTGTTTAATTTAAAATGGGATCCGGCACCTTCTAAAGTTAACTTCTGCAGACTGAAAGGACTGGCCCAGAAACCAAAGCCGGGAAAAAAACCCAGAATGCCAAAGAGATGTCCAAGAAAAACGCCCAGCATCGCCGAACACTGTCACAACTGTCACGAACTCATTCAATTCATCATTTGGAACCTTCAGACCAGGATCCCCTTTCTGAAATAATCCCAAATATTAACGGTTTGGGAACAGTTCACCGAAACAATGAAATGTCTCCTACCACGAGCACTTCTACCACCTCGGATGGAGGCCCACTGCAACTAACGGCCTCCGGGGAGCCAACTACTCTGAGCAAAAAATGTGTAGGAGCAGTCCATGAAAGATGTAAGTCGTGTGGGACAGTTCTTTCACCGACAAGTTTGCGTAATGGCTGTATTGATGAACTTGGAGAGAAATCCACTGAGATCGGGACACTTGTTCCAGAAAAGCTAGACAAAACAAAAGAAGCTCCATTGGAGCCGAAATTCATATATGCCAAGGAGCATACAGGAGATGCTTCATTCTATCAGTCAAAGGAGTTCACGGATGCTTTGAATATAATTAGCATGAACAGAGACTTATTCTTGAAAATTCTACAAGACCCAAACTCTGATTTCGCACATCATTTCCTTGATCTTCAGGCACATGATACAAAGATGGAGTTAAACAAATCCGGGCCATCTCCTATTGCTGGTTTATCACTAAGAGCAGATAATGAGCAAAGGAAAGTTAGTGCACTTAAACCAGGCCACGATATTGGATGTTTTTCACAGGGAATGTCGGATGAGTCTAATTCTGTACAAAATATTAGTAGACCATCGGTGTCAAACCACTCAGGTCCTAAAATTGCTGATGGTGGTTCTTCTTCAGCGCACCTTATGAACAACAAAAAAGGAAACTCAGCCGCCATTAAGCATTTTAGGAGTCTTAAACAAAATATAAAACACGCGATCAAGGAGAATCAGAAAGAGAAGCACCGGATCAGCAGGGATGCTGTTTTCCACAAAATCCCTTATGGTCAAAGGCTTTCCAAGGACCACCAACCTGCTATTGACAGAAACATCACGAACAACAGTGAAAGTAGTTACTCCAGAAAGCCAGTAGCCCAATCCCATATGACAAGAGCATCATCACTTAAAGAATCGCTGGATAGATATTCCCAGTTGTTTGAGTCGAGTTTTAATAGTGCAGCCATGGATCCTGACTCTGAGAAACTGAAGTTGAGAACAGAAGAAGAATCTCTTTCCAGTAAAAGTGCACCGAAATATCTAGGAAGGATTCTATCTTTGCCTGACATAAAATCCCAATCTCAGGTTAGAGGTGAGGACTCCTATGATTCTTTTTCTTCGAAGACATCAATTAGGACAAGCATAGGAAGTCAGTGCATAGAACAGGAAACTGGAGGCACTCCTTTGGACTTGGGGAATCACACGCACTTGACTTTTGACAGTGAAAGTGAAGAACATGTTACAGATAGTTGTTTAGAACCAGTTGCCAGAGATGAGGTTGTAGAAGTTTCTGAGCAGGAAGTTAGTTCCACAGATATGGCCACAGCTAAGCTGTCAGAAGCATATCCACTCTCTGTGCATGACTACCATTTTCAAGAGGACGCAGCCGGCGATGCAGAGCTGTCCATCCCAGAAGGTACGTCTTTTTCATCAGTAGATGTTTCCGTATTATTAAATTGGTTTGTTTATTTATTTTATGTAAACACATGAGTAATTTTGCTTGTGCATATTTTTTTGTCAAACAAATGTGATGAGTCTTTATTTGAATTTCCTGCAGTTGTGGAGAGCAGAGCCTTGCTTGAGGAAATCGAAGTTCCCAGCAAACTCTCGGAGAGCGACTTTGTGCGCCTCTATGTGGAACCCGGAGAAACGGCTGAATATAATTTTGTGAGGGATGTGTTAGAGTTATCTGGATTCAGTGGGGCTGAGATTCTTGGGAAATGGCATTCTACAGACCAACCACTGGACCCTCAAATGTTTGATGAAATTGAGGACTGCTTTCCTGTAAATTCTGACAATGAAGAAAAAGGCTACTGTAACCGGCTGCTTCTGTATGATATAATTAATGAGGTGTTGTTGGACATTTACGAAAGATCATTCACCTACTGCCCATTGCTGTTGTCTTCTTTTTCCCATGTTCGCCCCATGCCCATGGGGTTCCATGTCCTTAAGGAGGTCTGGTTATGCATAAGCTGGCACTTGAGGTCCAGCCCTGGGTGTGATCAATCACTCGAATACGTTGCGAACCAAGACCTATCAAAGAATGACGAATGGATGAGGCTTCGGTTTGACACTGAGTGCATTGGGCTTGAAGTGGAGGACCTAATCTTCGATGATCTAATTGAAGTAGCCTTTTCATCAACTTAATAGTCTCTGTTGTCATAAGGTTTTGTTCTCATCATGGCTCCTCCTCGCGCTCGTATTACAGATGCATTTAGTTTTTGTAACTATTTATTCTCAGTCTAATTTCATAGAAAGGTTAGTTGAATGAAACAGATACAAATGTAAGTTTTGTATACACCTGGAAGTTTTTGGCCTTGGGCTCTCAAAATTAATAAAATTTGATCCATTCGGCCATTGGATTTGTTGACAAGAGCAGTTTGTTTGTTCAAGTGAAGTGTCGCCATTTTTGGTCCTGTAATTCATAGCTTGAAGTTTGATCTTCTTTGTATTCACCTTTGTTTTTGATGGCCTCTGTTGCGGCTTGCTGCATTGTGTCAACGGATTAGGCTTCTTTAATAGCTGGTGCTTTGATGCATCAAATTGTATATGCTTGCGCGATAATTTTTATCCAATGTCCCACCATGGCTAGCAAGTCCCGTCACAATAAGGCTATTGGAAGAGGCCAAATTGTTTAAACGGATGGAGAAGTTAACAAATAAATTACAAAGATTGAATGATAAAATATTTGATGACCAAAAATGTTCTCAACGGAGAATAATAATCCGGCAAAAACATTCTGAATAGAAACAATATTTTGTAGACTTGGTTGGTTTTTTTCTTTTACAAAGCTTTCATTATTTTTATGAAATCATTGTGATTAATTTTTAAAAGTTAACGTGGTTTTCATGTCTATGGGTTACTTGTTGGCATTAAATAATAATTTAGTCAATATTATTATGTTTAAATGTGATCCATTCATTGGAGGTGTTTCATGAGGTGGTAATTGTAATTGATTAGTAACTGCATACTAATTCATTTGGGCAATTAAATCCATGAATAAGAAACGGTTAATTCTTCTCCCCTTTTCGGTAACCTCCCACACTATTATTATAACACATTTATTTTGATCCATGATGGCTGGAACAAATATTCAAGGAAAAATGTGTTTCTTGAGTGTCTGATACGTGGGTTCACCAAGCCTGCTCTCTAGAGAAATTACACCATCTAATATTGAGAGAAAGGTTTGGAAACTAGCTATTGGAATTATAGAATCAACAAGAAGGAAAGGCATTTGATTTCATTGAATCAATCAAAGCCACTGGAAAAAGCAAAGTCAATCATTCTACAGAGATTGGAGGTGGTCATTTCAAATTTGAGACAACCAATTTGAATGACCAGAATGTCCAGAATGTTGATATGAAGAAATTAGGCGTGGTCAACTGAAATGGTCAATTCAAATTTCAAATGACCAATTCAAATGACCAAAGGTTCCAGAATGCAGATTGCTGAAATTGTGAAGGTAGTCAATTGAAATTTCAAACGACCAATTCAATTGACCAGAGTACAATCTCTAATCAAATACTAAAGGCAATGGCTGGAGGTATTTATATCGTTTCTGTCTTATTGCTTCCGCTTTCATATATATGTTCATATGGTTTAAGAACATAATCGAGATGTATATATATATATATATATATTCCATATGTATATTCTGATTTACATTGGAGATGATTTATTTTCTCCACATTACTGGGTACAACAAGTATTCCTTTTATGTATAATATTCAACTTTTGTTTGGTTTTTTTCCTCTTTTTTACTTGACAAAGCTTGGTTTTTTTTTTTATGAAATTATTATTATTATTTTCAGAACCTGATAATGAATCAGAATATATTCTCAATATATTAAAACACGGTAGCTCACTTCGTATAGAAAGTTAGAAGCACGCACAATTGCCCGTTTGTTTGTATAAATTCCATTTTACCGATTAACAGCATGAGTTGCCCGTCTAGCTCAGTCGGTAGAGCGCAAGGCTCTTAACCTTGTGGTCGTGGGTTCGAGCCCCACGGTGGGCGATTAATTTTGTCTTTTTTGCAAAAGCCGATAATGAATCTACAATAAAGATATATTATGGGTATAATGATAGATTTTCACTTGCCCGTCTAGCTCAGTTGGTAGAGCGCAAGGCTCTTAACCTTGTGGTCGTGGGTTCGAGCCCCACGGTGGGCGGTTTATTTCTGCCAACTATTTTTGTTGTAGTAAACCAAAAATACAAAATTGCAATTATGTAGAGTTTTTACCCAACAAATTTACACGACTTTCCCCTACATTTATCCCACGGCGGCCGATTATTTGAAAAGGATTTTAATCAATTTATGTTTTTGGTAAGTTAATAATAATAATGAGAAGGAGGAGATTATTTGTGAAGACTATTATAATAAGTTTACTATTTATTTAATATTATTATATTTTTCTATATCTATTTACTTAATTTCAATTGACAGGTCTTCTTTCAATTAACGTGTTGATTTTATTTATTTCAAGCATTATATTTGAAAGTATATCAAAAACTATATTGTAAAGTGCATAGTTAAAAACATATTCTTTTAAAAACATAATATTATTAAACTATGTCTCTGTCTTTAACATAGAAATAATTTAATTTGCAAATTAAATTATAGTTTGAAGTTTTCTCCCCTGTCAACTAGAATTTATGCATGGTTAAACTTGCTTACTCAAATAAGATTACCATCATATGAGATTACTCAATCATATAAATCCTTAATTGTCTCTGCTTGGCAACCAATTTTACATACTACTGATAATAATTATAACACATTAAAGTTGAGACTAACAATCTCCCTTTTAAAAATTTATTAGCAACACACATGAGATCATTATTATATTTGCAGAGTAATTGCACCCTCACCCTCTGCGAATGCATTTAATGCTGTACTTGACTCCCAAATGGTCAACACGATGCGAATTGCCCTCTTAACCTACCACTAAATTATTTAAATATGCATGCCATCCATGGAGGCCAAATAGCTAAAGGTAAACACGTCATGATTATTATAAGTTAAAGGAACGTAATTACGAAGCTAAATTTATGAGACTATTTAATGTTTTCATAACTAATTTTGATGACAATAACTGTTTAATTTTCTCTTAAATTTTAAGTAATATTTTACTTTTATTTTAGGTAACATTTTCCTATAACTTGAAAATGAACTAGTAATTGTTGGTGTCCAAGCTGAAACCAAATCCCAATTCAGTCGACAGATCAGCTTAAATTGGTGCAATAATAATAATAATAATAATAATTCATATAAGCAATTCATAGTTCTAGTCAGTGTTCACTGATCCTATAACTGTCCCAGCTGTATTTATAGTTCTACTGAAATTTCAGGGCTAACCTAAATATGCAGTTACTACAAAGTTAAAAATCTTTTAAGTCACCACCAGTTATTACCAATCATACATTAAAATAACCCAAATTTATGTGGGTGGTGGGAAAAAGAAAAATCAGAAATTGCATACACAATAAAACTTAACGTGCAGGGTGTTTTCGTGGAAGAAACCTGTAAAATTGTATTTTTCTCAGAATCAATCTGTAAACTCTTAAAGTTTCAGGGTGTTTCCATGCAATTTCTTCGGAGCCACCCGGTGTCCACGACTCCACGGCCCACCTTAAACCAGGACAGAAGTCGGAAAGTCCAACAACTTTAACCACCGTCCGATATCTCGAGATCTGACGTCGACAAACCGTGTCCGTCGGATTAAAAAATCTTGTTAAACCTCGGTCTAAAGTTCCCATCCGGCGGCCGAGAGGGACCCACGTGGTATCAGAACGCCCGAATCCCGGTCGACATTTAACTGGGCGGTCGCGAGGACACAGAGAGAGAGAGAGAGAGAGGGGGGGGGGGGGGTGCCGTTTGAGGTTCAAAACTTATGCCGTCACCGTTAAGTACCTGGCCGTTAAAAAATCCGGGTTTCCACCGCTAGGGATTTGCTCAACGGTAGGTAACGGAGGAGACGTCGGTGGCTGTTTCGTTTTTTTTTTTTTTTTTAATTTAAAATTTATATATGTTTTTAATTTCCAAGCACACCACTTTCCTTCAACGGGCAAGGAGTCGTTTCGGAAAAGCTCGCTCTCCCTCTCCCTCTCCCTCTTCCTCTTGGCTCTTGCTGTGCGTTCTTCGTTGGAGGGGTTTGATTCAAAGCTGTTGTTATTGTTGTGGTGATTTGATTGATGAGCTCGCTTGGTTCTGCGATAGGAGGTATCGAACTGTTCTTCGTTTCCTGAAATTTTGATCGAATAGTGTTTGGTTGGTTGTTGTTTGATTTCCGGTGTTTAAGAATTTTGTGAGATTTTCAAAGATTCAAACTTTATCGCCTTCAAATCAGCTAACTAGCTATAATTCGACACACGGATTGATCCTTTTTTTTTTTTTTGGGTTTTACATCATTTTCGTGCCTCGTGAAATCAAAACCCTACGGTTTTCGTCTAGTTTGTTTGTGAATTTTCCTTATTTTTTCGATGTGGTTTGATCTGATTGTCGTGTCCGAAATGGAGAGATCTGGTTGTTTGGATTTTTCGTCATCAGGATTTCAGGTTGCATTGATTTTGTCAGCTTTTGAAATTTTTGTTAAAGTTGGTTTTTTTTTTTGCCCACAGTGAATTTTGGTTCAGGAAATTGGGTTAGGTGATGGGAGAAGGAGATGGAGGAGGCGAAATCCGAGGAAATTTGTCTAGAGAACAAGCAGTCTGCGGTTGCTTCCAGTTCCTCAGTTTCTGAAGGCAGCGGTACTAGCATCAGCGTCAAGTCCCCAATTTGTAGTCCTGCCATTACATCGCCATCTTATCGGTATTGATAAGCTTAGTTAGTCCTTGTTGGATCTCCAGATACATAAATTGGATTTAAATTTGTTAATTCCACCATTTGAAGTATATTGGTAGTCTGTAGGCACTCGCAGAAGCTGCCTATATATATATATATATATATTTGGAATAGATGGTAGAATACTTCATGATTTTTTTTATTGCAGAATCGTCTGGCCTAATGAAACACTATTAAAAAATCAGCGGCTAAGCCACTTATTTTGGTCAATAGTTTTGTATAGGTGAATGATTATAGTTCAGAGTGTCATTTTGATTTATAACAAGCGGCTGAAGTTCTTGGCAATCTGTCACACATCATATGGATTCAATTCCACCTGGTCAAAGGTTTACTTGATTTTCTAGGAGGCTTGGTACCAGGGGCATCATTTCCTTCCCTAGATTGGTACCTAGAGGATTGGTGGGTAAGAGCAAAGCTCTGGCTGGTGTTGGAGGACTGGGTTATAAAAGAAAACAGTTTTACAACCAACTATAGCATTTAAAAGGAACTGGGTCTGTGACATTTATTGTGAAGAGCAATGAGTTTCAATAATTTTTTTCCCATTTGGAAAGAATCTTGGTTGAATTAAATTCATTCCATTTTTTGGGAAGGAGGAGAGTTAATGATATAATTCATTTGAGGAATTGAGCACGTGAAAAAGTTTTACGTCTTGGTTGATATAATTTTTTTTTTTGGTGTTTGTTTTTTGGTTGTGCAATTTTTTTATTCCATCTTACTCATTGTGGTTCTCACTTCTCAGTACTAGCCACTTTTATTTTTCTTTTTGGTTAGGTTTCAGAGTTACAATTGTTTATTGATTATATATCTATTTTTTTACATTTGATTTAGAATATGGTTTCACTGTCCCTTGTCCTCCAAATAATTCTTTAGCAATCAAAAAAATTGTATTATTCTTTATTTGGTCAAGTTGAAATTTGGTCGTACACTACATATAAATTTCTGAAACACATTGCATGTTCATGCAGAAATGTTGTCAATCTTTCTGCATTTACTTCATTTGTGTCACACAGATATGTTCATGCATGTGAATTATTTTATATAAATAACTATGCATGTAATACACAGTAGCTTATTCTATAGCTTTCAGCCTGGCATATTGATTCCTGATTCCTGATCATGTAATATAAATTGGTTCATTGGATCAGTTTGACCATTTTAAATCTATAATATGTGCAAACTTTGTTACTACTTTTAAGCTTATTTAAAGTTGTATTTCACAGGAGGACCAGTGGCCCAATTAGGCGAGCGAAAGGTGGTTGGACTCCAGAGGAGGTTGCATTTTTTGTTTTTTATTTTTTCATATATTAAGTTGCATTGCGGTTATATTTGTCAGCTGTGAAGTTAAATAATCTCAAAAAAACTCAAATTTAAGTTTATATATGAGAACCCTCTGGATTAACAGTTGGTTTAATTCTCTGCAATGTTGGTCAAAAAGTTTGATATTTTTTCCTTAATTTCAAAATTCAGTGCTCACTTGCTTCTCCAAACTGTGTTGTTGTTGTTTTTAATTTTTTTTTTGCTAATTATCTCTCTTATTTGTTGTAGGATGATACATTGAAAAAAGCTGTTGAGGTCTATAAGGGGAAAAGTTGGAAGAAAATAGGTTTTTCTCTTCTTATGTAGTGCCTGCATTGTTAATCGTTCTATCATTTACAGCTATATTGCTAACCTTCTTTTACATTATGTAGTTTTGTGTCTGGACTCGCTTGGTATTGATTATTTTATTTTTCAATGTAGTTACATTTATACAAATTTCTTGTGTCCATATGAATTCTGACTCTCCGTATGATTCACAATAAACAATAACTGTGATGTTGTTAAGAATTTAAAAAATCATTTTTTATCAACAGTTTCAAATTGTTGTGGGCTAGAGCCTACATTTTGGAATGCTAATATAGGAAGATCTTTTCAAATTCTACTTAATCATAATGAATTTCAGTATGACAAGCCCAGGAAAAGTTTTCACAATTGCCTCCCCTATTTTTCTGAGAAATAATGATAAATGTTCACTAAAGAGCTCTAAAGGAACATGGAATGAATTGAGGACTAAAGAACTCTATTTCTATATATGTAGATTCAGGTTTTGGAATTCGAAGTTGGCAAAACCTTGGTTTTTACTTCAATTGGGGCTATGAGTGCTATACTTTGATCATTGGAAAGATCTAATTGGAACCTTGATGATATTACTTTTCAATCCCTTGAGAGAATTAAGGACCATGTTAAACTCCCAAATTAATTTGTAGTTTAGTGGGAATCATCGATTGAATACTCTTGCCAATTTGTTTGTAAAAGCCTGTCTTTTATTTGATTTTGTAATATATGCATGATCTGAGGATAATTAATAAGTTACATTAGTGCAAAGTAACTTGATGCCACTTAGGGAATAATTTCTATTGGGGTGCGTTTGGAAAATTTGTTGTCATCCATGGGTTTGGCGATGAAGGCTGTGGCCAGATTTTGGGATTTCAACATGGCGTTGTAGATATCATATTAGTAATAAAAAAATACTGCAGCCATTGGTATGTTTTCTGGTTCATGAAATGTTTTAGGAGTTTGTATTTTGATTAAGCTTTTACTGAGAGCTTGTTATAAAAACTTGTGAATTTCTTGTGATTGTATGTAAAAAACGCTGCATCATAACTATTGGGTGTGTAATCTTTAGCTCTATTCTTTCCATGATGACTAACACATGGATATTAACCTGTATGCAGCGGGGTTTTTTCCTGATAGATCAGAAGTACAATGCCTGCACCGATGGCAAAAAGTTCTTAATCCGGAACTTGTTAAAGGACCATGGACTCAAGAGGTTAAGACTAATCCCTTATCTTCACTCATTTCATTTTGATGTGTCATAGCCTACTATGGCTTGAGCAGTAGCTTCTTTGTTTCGTGTTTGGTATGCAGGAAGATGAGAAAATCATTGAACTGGTCACACGATATGGTCCAACAAAATGGTCTGTCATAGCAAAGTCATTGCCTGGACGCATTGGGAAGCAATGCCGGGAGAGGTTAGGAGTGAATCTGTGGCTTTAATTTATTTATTACTGCTAGTTTAATTTTTTTGAGGCTGGTGATTATCGACATGAGTGATTCTTGTTTTTATGTTATATATTGTTCTTTCAAGGTTTAGAATGTTCTAGCAACTCCTTTTTTTCCCTTTTGTTGCAATCTCTAGTAAATCTTTATTTCATTTGTTATCTCTCAATTGGAAGATGATTGTTCTGGTTTTTATTGGGTAATTTAGCAAAATAATAATATGAAGTATGGAATAGGAGCGCTCTCCCTCCCTCCCTCCCTCCCTCCCTCCCTATCTTGTAGAAAGGGACTAACAAGCCACACGGTTAAGAATCAGCTGACTAAAAGACCAATAATCATAGGTACGTCAAGTCATGGGTCTTGCACACTCAATATTTTTTAAAAAATTGATAATCATAGTACATTAATTTATAGGCCTAGCTGACTAAAATAAAAGACTATATTCTTGCTCACACGCAATTGGATATTTTGATTTCTATCTTTGTGAAAAACTATTGCAACCACATAAGCTAAGCAATAATGATTTCTATAGAGACTCTGTTTCCCTTATAAATATAACCAATCCAGTAGTGGATTGCCTCTATTAGATTCAACTTAAACGAGTCAACCATAAGCTAACCACATTATCAAAAAAAAGAAAAACTGTTTGGATCATAGTGTGATAGTTAAGGTTCCACTAATCAACATTGTCATTTTGGCTCTGAAACCGAGTATCTCTCTTATGGGTTATAGCATTAACTTGTCTTGTCCCTCTTATGTTTTGCTCCTGAGAAGCATGTATCCTGTTAAATATCCTACTTGTATTTCCTTTGAGACGAGAAAGTCTGAGTCATACACTAACTTACCTCCATGCCAAGGAAGTATCTTGAATGACCAGGTCCTTAGTCTAAAACTGACCATGCAAGAACTCATTGTGTTTGGAGACTAGAGGTAAAAGATAGAGCACAAAGTTATCATGTCAAAATTATCATGATAGACTAAACAACCTGGAGGTAAAAGATAGAGCACAAAGTTATCATGTCAAAATTCAGAACAATTGAAGTGCTAGAGACTAGAGTAATCGGAACATGCATGAGTACCATTCAATGAATGTCGAAGTTGACTCACATTATTAAACTTCTATTAGTAACAGACCTTATTAGCAACCAGACAATATTTCAAAGAATTCAATGCATCCACAGAGAGATAGAGAGCCAAACAAATGCAAACCTGACAGCTGAAGAGAGATAGAGAGCTGAAGAATTCAATGCATCCAAAGAGAGAGAGAACCAAACAAAAGCAAACTTGGCAGCCAAAAAGTTCTCAAAATATTCAATACCATATAGTTGAACATAACTTTCTTCTGTAAGGCGTGCCTTGTTCTAAAAGAGAGTTATACGGTTACGATCCCACAAAGCCATTGTAAAAGTGTTATGAGGGATTTGAACTCGCTACCTCTGATTTGTTGTGTGATATCGAAGCTTGACATCAAGTCCGGAAGGCTTCTGTCTCGTCTTTTTAGCTGTTTGCAAGTATCGGGTCTAAAGGGAAGTGAGAGCTTAGAAGGCTTGCCTTTTCGGTTAATTATAATGTTGGAATTTTTCAAACTTTCCAGTTGAGGTAGTCAGCTCTGCGAGGGTCTTTTCCTATGCCTATTTTAGGCTTTGTATTAGGCTCATGATTTCCTTGTAATCTTTGTATGAGTTTTTTTATTGGGTCAGACTATTCTCTTGTCCAATTTGCTTGTATCTTTTCCTCGTTAATTTAAAATTTCTTTACTTCAAAGAATTTAGTATATATCCCAACTTACAAACAATAATATATTTGAACGACAAGGAAGAGGAATAAGTTCCCATGTCTCATTATACATCAAAGCCTGCATTTCATTCACCATTGTTGCACACTAGGCCAAGTGAGCCAAGACATTGAAAAGATTGTTTGAAATATTTTTTTTGATAGGTAAAAAAGAGTCTTTGAAATTGAAACGTCTAATGTAGCAATTAATACCTTTATAGGAGTCAAGATAAAGATTTCTATCTTGACAAAAACTAGAAGATCTAGGGGAGATGGCTGTTGATGATACACATGATTATACCCCACACAAGAAGGGGTAGTCGCTCATGGACAAAATTAGATGGAGAAGATGGAGGAAGGACCCAAATGTCGTCCAATGAGGAATTTAGAGAGCTATCCTTCATAAAAGATGATTGAAACTTATGAATTGTGAGATATATCCGGACATTATAGCAATAACTATTTGCCATGGAGCCATCTGCCACAGTAAAAGCTCTAATGTGTGATGAGAAATGTGTTAAGATATGGAGAAGCCCACTTGCCTTGAGACATGTTATACGATTGCCTCTTTGTGCACATATCAAACCATTGTTTCATCAGGAATGGTGGCATTACATTTGGACCACTATCATAACCATTTGGATAATGCAACCTAGCATCTGCTCATGAGATGACCAAAAAGGCCACAGTAATTACAAAAACGTTGGTCTCTCTGCCTTCCCAGCCTCTCCACCACCAATAAAGCTAATTTGTCATTCTACTTTGACTGCATAGATGAGGTGTGAATTTCAGTAAATAACTCCTGAACAGCTCTCTTGACTAAGTTTAAAGATATTTCTTCAAAACATCACATACTAGGCTTATTATTGGTGTTTGAATATAAACATAGTTAAACAATTCCATTAAAGGTATGGATAAGTAAAACTAATTATCTAACATATTTACCTCCTCAATCCACTAATTCTATTCTGATTGAGAAATTGCGGAGAACCAGATTTTTGAAATCCTCTTGAATTTTGCTGATAACAAAGTTAACGTTAAGATTGCTATTTATCTTACAGTTCAAATGTAAAGCAATGAGGATTGCTCCAAAATTTTAGGGCACCTTTGAATTTCTCATCAGAAGATCTTGTTTTATTGGGAAGGTGACAAGACACTTACTACTGGAACTCACAAGATCACCAACGGTGACCTGCTTGCACTTCATTCCTTTCCATTGTCGCAGCAACAAAAGAAGAAGATATATATACCCAGACACAACTAGGTCTCTCTAAGCGAAGGAAGGATCATCAGCAAAAAGGGGAAAAGTGGCTTTAGTGCCACGTGGCAGTGTGCACCCATGAGAGAAAGAAGAGGAAAATGAATGCTGATTAAAACGAATGGACCATCAGTCAAGAAATGTGGGTATTGGGGAAGAATAGAGAGAACAATAGAGAGAAGAAGAAAAAACGTATTAACCCTATATCACTTATAACGTTGCCAATAATAATAGTACATTAAAAAAAATGCCACAGCATGGGACTGCCCCAATATGAACAGTAGTATGTTTTCATCTACTTTTGCCTGCTCCACTCCTGCATCATTGATATTCTAATATTAATTGTTCAAATTTTAAAGCATTACCTTCATATGGGGCATAGAAAGGGCTTGTCATGATTTGTTCAATTTTGAATGTATGATTTAAATATTTTCAGGTGGCACAATCATTTGAACCCATACATAAAAAAAGAAGCATGGACTTTGGAGGAGGAACTTGCTCTAATGAAAGCCCATAAGACGTATGGAAATAAATGGGCTGAAATTGCTAAATTTTTACCTGGAAGGTACTTTCACTCGCATACATATCTGAAATTAGGAATTAGATACTTGTCTGCTGGAGCTTTAGATATGGTCTATGGATTGCACCAACTTCTCACTAGTGGTTTTTTTTTTTTGGTTGTGATCCATAGGCACAAAATTGTGGTTTGGTTTGTATGTGTGGTTTATTATTTACAAATTATGAACCACTTTCATCCCTATTTTTTGGCATGACATGATTAGTACACAAGTTGCCATTCATTTGATTATAGGGGAGAGAATTGATTTGTTTTGGTAATTTTGTGTACCCCAAAGAATGCTTTTTCCCATTAAATAACAGTTCATAAAAAAGTTCTAAAATGAGAAAAAAAACAGCAAGACTACGTTTTTATTAATGTTAGCTGGCATGATGACCTTTTTTAATGAATCCATTATTTTATTAATAAGATTATAAAAAAAACATAATTGTGTTGGAATGTCATTGAGGAGGAGGCGTCGGGGCTTCCTGTAGGCACAGATGAGAAACCTTAGATTCATATAATAAGAAGTGTGTTTTGTGTTTTTGTATTAACTTGCATATGACTTTTTTTTATTTTAGTACAAGTCCTTTTCATGATATGACTTTTGCAGGACTGACAATGCAATAAAGAATCATTGGAACAGTTCTTTAAAGAAGAAGTTAGATTTTTACTTGGCTACAGGAGAACTGCCTTCAGCACCTAAGAATGGCCTCCAAAATGATGCCCAAGATGCAAGTGGGCCTGCTGCAGAAGTCAATGTTTCTTTAAATAAAGGATCAGATTCAACTGCTCAAACATCTTCAGGAACTACAGATATATCTAGACCTGAAGAAGATAGCAAGGACCTGTTAGAGTGCTCTGCCGCACTTCTCAATGTGGGTACTTTTCGATATGTTCCTGCAAGTGATTCTGCTGATTCCAGAGATGTTGGCTTCAGGGCCTGCTCACCCATTGTTGATGTCACCAGTTGTAGCAATTTACACTCTGCGCAACAGTTTGGGAAATTTGAAAACAACAATAATAATGAACAGGGCATGGCCGTTGGAACGCCATTTCATGCTGCCTCAGGATGTGGTACTCCATTAGATTCAGATACGTTGGATAAATGTAGTATGCAGCATGAACATGACTCCAGTAATATTGATTCACCGGTTTGTTTTTACACTCCACCTTCAACAATGGATAGCATTTTTTGCAGTCAAAGTCCGGAATCTATATTAAAATTCGCTGCTATGACATTCCCAAATATGCCTTCCATCTTTCGAAAGAGAAAGCCTTTCCAATTGTCGAAAGAGAAAGCGGAAGATCAAATGTCTCAAGTCTCCAAAAGTAGGAAAGCAAGCGGTGAAACAAGTAAAAACTGCTTTACTGCTAAGAGTAAATTGGCGTCTCAAGAAGGTATTTTGTATGAGAGTTCTGCTCGAAATGATAGAGCTTTTAATGCATCTCCACCATACCGGATAAGGAACAAAAGAACTGCTGTTATCAAATCTGTGGAGAAACAACTTGAATTCACACTTGACGAAGAGGAGTGTGATGGCAGTACCAAATCTGGGGATTCATCTGTTAAGGGAAACTCTCTCATTGACAAGAATTGCTTGCATTCGATGCAGATGGGAATAACATAGGACAACACTGTAAGTACAATGTCATTTCTATAAATTTGTGGCCAGTGTTGCTTCCAGAAAGTTGATTGAATATATTCATTAAGATTTTTACTTAGTTAAATCAATTTCCTATAGTGGCCATTTGGGGCCAGTCAAAATCTTGGCGATTTTTCAATGTCGACATGTCTGGAATAAAATTACCAAATAATTCGTTGACAAAAGGAGTTTTTTTGGCTTTTGCTTTCCGGATTTGACGTTGTTATAGTATTTTACCAGCTAATACCATTTTTTTCTTTGCGTAAGTTAACAAATAATACTCCTTGCATAATTGAAGTGCTCAGTTTAACTAATGTTAATAATCATTTGGGGGATTAAGATGTCTTCTCAAATTATATTATCTCTGTCTATCTCTGAAAAAATCTGAAATATCTCTGATTATTTTACATCATTTATGTATAAAGCAAAACCTTGGGCATAGTATGAAGCATTTATGTATAGATCTTCTTTGCCTACATGATTTGTATGATATAATATGAAGCAAAACCTTTGGCATAAATGATTGTAAAATTATTTAAGTTTAGACATTGACGATACAGTATAGAAGTTTGTAAGCCATAAGCAAGCTAATAGGCTTGAGCCTGATCAAACTAAAGTTATCCATATTGTTTATTTAAAAAGCTCCCTCGATGTAAACTGTCGCATTTTGTATGAAGTATGGGAAATTATAAATCCATAAATTATTTGGGCAATTTAAGTTTTGTTTGCATGGATTCCAGCTCAGAATATTAGGTGGATGGTAAAGGTAAAATTCTATAGAAGCTTAATCTTTGGTTTAGCTGTTTGCGTTGAAACTTTTGAGGACCCTATAATGGTTCATATACAATGTCACAAAGTAAATCTAGTATCATTGAAATCACAAGCTTGTAGGAAACTTGTAGGAAAGTATCATGCCAATGTACACATTGGCTAGCTTTATCAACAACCATGAGAAGTTTGGAAATCTAGCAAGTTGGTCACTGAACAATTTTAGATGGTTGTAAGAATCAATGGTTCCTGGAGGGGTGGAAGAAGTAAAGGCTGTGTTTGGCTAGCTTTATCAACATTTTCCAGCAACTTGTTCCTGGAAATCTGTACACATTGATTCTAATCTTTGTCATTTTGATGATAGAATCAATGTATAGATCTAGTACGAAAGGACAAGGGTGGAAGCCTGGTGGTTTTCTCATCCTAATGCTGGTTTAGACTTTCCTCTAGAAAGAAAGAAAGAAAAGGAGGCTGGAACGAAATGGAAGTGAAGGATAAGAAGATATTACTTTCCAAATCTTTAGTCTGTCAGGAGTAGTGCACGGTCGCGCATTCTTTTCTTCTTTCCCCTTATCTAATTCACCAGTAAGACATTAATTGTACAATTAAATAAGTACTTTTGCAGTCTACACAGTAAAGTGCTGGTGGTGGATGTTTCGGGTTCACACTTCACACTTCATGCTTACATACGAACATGAATGAATTGTTCTGTCTGGGTTTGTCCGATAAAAATATTGATGCCAGTATCTAATAATACTTCTCATTGTTCCTTGTTTACTACTGATGTAGGTATGGTGGTCAGATTGGCTTTTTGTATCAGCTGACAGAATTCTTTGGAGTGGCAATTCCATCTCCAATTTTATGGATCTGTGTATCAGGAGCAAAGCCATCGTTTGTTTAAATTCTGGCCCTCCATCGTTTGCAGGTGGCCCTTCCATCATAACATTAGGAATGAAAATCAGAATCATCTTGCAGACGGCCCTTCTTTCATAACATTAGGCATGAAAAGCAGTGGCAGTAGCTTTCTATAATCCCTGTATTTGTAGAATAAGGAATCACAAAAAGTACATGTGAGAGAATTTTCCTGCTGCTGAAATATGTATAGAGACCTGTTCATATAATAGTAGAGGAAAATAGCTTGAAAAAGTCTTCTGTTTATAGGCTTATAAAACTAAAATGCTTTCCAATCCCTTCACAATATATATTTATTTATTTATTTTCCAATGGAACATATATAGCGACAGTGGAAAAAAACAGTTTTTTTGGTCATGATATTTGGAAACCTAAGCAAACGCAACAACCACCACCACCGATCCGAGTATTTGATTATTTGGAATTGATTTTCTTGGTGGACGCGACGCTTGGAGGTGAGTAGATGAGAGCTGCGAGCATCGCACCAGGAAGGATGGCGTACTTCCTAGCAAAACATTTCTTGTTTGCTGTTTTACTTACGATTTGGGTTCGTCTGTTAAGTTGTTTTTATTAAAATAATTTTAAAAAAAATATTAAATTGATTTTATTTAATTAAAATAATTAAATAATTCATTAAAAGAATTCAACATTACTTATTTAAAAATGAACAGTAACAATCTTTTAGGAGTCACATGAAAGAGTTTATTGAATTATTAATTTAAAATTTAATTTTCCATTTGTAAATAATAAAATATATTAGACTTACTAAGGGGAAATCTCATTTATTGTCCGGGGACAAAATTCCTATTTTACCTTTTACGTCCCTCAACAGATCATTTTGACGAACTAGTTTTTAAAAAGTTCAAACGCATTTGAATAAATCGTGTTTCAATACCTAATAATAATAATAATAATAGAAACATAAATTATCTTAAGTTTTGCTCTGAACGGAAGTGGAAAATTATGTTTCTTGTATTTCAATAGGATAGATTTTCATCATTTCTTAACCGGAGATTATAACGTATAAGGGCAAGCCTTGTCATTGTTGTGGCACCGAACCTGTTCGTAACTATAATCAACTAGTGACATGATTACATCTTCAGAACTCTGGCATGCCTCTAATAGACTGTTACAATTTGCTTTGTTAGTGTAGCAAATTGAGAATCTAATCGTATTGATAATGCCCAAATCTGATCTACCTTGTAGACCCCAGCAACCTTAATAGCATTACTCTTGATTGGCTGATGATCTACCTTGAAATAAGTGATAACTTCATTAGTCATAAATTCATGCGGTTTGAGTAACTATCTTAAATATTATTTTCATTATTAGCTAATCAACCCTCATAAAATAAATAATTGTAACTCTCCATTACTATAATATCAAAAAAAAAAAAACCTCTTACTATAAATAAGGCTTTGTGAGTTAAATGACATTTTTAAAAATAAAATTTTTGCATTAAACAAAATACATATAACATAATACATGACTCATGCATTACATTTGTTGTTACATTTCATAACATATAATATCACAATTCATAATGTTTCACACATTATTATTATTATTAAAATCAATTCACTTGTCAATGAATATTTTACATGTTTTGATAATTTTTTGTTATTAAACCTATTTTGATTTTTGATTGTTAAAACAAATACCAATATAAGTTGAGTGATACATTTTTGAACTGAAACTTGCAAAGCATAAACCGAAAAAGTTTGGAAGAGTACTAGCAAGCAAACGAAATAGGCTGTCAAAACCCACAACTTGATGAAACGTGATTGGTTTTTAAACTGCAACTCAAGAGCTCAAATGCCATAAATAGAAGGTTGAGGTGTACTGAAGACCGCAAGTTCGTCCTACAAAAGAGAACAAAAGGCAAAAAAATATTCTGAATGCCAGGTCAGTGTTCGAATTAGGAGGAAAACAGCGACCTATCCTACATATCATATTTTCCCCCAACTAATAAAATTTATTTGTTGTGAAAAATCAGGACAATAAATGATGGAAGGAGACCATAATAAGCTGTGAATGAAAAACCTTTGAATGACCAACTAATAGATAACAAATGCGATCAGATCCCAAAAAGATAATGATGAAAGGGAGCTCCCGAATGAGTAGATCGGGATCAAAACTTTCCTGGATGCAGACAAGACAAGCTCCTGGTTCTCGCTTGAATAAGTGAACTCCAGTGACTCTGCTTGTGTGTGTCCAACGACTCCAACGTGGCTGCTCTTACACGTCGAGCCTGGCGCAAGGAATCCAAGATGGGCTAGGAAATAACCATTTGGGACATTGAAATTCTAAATAGCCTTTTTGCTAATATAAAGGATATTTTTAAATTTCAAATTTTAAAATTCCTACGCAAATAAAATACCCTTCAAGCACCCTAAGTTTATCCATCACATTCGGAAATAAATTCATCAGGCATTATCTTTTCGCGATGGGACACAAGGGAATAATGAGCCATCCAGTGCTGTGGAGCAGCAACTTTAACACTTCATTACATCATATTTATCATACCTACCTAAATATAATCTCAGTAGACTTAACACGCACCAAACTTTTATATACAATTAATTAATGTACAACTACCAACAGTCATTTAAAGCCTAATTAATTACAGCATAAAATCTAAATCAGGCAATAGCAAACTGACCTTAACCAACTGTACAATCAATTATTTCAGTAGCAGATTTTGTGGTGATCACAGAAACTCATAGTAATGTGTCCTATAGAGAGATTTGGCGGAAATCAAATAGCCCTTGCAAAGCCCTTTCTCAACCTTGAAAACTACTCTGCTGAAGTTCTAAAGGACCTGAGATATTCAAATTAAATACTCAGACTCAATGCCTGAAACTCATCAAACTAATGATATGAATAACGGCCTCAACTTGAATGCTGACCTTAGCAGGATGGATATTCTTAAAGATAAATCGTACTCTAAAACACGAAGAAAGAACCTATAGTAGTTTGGCCCAGAACCTTGGAACTCTGATCGAGGCCATGAGAAGCCACCTACAAAGCAAAGAATAATGATGAATAAATGACAGTCATGAAGAGAAAATTGGGAGGGGGTGAGTGTTGTGAAGAGAAAAAAAATAAATTAAATTTGTGCACCATTTCAGTCAGAGCAGCATAACGTTCTTCATTTATATACAGAGGCTTCCCCCTACGCATGTTGGAATCCTTCAACAGTAAAAAAAAAAAAAAAAAGCACATTCAGACAGGCAAAACACATAAAAAGTGCAACATCTGATGTCAGCATTCTAATTCTAAACAAGAACAAGGATATCAGCTTTATAATTGTTTGTAATCTATATAGTTTCTCTTGGTTTGCAAATTGAAATATAGTTAAAAGTCAAATTTTGAAAAATCATGATCTCTACTCAAAATAAAGTTTTGTTAAAAAAGTGTGTTTTATTTGTAAAGTTTTGTTTGGTTTTAAAGTGGTTAAAATAAAGTTCTGTCAAATGCAACTCCCCCAACATTTGCAAATCCTCGTATTTGACAAATATGAGGATCGGCTGCTGTTGTTGCCCAGCATTTACTTAGAAATATATAAGAGCATCCACTATAGCCTCTTTAAATTTGACTCTTTAAAATAACTAAAAATATATCTTTTCTATTTTAATAATCCAAGTACACTTTTTAATCTCTCTATTTTAACCATTTATCAATTAAAATATTACTATTTTAAATATTTATTTATTCTTTTAAGTGGAAAAGTAAATGTAAAAGAGAAAAAAGAAATAAAAAAAATAAATATGGTGAGAGAAAATATAATATTTTAATAAATAGAGAGTGAATAGTATTTGGTTAAATTTAAAGAGTTACTATTCATTTTGTTAAATTTTTTGTTAGAATAAAGAGTTTGAAAAGTATAGTTTTAAGGTATTTTTATTAAACTAGCTATTCAAACTAACAAAAAAAATACAAGTAGAGAGTCTATAGTGGATGCTCTAAGTGATCACTGAGTCAAGGAATACAATAATATATGAACCCCTAACAATACAGCAGTCTTTTTGCAGCTGTGAACATGAATGCATGTGAGCAACAATTAGGAAAGGAACATTAGGCATGCTGAAAAACAAAACTCACGACCCCAAATAAATAATTTACCTCTTCACCAAAGTCATCCAAGTATGGAGAAGGCCAGGGGGCTTTCCGGGCAGATCTTTGAAGGAGAATTGTTGTTCTCTATTTCGGGGGGGGGGGGGGGGGGGGGGGGCGAAGGAGAAAAAAATGGGGCACTCACTAAATGAGAAGGGACCACAATAGGTAAGATGGGGTATACAAATAAACAGAAACAACAAAATAACATACCTTGATTAAAAGAAATACTCCAGTACTAGAACCACACGCTGATGCATGAAATTGGCAATTATCTCTCCTTGACAAGAAGAAACAGACACTTTCTTAATTAATATTGAATTTACCAGGATGCAAGAAACAGCTTATGTCACAACTCCTAATATCTAAATTAGAAGAAAAAAATATGAACCTGCAGCATGGCTTCAGGCTAGTAGAACATAATCTCCCACACAGCAAACACAGTGCGGGTTCACAATCAGGGCATTGCTGTTTTATATATCTAAAAAGGTAGTGATTGTATCAATTAAGGCTAATGAAAAGAGGAAAAATAAAACAAACTTCAAAATACATATCCAAAACTCAAACAAACCTCTCCAAGAGATCCTGGTATACACGTGGCAAATGCATCAACTTGAATGGAACTGCAGGAGTCAAATACAAGACTAATTCACGTCTACTACCTTCAAACTCCTTGCTGAAATGATGGAACCATTTCAATGCCTGGGAACGTATTACTACATCCTTAAGAACAACACCCAATGGAGGGATCCGAAACATATTCTCCAACTCTGCGATTTCAATGAGTTCCGCTGCAGTGCTGCCACCACTTTCCATAATGGTATCTATGGAACTTAATCCATCAGACGCAACAGATGTATCACCAAAGGGTTGTGAAGTAGAAGAGTTTACTAGTTTCCACAGCAATGCACACCTCCTCAGATATGGGAAACTCAATCTGCGAATGGCATCCTTAATATTACAAGCAGGGTCCATATATGTAGAAACAAAATACTGATGGGCAACTCCAGGTTGTCCCATAACTTTGCAGATGTCGGCAATCAAGCAATCACTGTCTAGTTCACTCAACTTCCATTGATAATTAATACAGTATAGAATTATAGCCTGTAACACAATATGCAAGATTAATAAAGTACTATCAGATTGTAACTTTGGGATCAATAGGAAGCATAAAAAGAATGACATGGAATTATCCCACACCTGAATTACTGAGACAGCATAGAATAAATACACAAGAGATAAGAAAGACTCCTCGCATGACAAAAATGGGTGTGGAAGACAAAAAAGAATCCACATCAATGATGAGAACGGGTCACGAGCAAGGACTGGATCAGAGGCTCGCTCCAAAAATTGGATGTCAGGATAGTTTACTTCCATTTCCGCACGTTTCAAAATATGCAGCATGTTATCTGCCAAGCAGGGTAGCAACTAATTATCCAAAAAAAAAAAAAAATACAAACCAGACAAAGTTTGAGGGGATAATTGCATGGCTTCTCAGCTATCTTTACCCTGTTTTGTCTAAAAAATATGTGTCATAGTAATTGTGCTCCTAGTACTGACACGACATTAATGGCATTAAAAGGAGGCAAGAAATACACATAAATAGCATTAATCATACCTCCTCTATAAATGCCGCTGGAAGATTCATATGTAGAAGCATCAGGGCACAGAGATTTTTCAAACAGTTGGATACCCTTAAATCTTTGAAGCACATGAAAAGGATCTTTGCTTCGCAAACTTTGAATAGTTTTGAGAAACAAGAACAATATAAATCCATTAGAAGATTTTAGTCTCCTGTACAAACTACTAAGGTCAAGAACAGGTGTCAATGAAGTTCTTCCAGAACGAGCAGCAATTTCCACAGATACAAGGGAGTACTTAAGAGTGTCCCACATAATCATCGGTGGGCTTACCCTCACTGACTGTGACATCTCCTCCTCCTTTCCAGGAAAATACATTCCACAAAGCATGCGAAAGAGAGGTGCAAGATTTGGACTTATGTTTCCACGTCTCTGCATTGGAAAATCTTTATATACATTACCCTTCTCAATTATATACGCTGCTCTTTGCAACAGGCGCAATGCCTTTTGAAAGTCAGGAGACTTAATTCCTTCATTAGTTGAGTCCAAAGAACTTGCTATGTTCTGTGAATTTGCACTCGAATTATTTATTTGCATCCAGGCCTTCCATGAGCAGCAGTGTAATGCAGGCAGGACAGAATTTGCAAGCCGCCGACATACAGGGCAGAGGAACTCCCCCTGCATAGACAACGAACAAATATCAACAACAGAATCTAAAGAAAAAAGAATGAAAGGAATATGTACCTTCTCAGGATCCACAATATGGCCACCTTCAAAAGAAACTCTTCTCCTTGATCTGCTAGAACAGACAATCACAACTTAGGCGACCAAACCAAACTTGTGGGTGTGAATTGCTTGGACACAATTATTTAATCTAGAGAGGCTTAACTACCTCCACCCATAATCACATGGCCAGGATAACTTGTATACCCTACTTTGATGGATGTTAGGTCATAAAATTTGTGTATTAAACATAAATTTGTTTTGTTTTGTTACCTGAATCTACATACTAATTTGTTAGCTTATTTACTTATAATTATTTGACAATTAATTATAATACTTTTCCAATTTAATAAACAAATTAATTCTATACCAAAAAAAAAAATGATTCTCTCATCTCTTTTGTCAAAACCCATCAAACTTCCCCTACTATTTCATCTCTCTCATCAAAACCCACCCAATTACTTTCCTTATTCTTCGTCAAAAGCAGCCCAATTAATTTCCCAGTTCATGGTGTCCTAATTACTTAACCCAATCTTCAATCTCCAATCTCTCTCTCATCAAAACCCATCCAATTCATTTCCCTAATTTTCCAGCTCATGGCCTTAATTAATTTACCAGATCCGGCCGCGCCATGGCTTTGCTTTCAAGCCCTCCCAACTATCTTGTAGAAATCTCTAATCCCCTCCTACTCGTCAATCACAAATGGCCTACTACATCGTTCGCTGCACTGTATGGGGATGACTCAAAAATGAAGGCCTAGGCGAGGGAAGCGTCATTTACAATGTTGGAGACGTAGATGAGAGTTTCGTCCTTGGGAGTCTTGCTGACCTTGAGGTGCTATGGCAATTTTGGTGGAGAGGTAGTCCTCAACATGAAAACCAGTACAGGAACTCCAATGTCCCATCACCCAATGCTGCAACAACCTGTGCCCACTCACACTGTCCAATGCCACATCTCTCTTTCCACCACACCATCTCCACCTTTAATGAAGCACCTCACCAGAAAGCACGGCACATCCACGCCATCTCCACACGCTAGTTCAAAATGTCCAGGGTTTGAGGCTCGATTATTTAAGACAGATGCATTTTGGGTATAATATTTTATTTCTTATGAAGGAAGTGTTGTCATTCGTCATTTGAATTGTGAGTCTGGCCGAATCATACTACTAATGAAAGCTATATTTTTCGTCCAAACTCAGACCTTAAACCAAAACAAACTTAATTGATGTGAAGATCTGAGTGAGTCAGTTTTTTTAACCAATTCAGAGCTATTAATACATAACATAACTTAAGTCATGCTGCAATATATTATAATGAGACAAAATGCCTGACTCCAAAAAAGATTTAGACAATCTCAGTAAAAATATTTTGTTAGACAGACATTTCTCATCTGAATAAATCTACCAACAATATTGTAAAATGACATCTATAAAAATTACATCTAAAAATTTCTTTATTTCTTGGTCTGTCAGTGAAAATAACATCTAAAATTTACTGGAAAGATGTGAGAGAGAAGATCATGGAAGTAAATAGAAAAATCTGAAGCAGACAAAACGCCCACAGGGTTGGAAAGGTGAAAAATAGAGGGAGATAGATATTCTGGCATCAGATTCATAGAGAAGAGAGCGGGAGGCCACACAGTGAACCAGATTTCCAATGTATAGTAGGAACTAATGGCTTGCAGCGTGCCTTGTTCTCTCTGTGTGTGTGGAAGAGAGAGAGAGAGAGAGAGGGAGAGGATTTTCAGGTTCTTTCAAAGAAGAAAACAAAGGAAAGATTAACAGTATGACCTAGGCTCACCCCAGGAAAGGGTTTCGTCCTGTAAAAGTGTTCTAACTTCCAACTACAATCTTCTTACATCTTTTGTCACAATGAGTAAACCCTCATATGAGACAATATATGCTAGAAAATACTACCGCCTGCAAGACTATTCGTGATCTACTATTAAAATAATAATTCAATGGGCCTAAATCATACTTCCCAAGGCCTGCAGTTGTAGATCCCAACTCCATCGATACACACGAGCACGTATACATATAATATATATATATATATGATAGTGATTTTTATAATGTCTTTCCTTGCAGAAAAGAGATTGCCTCTTGATTTAAACCAGGAGCAGCAAAAGCATCAGGCCGTTACCAGATTGAATAGTTAATTATCAACAATTATATGGGAGGATAACCCCTTGTGCCACACAACTTTTACAATAAAATTAAAAAAAGACCACAAGCTTTATGCTTCCATTGTTCATTTTTAAAATGCAATCATTTTGGCCAATTTGTAAAATGCACCTACTGATACAAACAGCCAAAAGCATTCGATAAAAGAGGGGGGCAGGGGGACTTGCCTTTCCCTCAATGAAGACAGGTAACGGTTAAGACATTCTTGGTGCACACCATGTCCGCATGAAGAAAGGTAAACGCCATCAGCATCAGAGGGACCAAATCCATCAGATGTCAGAGGCATTGAGGGAACTTCAGATGGTGGCCTATCATTACACGTGGATGCATAGTTAGAACTCTCTCTACCGAGACCAACAATATATTTTCCAAACAAAACAGATTCAGCATCCCTGCATCTTTTCCAACCCTGCTCAGCAGATGGCGAATTCTTATCCTCTGCAATACCTTGATTACCATGCATTTCCTTACAAATGGAGATGTACAGATCATCTTCCATCCTATTAAAGGAATATGTAGAACCTTCCTTTCTATCATCGGATCTGCAAGGCACCAGAATTTTATCCACTGAGGAATAATGAGTCCTCATGAACTCCAATAAAGCATTTATATCCCCAGAATGCCTCCTGCGGGCAGGCTTCTTCACTACATTTGGAACTAACTTTGAAGACAAAAGAGTTTTTGAAGTATCCAGAGAAGTGCTCTTTTCAGAAACGATTTGTTTGGCAGCAACAGGAACCTTGCTTGACTGGTCAATTTGTTTCCATGACGGAGGACCTCTATCAATGAAACTTAATAGCCTAGATTTCTTGTCCAAACAAAGAAAATTATTCAGTTAACGTTGAAGGTGGAGTTTGCAAGCAGCATTAATTAATCAAAAGAAGCATGAATAAAGTGGAAGATTTTTTTCCCCTTTTGTTAATTAATAGTAGCAAATTGACTAGGCAAAGAATGACACACAAAGTAGACCTTTACCTGAAGAAGAATCAGGTAAGATACAGAACTCCCAGATTTGGGATCATGGCAAAGACAGCAAACATCTTGTGCAGATTCATGTCCAGCATCAGATTTACATTCTTCTTGTTCATCTACTGGAGAGCTCAAGCCAACATCTGAAGTAGACTTCACGCTTTCCAAAAATTTGGATTGCTCAGCCTTCATTTTTTCCTACATTGAAATCAAAAAGGGAAGGGAAAGTGAATCCAACGCAGGTGCAATTTAATTTATTATATTCACAGAACAGAAAAAAAACAACCCAACTAATTCAGTTCTACAATGTGTTCTGCATTTGTCTTTACTTCCCCAAACCCAGCCTAATATCAGCATAAGGCATATAAGAATACTAAATGGATTCAACCTTTGAATATCCCACAAATAGTTATTTAATCAAACAAAAATGAGAAAAAAGCAAGAAGATTCACCATCATGGCAGCCTGCCTCTCTCGAGCTTTTGCCTTGCGCTCCTCAACATTAGAAGTTGATGAAGCAATATTTGAATCACTGACTGGAATGGATTTTGTTAAATGATCGACCACCTCAGGGGCTAGTCTTTGCAGTTCGGTCATGCATCCAAAATCTATCTCAGCAAACTTCTTTAATAAATTTCCTATCAAAGAAGAGATCTGGCAGTTTCCCACCTCCATATTGTAACCTAGACTATCATCCTTACGCAACCTCATCAACGAAACAAGAAGCAACAACAAACTTTGGCCGCTAGAACTTGAATTCAATCCTTTGCCAATATCTTCACCAGCAAAGGCTAGCATAGGAATTACATCTCCAGTGTAATAATTGGTGGATTGCTTCTGCAAACAACAAATGTCCAACACTAAAGCAAGCAAATGCAATGCTGTAATAAGAACATTATCGGGGGCACGTGATGCAGTCAATTTATCAGTCATAACAGCGTAGTACATCACTGAGTGGAGAATTTGCACAATCATTTTACAAGTTGCAACCCTGGCCAACCCTTCCAGGGGATCATAAATTTTTGTCCATTTTGGAAGTTGAGCGGTCAGTGGAGAGATACTGCAAAATTGAAGGTATCTTTCTTCTGAAACTTGCAAGTCTCTTGGGTTCCAACGGGGGTGGTACAAATCTAGTTCCTTCCAATATAGCCACCGCAGTGAATACATCCCCTGAACGAATGAAAATTTTAGATACAAGAATACAAAAATCTGTGTGATGTGTTCATTAGGCCAGTCATCTGGACCCTGCCCAAAAGATTCATGGCTTGCCTTACCAACATTCCAGGCCAATCAACTAAGTTGACAATAATTGAAACCAAAATTAGGTTCCCAGCTTGGGTTAACTATAAAGTCCGATCCAATAATGTTAATAAGTCTTATTTAATGCATTCTTAAAAAGTCCAAAGTACCCACAGCCCACCTGCACATTCCATAGAAACCCCAACTCGTATAATCTCCAGTACAAGTCATTCATCAAGAAAACCTAACCCATATCATCTCAATCTCATTTGCTCACCCCATAACGAACCAATATCAGGTACTACATAACAAGCACAGACAATATTGCAAAAATGTACTGATATTTTGAAGAAACAAATCAAACCTGATTCATGCCAGATGGATCGGAATACATCGCAACGCGATCTAAAACTTTCTGAAGTACAGATTTTTTGGAAAGATCACGAGGGAGATATGTCACCAACTGACTATGAGTTGCATCACTAACGGCTAACCTACAAACCAGTTCTCTTTTTAAACATTCTTCTGTAGTCAGTCCGCAAAATCGCCTCTCTTTAAGCACATGTATGAGAAGGGTAAGCATCTCCAGTACCAGAACTGGTTCATACCTGAAAACATGCATAAATTTAACAATGCAGTAAATAGAGGCAGGCACTATGTGAACAACTTAGATAAACTCCTTGGGTAGGTAGATCACGAAAACCTATAAAAGGATATAACTATAAAAAATTGAAAATTACAATTTGAAGGCAGTCATGGGATCATCAACAATCATGCAGAAGGCAACCGTCCATAGGAACATTTTGTACTAGCATGCATCAATTTACAATTGCAGCACCCAGCAAAAAACTTACATGAACTTATCAAGGTAGAGAGGTCAAGAAAAACTTTCATAATGATAAGACTAATAAATAAGTTGATAAAGACTATTTCAAAGTGTGCATAAATAGGATAATCAATGATCACATGCGACAATAACACAGAAAGATAATGTATTATGATTGAAGCAGAATGCAAGCATACATGGGAAATCTTTTGGTGATTGTTGCACAAGCAGCTAAATTTGTTTTGGCGGGGAAAAGAAATTTTATTAAACCGACAAGGCAGTGGCAAAATTACAAAGCACGGCATACTGGGATATCAAAAATCCAGTCAGAGCAAGGAACATTACAACCCATTGCAATGTCTAAAAACAAACTGCAAACCTATCAAGTAATCAACTGTCACGCTACTAATAGACCTAGTTACCCAGTAGAGCATAAAAACTTTCCCAACAGATGCATTTCTGGTGATATTTTTGTGCAACCAAAAAAAAACTGAATGCTAGTAGAACATGGGTGTTAATGTAATTAGAAAGATAGGTATAATTAGGATTGATACCCTAATATCTATATTACCATAAATAGCTTTCTCCTTTTGTATAAATATCTAGTCATGTATTGTATGAAATATATCAATAAAAAAATATGGGGAATAAATACGTACTCACTAGAAGGTTCAAGATTCAAAGAAAGGTAGCTCAATAATCCAAATCGTTGTAGAATCCTGTTGATGTAAAGATCAGGTGGGGCCAATGCAGCACAACACTGTAGTAGAAAAAGGTCGAGTTCCAAATCCAGTCCACCGCTGCACAAAAGAATCAATAAATAAGATATCATTCAAAACAGGCCTTATTTGTTCGGGTAGAGCCAGAAGAGGATGTTCATATCAAAAAATGTAAAAGTAAATAAATATTGAATAATCCAAAATTTTACTAACCAGCGAACAGAACAATATGAACCATAAGATTGTAAGGCTGAATCTCCATTTTTCCGCCACATTCCAGCACGTACTTCAGCACAAAATACTCTATTTCGTAAAGGATGCTCCATAACAAAGGCAGAAAACCCATATGGATGACAGCCTATAAGAATGTGTCCAAAGAAGTCCGAATGCACTAGATTGGCAGAACTGACACGATTTGAATTCAGAAATGTAGGTTCACTATAACATTTTCTCAATGCTTTATGTATAAGTGAAGAAAGCAATCGATGTAGGGGAATATGGACTGATATATCCTGTGAACTAACATCATATATTATATCTGGCCAATCTGAAAAACCTAAAACATGTAGAGCATCAAATTCAATTGCAGAAGCCCCCTCCATAGTATTACCATCAAAACCCAAAAGGCACCTGGCATTATCCATATCAGTAATGACTGATTTACTTCTGTTCCCCATACTCAGTTGATCATCCATTTCAACACTCATATGTGAATCGTTGTGAGGTGAAGGACACTTATCACAAACCCCACTTGAACCAGTTAGTCTAACCTTCCTGATTTGAGACAATGTTTTCTTCACTGCTAGGATATTACTGATATTATGAAAATTTGGACATAACACATTAAGAAGATTTTTATCTGCTTTCAACCAATCCTCAATAGCTCTTAAACACTCAGATATCAGACAAATGAAAAGAGGAGGAAATAAATGAGAGGAAACAATTTCATATTTCGCTTCAGCATTCTTTGATGCAGAAGTAAATTGATCACATGAAGCACTGCAGACAGAGCTTTCTTCAGAAAGCCGGCCAACTTTAGCAAGCCTCGTCATGCTATCTTCATCACCTAGATCTTGAATCTCGTTACCCATCCCTTCATCACCAGAGACAGAAAATGCTCTAGCTACCAGGAGAGAATGAATGTTGCCAATATAAAGGCCAAGAGCAAATGGCAAATATGTGTGTTCATTCTCTTCTTCTATAGGTATGCCTGTTTCTCTCTTCTGAGGGTTTGTTCCTTGGACAAATGCTAATATTTTCATCCATGTTCTAAAGGTATCCCTTTGGTCATGGGTAACAAATTTGGGCACTACATCATGGGTCATAACAAATCGAACATCTTCAATAATCCGAAGGGTAGTTACATTCACATATCCCCACTTAGTAACCTGCAATGATATAGTTGTATATTGGTCAATATTATATTGGAGTATCTAAGATTTATTTATTAGCTAATTAACAAAAGTATTGCTACTTGATTGTTAGTTAGTATTGATTTGTTTCAATAAAAAAATAGTATTCATTTGTAACCACCCATATTAATGTGATTAATGGGCTATTATCTGTATAAATAACAATGACTTGTAACAGTAACATAAGCTCATATATATTGGGAATTCTAATGTATTTAAAACATATTAATAATATAAATTCTATTTTTTTCTACATGGTATCAGAGCCATGTTGAATTGAGTCAACTTCTTCCATTCTTTTCCTGTGTTCTATCTTTCTTTCCAAAGTTTCTTCCCCATATATCTTGGTCCCTCTCTTCTAAACCATACACATCTAGGGTAGCCATGTTGAGGTGATCCATGGAGGATTTATTTATGCCCTTACTCTATCTCAATTAGTTAATGAAGTTGGCAATTTTGGTGCTCCAAGAGAACTGCAACGTTGTCTCCATTTCTTTGAGATTCTCTTTTGTAGTGCCTTTTTGGAGATTTTACCTTACGTGATTTTTCTTGTGGTTGGCATTGCTCTCTCTTGTAAAAATGTATACCATTTATATATTGATGGATATAAGGCTTTGTGACTGCAAGTCTACAAATGCACTATTCGATCCTATTGGGAGGCCAGATAATGAAAAAAGAACTCCTTCGTAATTCAAAAAAGTATCAAAGTGTGATAGGAAAGTTAAACTATCTTATCATGACTAGTATGGATATTTCCTTTACTGGTAGTGAGGTGAATCAATTATGCAATTCATGATTCATGACTACTCGTAATGTTCCTTATCAGTAGAAATTGCTTAATATCTTGAAGGAGCTTCTCACTAAGGGTTAGTATTTTGCAATTGAGGTCATCTCCACTTGTTTGGGTATTCTAATCTAAACGACTTGGAGGAGGTAGGATATCTGCAGGTTAGGCTAGGTATTCAATTGATCATCAATTATGTTTTCTTGGGTGAATAATTGTATTGTGGAAGAGAAAGATACAATCTGTGGTGTTCCATTCTAGTGCTGAGACTTGAATATTGATTGGAATAGATTGGGCTAACCATTAGTGGAGGGCCTACTTTTCAATATGATAGTTAGTCCATTGTGCATATTGCCAACAAACTAGCTAGTCTAGCTTATCAAGAGCAAAGAAACTATAGTGAGGAACAATTGACATTTGCCCGCTCTGAGGAGCAATTGACAAAGCGTCTTAGGCATATTAGTATTTCCTAAATTTGAAAAAGATGTGTCCCAACTTGAAAGTGGGTGTAATTTTGTGTATAAGTTACGAGTGAATTGAGGCTAAAATCTATAGTGCTCATAATGTCTAGATATAATCCTAAGCCTATTTATATACCATGATACATCACAATAAGTAATATAATTCAACTCTTATAGCATGTTTGGTACGCGGGAAAGAAAAGAAAAGAAATTGAATTTCATTCCTTTTCTGCGTTTAGTACAGCAAGAGGAAAGTAAGTAAGCATTACCTTGGTAATCATTTACTCCTACATAAAGGCATATTGATTTCAGCCACATATGAGGTTTAAACTCATTCCCTTACATGGGTAAATCAAAATTTGCATTAAACTTCCTAAAAAGCCCTCAAATCCTCCGTTGGAGTTCATTGTCCTCCTACAGCCTCCCCCGGCGTTCGCTCCACACACCCCACCCCCCTTCGGCGACACCCAAGATCCCTTTCCCCGTTGTCCGCTACCCTCACCCCAGTGCGCCCCTCTCCTCCCCCACCCAAATCCCCCCCCCCCCCCCCCCTCATCCACTCCACACCCCCCACACCCCCTCCCCCCATCATTCGCTCCCTTCACCCCCATCCACCTCTCCACTACCTTGTCGTCTGCCCCACCTCACCCCTCCTACCCCACCCCCCAGTCGTCCACTCCCCATTGGTGAGGAGTAGACGGCGATGGCAGCATGCTAGCTGGTGGTACAAGTGTGTGGTGATGCCAGCATGCTCTGGTTTGACGGAGCTGGTACGGAGGAGGAGGAGACGGCGAACTGGTACGTGTGAGGAGGAGACGGCGAACTGGTTGCTTGCTTGCATTATTAAAAAAAAGTTTTTTAAAGTAATTTTGGATTATAATTTCATCTTCCTTTCTTAAATACCACGTACCAAACAAGAATAAGGGAATATTTTTCATTCCATTGATGCACATATCAAGCAAAGGATTGCAATATTTAAATTTCATTTCCATTCCCTTAGTAATCTTATTCCCTTAATGATTTCATTCCCTTCGATTTGATTCCTGCATACCGAACATGGCTTTATTGCATGAATGTTAGACCTTGCGACCAACTAAGGTCTGAATGCTAACAGAGTCAGATATTTGTGAATTAAGTGAATATTAAAGTTTGTGAATGATCTTTCCATGCCAAGGTCTGGCTGCATTTAGCAAATTAGGGTTGGTTAATTTATAATCTATAAATAACCTTTATATATTCACTCTCCTCTGTACTAATTAAAAACAATAGGATGGGAAATCCTATGTTTGGAGATCCTATGTTTTCCCTCCATGGAGGAAGAAAGTATAATTGCAAATACATTTCGACATTATGAAACTTGAAGGGAAGCATATGACAGCAAAGTCTTACGATAGTGTAATCTAGCATATATATATGGGTGCATACCTGGAGTCGACCATCTTCTCCGGCACATGAATTGAGAATGTCTCCCAAACACCCCAATAACATTTCCAGTAGATTCATCTCCTTCACAAGACGAAGCGTCAAAGTGGGCACCGTGAAAATTTGCACAGAAAATGATGACAATAGCGGAAGATCCTTCAGCACATCATCACTACAGGCTTTTACAACTTCATTAACAACACGTGGATAGTAATTTAAAAATACTTTTGCAAACTCATACTTAAAAACAGGTTCACTCAACAGTTTCAGGAGCAAATTATGAAGCTTCTGCACAACAAATTTGCCCAAGAAGCTCTCTGCTCTCACCAAAATATCCAATAAACAAACTGAAGAGGATATTCTATCAGAAACAAAGCTGAGCAAGCTTTCACTACAGTCACAAAACTCAAGGAGCATTTCAACAACCACAAATGCTAGCTCATCTGTAGCATTTCTCTTCTCAACAAAATCATTTAATACTGGATTATTATAAAGATATTCCGCAGATAGCAGCTTGATCCTCCAAAATACAAGAAGGGCATCAAGAACAGGTCCGACCGAGTTGACATAATTCTGGGAGAGTGGTTGTATATGTTCTGCACCCCTATGCTTTGAGCAAAAACCTGTCCGTTTCCATGCAGTTACATCACCACAATCACAACAACCACCGCCTGTATACATGATAAAATAGTCGTGATCCTTGTGGTTCCCATTTTGGAAACAAGGCACACAAATTGCACACGTTGGGTCACACTCACATGTTCGACAACGGTACGCTACATCATTGTGGCCCCAAACAGCCCCACAAACACCACGCTGACCACTACTTAAGTCCGAAAGTTCTTTCAAGGAAGATCCCGGTTCACCCTCAAACATCAACCATTGCAACCAAATGATGCTTTCACGAAAAAGGACTCGCAGCTTTGGGTCCAATGAAACATTTTCAGACTCAGAATGGATATCTTGCTGAACCTCCACTGCCTCCTCGTCAGTTGGTAATATAGCAGATACTAGTTTGGGCAACTGGAACCTGTTGTCCTTGGTGTAGGCAACCAAACCAGGTTCATCTACTGGAAAGCCTTGTTGTGAAAGTCTCTGGCATATCATGAGAAGACAACAATATAAACACCCAGTCCCAGCACAGTGCAACATTTAAAGAACAAAGAACTACAAGCATGCCAATAATTCTTGAAAAATTAAAATATGAAGAAGGAAGAATGCCCACTACTAACAAACACAAACTAGGTATCAAGGGTGGGGGGGAAGGAAACTAAGGTATAAAAAAGGTGTCCACCGTAACGTATATTGTCTAAGCAACTCGAGATGCTTCAATTTTTCCAGCAGAAGTAATTCAGAAGGATGCTTTAAAAATAGTTGGGTCTGCTAAAATGAAGCTTCTGCAACACATTTTATCTTCCAATGTACCCAGCCGCAATGGAACATAGAGACGGTGCAAAATCAAAAAAGAATTGCCAAACCCAGAAAAACGGAAGCAATAATAGAGCTAAATATCAGTCATCTCTACTACTTAAATACCAAAATCAAAAAGGCACAGGCAACTAGGCATCGATCTGAGAACACGCGAACACGAACAGGAAACGATGTAACGCACAGCAACTCTTTTTCGGATTCATGTTCTCCAGAATTGCAAAAAAACAAATTGAAGTGTACCTGAACAATTCGATCCCTATACGATATGGAATTGGATTCAGAAGGGGAATCAATCTCCATATCAGACATGAATTGAAGCAGCCAAATGGCGCAAGAACAACAGTATCGCGAAGGAGAGCCACCCCTCCCCAGGGTTTATGGATTCGGGGTAGAAACAATTTTCTGTCACAGCCCTAGCCCTCACCCTAGCCAAACACCACCACCGATCCGAGTATTCGAATCAACGACTCTGATCTTCAATTCATCTCCGCATTACCTACCAACAAATCTCTCTAAACCTTCTCTCTCTCTCTCCACTTTCATCGCCTGCTATGCTGTTATGCTGTGGCGCGTGTAGATATCCACCAGGGGCGTTTGGCAAGTGTATTCCTTTCTTTTTTCTTTTTCTTTTTTAAGTGTATTCTTTTTTTTGAATTGTAGTTAAGTTTAAATGGGGTGTACTCTTTTTTTTAAATCGGACTTTATAAAAAATATTTTAAAAAATACCATGATTCACGTAATAAGAAAATAAATAAATAAATTTTAAAAAATATTTGAAAACAGAAAATATTTATAATATTTTTTAAAATTAATTAATTATTTAGATTATTATTTAAATAAACATATCATTTTATTTAAAAATATACCAAACAAGTTTTGTTTGTCAAATTCTATTTTTAAATATATAAAAAAATATTTTGTATTCTATTTTTAAACTCGTGAGTGTTTTGGTATATGTATTCTATCTAGTTTTTTATTAAAGTTTTTATTGAATTCTAAATTTGAAAGTAATTTTGTTTACTATAAGAAATAATATATTTTAAATATATTTAAAAAATTAAGTATTATAAAAATCAATATATATACATATATGATAGTCCATGTAATAAAATAAAAATAAATATTTATTTAGGTCTCCCGTTCAAGTTAAAATTTAAATATGAAAATATAAAAAAATTATAAAAAAAATTTAAAAATAGTTGCAGGATTCATCTAATTTGAAAACACAATTCTAAAATTAAATCATTTTAAATTAACTTATAGCCCACCATTTTTAAAATTGGTCACCGGATTCAAGTTGAAAACACTTTATGTTTGATATAAGAATGAATATATTTTTAAAAAATAATTTTTTAAATTAGATCGCATAAAAACTGAAAAAAATAAATATGATAAATTCATATAATTAAATTAAAAAATATTTAAATTTAAATTTAAATTTAAAAACATAAAATAGTTAGAATATTTTTTTTTGAAAAAAATTAGAGAACTCTCTTGTTTTCAAAATACTATTCATAAAATAAATAATTTTAAATTAATGTGAAACTCATTGTTTTTAAAAAGGTAGTGATAAATGTACCTGTCAAAAAACTAAATACACCCACCAATTATATTCAATTTCAATTGAAATTATATAAATATCATTTAAAAATTAATTTTAATGATAGTTAAATATTAATATTAAAATATAAATCAAATGTTCAACTATCTGTTTAGATATTATATTTATATTTTAAGAATACTCTTTGAACACTAATTTAAAATCTTTTATTACAATTTGTTCAAAATAATTATTTGAATAAAATATAATATTTAAAAAATAATATTCTAATATTTATTTTATATTCAAATAATATTGTAAAACTTTTATTAAAATATATATTTTATTTCATTTTTTATAAATATTTTAGTTATTTTATATGATTGGTGGGTGCTTATAAGATTGGTAGATTTTAAAACATAACCCTGGCTTTTTTCATGGTCTCACGTGATAGGGGAAAAGTATTTGTGGGAATCAGAGAAGCAACTCTAACAATGTTTTATATTTCATCTCCAAATGTAAATACTATTTCATTTTAATTTTATTTATATTAAAATTATATTTTTTAAAAATAAGAAGCCAATAAAAAAGGTAAAGTGAAAAATAATATAATATAATTAAAAAAATATCAGAGTGATTTTTTTAAGTTTAACTCTCAAATAAGATTAATCTAATGAGTTACAACACGCGATTTGTTTATTTATTGCTTTCGTTTTCGTCCTTTCTTTCACGCAATCTATGGGAAATTCATTTTTTAAGTCTCTTTTGCGCATTTTAAGATCTCATCCCCGTCGGCTTAGTAAAAATAAATAAGATAATATGATATTAGGTGCGCAACCAACCCACACACGCGACCAACCCGAAACCACCCCCCCCATAAATACAAAAGGTGAAGCTAATACATGTGTAGGGGCATTAAAACAAGCAAACGATGGTCCCCGGTCGTGTTCCCGCATCTTCAAAAGAACTTTGCCGGGACCAATGACCATGAAGAAAAAAACCACGTGTGCAGAGATGTGCGCTTTGATATTCCAACTGAATATGCTATAATACTGGTAAAACCCAAATGTTTAAAACAACTGCTTCAGCGCCACTTCGGCCAATGCTTTTGGTAGCTTTTGGCAACATAACATTTAGGCATTGTCTAGTGTAAGCTGATAAAAACAATATATATATATCACATAATGAACCAGGTGAGGTGAGCCTGAGGGCCGCGCGATATGTGCCCAATGGAAGGAGATACTCCATTCACCGACCATTAGGCTCTGAAAGCCTCGGTCTAAACACCATCTGCTCAATAAATGTATTAAGCCGAGAGTGCTTGGCAGCCCACTGTTCAACCAAAGTCTGTTCTTTGGCTTCAGCGTCCCTCCTTAGCCCCGCCAGCTGATCCCTGTACTCCACCTCAATCCTATCCAGAGTCACCTTCTCCTCTTCCCTCAGGGCCTTCATCTTCGACTCGATCTCCTGCACCTTCTCCCTCCTCCGACACGCCTTCTCTGACTCCAGCTGCAGCTCCACCCTCCGCAGCCTCCACTCAGCCTCCTTCTTGTGCGCCGCCCATGCACGGTGCCCTTCTTCCAGTTCTCTGCAGCATTCTGCAAGCTCGTAAACCAGCATGTTTTCTGTGCCACCGGGTATTACGGCATGGGGATGCAAGCTGCCCGAGAGGAAAGTATTATTGGGTTCCCTCTCACGCTGCAGCCATGGAATTGGAGGAGGAGCAACCGTGGAGGGTGACAGGCTGAGGCTCACAGATGGGGATTGTGGCGGCCTGACAAGAGTTGTTGTGCCACTGGTAGTGGAGAGCCACGGGGGAAGCAGGTTTGGAGAGGGGACAGGAGGGTCGGTACGCATAAAATTGGAAGTGGTCATGAACAATGCCGGTGCAGGCCGCTCCTTTACCAGCTTCTCCGCAAAATTCTCCAGAATTTGGTCGTACTTCCCCTCCTCGAGCGGTTCCTTGGCCTTATTGCTCTCCTTCTTGTCCCTCTCTTGCTTCTCTTTGAACACCTCCCACCACTTCCCAAGTCTTTTTGCAGTGCGGCCGGGGACTTCAGCTGCAATTTTCTTCCATTTGTTACCGTGTTTGGCCTGGAGACGGATGACAAGTTGCTGCTCCTCTTCGGTGAGGGAACCCTTCTTAATGCCAGGCTTCAGGTAGTTCTTCCACCTCTCTAAACAGGACTTGGCATCTCTGCCCAGGGCAGTATTCATGCGCTGTGACACGAGGTGCCACTCTCTCGGGCCAAATTGTTTGACATATGCACGCAAGAGAGCATCCTCTTCAGCCCTCCAACGTTGCCTGTCCTTCATATCTTGGTGCATTTCCCTCTGCCCATTGCCTCAAACATAAGCTCCTCATAACTAATCTGATAAGATTACCATTAAGTCACTACTAACTCATAGATACCCATTGTAGTTTAAAATAAAATTTTACTATAACAATAACCTATCCCACTTCAACACTTGGGAAAGAACTCTAAATACCATAATTCATCAGAAAATTAAAGCTCATGTGCAAAACCACTCCTTCAAGTAGTATTTGAGAAGAGCAAAATTTTCAAAACTCTAGCCAACAGACATTTGTTTCAGAGCAAAAATCTTTTTTCTCATTTTTTTAATGGAAGCCTCTAATGTAATCACCAATTAAAGTGAGAACACAAAATTTCCAATTAAATTAAATGGCTCGGATTAAATGGATCCCTCAAAATGGAATGCTAGACAATTAATCAAGAAAATCATATTGCAATTTCCGAACTTTTTTTAAATACAAACAGTTAATATTGAACAAATAAATTAGAGGAAGAGTTTTCACATCAAAACACTAGGTGAAACCCCCCGGGTACTCCAAACACACGTGAGAAATCCATAAAACCAAAATCACTTGAGAAATCCATAAAACCAATGTATAACGATTGTATGTGTGGTCGGAATGTTGATTTCAGAATATACACTGCTAAACAATATCATGTGAAAACGAAAAAAAAAGGTCCCGACACAAGGAAAAACATAATAAAAAAATATAGCGTAATGAATGTTATAAATAGTCTTCAACAGTTACGTGCACCAGATATGTGACCAGAAACCCACATCCGAATTCCAAACAAGACAAAATTGAAAAAATAACTTGAGAGCAAAGCTTCCAGGAAGTCATAGAGTATAATTAACAACCCAATGAGTACTTATGGCCACTATGAATTGTACCGGAGTCTGTGAGCAGAAGTAAATATAAAATACAACCCAAGTCCTGGATATGTAAAGACATTCCAATTGAACTGAGGAGTTCGTTTGCCACCAAAATAAAAATAATTGTATGCCTGTATAAAAGCCCAATGGAGCTCTCCCATGAGCAGGAAAAACAAGCAAAAAGCGCATTTTGCTTTTCAGTAAAGGCAAAGGGACCAAAAAGAAACGAAATGTGAGAGCCAAATGAAATGGCCAGTTCCGAAAGTTCTTTCTTTTATGTCCACTGTTCCACGACTTATCCCCTATTTTAGTATTTTAGAACAAACATATCCCAATGTTCCAATACACGAGCTGATGATTTATGATTAGGATATGCTAACCACATAACTCAGGGAGAAGCCCTTACTTTGTCTGCTCGCCTTTCATTCCACAAAAGCATAGTTACATATTTTTAGAAGGCACCCGATTAAGGAATAGCAATTGGCACCCAAAAAAAAAAAAACAAAAGTAAACTAAGACCATAAGTTGAGATGGGTCGAGGTTAGATCATCAGTAGCAACGATTGTGTTGTGTAATTGTGTTGATAAAAGGTATGATTCGGTAAGGTAGATGAAACACTCACATTTGGGGGCTTCAAGTGGCATTGGCGAAGCGGATTCTCCTTCGACGCATCTCCTTTCCTCTATGATCGTCGTCTACAGAAACAGAGTTGCCGCAGGGATCGGCTTGAAATCACTGCAGAGATTGCGGGAAAAGAAAAAAGAAAAGAAAACCCACAATTCTAGAGAGAGAATGCAGGAAGGAATCCCGAATTTAAAGAGCAGTTATATGTGGCGGAGGCGAAGCTATGAGAGTGAGAGGGGTGAGAGAGAGGGAGAGAGAGAGAGAGGGGAGAAATGAAGAAGATTAGACTAGACTAACAAAGATAAAGTTAGAGAGAGAAAATGAGAACGAAACAGAGAGATCTGACAGTGGCGCAATAAGGGGGCACGCGGCCGGGTGGGGAAAAAAAAAACAGGTGGTGGCTATTCAATGAAAGTCGAAGACGTATTCCCCTGCATCGGCTGATGCGCTGTCTGGTCCAGATCTTGTCTCTACAAGCATTTCTGTTAAATGAAACTCCATGGATTTAAATTGAAAGTTAACAAACGTCATTTTTAAATTGACTATTCAAAAGGTCTGACTTAAAAGCTTCAATATATATATATATATATAATACGCTCAAATGAAACTCAATGGATTTAAATGGAAAGTTATGGGCTGGATTTTATTTTTAATTTTTAATTTTTTCCGTTAATATTAAATTGTAATTTTTAAATGAAAATATATTTAATAAAATAAATAATATATTTTAAATATATATATATATTTTTAAAAGTAAGTCAAACAAATAATATTCAATAGGCCTAGTTAACAAAATAGTTGAAAACTTTTAAAAAACGTTCACTATAACTATTTAAATTTAATAACTAAAGTAATTTTAAAAAAATACTATAGAATTCACACTTGTTTTGAAAATTACATTCTAAAATTAAATAATTTCAAATTCACTTGAGTTTAAAGTTTTTTAAAATAACACCAAACCAAATATAACCTAAAAACATCATATTTAAATTGACTATTCGAAACTTCTGCTGTTAAAAAGTTTCATATTTGCATGGTAACATTATCATATGTATATGTATGTGTATATATATATATATAATATTTATGATTTGTACAACTTAAGTTTACTAATCACACTTCTATATGTTCTTGTTAGCGACTTTATGCTTTTTTTTCCATCGTGTAATGTTTCGTGTGATTCATCATACAATAACTTAAGACCCTGCTTGATCTCGCCGAGTCATGATCTACCATAAAATTTGAGCGAAATCGGATGATGACATGCATTGGCCATTTTATAAAGTAAGACACTCACTTGGATTGCGCATAATAAACCAAATCATTAGAGTCTGACGCCGATTAAATTCGTGGAGATGATGACTGAACTTTACTCTCAAACAAAAGATCCCAATACCTCACAACAGTATAAGTACCCCGTAAACACTATTAACCAAAAGTAATGTGGTAAGGAATATCCATGCATCAAGTCATCAACGCTAAAAGCAGAGATGAAAATTAGAAATCGCATACACAATTGAGATATGCAACAAATATAAAAGGAGGGGGTCATTATTTGCAACTTAAAGGATTAGAAAATTATATAATTTTTAAATAGTAGCTCAATTAACACAGAAAATTCTAATTTATGTTTTATCATTAAGAAGATTAGTCACATGTTGTTAACGTACCATAGCATGCACGAGCACACACATATACACATTATATATATATATATGCGCTTGCGCGTGTTAAAATGAAAAAGTAAAAAAATTATAATGAAAATTTCAAATTGAATTAGATTAAACTCTTAGTTAACTATAAAATAAATAAAAATTAAATATAAACTATTTGATTTCAATTTAATTTAATGGTATAGATTAAAAACGATCGTGTTAAGAATAAGTCCCCATGTCTTCATTCTATCGTAACCATATATATATATATATATATGTATGTATACTAAAAAATAAAACAGAATACCAAAAAAAACATAAAATAGTCAATTAAGGGCGCACGCTATATTTCATCGTCTAAAATGCGCCTCCCTTAGGTCGGTCTGTGGTTCACTGGTTTATTTTTAGGCTCGGAGGACGTCGCGCGTGCAACTCCAACGACACAATCGACAGACGAATCTAGACCGTTTACAGTTAAGGGCCCACTAAATGAACGGCAGGAGATCCGTCCTTGCTCGCAGTTTGTCCTCCTGTGGGAATTGATGATGATTTTTATGGCACTGAAAACGCGCCACGTGGAGCAGTATTATTGGGAGGCTGGTTTGGGCCGTTTTGCCAAAGGACAGAGCACCCCGCTCTTACAAACTGACAACATAATTAATGGTCCCCCCACTCTCCCTTCCGACTTGTATTTTATTATATGGTTTATCTATCATGGACAATTGTTAATTTTGTTATTCAACTCCTCCACCAGTCCATGTATGACTATTAGGGGAGATAAAAATCGATCCGGACCAAATCGAATTAGAAAAACTGAAATTATATGATTTTTCAAATTAATTTGTTTTAAATTTTTTTAAAATTAACATATTATTATTAATTTAAAATTTTATTAATTTATGAATATATATTAGAAGATTTCATCTATATCTTTTCTTACCTGAGTAGCTTGTAGACATAGCCATACGTATCGTGAATCTAATTTACTCGCTAAAATTGTATTAGAAAATCAATACTTTTGTATAAGTATTAGTAAACAAATTAGAGTATTAATAGTGAAAAATTGATTTTTATAGTATCTAGTTAATAGATTTTATAAAGTTATTAGCATGTTATATATCACTGTAGTGATTCTTACTTCAGTGTTAATGATGGTAAAAAACGATTGAATTAGATGAAAAATTAATAATTTTTTACTTTTGGTTTGATTTAAAAATACTACTTACCTTAACTAAGGATGATATAATCGTTTAAATTATACAAATTATTTATTAAATGAGATATTAAATAAATGGCAGCCGAAGGAACACCGAACACCCTTGGAACCAAACCAACCTCCCCGGGGCTTGGACACTGTGACATCCAATTTTGAAGCAGAATTCAATGTGGCTGATACTCTTCTAGGACCATATCCACTTTGACTCAATACCCTGAAAATTCTTAAAAGTCGAACTCACAATAATAATATGATATTTTCACCCGGGGAAGTGAGGTGGTGGACACTGGACAGGACAGGGGAGGGGCTCTGCATGTTTTCTACTTTTTTGTCTGCAAGCAGCATGGACATGACACTAGAGAATGGGTTCAGTTGGGAGGGTAGTGTGATTAAAGGGAAAGTGGGTCAGACCCGTAATCGCCCACGATCCATTTGGGGAATACCAAAACAAAACACCCCCCCTCCCCAAAGATTCCATTGCCATTTGCCAATTATATTTGCAGATTTCCCAAGCTTTATATATATATATATATTATATACACACACCCACATTGCAAGTTTTTTATTATGCCTTAAAAAAAGAATGACATTTATTATGGCCGAACTCATGGTATGAAGTTAAATTTGAGGGTCAAAACTATATATATATATATATATATATATTAGGATATAGTGCTATAATTTAATTAAAAACACTTATTTAAACAATCTCGTTTGTAATTGAAATCGAAATCTCAATACTATAATCAGATGAGCTGTGCCTGTGTATTACAATTATTTTTGGCATCCCTATTCCCTGCCCCCACCACCTCCGCCCGCTGCGCAAACTCTGAGCATTTCTGGAAAAAAGTGAGGCACTGTAGTAGGGGGCAGCCAGCGAATGCGAGGGACGGAAATAGACAGCGGGAGGTGGGTGAAAAAAGCCTCCACTCCACTCCACACACATTTGATGGTTATATTTTATTGGTTTAATAATTTAATTACGTCTGTCTCTGATCATCAGGAAAAATTTATATTTATTATTTACTCGTTCTGTTTTCTTTAGCTCCAGTTGTATATGTAGAAATAAAGATATTGTCATCACTTTGCTTATGTCACGTTTTTGGGTTGATGGAATGTAATGAAATATGAATTGCAATGATGATCTCAATGGGAATGATTTATTTGCATCGATTATATATATATATATATATATGAGTTATGCTATAATGAATTCACGATCTTATTATAAACGTGAGATAATAATAAGAGTTAATCTTATTCATTAAATATAAATCTAACAGTTTAAATTAAAAAAAAATCCATTTTAATGAAATCTTATATATATCAAAAAAGTTAGACTCAAAAATAAGAGATCAGATTTGACGCTAATGTAGTAAAAAGTAGTATCTTATTGATCTCTCTTATTTCCGTTGATATAGAATAAAATATTTATTTATTTATCTTTTTTTTTTCAATTAAATTTGTAAAAAATTCCATCTTAAAATTTTATATAAATAATATATTATATATAAATATTAATTTAACAAAATAATTTTTAAATAAATATTAACATATATTAATATTGTTGGATGATATTATTTTTGAAAATATAATTATTTTTAAAAATAATAAATTAAAAAAAAATTTAAAAAAAAATATGAATTATGTAAATTTATCTGAAATTATTATTTTTTAAAAATAAATAATATTTACAAAAATAATATGAATAAATCAAACGAAAATACAGGATGGCTGCAACCACCACAGGCAGCACAGCCTTTGAGGGAAATTGAGGAATTATAGGAGGATATTTTCGTCTATTTGACGTACGAGTTTCAGCCTGAGTGACAGGCCTAGGAGAGAACAGTGCCCATGTGCGGCCAGTCCCACGTTAGTTTGGGCCTCGGTTGAAATGGGCTTATCGCCACGTCACCCAATGCCAGGCCCTTGTCATGTGGGGTTGGGTTGTCCTCTGAGCACAGTACCCATTAGGTGAGTCTTTTTCAAGAGAGGCGTCCAGGCGAGAGTTATAAATATTACCAATAAACGTGGGTGTTAAAATATGTGGATTTGTAAATGAATGTCACTTCCCATTGGTGGTAGTCCAATAAACAAAATAATAATAAGATTTATTAGGGCTAATAAATTCAGAAAGTTGGGTTATAAAAACAACTCCAGGACTCTTTATTTTGCTCTCGGCTCTATTGGAAAATATTTTTTATTATTAATTTCTATCATAAATAATTTGATCAGCGTTTTTTTGCTATCCCAATATTGATGTGGCAAAAAATAATTACTTATATTTCTTAAAACCGGCTATTTATCTTTATTTTACTTTTTGTTTTGCAAAAAAATTAATATGAGATGTTATTTGCTTTTGAACGACAAATTTTGTTGTCAGTAATCTATTATAGTACTTTGTGGTTGTCTTGCCGCATTTAATTGTTACTGTTCCACTATATATAGAGCCATTCCATGGCCTACACCCTTTTCTCATCTCTGTCGGTGGAAAGGTTTTGTCTATCTTAGGGTCGAACGGTTGATTATATCAAGGATTTTAATCATGGGCATGCACTTTATTCCCTGGATGGCTGGAATAGAACCAGTAGATAAAACCAAACAAACGTTTTTTAGGTAAGCAAAACAAATAGACATGTGAAAAAAAAAATAGAAAATCAAATTAGCAAAAACCTTCAATATTAATAACACTTTATTTGCTCACAATGACACTAAGAAGAAAATTTTGTATATAAAAAAAAAATTAAAATACCAGTAGAAGTTGATATTGTGTTTTTGAATATTTATTGCACTTGCAAATATAATATTCAAACACAAATAACTTTCGCGCATACTATCAAGTATACCCTATAATTTTATTGGGTCCAATATTACCATTCGACTAAGTTATATCATTGAATTTGTATCCAATGAATTATATTTAAGTTTTATTTAATTGTAATTCTTATAGTAAATTTATATAGCGTAGTTACAATAGAATGAAGTTTTAATATGTATTTGCAACAAATTAAATTAAATTTAATATTTAATGTTTATCAATAGAAAATTGATGACAAAAATCATAAATTAAATTTAAATATTAATTTAAAACTCAAAAAAATAGGTGCATGATAAAATTTGAAGTCAACAACTATCCCACCATCACATCAACAGTGATCTTGTTAGTTGTCACGTTGTATACAATCAGCCATAGATACCTCATTGTCATTGGCCTACCCTTAATCTACACCAAGGCGCTAACCATGAATTTGTTTCAAATTTACGCCCTACTTGCTTGTCGCCGCTGTTGGATAGTTAGTAGGCGTGTGGCGCATACTCACCCAAGGACTACAGTGTATGTCCAAGTCCAACCTACCATTAACATATATGGAATAACTAATCTCTAGTTATGCCATATCCCATAGCTTCAAACCTTCAATAGCCTAGATATAAAGAAGGTGTGGTTAGAGTGGGCCGACTATAGTAAAAAGATAGGTAACGATGTTTCGTTGGATTGCAACAAACGAGTCGGAAGGGGATACTATGTGATTTAAACCTGCCACGAGTGAGTTTATGTTGAGAATGGATAGGACTAGATAGTGCAAATGTATGAACAAAATGGGTATTTTAAGTTCAAATTATTCAAAAGTATCGAGAAAATGCATTGAGGCATATCAGTCAATATCTTTGCCTATCATGTTATCTTTTTCGAGCGAAATAAGTCAAGTAAAAAACTAAAAATGATCCATACTATAACGGGACAAGACCGGACGGATCGAGCCATTTGTCATCTTTGTACTTGACTGGTATAGCCAATGCAATGCATGTGAGCTTTAATAGATTTAGTTTGATGATGAGAGCTTCTTTAGCCTCTGAGCATTTGTATTGTATTCACACAATGTTTTTTTTTAATTTAAAGAACTATTATGGTAAAATGCATCATTTGTTAAAGTTTTTAGCTAAAGCGGGTATTTCGAAGACACTTTATAGCCATATGTGATTAATACGGTATCACGTATGCACAATTTATAAAACATTAAATTAATCAAATACCAATGCTCCTAGGATTAGTCAAAATTTCATCAATTTCTCGTTTATTTGTTAGATTAGGCATGTCTAGGCCCATTTGAAAATTTACAGCTGTCATAGCTTTTGTGTAGCCGAAGTGCCCAACCCAAACACTGCATGTCGTATGCATATTGTTTTTTTATTTTTATTATTTTGATCGACATATGTGGCTCAGTGCAATCTATATGTTATGCAAGGTGAAATGCAATATATCAATGTTATAGCCTCGTATAACTGATGTTTTGTTATTGATTTTTTTTTGTTTTCACAAACTTCCTCATTAATGACTTTTTTTTTTAGGTGACCACAAAAAAATTTAAATTTTTTATTGAGGGATGGGATTAGCTTGACAATGCTCACTACTTACTAAAGCAAAGGAGTTAGGTGGAGGTAGACGAAGATTTGAATCATAATAATGATAAAAGGGTATTGAAAACACGTTGAAATCATGGCTATAGGATAACCCTAACTTGAGATAAGTATCGATTGGTGATGTTGGTTTACGCAGTATTTTTGAATTAAACTCAAGACCTTCTGTTTTGAAAATAGTAAACCAACACCAACCATAAATGTAGGAATTATCAATTATCAATTTAGCTTGATGCGTAAGTTTTTGATCGGTGTAATCAATTCTAATTTTATATAAAAACACAAGAAACAATTGTCCAATAAACAAATATAAATAATAGCAAAGCTTAAACAGTCCAAAATGATAAAGTTACAATGACATAGGGCAATAATATGTAGAGTTACTCGCATAATAGCTCATATTAAAATTGATAGCTAATGTGAATGGGGAGTGTTAGCGTGGCGTGCCAGAAGGAGGTGTTGTGAGTGACCACGTGATTAACACAACCCATTATAACTGCAGTAAAAGTTTCAGAAGTTGCACCATACTTAACCATTTGTTGGAAAATGAACTTTACTTTAGACCTAATAGTTTGGAATTTCACAAAGTTTTAAATTGTCCAATATTAAAAAGAAACTTTAGAAATAAGCTCAGTAGGTCGCAAGAGGTTATGCTTTAGAGGCTTATTAAGTTTCAAATTTCTTGCATTTACAACGAATCAAATATATTGGCATCTAAGAAATTAAAAGTGTGAATATCCTTTCAATTTTCTTTTTTCTTTTTTACTTTTCTTTTGTCTTTTCACTCTCTCTCTCTTTTTTTGGTTCTTAGTGTCTCTTATCCTTGTTTGATGCTGTCTATTCATTTTGAAGGTTGCATTTGTATTCTGCTTTGTCTATTTATAGTAATATTTTTTGTGTAAAAAAATAAGAGATTCATTTCTTTTAAAGGTTGTATTTGTACTTTGCTTTGTCTATTTATAATATTTTTTTTGTAAAAAATAAAAGAAGATTATAAAATCTCTACAACAACTAAGTTTTTTTTAAATATTATTTAAATCCCCTGTAAATTATATTATTTAGACACTCCATTAAATAATAATATTTATTCAAATATCAATGCAATTCCACTAATTGTTTAATTTACCACTTACCAGAATGACAATCTTGTCCAGTTGTTTGGGCCCCCATTCTCCTGCGGCATTGACTAGTGTTAGCACGTGCACTGCCGTCACACATCATGTGCGATGGATGCCCTTGAACGCGCACCCACATACGAAGTACGTGACGCGAGTTCTCTTATCCTGGCCGTGTGATCATAAACAGAGCCCTTGCTGCCAAGTTGGCTCACGCAACTCACCAAACTTCAATATTTTTGTTTAGATTCCAAAAATATTGAAATATTATAGAAGTACTACATATTATTTTTGGTAAATTTATCTTTGATTCCCATATTTAATATTTATTACAGAATATCAAAACCGATATTTCACGCCCCACGCCCCATACATTATCATTTCTGATAATAATAATAATATTTATAATTAAAGTGTCTATCAGCTCATTAGCTTAATAATATATTAAGATTAAAATCGCTTGATTGTTTTCATCGGAATACTTATTTAAAATTTAAAAATTATTTATCCCCCGATACCATGGTAATTAGTAGGCTTATAAACTAACCGAATTTAAAACAGGTATTATTATATTTGTAATCATTTAAAAATTTCATATTTGAATTTAGATATCACTACATCAAATCAAATCATATATGATTTAAAATTCATTTCATAGACTCTAATCAAATATGGATATCATTGTAATAATTTCCTAATATGACATACAAGTAATATTTATCCTTTAATATCAACAACAATCAATACATGTAAGTTTAGTTAAATAAAAATGTCAAATGAATTGAGTATATTCGAATGGATTTTGTTCGAATCTAATTTTATCATATTTAAATAAATTCAAATATAAATAGCTTGCCACTCATGTGAAGTAACACATCGTTGGTCCCAGTTTGTTTTGTTTTGTTACTGTTCATTGCGTAGTGTTTTTTTCCCCAGTGTTGAAATAACATCGCACATGCTGGTCCAAGGTGGAAGATATTTTTGAGTTTCTAACATAAATATAAAATAAAAGACATACAAAATCAGCATATAAATTTGCTAATTTCCTAGGTCACTCATTACAATAGATATGCAATATTAGTTGATTGGATAGCTGACGTGGATCACAGGGCATCAACTTTTTTTTTTTTTCCCAAAATATGAAATTGCTTTTGTTTTATTGTGTAGTTTTATAAGATTTTAGAGGGTTATTGAATTATTAGGCTAAAACGATGATAAATAATAATATTATTATACTCATAAAAATAATAATAATTCAAAGGAGCCTCAATCAGTATGTTTACAGAAGAATAATAATTCATGTAATCGACTCATGATATTGAAAAAAATTAGTATTTTTTTTTATGATTTGATATAATATAATATTATTATGATTATTCTTGAATTATGTAATTTTAATTAGAGTAATATAACTTGTTGTCGTTTTGGGACTGTTTTTTATATTTTTATCAAAATAATATAATTTTAATTAAAAATTTATTAATTAAAATAAATTAAAATTTAAAGAGCTGCAATCCGTAAATAGATTTATTTTTTTAATTATAGGTAGTACTGTCAAGGGGAAAAAATAATATAATCAAATCGAACGGTACATAATCACCCAGCCGCCAATGCATTGGCATAGTCTGATAGCCTACGTTTTGTAGCAGCCTGCGTGATTAAGAGATCAGCCACAGTCACACGCAATCTTTTAAAAAAAATTAATTGAGTTAATTACTCGTTAATATGCCAAGAAATAATTAAGGTTTGAACCCTAAACAGGAGAGAGGCTCCAGACCAAAACAAAAAACCCCGAAAAGCAGCGAAAGAGAATCTGCAAAAAAAAAAAACAAAAACAAAAACACAGACAAATCGATTTTGAGCTCCGTGCGACTCCAGCGACGATACGAGATCAAACTGTGATTTTTCCCCGTTTTTTGTTGTTGGTGTGTGCGTGTGTGTTCGAATCTGCTAATAGCAAAACGCAATTGTTTTGTTTTTGTTTTTATCGATGATGGCGATGCGAGGCTAACCTCTACAGTGCGGAACCAAAAATATGGTTTGTCCCCAGATCTGGGTCTTGCATTTCCTCGTATTAGTACGTGTCTGAATGGGTTCTTGCTGGAGCAGTCAGGTCAAAGCCGTTAGTTCTTCGTCTCAAACTGGTACTCTGTTTTTTCTTCTTCTTTTTTTCTTTAATCCTTTTATCGTAGTGTGAAGTATGTACGAATCTGTTGATGCTATTTTGATGCTTTTGTTGTTGCTGTTGTTTTTTTCGCAGATCTCCAAAGGGTTGTGTCATTTACATAAATTGTAGTTACTTTTTGTGTTTTTGCGTGTTTAATAAGTTTCCCATTACAACCCTAGCAATTGTTGAAATTATATTACTAAAGGTTTGAACTTTTCCTTGATTTTCTAGAATATTATGGTTTTGAGCGAGTTCATAATTTGGTGGGTTTTATGTTGAAGTTTTGCGTCACCTGAATTATACATATGATAGAATTTATTTCGAGGGCCTTGGTTTCATATTTCAGCTATCCATCCCTCTTTGTGCATTTTATCCATAACATTATTTACCCTTCTGTTCAGTGGGTCAAAATAAAAATTTGCTTTGGCCTCCTTGTAAACGCAAAGTTTTCTTTTTCCTGTATTTTTGCACGACCCAATATCATAGCTACAATTATATAGATTATGAATCTATCCCCGGGTGGGTTTTTAGTATTATGATGTTTTTTCTCATGGGTTTTTAATATTATCATGTTGGTTTAAACAGAAGCCACGAATTCAAAGAATGTGAGCAGAGAAGGAGATGACTTCGATTCGTCCAGTAGCAAATTTTCATATGCTTCTGCACATGCGATTCCTCTGACCGAAGGTGAGATATTGCAGTGCTCCGCGTTGAAGAGCTTTAGCTTCAATGATCTCAAATCTGCCACCAGAAACTTTCGGCCTGATAGTGTTCTAGGAGAAGGAGGATTCGGTACAGTTTTTAAGGGATGGATCAACGAGCACTCACTGGCACCCTCCAGGCCTGGGACTGGCACGGTGATTGCTGTAAAGAGACTCAAACGGGATGGCTACCAGGGCCACAAGGAGTGGTTGGTGAGTTTATCACAATTTCATTTGTACAGCTCTAAGGTAGATCATAGATGTTTTATAGTTTTGCTTGTGTCAAAATTGTGAATCTCTAAGATGTTCAAGGCTCTCAAGATCTTTTATCCATGGTATTAAATGATTGATTTTGTGTACTTAATACATTTAGATGTAGAAGCATTTCGTGTGTTCATATTGAAAACGAGAATGTGACAAAAGATATATGAAGCAAGACAGGGTATGCCATGATACTTTTGTTGTCATTCCATACTGACCTTGTTTGTTTTGAAAATTAGGTCTTTGCTCACCTTAGTTGTATGTAATAATCGCAGTTATTGTTATTTTTGGTAAAATTATGACTTTCTATGCACAGAAACCATAATAAAATAGGATAATAAATAATTTCTTGTTCTGCATTTTTGATTTACAGGCTGAAATCAACTATCTTGGCCGCCTGCGTCATCCTAATCTTGTAAAGTTGATTGGTTACTGTTCCGAGGATGAGCACCGACTTCTGGTGTATGAATTCATGTCCCGTGGTAGCATGGAGAATCATCTTTTCCGAAGTTAGCTCTTGACCCTTTCTTGAAAACTTTGATGTTGAGGTTGCTTCATTTGTTATATCATCCCTATTTTATGATCTGTTACGATCTGGCTTAGTTTAGTTGGGGTGAATGGCAGGAAAGGGTTATCCGGCTTTAGTAATTACTAATTACTATTTTGAAGTCACTTGTCCATTGCCCGCATAATTTAAATTAATTTAGTCCATTACTGTTGAATAGGAAATCATCATATTCAATCACTGCCATGGGGCACCCGCATGAGAGTTGCACTTGGTTATCCTGCTTTAGTAATTACTATTTTGATGTCACTTGCCCATTGTCCGCATAATTTAAACTTAAAATAATTCACTTCTTTACTGTTGAATAGGAAGTTCCCATATTCAGCCGCTGCCATGGAGCACCCGCATGAGAGTTGCACTTGGTGCTGCAAAGGGCCTTGCCTTCCTTCACAGTGCAGAAACAAAAGTTATATATCGGGACTTCAAAACCTCAAATGTCCTACTTGACTCTGTATGTCACCATTGACCAAAGTTTTGGTTGCATCTCTTTATATAATTGAATTAGGTAGGTTTCAAAATTCAGTAAAACAGGCTTATTTCGAAGCTGATTTCTGCTTTGCTTTAATTTCAAACAGGAGTACAATGCAAAGCTTTCTGACTTTGGTTTGGCGAGGGATGCACCCACTGGCAATTTGAGCCATGTGTCTACTAAGGTGATGGGGACCCATGGCTATGCTGCTCCTGAATATGTATCCACAGGTACGACTTCCACATGTGATTTGGTGAATAAACGCATTGGACTTGCGTTTTTTTTTTTTTTTTTCCTGCTCGAGTTGTATGTCTTCAACCTGGTTAACTGCATAAAATGCTTTTGAACCCATGAAATACATAAATCGGTATAAATTAGCGCTCTCTAAGTAGTGCATATCTTTATCAACGTGTACTCTGCGCACTGATTGTTACTCCTGTATTTTAATATGCTAAGGTCGTCTCACTACCAAGAGCGATGTGTACGGTTTTGGTGTTGTCTTCCTAGAAATGTTGTCTGGCCGGCGTACAATAGACAAGAACCGTCCATTTGGTGAGCACAACCTGGTAGAGTGGGCAAGACCTTTTCTGGGTAATAAACACAAACTGTACCGTGTACTAGACCCACGCATTGAGGGCCAGTACTCACTGGGTAAGGCACTGAGGGCGACGACTCTTGCCCTTCAATGCCTTTCTCATGAAGCGAAGCCAAGGCCGAGCATGATCGAGGTTGTGGAAACACTAGAGCAGCTTCAGGACTCAGATGGTGCGAGTTGTAACGAGCTCGAATTGGGTGCTATTTTCCGGCGTGGTTCCAGCACTGCAGAGCGAGTGGAGAGCAGGCAGTGTCTCGGAAGAGTTGTTTCCACTCCCGGGGAGCAACCGGTGCCCGGGAAAAGCGCGATTTCGGTATCTAGGACTGCTCCTTCCTCATTTTAGCAAATGCATGTGTTTGATGCATGCAATTTATTCCTGGTTTGGAGGGGGCTTGGATCCTAGAACAGAGCTTGGAGACCGAAATTTACAACGTGTCTGTTACACCCGTTGCATTCTATTCCAGCTATCATACATATTAAGTCTCACCGGGGATTTTCTTGGAGTCTATATATGTAGACTAAAGGCTAGAGATAGTGGCCAGCATATAGTAGTAACTTCCGGGCAGTAGGATCGTAGGAAGTTACGATTTTCAAGTGTTTCTTCCCGACAAATGATACCTTTCTTGTTCTAAATTAACGGGAACTCCTTGTACTTAAATGTTATTTTCATTTTTGAGATTTAAACCCTAGTTTATATTTGTTCTAAAGACAGTTTAATTCAGATCACCATTGTTGGAGTCCAATGATTCGTGGCGTTAGGATAATCTTCTTTGTTTGATTTTATGTTCTTAACATCTGTTTTCTATGATTTTTTTCTTTGCTAATGTTTGATTATGCTCGTGTTTTAGAGAGGCCACTGTAATCATGTCATAATTTGAATGATTTATTATTTGACAATTTCAATTCGGGGTTTTTAATGGTTTTGTAGGATTTACTATCCTTCAAATGATCTGTTTGCATGAAGATTGTAAAGCGATTTTATGTATAGATTATCTTATAATCAATCCATAGATCATATCGGACTGATGGAAATGAAATTCCCTTTTTAAGCATTTTTTTTGTCATCAAGTCCTGTTAATAATTTTTGTCATCTTTTAATGTAAAAGTTGTATCCTTAACATTAAAAAAAGGAAAAAGCTTTATTACAAACTAAAATGTTTTGGTAGGTTATATTGTTACAAATATTGAAACAATTATATATATATATATAAAGCATATTATTACCCACCAACAATCAATAAATATTTTACTATTACCAATTGAATGCCCGGCCATAAAAAAATAGTTTTAATAGAAAAATCTGGTATGTTAAATTGGTACGAAAAACAAAGCTATTAACTACTATTCTCGGTCAATAAAGAAGTATTATCATGTATAATACTACTTATTAACAATTAGTATTTTGGGTGCAATTCGCGTAGGAAATAATAATAATGAATGACCGGTATGAATATATATTTAAAATTTGTATTAGTAATTGATTGGATATTTTATTAAAATATTTAAATATACTTTTATAAATAATAACTTTAGTACAAATATTTCTAAAAAAAGCCAGAACTGGTCTATTCAGCATGAATAGAGATCAGATTGTTACACTCGTATTTTTTCACTCAAACAAAATTCATGAAAATAAGAAAAGGATAAAGATATTGAAAGACAGATCACATCTGGTGAACTACGAAGATAACATTCCTCGGACCTTTTGTTTCATGGGATCCATTTTCCAGCGTCGTCTGGAACCAAACTCGATCTAACTCTTTTCGTCCTCCAATTGGAACCAATCCGTCCATGGGAAAAGTTTAATTCGGAAGTGAAGGATAAGATGGGATGGATGAGGGGGCACAAATACCATTCTTCTTTCACTTGCATTTTTTTTTTCGGCCCCCTTTACAAGGTAATCGGACCGACCCCTTGCTCCTTTGGGCTTTGGAGAGCTTTGGAGAGGGGCTATCTTTGCACCGCTCAAAATATTTTAGCAAATTGATATATATATATATATATATATATGTGCTATATTAGATCAAAGTTTTTATCATCAAAATTTTCAATTTGAATTGTTAAATCTAATTTAACACTTAATATTAGATTTTTATTTAATTATAGTTGTGATACTATAATTTATTATAGCGAGTTTATAATTAAATAAAAATTTAATCTAAATAATTTATTATAATATCTAATGTTTCCGATTAAATTTAATTATGATGAAAAGATTTTATTTCCATGTTTAGCAAAATTATATATTATATATATCGAGAATTAAAATATTGAATGTATAATTATTAATTTGGGTAGGATTAAAATATACTTGTCACCCTTTTGCTTTATAAAATTATATTAAATATACTTCTTTTAAAAATTTACATAACAATTACTTACTTTTTTGGAAAAAATTGCATTCGTTATATTGATCTTTGCAATATGGGAGTACATTGGACACTATAAAAAAAAGTTTTGTTTCAATACCGTTTTGGACATTTTCTCTACAATTTACTATGCCTAATGACAGAAGACTCAGATTGCAAATTTTTTGAATTTGATTATCTTACCATACCTAGCAAGTGGAACAATATATAATAGAGTTTTCAAGTAGCTATTTTCGGCAAGTACAAAGTCAACAGCAATAAGTCATATTTGGTTTGACTGAGTTGGTCAAAGTTTGTTCTCAACCGAGGTCGGGTGATTCTGAATTATATCTGTTGACATGCATGTAATGGTCAAAGTAAATGTAAATGTTGGACTAAAGACTTAAAGATTCTTGGTAAAAGGAGCGGAGGTCTTAGGTTCCATGCTTTTTATTGCCCCTCCCACACCACCCTCCATCATGATGTCTCAATTTTTACACATGACGTTAGGTCTTCGCCTGCTACAAATATCATAATATATATAATTCAAACGCAATTTTTTACATTCAAGTCGAATAAAGGTGTGCTTTGAAAGCGTTTTACCTAATTAAGTGAGTAAGTACCTTCATGTTACATGTCCCCGCTTGTCATCGGGTTTTGGCTCTGTTATATCATTTTTGTCCGTGGACGTACGATGCATGGCATAATTTGCATCCAACAAATACATATACATCTTTGTTGACCATTGGTGACTTTCATTCCTCGCTCTTTATTTAATATTATGGCAATATATATATATATATATATATATATATATATATATATATATATATATATATATATATATATATATATATATATATATATATGTTCCTCACATCCAAGTTTAAGTTTCTTGCAACCATTAATTTAATCAGAGTTCCTTGATGAGTTTAACTGAGTGTGTGTGACGAGTGCTGGCATGGCCTATTGGCCTGTGAGCGCGGCATATAAACAACGTTATTGAAAAGGAAAAAAGAAACCAAAGAAGAAAAAGAAAGTTAAGAGAATCCACATCCGACGGTCATTATTCCATTGCGTTTCTTAAAAACCAATACGATATATATGCAGCTAAGAATTGCAACCTCTGATTGGCCACTTGGTTAGCCTTTTGTCCTCGCATTACATTCATGTATCCTCGACCCCTTTTTCTTTCCACTACCGACTCACAACCATTTGCCTCTTCTTTGTTTCTTTTCTTTTTTTTTTTTTAAAAAAATATACATTCATGCGCACCTTTCTTGCTTTATAAAGCTAATAAGATATTTTTGAAAATGAAAGCGGTGAACGCAATGTTATTTCCATTTACATTACACTTCTATTTAACTATTCATCCCTTACAATAGAAAATTAAAAATATAATTTATAATTATATATATATATGAAACAAATAAATAAAATAATTATTATGACCTAATTAACTCCAAGCTGAGCAATTTGAAGAAAAATATTAAATTATGAAGAGAAAAAAAAAATTACCTGTTCATTTCATCATGTTTGAAAACTTACAAATTAAAGATCTTATAAAATTTCGGCTTGTATTAAAATATATGCATCACTCGAATATAAAGAAAGATTTCTTTGTCGTTAGCACAACATTAAATTTTATTTCTTCGTCTTTTGCTTCAGAAAAAGTAAGCCCCCTTAATTTAGTAATTAGGCCATAAATGTTAAACTACCAGCATGCTAAGTCTATTTTTCGCCATAAGAATATATGATAAACTATTTATAGTATAGTCATAGTCTTTAATACTTGCTTTTTCAAAACGCTTAAACGTGATAATAATAATTTTAAAAATATAATCACAAAATTATAATTAATTTATAATAACTTTATTGCTTAAAAAAGTTTTTTTATTAAAAAAAACTAACCTCTTGATTGGCATTCTAGGTCCCGTGACTTTTTTGGGTCATCTTCATTTCTGGAGACTGGATGCGTATAATATTTTATTTCTTATTTCCACTAACGGGAGTAACAGAATAAAAGAAGGTTACGTGAACAAACAATTAGGTGGTCGAACCAGCAACTCGCGGGCAGGCACATGGCTAGCTTCCCCAAATCAAAACCACTGAACGAGGATACGAAAACGTGGGTCCCATCAAACCACAACATTAAAGATTATTATAGTACCACATATCAATACGCATTACCATTACTTCCCAAAGTTTTTGATTTGATCCCCGCACCACCGACCCAAAAACATTAAATTAAACGCACCAAAATTTTACCGACCGCCAACAAAATTTTACTGTTCCAGACAGGAAACGGCAAGAAAAATAATATATAGTAACCTAAAATTTTAACTGCTCCAACTGCTGAAGCCGTAGCACAATAAACCAAAGGCAACAACAAATGAACAAAACAAAATAAAATGAGTACGACATCATAACATACTACTGCTTTTAAATATCATAGATGGAAATGGTAAAAAAAACACATTGTTTGTTGACGATGGCAAGGGCTGCGGGCGTTCTTTTTTTTTTTTTTTGCTGCCACTTCAGCCCACGAATGAACAATCAAACCCATAGACAACAACCAAAAAAACAAAAAACAAAAAAAAAATTAGTACACGCCTCACACATCCACTGAGAAGAGATCAGTTTTTAATCCCTCTCTTTTTACCCCCTTCCCCTCAAACATAAATATATACTTAAAATATATCACTGCCGCCTCCACTCTAAAAAAACCCCGTTTTTACCGCACCGCCTCCCAAAGCTCCCAAGCACAAAAAAAGATGAAAGCAGGGAGACGGCGCGTGGGGAGAACGCTCAGACGCGGAAGTTTTTGCCGGAGAAGGTCTGACCGAACTGCCAACCGGATGGGGCGGCGTTCCAGGAAGTGGAGGTGCGGCGGTCGCTGGCGGTGACGCGGAAGGAGAGCGCCTGACCGACCAGGACGGCGTTGGACTGCCAGTTCTGGCCCCAGTTTCGGCTCATGGGCAGCCACTGCGTCCCGGATCCCTTCACGCTGACGCGGACAATGTCCCCCGCTCCGGCCACGTTGGTGACGAGCAACAGGTTGAAGTAGCGGAAGCCGTTGATGGTGAACCTCATCCCACCAATCTTCCGGCACGGCACCCTATACACACAACACATAACAGAACAGACAGCGTACCCGAGTCAATAACCAAAAAACCAAACACCAAACCAAAGTACAACAAGGAGACCACACGAGCTATGGGCTAATTAGCTTTTACGGAAGGCCACACGTGATGTTACGTCACTTCACTTAGCGCGCGTGAGAGTGTGGGAGACCAGATCCAGATCCAGACCACACAGTCCACAGCCCACAGCTCAGTGACGGAGTGCAAGGGCATATCCGGAATTACAACGTAGCAGTGAAAGGGAAGTCAAAACAGTAACAGACAATACCACGAATCTTTTTTTAAAGATAATAATAATAATAATAATAATAATAATAACAATAATGAAATATTTTTAGAAAAACATGAACCAATCAACAACAGAGAGCATCAAAATAGCGTAGTGGAAGGACTTGGTACGAATCAGTCGTAGGAAACACAGAGCGGACTCACCGGCGGTAGTTGACGGGGACGATTCCGGCGCGGTATTCGGCGATCTTGAGGAACATGGGCATGGCGAGGTCGAAGTGGGAGCGAGGAGGGTTGCACCAGCCGCCATTGTCGTTGGAGAGCGCGAAGTTGGGGGGACAGAAATTGGTGGCGGTGACGAAGATGGAGGGGCTTCCAGCGTGGCACCACTCCGGATCCGGGCCGCACTTGATCTCGAAGCACGCGCCGCAGCTCAGCCCGCTGTTGAACAGCGCCGTGCTCAGCGCCGCCGTGTTCACCCCGTACCCTTGGCTGTACAGATTACCGTACCCGCACGCACCACCTTTTTTGTTTTTTGTTCAGAAAGAAAAACAAAGAAAACACAACGAAACAGATCTAGAATTAGCATGTTGAGAAGGCAGTTAGTTAGGTTAGCAAAGTGAGAGAGAGAGAGAGAGAGAGAGATGGTACCCATGGTCCCGGAGGCGTCGCTGCCGCCGTAGAAGGTCGCGTGGGCGTTCTGCCACGAGCCGCCGGCGTATTTGCCAGGGATTCGGGCATTGACCAGGGAGAGAAGGCAGAATGTGGAGGCCAAGACGCAGAGGAGGGTGGAGGAAGAAGCCATGGCGACACAGTGCTTGTGTGGAGTGGGAACGAGGAGGAGCAGGGGGTGGTGGTGAGTTTAAGGGAGTTGGGATTGGAAATGAAGGGGAAGGTGTGGGTGTGGGGGGGCTACTTATGGGGAGCCGGAGAGGCGAGGCAGGGAAGGCTGTGGGTGGGCCTGGGAGATTGGGTCAAGGTCCACATGAGGAAGGTGAAATTTTTCAGGGGGCATAATTGGAAACTAGGTCAATATAGTTACTGATGCGTCTTCCACTAGGAGACTCGCTGTTGAACCCTTTTCCCATCTATCTTCTTCTTCCTTAATAATAAGAACCTTATTAGTTATTTATTTCAACCAAAACATTTTTGAAATATATATTCTTTGGATTTAATAAAAATATAAAAATTGCACTTTTGGATAATGTCATTTATTCTCTCTCCCTCTCTCAAAAGGAAAAGAAAAAGGAAAGGAAAGGAAAAAAACAGAACCAATTTCATAGTTGCCGCAAACAAATAAAAACAATGCAAAACATGCCATTTGTTTGGTCTAAAATAAAATACAAGGCATTGAATGCTTGGCGTGAGCAAATAATAAACATTACAAGAACATATCGCTTACTGTGTAGAAAAATAAAAAGGCATTTATTACTTGGTGCAGCCAACAAATATTGTCCCCGACACGAGATATATGCAATAAATAGAGGTCAAAGAAAAAAAAAACATAAAATTGGAGTAGAATCCCAGCTATTCCCGGGGATTTTGGGATTTCATTCAACTCCAAGTACACTTAGAATATCAATTATATCTCAGGTCAGTTTGGCAATGATTTTGAAAAATTATTTTTATTTATTTTATAAGCTTTTATTTGGTAACTTTTTTTAATAAAAAATTATTGGAATTTTTTTATGGCCAAAAGTAAAAAACGGTTTCGGAATTATTTTTTCAAAAAATAGTTTTAAAATATTAATATCAACTTTATTTATAATTAAACGTAAAAAGAGTGCAGATTTGAAATTTAAAGATTAAGGATGTTTATTTTTTTTAAACATTCACAGTATTTTTAAAAAAAATTATCAAATACTTATTATTTACGGTTCTTTTAAAATTATCGACCATCAAATATTTAACTAATTATTTTGACTATATCTTTGTTTCCCAATTAAAAGTAATTTGTTTAAAAAGAACAATATTACTAAATCAGGGTTAATTTTGCTATTCTTAAGTCAAATGGAAATAATACTGGATGTTTAACATTCAATATATATGTATGTGTATATATATATATATATATGTATATGGTATATGGTATATGGTAATAAAAGATTCTTATAATAAAGGATAAAATAAAATTCGGGGTCATGAAATAGCCAAAGCGTTGAAGAGAACGGAAACGGCGTGCTTTGAGATTGAAGTGAACAGGACACGCACAGTATTGATTACATTTGGGGAGTTGGGTGGCCACGCCCACGCAGGGCTGTGTTCTTTCTTTATAGCGGGAGGGGTTGTTTTTTGTTTTTTTTTTTTTAAACGTGAAATTGGGCCTCGATTTTCCACCGGGGCAAAGAAAGATCAGAAATTATGTGAAGCCGTGCCGTAGGAAAGTCAAAAGTGGCTCTGTTACCGACACGCGTTTGCTCTGCATCAATTCAATTTAAATGAATTTCTAATTTTGTGTGTGAGAAACAGAATTATTTTACAAACCAAATTTAAAAAAAAAAACAAACAAACCACGAACATATTTTCTAATTTTCGGTGTTGTGGCCTAGATTGCATTTAATAATAAACTAACAAACTTATCAATGATAGTGAAATAAAAATGTGACAAACATTTTTTTATGCAAAGGGAAGGTGAATAAATGTACACTTCTTAAAATAACTCTTTACCAACAAAAGCCTTTGATTTCAAACGGACACTTCAAGTTAATAACTTTTTTTTTTTACTTCAACTGTAATAATACTCTTCAAATTAATATTATTTTTATAACAACACAAAGAACATCGTTTACTGCATCTAATACTCTATCTAACTTGTTCTACCTCTGATTTGTTATGGTATATGTCACTTCAGTCTTTTAATCACCACGAACACTCATTATCTTTATCAATGAAATCTAATGTTTTTTTTTCTCTCTTTATGGTGTAAGCCTACGAGGTAAGCCAGCGATAGAGTGAATGACTCACATGAAAATAAAATACTAATAATGTAGCATCACTTTTTAATGGGCCAAGGTAAATATATTTTACAAGTTGATAATAAATTACTTAGTTTTAGAGCAACTCCAATAGTCTCTTTACAATTTTCTTTACATATACAGAATTTTTCATATGTAAAGAGCTGTTTTTTAACATACACTCAAAGAGCCTCTCTGTTTTTTAATCTCTATTTTTATTGAAATAATAATTTATTAATAATAATATTAATTGCACAGGAGAGAGGAGAGACTAGATTACTTAGTTTTATAAAGTAAACTACTGTAAATATCAAACTTAATTAAGGTGAGAGAGTAAGAATGCTAAAAAATTGTTGCATTTTGTTGATAAAAAACGAATAAGTCTTCCTTTCTCCTAATGGATCCGTAGACTTTGGTTTCGTGCCCAATATCATAAATGAATCGTTATTGTATTATTGTATCGTGTGTATGTTGTATATCTCATTCTTTATTTACATTGATCGCTCTGTAATATTCCACCTCAAAGTCTTTGCTTCAACTAATAGAAGTTGATAGATTAAAAAAATATGTTATTCAGGAAATTAAGGATGTAATCTGTGTAACTGTGCTTTTCCGAAGGTTTATTCAAACTTAATTCAATGGGTTGAGGTTGAAGCTAAAAATTTATTATGAATTTAACACTAAGTTTTTTCCCAATGAAGTTAGTCACCCCATTTGGTTAATAAAACTATCAGTTCAATAAAACTTTTTTTCTTCAGAATTTTATCCGATATGAATCATAAAAAGTATAAAAATTATTATTGATCTGACATTTTTATTAAATTTCAATAATATTAAAATTAAATTAAAATAAGTAAATATTTTACATTTCAATTTCAATGCCAAATAAAATATGTTATACTTTGTTTATTAAAACGAATAAAAGAAATTGTTTGCTTGCCTGGAATCCATATGCAAAAGTCGAAAGGCGTAAAAAAAAAAAGTTAAAAAAAATATTTGAGTCCGAATTGGAATTGAATGGTACCCGACCCGACGCATTCCCATGCAGCATATTATATATATATATATATATGATATTCGTATAATCGCAACAACACAACCAGCCACTGGGACAGAAAAAATAAAGTGGTGGTAAGAGCGCGTGAAACGTGGGTCCCATGGTGAGCGGATTTTAAATCAGCGAGCCAGAAGGACGACGGGCCCACGAGCCTCGAGCCTCTCGCGGTTCGCGCCCAAACAAAGGTTTCACCGGGAGGTGGACGCCATCGGCATGCGGCGGCTTAGCGGCTCTCGCGGCTTGTGGAGCTTCGCTCAGCGTCAGCGCACCAACTGTTGTCACCCGCCAATTCCAACCGGCTGCCACTTTCCCCCGTCTTTTTCACGCAAAAACAAAATGACAGTACACGCGCTTCGGCCCATCTTGGTTTTATCGTACTCGTTCCACTGCTGTCTGCTGCTTTTAACCTGCTCCCACACTCGCTTTCTTGTCTGTCCAACACCTTTTTTTTTTTTTTTTTTTCAGAATACCTTCTTTAAAACAAAAACTATATTCTAGCATACAAAACAGATATATTATAATTATTTTATTTATTCAACATAAGATTACCATTTTTTATTTTATTTACAAATAATGTTTACATTAAATATTAAATTATATGTAAACCATTTCTAATTATAACCTTAAATCTTTCATTATATTTTAAAAACATGTTAAAATATAGTCAGATAATTTCGAATTTATCGAGTTCCTTTTAATTTGCTAGTCCAATTTCCGCATTGTTAGGACATGTGTTAGCTTGTTATAAATGAAAATGTGAGATTAAAAATTTATTTTGATAAATTTATTTTATATCGTTAAATGTTTTAAATAACAGTTTATATTATATTTTTATTTAACTATAATTATATTATAGTGAATTACTATAATAAAATTATAATTAAATAAAAATTTAATCTTAACGCTTAAGACACATTAAAAATCAAATGATAATAAACTGACATCATATTTTCTATGTGATATTACTTTCTCTCTATATATAGAAAAAGTGAAAAAGTGTGTGTATTTGTGCTTTGCTAAAATAAGTTATTGCAAAATGTCAGAACTATTATATTTGTATGAAATTCAACTTATAATTTTATTATGTAGTAATTATAGGCTGAACCAGTCTTGATCGGGAAAAGATGTACTCCATACTAGAAATTTGTCATCACGAAAGTTAATTAAATTAAAAGCAAAAACAATAAGCCAGGAGTGCAAATGAGAGACAACATTATAGAAAAGTCAAACATCATAACTAACAGATATGAACATGTTAAAGTGAAAGTGTGAAATAAACGATACAAAATTTAAAATCTATATGCAAAATAATGGTAGTAGAAAAATATAAACTCTTACTTTAATTTTTATTGATAGTGATTTCAAACAAGTTAAAAAAGAAATATTTGAATGATTTGGATTTAAAACAACACAAATAAAATTGAAATTTAAAAAAAAAATTTCCAAACTCACTATAAATAAAAACGTAGTAAATGAAATAACTTTAATCGAAATATAATAAATTTGAAGTTCAAAATGTCAAAAAAAAAATCTTCTAAAAAAAATTAAAAGATAAATTAAATGCATCCGCAAGTCCAATATATCTAGACACCCATATTAAAATATACTGAATTCAAAATTTTGCTTTTAAGTTAGATTCATAGTTAAGTTAAAGCAACCCAACATTGTATATTTATGTTTTTTTAAAAATAATCATGTATGTATTAAATTAAATATATAAATACGCACATATTAATGCAAATATTAACAATATAAAAAAGAGAGTAGTCCATATTGAAATTTGGAAATTTGCATGAGTGGTCAAAATTGAATAATTAATACGGCATTTACTGTAGTATTTGATAAAAATGATAAAACATAAATAAATACGAATCAAATGGGCTTTTTGACCACTAACATGAGATGTGTGAAATATTAATTATTACATGGTTTTATGGCGCATAATGATTTCACAAGGGGTGCGCTTTTCCTTTTTTTTGTCTAGCGGGGATCGATAAATATATTTTTCGCGGTTTTATGTTGCCATGGAAATTTGACTTGGAAATTGCTTTAAGGCCATCTCCAATTTATGATACTCTTTTAGTGTAAACATTTACACGAGCAACCTATGATGTTTCGTTTGTTTTTCTTCTGTTTTTATGGTTTTGATGATTCATGTTTGTTTGATGCATGAAAAGAAATGTTGTGTTTTGGCGCAAAGTAGTGTGTTACCTTCGTTAAAAAAAACATTTAATAATTATTTTTAGGTATATAAAAATTAAAATGATAGAAATCATTTTTAATTTTAAAACATATTATTTTTAACTTTTTATTTTTCGTATTTAAAAGTAATTATTATATTTTAAAAATAAAAAAAAATCCAGTGAAACATAACATTTTAGCGTGAGATGATGTAAACACCAAGGATGTTACGATGGGATACGAGAAACGGCGTGTTGTACATTAATTAAATTATGCATATCATTCCTTCCATTCACGCCAAAACGGATGCACAGAAATCTCACTTTCAGGAGTGGGTCGGGAAGTCAAAAAGCCCCCAAAACAAGACAGATGCACGACAGTTTCTAAATTATGAGACTAATCCTCCACGTATGAAAGACCGAAACAAAGTCATCAAATACATGTAAAGCTTCAAAAAGAAAAACAAAAGCTGCGGAAAACAAAACACCGTTGTAAAAAGAGAAAAAAAAGGAAAAAAGTGAAAAGGTCAAAAAAAAAACATTTTGTAGTGGGCTAAATAAAATTTAAAACGAATTAAAGTATAATTAGATAATAGCAAAAAAAATTTAAAAAAAAAATGTTAAGACCAACTTTAAATTACTGTGTATTATTTACATCTAGATATTATTAAAACTTACTATTTTTTAGTCAACAGACTCTTATATGATTCTTAAGAGTATTAATTCGTATCAACTCTCAAATTTTCGCCTTAAAAAAGTCCGAGAGTATAAGAGTATTAAATAATACTAAAGCTGCTACCTAATTAAATACCGATGAGACCCAACTAAATATGTAATTTATTTATTTATTCTTTTTTTTTTATTTAACACAACTCACTGTACCCAAAACATTCAATCACTGTTCACGAGGGCATTCAGTTTAGCATCTCCATTTTTTTTTATTTTGGAATGAATAATATATTTATTTTTTATATATTATTTTAGCACATTTGATGTATTCTTTTTTTTTTTTGTAAATTTATATATTTCTTTTCTAAATCACAGAAAAAAATTGATTATATCAAATTTACGTTTCTAAAATCTAATTTAATTATTTTTTTCAAAATAATATTTGTTCTAAATGAAAATTAGATTGATTTGATAAGTAATTTTATGGGTTGATCATGTATCTTGTAAGAAAAACGCCTTCATTACAAGGTACATTATCATGTACCTTTTAGATTATTCTTCAAACCGTCAAGGATAGCTTTGTTTGCATTTACATCAACATAACATAACATGCTTCATTTAATTGTTATAGGGTAAATTTTAGAGCAGCTACACTTCATTATTTATAACAAAAGTTATATCTAAATATCCATCAATTCATTATATTTGGATGGCGAGACGATATTTGATTAATTTGTATGACCCACGCATTCATCACGGCCACGGGTACTGTTTCTCCTCCTGTTGTTTTGGAGGATAATAAAAACAAAATAAATAATAAAAATAAAAATAATATGATACGAGTAATAAATAGATAGGGCCGGCAGCTGTCTCCCAACATGCAGTTTCACCCAACACGCACCAACCAAGCGACACGTCATCATGATGGCATGTGATTTGTTACCCCCAAACCCCACAGCGCCCGGCTTTACGTCGACGTCTCTTTGGTTTGGCCGCATCACACCACCACCACACCCACACGCCGGCCCGTTTTACAGTGAGATATGTACGGTGTAAAATGGTAATAAAATGTTTGGACGATTAGATTATTTAATTTGGATTATGAGATTTGATTAATTCGGTAAATGCGGAGCCAGATTTGAACCCCAACAACCAAACTCGATATCTCATCAATTCTCTCATCGTATCATCATCGCATCCATAAAAAAAAACCATATCTTTCAAAATTGGGGCGATTCTAAACACCACATACTTTTTTTTTTTTTTATCATTATAATAAATTATTGTCACGGATGTACATAGACGCATCCAAAAACTTCAATTAACTATATATATAAAAATTCATTTTTATCCATGGACCATGGCGTTTTTTTAGCTTTTACTATTTTGAATATGATATTGGAAAATATGAAATTATACTTTTTACTCTGCAACTAATCTTGATTTGAAAATAAGTTTATTTTATGATTTAAAATTAGCACGTGAAATAACATAATTTATTTTTTCAAGCAATTATAGTTATAATTAATCATATATAACTATGTATCTCATCAATGAGTTGTTGTGCTAATTCTTCCTTAAAATGTTACCTTAACTCTAATTATCTTACACAATAAATCAAAAAAGCTTTTCATATGCATGAGTATTTAAGACTCATTCAGATTATGAAAAAAATATATAAAAAGATAGCAGACACTCTTAAAAGAGCTCACATAATTCATAAAAGTTGAATCTCTCAATCCTTCAAATAAACTTGATAAAAGCTTGAGAAAATTGATTTGAATAAGAAAACTTAAGAAAATCAGTTTACTTGAAAGCCATATCACATAGTATAAACTCTTATCAACATTAAACAAGGATTACAAACTAAGAATAAAAAAACATTTAAGAAAAAAATGAAACATACATCAGCTTCATAAGAATAAAAAATATTAAAATTTCATTATATTTATCATGAGAAAAATTAAAATTATGAGCTTAAAATTTGAGAAACGATCGATCTAAGCTCATGTAAACTGAACAGATTGATCAATGGATCCCTAAAAGGAAACGAGTAAAAGAATTAAGTAAACTATCGTATTAGTTTATTTTCTCAGCATCTTCCATGTGAATAGATACACTACATCACATGGGATCAGGATAACTGGGAGTATTAACGCCAACCTCTACCGTACCGCTAAAGTCTGCTGAATGTGACTTTTTGAAGTGGAGGATTTTGACGATGTTTACCATCAATATCTCACCTTTGACTCTTCCATTTTTTAAATAATTTCTTTCTCCCTTTATCTATTAAAATAAATCAAATAAAAATTGGGTAGCCATTGCCCAATTCCCCCTCATCAAATCCCTATACTAATGGATTTGTTTTTTTCTGACGATATATTATAATCTTTTTTCTCAGGTCAGGTCATGGGTCCGCTTTCCTTAGAATCCAATGTCTCATTCATAAAAATAAAGAATACTCAGCTAACAGTAACACCGCCCGATCATGCCACTGTCAATGAACAAGCCCTTTTCATAGGTCACGTACGGCATACTACTTAGTAGCCTAAACATATATATAAATACATAAAATTAATTGTTGTGTTAATTGGCCTGGTACCATGAAAGGTTTTGTCCGTCAAAATGAATATGACAAGTACCTCAATTTCATCTGGTGCATGATTCTGCAGTTTGAGTCTATTGAGATTTTTAACACTCTCACAGAGAAGTGCCTGGGTTTTAAAATGAGGTGTAGTGTAGAACTCAATTAAAGTGTAGGCTTTTGTTGCCCATGGAACCCAACATAAAGAGAAGTGTATGGGTTTTTAATATTAATGAGGTGTGTAGAACTCAATTAAAGTGTAGGCTGTTTGTTACCCACACGGAACCCAGAATAAATATATATATATATATATATATATTCCCTACATCCCAGTACTCTACTTAATTGTTAATAATTGTCTTTTAGAAAAAGATCAAACATTAGTTAGTGGAATATTCCTTTAGGCTATAGAGGATGGAAGTCTCATTTCCCTTGCTCTCTCATCTAAAAGTCAGATCTTCATATACCATAAGTTTCGAAAGTCTCTGTGTATGGAATATTTATATATGTATTTTAATTTGTTTGATATCATTTATTAACTGAAACAAATTAAGGTTGGTGACCCAATTATATTCTCTTCACCGTGTGACACTCACTAACTATTCTCCATGTAAGTGCTAGACGGTACGTTGGATTCCATATATTTCATCTGTACATTTGAATTTGACGTTTTCTGGTCGCCCAAACTATGCTTAATTAATTTTTAAGTAGTTTTTTAAATTGAAAAAAGACGGCAGAGGGAACAATAAAATAAAATAAATAATAGAAGTAAAGAAATGTCATACAAGATGCGCTTGGAGGGGCCTCGTTGATGAATAATTGTATCGCAAGGTGATGAATTTCTGTCTTTTTTTTTTTGACTTTATGGCTATTGTGGGTTTTGTTGTGGGGTTAGCTAGCCTTGAAGAACATTAGTATATGTATGGAAACTGCATTGTTTTTTTCTTTTGGTTGTTTGTATATATGCAACTCCCACAGGCACAACAGGTCGACTGTACACGAACGAAGCAAGTCGTTTCAGGTTTATATAGGAATATCTCATAGTTGGTGCAGCAATTATAGCTCACGCACAATACGACACAAAGAGGGTGACATGGTGGTAGTACTCGAATGTAAATATTAATGTTTGTGTGCAACCTAGGTTACACAAAACACATTAATAATGGTCTTGGTGGTTTTTGCTTTGTCAAAAAGTAAAAAATAAAAATGCTAAGATACTTTTTGTAAGTTAACTCTCACACTTAACAACATTAATAGCTGGATGGTGATGTGTCGTAATTTTACTTTACTACTGATGATTTATATGTAATTTCACTACTGATGATTTGATATATAACAAGATTTTAAATATTATTTACTTTTTTCAGGCCAGCACTATCTAATTTTCAATGTGGCTAATTTATCAACTGAAGTGACACACACTAGTAATAACTTCTATTAGCAATAGAAAAGCAACACAACAGGTCGACTGTACACGAACGAAGCAAGTGACTTTTGTTTTTCTCTAAATGTTTTTTTTTTTTTGCCATCTAAACTATTATAACGTGCCTATGAACCTCTTTATTGTTTTTTTCCCTCCTTATGCAGCACATGTAATTTTTTTTAATAATAACTTAGCTTATTTAAAGCTGTTATATAAATCTAAAAAAGCTTCTACCAACTGTTTCATTGTCAAATATTTAGAGAGAAAATATTTCATCTAAAATAATATTCAGAGAAAGAGGCGACCTTTTTTTTTGTTGTTAAACATTGAATATTACAGGCGATCACTTATGAAAAGTAAGGACCAGTGAAATATTTTAAAATGAATACAATTTATAATCAAGCGGTCAAAACAAATTACCAACATAATTCACCCCCGATACAGGAAAAAAAAAATCACCTTTTCAAATTTTGACAAGTTTTGTGGTTGTCACATATGACGCTTTATTATTATTATTATTATTATTTAAAACAAGTATATGCGGGCAGCAACAACTTGTGAGCTTCCAGGTTCTTAGTTTTTTAGGCCCGCTCACGGGCCCATTAAGCCTCTCAATTTATGGAATTAGCATACGGCCCTTAGACTGGTTGCTGCCTGGGTGAACTTGGGTTCACCGGTTCAGTCGGTGTGGACATTTTTCTCTGCCCCCTCATAATTCATAAAGGCGTTAGGTTCCCATGTGGAATAATAATCATAATTCATAAAGTTGTGTTTTTTTGCCCCCTTTTTTCAAATAAAAAAGTGCCCATGTGAAAAAACATATATCCCGATTTCATGGCATTGTTTGTGACTTTGTGTTCAATTGTAACATTGGAACATGTGATGGCCACAATCCCCGTTAGATTTCCAGTTCACAGTAGGAAGCATTTGACGTCGAACTGGATTATCATTTTTATTTATGATAGAAATGTCATGTAATTGCAAGCAGTATTTAATTATTTAAAAATTTTTAGAAAATGTACCCTGAATCTCAGCTCTGCAATGGAGGTCATATTAAAATTTCAGAGATCCTGTGATAAAAAAAAAAAAAACACCCACACATACGTACAGCCTATAACCAGACCATATTGCCTATTTTTTAACACTACAGAAAGCAAACAACAAAAGTAATATTATATAGCACTGGACAAGGGTAAGAACTTTTAGGTATTTGGTAGTGTCAATGTTGCTATCACCAAGTGGTTTGAGTTAGACTAACATCAGCACATTGGTGCCAGTTTAGGTGCACAAGATCTTCTTGCTTAAAATCTACTTGCTAAAAAATTTAGAAGTTCGGATCCCAAATGAAGGAGGGGCGGGCACAGAGTAAATACTGAGTTTAAATCCAAACAATGCATTCACGCTGCTTGAGTAATGATAGTTTAAACTTGTTTGTCATACATACGGGTAAAGTTTAGATTGGTGAAAATTATATATTTTCAAAAATAAAAATAAAAAAATAACTAGAAATATAAATTGATTAAGGTTACAGTGAGCGTATAGGTTGAATGAAAATGAATAAATTTTACTCTGGGGGAAAAACAAAACACTGAAGGTTGGTGGATGGGTCTGCCTCGAGGAGAACAGGGCACGTAGATGTAGTGGTGTGATGGCCCTATTTTGTCTGTGTCCAGCGGTGGTTATATTGTGATCGCATTAATGGAGGAGGAAGTGGTACAAGCAAAACCCGCGTGCACCACCAGTGAGTTCAGACCCTGTCACTGTCTCCCTCCCTAAAATCCACCCTCCACTCCAGAGCCCCAGCGGCCCAGCCACGTGCGTGCAGCTTCAATTTTGTGTCATGCGAAACCTGCAGTTTCCATTCACGTTCATGAATGAATGAGGCCATAGCCTTGAGGGCTCGGATGGGTTTTTCGTATGTGCTAATAATACGCATACAGAAAACTACACTAATAAATAAATAAATAAATCCATCCTTTTGCTTTAAATTAGAAAGCATTAAAACGTAGGGGGGTACTGGATAGGTTCAAATGTATTCATAAACTGCAACAAGAGGGCCAACTCAATTGTGCGAATGATTTGTTAAAAGTGGTGGATCATATCTAAATCTATCTGCAAACGCTTGAGCCATCAAAATTTTAATGCATTTCACCACCCAATATGCAGATAAAGTTTGGCCATGGGATCTTGACAATTTTTTAAAAAAATTATGCACAAATGGAAAATGTTGCCCTTAGAAAAACACTCCAGCTATAGATCAAAAATAAATTTGATCTTGTGTCAAAAAAAAAAAAAGTAAACCGACATTTTTACTGATTACGCCAGTTAAAACAGCAAGGCATGAACTTAATTGTCGGTTTAGGGTTGTTAAGTGAAACTTGGATATTGATAATACAACAATATATTTACATGGATGACAGGGCCTACCCGCGCTGATACCAAAAAATCACATTCGTGTACTTGAAACAAAAAAGAAAAAAAGTTTCTCCTAAACAGGCAAAGGTTACTGATAACCCACATTTAACACTAGTATTAAACCCTTCTAGGCAGTCGGGATGATTGACTGTGCACATTCTGGCATGACTCCACCAGCAACTGTGTGCATGTTGAATTGAACTGCTACAATGAAACCCTACAAAATCACTCTATAAAACAATATAGATACTGATTCTATCCATTTGTAATATTATGACTGACCAAAATTTCCTCGTCCACCAAAAGCAGTACAGAACCCATTTGCCAACTTCTAACTTGCAATTTCCCTAAACAGCATGCGTTTGTCATTGCCCAAAACACTTGCACGGCAGTAGTTGCATTGTAAAACATCTGGATTTTGCGTTCCCGAGAGGTAAAACACCTGGCACAACAATAAGAAATGGATAATTTTATTTGTAAGTGTCAAGAAGACTAATTCATGAAAGTGGAATGCCTATTGCTCACAAGCTTACTAGATCAGGAAGAGGGTGATTGCTCCCATAGGAAGGACCGGCTGTAATCCTCATATAACCTCCTTCAGAGAGAGAACATCATCACGTGGATAAGCTTGTTCCACTGAAACCAACACTTCATCGCCGATCTGTCTTCCAACAGAAACACAGGCAGAAGCTTGTAGTCCAACCTGCAAAGATTTTGACCCATCACAGTATGGTTGCAAGAAAGGTTGGCAAATTTTTTTCAAATAATGTCATAAAAGAAGAGAGACGTGAAACAATTTTGGCATTTGGAAGGTAAGCATTATAATTGAGCCTCAAATTCTAAGTACTCAAAACAGGCTACTTGTAAAATGCAAACAAAGGTTTGTTTGTTACTAGCCATCAAACTCTTTTGGAACCTGCCTCCTTTTCTTGTGGAACCCTAGAGCCTGAGTTTCTGGCTCATTTTAGCTTAATTAGGATCTGAGATTGACTAGTTTCTCAGTATATGTTTACTAGAGTTTCACATTATAAGTTATCTATTATGACGAACACTAACGAAAGACAAAATTAACAAATTAGTGAAGTTCTCCAGGACAGTAAAACTGATATAATATGTACACTTGAGACCTGGAGAGTGGAGACAAGGCATGCAATTGAAAACTTTCCTAAAGGTCACTGTTTGCCCGCAATCGGCATGCATCCCAAGTTAGAATATCTCCTATTAACAGTAAGGTCAAAAAAATGTTTTTTCCTAGTTAAAACTAAATATAAGTTTTTATATCCTTTTCCTTGAAAAATACTTTTTGACTGGAATGAAGCAAATAGGCAGTCACAAATCCACCCGTAGATGATTGGCATGAAAAAAAAGTTAAAATATAATCTATGATTCGCATGCCTTGTCAATCCGGTTAACTCATTTGGTTTCAAATCGGGACTCCTTTTCCCTTCATGTATTAACTGTTACAGCCTTCCAATTATGGATGACAATAAATAATGACAGGCACGAACTAAAATGGGTTGGAGAAAGAATGCCAGATCTTGATATTGAATGAGAAATACTATAATAAAGTTCTTGAATGGATCCCTCTCAGCATTGTCTGTGTCATGCCCTACTAAGCTATGCAGTATGCATACATAAAATGGTTTCAAGATAATTCAATAAATCTTCAACCATTTGGAAATGGTTTGGAAAAAAATAGTAAAAAAAATCATTAACTTGAAAAATATCCACTCAAATGGAACAGATAAGTCATTCTTAAGTGCCTACCTCCATCAACAGTAAGGCAGCATTTCGATTTTTTATAAATCTAAGGATTAACGCACGAAATGTTCTATTTTTTGGTTGCCTCCTCAGGAATTCTATTGTCCAATACCGAAGACTGGATTCAGAGAGACTCTTTACCACCCTCAATTGCATATTTATTGATGATGCTAGCCCTTCCATCTGACCAGCTGAGAAAGGAAATGAATCACCTCTGAGAAATGCTTTCACCTGCAATAGGATAAATGCATATTGCAATAGGTCAAGCAGGATATTTGCGACATAAATAATCCTCACAATTAAATATATAATCTTAATTTATATCACAAATAAGACAAGCCGCTGCTTCAGAAGTACGCTCGACCAATGGAAGCGAGACTAAGAGCGTGTTTGGCGACCACGGTTTTTGGCAGTTTTCTGTATTCAATTACGGAAAACAGCCCATAAAATTTATTTGGCGAGACTTTTTCTTTTTTAAATTCACCATCATTCCGTTTTCAAATCAAAAAAAATGAAAACATATAAACGATGTTTTCTGTATTTGTTTTCTATACTCACTCCTTCCTTCCACGAACTACGTGTGGTGCCTCCCCAGCCCCGCCCGCTGCAACGCCTGCGATCCCTCCCGCAGAGTCAGCTGCGACGGCGACCCCCCGTGCCAAGCCCGCTGCAACACCAGTGACTCCTCCTGCGACGCCCGACGACCCTCCCTGGATCTGCCCCCCACGTGAAGCCAACTGCGACAGCGAGTTGGCGACCCCCCAGCTGCGACGGCGACCCCTCTGTGCCAAGCCTGCTGCAACGCCGGCGACCCCTCCCGCGACCCCCGACGACCCTCCTGGATCTGCCCCCCTACGCGAAGCCAGCTGCGACGGCGAGTCGGGAACCCCCCAGCTGCGATAGCGACCCCCTGTGCCAAGCCCGCTGCAACGCCGGCGACCCCTCCTGGATCTGCCGCCCATGCGAAGCCAGCTATGACGGTATATTTCAATTGTTTTTCATTTGACAAAAAACAACACCAAACAAAAAAACGTATTTTAATCTATCAAAAAATATTTTTTAAATACGATTTTTGAAAGCAATTTTTAAAAACAAAAAATTTAAAACTACACCAAACATAGCCCAATATTTCAGACTGTTTTATCCCACATCTTATTCAGCAACATGTTTCTAGTGAAGCCAGAGCTAACCCATGTGGAAGAAAAAAGTAGTGGAAAAAAACCAAAAAATAAAACTATGATTATAGCAGATATAGTAGTTATAACAGCTTATACCATGATAGCTTCTGTAATCAGTAACCGTAGTCATTATATCAGATGACTGGACGTTACACACCTGATAATGAGCAAGAAGATCCATATACCTACGGATGGGAGAAGTAAACTGAACATAGCCAGGAAGCCCTAAAACCCCATGGCGTATAGGCTTCCGGAAATCCAATTCAGCTGCCCGCATTACTTTAACCAACGCAGAGCTCTTAACAGGCCCTTCTGGGAAGTGAGAAAATCCAGACATGTCAATGTCTGACTGGGGCTGTCCTCTATAGGGTAATGGAATGTTATTGGAAGAACCAAAGGTAGCTATAACCTCTCCACAGAGTAACATCATCTCAGAGACAAGTCGCATTGCAGGTTCTGCTTGATTTTCAACATAAACATTAATTGATGGCTCAGGATCTTCTGGGTTAGCCACTTTGATGCGTGGCTGTAATGTCGATGTGTCACATGCACCCTAAGGCATTGGGAAAATATATTAATTATATGAAGGAACAAAAAAAAAAAAAGAAATCATATGACACGAGAAATCTAATTGATTTAGTTTCAGAGACTGTGCAGAACAAGATTACATATATATATATATATTATAGGGCCACGGAGAACTAAATGTTCATCTTCTTTTCTCATCTGAACTCCAGAGAGAGTTCATCATTCAAATAACGTTTTCAGTTGAAACTAGAAAAATAGAAGGGTAGTTCTATTAACTTCAGTAATAACATTATATTGTGACTGAGACATTTTAGACAGACTAAAATGGTTGTGGTTGACCAAATCCAGAACAAGAGATGATGTAAAATATATTAAAGGGCAACAATGGAGAAACAAAGAGTGAAATGATGGACCAAATCTCAGCAAACTATGTATCTTTTTGCGTGACAAACAATTTCTGAAACATCCAGACCAAACATTGTTTTTGAAATGTCTTGATAAGATTTCATAAAGTAGCATCTAACCTGTAGTCGGCGCCATTTTGTTCTGAGTGCAGCAGCCTCAGACAAAATCTTCAGCTCAACCTCCTCTTCCAGGTTCAAATGCAGCAACTCAGATGCTGTTTCATATGTCAGCATATAGGTTGGTCTGATTAATGAGTTGAACACCGCATACTCTGCAATGCTACAGATACCAGGGCATGTAAGATTGTACTCACACATCTACACACTATCACAAGTAGTCCAAGTAAAAATTAAAATAAATGACCACAAAGAAACTTCCACATGGCTAGCCAACCATCAAACAAGAATCCCTGCACACTTTCATGTTTACCTGCCATCTGAATGCAAAACAACTGATACCGTAACAGCTTTGCAAATGGTCCCTTGTTTCAAGCTCATTCCCTCCATTGCAAGTTTCAGAGGAAACATAGGATATGTGGCTGTAGGCAAGAAAATAGAAGTTCCCCTTTTCATTGCCTCCCTAAAGCACAAGAGCAATTTCAAGAGAGTGCAAAAGCACAACTCTATGTATATGGTCAAAATCTCAAAAAAAACCTGTCTAGGATGCTTCTCGGAGGGACTAAGCTGGTTGGATCCGCAACATGTATCCATACTTTAATCCGGCCGTCCTGTAGCCTTGTTGCACCAAGAGCATCATCGAGCTACGTATTATTGGCTCATTAGTAAAGTGAGCATACAAGCTAGCCAAACATGCGAGCAAGATCACTTTATCACAGTGCAACATAATTTGAGTTCATTTTCAGTAGAGCAAACATTCATATTTACCTCATCAGCTTCATCGACATCAATTGCATAAACCTTTAAGCCAGTAAGATCTCTTCTGTCAATCTAAGACCACGTAACACCAAATAAACAAATATAGAACATTAAGCTTCAAGATATATTTTCAAAGAAATAAAGGGGAAAGGAATAGCTTACATTCAAATTAACATACAATTTTCCTCTTTAGGGTTTCCTCAGGCAAAGAATTATGCAATAGTTTTAGTGAGACAAGAACCTCCCACAGTTTTCAATACCTAGCATTAGCATGTCGTCATAGGAAATTTTCAAATAGGACACCTACCTCATCTTGGTCAGATGGCTCCTGCATCCTACTTTCAGCAGCCAACATAATCGCATGTGAATGATCAGTTCGAAGGTGGAGCTTCAGCAGATCTAGATTGATGTGTACAGGAAAATACCCAACATCTATGAGTAGACTCACAGCTGAAGATGCCACTTTTGTCAATCCGATTGCTTTAAGGATCTGAAGAAGTGTGTGTGTGTGTGTGTGTGTGAGAGAGAGAGAGAGAGAGAGACCATCAAAGTTCCCGCATGATTAATAACTTTCTTGATCAAATGTTTCTTGATCAGCCACTATCACCAAAAATACAGAACCCGACAAAGATAGAAATAGAGTCCTCAGTCAGAAAAGATACCATGCCAGCTGTTTTCCTTTGTTCATTATTCTTGCATGCATCAAGAGCAAATGCCTCAAGCGAATCAATCTTGTATTTGATTTTTTCTTCTACCTTCCACACAGACTTTGGGGGCTTAGCATGCTTAGGCCTTGCTTTGGCAGACAAAAGTAACTGCACAAATTCCTCACGTTCTCTATCAGCAGCTTCATTTGCAAGCTTCGCACGCAGAATTTCTTCATTCTAATTGTTCAAACAGAAAGGTTTATTTTTGAAACATTTAAAAGAAGAAAGACGTTTAAAACTAAGAAATCATAGACCATTGATTTAAGTTGCATACACTGCTTAAATTGGAAGACCTTATACTTCCTATAGCAAATATGAACTGCCATAATTCATAAATTGCTGAAACCAAACAGCAATCTAGAACAACTGAACAAACATTTTAAGTTTCTTCAAGGTTTTCTACAAATTCGAGTTTCTTTACCTTGAATTATTTCTATACTTCTTCATGACTAATTTGGATTAATACAGCTGTTTCACCCATGATGTTCTTGAAAATTCAAGTGTGAAAAGATTTTTATGTTCTCTTCCCCCTGTACATGTGTACTTCTTCACGCTCTAGAATCATGTTGAACTTCGTTTGCCGTTTCTTATCTTTATTTTTAACATATACTACGCCCATTCTAAAAAACGAACAATAAAAGCACTAACATTAGACATCCAACCATTTTTCTTAAATTTACGGATTTAAACTACTTTTTATTTTTTTCGTATAAGTATAAATCACAATAAATTTCTTAAATCACTATTTATATCATTTAAATAATATTCTATACTATTTTTTATTTAATAATAATTTTTTATAATTTAATATGAAATAAAAATAAATATAAAATGTAAAAGAGAGGGAATGAAGAATTTTTTTTATATAATTTAATAATTATAGAAATACATTAAAAAAATACTGTTCAAATCCTATGAAAAAAGTTAAATATAGTATCCCTGCTGTAGGAATCATTTTGTGATTTTTTATTTATAATTTTCCTAAATATATAGAAACAAACTACTAGTGCTCTAATCTTTTTTTTTGACAAACCCTAGTTAAATATAGGATATCTACTAGACTGCTACTAGCACTCTAAACCTATTTTTAATTGCAGTACATTGTTTGAAAAAATATTTCAGTGTCACATGAGCTTGTGTCAGGTTGACTTAATTGCTAGAAAGGAAGAAGATACGGCAAAAACAATAAATTACTCCCTGAATTATTATTATTATTTTGCTCAGGACTCCCTGAAAATATAGATGCACGAGAGTAAAAACCATAACAAATATGGTGTTGAATCAAATTCAAAAGCAGTAAAGCACTATAATCCCCAATTAAGCAGAAGAAAATAAATTTTAAAAATCAATATAAAAATATAAAAACCAGTTAACATAAAGCACTAGCATGACTAATTACAAGGTCCAGTATTCTGTTAATTAATTTAAGACCCAAAAAACACCTGAATGGTAGGTTGGGGCCCATAGACAGACCAAGCACCCTTCTTCCTCAGCACAGTGAAGTAAACTTCATTTCTTGATAGCAAAAGATGAGAGCAATAGATGTTGATAGGCTCTGTACTACCAAAGATCATCTGTAAAGAGAGCTGATTTCAGAAGGTGATAGTGTGGATCGGAAAACAAAATATGGAATATATGCATATAGTACCTCAGCTAATTCGACTGCTGTAACAAACTTATTCTTCTCTTGAAGCTCGGTCCAAACATGTTCAGCCAGTTTCAAGTCCTACACAACAAATCATCAAAATACTGAGTACATGACAAATCCCCAGATCTAGAATTCAAATCTTTGCAAAACTTCAGCAATAACGAACCAACTTATCATGGGCTCTCTGAACAAAATTGGAAATCTCTGTAGGGCCAAATTTGTCTTCATTTGGAATGATAAGGGTAATTTCTTGGAGCCCAACGGAGGATGTGACGCCACACTGAACGAAAAAAACCTAGTTGAAGAATCTGTCTCACAATAAAAGCCAACTAAAAGGTAGAAACAAAAAATGGGAATGAAACACTGCAAGCAGCCTATAAGACAAGAGAAATAGTTACATCCTAACATAACCTGATCAGACACTACCCACTTCTTGCCATCACGTTTTTGAGCAACTGCTAACACTATCCCATTGGCGTCTTTCTTGAACTCCAGCAGAAAACCTTTCTGTATTGCTTGTTTTTCAAGCGTATATTCAAAGAGCTTTCCATTGCTTTTCACACTCACTCTGTAATGTAACTAATGCATCAATGCAAACATAAATATTGGAAAAACGATTGGAAATTTCAAATGCAAATCCAAGTAAAAGGCATAAGTAGGACCAATTCGCATTATTTTCCCAAAATTGCCTCAATTCAAAGGAATGGATGAGGCAAATATAAACAGGGTAATATAGAAATTTTATGGTTTTTCTCACCCTTACTATCCCAAATTATTTCTTTCTTCTTGCCCCTAAGGAACTATTATTACCCTTCCCATGAACCCTTAAGCAGTCACATTGGGTCTTTTTTTTTTTTTTTTTTGCCTTGAATCACTAGCAGAGTGTAACAAACACGTAACATAACATAACATAACATAACATAACATAAATGTCAATGCTCTCAATAAGCAGTTCTGTGGGCATGGAAAATTTTTATTTATTATGTACATGACATATTTTCTAAAATCAAAGCTGTTTGCCTACTTTACTGCTTATCTCTACAACCACGAGAAACACACCGTAACAGCTACAAACTAGGACATTTCTGCTAACGTTGGCAGTTTGTTTGTTTTTTTGTTTGGGTGGAAAAGAAAAACATTTTAACAACAAATTTAGCGAAACAACACACTCAACAAAAAAAACAATACAAAAAACAAAAAAAATAGCAGCGTAAACGTTATCAGACGAGAACCTTGAGGCCAACAAACAACTAGTGTAAGGCTACAGGAGGATCAAAGGCACCACAGAAACATCAAATTGAAACGATAACACGCGAGAGGAAGGAATTCAGAAACCCTACTTGGCTCTAGCCCTGACCCTCTTACTTCGGCGGGAGGCGTTCAATTCTTTCATGACGCTATCGACAAGGCTGTGAACGGAGCAGACTCGAAGGCAACCGTAGCCGAAAGGTTGATTCTCTGGTCGGCGAATCGAAGGTGTTGGGAGAAGACGATGGTTGAAGGCGCAGAGATGGTGCAAATGTGAGCGCAGGGCTGCTGCTAAAGGAGGCGAAGAAGCGCATAGAAATAGGGAACATCTGTTCATGGCGCGAAACCGCCTTCTTCTTCTTCTTCGTCGTCGTCGTCGATGGTGAGACAGATGAGTCTCTCTACGTCTGTTACCGCTGCGGATGATTGATGACGCAGAAGCGGTAGGGGACGAGGGAGAGACGTAATCAAACCACTTCAGTTGTGGTTGTGGGCTTCGATACCCAGGTTTATGAAATTTGGATCTGGCCAACTGATCCGGCCGGCACAGTCTCTGAGTGATAGACAGTAAGCTCACTAATTCAGTATCATTGGCGGCGTATTTTTTTTTTTTATATCAAAACGATGGTGTTTTCAAATATAATATCTTTAAAAAAAATAATAAAATAATATAATTTTAATATATCGCACCATTTAACTTTTGATAAGTTTAAATTATTTTTTAAAATAAAAAAATATATGAAATAAATTTCTATTACTTATAACTATTTTTAAATTCATCAAATTTTCAAAAATAATTCTATTTTTAAAAATAATACATCATATCAAATTGGCAGAATTTCAAAAATTTAACCAGTTAAAAATAATAAATCAACAAATCACTTTTTAATTACTTTTCCTTTATATTTCAATTATATTCAATTTACGTCTGAGAAATGAAATTTATTTCAATTTTTTTTTTCCAAAATTTCAAAAGTGGTAAAATAAGTTATAATTTCCTCGTTCGAAAAAATAGTCAATTTATCACTGTATAAGTATTATTTGCTGAACGACTTGGGTAAATAATAATTATACTGTATTTCCCTTTTTCACATCCTCCACAATTTCACTATTCTCGTTGCATTCTCTTCCAATAAGTTGTTTCATTATTTGAAAAAATTATTCAAATAGTTTTTATTCTCACGTCACAATTATTTTATAAAAAAATATTTGAAAATTAATTTTATCATTTATTGTGTTTCATAAAACAGTTAAAATAATAGTTTATTGTCAATTAAAAACGTTGTTGTAATTTTATAAAAAATAACTTATAAACCTGAAAATTTTCTTTTGAAACTCCCTTATACTTTTATCTTTTAAACAAATAAATAAATTTTCAAATATAACAAATAATTCAATTGTAATTTAGCATATACTATTTGTTAGAAATATTTTAATATTATTTGTGTTTCCTTATTTTTGGTTTCTTTAATCTCTAGTTTCTCTTTTTCTTTTTCTGTTTTCTTATTATGACTGTATTGGTATTTATAAATGTAACATTTTACATTAATACTATTTAAATAATTTATGCTTTTACAAATAATAGCTTCCACCTTTGTCTCTAGCCAACCACTACTAATAAACCGATTTGTCAGTCGACTTTTGTCTTTCCATTGCTTTACATCTTCCAATTATATGGCCATCAAGTATCAATTTCACTTACAAAAATATTAACTTGCTCACCTTTGTGACTTCCTCCAGAACTACAACTCAGTGAATTTTATTTATAAACTCTTACCTTTCAAACATTCTTGATTGCAATCAATAATATGGCTTAGGTCCCTTTAAAACAAAATGCCATAAATTATTTTGCATGTCGTATACAATTTGATTATTTTTTATTAGTTATGACCTAATGACATTCTTAACAACTCATACCCATATTCCTCTTAACAATTGCATACCAAATTTGACATATTCTTTATGAATATGTCAAGATAAATTACTTTTAAATTCTCATGTACTCTTAGTCTTGTTCCATTTATTGTAACCAAGAAAATGACCTTTGAGGTTGTAATTTTTTTAGCAAACTTATGATTCACTATTATGTAGAAAATTTATGGAATTATGGAATAAACTTGTTAATCCAAGTAAAAAGGATCTCGCTCTATCATCAAACATATACAAGAAATTCAATACATTGATTATTTTGCTCTCATGGATCAACAGTTAATTTTGATTAATTATCCATTTATGCTCTTAATAGCCTAGATGATTCTTACAAATATCTCTTTAATACTATTCAAGTTTGGAGAACTCTAATTCACTTTGATGAATTGTTTGTAAAAAACGTTTCATGTTGAGACTTAACTACAACTATCGTTCACCTGACACTTGGCATAACCAACAATAGCCTTTGTCGCTATGAGACAATTATGAAAAATTAATTTTTCAATTGGCAATGACACTAATATTGACCATATAATAATAAAATCAAGCCAAGTTTACTCTTATCGACGATCACAACACTAGACCCCACATCCATAAACTCCACTATCTTTTGCCAGTTGTGTTTACCATAGGAAGTGCTAAGTCTGTGGCATTGTTAACCACTTTACTCACTAATGTCATCTCGTTCTCTCCCATATATCAAATTTTATTCTAACATTATATTGTGTCCCACTAGGTAAATATTGTAACACATTACATATCCAATATTGGGCTCTTCTTTGAATTGGGTTATGGATTCTAGTAATTTTGATCTTGTCACTACTGATTTGGTGTTCTCTCACTTCATGAACCCTACACTAAGACTAATATTATGGTTACTGGTAATGGTACTTGTCTTCATGATTACCCAATTCAAATTGGGTTGGTAATGATGGTGATGGCACACCATATATGCATATATAATGTTTTTAAATGCAAACCTAATCTTATAGTGATTTACTAAATAACACACTATTACTAACTCTTTTGTTAAAGCCGAGTACTATGTTATTATCTTTATTCATGTTGAAATTCAATAAATTAAGTCCCTCTTAGATGAGCTAAATATCCAGGATTGTATAATACCACATTTATTTAGATAGCTTTAGTGTTACATATCTTTATACTAATGTTGCCTTCAAATTGTGCATGAAAGGTTGAGTCAATTATCATCATGATTTTGCTAAAAACTAACTTGTTTGACCAAATCTACCACATCTAATCTTTGTGATGAGATTAGTTTAACTTGAAAAGCACATCTAATACATGTTAAAAAATATATAATACTACTTCAATTTCCTTATTCTTGTTAATTTCCTTATTTTTAGTTTTAGTGTTATAGTTTCATTTTTTTTAGTTTTTTTTCATTGTATATCTATAATTACCATACTCTTAAACATGCATTTTTTAAGAAAAAGAAACTCCATCAAACGCCTGTAGGGAGGATCAGGCGTCTCAACTCTATGCCGTCAAATCATATACAAGAAACAAAAGCACACAATAAAGAAATAGGATGGTTCTATGAACAATCATTCTCCCATCAGGGAAAAGGAAGTCGATTACAATATATAAAATACAATGTGGGAGCAATGAATGTAAAATTCCTAAATAGCATAAAGAGCAATCAATCAAACAGCATTAGATAGGTGCACTAAAGAATTCATGTGCCAATGCAGCACACAAACCAGGGGGTTTCTACCACCCCCTCCCTTGAATCGTATTATCTTAACTACAAAGTTGAGTGCATAGCCCCTGAATCTGAGAACTGCTCGGATCCAGCAATGAATACACTCGACTTTTTCCATTGTTAGAGCATGTTATGTTGAGATGGTTACCCATTTGGCTCGACTGCAAAAATGAGATGGAGGGTGTAAAAAAAGCGAAGAGGGAATCAGGTGTTTTTAAATTAGAAGGAAAATTTGAAGTAATTGGAGCCATTAATTTGTTACCATGCAGTATGCAGGATTTTTGTTGCAGCTCCAATGTGAGGTTGGCACGCAAGTCAAATAGTGACACCACGAACAATGGTCATTCGCATCAACACCCCGGAGGAGCAGTACCAGACCGGCAGTTAATCTGTCAATTTTTTCAACGCGGAAAGATTGGTTTGTGATTGTTCCCCTAATTTTTTTTCATGTACAACTTAATTTAAAATTGGTATAAGGCCAGAGAGAGAGAGATTGGAGCCTTACCCAACGACTAGAAGGATCAGAGAAATGATCCACAAGAGGCGCTGATACATCTTGAATTTCGATGCCGGTGGGGTGCTAAAGTGTCTTTGGTTAACCCATCCAAACTGAGGGCGGATAAGGAACACAAAACCAAGAAGGAAGCCTGAAACAAATCCCCCAATATGGGCAAAGTTGTCCATGTGAGGCAAAATTCCCAGTCCCAAATTGATTGCGACAATGATCAGCAGTGTCAATAGTGCTGCAACCTGAATAAAGAGATGTAAAATGCCTAGGCAAAAATTTATGCAAAAACCAGTTTGATTGAAAAGGATATGATTATTACCTTATTAGCATAGATTGTCCAGTTAGTGATTAGTTCAGAAAGCATGCCTCCTAGCAATCCAAAAAGTGCACCAGACGCACCAACAGATATATTTGACTGGACAAAAAGGCCAGACAATAGGCTCCCACCAAACCCAGAGATCAGATATAGTAGCCCAACTCGCACTGCAAATGTGAAAGCCCAATAGTTGGGCAAGAAATTTTGCTAAGGAACTCAGACATAAATTAATTTGAATAATGTGTCCTGAGGACTTAATCTTCGCATAAATTTAACTTGAAATGTGATTGCATAAATTTAAAAACAATAGGCCCAATGTGAGCCCATTCAAATTTAATAATAATATACATTTGAAAATTATTTTTAAAAAATAGTGAATGCCATAACTATTTTCAAAAATTATTTCTAATTATTTTTTATTTTCAAATTTAAACTCAATTCTATCGTGAGATCCAAATAAATTTTTATTTTTTTATATTTCTTCTATTTTATTAATTGAGTCCACTAAATTTTTTAAAAAAAAAAATTGGGACTCAATTTTTAAAAATTCACACTTTTTTAAAACACATTCTTTCTCGTAACAAACACAAATTATTTTCAAATTACAATTCAACACAGAATACAACCAAAACTTATACTAAACAAATCTAAACTTACTGTCTAATATCTATGTATATATACGTATATATATATATATATATTTTTATTTATTTATTTATAAGAATATCTATGTATAAATAAAACAATATGATCACAAGGGAATGCTTTAAGGTAGAGAAATGAACCACCACAACAAGTATTCCATCACTATAGATTTAACTTCCATGAAATCGTTTAGACAGCGATGATGCTTTCAGTTTTAAGAAAGGTCCAGAATCTAAATCGGTGATTGATGCTAAGGAAAACTGCAAACGGGAATAATATGTGTTTGATGAAATTATACCAAACCCAAATTCTTGCTCGAGCCGAATACCAATCACTATAAGACTTAACATGTTAGCCAGAATATGGAAAACCCCAGCATGTAACCACATGCATGTAATTAGGCGCCAGCCCTGGTGCCTGTGGACCACTTTATCTATATCCAGTGCTCCCATCTTCTGAAGCCTAAAAAGGTAAAAATATAACAGCAGTAAGCTCAAATCGGTTCTGACACAAGCAATTATATGACTTCAATGAAAATTTAAACATCACATTAGAAAGGTTTACACCCAACTAGTCATAAATAACAAATGCCACCAGAGTATAGTCGAGCAGAATGATCAGATATCAGGCAACGTGAAAGGGGGCATTAAGCTAGAGAAAATGCATAGTACTGGACTTACAACCGAGAGAGCTTGAATCCAACCAACCGTCCATAAACAATTGCCTAAGTTGCCAGACTTACATATATACAACACACACACATAAATAATTAAGAATTTTTCACTGAACAAATAATACATTAAAGAACTCATTCAACCAGAGACAAGTCTCATGTTAGATCTCAAGTCTCAACACGCATAAAAAAAATAAACCACACATCACAACAAATAAAACGATAAGGCATACATGGATTAAGCAAAATGGAGTCCAATTCCAACATTGTACATAAAGAGATGTGTAATGATTCGATAAAAGGGGATATTAAGGGAGTCGAAAGAAATAAAAATAAATTATGTATTGTATTCCATGGTACTCTAACAAACAAAATAAAGGGCAAACAAAAGAAACATTGTACAAACATGTACGTCTGAGAAGAAACTGACATAATTACATGTGAAACATGTCTGTCCCCATACAAATAGCGGAAACAAAAGACTTACGTAGTTGCTGATGGTCCCAGGAGAGGGTTTTCCTTGAAAGGCTGGAACGAGAACCGCCCCAAGGACGGAGCGACGCAAGAGAGGGTGCTGCTGGGGCAGTCATTGACGTACATGGTGACCACGAACACGAACACATTAGCGATCACAAACGAAGGGATCAACCACGAAAACCACTTCTTGAACACCTGGAACGGCTGCGGCGGCGAGGCCCGCGCTTGGAACTCCGCTGGGTGGATGGCGCTGCCACCGCCGCCGCCGCTCCGGGAATGGGCCCTCGAGACCTTGATTTCAGGGAAAGCGTCGTCGCTCCTCCCCATGGAAGCTGCGGGATCGAGTCGAGTCGGATGAGGTTGTGAATCGATTAGGGTTTCGACGACGGGAATAGAGAGGACACAGCTGGTGTGTGTGGTGTGGGTTGGATTTAGGGGGAGGAGGAGAAGGGAGGGTAGGTCAACGGCTTTACCAATTTGGCAGTTGAGAGACACTTTTGAGGGAGTGTGTTTTCTGTTGCAGCCCTAATCGTTTTCGTTTCTGATGGCGATGTTCGACGATTTCGTACTCAACTCGTGTGTCGGTGGTTCGTTGTTTTTTTTGTTTTTTTTTAAAGTTAAGAAAATATTGAATTACAAATGAAATGAAAATCAAACAAAGAATTAAAAATCAAAAGAAAATATAAACAAACAAAATTAAAAATCAAAAAGAAAAGGCAACAACAACATTCCATCGCTATATTTTTTTTCTTTTTCCTTGACACAATGTTGTGTTTGTTGGATTATAATAGCATTCACGTTTAGGTTAGGTTTGACTTTTCTATTTCTAAATAAAGTTTAAAACTTTTGATATTTTATTCTTCAACCTTATTTTTATTTTTCCAACTAATATTTTATTTATTTATTTATTATTATTATTATTATTATTATTTTATTTCATTTTCATTTATTACACCCAATCAAAAATTTATATGTATACAAATATATAAAAAAAAACTATAGGAAAAATCTTTGAGGATAAATAATAATCCTTAAATATGATGATTATATTTTCAAATAATTATAATTTAAATAACTATTTCAAAATTATTGTACGTTTATTTATTTATATTGAATTGCAGAAAGGTGCAAATTGTGAAATGTGAGGTTGAGTTCATGCAAATTTTTCGATTAAAATTACATATTAGGTTGAGTTTATGTATTATGCCTGTGAAGTCTTGTACTCAGCATTACTTACTTTAAAATTATCCACCTACCAAACCAAAGCTTTGCCCCTTTTTGACGACTCCTGACGTGAAGTTCCAAAGTTTGAAATCACGACATCTCACCTGCACATTTGTGGCATTGGAAGCATATGGTCTCGAGGGACAGCCTACGGGTATGCATGACATCTCAAAAGCATGACGTTTGAATATATTTGCCATAACTCTTGCAATTATGTAATAAACAAATAAAAATTAAAGCATATGAGTGTACTGGCAAAGAGCTGGCCGTCCTTAATTTCGTGAACATATTATGCCACTGCCACTGATTTGTTTTTCCACAATGTTACACGTACAATCTTTCCCGGGCTGGACTAAAAGTAGTCAGTCCTTACTCCTTTTTTGGTTACCTTCTTGATTCTCGTAGTACCTTCACGGGACTTGATTCACTGGTTGACTTGAACGTATCTGCTTCTTTTTTTTTGAATAAAACGCATCTGCTTCTTGCTACAACGGTATCAGGGTCCTGTTACCCCTGTATAAAATGAATTAAAGGCCTTTATGGACATGGCTTCTTTAGATTATAGCAATTAATATGAAGCCAAGTACAGATGCACACGGAAAACAACCCTCGTTATTATATATGGCTATGGGTAATGCCAGGGGTTCTGTTTGGCATGACCATACAGTGGTACAATCCCGAAGTTGAAGACATACTCATAAGTTCTAAGGCACGAACTTAAAGGTGGATGCCATGGTCCTAATTGAAAATCAGAATCGGGCAGTGATTTGGGAAAAGATAGTCTTGAAATCCTTGGTTGGCGTCCCAGTTCCCTCCGGCTTGGATGCTAAATCAAATGCCTTAAATTTGGCCTCTTCGAACTGCAACGCCTGTTTTTGAATGATGTATTTGTGAATCAACAAACAAGTCAAACTCAACTTCTAGGGAAGTAGATGAAAAAAACATGTGCGAAAAAGGAAAAAAAAAAAAAAAGTCATTTGTGACACGTGAGCAGATACCTGAATGCATACTTCTGCAACATCAGCCCTGGCAATGGTTTTTGTCTCTGTCTGAAGAAGTTCATCATCCTTGCCAACAATTAATTCCCGAATACCACCTTCTTTATCTTGCAAGCCTCCAGCCCTGTTTTGGTCAGGAAGCATATGAATTTGTAGTTCGACAGCACCAGTTGAAAGAGATAATTGAAATTTTTAGTGCTTAATCATTTATAAATTACTAGAATCGGCCAGTAATCATATATTAATCATACAAAGAGATGGACAACATTACCTTACAATTGTGTACGGTATTCCAGAGTCAGCCAGATATTGTTCGGCCTTCCTTTTCCAGACCTACAATGTGTTAACATAAGATCCGATAAAAGTTTTGTAAAACTTTCTCTTTAGTTCCGCAGCATTAAGAAGCTGTATCAACTAATTCCTAGCTTTTCACACATCACATCAACGATTGTGGATTCAGAAGTCAGATATTGCAATTTGTTGAAAGGTATTTAATAGTGTAAGTTGAGAAAGGGATAGATTCCTAAAACTGGCTGATGTTGTCTCCACAACACAAGAAGACTTCAACAAACACTGAATATCAGATGGCTGTGGCTGGCTGTTGGGGAATAGCATAATCATGTTACTGTGTCAAAAAGTAACATGTTGGATAAGCCTATAAAACAAAATCAAATGATTACATACCAATATATTCCCATTTCCCAGACTGTTCAAAGGATGGTTAAGGTTTGTTCCGCCCATCGACCCAACCAACACAATTTGTTTCACTCCAGCAGCTTTAGCTGTAAAAAACACATACCTCAGGTGAATGAATGCATTTAAAACGCACAAGAAGGTCCTAGGGAAAAAAAAGTGACGAAAAGAGATCCTCACCGACATCTATTTGATTCTTCTGACCTATCCAATCAACCTATACCACATGACAACATATTGTCACATGATTGTTTTAAAAAGGACAAACCAAAAGCAGCAATAAACCAAAACCCCATGTGGTGATGGTTGGTACCTGTTCAGGATATGCTCCATCTTCAAAGAAGAACTCGGGTCGTCCCCCCTGACCTGGATCAAACCCAGGTTTCATCTTTGGCACAGCACTCGTTAGGATTATGAGTGAATCAATACCATGGATGGCAGGGACTAAGCTGCTGGCATCCCTAATGTCCCCGACAAAAACATCATCTGCCCCACCAATCTTCTCCTTGCTCTCCTCTGTCCTGACCAAACCTTTTCCCACATACTGATCGGACCTCTCCTTCAATTTCTTATAAACTATCTGACCTGAAAAGCCCAACCATAGGAAAACACACACCTCAACAGAGAGTATATTCATTTCTTCTATGAAACGAACCCAAAAAGAGGAAGGATGCAAGCACAGTATGATGAATTTATTTTAGCCTTTTATCAATCCAATGAACATAAATTCCAAGTAACATCAAACCACAAGTAGTAAATTGCTACTAACCACAATCACCAATTTCTTCAATAAAGTGAACCCCCCTCCCTAAATAAATAAATAAATAAAGATGCAAGCACATTGGGATGAATTTCTTATAGTATTATATCAATCCATTTGACATAAATTCCAAATAACACCACCCCATAATCACTAGTATTAGCCACAATCACCGATTTCTTCAATGGAAAAATGAAATTCAGATTCAAGCACATTGTGATTAACATCACCCCATAATCATATTAGCCACAATCACCAATTTCTTCAAGAGAAAAATGAAATTCGGATGCCAGCACATTGGAATGAATTCCTTTTAGCATTACATAAATCCATTAAACATAAATTCCAGGGTAACACCAGACCACAATCACTGGTTTTCCATCAACCACGCACACCAATTCACGCAATGAATTCTGTTAGCATTTTTGTGATTCAACTATGTAGTACGTGCTGCAAAATATTGAAAAAGTATGGGGACACGGCCACTCCACAATCACAAATTCGCCTATTAACCTACGGTAGTGTTAGCTACAATCCTTAAATTTAAGGTATACTTTTATTCACTGCCATCTTCCTCTTTTATGACAAATTATTCAGGTTTTACGATGAACCTGCAACGGATAAATGAGTTCATTTCGATTATTTTTAAAAAATTAAGACAGGAATCACCAGACAATCAAACCCAAGGACGACACACAATAACAATTAGGAAGACACGCATACGATGGGGAGAGAGAGAGAGAGAGAGAGAGAGAGAGAGAGAGAGAGAGAGATTACCGGTTCTACCGGCGGCGCCGGTGACGAGGACGGTGGATGGGGACGGAGCGGCCATGGCGAGGGAGATAACCGAACGGGGTCTCCGGCGGGGAACCTTTGTGGGCGGAGGTATGAATCTGAACGGCAATGAAAATATTGAATTACAAATGAAATGAAAATCAAACAAAGAATTAAAAATCAAAAGAAAATATAAACAAGCAAAATTAAAAATCAAAAGAAAAAGCAACAACAACATTCCATCGCTATATTTTTTTCTTTTTCCTTGACACAATGTTGTGTTTGTTGGATTATAATAGCATTCACGTTTAGGTTAGGTTTGACTTTTCTATTTCTAAATAAAGTTTAAAACTTTTGATATTTTATTCTTCAACCTTATTTTTATTTTTCCAACTAATATTTTATTTATTATTATTATTATTTTATTTCATTTTCATTTATTACACCCAATCAAAAATTTATATGTATACAAATATATAAAAAAAACTATAGGAAAAATCTTTGAGGATAAATAATAATCCTTAAATATGATGATTATATTTTCAAATAATTATATTTTAAATAATTATTTCAAAATTATTGTACGTTTATTTATTTATATTGAATTGCAGAAAGGTGCAAATTGTGAAATGCGAGGTTGAGTTCATGCAAAATTTTCGATTAAAATTACATAATAGGTTGAGTTTATGTATTATGCCTGTGAAGTCTTGTACTCAGCGTTACTTTAAAATTATCCACCTACCAAACCAAAGCTTTGCCCCTTTTTGACGACTCCTGACGTGAAGTTCCAAAGTTTGAAATCACGACATCTCACCTGCACATTTGTGGCATTGGAAGCATATGGTCTCGAGGGACAGCCTACGGGTATGCATGACATCTCAAAAGCATGACGTTTGAATATATTTGCCATAACTCTTGCAATTATGTAATAAATAAATAAAAATTAAAGCATATGAGTGTACTGGCAAAGAGCTGGCCGTCCTTAATTTCGTGAACATATTATACCACTGCCACTGATTTGTTTGTCCACAATGTTACACGTACAATCTTTCCCGGGCTGGACTAAAAGTAGTCAGTCCTTACTCCTTTTTTGGTTACCTTCTTGATTCTCGTAGTACCTTCACGGGACTTGATTCACTGGTTGACTTGAACGTATCTGCTTCTTCTTTTTTTTTGAATAAAACGCATCTGCTTCTTGCTACAACGGTATCAGGGTCCTGTTACCCCTGTATAAAATGAATTAAAGGCCTTTATGGACATGGCTTCTTTAGATTATAGCAATTAATATGAAGCCAAGTACAGATGCACACGGAAAACAACCCTCGTTATTATATATGGCTATGGGTAATGCCAGGGGTTCTGTTTGGCATGACCATACAGTGGTACAATCCCGAAGTTGAAGACATACTCATAAGTTCTAAGGCACGAACTTAAAGGTGGATGCCATGGTCCTAATTGAAAATCAGAATCGGGCAGTGATTTGGGAAAAGATAGTCTTGAAATCCTTGGTTGGCGTCCCAGTTCCCTCCGGCTTGGATGCTAAATCAAATGCCTTAAATTTGGCCTCTTCGAACTGCAACGCCTGTTTTTGAATGATGTATTTGTGAATCAACAAACAAGTCAAACTCAACTTCTAGGGAAGTAGATGAAAAAAACATGTGCGAAAAAGAAAAAAAAAAAAAAAAAAGTCATTTGTGACACGTGAGCAGATACCTGAATGCATACTTCTGCAACATCAGCCCTGGCAATGGTTTTTGTCTCTGTCTGAAGAAGTTCATCATCCTTGCCAACAATTAATTCCCGAATACCACCTTCTTTATCTTGCAAGCCTCCAGCCCTGTTTTGGTCAGGAAGCATATGAATTTGTAGTTCGACAGCACCAGTTGAAAGAGATAATTGAAATTTTTAGTGCTTAATCATTTATAAATTACTAGAATCGGCCAGTAATCATAAATTAATCATACAAAGAGATGGACAACATTACCTTATAATTGTGTACGGTATTCCAGAGTCAGCCAGATATTGTTCGGCCTTTCTTTTCCAGACCTACAATGTGTTAACATAAGATCCGATAAAAGTTTTGTAAAACTTTCTCTTTAGTTCCGCAGCATTAAGAAGCTGTATCAACTAATTCCTAGCTTTTCACACATCACATCAACGATTGTGGATTCAGAAGTCAGATATTGCAATTTGTTGAAAGGTATTTAATAGTGTAAGTTGAGAAAGGGATAGATTCCTAAAACTGGCTGATGTTGTCTCCACAACACAAGAAGACTTCAACAAACACTGAATATCAGATGGCTGTGGCTGGCTGTTGGGGAATAGCATAATCATGTTACTGTGTCAAAAAGTAACATGTTGGATAAGCCTATAAAACAAAATCAAATGATTACATACCAATATATTCCCATTTCCCAGACTGTTCAAAGGATGGTTAAGGTTTGTTCCGCCCATCGACCCAACCAACACAATTTGTTTCACTCCAGCAGCTTTAGCTGTAAAAAAAAAAAAAACACATACCTCAGGTGAATGAATGCATTTAAAACGCACAAGAAGGTCCTAGGGAAAAAAAAAAGTGACGAAAAGAGATCCTCACCGACATCTATTTGATTCTTCTGACCTATCCAATCAACCTATACCACATGACAACATATTGTCACATGATTGTTTTAAAAAGGACAAACCAAAAGCAGCAATAAACCAAAACCCCATGTGGTGATGGTTGGTACCTGTTCAGGATATGCTCCATCTTCAAAGAAGAACTCGGGTCGTCCCCCCTGACCTGGATCAAACCCAGGTTTCATCTTTGGCACAGCACTCGTTAGGATTATGAGTGAATCAATACCATGGATGGCAGGGACTAAGCTGTTGGCATCCCTAATGTCCCCGACAAAAACATCATCTGCCCCACCAATCTTCTCCTTGCTCTCCTCTGTCCTGACCAAACCTTTTCCCACATACTGATCGGACCTCTCCTTCAATTTCTTATAAACTATCTGACCTGAAAAGCCCAACCATAGGAAAACACACACCTCAACAGAGAGTATATTCATTTCTTCTATGAAACGAACCCAAAAAGAGGAAGGATGCAAGCACAGTATGATGAATTTATTTTAGCCTTTTATCAATCCAATGAACATAAATTCCAAGTAACATCAAACCACAAGTAGTAAATTGCTACTAACCACAATCACCAATTTCTTCAATAAAGTGAACCCCCCTCCCTAAATAAATAAATAAATAAAGATGCAAGCACATTGGGATGAATTTCTTATAGTATTATATCAATCCATTTGACATAAATTCCAAATAACAACACCCCATAATCACTAGTATTAGCCACAATCACCGATTTCTTCAATGGAAAAATGAAATTCAGATTCAAGCACATTGTGATTAACATCACCCCATAATCATATTAGCCACAATCACCAATTTCTTCAAGAGAAAAATGAAATTCGGATGCCAGCACATTGGAATGAATTCCTTTTAGCATTGCATAAATCCATTAAACATAAATTCCAGGGTAACACCAGACCACAATCACTGGTTTTCCATCAACCACGCACACCAATTCACGCAATGAATTCTGTTAGCATTTTTGTCATTCGACCATGTAGTACGTGCTGCAAAATATTGAAAAAGTATGGGGACACGGCCACTCCAAAATCACAAATTCGCCTATTAACCTACGGTAGTGTTAGCTAAAATCCTTAAATTTAAGGTATAGTTCTATTCACTGCCATCTTCCTCTTTTATGACAAATTATTCAGGTTTTATGATGAACCTGCAACGGATAAATGAGTTCATTTCGATTATTTTTCAAAAATTAAGACAGTAATCACCAGACAATCTAACCCAAGGACGACAAACAATAACAATTAGGAAGACACGCATACGATGGAGAGAGAGAGGGAGGGAGGGAGGGATTACCGGTTCTACCGGCGGCGCCGGTGACGAGGACGGTGGATGGGGGCGGAGCGGCCATGGCGAGGGAGATAACCGAACGAGGTCTCCGGCGGGGGACCTTTGTGGGCGGAGGAATGAATCTGAACGGCAATGACGCGGCGAGATAAGAGCAAGAGAGGGTGGTGGAAGCTTCTGGAAGAAGCGTGAGCAACAACGGGCCACGTGGCAGCGTAGCCATGGGGCGACTCGACGACGACTAACACGAGTACTACTCACGTACAAGTAGTAGTCTGTTGGTTTGGTTTACTACACCATTCACATGTCCATGCCGTCTTGTTAGCCGGCGACGTTGCTAGTGCTGCCTTATTATATTCCTAAAATAAATACACTTTTTATTTTTTAAAAAAATGTTATAAATATGAATGTAAATTTAAATTTGACCGGGCAAACCAATTGTATATTTAATTTATTTATTTCGCCCATAACTATGATATATGTAACTCGTTTTTTGCAATTTCTCGTTGAGAAAATCCAAAGATTTTTTTTAAAAAAACTCGCACATAGCATATATATGAAAATATTATTTGTTACTATTTGCCTTTAAAGAGCATAAATAAAAAAGCATAGATTTTAATATTTTATAAAAATATTAGTTGCTCACGAAGAGCACGAATCATAAGTTGTAATATTTAATAATTAAGAGAAGCAGTTGTGATTTTTTTTTTCTGAATAACATAAGCCAAAGATTAATATTCAAAAATAATGAATAGCTTGAGTCACTAACCTCAATATTCCAAAAGAATATTATTTATTAGTCCCTCACGAAGAACACAAATTTTAAAGGAGCATTATTTGGTCTCATAAAGCATGAATGATAAATAGTAAATTTAATACTATAAAAAAAATATATATAGAAATTATTTGATATAAATTTTATTTTTTTTAAATTCTAATAAATTATAATTTAAAAATAATTTTATTGGATTTTGACCTTCAAGAGCCCGGCCCGGACAACTCCACACCACGAAATGATGATTGCAAAGAAGCACACAAATTGCCTTTTTGGACTGCCGTGCCGTCTCATGCAACAATCAACCAGTTTTTCCCTTTTTGCCTGCCTACCATTCGCCCAATATAATTTTTATCACATTAATGGCGCTCAATAAATCAGCGTCCAGATCTGATCTACCCACACCATCATCATATATTATATGCCCAGTAAGAGGAGGGGCGTGGCGTCTACATTCACAATCACAAGCGAGCATAAAAGAACACCACACGTCTATGAGCCTCGAATCTTGCTCGACGACTTTTGTGGCCTGGCGTCGCGCACCGACCTACATGACACTAAGCGTGACATCCAATAAGTGTGGGCCACGTGAACCGAAGCATAGCTATAATATGACCTATGCCAGCTCGATGTTCTCTGGAGGGCTCAAACTATTTAACATCTGGCTTTTGAAAATATGTCACATGTTCCATCTGTATTCGATGCTTTCCATTCGTTAATATCATGTTTCACTTTGACACATGAGATTGGGTACATTTTTTTTCCAAACCAACAATACATTTATTATTAATAATTTATTATTATTATTATTATTATTGAACAAGTAAACAACAACAACAACAACAACAACAACCACGACAACAACTAAGCCGTCACAGACGTCTCCACTGCAACCTTTTCAGAATAACCCACTTCTTGTTTCATCTCTGCTTCCAAGAGCTCTGGCAGTGCTTCCCTTATGTTATGGATGCTCTCTAATGCGTAATCTGCACCTTTGATCCTCTGGGAAGTTCCAACCTGTGTTGTTTCCAAATCAATTACGAATTAATAATAATAATAATAATAAGGGACAAAACGTAGGGAAATAAACAAAAGCAAAAAAAATCATATTGTTTATGGTAACCAGTAAGTAATTAAGGAGGTGACTTACCAGCACGGTGTGTAGACCCGCACGCTTGCCGGCCTGAATGTTGCGGGCGCTATCATCAAAGAACATCTGAAAATAACAACAAGCAATTGTTTAATTATAAAAATGGTTTCAAGTTAGATACAGTGTGAAAACAGCAATTTTGATTGAGACGGCCCAGTCTTATTATAGTAACTAGAAGACACTGATTTGTCTTACTGTTCTCTGAGGGCTGATTTTGGCGATCCGAAGAGCTTGTTCCATTGCACTTTCTGATGGCTTGCACACGATTGGTGTCTTTGGTAGCTCTGTGTTCGCGTGGGGTTGAGAAAAATGGCCAATAATGTCAAAGATTTCAGGGTTAGTGGTGGAGTCGGTGGAGGCGCAGACTTTGTGGCCTGCAAACTCAATGTCAGAAACGGAAGCCTTGGGACTGGGATTCAAACTTTCAAAGCAGATGATGCCCTCGAAGCAATCTTTTAGCCCCAGCCGGCTAAGCACTTCGGCTGCATGGACCTTGTCCCCATTTGTGAAGATCTGGTGTAGTGTAGGGCAAAGAAAAACAAAAGAAACCATTGTAAGCAATGAAATTTCATAAGGCTATGCACATCTTAACATCCTGTGCTATCTGCTGATGCAGACTATAATAAGTGACTCACAACTTTGCGAAGAGGCAAGCTCAGCAAAATATTTCTTAGGACCGGGTCCGGCTTTAGGTTCTCATAAGGTAACCTCCCATGTACAAAGCTGTGGATTCAAAAAGAGCAAGACAAAGTTGAAGCCTGCAGAATGAGGATCTGATATATGGGAATTGGAAAGCAAAACGAGAATGCATAGTTCACCCACCTATGGTATTCGTCATAATCGAATTCATAGCCTATTCCCTGCAAAAGATAAACAAATGAGAGTTTTAACCAGGTGTTCAGTCAATGAAAACAAATGAACGGAGAGCAAGAAAGGAGAAAATTAAAACCACATATACCCTTAGACCAGCCATTGTTGTCCCATAGTTCTTGTACAGTTGGTCGCATAGATTTGGAATTTTCTCCTTCTCTATGCCGAGTTTTTCGACCATAAAATCTAGAAAAATGAAATTGAATATGAATACACATAAATGACAACAAAAAAAAGGGTGTATAAAATAGCAAATGTGCTGTATACCTTCAATATTATGCCGGCATGAGGTGGCCAAACCAGAACTAAGGGGATACAGAGTGTCGTCTAGATCTGTAGTTGAGAGAACAGAACAAAACTACATAGTCACACTATCTTGCAAGGGAGCAAAATCTCATTAAAAAAAAAAAAACAAGGACCCATTTGATTAGGTTCTTAAAACAGTTTTGATGTTTTCATAACAGTAAATTTGAAAACAAAACCCAAAAACTGAAAAGTCAAATTGAAAACAAAACCAAAATCGTGTTTTTCAAACCCAAAAAAACAAAACAAAACAAAACAAAACAAAAATCAAACGCAAACAGTAGCTTTTGAGACACAGCCAAACCAAATACGCTCCTTTTAATATTCCAAATGTTACGAAAGCTTACCAAACAATAAACAATCGAATCTGGGTTTCTGGGCTTGCAGGTATTCCATTCTGATGATTGAGAGACAGAGAGAGAGGGACCAACCTTGAAATATACGATGAAAAGACATGATGAGCCAAGGGCGATAAACGAGTACCAAACACTCATATTTCAATCCGAAATTTTCGCGACAAAGGTAAAACATTGTATTGTATGCCCCGCATAAAAATAACTGCCTAAAGAAGGCGAAGATGGTAGAAAACGCAACAATTCACGCATTCGACCGGACCAAGGACAGGCGACCGGAGCAACATTGTATTCAGTAAAACCGGGAAGGCCCAACATGAAGAAAAGATGAATTGTGTTTTCCAATAACACCAAACTTGGAATCGAACGAGACACCACCAATTAGAAAACAAAAACCAAAAAAAAAAAAACAGCACTAGAACAATAAAGATTTTCGCATTGCCATAATAGGAAGGAAGACAGATTCGGAAACTCACCAGAGATTCTAAACGGCAGTGTTTGGAAGCGAGAGAAGTGTTGGCCGAGGTACAAGATGGCGCGAGACTGTCGGGGGGGGGTAGAGGGGGGGAAAAAGAGAAGCAGGGGTGAGGGTGAGGGAAGAAAAATGAAAAGCCGAGACGAGTTTAAATAGGCCGAATGGCCGATGCCGTGGCCAAGGTTGCTTCCTCCGTGCTTCCTTCTGTATTTTCCTACGCCAATAATAATAATAATAATAATAATAATAATGAATTTAATTAAAAAGGTCTAGACGCAAGGTTGGTCCAGAGTTAACATTTGACCCGATGTGAAACTATGGTTTGTCTTAATATTATAGAGCAAAATTATATAATTTTACTGTTTTTTATACTAAAATAATGCTATATATTAGTAAGCATTTTTTTTTATATAAAGTTTCCAAAATTACGTATTTTAAATTACAAGAGAGGAATCGAACTCTATTATTTGATACTTTTAATTCGAACTTTGAATATAGCCCATGCTCAATCCAATCTCAAGAAATTGATAAAATATATATACAAATTTGTTTTTGCCCAAGTATCTTATTAGTCAGTAATTTTTAAAAAAAATCACAATTTATTTTTATATTTAAAAAAAAAAACTCTACAGCACAGTATATTTTAAATTTATACCAAAGAATCTGAACGCTTAGATAAGTTTATCCCATTGTGCCAGGTAGGCACGTTGTTATTTATCAAATAATAGGAACAAAGTATATCCACACGCGCACTTGGTGTCCTCGATTGATTCTATTGTGCCAGGTGATCACACATATTGATTGAGAGAGAGAGAGAGAGAGAGAGAGAGAGAGAGAGAGAGAGAGAGAGAGAGAGAGAGAGAGAGAGAGAGAGAGAGAGAGAGAGAGAGAGAGAGAGAGAGAGAGTCAAAATGAAATATGACAAAGGGTTGCAAGTAACATACATAGCTCGTAGTATAACTGCTAGCTTCTCTTTGTAATTGATCATATAATTGACAAATCACACTCCTCCAAAAAGAGACAAAGTAAGTTCACAATTTTTAGGAGGCAATTCAATTGAACTTATAAAATTTAACATATCTTACGAATCATATCAATGCATCATTTGAGATGGTGAAAAAAATTATACCTCTACAATCATGGGAAAAAAAAACTATACTTACCTTTTTTTTACCTCTTTAATAAATAATAATGACCGCCCAAATTGTTACACTGTAAGTTGGTCGACGAAAAAAAAAATCCCCCACGGGCCCTTACGTGTGTGTGTGTGTGTAAAAGATTTTCAAATTTCATACTCATAACAAAATGGCAGTCATGATATATTCTCAAACATGAAAACCGAGGTTGATGCCATATTATTAACTTTCCTAAACGTTATAACATGCCTAAAAATAAGAATTTACTCGCAGAGGATTACTTGTCTTAAAATTCAGAGCTTCTTCTTCTTTTTTTACACAACTTGAAATTCGATGTTACTAATTGTGATTAAGAGTTATGCCTGTTTTTTTTATGGTCGATATATCAATTGATAAAATTACTTATATGGTAGTGATTCAATCCATCATCCTTCTTAAAATGTTTTTTTGATAGTCAACTTTTGTTTGATGATAGTAAATATTTGATTATGTTTGGTGAGCTTAGATTTTTTTTTTAAATATGATTGTTTTTAAAAAATTATGAATTTGAATGAATTTTTATTACACATAAATAATTATAAATCTATCCAATGTTATTTTTAAAAATAATATTATTTTTAAAATACTACGGACCCTATATTTCTCGTGAAATTTTAAAGATTTTTTTTATAAGTCACCCTTTTCTTCCCAAATTAAAAGATAGCTATAGCCCAACTTAGATATTAGGTTTAATTTGAAAGTTTAAACTAACCCAAAATCGAACACTTAAATTATAATATATATATATATATATTTTATTCACGTGTATATAAGTAATTCGTATATGAACATTATTTATATTATTAAGTTAGTATGAAAAATAAATTTAAAAAATAATAACAATTCAACGGAAAAAACAAAGTTGATCAAATTACTTGTAAATATACGTCAAAAAAAGAATTGCAACTTATGGATCATTATTTGAATCCCTCTTCTCCAATTCGTGGAACCATTGAGTGAAACTACACTCTCAATCTCCTCTCTACTTTTTACAGTATTTTCTCTTATTTCAATTTGTTTGTCTCGTGACTATTTTTTGCAACACACATGCACACTTGTGTTTTTCACTTTTTATACCATTCGGCTAGTATTATATTAAATAATGACATAAATCCTATTGAGGCCCTATGTTAAATGTTGAAGAGAGGGAACGTGCTCAACATCTTTGTTCCAAGTTCTTTAATATACACTACTCAGGAATTATGGAATTCAATTGTTTAAAGTGATATGTGTTTTGATTTATGTATTTAATTTTATTTATTTATTAGAGCTATGTTGAATTTGGAATTTAAAAATAATTTTTATTTTTTGTGAAAAATAATAAAAAATTAAAAATATTTGAATCTCATGAAAATTATTAAAAATAATATTATAGGACATGTAAAAAAATAAATAAATATTTGAATCTCTTATTAAAAATGAATTTAAAATTTAAATTAGAAAATATTTAGAAACAGATTTTAAAATAGCGATGGGACTCACTACTTTGAACATATAATTCTAAAATTATTTAAGCCAACTACTTTGAATCCATGGAGTCTAAGCCACTTAACTTGGGAGGACTAGTCCAACAATCTCTCCCACACAAGTTATTTTAGGTGCTCCACCCAACTGGGTTGTGATATGCAAATTCAATTTTGCTTTTCACCAAGGTCATAGTCATCATATTGGATTTGTTATCACTTATGTGAACCTCTTAAAATTAAACACCTTTCTTCAATTGCACCATGCATCCAATGATGCATAAAGACCCAATTTTTAAATGAATATCTTCATCTACATTAACTCCTATAATGTAGAGTGGAATTGTGAGATTTTACAAAAATAAATTGGATTGGTTATCATTAAAAAAAAATTAATTTTTTATTATTTAAGACCTAATTTTTAAATGAATATCTTCATCTACATTAACTCCTATAATGCTTCTGTGTATCGTGGCCAGCAATTAGCATGCCATCCACAGATAATAATAGTATCAAAATTTCACGTGAAAGGTTACTCTTCACATGACATAGATACAACATGCAATTAGAAATTGAGACAGAACATTGAGAAACATACTCATGGAATGAATATTGTCAGCGAATAATACAATTAAACTCTAAAGATATTAAAACTTAGTGATCAATAATCTTAAACCAAGTGATTATAAGTGAGATTACCTTTAATTCTTTATTAATTAATATTTAATTTATAAAATTTTTAATGTGAGACATTCTAACAATATTTTTTCGGTTGCTTAGCAAAAGATAGAAATTGAGTGGGAAAAAAGAAATGGAAAGAAAAAAAAGATGAAAAATAATTTTTCTTTACGATTGGTTGGTTAGAGTAGAAAATATATGAAAAAAGAATAAAAAAAATTATTTAGATTAAATTGGAAATAAAGAAATAAAATGTTATTATAGGAATTATTAATTTTATTATTTTCATTTTATGTGATCAATGATAATATGATGGTAGATTTTCACAGCGCTCAATACATTTCTGAGCAGTCTTTTCATTATTTCCTGTTCAAATCCCTTATTAACCTCCCGATAAAAAACGTGTATTTCATATATTTTTCATGCTTCACAATTTTTCCATAACAACTAATCACAGCCTTTATGATTTTTTACCAACCCATACTTATTAGTGGAGTATTATATAGTGAACTTTCACATATTTGTTGGGCGAAACACATGGCATAAATCTTAACGAGTACCTTACCTAACACCCTAACCCATTCGCCCTTCGGCATATGTACTTGGGAAAATTATTTGAAAACGTGAAGTCACCCAGGTGAATTCGACCATATTACCAATAATTTGTTAATTTTAAGCATAAAAGGTGTACCAATAATTTGTTAACTTTTACTGGATTATTCACGATGCGTCATCACATCCCATCCAGCAAAGACTATCCGTCATTTTTTTATGTGATTGATATCACACGGGTATTTTTTTCTGGATATTTTCCACTTTTTTTTACTGTCCGTAGATGTGCAAAGAGTCTTGGTTACCTGTTGCATGTATTAAAATTTTATCATAAATTTTGAAACTATGGTTTTTAAAATGCATATAAATCGGCAGTCCTATCGATTAAAATTCTTATAAAATCTTGAGACATGAATTAAAATTTAAGAGTAACAAGAACATCAGTTTCATCTTTTCTATTCTTATTATGATATATGTATAATATAAAATTAAAATATTTTAAAAATTACATGCATTATGTCCTACATCTTTATCTTTATATAATAATTTATAATTGATAATTTTATATTTACTATTTTTTTTAATTTAAATTATTTATTATAAAAAAAAATATACATATAACAATAAATATATTTAAAAAATATATTTTAAAGATAAATAGTAGGAGATTTTTTTTTCAATTTTTATTTTTATTTTTTAAATTTTAAAATTTAATGGTGAGTATTTTTTTTTAAATTTAATAATATAACAATAGAGGGAGAGAGAGATATTTTCGGTTGATATTTTCTTTCACAAGCTGAAATTGTTTTGTTTTGTTTTGTTTTTCGAGGGAAACACGTGGCATAATGTAGAAAGTGGTTGTCTGATCCTCCGGACCATCGGCCAGGGATGCCAGCTGCCGTTCGATGTATGCGCAGACCAATTATTGTTTTCTTCGTAAATCGGACCAATCTGGATGCTTATGGACAGGTGTGATTTGGACCACAGAAACAAACCATGTTGTTTAACTTACCCCCCCACCCACCTCCATACATAAAATCAATCCATAATCTCGCATTAAATTAATTATGTTATTTATCAAATTAATAACATAATATTATTATTTTAATAAAATAAAAACTTATTGCTTCCATCTACAATGAGTCAATGACCGAAACCACCCACCACAGCTGAATCTATTGGAAAAAATAAAATAAAATTAATATCAAGCCCAGAGTTACATTACATGCCAAAAATTTTATTAGGAAAATAATAATATATCGAACAAACCTAGTTTATAAAATATTTAATGCTTTAATTATATTTTTTTTAAATAATACCGAACTCATGATAAAACGTGAGGTCTATACACCACGAGTTCATGCGCCCTGAGAGCTAAGGGTGCATGGATGAGAAAAGATAGGCAGAAGACACAGTATGGTGCCTATACTACGATCTTTTTTGGGAGTATAGGCCATAAAAACCAAAACCAAAAGTTCATGCACCCCTGAGAGCCCATATTTGTTTTGGCTTATAACTTATGATGTGATAATTTATTGCACGTACAGCTTATATTCACCGTCTTATATATTCTTATTATCACGAGTACAAACGCAAATATTAATTAGTATAAGTCATACACGACGTCGTACCCTTTCACTAGCTAGCTAGTTGAGAGTCGTACTTATACTTGGGGGCATGTGTCCCGTGTCACATCTTTCGTCCATGATGTGTGTGCATGGTAAAAGACAGTAGTGGTAGTGATTAGTGAAGTTCATTCTCGATCCGTCCGTATTGTTATTTGGGTTATTAAAAAAAATTAATAAATCATTTTAAGTTTGAAATAATGCGATTTATTATTGTCTTCCAGATCCAAGAAGAAATCAAATAATGAAGTTGGGGCCCATGCATATATCCCTTGTCGTGTCCCCATATTTACCACCGTCGAACAATATAATAAGACGAGAGAAAAGGACTTTTTTTAAAAAAAATATATACAAATTAAAAGGGGGTGAAGAAAGGGACTTGGGTGATCATGTGGAACAAACAAACCTCACGTTATCAGAAAAAACCATGGCGCAGCCACTACTTTATATTTATATACTTTAATGGAGCGCCAATAATATGGACAATGCAATTATAGGCAGTTTGCAAAGTTAATGGCGACCCACGGATGACAAGTTCACGCACTCCCACCCCAAAACCCGGAAAATTATGACCCCCGCAGGTTGTTTGAATATAAAAAAAAAAAATCGATTCGCTTTCTTAACTAAACAGTGAAACGAGTGGCTGTCAAAGGTTTTCTAAAGAGTCACTAGCTTAATTAAAAACAAAGCTTATCATTCGTTTCATAAAAAATTAATACAAATCTAAAATTTAATAAAACTTATAAAAACAATTCATATGTATAACTTTTAAATATAATAAATATATCATTATTATCAAATTTAACGATATTATTCAAAATATAATTAATAACAATATTTTCTTTTAAAACATTCAAGTGACGTTTAATTTTTTTTAAAATTTAAATACTAATATTATATTAATATTTTAGTAAATAAAATTTGACTATTCAAATTTATCTTTCAAGCAACAGCATCACATAAAGGCCATTTACTTTTGCTCTTTTTTATTCACGAGTCATGGTGCTACTTAGTAGTATTCCTATAATAATAATAGGATAACGACTTCATCTTTCAATCTTCCTCTCATCTTACTTTAATTTTAATACGAAGGCGAGGGCTGAAGACAATCTTTCATATCTTTGTAATAGTATCTACATCAATTTGGTATTTTCATTTATATTCTGGGAATAAATAATAAAAAAATTACTTTTTTTTTAACATCAAATATCTCATTTACCATTTCTATCTATATTTATTATTTAAGTTATTTAATATTATCTATATATCATCATTTCATTTATTATAATCAATCAAAAAATTACAAATTTAATAATATATATTTAAAAAATTAGAAAAAGCATTTATGGATAAATAGTAAATATCTAAATATATGAATTTACTATTCATTTCTTATTCCTATACCCTATTTTAGAGAACCTGCTGTAAATGATTTTTTGATAATTTTGTATATCTTTTTCCTAAATTACAGGAAAAGTTAAATTATAGGGAACCTAGTGTGGATGTTCTAACCTACATTTGAACTCATAATTAACTAAAAGCTATTTTAATTTGAGGTTTAATTATAAACTTTTAAGGTTTTTAATCTACTTGTTAATTGGCTTATCTGTTTTAATTATGTATTATTATTATTATTTCTTTTTAAAAAAGTCAATAAGAGATTATTTTGACTCATGTTATTTTAATTTTAAATTGATTGTTGTATCATGTACCTTAAATTTAGATTGGTACCGAACGCCTCATATCATACTATATTTTTCCATAATTAATATAAAGCACACAATGACATATCAGTGGATTATAAATAATGCAAATATCTAACATTCATAAAATACATACCCCCATATCAATCGGGCTTATTATTATATGGTTATAGCTTATTATTAGTTGTCACTTGTCAATTCTAACGGGAAAATTTTGTTAAATAAGCATCGAAAATGTTGTTTCTTGTTACCCTCCGTAATTGAGATGACCAGTACATAAAAATGAGTATCCATATGATAGCGGTGCAAAAGGCATGCTCTCACTCGTATAATAATGCCGGATAAGATTAAGAATAGGTTTTGCAGTTCTAATTGAAGATGCTTGAAAATGATCCCTCAACTTTAAACTTGCCAAACTTTGGATAAAGTCATAATCATATATGTGTCCAATTATAGTTGTGTTCTACCACCAGGATTCAATGATCTCAAACTTAATTTGAGATTGTGCCGAAACTTTTTACTATTCAATATCAATATCAATACTAAAAGAATATTTCATTTTTTTATTATCGAAAGATAACAATTATTAAAAAAAAATTTCGTGTTTTACATATTACATGAGGTCTACATGGAAATGAAAATTTTAGTAAATATTTTTTTATAAAAAAACAAAACTGACATTCCGTAACGATATGAAATATGATTTGCAAAAAAAAAAAAAAGATTTATTTTCTTTTCCCGCACGTAACAATGTCGGAATCCTCCTGTTAGGCATGAAATAATTCTCTATCAGCATCCTCCTGTTAGGCATGAAAAAACTCTCTATCAGCATCCTCCTGTCAGGCATGAAATAACTCCCTATCAGCTGCTACATAATTATAATTAATGGCGCAAAGACAAATAATTATGTGCACTAAATATGTGAATAAAGATAAAAATAAAATTTTTGACCAAAGAATTAACTTGATAGTGAAATATTAATTAATGTGCACTAATTTCACTCATATTAAAATAAAATAATATAATATTTATGATTCACGTATAGGCATGTCAGTAGCATCCGAACAATTTAATTCGATTAAAAATTTAAATCAAAACGACAATTTAATTTATGACTGATGATGTCAGGAATAATAAAATCATGGGACCTAAACTGAGGTTATTTAATTATGGGTTATCCGCTCGATCTCTGGTATGACGTTGTTTATGCATTGGCCTTTTTTTTTTTTTTTTTGGTGGTTTTATGACCGAGCAGGCCTGATGATGAGGCACAAAGCCTAAAAGTATTGTAGTTACTGCAACATTTAGTTATTTTATATGTAAAATTATTATGAAGTGTAAATTAATTAATTTGTATAGTTATAGCATTAGTAATAGATTTTTTATAAAAATTTATTTTTTATTTAAGTTAAAAAATTTAAAAATTATAAAATTATTCATACAATAAAAATTTTATATTTAATATTATAATTTCTATAATATTAAATTATATATAGAAATAATTTTTTACCTCTCTTTTTATGTTTTTCATATTTTTAATTTTTACTTCATATTAAAATAAAAAAATTATTATTAAATACAAAAATAATATAAAAATATTATTTTAATTTTATAGATTGTGATTAAGAAAATCTATTGTGTATATATATTTATATAAGAAAAAAGTTTAAATATATAAAAATAGGAAAAATTCATCTATTGTGGTTTTCTGTATGTGTTTTTATATGGCAAAACGAATGGCATTTTTGAAAAAAAAAAAGAAACAAAAAATCCAAAAATATGTCTTGTAGATTAATCTCTTGAAAATATTTTTTAATGGATTTCATTTCGTCCGTAATAATATTTTTTAAGCTCACCGGCACCGCTTGCTTTTGGAAATTGCCCGTAGATTTTTGAAAAACAACAAAAATAATGATTAAACTTTTAGCTGTTGCCTCGATCGTTGTGTAAGTATTGATTGTTAAGTATGACCCGCAGACGAAGAAGTATGATTAATTTTTCGTTAGCGGTCAAACTCGAGACGTACACCAAAACCGCAAAAAACGACGACCCTTTGACGTTTTATTTATTTATTTATTTAAAATGGTTTCATTTTTTTAAAATATATTTTTGAATCAATAAATTTTATATATAAAAAAAATCTCGAAATTTTTTTTTATAAAATTAATGGTTGCAAACTAGCATAGCCTTTTGGATAGAGTGACATTTGAGTTTTGATAAGTTATTCTAACAGCCATATAATTTTTATGAAGCCTCAATCTATCATCAGCTAGCGATTCGTGGATGTGTGAAACGAAACATCGCAATCGCCATCGTGAGTGATGAGTCCCATCAGACAACTCATACGGATAGTTTGATAAGGCTAATACTTCAGAAAACAATTCATGCAACAGTATATCAAGTAATGTTTTTTTTAATAATCTATTTTCTGTGATAGCCTATTTTTAATATAAAAAAAAACCTAAAATTGAAAATAATAAAATACTATTTTTATTCTTTTGAATTTAAAGTAAAAAAATTCCTTTTGTTTTTTATACTGAAAAATATATATTATATTTAAAAAATGAAAATAAAAAATAATCAAATTAAATATACCTTAATTCGGCTAAAAGATTAAAAATTTATTTAATTGTTTATTGGATGATATTGACAACTTTGGTTATTTATTCTCAAGGCATATAATTTCTACTCTACTTCTGGATTTAGAAAATATCAATCCCTTACCTTTGGGAGCTTAACCGTGCGGTGGGTAAAAATAATTGAGGACTCACTGGTGGATCCACCCACGGAGGCGTTCCTTTTTTTTTTTTTTTTTTCCCTTTGGTGGAGACCCATAATTGAAGGTCCGCCACCCGGGTACCAATTACAAGCATAGTAGGATATTAATATCTTTTGTTGGCTTCCTGTGGTTAATAATTGGTGGCGTTTATTTAGCTTGAATGTTAGTTGTGCCTGATTGACTGATTGAGAATTTGAGATTGGTTAAGTTAAATTTAAAATGATGTGATTTTTTGGTTAATAATAGTAGGGCAATTGATGAGATGATTTATTCAAATGTTCACAAATCATTGATACATTACTTGATTGATTTCAGTTAAAATTGAAATATTTGAAGTATTTAATTCTTTAGAACATATCAAAAACTATTTATATTTTTTATTCATATGTAACATTTTTTTTTACCCGTGAAAAGTCATTTTATAATTTTAATTATAATATTACTTTTTATTATACTTAAAATAATATTTTTTATTATATTATTAAATTGTAATCATTTTGTAATTTTAATTATTAAATTGTATATAAAAAATTCTCTCACCTTAATCTTTCATGTTTTTCATAATATTTATTTTTAGTTTATATTAAATTATAACAAATATTATTAAATAAAAAATAATATAAAATGATATTCTAATGATATAGATAGTGATTTAGAAAATCTATTGTGATTTATATTTATATAGTAAAGCAATAAGTAATTTAAATCTATACATTAAAAAATAATAATTGAATGTCTCTTATAACTCAAAATTTAGGGACAGTTTAGTATTATAGTTATTTTTTTTAAAATTATAGATTTAATAAATTTTAAATTATTTATGAGTGATAGAATTAATTTAAATTTATAATTTTTTAAATTATATTTTAAAAAATAATTACGTACTAAGATCATATTTTAAAATTACCAAAAGAGTCTGCGTAATATTTTTTTATTCAAACATAGGATATCTGGCAAGTTGACTAATCTCATGATAAACCGCAGAAAGTTGCATTTTATGCACAAAACACAAACAACAAGCATATCCGCGCAGGCCCTCCTCTATCTTTATTTAATTATTAATTAGTAGACGTTGTAATAATAATAATAATAATAAATCATTGGGAAGTACAGTACTATGGAGGGTTGTATTAATTGTTGTTTAGATATCCATTTTTTGCGATGACTATAGAGGGCTTTTGGTTCACACCCGTGCGGCCGTCATTGTCCAACGTACATTGTCCTCTCTAGTCCACCCTTCTTCCTTTAAGAGCGGTAACTAGCAGTCCATCAAATATCTCTTTCACTATATATATATATATAGACTAGATGTGTGTGTATATTTAATTTGAATCTTTAGATTTAAAATTAAAATTTTATTTAATTATAGCATTGATTTCATATTGATATCAAATGACACAAATCAAATACTTTAAGATTCGTTTAACTTTACAAGTTAATATTATCGTGTGTGTGTGTATATATATATATATATATGATTTTGATATAATTATGATCGACTATAATCGTAATTGCAGTTATTTTGTTATTTTTGCAAGAGGAATGATAGGTCGGCGTTATATAGCCTTGCGTTATCATGGTGACTATGATTGATAGGAAATTAATGACATGTTTTTTTCTCAGCGTGATATGTCAATATGATAACGTGAAACTACAACGTAACTACAAAAAAGTATTTACATATATATATATATAATTAGTGCTATTATTTAACATATGAGTTTTAGATTTTATTTTATGTAATCTATATATCTTTTTATGATTTCTTTATATTCGTTTTACATTAGTACAGATCTAATATAATATAATTCATAATATCACTGCTTAATAAGACTTGCCATGACAATACATGATCATCTTTTAATCGAGTATAACCCAATTTAATCTATGGGTTTAAATCAAGACAACAGGGTTCATACTCGAATTGTACCATTAATTCCCATCCACTCTTTTACCTTTTTTTTTTTAAGAAATAATTTAGAGTGAGATATATGCTGCTGCGGCGTACGACCCTCACTCTCTTTTTTTCCAACCCAAAAGTCTACTGCGCTTTGCTCGTTTTTTTGAATTTTTTTTTCCCGTGTGATTGATCTATTTAATTATTTATTTATTGAAAAATACATTGATTGAGACAGAGGAGCAAGCCGTACTCATAATTGTGAGACGGCAACGAAGTGAAAACGATAGTGAGATTAGATTTATATATTAATAATTCAAAGAATGGGATATGATTGTAGCCTCAATACGATACTCTGTTGACATGATGTTCATATAAACTCGCATTATTCATATTTAGGCCAAATAAAGAATGCCTTCTGCTTTCAAAAACCCTTCGGTTCAAATAACACACTTGGAATCACGCTCTAAATGTGACTCGCTCTCTCTGCTGCCATCTCTCCTCGGTGTTGGCCAGCTAATTAACACCGAGTTTATATTATTAATCTCCTCGTGATTTATATATATATATATGCCTTGCCACATTGGCTGTCTAGTTATGCACACATAAAGCTCGTGCGGTCCCTGACCCATTTACTCGATGAAATACGTACTCATGCATCCGGTTTGGTGGATCACCACGTACCATTACTTCATTAAATTCACTAAATAGTTTTTTTAAAAAATTTAAAATTAAATATTAATCACACATATCTACAAATTTTTTTTGAAGTACATACTTTATATATACTCCAAAACAAATAATATATTTTAAAAACAAAAACAAATCAACCAAAGCTAAAAAAAATATCATTCGTCTAATATAAAGATTAAACAAAACTACTACTTTACTATACAATGGTTTATTTTACTAATTTCAAAGACAAAGTATTAGTATCAGATTCTATATATTAGTATGTTTTCTTAAATTTAAGAAAAATTAAATATGAACAAATTATAAAATCATTTCTATAGTAAAAAATTTATATTTAACTTTTTCTATAAAATTTTCTATAATATTTTTTAATGTAGTGAGGAGAGTTATTTACTTTGTATAATTATTAAATTATAAAGAACTTTTTTCACTTATTTTTTATATTTCTCAACATTCATTTTTATTTTATATTAATTTATAAAAAATATTATTAAAAAAAATAACATAAAATATTATTTTAATTATATATAGTAATTAAAAATATATATATTTGTATAAAAAATAAAAATATTTTAAATCTATAAAATTAAAAAAAAAAAAAAAAACGAGTGCACTTAGTCATTGGCCTGCAAGGTGTGGACGGTTTCGTGTGTGTTGCTTCACTCCGGACTCGTCAAAATCAACCTCAAAAATAGTCATATGGCTTCTGTTGCTGCCGCCAGCTTTTTTGGTATGTATGGCTTTTGCCGACTCGTGATCTTCCATTTTTTTTTTAATTTATCTCCCCAAAAATAGCCACTAACCTCATTCATACGCTAGGCCTCTTTTTCAAAACAGAATCCCACTATTAATTTGCGTCTGACACCTTTTTTTAATTAATGAAAGAGTACTTTATTTAATTCGCAATTCTTTTTAAAAATACATTTTTCTTAAAAAAATTAAACTCAATTTAAATATTTATTTTTATGTATGATCATATTTTTTAAAAAGTTTTTATCTTTTCGGGATTAAGAACGAATGGATCAGAAATCAGAATAGATATTTTAAGATAAATTATTTATTTTTATTTTTAAAAAAATGGGACGGTTAATATTTATGTCTATCTTGATGTATCTTTAGGGCGGGCCGGGTAAAATCTGTCCGGGTCGAGAAGGGTTGCCATTCCTACTCCAACATCAGCTTCCTATGGTTGGCGTGGTGGCTGACATCCTGATCTGAACCAACAAAGAACAGTAAAAGAAGAACGGCAGTGCTCGCATGTCGCACACTTACACTTTCCGTTGTTGTAGAACTGATGAACACAAACGTAGTCAAAATGCATGTGTCGGGATCGGGCACTGCAGTGCAGTTAACAAGTAGAATTTCTTAGAGGCAACACTTTCGAGGACGGCAAGCTTGTCCCAGAACTGTCCATTCCTAGACTCGATGTTGAAGTCAATGCCGTCAAGCACGGCAGCGTCAAGCGCGGGCGCGAATCAGATTGCCCGCGAATGAAGTTAATTGGTCCAAAGTTAGTTGTGACAGAGTAGGCGTCATTGGCTGAGGCAAGGGAGTAGCTGCCTATATATGGTGCCTTGAGGACCTTGGTGCCTTGATCTTGGAGATGAACTTGGTGCATGTGCCCGATGGTTAGTCATAGTAGCCGACGAGGTTTCAACTATGGGGATTGATTGTTGTGGAACTCGTCAATGAAGGCGATATATGTTGGTGCACTAGTAGTTGCTAGTGCTGTGTAGGTCTTGACAAGGCTTTCTTCGCCACCGTTTTGGCCCTAGTAGATGGTGATGGAAGCGTATTCACATGTTTTAATAATTTAATGAATAGATTATTTTGCATAACAAACGTGATAAAATAAATAAACTATTAATCTTCATGTCAATTACATTGTCTTGTTAATTTCATTTCACACATACCAAATATGCTATTAGCGTCCACTATAAAATATCTATTTGTATTTTTCTATTAGTTTAATAAAAATACATAAATTATATTTTTCAAACTCTCCGTTATAATCAAAATCTTAACAAAATAAATGATAGCTATTTAAAATTAACTAAATACTAGTTAATATCTATTTATTAAAATATTAATTTTTACTATATTTACTTTTTTATTTTTTTTACTTTTTAGATAATCTCTAATAGGTAAGCTACAGCATTAGCAATAGATAAATAACAGTTAGTTTAGTTATATCAATAAATTTAGATAAATTTATTTAAATTTATAATTTTTAGCTATCATGTTACATCATTCTATTTTATTAAAAAGCTAAAATAATCCTCTTCACGCATGCATCTCCCTCCCCCCATCGTTATGTCTTTGCGTCACTTAGCGGTCGAAAGCTCTATCTCCTCATCGCCCTCCACCGCCTCTTCATTCTCTCCACCTCAAGACCACCCTTTGGTCCGAGCTTGGCGACAACCTTAGCCCTTGCATCCCCGTGTCCTCACCCTCACTTTTGTCTCTTGCCTTGACCTCGATCGGTGCCATCGCCATCTCCGACCGCACCCTCTCCATCCCCCATATCACTGCCCCCGGCCTCTCCACCGCTCTCCCTCCTTGTGTCATATGAGTGAAAGATAGGATTAGCTAGGGATTTGGGGAATATAACTTTAAAAAAAGCATAATTAAGCAATAAAATAGATGATATTCTGGTTGAATAATATTACTCAAAATTGTATTATAATAAATTAAATATAATTTTAGTCGATCATTTTTACTTGCTAGATGCTTTTACATTTACTTTTCATATAAAAGAATAAGTACTTAAATGTTAATCTTTTAATTAATAAATAGTTAAAATAAAAAAAAATTAAAATTTGAAAAATTTTTAATTTTAAAATTTTAAATTTAAAGTGGATATAGCCACTCACGTCTATTTTGTACTGACGGAATGCAAGTCGGGTGACAAGTAGTTTATTTCATGTTAAGGAATGCTAGTTATGTGATAGGTAGTTAATTTTAAGTGTAACACAACACATGTATAAAGAGTGGGAAAAGGGAAAGAAGCCTTAATTTTCTATTACATCCATTATTAATTGAAATATTATATCATACATTTAAACTTTATTTTTTTTAAATATAAAATCTTCAATTTTAGCGGCGGTCAAGTTACGAATTTTGATTGGATTACTATTGAAAGTTTTATATATTTTTTAAAATTTTAAATTTTAAGTGGATATAAATGTTTTAATGCTCTTTAAATTTATGTGTTTTCAAAATTTCAATTTCAAGGGTTTAATATAATATTTAAATTTGTAAGAGAAGTCGAGTCGTGGGTGTATTGGTAATATTCAATTCAAAACGGCACTTTGTTTGTTAAGAGAAGTCGCGGATATCATATTGGAGCGTGTTCTTGTGCTTGTTATGTATCGTATCACTTTGTTTGTTTGTTTGTTTTTTCTTTCGGCGAGAATATGATCATTATTGTTATTATTATTATTATTATTATTATAAAAAGATATGATTTACATGTTGTAGCTGCTTTAGATTATGAGAAGTTCTACCAAAAAAAAAGAAAAAGAAATTAAATAGAAATGAGAAATTACCATTTTTTTTAATTCTCCTCTGCTTTTCATTTCATGCAATGAGGCCAAACAGGCTTGCATGCTTAGACTTCACTTTCAAACATGCGGTACTGGCTTCTTCAACGTTCACTTAATTCATTACCAGTGTATATAGGGTAGGACTTATCTGAGTTGATGTGAAGTTGTCAATGCCGGAATTGGATAATTTTATTTGTATTCCAGGATTTATAGGGTCAGGAACCACCTTGATATATCCAAGATTTCGAAAACATACTACATAAGAGATGTGGGCCTCTATAAATATTATTTTAATAAGGAGAAGCTAAACTCAAAATGCGCTGGGAAAGTGGGAATGGACCCCCATGATCACATTCCTGTAACTTACATTTCTGAAACGAGTTGGTTGCAAGAAGGGCTTGGGTTTGTACCAACAAACTTGATCATAGGATCTCTGGTATACATGCAGCGGAAGATGCGAAGTGGATTTGGTACTGGCGGTGCAGGTGGTAAGGGTGGTTTTGGAATATTCAATATGGGAAAAGCACCTTTCACCAAACTGGACAAGAATGCCAAAGACAAGGTCAGCTAGTGGCAGTTTCACTCTGTTTCTCATGTTCCATTGCACCTTTTTCTCTTCAATCATTAGACTCATTTCAAGATTTCTTTCTAACCGTCTTTCATTGATTAAGGTACATTTTAAAGATGTTGCTGGCAGTGATGAAGCAAAGCAGGAAATAATGGAGTTTGTGCACTTTTTTAATAACCCAAAGAAATATCAAGAGTTAGGAGCAAAAATTCCCAAAGGAGCTTTTCTTGTAGGTCCTCCTGGTACTGGGAAGACAGGGAAGACACTTCTTGCAAAGGCTACAGCAGGTGAATCAAATGTGCCCCTCTTGTCTATATCTGGTGCTGATTTTATTGAAATGTTTGGCGGAATTGGGCCAGTCAGGGTCAGAAGCCTATTTTCAGAGGCAAGACAATGTGCACCTAGTATAGTGTTCATTGATGAGATAGATGCAATTGGCCTGGCACGAGGCCCTGGGGAGGGGAGGGGGGGGGGGGGGGGTTGCAGGTTAAAATGGTGAACGAGAGAGTACTCTCAATCAGTTGCTTGTAGAAATGGATGGATTTGGATCAACTTCTGGAGTTCTAGTACTTGCTGGCACAAATAGGGCTGATATTTTGGACAAATCACTATTAAGGCCTGGTCAGACCTGATATAAAGGATCATGTGCAGATTTTTCAAGTCTATCTGAAAAATATAAAACTTGATCAGGAGCCATCTTACTACTCTAAAAGAGTTGCTCATGTTACTCCTGGATTTGCTGGAGCAGATTTACAAATATTTGTAATGCAGCAGCTTTAATTGCTGCCAGGCGTGAAACTGTTGAAGTAAGAATGGAACATTTCGAGGCAGCCTTAGATAGGGTCATAGGTGGTTTGGAGAAGAAGAACAAGGTTCTCCGAATCTCTGACTATTTTTTTTACGTTTATTTATATGCAACCTCATGCTTATTGATATATCGTTTCAACCAGAAAAGAAATTTTTTTTGGCTGTGTATGTAATGTAGGAAATTTCCGATACCTTCAGCTCTTACTACTGGAAATAGTTTGTTGAAAGTTGGTCTCTAGATAATAAAAAATTGTCATTTGTTAGTTGTCTATGTACAGCATGACTTTTGGTGCCGATAACCTTCATTTTCTCATGCTTCTGTGGGGTTAAATTCAACTGCATTTTGCATCATTTTTACCAACTTGATAGAATAATAGTAACACTTCCAGCATCAACAGCAATTATAATGCTATGCAGGTGATAAGCAAGTTGGGAAGGCGGACAGTAGCATATCATGAGCAGGTCATGCTGTTGCTGGCTGGTTTTTGGAACATGCAGAATCCCTTCTTAAGGTTGCTATAGTACCCCGTGGTACTGCAGCACTTGGGTTCGCTCAGTATCTTCCTAATGAAGACCTTCTCATGACAGAAGAGCATCTTTTTTATATGACATGCATTACTCTTGGTGGTCGAGCAGCAGAGCGGGTGAACCATATTGACCATCCTGTCTTATTTGTCAATTTGGATGTGTTCATCTCCCTTTTCTTCTCTGCTTGGTCTGTCACGGCTGTAGCTGCAACATACACAGACGCACACACTTGTGTCTTTTTGGGGTGATATGAAAAGTGATAAACACATACATTTATCCCATGTTGTACTAGTTTCGAAGGCTGACAACCATAACTATGTTTTTATTTGATAGGATGAAATTACATTTGCATCTGTATATATATCATGTCATGATGATTTTACATTTTGGGTTGAAAAGTATATTTACCTCTGTACTATTGCTGATTAAGTATGCTCTGTTGAATGGTTGTAGTGAGGCTAAACGTTTTCCATGGAAAGCAAAGTTTACCTACTCGACTACTGCATAATATGGATCACACCATAATTGCATATAGTCCTTGAATTTTGAGATCCTAACAAGGAAGTTTATCATTGGAAATAAAGTTTCCCTCCGTGTGACAATGATTTTCCTGATCATGTCTCATATTTGTCAATAATTTGGCTAGTGCATTCATTATATTAATATATTAGGCCCTTGTAGTTCATTTATAACTGGCATTTGTAGTTTAAGTTGGCCCTTTATTTGCATGTTGCATGGTTGAATTTCTGTTTAGTTTACATTTTTCCATATCAAGGCCATTACTGATACTTCTGCTCTAGAAGTTAGAAATGGGAAACATGTTCAGGGAATTCCATGGGAGAGGCTCAGCTACCCTAGAGATAAGTATAATGAGACAAGATTGAAGCAGTATAAAAATTACGAGAATCTCTCGCAGCCCCTGGAAAAAGTTGATTCTTTCGCCTCTCAATTCATATGACCTGTTAGAATAACTGTCCTTAGCGTTTGAAGTCGATGGCTTATGTCCTCACTATCAGATAAGCTGAAATTCTATCAGAAAATCTTGATTTTTTGGCTGCACTTGAATCTCAGTTATCTCTTATCTGAAAACATATATTATGAACTAAGCCGTTTGCGTTTGCTAATGAAATGTGAACGTTAACTAATAATAGTTTGGAGACCACGACAGAGAGGGAGGTGAGGTTGGAGAGGAAGCAAACAAAGAACTCGAAGAGTTTGGGGAAGCACTGCTGTTGGAAGGGCACCGGACCATCAAAGGGACCATATCTTCAAGTAACCCTCGTGAGCCCATCCCCTCTTGACCCCATCCTTGTCCGTGTCGTGCGGGCATAGTTGGGCCTTCCTCGGATCCTCCTCCAGATTGATGTCGGGCCTCGTGGTCTTGGGCCTCGTGGTCTTGGGCACTAGTTCTGAGCCTCTTGGTGGGTTGATACACGGGTTGGGCTTCGGAGATACCGAAGCTTGGGAAGGCAAAGTGGAGGTGGAGGCCTTCGTAGGTGATGAGGAATGAGTCCGGGTCGTCTGTTGACTTTTCCACCTGCTTCTTCGCACTGCACCGAGGGTTGGTGCACCTGTAGTAACTCCTGCCGCCAAACAGTCCATAGGATAATGAAAAAAAAAAAACAGAAAACAATAAAACATATATTCTACGTGAGACAGGACAGCAGTACAATTCCCAAGAAAGCAACCTACTTCCGTGATGCGGTGACGTTTTGAAAATAAACTTCCCTTTCGGTGTTCTCGGGAAATTTTATAGTAATCTGAACGGCAACATACATATACATATACAGGGGACAATGGAATAGCAATGTAAAAAAAAAAAAACAGAAAAAATTGTAAAACAATTAGTACTAATTAATAATGATCATTATCTTTTGTTTATTTCATGTAATTTAGCTTTGACGTCAATGCAGAGATTGAATTGTTCTCTAATTTTTTATCTGTAGGGTGGCATCGCTAATATATATATATATATACTTTCTTTTCTATTCTTTTTTGTTTTTTTGGGAGATGGAGACTAGAGAGTATTTATCAATTGTTTAGTTATAATTAATTCGGACTGAATGTAATAAAATATTGAAGTTTAAAAATTTGCATGCTGTTTTTGAACTATTTTGGTGTAATGCATCATTGGGGCTCATCTAGCTACTTCATTAATTATTGGGTTTCCACACAATGGCTGAAAAAAGAAAGGAAAAAAAAACGAGAAAATGACTAGCTAGTGACCGAGCATGTGCACATGTACATGTTTTCGGGTGAGAACAAGGAAAATTCACGTAATACTTGGCAGCTGGGGTTTTGAGGGGCCACGCTTTCGAAAAGTTTTTCATTTTTTTTTAAGTAATTTTTGTAATTTTTGGCCATAAAAAAAAAAAAGAAGAAGAAGCAAACTTCTTAACCCAAAACACGAAAACTTAGTTTGAATCAAGATTACTGCAAGTAAACAAAAGTGGAGATCAACGTAGGTACCTCAAAAATGAGGGACACGATGGAGATAAAAGAAGTGGATATATATATATATATGTATATATACCTGGGATTTGGGCTGTTCTTGATGGATTTCTGACCGTACTTCCTCCACCTATAGCCATCATCAGCACTGTCACAGCTTTTGATTTTAAGAGTATACTTATTAATCTCAATCTTTTGACTCATCAATCCCCCTTCCGACGTCAATATTCTGTTCATTTACGATCAATCAGAAGTAGCTATATATATAAACACACACGCACGTACGCACACACAATGACATGCGTTAATGTAAAAGTCTCAATTTTAGGGGCCGGCCGGCCGGGGAGGGCAAAATGAACCTGGGCTGTCGAAGTGGAACACTGAGGTCGTCAGGGAAGTCAGTTTTATTGTCTGGCATGGACAGCCCGTTCTCAACATCTTGGATTGTTGGTCCGGGGTAGATTGCACCGAGCTGGTCTGTGGTTACCTCATCAGCAGAAGGGCTAGTGGCCTCGGAGGCCGGTGACATGTTGACTCCATTCATAATATACTCTTGCATGCGCATGCCGTCTAGTCCTGATCCCTTGAACCAGCTAGATGTGAACTCTTCCATATTATATATATATCGACACAATATATATGTTACTGATCGATGAATCCTTTAACTGCTTTTCGCGCCCACACAATATTGGACGATCGATGAAGGAGCAAGAAGAGATACATAGCTAGGGTAGTAATGACTGTCTAGCTAGTTTGTGAGAGCTCTAAGCTAGCTGTAGAAGTTTAGTGGAGCAAATATGAATTGTACGTGGGTGGGAGAGATGCCAGGGAAGGTGTTTGTCTGTTTGATGTGTACGTGTGTTTTGTCTCTCTGTTTGCATTGGAGTGAGAGGCTCGTGAGGGGCAGGAGTTTAAATAAGTGTTCTACGTCAACTTTGACTTCTGTGATACTATAATTCGTGGTTGTGTTTTTGGAAGGCTCTGCTATGGGGTACGCATCTCATTAATTCCATCACCTCTGCATTGTTTTGTCGGCTTCAGATCAAATTTTTGTTCTCCCCTTTCATATTCTACACCATCTATGCTATTTTTTTAATTTAAATTTTATTTATATAAGATTTGTTAGAGTGGACGCTCGAAATCATATATATATATATATATATATTACATATAAATATATAAAATGTGCATATATACATAACGAGATAATTACTATCTAAAAGTTCTCATGGCTTATCATTATTGTGACACGTTATAACTTGTGTAAATATATTACTGTGAGATAATACGTACGTTTTGAACAATACTATCGAAGTTGTTAGATATAAAATCACATCGCCAACACCAACTCTCTTAATGTGGGGAAAATATATATGGTAATATATATACTCTTACTTTTCACGTCCCATTTCCCAGCACACTAGCTAGCTACATGTGCTACACAATGACACATTCATTCGAAAAAATTAAGGAAAAGAAAAGAAAAACTAATTAATGTGATATTCCTGGAGTACGTTTCTTATTAAATATCAGTTAATTTTTATAATAATTAACTACAGACCCATATATATATATATATGATTTAAAAATGAGATCTATAGAGGGGCATATATAGGTCCTTCACCATATCGACTTTCCGATATATGGAGGAATGAGGATTATATATAAATGCTTGCATTTCGCATGAAGATAAAGGGTTCATAGGCACCATAGCATTACCAAAAACAATGACAAACAAGAAAAAAAAAGACGATGTTAATTTTGGGGTTGACTTACGCACAATTAAAAACTAGGGGACCACTCGTGAAACAAAAAGACAGAAGACGATGAAGGTTGACCGGCAGATTATCGGTTTAGGTTAAGAAGTGGGGTGCAGGTTAAGCCCTATCGTATGGCTCTGATTGGTTCCCCTGTGAAGGTGCTATTACAATAAAGTAAAGTCAACCCTGATGTAGGGTCAGAGATGATGACGTGGGAAGAAGACACGTGCTCGAAGTGAGGCCCACCCGTGTCTCGTTCACGTGTGGTGGCGGTTCTTGTTGTCACTGTCTGACTGTCTGTAGGGAGCGGAGCGGAGCAGAGAGTGGAGTGCTGATATTTTGATATGATCAGCAGGCAGCAGCCTGCGTAGTGCCTGCATACGACTTGTGTTTTTTTTTTTTTTTTTTTTTTTTTTTTTTTTTTTTTAAATTATTAAAATAAAAAAATTGTTTTTTTTTTTGTTTAGAATAAAAATTTTAAACAACGTACAGCATAAATGCTGAACACCGGTAGAAATATTCACAAAATGGTATGAATTGATTTGAAGTGATCGAAATCCAATTGCACATTTGCACGGGTTTAGCAAGCAGGCCATCGGGCCACTAGGCCCAGTATCAAAACAAGCCCAATCAAAACAACGAGAATACACAACGCAAACCCAAATTAGCAAAAGCAAACAAATAATGAAACCACCGGTTAAGTTTATACTTAATTAATATATGTTTAATGCTTCATTGATTTATCAGGATTTTGGTTTAATATTATTTTATCAAAAATATACTCTCACTGTCCTCCAGCGTTTAAACTCGCAATGTGTTTGACCCATACACTTGATTTTGTTTATTTACATACCCCTTTTGTTTAATTCATAAATATTAATTATTGAGGTTATTTTCATTATTTTTACCTCGATGAGAAAATGTCAAAAAAAATAGGGTGTTCAATCATAATTAGTAAACTGATTGGATAAAATAATATAGTTCAACAATTGATCGTCCAAAAGATTTATAATTAGGTGGGCCATACTTTTTTCCTATACATCTAGTTTTAAAATTCTGTCAAGAATCAATTAGGCAATTTAAAAATAATGGCAGCAACCAAAAACAGATCACATAACAATTTTATCAGTAGCCAACTTAGATTTCAGATTAGGCCTCTAAATTATCTCAAATTTCTGCTAATTGACTATAGATTTCAGTGCAAGACAATCGGATAGTGTAACAGTTTCAACAATTTGTTCAAAAAGTACTTAAAATAGTGTAAAACAAAACACATTGAGATATTGAAACTAAATTGGAACTTGTGTTTTCAAGAATTAAATTCAAACCTATCAAACAATTGACGTTTCATGTCAGGCATACCAAATATATCCATCCAATAACATCACCACAAAACCAGGAAAGGGGCAAGTAATGAGTGCATTCGAGATTCAAACCTCAATTCGAAGTTTAATTGGCCATATAGGTTGCACACTAACACTAATAGCAAGAGGGCAATCTTGTTTTTCTTCTCTTGTTTATTAGCTTTAGCTTTTAAAGTCGGTCTTTTTTTTTTTACTTGGTGAAGAACAAACAGATCGAGAATGATTGAATGCGGTTGGCATTGAGTATAGGGTGTGTTGCTTGAGACTGAGAATGGCAGTAGCAAAGGCAACTTGTATCAGCAGCAAACTAAAAGATGTGATGCAGTACGAGGAGCCTTCGATGTATCTTGGAGAAGAAGACGCGGTTGCGCATGCAGGCCTTGAAGGAGAAGACATAGTGGCAGAGAACAGCAACGGTGGCAGTACAATTGCTATTACAACACCAGTGAAAAAGCCCTGCAGTTTTTACCAAAGCGCAAGTGTGATATCTTTTTTTTTATGTTTTGATTTTCTCCGGCAACAAGATGAAAAAGAATTATAGCCCATTTAGTACGCGACAGCGTGAGTAATATGAACGGTGTAGACCTGACAGCACTCATCATACCCAGCCCCGACCATCTGATCTGTGATCTACTGGATCTTGGCCACAGCGTCGAGGCTGATCAGATGGACAGAGATGGTTTGGAATTTCCATTTATAAAGCTAGGTAATATGAACAAGTTACAATTGCTGACAATGGTATGTGCCACAAACTACTATGGCATGGCCTATCAAGAGCTACAAGTCTGTCCAGATTTGAAAACAAAGACCGCAAATAGGCAAACCCAAAAACAAATCAGACTTAGAATAAATCCTAAAATGGCATTGACTTTTCCCATCTTGCCTAAGTCCAGTTTTATTGCCAAGCACATACTTTTCCATATTTGCAATCAGTTTTTTCTTTTCTTTTCATTTTTAAAAAGAAACAAAGTCAAAAAAAGTCGAAATTTAGCAATACACCTAATATACATTTATATGAGAAACTGAGGTGCAACCCATTTCCCTTTTACTCCATATGCATATTACTAATCATTGTCCAAACTAATTGTGAAACATAATAAAACAACTTTGGATCATAATGAAGTGAAAAAAATCATTTTACCAATCAGAAAGATATAAGAAAATAAAAAAATAATAATATAAACTACATTATAAGACAAGCTATGTTACCTATGTAATAGAAAACTGAGAAGGGTTTATATAACATCATCTTGCTACAACTAGAAAATTTAATATAAACAATATCACTAACCAAAAAGTAAATACACAGTTTAGAAACTATCTGAACTCATCGAATAAACTAGAATGCATCTAACTATTTATCAAGAAACAATAAAATGAAAAATTACTAAGCACTTACCAAAAGCATGTTAGACCACTTATCACGTCTTAGGAAACCACGAGAAACAAAATAACTTCCCAGAATGGCAAAAGAACTTCAAGGAGTCCAAATCTCCATTATAATCTAAAAGAATCCTCTGCATAATGCCACCATATAATTCATTTCCATAAAGATCCTTCCCCGCAGCATTTGGAAGCAAGAAAGATACGAGAAGCATTCACATTTTGATTGATGTCCACAAAAAACCTATTTAACCAGAAGGCAAAATTGTGGTCACCTTGTCAAGCCTTGATACTGAGCAAGATAGCTCTCTAACCGAATGAGCTAATTATTTAGTTAAATGAAAATGTAATTGAGCTGCAACTCTAACTGCATGCAAAATTCGAGTTCCGTTATTATTATTACATTAAGTAAGATCCCAACTGTCACAAGGACCAAAGTAAATAAAGCAACACTTTTTAAGAAAAATAGAACTATGAAGCATAAACTATTTTAAAAAAACAAATAAATAACTCAAATAGCATATTAACACTCACCACAATCTTCTGTGAAAGATATACGGGGATTACTGTCCAGATTAAGAGTTAAAACACTGTAAGAAACACTAAATCTATGCCTTGTTAACGGGCTTATAAAAATATTAGAATAACTAACAACAGATTCAAGCGAGAGGGAGAGTCCTACATGGGAAAATGTAAATCAAATCACCTATCAAGAAAACAGTTGAGGTAGAAAATAAAGAGTCATTTTTTCTTTTTCTTTTTTTAAAATGTCCACTGGAATCACTACTAGGAAGCAAGAGAATTAACTTAATTCTTCATATTTTTATTACTAAATAATTATTTGTTTCATATATACCACATGCTTTATAGATCTACTTTATGTTTTAAAATTATAAATATTTGCAACATATACCTAAGGTGGTAAAGTAATTGGTGGCAGAAACAATTCTTGCAAATAGCCATCTAACTTCATGTTCCCTCTCTGACGCTAATATCTGGTAATCAATCCTCCCCACAGGTGTTGGAAGGAACCCCTCGTGCTCGCCCTCATTGATGCACTCAAAGATCTTGCTTATTCTTAATGCTACTGCTAAGAGGGATAAAAACCTATAAATTTTATAATAAACCATTACCAACCAACTCACACAATCAATTTTAGAATCACTCCCATCAAGGTTCAATAGGGTGCACAACACTATGAGGAAGGGTACTAAAAACTTATAAAGGAAGTAGTTGAGCAGCTTAGGACCTTAGGTTAGAAAGAAACATAAGAATATCAGTGTTAGGTACTTGCCAGATCGGAGCAAGGTGCCCATGGGTATTTAGCCATTTCCCCAGAAACTAAATACTCATTGGTCATATCACCAAATGCAACTCCAACTGATTCTGCCAGATCCATGACCTCATTTATCAATGCTTCATTTGTATCTACTGTTTGGCACTCGGATAATTCATGGAAGCTGGTGACATGCGATTGTGAGATGCTCCTTGCAATCTTCACAGCTTCTAGTAAAGAAGCACCGTGAAGGGCAAGGCTAAATGCAGCAACAACCAGAGGATTGTGAGGCTGGTCTATCCGAGCCTTATGAAATGCCAAGATACCGGCCCTGCAAAAGTGATCACCTCATTGGCAGATGGTTTGGAATTTCCATTCATAAAGCTGAGTAATACGAACAAGTTACACTTGCTGACAACGGTCTGTACCACAAACTACTATGGGATGGCCTGTCAGGAGCTGCAAGTCTGTCCCTCTTTGAAAACAAGGACTGCCCACAGGCAAACCCGAAAAAAAATCAGAAACATTCATCAAATCCTCAGCATGCTTAGAATAAAGCCTGGAATGGCATTGATTTTTCCCATCTTATGTAAGTTCAGTTTTACTGCATAGCACATACTTTTTCATATGTGCAGTTACTTTTTTCTTTCGTTGTTTTTCTTAAAAAACAAATGAGTCAAAAAGTCAAAATTTAGAAATGCGCCTCATATATCTTACTGAGGTGCAACCAATTTCCCTTTTACTCCATATGCGTATCACTAGTCATAGTCCAAACTGATTGTGAAACCTAATAAAACAACTTTGGAGACTGATGAGATGGAAAAATCATTTTAGCATTGAGAAAGAGATAAACAAATAAAAATAAAACTACATTTGTAAAAAATGCTATGTAATAGAAAACTGAGAAGGGTCTATATAATATCTCATCTCGCTTGCTACAACTAGAAAATTTAACATAAACAGTATCACTAACCAAAAAGTAAATACACTGCTTATAAAATATCTGATTGGTTGGCTCATCGACTAAACTAGAACTAATCCAGCTATTTATCAAGACACAACAAAATGAAAAATTATTAAGCACTTACCAAACACATGTTGGAACTCTTATCACATCTTCGGAAACCATGAGAAACAAAAAATGCTGCCTGGAAAAGCAAAAGAACTTCAAGGAGTCCAAATCTCCATAATAATCTCAAAGAAGCCTCTGCAGATCCAAATGCCAGCATATACTACATTTGCATAAAGATCCTTCCCTGCAGCATTTGGAAGCAGGAAAGATATGGGAAACATTCACATTTTGATTGACGTCCACAAAAACCCTATATGACCAAAAGGCAAAATTGTGGTTACCTTGTAAAGCCTTGTCTTGATACCGATCACTGAATCAGCTAATTCTTTAGTAAAATGAAAATGTAATTGAGCTGTAACTCTAATTGCACGCAAAATTTGAGCTGTGGAATTGTTATTACATTGAGTAAGATCCCACTAGTCACAAGGATCAAGGTAAATAAAGCGACACTTGTGAAGAAAAATAACACTGTGAGCAATGAAGCACAAACTATGTTTAAAAAATTAATAAATAACTCAAATAGCAGATTGACCCTCACCACAATCTTTTGTGACAGATATACCTGTTTGGATTACCGTCCAAACCTACAGTTAAAACACTGTAAGAAACACCAAACCTATGGCTTGTTAACAAGTTTAGAAAAGTAACTAACGAACAGATTCAATCTAAACTTGGCTTTTCTCATATCTTCCAAACCACCCACATAGTACTAGTAGTCATACATTATTTTTGCATTAGGATCAAACATCAACCGGTTGACAACAGGAAAAAGTAATATCAAAATGAAAACAAAACGTAAATCAGATATCCTTTTTAGGAAATGCATTCTGATAATGTGCAAGTTCCCATTGATGAGGACTTTGGTATGATTGTAAAATCGCGCAGCAAACAATTTTTCCAACCAGAAGGCTTTTCCCTAAAAGGACTAATTCATGAAACATTAAGAATAAGTAGTGGTGAAGCAAACCTGCAAAACCGTCGCAGCAATTGAATATATGTTCGGCTACGAACAACAAATACTAATTCGTACGCTTTTATTAAATTGAAGCATTATTATCTGAGTAGATTTTGGTCGTTTATATTATAGATGAATCAACGCAGAGATGAGATGGAGTTGAATGACAAACCTCCACAACGGTATTGTTAATGTGCACCGTGCACGTGGCACATGGGAAATCTTTTCCCCACCACCTGGCATCCAGATTCCAGGGAATGTTTTATTAACCTGCAAATGGTCATAGGGAATATAAATTTATCAAACCGACTGAAATGGGCAGTGATGCCACGTGAATGGGAAAAATAATGAACTCAATAGCAAGTAGTAGGGAAAAGATTTATTCACAATTTCACATAGACAAATATACATTCACGCACACAGACACATGCAGAGAGAGAGAGAGAGAGAGAGAGAGAGAGAGAGAGAGAGAGAGACGCACATATGTACATGCAAATAGAATTGAGATGGAAGCAGGCAGCCAGTGAGAAACAAACGGTGGAGGAAGACGCCTTTGTTCCCCGACGGTGACAGCAGCCCGAGGCGATTCAATAGCAACCGAGTTGCTTTTGTGTCGTACTCGTGCCTGCAATTTCAACACACACACACACACACACACACAACATGTTTGTTTGTTTGTCAACAAACAGGAGATTAGGAATGTAGATAGAAAGTAATAATGGGGAACAAACAAACAGAATAGAAGAACCCACTTGGGGAAGGGGAAGGGGAAGGGGACTAAGCAGATGCAGGGTGTTGACGAGAGAGACAATCATCCGGGACACTCGGATCACCCACTATCGGTCCCGACCCGCCATCCGTTAAGGAAGGATGAGAGAAAATCTACAAAACCAAAACGATGTCGTATGGTTCATGCCTTAGGTAGGTTTACGAAAACACAAAATTGAATCTAGGAGAAAATTGCCTTTAGACCGCGTCGTCTCGTCTCATTCCCAAATCCCCAACCCCAGGCCAGCTCCGTCCATCCAGATTATATATAGTCAGTCTTGAGGAGGCTGTTTCGAGAACCCCAAAATATTATATATATTTATATATAAAAAACCCAGTTTTTTTCTTTTTGTTTTCGTTTGTTTCTCGCCAGCCATCCTTCCTTCCTTCCTTCCTTCCTTCCTGCATAGGTAGAGAGGTAGGATAGAGAGCCGCAGTCGGCGGGGGCGATGATGATCGCGATCTGAGACTTCATTACAAACCCAGATTTTTCTTCTTCTTTCGATTGATTGACCGAGTGATTTTGGGACGTGGGTGGGAGAGATCGGGGTTGGCAAAAACTATTACTCTTAAAGATTTGTTTATTAACAAATTGAAAACTGGGGGGGTGGTATTTGGAACCCAAGATGAACCCAACATAAGAGAAGAGAAGAGAAGAAGGTCTGTGGGAATTATTGGTTGGTGGGTTCTGCTCCTCGGTCCTCATTCATCGTCAAAACCCAAGTGTGTGTGTGTGTGTGTGTTTGCGCGCGCCCGCCCTCGTCCGCGGTTATCGGTGGATCCAATCTAATCCGAGGTTTCAGTCACAAAAAGAAGTTATTGTTTTGGACGACGACGAAGAAGAAGACCCTAAGGAAGGAAAACAAAAACGAACAAACAAAAGATGGGGAAGAGTGAGGAGGAGGCGGTTATTGTAGTTCTGGAGAAGGAGGGAGAAGAAGAAGAAGAAGAATTAGAAGAATTAGAAGATGTGGAGGAAGGAGAAATCTCGGATTCGGGTTCAGTGGAAGAGATCAGCTTCGCCGATTTTAACAGCAAGCAGCCTCCTGCTGCTGCTATTGTCGCCGTCGCCACCGCCACCAGACCCTTAAAACAAGAATCTCCGCAAGCCGAAGCCGCACCTTCCCATTCTGCTCATCCCAATTCTAATGGACGAGGAGGTACTACCGGTGCCAGTACTTCTACTGCGGCGGCTGCTGCTACCACTGCTGGTAGCCCCAGCAGCCGGAAGTGGACGATGCGGGATGTGTACAAATACCCGGTTTGCAGTGGCTACGCGTCAGGATTGTACAACCTTGCTTGGGCACAAGCTGTCCAAAACAAATCCCTCGACGATATTTTCGTCAACATCAATCCTCCTAATGCTGCTCGTGCTGATGCCAATGCCCATGTTGTTGCTAATAACAATACCAACAACAACTACGACAACAACAGGAAGAAGAAGCAGCAGGAGCCATCAAAGAAGAAGACCCTTTCCAATCGCCTTTCCTCCTCCTCCTCTTCTTCTAGTAATTCCACTAGTAGTCGGGCGATTGTCACTACTTCCACTATCAACACTCCTTCAAAGCATAAGCATAAGCAACAGCAACGGCAACAACCTGCTGCTAAGGTTGTCATTGACCTCAGTGGTTCCTCTGATGAGATTGATGCTCTCCCTGAGGAGGCAAAGGAGGAGGAAGAGAAGGAGGAAGGGGAATGGGAGTGGGAGGAGGGTGAGATTGATTTTGATTCCCACTTCATCCCAAGTCAGCACCCTCCTCCTCCTCCTGCTGCTGCTGCTGCTGCTGATGACTCTGAGATATACTTAAAAGAGGAGGATATGGAAATGGATATGGATGTGGATATGTATATGGTTATGGATATTGAGAAGCAGCTCAACTCCATCCGTCAAGCCCTTGAGAATTTCGCTATGCTTGAAGCTGACAAGTAAGCCTTTAAGTATTATTCAGCTCTCGCTCCCTCCCGGAGACTACTACTACACTGCTCTGCTTGATGTTCCTCCAACTCCTACTGCAACGCCGGTCTCTGTGGGACTGACTTCATTCATTTCACGAGTCATGTCATTCATTGTTGTCTTGCTTTCTTTCTCGTAGATCTTTGGTTCGAGTCTGTTCACTCCTGGATAGCATTCTTGAGAGATTGCAGAATTTGATGCATGCAAAGACTACGTCTACTGCTCCCACCACCAACATCAAGGACGCCCTCATTCAACAAACATTTTCGGCCATTCATTCACTTCATTCTGTGAGACTACCACATTCTCCATTTTTATCTTCACCACTCTATCCATCCCTCCCACCTTATCATTCTACGCTTTAGTTATATACAACTTCCAACTTGTTGCTCTGATTTAAATCTTTTACAAGGGTCGTAATCGTAACCTTACCTCGTTACTTGTAGGCTTTCTGCTCGATGAATCAAATTCAAAAGGAACAAAACAAGGCAGTTTTTTTGAGGTTCACCTTTCTTTTCCCTTTCATGATTTTGAGTTTGCGTTATGTACGTGTATGTATTTTTTGCGCACTCTATTTTTCTTCTTCTTGTTCTTCTTTATTTAAAAAAAAATTCGTTCTCATCATTAAATTTAGGTCTCTAGCATGGTTAATGAGTCAAACTCCTTCCCTTTTTAACCCGGAGCAGATGAAAGAGGTGAGGATTTATGTGAATCTTTATCTAGTTTACAGTATGCATATAATGTATGTGCAAGTATGCTGATGAACCTTACTATGGTATCTGCTGTCTCAGATTGCAGCCATGATGTCTTCTGTGGACAATCCTACTGTCACTTCGTGTGTTAAATCCAGCCATGGAGAGAAAGAGTTGCATATCAAAGATGGTGTGAGCCAGAAAGATTCTGACATTTTAGTGGAAAACATGGATCTTGACTCGAATTCTTCAAATAACCTTCTGTTGAACTCCACGCCTTCAGAATATTTTGGTAAAGATGGCCCAAAAATGGTGCCACCTGGCCTCAAGTGTAGATCTGTTTTTGGACCACTTTTAGACCTTCACAAGGACCATGATTTAGACAGTCTCCCATCACCCACACGGGAAAGCCCACCATGTTCTGTAAAAAACATATCAGCTGTTGAAGATGGATTCATGGAGCCAGAAATTTCTGTTTCTATGGCGCCGTGCGGGCGACAAGATCCGATAATGTATCTTTATGAAACTGATGCACTCAAGGCTGTTTCCACTTATCAACAAAAATTTGGTCGGACTTCTTTTTTTTCAACCAACAGACTTCCGAGTCCAACCCCTTCAGAGGAAGCTGATGGCAGAGAATCTGATTGCAGAGAAGCTGATGCTAGCGATGAGGTCTCTAGTAGCACTTCTACTTTTAATACGGTGGAAGTGGTAGCTCCACCAATTGGATCTTCTGCTCCCCTTATTGATACTGCATCTTTGCAAGGACTGAGTACTACAAGTAGAAATTCAGATTCCATGACCTCTGTCTCCATTCCTGCTATTAGATCTTCGGCAAAGAGCAGAGATCCTAGGCTTCGCCATGCCAATCTTAATGTACCTGCGCCTGTCCTCTCTGATATGCCTAAAGTGGAATCCCTTGGAACTGTAGTATCCTCAAAAAAACAAAGGACCGCTGAAGATTTTGTCTCGGATGGACCTGCAATGAAAAGGCCGAGAAATTTGTTGGCGAATTCTGGGGTTGCTGGTGACCTCCAGACTGTTGCTGGAACTGTTGACCAGTTGGAGGCTGCCGACACATTTGGACTTCAGTTTAAGAATAAAGACCAGTTAATGGAGAAAGCTGGATTGGAATCTTTAATTAAGGAAAATTTAGTCACAGCCTCTGGTATTGGTAGTACTATTCACACTGTGGCAGCAAGCAGGGAGCAACTACCAGCAATATGGAAAGATATTGCAATGAATCCGACATTGCTGATGAATTTACTCAAAATTGGAGAACGAGGACTTGTATCAGAAGCCCAGCAAATATCTATTAGTGAACCAGCAAAAAGTGCACTCTCTTTGGTCACGGGAGATCCTGCTGTGAATGTTTCTCCTTCAAGCCTTTCAGAGCTTGGGCAGAAACCACTAGGAAAAGTTGAGGCTTCTTCCCAACTAGATCCACTGGTGAGCATTTAATTATATTTTTTCTGAAACTCCTGCATTTGCTTCCCAACTTATACATTCATATATATATATATATAATTTAAAAGCTCTGTATTGTTGTTGTTGCTTCTTCTTTTGTGCAGCTTTATTCTTGCTGGTTTTTACCTTCTTTTTCCACACAAAAAATAGTTTTCAAATCATTAGGCATTAATTTTGTTTGCGTATTTATTGCCTTTTTATTCCATTTGTGTGAATGCTGGAATAGAATGGATCACGATATCTAAAAGCATATTGAAATTTACAATTCCTCTCATTTAGGATTAATTTGGTTGAGCTTGTTAATTGTACAGAAACAGTTGGATGAGAAGGGAATAATCCGCATGAAACCACGCGATCCTCGGCGTATTCTACACAGTAATACATTCCAAAGTAGTAGGAACTTGGTGTCTCAACAATTGAAAACTACTGAAGTTCCCTCTACTTTAAGCACCCTGGAATGCAAGGGCATTTTGAATTCTCAAAAGCAAGAGGACTTGAAAGATGCCAATTCCATGCGTTCACAATCGGAAGTACGGCCCGATATAACTAGGCAGTTCACAGAGAACTTAAAAAATATTGCTAATCTTGTGTCTTTTACCCCGGTTTCAACAACTTTCATAGCATCATCAACTCCTTTCCCACAATCATCTCTGGATAGTTCAGATGTAGTGGATTCAAAATCTTCATTTACTGACAATGATAGAACTGGAGTTGCTTTAGCGCCTGAGGAAGGTGTCGTGGACCCAACACAATCTCCAAATAACTGGGAAGATGTTGAGCATCTATTTGAAGGATTTGATGATCAGGAAAAAGCTGCTATCCAGAAAGAAAGGTCTAGGAGGATAGAAGAACTTAAGAAGATGTTTGTAGCCCGCAAGCTCTGCCTTGTATTGGATCTGGACCACACACTTCTTAATTCTGCCAAGGTAATGGCATGACAAGGAGTCAGATTTATTTCCGTGGCTTGTAGTTGTAGTTCAGGAGGAAAATGTGCTCATATTTTTATTTCTAGCTGATCCCCTTTTGTATCCTTTCAGTTCGGTGAAGTAGACCCAATGCATGATGAAGTTTTGAGAAGGAAAGAAGAACAAGACCGTGAAAAACCACAAAGGCATCTCTTCCGCTTTTCTCACATGGGAATGTGGACCAAATTGCGTCCTGGAATATGGAATTTTTTGGAGAAGGTATTTGCCCTTTAGTTGAAATTCTATGATAGTGCTTTAACATGCATGCTGTATTGCAGATGGCTTACTGTGGCCTATGTTGTCATTTTTAGGCTAGCCAACTTTATGAGTTACATCTCTATACAATGGGGAACAAGCTCTATGCTAAAGAGATGGCAAAAGTACTAGATCCGACGGGTGCTTTGTTTGCTGGACGAATTATTGCAAGAGGTGATGATGGGGATGCTTCTGATGGTGATGAAAGGGTTCCTAAGAGCAAAGATTTAGAAGGGGTTCTTGGTATGGAATCAGCAATAGTAATTATAGATGATTCTGTAAGAGTATGGCCTCATAACAAGCTAAATCTGATAGTTGTTGAAAGGCAAGTTATCCTTGATTTATGGTCAGTCATGTTATTGTTTTTTATGCTGCTTTTTTCTATTTTTTTCCCTGACTCAATAATTTGTCACAGGTATACTTATTTTCCTTCTAGCAGACGCCAATTTGGGCTTCCAGGCCCTTCTCTCCTTGAGATTGATCATGACGAGAGACCAGAAGAGGGGACACTGGCATCCTCCTTAGGGGTAAGGACATAGTTGAGCCTTTACGTCAGATATGCAAATGATCATCCTGTCTTTTCATTATATTCTGTCTCTTCATTAAATAGGTCATTGAAAGGTTGCATCAGATTTTTTTTTCAAACCGGTCCTTGGATGAAGTCGATGTAAGAAACATTCTAGCCTCTGAGCAGAGGAAGATTTTGGGTGGTTGTCGGATACTCTTCAGCAGGGTATTTCCTGTTGGAGAAGTTAATCCTCACCATCATCCTCTATGGCAAACAGCTGAGCAATTTGGTGCAGTGTGCATCAGCCAGATCGATGAACAGGTTACCCATGTTGTCGCCAACTCTCCTGGAACCGATAAGGTAACCCCTCCAAACTCCCCTCAAACACTTGTCAGAAGACCTGATAATTTTTATTTGAAATATCTGAAACTGTGACACACATGCATATATGGACGAAAACACACATTATGCAAGTTATGACATTTTATCAACCAGCAATGCAGGGCCATTCACACTATTCCACAAATTTTCCTTTTCGTAAGCTCTGTAAATCATTTTATTATACCAAAAATTTCCTGCTTCTAAAAAACTTTTGGTGCCTTAGTAATTGACTGGTTGGAACAGGTCAACTGGGCTCTATCAACCGGAAGATTTGTGGTCCATCCAGGATGGTAAGACTTCTTTTTTTTTTTCAACATAAATGGTTATATATATCAGGGTGTGTCTGAGAAGTCTTCTTGTCCTTTTATCAGGGTGGAGGCTTCGGCTTTGCTATACCGAAGGGCTAATGAGCTGGACTTTTCCATTAAACTATAAAAATTTCAACCCTCAAAAACTTTCCTATCAAACTAAAAAAATGATGAAAAAGATAAACTCACAAATACTGCAGTTGGATAAAGTAAACGGGGGCTAGCTGGTGAGACTATTGCTTGGCTTTGTTTTTGTTTTTGCTTTTTTGGGTTTCCTTTTTTTGAAGAGTCCGCCGGAGAGCCAGCCACCAGCTACTGCCAGTCGTTGCACTGTCCAATTTGCTAAAAAGAGTACTGCCATGCTGTCTGTTCGTCCGTCCTTCCTTCTGTCTGTCTGGTTCAGACAAGAACACCTGGGAACAGGGGAAAAAAAGAGAGATTTAGTAAAAATGTCACCTAAAGTGGTGGGTTTCCATGGTCAAGATTTAGTAAAAGGCCAAGGCAAATATGATTCAGTAAAATCACCGAGCAAAACATGCTATCACCGAAAGTTGTGCCGTGGACCCATTTTTTGGTATATGATACAAAATGGTGGTGTTCCTCAACGGGTAAGGTATGGAGGTAGTTTCCTTTTTTAACAGCAGTGGAGGATATGGTCCTAGAATTCCGTCACCAAGTAAAAGTATAGTTATAAGTGGGAAAAGGTTATCACCTGGCTATGCCCAAAATTGGTTTTTATCTGAGAGTTTGGAGATTTTATTTGTTTTTCTAAATGCATTTGGAATGTAGCATCCTAGGCTAAGAACTCAACAAATTTTCCAAAACGAGGATCCCATGTGATAAACTTTTTTCCCTTTCTAAAACATGAAAAATTTGGTCTCTTTCTAATCAAAGTTTTTGTTACAAAGGTCCATCACTAAATTATTTTGAAAATCAAAATTCCTGTGAAAAAAAGCTCATGACACATTCATTTTAGGTTGAAATGAGTGGGGATATGAATATTAATGAACTTGCACCTATACCCACTTAAACCTTATAAACAAAACTAAATTTTCTTCCTTTGGTTTTTTTCTTTGTTTTGGTGTATATAATTTAAACTAAAGTAAGCATGGTGCTTTTTATTTTAAAACAAACACTGATAAAAATTTATTTGGTAATTATGTAAAATTTATTAGGTCTCCAACACGCGGTTAAGAGGGAGGCAAAAAAATGACAGATTTTTTATTTATTTAACTCTCACAACCTTACCTTATTTGCAATTAAAAAGTAAATGTAACATGAAAGACCAGCAAATGATAAAGTAATAATAGAAAGGTGTAAAACTCTTAGAAGTTATTAAATAAAATGAGATGATTTAAGTTATGTTAATCTTTAATTTCTAATCTTATTTTTCTGATAATTATATATAGGTTACCCATAAATTAAAAACTTGTGATTCTATCAATACTTTTGCTTCATTTTCAGAGAATGATAACTTGCAGGAATCTTCACAAATCTTTTTTTATAGTTAATGTTGTTGAACATATTATTTCTTGCTTTATATCGAATAAGTCTTATTTCAAAGATTGCTTGTTTTAAATCAAATCTCAAAGTCTTCTTGAATTGAGTCTTCTTGAATATGTTCATCAGATCTTATATCAAATCTTGCTTTGAATCTTTCCATCAAACCTTGTACAATATCTTTTTTCTTGAAGTTGACTTCGATTTTACATTGCATCTATCAAGTCTTTTACACCAAACTTGTCTTTTGATACTTTGTATTGAGACTCTTTTTCCAAACTATATATGGAGCTCTTAAGTCTCTTATCAAATTTTTTGTAAACTGAAAAAAGTTCGATCGAAAATACAATCTTGATCTGAAAATGACTTAACTAATAAATCATTAATTTTACTGTTAAACCCATGAAAAAGTCAACAATGAAAGATGATTTAACCAAATAAGGAATTCAAGAAAGATTGGCAAAAAACTCATGGAGTTCTTTTTGATATATAGTTATATAATAAACATGATTTTCAAGAGATTTGTATGATAAATACAAAATTGCATGATAGACATATTTTAATTATTTATTTATATATATAGGGAGGAAGGGAAGCTCATAGATATAAGAAATAGCCAGTGAATAAGAATAACAATACCAAGGCTCGTCAGATAAATGCTCACTTAAAGAAATTTTATTTTTTTCTTCTTCCGAGAGAGTGAGAAAAGAAAACTAATGAAAAGAGTTATTGAAGGCCTCTTTAAATTGCCCTCTCTTACTTTTACAAAATTATAATGTATTGATTTCTTCAAAATCCTCTGTTCTTCATTCATATTTTTTCTGTAACCTTCTTCTCTCAAATCACTTTCCTATATTTGTTTGTTTTTTCTCTCAAAACTCCTTTCTTTTCTTTTTGCAATTTCTTTTCTCGAATTCCTGTCCTCAAATTTTTGTGAAATTTTATGATGGGAGAAAAAGGGTTCTATTTATAGGGTGAGGCTGGCGGAGAGGTCATGCTTTTTATTATAGCTACAGTGTTCAACCCATTCCCAATACTGTTTTTTTTATGTTTGCGGTCCAATACTTGCAAAGGGGGTGGCATATGCCATGATTCTGACGAAGTAGCTCAACCAAACCATGATTCTGATCCCCTAATATCAGGAAAACACTGTAGCTGTCATCATGAGGATCAAACCCATTTTCCCTTAATCAACAGAATTTTGAAATTAATTCCTTTTTGACAAGTAAAAAATTTGAAATTGAAATCGATAGCGTGCATGAATAGTTGTTGCAACCTCTGTAAATTTTTGAATTTTCATAAAATATAGCTTAATCAATTTCTCGTGAGTAGTAACTTTCAATTATGTCGTTTGCAACCAGTTTGACACAGGCATATGCCATTGACTTTGACTTTTTTCGCTTTAAAGGAGGCATATAAAAATGAAAAATTGGGGAATAAAATAAAATAAAAGGTGTATATATATAAGTACGCAAGCAAAGGAAATTAAGATAAAGATCTGCGCCTGGCAAAATGAGGTTTAACATGACTAAATATTTTTAAATAATAAGAAATTCATTTTTTCCCAAATAATGAAAAATATATATCAGTAAAAATAGCTTATATTTCAATAACAAAATAGGAAGGGAAAAAAATCCTAACATATTTAAAAGAAATGCATACTACTAAAAATAATTTTTATTTCAATAACAAATCAACATTCTCATTTTAATTTCCCCAAGCCCACCAAACTCAGCTCGTCAATTTTCAGTATAGGCTTATTAGGATCACAAAATATTTAAAAAAAAAAAAAAGAATACAAAGTAAAAAATCACGCTTATGTTGTTAATTGGGACAACCGCACAGGACAATGCATTCAAAACCATCGAGTGGCTGGCAACATTTATATGTTGTTGCATTGCGTCACTTCCAACATTCCATGTGTATCCCCGTCGGATTGTTCTTACGAAATTGGTCCAGGAGTTTTCTCCAATGATCCAGTCACAATTGAGAAATGGCAGGGTTTTTTTTTGTGTGTCAATTGAGGAATGTACATACATCTGCCAACTAATCGATAGAGATGACGCATTGACGAACGCAATGTGGGTGTAGGTGTATGCAATTGATAGTGGTAATTGGAGATTTCATTCTACCAATCCATCAAAATTAGATTGAAAAACATAATTCAGGAGTGATCTGAGTCAAAGGAACCCAACCTCTCACCATATGATATGATATGAATGAAAAAAGAGAGTGGCGGCCATATACTAAGAACAAAAGTAGAACCCACCACAGAGAGGTGGCAAAAGCAAAAATTAATAAAAAGAAACACACCAGCCAGTCATCGGCAGCCGCAGTAATATCAGTCATTCTTTCTCCTGAAGGAGCATCCCTCAGTGAGCCTAGCACGACCACCAGTGGGTTGACACAGCACAGTCTGGCAGTTTCCACACACCACAACCGTTTGGGAGTGACTGAAAACGGTGGTTCTGTACAACAGCTCGACAGACATACATTTATTAAAAATGTGGCCATGCCATTTCATGCCAACCAACCGTGCAAGCGACATTAAAATTTAAAACGAAGTGCTCCGCCAAAGGTGATGGATGATGCAACAATGGAAAAGGATATAAGAACGAGAATACAAAAAGGAAAATAAATAAATAGATAGGGGCGATAACTTACATACTGAAGCAGCCCTGGCACTTGACGTCCTGCGGGAAGAAATGGGTATTCATTAGAAATTTCAGTTTACAACCACACAGACAAGAAATACGTAATTATGGTGGAACACCAGATGGGTGTTGCATGTACGTGGAGAGACCAAAACCAAACTAAAAATAACCGCAACAATTTTTATTTTATTTTCTACTTTTGATTGTTGGTGGATTTGATACACCAACGCGGGTACCAATGACATAAATTAATACATAAATATGCGCATAACGCGCACAACAACACAGAATTGTTAAGTGGCAATGTAGCAGTATAAAATGAGAAACAGTTGCTCAGCACGCACGGACAAATCAAGAAGCATAAACACAGAATACAAATCAAAGGTAACATAAGAAATAGTTAATAATAATAATAGTAACAAGGAGGCAAACCATGAAGAAGGAGTTGGGAGATTGCACGAGACGCTTGAGCTTATGCTTCCTCTTCTCCAGCTCTGCCGGTGGTTGTCGGAGATCAACATCGTTGCAAAGAGGCTGCAAAATTAATAATAAAACAAACAATTTGAACTCATAAGATTTAGATGGAAAAAGAGAAAAAAAGTATCTGCAAATGGATATATATATATATATATACACACACACACACACACCACTTTTGTTGTTGTTTGTTGGTTGGTTGAGGAATGACGAAGGAACACAGAACCAAAGCGTTCGCTCGGTCGTAGCGGCTCGTCTGCAGATGATTGTTGGGCGCAAGAACCCTAGACCAGAATATATAATAGCCGCTGGAAACTAACGCCGTTGGATATAAATATTGTCAATTCATCTCAGCCGTTCATTTTGACGTACTCTTGTAGCAGTGCCCTCGTCAACGATTGTATTCCTACACAAAACGCCGACGTTTTGATTTTTTTTAGTCTTTTAGATTGTAATTTTAATTAATCGTTCATTGGCCAGTGGCCACCCCCCGCCCCGTACCTATTACAATACTCATTACATTTAAGTGAAAACATAATCATAATCAAATCATGGAAAATCTCTTACCGCCGACGTTTTCGATTTTAATTAATTAATTTTCATCTTTTGAAAATATGATCGTATTTGCGCCATAACCCCTATTCTCTTCAGCGCGAGCGCGCGCACACATAATAATTAATCAAAAAAAAAATCATAATATCAGATTGTTTATTGATCTTATAAAAGTTACAAGAGTTACATTTTTTTTAAAAAAAACATATATATTATACATTAAAAATTGCCTCCTGACTCCCGAGGTTCAATCATCTATCCTGATTACATTAACAATTTGGTCAGTGAAAGGAATCACAGTCAGAGTTCACTTCCTATGATCCGGTATCAACAAATCCAATGCTTTTTAAGGTCTACAGTAAATAACAGTCAAAACAATCACCAAATTCACCTACCCTCTTGTCTACGTGCGTTGGAGGCACCCCTACTTACTCTTAACGTGTTGCGCCTTTCATCATCAGTTGTGCTGGCATTCAATCGAACGGCTTCAAAAAGCTTTACGCCTCCTAAAGCAAGGAGTGAAAATGGGAGAGCCTTTCTTCCACATTCCACAAGCACAGCAATGTAAAGCCAGAAATGCTTACAACCGACCACCAGCTTTCAATGTCAGTGTTCATCCATGCCCCTCTTCACGATTATGGTTTTATCTTTGCTAATTATGATGAGATGTGGTCATTGTTAAACTTCATTCCGATGTAGACATGCCGGCAGTGTTATCATAGGCTGTGCGAAAACGAAGACCAGGACCAATATGTCTAGATGTAGGGCATACCCAACTGAGGATGCTTGGACCAAGCACCTGAAGCAATCAGAAGAAACCGGTTGCCAAAATGAAGATATTACACAGCATATGTTGGGTCAACAAAAATAATCAAGTGTGGGGAATCTTGTTGGGTCAACAAAAATAAATTAATTAATTAAAAGTACTATTTACAAAGCCAATATAAAACCATCCCCCTCAACAAAACCAGAAAATTAAAAATTCTCTCTCAAAGCCAATATAAAGAAGGAATATCTAAGGAATCAACAAAACCAAAAAATTAAGAGTGCAACATGGCCTCCAGATCTAGCATAAAGTAACAGTGCAATCAATGTGATGCAACAAAGCCCACTTAAAAATCTTAAAATGAGCAAAGAGGAAACTCTAGTGCAGAAAATAGGCTAAACTCTAGTGTAGAGGACATGCAAATTGTCATAGGGGCACAACTAAACATCACATCACAATGGATATATATTTCTTTCAAAAAATTCACGTGTTCTTCTTTCAAATTTTGGTGCACTGACAGGCAACTTTCCAACCTTTTAGGTCAATCTACCTTCAGCGCATTGATTCAAACTATAATTCAATGCTTAGAAAAGTTTTGAGAATTTTCAGACAGAAAACGATCGTGTAAGTAAGTGCTACATGCAGACAGGTTGCGGTGATTGCAGAATTATGACATTCAGCAAATCACAGCAACCTAGAGGGCCCACCAGAAGTGATAGAATCATGTTGAACATATGGCATTTAAGATATCAATAGCAACATGAAAAGAAAAAAAAGAGAGAAAAAAAGAAAAAGAAAAGGGGCATCATGGAGTTCGTATATTCCTTACTGATGTAAGATTTTCATATGCACCGAGATCGTAGGGATGCTTATAAACAGTCCCTCCATTCTTTGCAATCCACATGGCTCTTACGCCTTCATGGTACTGCAAGTGGAAAATAAATATAGAAACAACTATACCGATATCTAAATCAGATGTAGCCATAATATATAAAGAAACAGTCTATCTATAAGAACCTCAATTGTGGTCTTGTTTTGCAAAATGAGGTAGATATGCCAGCCAAAGAGAATGCCAAGGGCTACAGATAATGGGACTAGCAACAACCCTGATATGACCTGAAATCAGAAACTAACAAGTAAATCAGCTGATATGTTAGCAAAAACGGAGGAATAAAGAAAAGAAAAAAGAAGGTAAATTCATTTTCAAGCCAAAGAGACTCCATTTATATATTATTACATATGCCGTTCTGGAAAAGCCTTGACTTTGCCCGTCATCCTCCACTCTGAAATCTACAGTTAGACTACCCACGAGCAAAACCTGAAAAGAACATAAGACATCAAAAGAGAGAGTTGAGGTCCCAATATCTCTCTATTTTCTCACTATCATGGAAAATCCCATTCATTAATTCCCCACTAGGTAAGATCTTGTGTGCTACACCATAGTCCTCGGAATAACTTCCCAATTGACACGGTAACAGAAGAAAAAGGATGGACAAATTAAATCTCAATACGTCATAAAGGGAAAAGTGCCGCCAGATCTTTGACAATAACAAGAAAATTGCTCAAATAACATTGGATTATGTGGCTAAAAAATTAACACATACCAGGGAATATATGCATTCGATCACCGCATATAAAAGGAAGATGAAGAAGATCTTATAGTTTCCATGACCCACGCAATTATTTATCCAGATGCAATGATGGTCCTTAAAACAAAGAGATAGCAGTTTAAGACAGCATACAGGGTAGTTGAGACTATGCACAAGCGAGAACCAAGACCATGCATACCATTCGCAGAACACATCTTTGGCAAACACGGCAATGATGTGCACGTGGGGGTTTATAGTGGGAGCACTTTTGGCAATATCTCAGGTCCCCACCCTGCAAAACAATTCATATTGAACTCATTCAAAATTCAGAACTATAGGTTGTCAATATTATGATTCATCAACATTTGTGACTCTCAAGTGAGCATGAAAAAACAATAGATAGGCAGAACAGGTCTGTCCCAGCCATTATCACTTCCCATACAAATCCAATTGCATTAAACCGTCAGCAGCATATGTTGTAAATAAAAAATTCATAGTCCTTAATTGGTCCCTGAGGTACTCCTAACTGAATCACGTTAAACTGCAACTCTGCATGCAAGTGAATGATCATCTTCCTAGAATGCCCCCTTCTTTTCAGTTTCTCGGGGATATGAGTCAAAAACTGAATATGTAAGGCAATATGGTCATCTCACAACACATAATCGGATCTATCTTCTAATTCTTGTTTCTGCTCATCAGCAATGGCACAAACTCTAATAATCTGGTTGCTAAATTTATTATACCTCCTCATCTCGAATTTCAATTGAAGTAGGTGTAAAAACCATAAGCCAAAACCAAGCACTCCCATTAGTGTATTAAAGATCAAAGACAATGCCCATTAATGAGTTTCAAATCACTAACAATGCCTAACGAGGGGATTTAGGAAGACAAACACCCATCTCTATCTACACTTTTTGCATTGAATTTTCGCAGTTTTTTTTTTTTAAACAATCATTATAAAGGTTGAAATATTGAACTAAATCCAGTAAAAGGAAATAAGTGTAACAAGAAAAAGATGCTGGGCTTTCGTATTAACTACAAAAACGCCAGTCAACGACTACATTTTCTAGAATTGCCCCAAAATTACACCAAGAACAAGATCACCAAAGAACACGAACACCACAGTAACTCAAACAAAGAAAACCAAATCTAGGAATGCGACAGGAATCAACACACACATTGTAAATCCATACCTTGCGCTTGATCTCATGGATCGGAGTCGCCTCGTCCTCGACGTCGGGCAAGAAGGTGGACGGGACACGTCCTGGATCTGTAGAGATGGCCAGGGCGTAGTTGAAGACGCATGCGGTGGCGAGGGCGGTGAAGACGGCGGCGTTGACGATCCCGGCGGAGGTGACGAGGCCGAACCAGGAGTCGATGAAGACGAAGACGGTGGAGAAGTAGATGTAGGCAATGGCAGCGGCTGCAGATAGGACGGGGAAGGAGGAGGAGCTTGGCCGCTTCATTTGGGGTGGCGCCGCCGTCGGAAGAAGATTCCGGCGAGGCTCCGGCGAGGGGTTTCGTGATGGGGAAGGAAATAGGACTGACTCCATGGCGCCTGAAAAGACTTGGGAGTCTTGCTAGGTGGCGCCGTCGTTTCTTTGAGATTACTAAACTACCCTTGCTTTAATTTTCCTTCCCAACTACATTAACTCCGGGAAGCAAGAGTCCAACGGCCCACCAAGGATGAGGTGCGTTTTAAGCCCCCACCGGTCGATTGGATTGGGCCTACAAACAAAAACACAACCCATTGTTTTTTTTTTTTTTAAACAATAAAATTCGCAAGATTAAAGAAAAATATTTTCTTTGGGTTTGTAATGAAGCTTACAAAATGTCATGTGCGATTTTACATATATTTAATCGTATGCATTTAATTTTATTTAAAAATGTTTTTTTAAATGTTAGTGTTAGAGCTCTTCATAATTCACCTTCCAAATTAATGTTACCATTTGAGTTATACTAACACCAGGAAAACAGAATAGATTTGTTATATTGAGTCTAAATTAAATTTTAATTTGTCTACTATATATCCAACTATGATAATTAAATTTGTGCTCCGAAATTATAAAAATTTCCACATCTATGCTTCATATGAAAATACTTTTTAATGGCACACAATAACTACAACACATGTGAGAAAAACTATTTTGCTAATTTAAAACTTCAACTCAACTAATCTCTTAAAGTATTGAATGCAATCTCTCTCTCTTTTTGTTAAAAAGGTCCGTTTTAAAAAAAACCTTAGAAATAATACTTTCAATAATATATTTTAATAAAATATTTAACAAAAATAAACTATACTTATTTAAATATAACCTAATAATATTATATTTTCTCTTATTATTTTTTTTCTCTAACGTATAAATAACTAAAATAAAATAGAATTTTAATTGATATATAATTTTTTAAAAAAAAAAGTAAAAATTAAACTTCGTTAAAATAAAAAAAATAATAGTTTTGACAGGTTTAGAAAGCCCTAAGTGGATATTTATATATAGAAAGAAAATAAATTAACCCACATACAATATGTTTTCAAAATATCCAATAAATAGTGGATCTCTCCAATGTTTTTGAATCATCCACACACACACACACACATCTATAGATTAAGGAATGGAATGATTAATTATCTCTCTCCACAACTTCCCATAAATCCTCAATTGAGAATTTCGCAAGCTTGCCCTTCTTCATTTTGTAAGTCTCAGGTGAGATTATAAATTCAGAATGACTTAATTTATCATATATATGCGTTTTCCCTTTCTGATTAGTTAGTAGCTAGTGTTCTCATCAGAAATGATTATATATGCTTGTATTTGTTAACCAATGTCCAATGACATGATTTATGTTTGAATGCCTTTGAAAATCACTCAAATTTTGATATCAGTCGTTGCCATCTAATTAATTTTTAGGCTTTTAACGATCGATATGCCGCAGTTTCCTTTTAATGTTGTTTTACGGTTCCAATATTAATTCGCCATTTTGACTGCATCTCGAATAATAAATATATCATCACTGGGCTGTGCATTGAGAGTTTCAGTGCTACTCCAAAGCTGCTTCCAACTGCAGGTGCACTAATTAAAAGCTGGTGCTAATAATAATAATGAGTATTAGACCACCGGAATATTTGCAGCACTGGGGGCCTCCGCCGCCTCCTCCTGTGGAGCAACCAACATTCGGCGCCAGTGCTGGCGACACCACCGCCGACCACCTCAATTCTGGTTGTTGTGACCAGTTCAATCCGAACCTGGATCCGAGGAAATTGAGAAGGTTTGGAATTAATATATTCGCCAGTCTTGCTACGTAAACTATATAAACATTTTTAAAATAAAATAAAATGTCTGTATGTGTATATATATATATATATAGCAATGTTAGAAACAATAACTGATCTGATGCTGCATGCATGTGTTTCTGGAAACATTTGAAGAATGTTGGCAAATAGGGAGTCTGCCCGAAGATCAAGGCTTCGCAAGGTGGAGTACATAGAGAAGCTTAGAAAAGATGTACTCAGCGAAGAGGTATTTAATTAATTGACACCGTATTAATTAATCTTTACTTTAAAAAAAAAAAAAGAAGTTATGCGCATTTATACTAAATTCATGTATAAATGTAGGCCAAATTATCTTCGTTGTCTCCTGAAGTTTCATTTTATGAGGTTCAACGACAAACGCTGGAAAATGAGAACAGATTATTAAAGATCAAGCTTGACGCCCTTGCGGAGGCAATGGCTACCAAGGAAGGTACGCTCCGCTCGCATGCATTTTAATTTATTGATTATGTTAAAATAATAAGCCAGTTCGTATAATTATATATGAATCTTCTTTAAAATTCTGAATTATGCGTATTTTGAAACATTAATTGGTCACCAAATACAAGTATAATCATTTCATATTATAGGCCAGGTTTATTATATATATTTTGTATAATCATATTGGAATTTGGATGTGTGTGTGTGTGTGTATATATATATATTTGCAGCTGAGTACCGAGCACTGATGGAGGAGAGAGATTGGGTGAATTTCATGACCCACGCCACGCCATAGCAGAATAAGAGAAATATAAAATCAGAAGCAGTCCCAAATTGCTTATCCTATAACTAATATTGGGGAGAGCACGACGTTGACATAGATTCGAATCTTACTCGACTCATTATTGTTTCGTCAAAAGTTTGCCTCCTTTTGATTACTATCAATCCATATTATAGTAATCACTAATCAAATTAATGTTTAGCAATCTTTGATTATATTATTATATGTGGATCTCATATGAAGCAGTAGTATTAAATGAATCTTATTTATCCTAGATATATTATATGTATGAAACAATTTCCTGACATTTAATATGGTCTTACTTTAAATTTTGCGTTGGAAGACATTTTATTTGGCGGTGAATATAGTCTTAGCTATAAGTAGTGTAATTCAGTACGGTTTTTTTTTTTAAATAATAATGTAAAAGTGATAAAACTAAAATCTTTTTAAATAAAATATTAATTAAAATAAATCAATTAGATATTAATTAATTATAATTTATTTTTTAACTCAGGACGTTCTGTTCTTTTCCTTGAAAATACGTTTAGTTGTAATTGATATTGCAAGAAATAAAATTTGATCCATCTCTGTGATTTTTTTTATTCTTATGCTTTAACACGATATGGACTCTTTCAATTTTTAATTGCGCAATTATTAAATCAATTAATCCATATCTTAGTTATATACTTTGAATTTGGGTCAAACTCTTAAATAGGGCATGTCTTAAATTAAGTTTTCCATTGATTTTCCAATACAAAAGTTTGCAATTAATACTATTTTGAGGTCATTTTTACTGACAGTTACCATCTTTGTTGAGTTAAACTATCACATACAAGATTTTTATTCAAACACAGCCTATAGGATTATTCAATAATGAAAATCCTTAACTCGCTTTACTTTCAAATATATATATATATATATATATAGTTTTGAAAACAATCACAACATATTCAAAGCTTAGCTTAACAAAAATCTTCGTCTCACAAAACTTATACACCATATCGAGTTCAAAAGAGAAAATTAATATCTTAATTCGACATGTCAAACTTTGAGTCTACCATGCAACAAAAATTTAGAAGTTAATTATAAAAAGTGAAAAAAAAGGCAATTCTATATGCACTCACATGGAAATACATATAAGACGAGAACAAAAACATGCAGTTTTATTTAAGATTTTCATTGCATAAAAAAAAAAGGAATCGTCACAAAAGGAATTGATGTAAATATTTTTGACCCTCCATTAAAAGAAAAAGGTCATTTGATTGCATAAGATATATTTGAAGATAGAACTTAAAAGGAATATATCCACAACTCTTGTATATAAAAAGACTATGGAAATCTCTCTCTCCTTTTAAAAGAGTTTGTAGGAAATATATTCCATTTCGCCTTTTAAATTTTCTATTCAAATGAAATATTTTAGTATTATTTGATAAATATTTTTAAAGGCTATATGATAAAATGAATTTATATTATTCATAAATAATTTTAATTTCATCATATTTATTTTTAAAACATATATATAACCTCATCAAACACCCATTTGATACTGATCTATTCTGGCGTTCTGTTTTAGACTTACCGCAAATATATAATTAACACCAATGTCTAAATGGATGAATTTAATACTAATGTTGTAACCAACCGGCACACCGCGGAGAGTCTAAAGCAACACGTGTATGGTATATAACTCTTCCAGGATTCATCAACACATCGGATGAGACTCAGACGCGCTCTCATTATTGTGACTCTGTTATAAATAAACAAAGGAGTGAGTCAATTTCACATGCACTTTCTCGTCTCACTTGCCTAATGCTAATAATATGCCTTTATTTAATAGTGTATTTTTTTTATTTTCATTTTTTGATAATAAAGTCAAGTGGTACAGTTAAATTATGTTTTTTTTTTGGGGTACGAAAACGGTAAACAGTTTATTAAATATGAGATCAATGTAAATAAGAAGAAAATAAAGGAAGGGTGAATTATATTACAAACGGTATACTCTATTTGGAAATGTAAGAAGTAAAACAAGACAACCTCCCAAAATTAATTCCGAGGAGGTGTCAATGATAATGTGCGCACGTTATGTGGAGTCAAATTTAGCTAAATTGGGTATGTAATAATTAAGTAATAAACCTCAACAGAAACGTTATGACCTTAATTAATTAATTAATTATACTGGAGTACCTTATTATAATTTCAGACGCTGAAATATACTCAACAGCTAATCGCGTTGGTCTTTCATTATATAAATCAAATCATTACAATTCACGTAGGGTAATAGTGACAATGTAACGCACCAGTCCAACAAACTATCCCAAACATCATGAGTTGTTGTGTCGTGTGTGTGTGTGTGTCAGTGTGTGTGTATGGGGGAGAAAAAAAAAACTGAAATTTAGCACTCATTTTCCGGGAGAACAGAACATGGGCCACATGGGCCACATGGGCAATTAGTCGGTAATTATGGCCCAAGTTTGAGCCCACAGCAATGAAGAACCAACAACAGCCATGGTTGGTGGACCTGCGCTGCCCATACAACACATACGTAGGCTCGGGTTGGGAAGGGAACGAGGAGGAGAAGAGAAGCGCCGTCGGTGCGACTGCAACTGGATCGAACACCCAAACACTTCGAAGCTTCAGAACTCTCTCCGTTGGTCTTGGCGACCAGAGCAGAAGACACATCCTCACGGCTCCACGTGACGTGAGGAGCCGAGAACAGCTCATCACCCAATCATCGTCTCCCAGCTGGCGACATTTACGCGCACGCGCTCTGTGTGCGACGCTGGAACGGTAGAAGCCCCGGTCGTCGTCGTCGTTGTACGTGTTGCGTGTACGCACTGGGGTTCGATTCTCTCCGTACCCACGTTCGTAAATTTGTGCGAAAGACATTAATTAAAGACAATTACTGCTGATTTGCTGCGAGCTCTGTGCGCGTAAAAATGTAAATTTTACGGGAAGACGGTGATCAAAAATCAAATGTTTTAGAGAGAGAGAGAGAGAGAGAGAATAACATTAACAGCGCGTGTAGGGCGGCTAGAGAGAGAAAGTCTCCGATCTTAACGCCTCCACGACAACGTTGTACTGCATTGTTTGTTTGTTTGTTGTTGTTGTTGTGTTTTTTTTCCTTTTTCTTCGCAGAAAACTTTTCTCGATAAACGAAAGGGGGGGAAAAAAAAGAAGAAGAAGAAAAAGGAGCCAGAAAATCGAGCCCCCAACCTGCATCGCCATTGCCTCCTCCCCATAATTTCTCATCACCATTTCGTCGATCCTGGGTTGGAGCGGTGGTGTTTGCAGGTTCGAAGGCCGCCTACATGCGATCTTACGCGACAATCACAGATTTCTCGAAATCTGTTTTTGTGAAAAAAATTTAATTTTTGTTTCCCAGTTTTGGGATTTTTTTTTTTTTTTTTGGGTTGTGTTTGAGTTTTGACCGCTAAAAGTTACAGAGATCTAAAGATGCAGCACAATTTATTCACCAGTATGCGTAGCTTGAAGCTGGCTGATGGGTGCAAGGGGAACCAAATTTACGCCGTCCCCGCCGCGGGTCTCGGCGGCTCTTTTGGTGGAGGCGGCGGTGAAAAGGTTTTGCATCATCATCAACACCTGTCGGAACACAGGCGGGGCAGTTCCGTTCTTGCGGGATCCAATTCCGGGATTAGTACCACTAACATCCTGGCAGAAACCCTCCTCCCCTGCGGTCTCCCGGAGACGGATCTGCTGGAGCCAGAGATCGATCCGTTCTTGAAACCAGTAGATTTCGTGGAAACCCTTGCGCGAGTGTACCGCGGCATCGAGGATTGCGGTGAGTCGGAGAAATCGGGGGCATACCTGGAGCAATGCGCCGTGTTTCGCGGCCTCGCCGACACCAAGCTGTTCCGTCGCAGCCTCCGGTCGGCGAGGCAGCACGCCGTTGACGCCCACTCCAAAATCGTCCTCTCCGCGTGGCTGCGGTTCGAGAGGCGGGAGGACGAGCTCGTTGGATCTTCCTCCATGAACTGCGGCGGGGGAGGCGGCCAAAACCTTGAATGCCCCAAGGCTAGCCTCAAGCCAGGTTACGATCCCGAATCGGCCTACGAGCCCTGCCCTTGCCGGTCCCCGAACGGCGGCGGCGGCGGCGACGACGACGCCGTCGTTGATGCCCGGGAATGCTCCACCTCGGAGGAGGACGAAGAAGATGGAGGAGACATGTCGTTCTGGGTTGGGGAGGAGGAAGTCAGATGTTTCCGGTGCAACATTTCAGCGCTGTCCAGGCCCTTCCGTGCAATGCTGTACGGCGGGTTCGTGGAGTCTAGGAGGGAGAAGATCAACTTCTCGCACAATTGGGTGTCTGTGAAGGGGATGAAGGCGATGGAGGTGTTTAGTAGGACTAAGAGGGTTGACTCCTTCGATCCTGAGACTGTGTTGGAGCTTCTGTCTCTGGCAAACAGGTTCTGTTGTGATGAAATGAAGGCCGCCTGCGATGCCTATCTGGCGCCCTTGGTGACTGACATGGAGAAGGCATTGTTGCTCATTGAGTATGGATTGGAGGAAACGGCGTACCTCTTGGTGGCTGCTTGCTTGCAGCTGTTCTTGAGAGAGCTGCCGCTATCGATCCACAATCTGCGCATGATGAAGCTCTTTTGCAGCTCAGAGGCGAGGCAGAGGTTGGCGTTGGTGGGGCATGCATCCTTCACATTGTACCACTTCCTCAGCCAGATTGCCATGGAGGACGACATGAGATCCAATGTGACAGTGATGCTGCTGGAGAGGCTGGGGGGAGTGTGCTACGGAAAACTGGCAGAAGCAGCTCGCCTTGCACCTGTTGGGTTGTGTAATGCTCGAGAGAAAGGAGTACAAGGATGCCCAGCGCTGGTTTGAAGCTGCCGCTGACGCCGGGCATGTGTATTCTCGTGTTGGGATGGCTAGAGCCAAGTACAAGCGCGGACACAAGTACTCAGCATACAAGCTCATGAACTCACTGGTTTCGGATCACACACCTGTGGGATGGATGTATCAGGAGAGGTCCTTGTATTGCGTGGGGATGGAGAAGATTATGGATTTGAATACAGCGACAGATTTAGATCCCACACTCACTTATCCATACAAGTATAGGGCTGTTTCGATGGTGGAGGAGAACAAGATTACTGCTGCCATTTCAGAAATTAACAGGATTATTGGGTTCAGGGTCTCACCAGATTGCCTTGAGCTCCGGGCATGGTTTTTGATAGCCATGGAGGATTATGAGGGGGGCTTTGAGGGATATCCGGGCGCTGTTGACGTTGGACCCACATTACATGATGTTCAAAGGGAAGGTGAAGGGTGAAATCTTGGTGGAGCTCCTTCAGGACAATGTGGATCAGTGGAGTCAGGCGGATTGCTGGATGCAACTACACAGTCGGTGGTCTTCGGTAGATGATATTGGTTCCCTGGCTGTAGTGCACCATATGCTCACTAATGATCCTGGAAAGAGCCTTCTTAGGTTCCGGCAGTCTCTTCTTCTTTTGCGGTCAGTCCTAACATTGGATCTACTATAAATAATGCTCATATTGCATATGATTTTCTTACTTTACCTGAATTTTTATTTTCTGTGTGTGTGTGTGTGTGTTTGTGTGTGCATATGTTGTTTTTCTTATTAGGAGTTTGACACCGTTACTGCATGAATTGTAAATAAAATACAAAAAGTTATTTAGCATAACTCTTAGCCTTTAAAGCAGTGTAATGTACGTTTTAATTATGTCAATGGGAAATGTCTTCCGGATGGGTCAGTCTGGGTGATGTTGTGAACCATTGAAATGCATACAATTTGAACACCTTAAGAACAGAGAAATAGAATAGCTGAGTGAGTGAAAAAGGGTACCTTATAAAGTTGAACTATTGGGGAGCACAAATTGAGAAAAGGAAGACCACAACTTCCAGGAAGCACTTTATAATACCCATTAACAGAGAAGAACAAAGACACAAAGCAATGTCAAATTTTGAGAAACATGGTTGTTCCCATCCCTACATAATTTCGAGTTAAATCTTACTTTCAGCGCAGCTTTATAAAATTTCAGGGTGTCATTCTCACTGTCAAATTCAAATGTAGTTTTCCTCTGGTCTGATACTAAGAAACTGTGCATTAAGTTGATGATATGCCTTGGATCTCAAAAGATTACTGAAAACTATTTTGGAGGAATTTTTTTAAAATCTATTTTTTATCTCCCCAAGGCTATAACTGTGGAAGCTATCATCTCTGACTTCTGAAAAACTACTGAGTACTGATGAAATTCTTTTCCACTGCATGGAATCTTACAACATATATGCCGGTTAGGTTGATCAGCTATGATTATTTAGAATGTGTTGAGCCACTAATGCAGTGTTTTTTCTCTTCTATGAAACTGTTAATTTTTATTTATTTGTATGCTTAATGGAGATGTGCGTAATCTAAAATATTGATTTTTTAAACACCAGTTACACTTCTTAAACATTAATTCCCTGTTTGGCAGAAGTGTTCAGAGTTTGGGTTTAAGAGGTCTCAAAATAAAAGGAAGGAATTATCCACCTTCATAACTCTTTAAGTAATTATTTTTAATTTCCTTCTTGTGTCCTATGTTTCTAGTCTGACTATATTCCCACTTCCAACACTTTGAATTTCCAAATGGTACAGGTTAAACTGTCAGAAGGCTGCAATGCATAGTCTGCGGTTGGCTAGAAACCATTCTACTTCTGACCATGAAAGACTTGTCTATGAGGGATGGATACTTTACGACACAGGTCATCGTGAAGAGGCATTGGCCAAGGCTGAGGAGTCTATTTCCATCCAGAGATCATTTGAAGCATTTTTCCTAAAAGCATATGCTTTAGCAGATTCAAATCTTGATCAGGAGTCCTCTGTGTATGTTATTGAACTTTTAGAGGAAGCTCTTAGATGTCCTTCAGATGGCCTCCGCAAAGGACAAGTCAGTACAAAAATCTTCATATCATTGTTTTTTTTGTGAGCGAACTCTTTAGTATATTCATAATATAAGCTCTTGCAGGCATTAAATAACCTTGGGAGCGTTTATGTAGACTGTGAGAAGTTGGACCTTGCTGCCGATTGCTACATGAGTGCCCTAAACATAAAACACACACGGGCACATCAGGGCCTGGCACGTGTATATTATCTCAAGAATCAACGCAAAGCTGCATATGATGAAATGACAAAGCTAATAGAGAAGGCCCAAAACAATGCATCAGCTTACGAGAAGCGTTCAGAATACTGTGACCGCGACATGGCGAAGAGTGATCTTAGCATGGCAACACAACTTGATCCCCTCAGAACATATCCCTATAGATATAGGGCCGCAGGTAAGCTATGTGTATACTATCTTTTCTTTCCCTTATTCTCCTATAATTTTTTTTGAGGTTTGATGTCTTTTTTAATTGTAAATTATTGCAGTTTTTTTTCTTTAAATAACGACAGGTGTTAGATTATATATGCATCTGTTAATGTTGTACCACATTGCCTTGTGAGCCATGTCAAGTAGAGATTTATTCTTCTCTTAATATTCATTGGGTATAATTTAATTAAAAAAATAGTATGAGAATTCATTGTGATTGTACTAACATATATATTTCTCCTCAATATTCATTGATTTTTTGTCTTAATGATTCAGATAAGAACGGGGATTTTTAGCAGCACAACTCCCCTTCTAATCGAAATATTTAAATGTTTTGACCTCATTTATAATTTAGGACATAATAAAAGCAAATTTTTGATTTTGACTACCAAGGTAGGACTAAACATACCTGTTGGAAATCAGATTTTGGAATGTCATAAATTTGTAGTATCATACTTTGTTATATTGACTTTTACTGACATTAGAAATGATGTTCTACCAGTTTTAATGGATGACCACAGAGAAGCAGACGCTGTCACAGAGCTCACAAAGGTCATAGCTTTCAAACCAGATATTCAGTTGCTACATCTTCTAGCCGCATTTCATGACTCAATGGGTGATTGCTACTCAACCGTTCGGGACTGCGAAGCTGCCCTTTGCTTGGATCCAGGTCATGTGGAAACAATTGAGCTTTATCACAAAGCAAAGGAGCGGGTAAATGAACAACAAAACTGACGCGTCGTGCCACCTGAGGTCTTTTTACTCTGAACCTTTTTGTGGGCAATCATTGTTGCCACTCAACCCATTTCTGTCCCCATAGGATTACTTTCTAGTACAAAATACAAACGATTTAATTGAGTTTGTGCCGTAAAGCTTTGAAAGAAGGGACTTCCAGAGAGTAACTCTAGAAGATAAAAAAAACGAAAAAGGAGAACAATAGAGCATTTGTAAATATTGGGTTTATGGATTGAATTCATTGGTGGAACTGCTGCCACTGCAAAGAGGACCAGCCACTAGCTGGCTGCTGCTGCCACTGCAAAGAGAACCAACCACTTGCTGGCTGCTGCTGCTGCGGCTGCCTTAGTTTATTTATTCGACCACTTTGGCACAGTGGGTGCTGCAGTCTGACTAGAGTCAAAAGGGGTTGTATGTACATGTAATTTCAACTTGTGGAGTGAGTTCAGAGGTTTACAATATACACGGTGACATTTCATGACTGCTTGTTTTGTATTGAACTATAAACCTCATACATTTTTCTGGTAAGGGCCAGGCAGATAGATATCCATGCGTCATGTGGTTGAGCCATACACGTATCATATCAGTACATTTCGTTTCTTACCGCTTGTGTGGTATTGTACTGCATGCAGCTCTCAGATTTCTCAAGCGAGCGAGCATGTACATTGTACAAACATATCATGGGTGGTGGTGGTGTGGTGGCAACATTTTTTTCTCGGTAATAGAAGTTTCTTTTATATTAATCAAAAATGGAAATTTTTTATTCCAAGGGCTGTCTGTGTCCAACATTATTGCCTCATTGGAGGTGTTGTCTTCTCCACCTCACATCACCTCACCTGTATGTTGTCCATCACTCTAAAGCGAGTGAAGAACCGATTATAATTAATAGACAGCACGAGATCCCCCTACCGCCCCAACGGCTTTCCCATAATTCGCCTTCCCTCAACTACCCACCTTCACATTTCCAGGACATTAGCTGTTTGGAGAAACAAAGGAAGCAACAAGCAAGAACAAGTGTGGCCATGGACGTTAGGAAGCGAACCAGAAAGCTCAACTTCAACGCGCCCCTACTGTCGGTACGGCGTCCCGAGTTAAGCCGGGCCAAATCGCGAGCAGACTCGCTAGACGCCAGCGACCGGGTACCGTTCTCGTGGGAGCTGGCAGCCGGCAGGCCAAAGGACGTCGAGACGAGCTCCTCCAGCAGAGATGACGAGCCGCCGCCGCCGACTCCCCCGCCGCGGCAGTGGCATCGCTGGAAACAGAAACAAGCGGCAACACATAACAAACTTGGTGTCGATTTTGACGACGACGACGACGACGACACCGATGACTTCTCGGATGCTTTGGACATGTTTTCCTTGTCGGACACCATGGAAATGGTTGAGCGCGGCTGCGGCGAAGGGAAAGAGGAGTTGGGTGTTGGCGGCGACGGTTCGCCGGATTTCATGATCCGGCGTTTTCTGCCCGCGGCGAACGCGTTAGCTGCGTCGTCTGCTAATATGAAGCACTTCAACAAAGAGGTTGCAGGGGGCTCGAGAGACTACTGCTTGGGAGGACACGCGCCGCCAAGAGGGGCGGCGGTGGTGGGGGAGTCGCCGAGCAGCTGCGGTGTGGAAGTGTTCTTTCCGTGGCGTATGAAGCGGGGGCTGTGTGGAGTGAAGAGCACAGTGGTGAAGCACAGGGTCTGTGGCGTGAAGAACCCTGTTGTTAGGCAAGAGGAGTCTGCTAAGCCAATTATGGGTCCAACTCCAACCCCGAGGACTGCAAGAGACTCCATATTAAAGTTCGTTGCTGGAGATGAGATGTAATTACGTAAACAATCTGTAATACTATATCAAATAATAATTGTTTTATTTCAAATGTTACTTTTGTTTTTAACCCAAAAAATTGAAGAAAACAAATAAACAACACAAAACAATCTGTAAGGATCGTTAAAAGAAGGGAAGGAAAAAAGAAAAAAAAAACGAAGATGGCCTTAAGCCATAGATTAAAAAGTTTGAATCTTACTTTAAAATTAAATATATATTTAAGTAGTTACAAATAATTTTAAAAAATAACTATAATATCGACTTATTTTAAAATTTAAATTTTAAATTTTAAATAATTTTACAATAAATATTATTTACAGTTTTGAAAAAAGTAATCAAATTATGAAAATATGTCACGTATCAAACACAATCTTAACTTTCAAAATCATTATAGTCAAATTGAGATGCCTCCAACAAATCTCTCCTAATATTTCAAAGTTTAACCATTTCATCATGTTTGTTGGATTGAGATGATTGGCTATATTATGAAGTGTTAGCCGAATAAATTAAATATATTATATTGTTAAATGGGTATCCTTTCATGAAAGTAGTAGTGAAATCATAATCAGTATAGGTGTAAAATGGACCAATAGTCGGAACCAGGTGCATGGACTATGGGGATCGGACCGGACCGGATCAATAAAAATTCAGTTCATTGTTCGTTTAGGCCCAATTCGTGTGGACCAAATTTTTGCTAACGCGGACCGATCCGCGGACCCGTATTTATTTTATTTTATTTATTAATTTTTAGACATATTACTCATTCTATCTAATATATTTATACATAAACCCTAAACTTATTACTTTTAAAATTAAAATTTAAAAATATAAACATTCAAATATGATTTTAAAATTAAAATTTTAAAAAAAAAATTAAAAATTTAATTTATCATATTTAAATAAATAAATATGGATTGGTTTGCGAACCGGACCGAACTAGTCCATCCTTGGTCTATTGAATTTACAGTCCTACATAAACTGGCCCGTTTAGGCCCGCTCCGTGCCAGACCGGACTGGACCGGTCCGTTTTACACCCCTAATAATCAAGGTTGCAAATGAGTCAATCCAAACCAAATAGTAGCACAGTTGTTCTCACCTTGTGTAACAGTTTAATGAACTAAGTTGGATAGAAGTGTACAAAATCATTCATTAGTGTTGACATACATTTCAATAATGCTTACAATAACTCGTGAACACTTAACAATTGGTCACAAAAATTTTTATATATTATTTTTAACAAATTATGTAAATGAATGTTAGGCTATTCATGAATAAAACCATGAAAAATGCTTGCAAAATGAGACTATATCATTTTTATATATAATTTTTTAATTGACGCATGCTATAGGAAAAACAAGTATCTTTACTATTAAGTTACTTCATTTTTATTTAATATGTTCAAATAACTAATATTTATGGACCTTTATTATGATTATTTATCTCTAAATTGTTTATGTTTGTGTTTATTTATTTGTAGTTTAATTGAGTTTAAGCTGTATTATTTTACTTTAATTGATTTATCTTTAATTTAGTTTAATTTTTAAATTTTTAGCTTATTTTAATCTTTAATCTATTTTATGTACCATGGGCTATATATTTGCACCGTGATAACATAACATGTATAATATAAACTTGACTTTGTTAAATACGAGTTCATTTAAAATTCAACTTCTTAAAAAAACCACATACATAGATATTACATTATTAAATTAAAAGTTTTGGGTTAGTGCCTTTTTTTAACCATATTTGTTCATATTGTCCACTTCCTATGATATAATGAGACAATTTGAACAACAAAAAAACTTTCAAAAGCTCTTTAGGGTTTATGAAAAAATGCCACAAAGATGCTTAACACTTTTAGGCATTTGAATGTTCATTTTCTTATAAACCACGCTTCTTTTAAATTACATTTTCATACTTTAACTACTTAAAGCACCAACTATATTATATTTAAATGTATTTTTTTGTTAGTTTGAATAGATGCTTCAACCAAAATAGTTAAAAACATCACTTGTAAGCATATTCATTCTAAAAACAATTTTATTTGTTGGAATGTTTGTCTCACATTACTCAATGACAAGAAAGTTAAGGCATATATAAGAAGAAAGATTACTTTGAATGTTATGCGAGTTTTAAAGTTGTGCGCGCTGATATGACAAGCCTAAAGCGGATTGTATCATAATACTGAATTGGACCTTCACCTTTGTCCAATTCTAACATTAATAATACAAATAATATTCATTTATATTTAACACTTGCTATTTCATTTTTATTCTTTAAACAATTATTTTTTTCTCACATTCTTTTCTTTTCTAACATTTCTCTCTAACTTGTCCTCTTTTTCCTTTTTAATATCTTTCACAATGAGTTATAGCAATTTCTTAACTAAAGCACCCTCTTTAAATTTATGTTTTTAGTTTGTAGAATTAATTTAATAAAAAATATTTAAAAGTTCACTGTTTAGTCTCTTCATTTTATACAGGATTCATATTATAAATATTATTTTTCAAATTTAGTAATTATTATTCTCTTTCTACTTTTTAAACAATTACATTTTATTTTCTCATTTTTTATTTTTTAATATTATCTTTTATTAAAAAACAGATTTTTTTAAATAATATATTAATTAAATAGTAAAAATAAATTATTAAAATTGAAAAAAAAATCATATAAAAAAATATTGTTAAAATAAAAATATATACTTCTGAATAATAAAACTTAAAAAGACTATAAATGCTCTTACACGCAAATTTCAAAATATTTGGCACTTATAACATCTAAGCGAAACACCTATCCTAGATTTCCTCAATAATAATAATATATGATGATTACTCAATTATATGTTCATAATTATATATTAATTGCTGTCCAAAATGCATCCCACAATATCCTATTACAGCCAAGCGCATATACATGAACCCAACCAAACCAAATCTAAAAAACACAGTACACAATTTACCAATTACTACAAATACGCCAAAGTGTCCATAAAAACATATATCAAATATTAAATGCCTAAATAAAAGTCAAAGATGGGAGAAAAAATATTAAGTTTGGGTATATGTGTCGGTGCTGATGGTAGAAGAGTAATTTCACGATTAATTTTGAATTGGTACTTCGAATTGAAAAACATAACGGCTATTTCGTATAAAAACAAATAAAAAAATATGACTCGTCTTCTATTGGTAGCAAAACGAGACCCAATATCAAAATTTTCCCTATAAAATAAATTAATTTTCTGCATAAATACGGACAAGGCTTCTTCATTTTCCTCCTCCCGCTTCTTCAAAGCAATTCAAAAATCGATTTTATATAAATTCTCTCTCTCTCTCTCTCTCTCTCTCTCTCTCTCTCTCTCTCTCTCTCTCTCTCTCTCTCTCTCTCTCTCTCTTCGAGTCGATTCGAATTTTCGGTTCTCAAAACACAAGGTATGTTTCTGCTCAATCAATGGTTTTGGATTTCCCTTTTGTGAGTAGATCTGTTGGCTCTATGTTGTGGGGTTTTGAGATTCGTATCGGTTGTGTTTGGGGGAAATTTCGGGAATTGGGGAATAGGGATTTTGTGTGCTACCGCATGATTGAATCTGTAGATCTAATCGCTTGTTGAGTCACGAGTCATGACTGAGAGTACCCGAGTGGTTGTGGGTTTTATTTTTGTCGTTCGAGGACTTAGGTTTTAGGTTTGTGTCTTCGATATTTCCACGGTTCCTCGCTATTTCTTTGCTTCTGGATTTGTCTGTGCTTTCTGCTATTTGATTTTGTTGCTTATATTGGCTGCAAGTAGTTAATCGAGTGAAACTGAGATTGTTCAATCGTTTTCACTTTTTCACCACTTATCCATCATACCCATATGGAGTGAGTTCAGATTAAATGTAGATTCAGAGAGCATGTACTAGTTTACTGTTGGATGAGTGTTCGTATTATTAGTATGGGACCCCTATCCTTTTCTTTTCTTTTTTTGGATAATTTGTTATGCTATGCAATGAGTAATAACCTTTTACGATTGGATTATATTACTTTTTGGACACGCTCGTCCTATAGTCAGATAGCTGTAGTACATTGGTGCCTATCATCGGGACCTACGCTCTAACGTGTATGTGGGAGGTGTTCTATTTATGTCTTTTAAAAATATTTACCTCTACCATTGTTTTTTTTAGGTTTTCTATATTTCAGGTACCCTTCTTCTCTGCATGTGTCATGGGGTGGGGGTAGTTTATAAACTATCTTGTTCATTGCATTTGGCATGCATCCATTTTGTTTACTTATATTTGTTATGACTTCATTCTTGATAGTCTCTCAAGACAATGGCTATGGAGATCACTCAAGTTCTTCTGTCTGCTCAATCCGCGGATGCAAAGGTTCGAAAACAAGCTGAGGACCACCTTAGGCAGTTTCAGGAACAGAACTTGCCTGCCTTCCTTTTGTCACTGTCATTTGAGCTCTCGAACAATGAGAAACCCTTAGAATCCCGTAGGTTGGCTGGTATTGTTCTTAAGAATTCTCTGGATGCTAAGGATGCTGCTAGGAAGGAAACTCTTGTCCAACAATGGGTTGCAGTTGACCATGCTATAAAGTCACAAATCAAAGCCTTGCTTCTTCAGACACTTGTTTCATCTGTGTCTGAGGCAAGGCACACTTCTGCTCAAGTGATTGCTAAAATTGCTTCCATTGAGGTTCCGCGGAAGCAGTGGCCTGAACTCATTAGCTCTTTGCTTCTCAATATGACTAATAAAGATTCTCAAGCGGAGTTGAAAGAGGCAACCCTGGAAACGCTGGGCTACGTTTGTGAGGAGATATCCCACCAAGATCTCATGCAAGATGAAGTGAACTCTGTTCTCACTGCTGTTGCCCAAGGTATGAGCTTTGCCGAGAACAGCCCCGAAGTTCGCCTTGCAGCAACAAAGGCATTATACAATGCCCTTGACTTTGCACAAACCAATTTTGAAAACGAGATGGAGCGGAATTATATCATGAAGGTGATCTGCGAGGCGGCCGTGTCTCAGGAGGCTGAGATTAGGCAAGCCGCTTTTGAATGTCTTGTTTCGATTTCATCTACATACTACGAGGTCCTTGAACCTTTCATGCAGACACTCTTTGAGCTTACATCAAATGTTGTCAAAGGAGACCAAGAGCCCGTGGCTCTCCAAGCTATTGAATTCTGGAGCTCTGTCTGTGATGAAGAGTTGGATCTTCAAGAGTGTGGCATAGCTGTGCGTGGTGACTCTTTGCCTTCCCACTTCCATTTCATTGAAAAAGCCCTGCCATCTCTCGTCCCTTTGCTGTTAGAGACTTTACTAAAGCAGGATGAAGATCAGGACCAGGATGACGGCACTTGGAATTTAGCAATGGCTGGCGGGACTTGTTTGGGGCTTGTGGCTCGGACTGTTGGTGATGCCATCATACCTCTTGTGATGCCTTTTGTTGAGGTGAACATATTGAAGCCAGATTGGCGTGCACGTGAGGCAGCAACTTATGCATTTGGGTCGATTCTTGAAGGCCCAGCAATTGAGAAGCTGGCTCCATTAGTTCACTCAGGATTTGACTTTTTGCTCAAGGCATTGAAGGATGAAAACAACCATGTCAAGGACACAACCGCATGGGCTCTGAGCCGTATCTTCGAGTTATTGCACTCTCCAGCTAATGGGTTTTCTGTGATCTCTCCTGCCAACCTTCAGCCGGTAGTAGCGGTGTTGTTGGAGAGTATAAAGGATGCCCCCAATGTGGCCGAGAAAGTTTGTGGGGCAATTTACTATCTTGCCCAGGGTTATGAAGATCCCCGGGCAAGCTCCTCAGTCCTCTCCCCGTTTCTTCTAGACATGATCACGTGTCTTATTGCAACGGCAGATCGAACGGACTCTAGTGACTCTAAGCTTCGTACTTCTGCATTTGAAACCTTGAATGAAGTGATTAGGTGTGCAAATATAATGGAAACTTCTTCTATCATAGCTCAGTTGCTCCCTGCCATCATGAATAAATTGGGGCAGACTGTGGAGCTTCAGATTGCATCACCAGACGATAGGGAAAAGCAAGGAGACTTGCAGGCCCTTCTCTGTGGGGTTATTCAAGTTATTATCCAAAAACTTAGCAGTACTGACAATACAAAGCCTGTAATACTCCAGGCTGCAGATCAAATCATGATTCTGTTGCTTAAGGTTTTTGATTGCCGTAGTTCTACTGTGCATGAGGAAGCAATGCTTGCGATTGGTGCACTTGCCTATGCCACAGGGCAAGAATTTGGGAAGTACATGACCGAGTTTTACAAGTATTTGGAGATGGGTCTGCAGAATTATGAGGAATACCAGGTGTGCGCCATCTCAGTCGGAGTGGTTGGTGATGTTTCCCGAGCCTTAGATGGCAACATTTTACCGCACTGTGATGGGATTATGTCTCACCTTCTCAAGGATCTCTCCAGTGGTGAACTCCATCGGTCTGTCAAGCCTCCGATATTTTCTTGCTTTGGGGATATTGCTCTTGCGATAGGAGAGCACTTTGAGAAGTATCTCCCGTACGCGCTGCCGATGATGCAAGGAGCAGCTGAGGTCTCCGCGCACATGGATGTAAGCGATGAGGAGATGATGGACTATGGGAACCAGCTTAGACGCAGCATTTTTGAAGCTTATTCTGGCATTCTTCAGGGATTCAAGAATTCCAAGTCTGAGCTGATGTTACCTCATGCTGGGCATCTCCTCCAGTTCATAGAGCTGGTCTCTAGAGACAAGGAAAGGTATGGATGGCCTGCTGGTTACTTTTCCTCTTACTTTGCTCTCTTAATAATATATCTTGTTCTTGATTGATTTATTGGTGGTATATGCCTTGCTGCAGGCAGGAAAGCGTAACAAAGGCTGCACTTGAAGTGATGGGTGATCTTGCAGATGCACTTGGTGCCAACATTAAGGTTCTTTTGAAAGATCGAGCGTTCTGTAACGAGTTTTTGGGCGAATGCCTTCAATCTGATGATGAAAAGCTCAAGGAGACTGCAACATGGACACAGGGCATGATTGGACGCATTATGGTTGCCTGAGGTCAAACTATTCCATTTTTTCATTGGGGCATGCTGATTATACCTTACCGGCCCATTCCTGTTCTTTGTGAGGGTCTTTATTTTTTTCAGTTTTGATGACGGTCAGGGCCATGAGTTTTGATGTCTCTCTATTACTAGTGGCGCTTCCAAATGGGAAATTTTCCTGTAATTCATTGTCTTCAGGGAACTCGTATCAAGTCTAATGCAACCATTGATCGTTGGTTTGCAAATTTGCTATGTCACTGGTTTATCATTTTTGTTCTCACTTCACAGTTGTGCCTTAGTAGTTACGGCCCTGCAACAAGTGGGCTCACCCAATCATCTGCATAAATTTAAGGTCCAATATGTGCAGTACAGTTTCAACTCGTGTATCTTTACAAAGGTTTTTATTATCATTATCATTTACAAAGGTCCAATATCTGCATAGAAGAGATGTCTGCATGGATATCTTTCAGGGCCATGAGTTTAAGGTTCATTATCTTTATCTTTAAGGTCCAATATCTGCATAGAAGAGATGTTCTTTACAAAGGTTTTTATTATCATTATCATTTATTTGGAATTTTATTAATCTCTCTCCCCTCTCTCTTTTGGTTATCTTTGCATTGTATTTTTATTATCATACAAAGTACACCATGCCATTGTGTGTAATGCTCGACGCCCACCAATGGCGGCCAAGACCAACAAATCACCATGGCACGGATATAGACAAAATAATAACCAATAAAAAATAAAAACCGCTTTCACATTCATTCGTAAGAGACGATCATATCACGTGTATATTTATTATACACCACTTGGACAATCATATATACGACGCCAAATGGTCTGTTGTGACATTTTTTCATCAATGTCCGTCTCATGCATATTGTGGACCGACTATTCGACGCCTTTCCCAAGAGAGAAGGCGGGAGAGCACGCCACATTTTGCAACCACAAGAGTCTCTCTCATTCACGGCCTTCTTAATTTTCAAAAAAAAAAAAAAAACCAAGAAACATTCACGACTTTTTTTATATATCCTTCATCAACTCAGGCTTTTCCTCTTGACTCTAACCTCTATAATGTACTAATTTCTATTTAGTGAACACGGGACAAGGTACCCCACAGGGGTTCATTTTATTCATTCATTTTTATTTATTTATTTATTATCATTCCTCATTTCATTTTATTCATTCACCATTTTCATTTATTGATTTCATTATTCATTCATTCATCTCATTTCATTTTTATTATTTTCATTTTATATTTTTATGATTCATTTCATTTCTTTTTACTTTTCACTTTTTTTTCATTTATTTTTTGTCCATTCATTCATTATTTATTATCATCCGTTTTTTTTCATTTCATTTCATTTCCTTATCATCCATTATTCATTTATTTTAATTATTCATTAATTTTCATGCACGACCTTTTCTTCATATGAATGAAAGTCAATTTTAAACGCTTCAAATCTCCCTCCACAACTATCATATTCTTCCTTAAGTAGGTATCCCTGTTACATCATAATAATTATGATTATTTGCACGTTGTGTGACTTCCGTGGGCTGCGTAGGTGTATAAGTTTTTTTTTTCTTCTAATTTTCGTGGATCACAATAAATTGAAATTTAAGTAGTTAGAATGAAATTTGGAGATCGCTATTATATACTTTTTATACTGCAAAAAACATGTATATAGTTCACGGTGCAGCATATGCGGCAATTGTGCGTCATGGGTCAGGGTCAAGAAAAATGATTATAATTATTTAAAAAAAAATAAAAATGAATAAACCTAGAACATAATATAGTTTAACTATCTGCCACCTTCTAGAGAAAATGAAGAAGTAGAGATGGGCCCAATAGAAGACGAAGCGCAGGATCCGGCGGAGATGACTTCCATAAATCTCGCATTTATATCATTCATCCGCCGCGAACCGCCGGAGCTCCAGTTCTCCGTCGCCGGAACTGGCTCTCCGTTCAGACACCTCACCACCTGTCTCATGCTCGGCCTGGCATCCGGGTCCGGGTGACAGCACACCAAACCCAGCTCCAAAACCCGCTCCACCTCGTCTCCCGCGTATCCCTCCACGCCCATCCTTATATCCGCCGCGTCTAGGATCCGACCCATCTGCTGGGACTCCATTACCCGGTCTACCAGCAGCTGGTGGCCCGGCTCCGAACCAAAGTCCACGGGCCGCCTCCCGCAAGCTACCTCCATCAGGAGCACCCCGAAAGCGAAGACGTCGGACCGGGTGGAGGCTTTCCCGGTGCGGGTGAGCTCCGGGGCGATGTACCCAATCGTCCCCACGACGGCTGTGGTGAGCAACGACGGCCTGTCACCGCCGCCGCCACGGTCGTAGAGCCGGGCGAGGCCAAAGTCGCCGAGCCTGCCGTTCATGTCGTCATCGACGAGGACGTTGCTGGACTTGACGTCACGGTGGATCACCACCCGGTCCCAATCCTCGTGCATGTACAGCAGCCCCGCCGCCACGCCTTTAAGAATGTTGAGCCTCTGCTCCCACCCCAACATGGTTTGAGTGGCAGCTGTGTCTGTCGTGTCGCGGAAGCAAAGCAACGAGTCGAGGCTGCCGTGAGGCACGTAGTCGTAGACGAGGAGGAGATCGTTCTTGCGCTTGCACCACCCCTGGAGATTGACGAGATGCTTGTGGCGTAGGCGGCCTAAGGTCTCGATCTCCGACACGAACTCCTTAAATCCCTGAACCGAGTCCCTGGAAATCTTCTTGACGGCGATTTCCTCCCCGCCGGCAGATGGGAGAAGGCGGCCATAATACACGGCGCCGAAGCCGCCACTACCGATGACCCGGGCGTCGCTGAAGCCCTTGGTGGCGGCGTGGAGATCTCGGTAGCGGAACCTGTGAGGACACTCCAACTCCCAGGCCTCCATGTCTTCGTCGTCCCCGTACCTGCTTCGATACCATTTCCGGAACAACAGGCCACCGAGAGAGAGAATTAAGAAAGCAGAGAGAGCGGCTATGAGAAGCTTCATGGAGGCCTTGAGCGCAGCCGTGGACGACTTGTTATAAGCGTTGCAGTTGTCCCCTGGATCCGGTGACGGCAGTCGTGAGACATCAAGCGAATCGGCGGCGCCGCCGTTCATCCGAAAGCTCCATCCCAACAAATAATGGCAACTAGATTTTTCTGCGCCGGTAGCTGCGGAAAACCCGACATGCACCGTCTCTTTTAAGATGCCCTTCAGCTCTGTTTGGTACGCCAGAAGTGGTATTTCGGGCCGTGTGGGTGTGGGCGAGACCGTCACCGCCACTTTGGTGCCGTCGTAATCAATCCATGCATATACTCGCTCTCCGTTCTCCAGGGTCAGGTCTTCCGTCTTATCCGGCGAGTTTTCTTCCAGCCGGTGGTACCCAGCCGGCTTCGAAGCCACCGACGCAAGGCCGTTGATGTCGATCCCCACGTGGTTTCCCACGGATTCAGCGCTTTCCCTGTGGCCTTTAACCGTGTCAAACTCCACAGCGAAGATGCTGTTCTCTTTGTCGCCGTCGTTGGTGTGATTGAAGATCCCTAGGTATTGTCCACTCTCTGCGCCGGGAAAGTTGGGCGTGGGTGAGAGGGCGAAGACGAGGCCGAACCCTCCCCGGCGATCAGGATCCGACGGGTGGATGGAGAATACAAAGTGGGTGCTGAAACTGAACGAAGAAGATGGGCTGGCGTTAACGTTGGTGGTGGTGTTGGTGTCGGCGTGCATGTGTATGGGCTGCCCGAAAAATGCACTGCCGATTTTATTGAAAGAACCGGCGGTGAGCCTGAGGGCTCCCGAGGGATTTTCGACGGTGGCTTCATTGTGTAGAATTAGGTCATCGGAACCGTTGAATCCATTGTAGGTGAATTCAATTGATTGAGAATATTGAACGCCGGTGGTGGCGAAGAAGAAGAAGATAATAGAAAATGGTAATAAGAGCTTATTAGCTAAAGAACATGCAATAATAAGATGGCCCATTTAGGACTTAGGAGGGATTTTTAAAAAAGACGCAAACAAAGGAGACGTGGAGATGAATTAAGAATTAGAAGCCCGATGGGTTGCATTGCTAGACCCCGCTTACTGCTTAGTTTATATATATAGTGGTATTAAATTAATCAGTCAAAGAACAATGACACATGCATGCATTACCGGAATTGGCATAGCGGGTACGTGTTCTGGAATAATTTTCTACGGTCATTGATTCTTGGGCGGCTGGACCCTACACGGTCGACATAAGAAGCAGTGATATGTGTGTGTGTGTGTGTGTTGCGGTCTCGTATCTGCAAGATTTCTTCAAAGTCCACCCTTTCTCTATCTCTCTAGCTAACTGCCCCAAGTCTTTTCTTGAGTTAAGTTGATCTCATCCGTAACCAACAAAAACACAGGCGCGCCAAGCTGGCTCCTGATGCATTTTTTCAGCACCACACATCTTTGTGTTGTTTTGTTATATACGCACGCAGGTCTTTGTCTCAATATACATATGCAGACGCATATTAAACTGGGTGTGGCTTTTAGTTCGTACAATACTGTAGAGTTAGAAATGGATACCAACCATTATTCTTATTCCGCATTCACCATTAGGCTTACTCCTGTTGGGTGTCGGACTGACGGGTACGAGTGTGAAGTTTACACCAGTAACACGTAGTTCCTGGATGCAAATACAATAAAAAAAACATACATTATTTACAATAATAAAACATTATGATCAATCCGAGGCATAGAAAGTGTTCTAATTCGCTACCCTAGCTTCAATCATATGGCGCAGACCTATACATTGGGGCAGATGGATTTGTTTGCACGTAGTTTACCCGGTTCATTCTAGCGTGAAATTTCTAGAGAGTTCATACATAGAATTCACATAATGATCGAAAAAAAAAGCAGCAGAGGGAGAATATTCAAATTTCCTAAAGATATTATTGAAGCGTTGTTGAAGATCGGTTGAAGACAAGTTTGAAGCTGATGTCTACAAGCAAGGAAAAAAAGAGAAATTATAATTAGTTGAAAGGAAAAAAAAATCAGAGTTAACTCTCATGTAATCAATTGTAATGAGGTTGTGACATTTGTATTGAATATTGAAAATAGTAAATTGAGCTTCGTAACAAACGATGCGTCTTATTTTACCTTTTGTGCTAATTTGGTTTGTTCAAGGTACAAATATACCAACAAAATTGACAAACTCTAAATAGATAAAGACCCTTAAAAGAAAACCGTAAATCAGTGAGATTTAGGAAAAATGTTCAAAAGGTAATAACCAGTAACCTTAAATATACTTGTTTGAGTTTTAATTGTTGCTGATAGCTGGGGGTGGACCCTAAATATATAAGTTATATATGTAAATATATATAGATTATTTTTTTAGAAGAAAAAGGATTTCAGAGTATAATATATAGTATACGTTAGAGAGATTGGTAGCTTGTTCTTGGGAATAACAGTTGTACTTGGAAAATCTTAGTATAATATGGTAACCTAGTTGAAAACATAAAGAAAAGAGAATAAAACAAAGGGAAAAATAAAAATCAAAATCGAAAATCAAGAAAAATAAATAAATAAAACCTAAAAAGCATTAACTAATCAATACAACAATAATATACACGTAAGCAAAACATGTCCATCTTCAGTACAATTTACACAATTACGTTATAATACAAATATACTAAATGATACATTAATTATATTCCCCTAAATGTAAACATTAATATAATACAGGATATTACTTGACATATATGACATTAAATTCAAAATACACAATTGGAAAGTATATATAAAAATTAACACGGCTAAGCTTTCAGTTAATACAGTCTGTATATGACTCTGTTCATGAAGGGGAGAATGAAATCGTGGCTACATCTGTGAAAAGGATATCGAAATCACAAAGGCCGTTACTAGCTCGCGAGGTCTTCAATTTATTTATCAGTTGACAACATAAAGGTTTATTAGGCCAGTATGCTAATGATTATTTTGCGAGACAAAATCTCCCAAAGAAGCTGCGGGCGGGTTATCAACTCAATTCTTCAGAAAAAGTATGGTAACTTGGTTGAAAAACGACCTACTGTGCCCTTTCCTATTGGTCTAACATTAAAAAACAATTCATAATTAAAGACGGTGGCAAGATGGAAGCTAAGCGAGTTATGCAGGAAACTTCAAAGGAAGGGACAGTAAGTTGAGAGAAGGAAGCAACTACTACCTTCAGAAAACTTCTTCTGTTCAACACTCACATGCCAGAAGTACACGAAGTCAAGTATTCGGGAGAGTATTGCTACTGAAGCTCAAAGGAGAAGAGATACAACTGAACCGGCAGCTACTGATAATCACCCTCGTGCCAATCAAGTAGGGTCTGAACTTAACACAAGAAAACACCATAGATGCATACTTAAGATGATTGTTGCTTTTTAATCTAGAATCGTAGCTTTCTGTATCTCTCTGTGTTTGTTTTTATTAGATGTCAGTGTTTCTTATGGTTCTGACTACTACTCTTTATTGATAGTAATTTCAGCCTATTGCAGATCTTTCTTAAGCTCCTTCTCTTGCAAATTTTCTACAAATTTATACACTGTTAAACTACATTTACCTGAGACCATGATCTTCAGGAAATTTCAGTCTTATAGATGTTGAACACAATTTACTGATTTCATGATCTTTCTCGAATGTCCGTTCTCAATCTCTCTTTCACTCCTCAGTTGAATAGCCTTCCCCTGCTCTTTAGGGCTCAACTCAGTATTGTTTGAAAAACTCCCTCTTTGTGTGCCATTAATGGTTGTGGCGAGCTGCCCCACTTGAATTTCTAGATTCTTTGTTGTAACATCTATATTGCTACATTGAAACTCAATTAGGTAGTTGTGCTATGGGCTAATGGCATAATAGTTTCTTCTAGTGATATTTTCTCCTTCCTTTTGGATTATTAAACCCTGAAGGAGATAGAGGATTAAATACACTCTTGGTAGTCCCATAAGACAAGTTTGTATGGTTTCTCAACCGAGGATGGTACTAATTAGGTAGAGGGTTGCCCCGATAGTTATAGTTCATGCTGCTAAGATACTTGCTCTTAGATATGGGTTCTTCTAGCATTGGCTTTTGTTTACTTATCCTCCTCCTGTCCACTTCCGGCTACTATTAACCAGATAACTTAAAAAATACTAAAAAAAAACTCCTGAAATTCTAGAAAATACTCATAATACCATTAGACCACAAGAATGAAGATAGACTTCAAAAAGAATAGAATAATCAAGTATTTAATCCAAAATACATTCCAAATAATACCAGAAAAACATGCATAAATGTAATGTTATCGATAACCCAATACCAATCCTGTAGCTTTCAATAAAACGATCATAAGTATAGAAATGATAAAAGTATAATTTCAAGTAAAAAGTTGTGATTATCAAATCTATTAGGGCTTGATCTAAAAACTTCTCAATACTAATTCCAATAACCATTTCACTTCCTATCCAGGTAATCTTTTCACTACCAATCTGGATAGTCAACGGTTCTTCCAATGTTAATATGAAAGTAAATACAAACACCCTGAATATGAATACTACTTTAGTTTAAGCTTTATCCAATGAACTCTCAATAACTATTGACTTTCAGTGAGCACCAACCAATTGGTGTGGAGTATTGTTGACATTTGTCACATTGTCTTCCTAGAATTGACTTTCATCGGCCATAATTGAATTTTTAACCGGACTTTACTATTTTGAATACAAAGTTATTCTAATATTTATTAAATTAAGTTTAAAATTTCTCCCTATTTAATTTAGACTTACAAACTCAAACTTTTTCTACAGGCTCACACTAAAAGCCTAAAAGGATTAACAGTTCAATAGTTTGCTAGTTTAATCAAATTTTAGATCTAACAACAGTTATATGCTGTTAGTGCTCTACCACCCCTAATCTAAAGCCTTTTGTTCACCACTACGAAAGGCCTTTTGTTCACATAAACCATTGGGACTAACCCAAACCCCGTCCTAGGAGCCTAGTTCCAAGCATAGGGATGCGTGCTTGGAAAGTTTATAATCATTAGCATCCATAAATGGTTTAGCAAATATGCATTGAACTCCCTCTACAAGTGTTTATGGCAGTATCTTCTAAAATAGACAAGGGTTTAATTGATTTCTCTTCGGGTTAAGTTTCGTTTTAATTATAAACTATTTGTTTGGTACTTTTTCCCTAGCTAATTTTCCTCAAACTTCTTTGTCCACATCATCATATCATCTCCAACTTAGTTTGAACTGCTCTAGTCACCCTTATCTCCTACGGACACATATGAAAGGCAATTTGGTGGGAAAAAAAGTGTAGCGAGCAAGACAACACTATCTTTTAACATCAGAACATTAACGCATACTTTATACTTTTTCGTAATTTATCCAAAATATATATTAACTTTTTTAAGTTATAACTTATAATATAAAATGTATTCTCAAACAAATTGAAATGTGAGGACGCATGACGGATAGATAACTATAAAATACAAATTAGCTAACTAAATTCAATTTTGATTAGTGGGTTTTTATAGACCAAATTAGTGCGCTTCTAAAATAACATTTATACCCTGTTGATTTAATAATTATCCAGCTCCAGTGTTTATTGCTTCCCTTGTTAGAATGCTTTCGGTGTGGTTTACATGAGTTTTTTAGCAAGAAAACTAATCCCACATGTACTTAACCCATTTCTATATTTCAATAACAGGTTATATATAGAGTTAATTAATATATGACTTAACAGTAATTAATCAATGCATTAAAACTGGAAGAAGCACGCTAGCAGAATATAAGCTTGGGTTTTTTTTTTTTTTTTAAGAAAGTCATGGATATATATAATAAGCTTGTTGTGACCTCCATGCTTCTAGCAGAATCAGTCTTATTCGGGACTTGGAATCAAATTTACTAATATATGTCAAACTTTGTCCCGATTTATGTGAACCCAATGCATCTCTTATCTCATTTGGGTTTAAAACAAAAAACCAAAAATGGATTCTGTGGCGAAGTGTAAAAGGGGCGCTGTCAAACCATCTGGGCTGGGCTCTGACTCTCCCATGCCCCGCTCCACACAAGGTCTTGCAAGTTGCATCACCAATCAAAACCAAACTTTAAAGATAAACGTGGATGGAAAGAGAAAAATAAACAAATAATAGACATGCAAGTTGCTTTTTTTTTTTTATTTTCTTTTTTTTTTTTCCTGGGTTTTTGGTTCGTAGTTTATACGGACAGGCAGATGAAAGAAAGGGACGGATACAGATGGACGCAGGCTTGGCAGGAGTGCAACTTGCACTTTATTTATTTATTTTCTCTTCCTTTTTGAATTAATAAAAGAGTGCAACTTGCAGCTTTGCCTGCCTATGTTTATTTTCTGACTCTTTGCTAGTTGGGGGAGGCGTCCCCTCGCCTGTAGATGATAGTACAGATTCATATCAAAAGTCAAGTTGTAGGCATGCGCGCCGTTGCTTCTGATGGAAATATGTCCCGGGCCCCGCCTACGCCTCACCAATCACCATGTAAAAGCAACCCAACTTGGTACGTATGCCCATTAATTATACATATTATTGTTGATGATGAATAATGCATATTCAACGTTATTATTGTTATTGTTATTATTTAAAATTTTATTATTTCCTCAGAATTTAAATTCAAAAATATTATTTTAACATATTTTTATTACGTTTTTTACACTTTAAAATTATTATAATAATTTAATATTTATAAAAAATAACTATTTACCCTCTACATCATATAATAATAATAATAATAATAATTTCTTCACATTTGTTTGCTCCTAACGTGTGTTAATAGGGGAAATAAGAAGCTTAAACTTTAAAAAATTAAAAATATTATTTTAATAAAAATATATATCCAATTATATATATATCATTTAATATATTCCTCCTTATTTTATTTTATTCTTATATAAATTTGCTTAAATAATCCTCGTACAAATGCTCAACGTCGTTTATTTGGGTACATGTTTAGGAAATTAATTATATATTACCGGTGAGTTAAATTTGGGAATAAATTTATTAAATCATTCCTCTCAGCCACATTTGCGTACATTGGTATGTGCCCATTAGCTTTTGTTTTGATCATTACGCGAATGATGAGTACAGTACACGGCGTGTTATTTATAAAAATATATATTAAAAATGTTAACATTTGATTTAACATCGTAAAGTATGGGATAAATAACTATAAATATACATTACTATAAATTAAAAGTCCCCAGAATGTTTTAAATCTGACTACCGCCCAAATAATAATGAAATGGTTTATGTTTGTTAAAAATATAAAATTATCATTCTATTTAATTAACGCCGCCATAGTGTCGGCAATTCATACAACAGTTCGAATGTGCGATCGACTGACAACTTGTAACAACAATTATTAATCCGAAACAAATTTTTATTCACAGCAGCAACCAAAATCCAAAACAGCAGGCAGCAGCAGCAGCAGCATCATGATTCATAATACACATAAATAATAATCAAAGAACAAAAATGCCGTCGCCGCGTATCTCTACTCTCTCACAAACGAGCAACCGTACCGGGGCCGACGCTGGCGTGTCCCCGTGTCGGAGACCCTCATCTGCTACGTCATCATTAACACTCATCCCGTACCTAGGCTCTCTGCGATCTGGGCCAGCGACTGCAGATTACAGCGTACGATGGTGTCGACGAACACGCAGGTCTCCTCCTTTGTGTTCCCGGGGGGGACATCCACAACGTAGGACTCCACGACGGTGGTGGCGTCGGCGTCCGAGGGGGAGGAGTGGAGGGTGGTGATGGACCGGTAGTTGGCGAGGCGGTGATCCCCATCGACGACGCTGAAGCTGATGACGTGGCGCTCTTCGTCCAGGATCTCGAGGCGCTCGGTGCTGCGGGCGGCGGGGAGGCCGGAGACGACGCTGACCTCGCGGAGGGATCCGATGTCGGCCCCGTCGCCGCCGATCACGCGGCAGCTCTTCACGAAGTGCTTGTAGGCCTGGGGGCTGTCGAAGCGGCGGACCACGGACCACACGGCGGCGATGGGGGCGGCGATGTGCTGGATCACGGCGGAGCAGCACTGGTCAGATCCCACCGCGTGGGTGTGGTGCCGCGACACGGAATCCGGCATGCCTCGCGGGTGGCTGTGGGAGCATCTGTGGGACATGGGTTTGGTCTTGGGCGACGGGGTAGCGATGTTATTGTGGATTCTGTGGAGGAGGAGAGCTGAACCAGTCGATGGCATTTTAGCTGCGAGGCAGTGGTGTTATTGAATATGCTAATTTGCTATATATATATATATATATATATATATATATATAGAGAGAGAGAGAGAGAGAGAGAGAGAGAGAGAGAGAGAGAGTTGATGATGATGATGATGATGATGGGGTTTGAAGGGCTTTATGTAGTGGTTTGTGTACGCGTCCATGTAATAAATATGTGAAGTTGGAATTGGGGTGCGTCGCTTTCGGGGTGGATTTTCTAATAAGGGTTCATGGGGGCCAATTAAATAGGCCAAGTTGCATATACAACTTTAGCCGCCTAGTCCTAGCTAGTGGGAGGGATACAAATTTAATTAAATATATGTTGCAATTTAATTACTTGCTTGGCAAAAGAGAAATGAGGGAATCATTCACGAATATACTTCAGTATTCATCAACATTTGAATACATATATATACATAAATATATATTATGCAGATGGCAGCAGGCAACAGATCAGTAAAGGCTATCGGTGTGGCAAGTGGGAGGTACACTTGATGCGTGGGCGGGTGTATTTTTGCTGGTCTCTCTCTCTCTGCAGTCTGCACCAACCATTCCTCGTGAATGCACGTCTTGTCCACACTTGATTATGCGAAGAAACCGGAGGTGCAGGTACCCTTTCACGTGACGGGCGTGAGAGCCACGAAGGCTCTGTTTCAAAGAGAGGCAAAAAAAAAAACAGAGAGTTCCCGGGAGGTTTTTTTATTTATTTTCAAGATAAGAAACATATTCCACAAAAGTAAAAATGAACTGTTGAAATGTTTTTCTTACCTTCAATTTATAAATTATTTTATTTAAACTTATTTTTGAAATATTAAAATTTGCATACCTTAAAATTTTGTAGTGTAATATAAAATAAAAACCAAATTTCACGGAAAGAACAGAAAACGATGTACTTTTCTATGACCAAATTGGAAGACCGACCGCCAAGTGGGGCTTGCAAATGGGCATTCAGACGAAGTACTTTTCTATGACTTAGTTGGAAGACCGACCGGCCAAGAGGGGCTTGCTTGCGAATGGGCATTCAAGTACCCAACTTGTTGCAGATGTACGCTGAATTTGTTGTCCTCAGAACATGACATGCCTCAAAAGAAAGCACCAAATATGTTGATATCCGTAACGTCCTGAAATTTTTTTACATCTAGACATACTTTCCTTTGGTCATTAAAACCAAATATGTTGATATCCATAACGTTTTGTTTCTGATTTACTGTATATATATATAAACAATTAATACACATTTTTCAAATTTTAATATTTTATTTGTAAGACAATGCAAAATTTTAACTAATATTTTTTAAAAACTATAATTACAATCACAGTATATAACATAATATTATATAACAAGAAGTTTAATTAAAACTGCATAATATAATATAACATAAAGAGAAATTTTAATGTCAATAAGTCTTAATATTGCTACTTATTAAATTCTCCATAATTAAAAATATCATTATCATCAATCAATTGCAAAAGAACAATATCAACTCGGGTATCATAAAAAGTGTCAAAACTTCTATTAATAACTCTTACGAATTTTTTCAAACTACCTAATCATCATTTAATGTCTTAGTTCATTTAAAATAATAACCTCATAGAAGGAAAGACCAAAAGATTTTTAGTTTGTAAGATATAGAAAATGTTTTTTGCTTTTAAAGAAAACTTAAAAGAAAAACCATTTGTTTAATTTTAAGAGAAAAACATTTTTTTTGTTCTTTAAACTGATTTAAGAATTTTTTATTTTTTTCTCTTTTTTTTTTTAGAAAATATTTGTTGTTTAGAAAACAATTAAGCATAAACCTCTTTGTAAACATTTTTTTTGTTTCTGAAAGAAAAGCCAAGCATCAGTGCATCACAAGTAAAGTAAAGGGGATATGTGCAAATCTCTCCCTCACTCTGCTATTTTATTTTCCACTATGTGCTTTTTTTAGCACTTACAATTGTGTTGGGTCAGGAGGCCCATAGTTACAATATTATAGCCAAAACTAGCACAAGCTTGGGCCAATGAAAAACAAACAAAAACAAAAATACAAAACATAACTCCAAGAGCAGAGAACATGAGTCAGTAGGAGAAGTGCCAAAATACTAGGCATAGAGAGATCCCAAACAAAGATATCAACGATATGCAGGGATGCTGACATTATATACAAAGATACCCCGGGGTCTCCAATTGCCAACCGTGGCCGTGGGTGCATCAACAAATCAAGATTACGCTCATGCAATAAATCAAATCATGATTTAACAAGAAGCAGAAAATGAGAGATAGAAAATAATGAGAGGATATTATGTAGGACATTAAACAGAAGATGAGAGAAAGAAACAGAAATAACACTAAATCATTGTGGTCATGGATGTCAATAAACAGGGAACAACCGTGCCCATGAATCTTAAACGGGCAATAATTAGGATATTATGCAGGAAGGAGGGAGCTTAACAATGAGAGAAAGACAGTCAACAACCGTGACCATGGATAAACAGGATATTATGCAGGATATTAACAACCGTGGCCACCAAAACACACGGACAATACGGCCTAAGAGGCCCAAACAAAACAAGCATACCACGGCGGAAGAGCCCAAAACCGGACGCAGGTACAAACGACCGTCCGTGGCCATCCAACCAGAGACAAAAAAAAACACAAGACATGAGTCATAAAAAAAACAGAAAAACAACACCAACACTGCATTCAAGGATATATGTTCATCAGGGATTCTAGAAAAATGTTCATTCAGATCAAATGCCAGTAAAGAACAAATCCTACTGGCCAGAGCGAATAGCATGGAATCACATGTGGGGAAAACATATCGCACAGAGCTATATAGGACATGAGCAAACAGAAAATCAAGTACCGAATAGCTAAAAACGTATCAGTAATGAACACATACTGAACCAACACGGTACAAAAACCAACCGATTTGACAATAGCAAGGGATCACACCAATCAATCAAACGAAAAAGGAAAGGAAACACACTACGAAAACGCCTTCTTCTGGGCACCCCGAACCGTGGACGAACAGCCACGACCTCCGCAGGTGAAGACGTCAACCATATCCTTACTCCTTAAGAGACGATGGAGATTGGAGGGAAGACCGTGCTCTGCTACTTTCCCATTGTCATTTCCCTTGTGTTTGTGGGAAAGGAGATACAGGCAAAATGGTGAGGATGGGGTTTGTTTGTTTTTTTTGCTGTGGGTTTTTTCGTTTTTTAGTCTCTCTCCCCTGTCTCCCTGTTCGTCGTGGCCTCTCGGTTTGTGTCTCTCTATTTGTGGCCTCCCCTGTCTATACCCATAAAGTGCAAACATGAGGGCACAATCCGAGCAACCAAATAGCTACACTAACACAAATACTGGGGACAAAAGTCACAAAACCCGGGAAACAAACCAGAAAAATAATTAGACATACGCGAACCAGCAAACAAACCATAAAAATAATTAGACATACGCGGCCATGCACATCTAATACAAGCAAGTTAAGGGAACAACCCAAATAAAAAAGCCAACAAGAACGAGTATAAATGGCATACCATGAAAAAAAATCAACATATTATTACAATTGAGTGAGCAGAGGATAAAAAAAATTAATTTTATCTTACACCTTGCCCCGACAACGAAAGACAAACCCTCAAATACCAGAGAGTTTTGTGTTGTCCATAAACGGCCATAGTAAAAACCAGACATATGTGCTCTGTATAGTACATGGTGAATACTGATTTTATTAAAATCAATATAAAATAATAAAATAATAAATAAAGTAATTATTTTAAAAAATAAATTTTCATATATTTTTTATTTTTAAAATCTTTTTTTGACACAAATAAGTTGTTTTTGGTGGGACACACAAATAAAATGCTTTTGATGTACATACGAATTATTATTTTTTATAACATTTTTATACTTTTTTTAATTGAATCCATCCTATTTTATTTTTTACACTAATTTTTGTGAGGTCTAATTTTTTTAAAATATATTTGCCTTTCTATTTAAATTATTTTTAAAATTCAGAATTCAAATCAAACCAAAATTAACCAAGAAAACAAACACTTGTTTATATTTTAAATTTTCAAACAGTTTCTTGGATATCTTAATTTTAGTCGGATAATAAAATTTAGCGGAATGACAAAAGTTAAAATATTTTCCGAATAGCCGGATTGTAGCTCGGGACTCATTTTAGTCTCTCCTTTGTTTTTGTTTTACTATTGGTGGGCAAAAGAAGGGAACGAAACGCTGGCTTAAAGTTGCCGAGACCCAAAAAAAGTACACCCTGTTTGTTCCTTCTGTTCTTCCTCTAGGTGGGAGAAAAAAGAAGACGCCAACAATAGAGATTTAAGAGATGGATCAGATCATGGGCAAGGTTGGGTCCTACTGGATGGGTCAGAAGGTCAACAAGGAATTCGGCTCCGTCAGCAATGAAATTAACGTGCGAATATATGCTCCTCTGCTCCTGTTTTCCTTGCCATCGAGATCCTACAGTTTTTACCTCTTCGTTTTTAATGCTTTTTGCCTTTGATTTCATCACGTTTTGTTTATGCTTGTTTGTTTCCCATGTGGGCTTTGTGCGATTTGATTGCCTCGATTGCATTGTCATGTATAATTACATTTACTGGTTGTTTGTGATGTTATTTTTTTGCGTAAATCCAAGGGCATTATCAAATTCGGTGGCTTTTTCAGTACAGAGCATTAGGTCCGATGCAACCATTCTAACCAATGGATATATTGGATCTATTTTGTGTGTTGTATTTGTTCTTATCCATTTTAGCGTTGGCATTAATGATTTTGAATCTCGATTCTCAACATGTCCTATGTCTGCGGCAATAGCCACATTTGAAGGTTTTGTAGTGTACATTTGCGAAGGATGTGTCATTTTAACTCTTTGCTCAAAGGCCACTAAATCTTACCATCTCTAATGTAATACTAGTACCTAAATGGCATGGCATCCGAATTCATATCCTCCGTCTTAATCTCCATTATGGATTAATATTCAACTCTTTTCCTTTCTGTTTTTCGGATTTTTGTTTATTTACTTTCCTTTCTATCTGTGATCAGTCATTGTCAAACAGCGTTGAAGGAGGAGCCAAGTGGTTGGTTAACAAAATCAAAGGTTTGTATTGCATATTCTCCGGTCAGTCCTACAATTTTACATGGTTGGGAAAAAAATTCTCATACGTGGATAATATGTCTTGTCTTATATTGCTAAAGCTTCAAAGGTAGTTCATTCATAGGCGGGTTAGTTATATTGAATTTAATTTAAAAACAGAATGGCCCTGTTTTTGTGTGATATGAAATGTTGGATGTATCTTATCCCAAGCAAAGAAAATTTGGGTGTCAAATGCTTATCGGTATCAATCTTAATGTTTGTTCTCATATTCAGTCATTTTGTCTGTGGAGTGGCATTCTTTTTCTTTATTTATTTATGTTTTTGGTTGCCGTACATTATTGATGTCACAAATGCTTTGTTCATATCAACAAACAGTGGTTTCTTTGCAGGAAAAGCACAAAAGCCATTACCGGAGCTGCTAAAGGAGTATGACTTGCCTGTTGGTATCTTTCCATGCAATGCAACCAACTATGAACTCGATGAAGAGACAAAAAAGCTAGTGGTTTATATACCTTCAGTTTGCGAAGTGGGCTACAAGGACTCGTCGGTGCTGCGTTTTTTCACCACTGTAACCGGAAACCTTGAGAAAGGTAAGCTAACGGAAGTGGAGGGAATGAAAACAAAGGTGATGATATGGGTAAAAGTGACATCCATTGCAGCCGATGATCAAGACGTCTACGTCACAGCTGGGTTAAGGAAGAAGAGGAGTAGGGCAGCTTATGAGGTCCAAAGAAACGGTTGTTCCGTAGGCAAGTTTTGAGGTTGGCCAGAAAACACGGTTGTGGTTCGTTGTTCTTTGTGGGGCATGCAATACTAACTTCTGGGCCTCAGGCCTCTGGCCCATAAATACATACATATATATGGTTTATATTGCAGTGTATGATGCTGTTTGTTGCCAAATGCTGATTGGCAAAAGCCAAAGTTTGACCGTAAAAAAATATATGGTACATGCATGCCTCTCTCTGCTAGATGCTCTTGCTTCTAACCCATATATAAGTACAATGTATGCATGGTTATTATATTCCAGTCTATGATGCTGCTCGTTGTCAAATGCTGATTGGCTACACTCTACATGAATTGCAAAATACCAATCAAAGTTTGATTAGGTAAAAAACATACTAAATGCGCGAGTCAGAAATCGAACCCAGGGCTGCACGACTCTACAAGAGGATCACAGGAGCTCAAAAGGCACCGAGTCCAGTTATTTAATGAACACGCTATAGTTTAACTGCAAAGTTTGGTATATCCATTCAAGAAAATCGGGGACTCTTAATGGAAAACAGTTTTTAAGATGAAGCGCAATACACAGATGTTCATGACTAAACGCAATGCACAGATGGGCATACCAAATCTCTAGTACTGTAAAGTTGTTCTGGTTTTTGAGCTGTGCCGGGGTAAGAGTATATATATAACATCATTTAAAAGAAACATTCGTACGGAGAGAAACAGTTTTTTCAGCTCTGCCGGGGTACAGTTTTTTCGGGTTTTTTTTTTTCTGGTAAGAGTGAACGAAATTAATCAAGCAAGCTCAATCCGAATTCATGAAAAATCAGAAGCACAGGAGTGATTTAGAAGCATCACTGACTTCAATGAGCGTTCTGCAACTTCATGGCTGAGAGTTCTCTTCTATCTGTTTTTATTGTCGGCTGAAGATTCCTTTTAAATTATACTCTTTATCCGTTCGATTGTTTTAAGGACTCTCGGTGTTGTCTAACTCTCCTGCCCGAAGTACTACTGAACCTTTGTAGTTGGGTTGTGATTTAAAACGGTCGAGTTTGATTGAGTTTGGACTCTCAGTGTTGTTACTATACTCTATACCAGAACTTTTCGGTGGGAAAGAGAAGTGGAGGAACCTACACGGTTGTTAAGCTAAAACAAGAGAGTAAATTTGTTGGGAAGCAAACTTGTTAAGGCAATAATCGTTATGCTCAAGACACAGGAATCTGAAGTGATGAAGTTGAAACTGCTTTAGATAGCCGCAAGGCACAAATGGGAGAATTAGGCTGCATCGAAGATTCACCGCAGGGAAGTTCTAGAATAATCAAAAGTGAGATTGAAGGCCTCCAACAAAAAGATTGAAGCTGAGGTTGGGTACTTGGCAACAACAAGGAAAATGCAAGAAGTGATAGTGTCCGCTTGGGACCAAGAAACACTCACCGATGAGTAGGCACACAAATTTCCTAAGCTCCAAGTAGCAAAGGGTAAGATTGAAATATGCAAAAGAAGTGAATTGAGTCGTTTGACATGCCCGATCCTATAGATATTCATATTCTAGACGCAGAAGAAACACTCGCCATCTTGATTTTTAGCTTATTGCAACCCCAGTATTTTGTTAAAAAAAAAAATCAAAACTACGTATTAAACACACACACACACACACACACACACACACACACATATATATATATATATAACAAGAAGACATAAAATAAAATTAAAAAACAAAAATACATATCAGTTTATAAACTCCTTAAACTTTCCTTTTGCCTTACCAGTTGGACACAAATTTCCAACACTATGACAGCAACATATTAATGAGTAACGTCGTGCCACTCAACTAGCTGGCTTCGTTCACAATCGTTGTGTGAATCTCAATACGAAGGACCAGCGTGATCGCTGTGCCCGTCGGGCTACTCGGTGGTGCAGTGGAACTACGGTGCCGGCGGCGTTAGAGAAGGCCAACAAGGGGAGGATCGGCGGCGTCCGTCCTCAAGAAAGGTGAGAGTTAATTGGCTGACGTGGAGAGGGGCGTAATTTTATTTGTATTTTGTTTTCTTGGTAGAAAGTCAAAGGCAAAGTCATTTCCCTTACAATATAATCTTAATATATCGTAGACGTAGAAGCACGCGTACTTATAACCAAGCAAATTTTTGTTATGGGAAATTTTATATATAAGTAAAACAATAATAAAATTATATATTTTTAATGATATACACATATATAAGTTAACTAGGTCGGGACAAGTTTTTAATGCAAACACCAGAACCAACCAGTCTTGAAAGGCAATCTCAAATCTGCCCCCAACGCTATTAAGCTGGCCCTAAACTCATAGGGACGAGAATCCAATTTGACCCTTGAAATTGCCATCCATATTGTCATTCAATGTCTTGCGTTTAAACATGTTTATGTATTTATACATTTATAATTTTTATGATCAGAAATAAAGTATGTCGTTCATTATGATATTGTAATGTATTAAGTTTTAATTTCTTTAATGACCAATTAAAAATAAATGTGTAGAAAATATTACATATAATTTTTATGTCACACATTTATAATTCATCTATATTATTTGGTTATTGTGTGATGCGGGACTACTGATAGGATTAAGCATATTAAATATGATGAAAAACAATTTGATCCTACAACTACAACGAAATAATCAATAGACAAATTTGTTTGAATGTAGTCTAAGTTTGAGATTAAATTTTTTTTAAAGTGTTCATAAAGTTTAACTCATTTATATAGTTAAATATGTGAAAGTGAGAAATTGTTGGAAACATTTCATTATGTAGGGCTATATATACATGTAAATATTTAATGTATGGATATGAAACTAGTATATCAAATTTGATGACAAGCCAAATTAATAATATTATCATTATATATTAGAGTTATGGTTCTTAAGTTGCACAATGCTCTTCCTATCAAAAGAGCAATTGATAACTATGTTTCATAAAGGTTCTATTAATTTAGAAGATCACAATTGGTTCACCAAACTCTCTGGCAATGAATAGAGATATGTTTTCGATTATTTTTCTCTACAAATGATTTGCTGAGGACATAAAAATCCTTGGATTTAATTCTTTCAATTTGTCCCACATTTGCATAAGGGATATAGTCAAGGTAATCAATAAAAAAATTACAAACCCTAATGTCAAAATGCATTTTAAAGTTAATAATGTCATTGTTTAGCAAGTTCAAAATACATATTGTGACATTTAGATAAGTTTGTGTCTTTACTCGATTTTAACAAGTAATATCAAATATTGGTTGCCCCCTATGAGTTAAGCACCACTTGCCTATGAAAGGGATATCCAATGTCATTAATAAGAAGATATCTACAATATGTAGTAAGGAAAGATATCTTGCAAGCCCGAAGCGAAACTGTGTTAACTTTGTTTTACATTATGTTATTACTAGTTGCTCATAATAGGTCTATCTACGTGTACACCATCTTTTATGACATCATTTGTTTTCTATAATCTTTGGGTTGGCTTTGTTGTTGATTCAGAAGAGAAACTACATAAAGAAAAATTGTTGAAATCTCTCAAGTATCGGCTTCTTTAATAATGTTAGATGATTTCATCATATTAAATTACAGTGCCAGCGTGATTTCTTTGGTGGGAAGCTCCATCAATCCCAATCAAAATTTGTACTAAAATACTAATTAAAACCAAGTAATTTAAAGAAATAACGGGTAAAGTACACACAGACATAAATTATAGGGTATTTAATTGGTTATAAGCCTCATGCCATCTAATTTACGCAATTAGCGAACCACAAAGAGAATTTTCATAATTTCCCTTATAAATCAAGCTGGCAAAAACATTTATTAAAGTATCAAAAATATTTCTAATATTTGCATCAAAATTTGACGGATTCTATTTAGAATTAATTTTCAAGATGAATTATAAGGAGAAATACATTAACGTAGTTAATTCTTATATGCAGAAAGATAAATAATATAAAAATTAAATTAATAAAAAATAATAATATTAATTCAATAACAACAAATATGTTCATGTGCAAATTAACTATGTGAATAACTTACAATAAATAATATAACATCTCTAATAGTATTAATTAAATTTTTTTAGTTAAATATATATTTTCTTAGCTTGTTGAATGTATCTCTTTAGTTAAGAACAATTTTAATAGTTTTAGTTAATTTTAATTTCTTAAATTAAAATTTTTTAAATTTATATTATCTCGTTGATAAATTAAAATTTTAGAATAAGAAAATGATATAATATAATCTTAATCTAGTTCAAATTTTTCGATGTAGGTGAATATAATTTATATTATAGTTACTATTGAAAGGAAATTTTATAAAATTTAAATTAAATTAAATTTTAACTTTTAAATTAATTAAGAACAATACCTTGTTATAATTAATTACGTTACAAATTACTGAAACGACTAAAATAAATGAGAGGTGAGCGTACAAACAAAAACGTGTGAATGCGACCCTTTAAAGACTATTTGAATGAGAGCATATGAGGGTGTGAACGCGTTTCTCCCTTAAAGATTCCTCATCGGTTCTTCGGTTGTGGTCGCAGTCATTGGGGCGTGTATAATGGGTAACGGGCGGGCCCGTTGGATCAATGTCGACCCGCCCGGGTCCACGACGCGACTCCAACTTACACCGTCGTATTCTTATTCTCCGACTCCCTAATTGGGTGGGTGGGTGGGTCTCGCGCACCTGCGCGTAGTGCTTACGAGCACAATTCGGGCCCCACCCAATGAACCCCACCGACAGGCCGGCTCAGGGCTCAGGAGGCTGTGCTGTCGTTTCCTTCTTTTCTTTAGCGCACTTGCGCCGTTGCGCGCATCCATTCCACGCGCCCCACTCTCCTAAAGACTTAAAAATTAAGGGCAACAACGGCAGTAAATATTTGTTTGACGTTGGAAATTGTGTCGTTTTAATTATATGTATCTTTTTCTTAATAGACACCTATTATACCATAACGACACCATTCTTGTTATTTTCAAAATGTATGTTATATATTTATTATGATATAATAATATATAATATATGTGCTTATTCGAATAAAAAAATGCTTTTGTATAGTAAGACTTTGTTGAATATTGATGATGATATTTTCACTTACCAAGGATTGTCTTATTATTTGCAAACGAATATATTTAGATGTAGTAAACACAGCAAGAAATATTACACCATCACAAATAAAATATTTTACATGTTAGAGATACCCTCAGCCTCCAAAATTGCTATAACTTCATATATAAAAATTTATACTTTTATTCTTATACTTTTTTGGTTCTTTTTTATATGATTACTAACGAAAACACCTATCTAATTAAGTGCTTGTTATGCATAATAAATTTATTATATTTTTCATAATTATTTAATATTCATAATTAAATATTTTTTTAAAAAAATAATAAATTAAAAAAACCAAAACCTACTCTCCTTCTCTCTTACATTTAGATTCATCATTGAGCACGTGATTGAACTAATGGCTATCCTATCTTACGTCTTACATTTCTCAAGTCTAGTGAGACTATGATTGAATCAAGGGAAGAGAATCTGTCGCCTCGATGATAACCTTTTAACTCATCATTAATAATCTTTATTAATCCTTAAATCTCCTCCATCCTTAGATGTCACCAAACCACACACCGACGACTATGACCGACAACTACAATAGAGATTGTATTGGCATAAACGAGAGAGATAGAGACAACAGTAGCCACTAAGGCTTGATAGATGGGATCATGGATAATTATAAGAGCAATGACGGTCATCTATAATGTTTTGTTGGAAAACCATTCATACATTCATAGGAATGATCCAATACCAAATAGTTGTGGTAATAAAAATCAATAAGTTTTTTCATCGACAACTAGTTAACATATCTGAGGCTGAGCCTTCATAAGATTTATCTTATATAATTTTTGATCCGACAAGCACTCAAAATGTCTTTATAAAAACAAATAGCTTAATGTGAATGAATTTCAATGCGAATCCATCATTTATAAGATATTAGATATTTAAAAATGAGATAAGTCTCGCATAATACTTTTATATATATAATGCAAACCAACAAGTTAATATTAACTCATCAGCCGAATCGAGGTTGGGATTAAGCCTTTTTTACATGAGACCAAATAAGTGTTCAATCACATTAGTTGACATCAGGTTAACGCAAACAGGTCTTTAGATTATAGAGGATAACGATTAACGGGACAAGAGTAATCTAAAATAAAATCATTTAAAAATATTTTAAAAAATCGAAACAAAATGAATCGGCCACTCGTGCCCGCCACCCATTGCCTCTCGGGGCGGCGGCGGCCGGCGGGGTTTGAATCTCTGATTCCTACAACCCTGCGTGGCTGTGGCTGAGTGGCAAAACGACAGCGAGTACCGAAGCCCGTACATACTCGCGCGACTGAGGGAAAGAGGGAAAGACCAATGCAACGTGGATGCGAATATTCAAGGCCAACCTCAGAAAACGTCAAACGACGATGAGCTGTTCGGATAGACCACGAGGCTGGCACACGCCACTAGAGGAGGATCAATCTCTGCCCTCCGTTCCCAGCACCATCGGACGGTTCAGATAGAGCACCACGCGTTCCTATGTCTCCGTCACCATCTATATATGATCGCTTCACGCCGCTGCAACCCTTCACCGCTCCCTCATTTCCTCCTCCCTTCAATTTCTCTCTTCTCCTCCCCCACCCCCCCAGAGTCGTCAGGTTTTTTTCGTAGATTGCTGCCAGAATGATCCTCGGAAGCGTTTCCCCTGTGTCGGCCAAGGTTGTGAATGGTGGCGGAAGTGCCTTATTAGGGTCCCCTGTTTCCGCGCCGTCTCTCCGTGGCTTCAACACCTCCTTTCTTCCTCTCCCCTCGGACTCATCGTCTAATCTGAGGTTTTCGGAGAGAAAGAGGGACAGGGGTGTCCTGGTTTGTGCGACGAACCATGCGCTGGCTGGTCTGGTGTTCCAGCCGTTCGAGGAGGTTAAGGATGACGCCTTCGTCGTGCCCGTGTCCTCCCACACGTCCCTCGCTCGCCAGCGCTACGCCGAGGACTGTGAATCCGCCATCAACGAACAGATCAAGTGAGTTATGAACTTATTATAAGCTCAACTGTTGTGGGCTTTGTCTTGAATTCTGGATCTTTGCAGTGTGCTCGGGGTGTGCCTTCGGTTGGGTATAATAAGCATGATTTGAATGAGTTTATATGGCTTGATTTTATTTGTTTGTTTGTTTTACTTCTGGATCTAAGCAGCATGCACAGGGTTAGGCTTTATAAAGTTTCAATTTGTAGTAAATTTTAATGAAATGATGTCTATACTAATATTTTTTTTTCCTGCATTAATGTTTAGATATGAAGTTTATTTTTTGTGCTCATGCTGTTTTCCTGCTTTTTTATTTTTTATTGTTGTTATCGTTATAATTTGAGTTACAAATATCATCTTACAATTGTGGGTTTTCCTCAGTGTGGAATACAATGTGTCCTATGTGTACCATTCCCTGTATGCCTACTTTGACAGAGACAACGTTGCTCTCAAGGGCATGGCCAAGTATGTATATACTGTATATGAAGTGTAAATATCACTTAATTTGTGGGTTTGTTTTCAAAATTTAGCAATTGTTGTGTGTTGATGTCGGCTGTTGTCGGTACATAGATTTTTCAAGGAGTCTAGCGAGGAAGAAAGAGAACATGCCGAGAAATTCATGGAATATCAGGTGTTTGTCATGCATATTGAGCATTTACTAACATAGCGTTGTATTTTGAGGTTATCTAAAAGTATTGTTTTTAATAATTTGTAGAATAAAAGAGGAGGAAGAGTAAAGCTGTACTCCATGTTGATGCCGCCTTGTGAATTCGAACATGTTGAGAAGGGAGATGCATTGTATGGTGAGTATTGCCCATTGCCCATGTTTGTGCTTTGTTGATTCTGGATTCATGGTTCTGTGCGTTTGAGTATCCCTTTTTTGGTGGTACAAAGCTATGTGTTGCAGTTTTCACTGCTATTACGTTTAGTTATCCCAGCCAATTAACCATGCTGGTGCAAAATTTTTCGATGCAGCAATGGAACTAGCATTGTCTTTGGAGAAGTTAACGAATGAGAAACTTCTACACGTGCACAGCGTAATTTACCTCACATTGCTGCGTCTTTTTTTTTTTTCGTAGATTTTTCTTCAATTTTTCCCAAGTACAATTCTGTGGCTTCAATCTTGATTTGAATGAGAAAGGCTTATTCTTTGTGTACCCACAGGTTGCTTGTGCTAACAATGATCCTCAGATGGCAGATTTTGTTGAGAGTGAATTTTTGGGTGAGCAGGTATATCTCACACCGTCTATTTGATTATGTAATCATTTTTCTGAGGAATTGAAAATCCAAAAAGAAAAGTGATGCTGATTTTTTTTTTACTTTTGGGTTCTCTTCCTTTATTATGCTAGGTTGAAGCTATTAAGAAAATCTCAGACTATGTCACCCAGTTAAGAATGGTTGGCAAAGGACACGGTATGAATCGAAATTTTTCATCGCTGCAATATTTTCTTCCAAACTAAATCTCTTACCACTGAACTTTATAATTTGCGTGTTGCAGGAGTTTGGCACTTCGACCAGAGGCTTCTTCATGAGGAGGCATAAGCCACCAATTTGAAGAGGCAAGGGTGTTTCTTTCCCCGAACCCCGACCCTCTTAGTGTGTTTCCTTCAGCTAAGTTTCTGGTGTGTGGTGATTGTTCTTGTTTGATAAGGCTCTGTGAACTTCTTTGGGTAGAACTAGTTGTCAGGAAAATTCTCTACCGTTTATATGTATAGCCGTTGGCTTCACTGTTAAGTTGCTGTACGTCTTTGATTTCCAAGTTCAAAGGGCTGGCTTCCTGTCAGGCCTTGTGGTTTTGCATCGTGGACACTGTTCACGACACTGCTCTATGTAGCATGCGCGTTGGAAAATCAGTGTCCACCACCTTTGATGTGTTGCCTTGGGCTGCCTTCTTTTGATATATATGATGGGCTGGTTTCTTGTATCAGGCCTTACGGTTTTGCAAATCGCTATGTGAGAAACACACCAAAAGGTGTGGTTCGGTTGGCATGACCTTTAGGCTAGCAACAGGCCAAAAAAAAACAAAAACAAACAAACAGTGGTTTTATTCCATAATTCTCTCTACATGTTATTAGATATGAGTATATGTGCTACGTGTAACTGGAACAGTAACGGACTTATGAATAGTAATGCGCCCTGATGTGAACGAGCATCAAGATTTCGTTAGTGGCTGTGATCAACCAATGTATCAGGTTCCATGGCAAACAATAGCCAACTTGGAAACTAATCCATTCAAGCATTCGTTACATAAAGTTTAGCCCCCAAACTCAAGCTCGATTGATTTTTGTGAAGAGTAAACGACGAAGACTAAAAAATCAATTTAAGGTGTGCCATTGTCCATAGAAAAACCACCACAAGGCCAAGTAATTATAATATTCCTTACAATAGGAATGGTACTAGCTTCGCTTGTGATTACTGTTGCTCTCCAAGATCTTATCCGACACCGGGTTGGTATGCATCATATAAATTAGACTATTCCTTTAATCCTTTTGGCGTATATGATTTGATTTTGAATGAAGCATAAAAGCTTCATTACACTTAAATGTCACTGAAAAGAATGATGTTGGACCGTTACCTTCCTGTTTCCTTCAAAAAAAGTCCTATAATATTTACCATCTCTTTTAGGCTTCGTGCATAGCCACATACTCTACGTATGTAGTTGATAAAAAGATGCATTTATAAAGTCTAGACTTCAATCGATAGTGGTAGCATTTAATGTAAAGACATATAATCAGAAGTGCTCTTCTAGCCAGGCGACATCTTGTGGCTGACCTACGGCATCTCCTCCCACATTCTACTCGAGGAGCACGCCTTGAGGCTGGCAAAAACAGCAAAACGTTTGAGATTTGTGGGTTATAAAATAGAGAGCAACCCATGGATAGCTTAATGATGCAATCTCATCTTCATCGGGTCTTGCTTTGAGAGCACTATGGTAGAGTTGAGAATGAGTTTATTAAATTAAGGAAAACGTTTTTAAAACAAATAGAGAACAGGAAATAAAACTGACTGTTAGAGCATTTATATTGATTTTGGAGAGAGAGAAAGAGAGAGACTGAAACGTAAAAAAAGGAAGTGAAAGAATACCATTCATAATATTATATGTTTTATTAGAAAGAAGATGCTGAAAGCTACCTTTATCCTGGACATGGATGGTCTCAAAGCTACCTTTATTCTTAGGACTCGAGCACAGGAAAATGACAAACATTTTAGCAATATGAGGAATTAGAGGCTTGTTTCTTAATTCAAAGGACTTCAAATTGGACCAAAGATTGGAAGACGCATAGCTTATTGAAAATTGCATAAGCAATCTGATGCTTCTTGAAAAGAAATAATCTCAACCTAGAATTTCAAGTCCACAACTTGATATTACTGCTGTAGATATGAATTATAGCTTTGCCAGATAACTCATGAAGCTTAACCAGGCTTCTTCAGTAGTTAATACCTTTATATGAAGGGTGCATAATTTGAACGGGTGATTAACCTTTTTGGGGGCATATCAGTAAGAACACTGCAACAAATGGAGAGTAGAAGCCTTTTTAATTTTGCGTTCCTATGTCCCATAAGACCCATGATTCTCAACTGGAGGGGAACAGTATGGATTCGCGTTGATTCAGCCATTCACCCTACAATAATTGCTTACCGTCTGATACCTCAAACATGATGCAATTAAAAAAATTCATTAATTAACGCAGGTACAAAACGACTGCCTAAAGCTAAGGTAAAATACAATCCTACAACCCACATAGCTACATGACGCAGAATTGAGTGAATGCTGTGTAACATAATGAGCTATTTCTCACAAGAGATCAAACAATGGCTTATCACTGTAGGTTTTCTTTCTCCTAAAGGAGAGAAACATTTAACTACAAAATACTTAAATGAGGGGAAAAAAAGGGGACATACAAGATCCTCATCAATGGTGCAAGAGAATCTCATCAGCGGTCAAACAGTGTGAATATTCAGATCCTTTCTGGAAGAATGGAAACTCTAAACAATGCCATCGGATTTTTATCTGATCTTAGGCAGTTGACGCGGCCTGAGCAGCAAGCCTCTTCTTGGCCTCTTCGATGATAGACAGTTTGATGCCCTTACCCTTAGGAAGGGAAACCCACGGTTTCTGCCCTTTCCCGATGGTGAAGACATTGCACAGGCGAGTGGCAAACTCATGACCAGAGTTATCCTGGACATGGATGGTCTCAAAGCTACCTTTATTCTTCTCCCTGCTCCTGACGATTCCAACTCTCCCCCTGTTTCTTCCACCAGTCACCATCACAACATTGCCAACATCAAACTTGATGAAGTCAGCAATCTTATTACTCTCCAAGTCCAGTTTAATGGTGTCATTGGCTTTGATGAGAGGATCTGGATAACGAATGGTCCGCCCATCATAGGTGTCAATGTATGGGATGCCTTTGTGACCAAATTGAACCGATCGAACTTTGCAGAGCTTGAACTGCAGAGATAATGAAACGCGTCAAAATAATATAAAAACCACTAGCAGTCAACAGCATAGCTAGCATGAGCAACAATTTAAAGGGCTATTTCTAATCCACCACGGATTGGGAAACAATACCCCAAACATTGGGGAGCCCTAGGTTTGGACACGTTCACCGTTGCATGAATCACTAAGCATTGCAAAACACACAATTTCATTTTCACTCATGGCAATACAAAACAAATCCACTGAATTTTTGAATCTTCCCGAAGAATAGTGACTTTTGAAATTTCCTTATTCAAAAGCTTCTAAGAGAAAAATAAGGAACAAACCATGATATGACTACTGAGTTATACTGTAATTTGTAGAAGGCATGACCAGCATAGCAGGATTCTGTATAAACTTAAAATCAGAAACAACAAAATACTATTAGTGAAATGATTACTGAGCTATAATTCACGTTTTTTTATAAGTAAGAAAATTTATTAAAATAAAATGAACGCACACAAACAGTGAGCGCTAAATGAACATACAACCACAAGCTCAAAAAGAGCACCCATAAATAACATCAGAAATAGACTTTTAAAAAAAAAAAAAAAAAGCAGCCTGCCCGAAGCAAAAAGTCATTCCTACAAATCCCAAAAAAGGATAAGTCACGTTTAAAGAGGCATATACTGCTTGGTAGGATAATAGAAACTTAAAATCATCAGAGAACAGAAAACTGAATAAGGAGTTAACTGCAATATAATAACTGATATGCACTACAATATAATTACTCCATTAGGAAGTAATGATCGCCGACAGCAATATAATTATCAGTACTGCAATGTTTAGAAAGCATAAACTGAGTAGTGAAATAAAAATAAAAAATCATTAACTGTCTTAATGGGAGTTGCAGTCACAGATCAAAGGTTTACTTCCCAGCTTATTACGATACAACTTGAAAAGTGCAATAACTAAACCAATAATAATTAATTATTTTACAGCCAAGCCAACATAAATATACCCTAGAAGTGCATAATCCAGAACTTAAATTAAAATCACCCATTCCCTGATTAAAAACTAGAATGGACATTTATTATTCAAACCTTTGCCTCTTCATCCCGAATTGACTGAAGCCGGAATCTTCCCTTTGTGTCATAGAGCAGACGGAAGTTCTCATTTGTTTTGGGAATAGATACAACATCTAGCAACAGAAGGACCTAATAAGCCAGCAAAAACATTCTAATAGCATAGTCAAGCATAATAAAAACTGATCCCAAAAAGAATTTTGTACCTTTTAAACTTCTTAGTTTAGAGAATGAAAATAAAGTATTTAGCTCATGACAAATACAGTTCAGACAGGATATGATAGAAATAGAATTATCCAAATCTAATGACAAAAATTGGATTCTATATTTCTAATAAAATAAAATAAAAACTAAAGAATAATAGACTGAAAACTCAGTATATCCCAAATTTCAAATTAGTAACTGCATCAAGCTACACAATGGAAAATTTATAGGAAAACAAGGATAAAATGTATTTATTATTTAAAGGATGCATACCCATGAAACCAGAAGGATATGTCTTATCTGTCCTAACTTTCCCATCAACAAGAACATGTCGTTGCATAAGGATGGAAATGACCTCGCGGTAGGTTAGAGCATACTTCAGCCTATTTCGCAAGATAAGAATCAAGGGCAAGCATTCCCTGGCTTTGTGTGGCCCTGAGCTGGGTTTGGGGGCCTATGATTAATGAAAGAAAAGAGGAAAAAACAGTAAACAAGTGTCTTCACAGAAAGTAGGGATGGGCAACCAACAAAGGCATAGCGAGAAATTGGAGGCACTAGCAAAAAAAGTTGAAAGAAAATAGTCTCAGGCTTACAAATGCACCACCAAGCTTGTCAATCATCCAATTTTTGGGGGCATTAAGCCTCTTCAAATGTTTCTTCAACCCCCTAGCCTGCAGCAACACAAAATAACAATGAAAAGTTTAAAACAAAAATAGTAAGCAGAACCATGCAAAACCATAAAGTAATAGAGAAAAATGGTATATCAAAATTATGAAGGCTTAGAACCAAGCTTTAACCGACAATATTTAAATTTTATTTGGTGGCAACTGGTAGTTTGAATGTCATAAAAATATTATGAAATAAGGAAAAATGTTATGTCATAATTTCATTTTACGGACATGGCAGCAAATTTAATAGTAAGCTATCATGTCAAGATAAATTTTATAACTCTAATAAACAAAACTAGAAAAAAAAAAAAGATAAGTAGTTTTAGTAATCGAAATTCATTGGAAAGTTATCAGCATGTTTGAATGATTTAATTCACTCATGCCAAGCTCAACACTCCCCACTGGGACAATAAGTTTTACAAAACTCAAAATTTTAGAAAGCCATAGTTGGGGCATTATTATAGCAATCAAATGTTAGACTGGACCCTTCAGTTTCTTTGACTTGCATTCCATTTGAGATATGGCATGTAAGACAATAAGTCTGCACAAGCCACTAAATTACATATTAGGAAAATATCGTGATGCTAAATCACACGACTATGTGAGACAAGACAAATCAGAAAATGCAACAAAAAGAAAACTTATCCCTGGAGTCCTGGACAGATTAGTGTCGGCATCATAATGCTATAGCCATCTTTTGAGAATTTGCTGGCATGATATTACAAAAAGAAAAAAAGGAACTTCATATTCATGCAGGCATAATTTTTATTTTTATAAACAAAAAACCCTGTTCCTTTTTTTTGTAATCAAACTCGTTTTAAAACAATGTGGTAATGACTTATTTGCGTCTTCTAAAACTTTGCACTCAACTATCTATCCTGCGAACCAATCAGCAACCTATGAAAACACACTCGCCAAACATCCTTAAACTCAGGCTGTCATTGGACAGGAGACATAGGACAGAGGATATGAGCACAGGAGCACTAACCATGGTGTTGCTGTCGGGAAGGGATCGGAGCTCAGGAAGCTTCGACTGAAAGAGTGCCGCTAACCCTAACAAGAAGACAGACAGCTCATCGTGAAACGTTAGCTGGTATTTATATCGACATTTGCTCCGTAAACAAACCGTAACGGCAATCTAGGTATGTTATTTGCAATCGCGTAATGTAATTTCGGTAATATAATATTATAAAATAATAAATAGATAATTTTTTCCGGTCACGTTTCACGATTCCGATAATTTTTAACTTTACTATCACCGATCAAATTAAGCTTGTGCTTGAATTCGGCAGTTATTTTTAAAAATATTAGGTTTTATATTAATCTAAAATTATTTAATTTATTAATTATATTTTAAAAATATATGAATTCAATAGTTATTTTTTAAAAGTACTTCTAATAGCTTTTAAATTTAAATTTGATTTTGATGGTAAATTCAATTAATTTTTTAATTTTTACTTCTTATTTTTCATCTATTCTATTAATTCCGTATATTTTATTTTAAAAAAATTATGAGACTTAGTTTTTTAAAAATATAAATTTTTTAAAAATACATTCACTTTTCTACTAAACAAAAAATAATTTAAAATTTAACACGAACTCTAATAAAAAAATCAAAAAACATAATACATAAGTTAAAACAAATACCAAACAAGCCCTTAAAAATTTTAATAAGAAAAATAACAAGGACAAAAAAAAAACATGTTTGTCATCTCTCTATAGTAATCATTGTTTTTCACTCAATTTCGACCTCTGTATCTATCGATATTTGTCACCCTCTCCCTTATGGTTACGATTGATGCACTCGCCAATATCATCCCCTTGACTTTTCTATGTGTTTAAAACAATCACTTATATATTATGTCAAAGAAAAGAATTTTCAAATAATATCCTAATACACAAGTTCACATTTTATAACTTAATAGCACAAAGTATATAGTTTCAAGCTTTAAAATTATTAATGCATCAACCCTAAAATTGAAGGAAAGTAAAGGAAATAATCCACCTACATCGGGGAGAGATAAGAGATGTTATTTCAGCTTAATATGATAATAAGTCAAAACAAAGTTAAACTATTAAACATTTAAAAAAAGCAATTATACCAAGAATAAATAATTAAAGAGAATCTTGAAGTGATTAAACGATAATGGTTTCCCTTACAAACAATGAGGGTAAAAAAACAATTTTGGATAATTACACCAAATGAGAAAAAATATAAAAACTTAAAATTAAAAAATCAAGGCAAAATTCACTTGCCTTGTAAAAATTTACATCTCACATCTACCAAAAATAATAGCATTTAAAAAAAATGAACTTTGATAAAATGATCATAAGGAGCTTATACGATGTATGCTAGAGTGGTTCTAAAATCAACAATGATGCCTTAGTTGCTAGATGTTACAAAAAACATATGAATCAATAGATAGTACTTGTCCATTGATGCAAATACCTACTCTCACATAACCAAACCAAACCTCCCACAAAAGCTCTTCAACCAACTACCACTATAACAAAAATCTCCCAAGTTGAGATCTCTTCACCATCAACATCTCACCATGGCATTCTTCCGGACTACAAAGATGTCCCACTTTATCCTTAAATGAGAAAACTTTTATTTGAATTAATTTGTCAAATTTTACATTAAAGAAATTAATCGGCTTTAAGAAGTATCATTGATTCATTATCCATCATATCTGATCATGCAATATTTAAATCATTAGATAAAAGAGGAATTGGGTCTTTATTATTGTTTAATTTAGGGTTCTTCAATTAAGAGAGAATAGCAATTAATAATTGTGTCGTTGAGGTAAATTTGTCATTACATAGAAATAAAACAAATGCTTTTCAAAAATTTAAAAGATTATTAAATTTGAATAACAAAGAAAAATTATTAAAACATATAACAAGGAATAGTTTTGTATATTTTGAATATGATAATATAAACTCATAGATAGCCAATATCCAATAATTTATAAATATAATCTAAATATAATTATTTTATTATTAACATATAAGAAAGAATATAAATAATCACAGACCAGCACTCAAAAGTTAACACAGCTAAATTTTAATTAAATTTAATTAACAAGTAAATTTTATTACACTCATTACTCATTTTTAAAGTATATATTAGCAAACATATATTACCTAAAACCAGAGTCAAACAACCATCCCTGCTATAGTGCAATCATACGCTTCTGTTTGTACCACAGTCCACATACTTAAGAAGTCATCTCTCGGCCCGAACGTAATGAAAAGAAAAGAAAATGTTCTTCGGTTCCTTGAGAAATGGTTATTAAGCTTTAATTAGGATGGGTTCCAATTCAAATTTACTGTCATTGTAACTTGTATCATATAACGGCAATTCGTATTTCTATGACAATTGACAATGACCATTGATTCACCACCAAAAAGAGAGCAGAAGCAAACAAGAAAATTAAAAACACGTAGGCAGTCTGTCATTAACAATTCCACGTCCTTTTGCACCCATGAACTGGGTAGCAAAATCTCTTATTATCCCTACAGGATGCCAACTAGAATCTCAACTAAGTAGATAACAATTTATTTGAAGTAAATGGATATCTGGGGGATGTCAACATCATTGTCTTCCTCGTCCTCACAAGCCACGACGACATCAAAATGCCGACGATCCGGGGGAGTTCGGCTTTGGCGACTTCCTGAGCCAGATCTGCTAACTTCCGGTCCATCCGATCCCTGTGTCGTGGGAACATGCTATTGTAAAGCAAGCAACTTCCGTAAGAAATGCTGTAGGCATTCAATCCCTTATCCGTCAGCCACTGCAGGAGATCTCTCAGAGTTGGGTTGTCCCCCAGAATCCATCTGTCCCAAACGCTCCAGCTCATGTCCCGGTGCTTTATCACCTTTGCGGGGACTGGCTCAGCCATGGCAAAAAGAGGGAGCGCAAGGTTGGCAAATGTGTTCCGATAGTCCTCAATTCTGTGACCTCCACTTAGGACCTTGTACAGCTCCAGGCAGACAAGACCTGTCGCCATAGCAGTGGACGTTGCTATTGCCGGGATGATCTTTCCAGCAATGAATTTCGCCTTGAGCTTATCAACCTCAGGAATAGCATAGTTCCTTGCTCTCATGTTGGCAAGGCCAGCAATTAAGTCCATGTGATAATTGGTGTCATCATCCTGCACGCAAAAAGGGTAACATATATAGGAATTCAGTTTCCTAAGCAACATGAAACCACATTCTTTAAAACCTACAGAGATTTGAGCAATTTAACATTCCATGTCTAATCAACTTCATCTAATAATATTTTTAAACATGACCAACCAAATACAACATGATGAAGAGTAAATGAATTTTTTTGCAGAATATCCAATATCAATAATCAACACAGATTCATAATGATTAGAACGCTCAAAAAAGACATGGACATGGCAAGCTACAAACAGATTCCACAGAATATAATTTATTTATTTTTTGATTTCAATATCTCCAAGGATAAATAATCAATATTATTAGAGCACCTCAACTGACCGGCATCAATTATTCTCTTACTTGGTTAGATGGTTGGAGAAGAAATACATTCAGCAAAGCTTGAGAGCACATTACAAATACACAGTTCAAAGTACAAGAAAGAAACAAACCTTCTCAAATTGAATTGGGTTCATTCTGAAAGCTGGTGGCAGCGACTTCTGGCATATTTCCAACTTTGTAATCAATTCGTCAATAATGGCAGCATCATCTATCGATGCAGCAGAAAGGCTAGTGGCTTTCTCATCTGTCACAATCTTCACACCTTTCTGAGGCTGGAAATTAGGGACCATAACATTGTTAATAGCATCAGCCAGCTTCTTTTGGGACTTAACCCAGTTGGGAATTGATATGCCGAAGGTCTCTGCTCTTAAAATGGAGGCTGCCATCACAAAATGAAGATGACTAGGGTCATCAACTGAGAAGCGCAGTGCACGAGGAAAACGCTTTGGGGCTGACCAAAAAGGTGCACCATTACTCGTCATAGCATCTTCAGGAAATGAATATGTCAACTGCTTTACACGGCTGGCAAAGTAGTCTTCAAACCTGGTTCCATTAGATAGATAAGCAAAACAGGAAATAAGTATGAAACATGCTATGTAAATAAAGAGCATGGGGAAGGGGAGGAAGGAGTGATTTAAAAAGCAACCACAGTACCTCAGACGAGCCCAGGATATACAGTCTTCAAATGTTTCGCATCTCTCCTTGTCAAGGCATTCAATCACCCGAACCAAGTTGTCCCTGGCCTGAGCATCAGCAGCATTCTTCATAGCGGATGTGTATTCTATTGGATTGGTAAGATAAGCATTTACCTCAGCTGGGGTCTTCTCCAACAGGCCATCAAACTCCGATCGGGCCCACGTCAGGCAATGGTCAATATTGTGTGGAAAAGAATGCACCGTGCACATTGGTGCTTGTTTCTCAGGTGGGTCGCGTGAGGCACCATAGTTCTCCGTCATGTGAGGAATGACCATCTGAGTGTTGCACTTAGCACCAAGGGTTCCCGATTCCAGAAGTGGCTTCTGGAAATACAAGCACCTCTGGTCAATGTAAAGCCTGGCAGTCACATTATCCAGTGCATTAATAACTACATTCAGATTCTCCCAGAATGTATCATTGAACACATTCTCAGAATCTGGGCTTGCACGATTTTGTAGAGCCTCAATGTGGAGAGAAGAATTTATTATAGCTGCAGCTGAAGCAGCAACTGTTGACTTAGACTGCCCAATATTCCAATCACGAAAGAGGAACTGCCGGCTGAGGTTACTCTTCTCAATGACATCATCATCTGTAATTGTCAGTTTCCCTTGTCCATTACAACAAACGCCCATCAAAGCTAAGTTCTTCAAAAGTTCACATCCCAAAGCACCAGATCCAACAATGAACACTTTGGCATCCTCCAGCTTTTTTTGGAGTTTAGATCCAAAAACTGAAATCTGAGCATCATAGCGACTGTTTACAGGCTTCATATCACTGGGATCTAATGGTTCAGTTGGCAGAGATTCAACCGAGTCAAAGTAGAAGAACTGCCAGTAGAAAATGACAGAATGTAACATGGACCAACATCATAAGCATGCAAATTAATAAAATGACTTTTACGATAAGAGGAAACAACAACTAACTGAAACATCACAAGAGGTTAAAGGTTCGTTAAAATAAAAATATCTGAAACAAAAACTGTCAGACCAAAGTTCCAGCAACACAGATGAAGTCATGTTAGTTCATGCAGCAAAGTAAAGACACCACCAGTTATGAGCACTTCAGCTAAAGCATAAGAATTTAGACTTTGCGTTTCACATCACAACTTCCAAGCAAGAGATAGGTCACTTTAGGCCCTGAGTAACTAACCTGGAAGAGTGGGTGGAACTTTCCGGAGCAAGCCTTAACAACTTCTTGTCCAACAATACCACCAAACATTGCCGCCATGGGATTGAGAACAGCTTTTGCACCAAAAGCAAATAGCCGAAGAAGATTTTCATCAATCTCATTAAGCCTCCCATCTGACAAGCCATCATTGATCTGGGTGACAAGAGATATTAGTTTCTGAGCATCTGCCTCTGATCCAGCAACAGGGAAGCGTCTCGACTCCGAGACAAATTTGTCCAGTGCTTGAAATGCCAAGTGTAGAAGTGGTGGCCGTTCAAACTTTGAGAAGTCACTCAGGAGAAAATCACCAGGGTCCTTAAGTGATTCTCGCAAAGTTCTAAAGTTCAACACCTTAGGTTGCTTAACTTGTGTGACAATACCACCTTTCTCGTATGGACAATAACTTGTGGTATCTTCATCAAGAGTGAAAGAGTATGGTCGGGCATTCTTAATCTTTCTCGGTTTCCCATCATTCAGTTCTGCCATGCCATGGACTTCAGAAAACACTACAAGATCATCATCCTTGAATTCAAGCCTCTCATCATCAACACAAGAAACAAGAGCAGGGTTGTCATTGCTGATAGATGCAATAATCCCTGTATGTGGTTCCTCGCCATCAGTGTCTAGAACTACAAACTCAGGACCAAAGTCGCAAAAGATGCTACCAAACAAGCCTCGCACATCAGATTTTATGAAAGCAATGGGAGGTTGATGAATGTGGCAATAATCATCAAATTCAATAGCTTTTTCCAACTTGATGTCAGTAAATACTACAGCCTGCAATAACAAAATATAGATGCATAAAATCAAGATACGATACAATGACAATTAAAGAAGTCAAATAAGAGAAGTGGTGGTATTATAAGTCAAATGAAGTACTATCAAGGCCGGATACACAATATGTAGTGTTCAGAGGTCTTGGAACTTACATTGTGGACTTTTGTTTGAAAAACATCAGACTTGACACATAGCATTGAGGCAGAAAATTTCAAACAGTAACTCATAAAATAAGCTTAATATTGTGTCTTATGTTGTCAGGTTCATGAGATATCATATATTTAATAAGTTTAACCATAACAAAGACTATTGAACTGAAAGTTTGCATACACACAAAGGCACATTAATGGCTGAGAAATAATGTTACCTGAAAATTAGAAAGCATTTCCTTGGTCAATTCAGTTGTCAAGGTCGAAATAACAACAGAGTTGTTTAATTCTTGCAGTTTCTGGACTGAAGCAAGGGCTCGATTCTTCCCTATGTCATCCTTTGAAAAAATGAAATTGCCAGACAAGTCCCACAGCTCTACAGCTCCTTCATCATGCAATGTCACAGACTTGACACCAGCAAGAACGAGATTCTTTGCTGGAAAATAGATAGGCACAAAACCCAACCATTAGGATGAAACATACTACATAATAATAAACTTGAAACCCTTAACTTTCAGTTTCACAAGGCAAAAAGCTTGATGATTATTCGCATTAGCCAGCTTGCTCGTCTCATGTTATGTAAATCTTTCTAACTAATAGCTTGGCCAAGAAATTGGGGATACTTTACATGTGAGCTGGAACTTGTTCCACCTTAATGTGCTCTATTGCAATTAGCATGTCATGAAACACAGGAATGCAGCCACATGAATCAATAACATAAAATAATAACATAAAAGTCAGATTTGCCAAAGCATTCCACATTTTTAGGAATCAAGCTTTGCCAGTACAATACAACAACAATAACAAATAATCTGGGCATTATAGGCAACATGCGTAAACAATTTCAGACAACAAATCTATAAATAATGAATAGACGAATTCAATTGTCACATTGCTATTACTGGTTCTCTAATAACTCTAGATTCTAGTGATCTGAATACAACACAACAACAACCGAATGAAACATTATATGCAATATGCATAAGTACTTTGAAAGTGAAACTTTAAATAAACGGGAGAACTTAATCTTTACAGTTGATAAATTGACAGTCCTCAACTGAGTCTTTCATAGCAATTTAAGCCCAAATGCAACAACAGTTACACATAGCCTGAGCATGTCAGGCAACATGCAAGAGAAATTTAAATGTGAAAATCCAGAAATAATAAACGGAACTCGAACATCAAAGTTGCTATCATTCCGCTGCTAACATTATAAGCCAGTAATTTAAACCCGAATAGTAACAACAGATAACCAGAACATTATAGGCAAGTCAACAAGCACTTTCAAAGTGAAAACCTAAAAATGATAAACAGGAAAACTTAATCATCGAACAGTCCTGAGCTAGCTAGACTCTATAGCATAGTAATTTAATTCTTATAACAAAGATAGACTGAGCATTATAGGCAACATGCAAGCACCCTCACAGCGAAAGCCAGAACCACTATATTGGATATCTGAAGCATCAAAGTTGCTATCAGTCCAATGCTAAAGAACTAGTAACGAGGACACTGGATGCAGAGCGAAACACACCGATTTCAGCACCGAGTCCTTGCATTCCAGAAACGAGGACACTGGATGCGAAGAGCCTCCGCATGGTCTCCCGACCATACACGGCGAGCTGGCGACTGTGCAGGTCCTCGTCGATGTCCATCGAAACCGTGTCTCCCGAGCCCATGGCAGGAAATTTAATTTCGTCTCCGCTGTTGTTGCTGACTGTGTCGATCACGCAGTACCTCTTGACGCCGCTGCTGCTGTCTTCTCTCTCTACTACCACTGCTTCGTCCCCGACAGCTCTCTTTCTAGGAAGCATAAAGTGCGGTGAACTGTTCAACAACAATTTTCAAATCAAATCAAATCAAATCATCAAACAGAGAAACAAACAAACCTACAAAACTAAACGGAACCTCCACAGCTTGGTCCGATTCAATATCAGGAAGTAACCTCAAACCCAGCCTAACAAAAAGAACATGATTCTAGTTCGATCGGTAACATGATGATCGAAGCATCGAATGGACAAGCTCGATCAGAAACGAGCGAGGAAGTGAGATTGCATACCGGGTTTGCTTTTGGGGCGGCGAGAGATGGAAATCGCATAGGGTTCGAGGGACTCCGATGGGAATGCGATGATGACATTCACGTCGATGGGTGTGTTTTTTTAGAGAGAAGTGGAGAGAGAGAGAGGCACCGAAAGTAACGCAGCCTTGATTGGGATTAGGTGAATAGAGTCCTTCCCAAGCGAAATATGATTCGGGTTTATGAATGGGCATTCGATGCGACCCGCCCAAATTTTTTATAATACCGTGATTGGGTTTGCTTGTTACTTGTTCTAATCCTATTCCTAACAAATAATATGTATTTTATTTTTATAAGTGATTAATTTTTTATTAGTAAAAAGTGATTTTTTTCTTTTAACTAAATAAATTTTTTTATTAAAATAATAATTTTAATTATATTTTTAATATAATAAACTTTTATTTGAATATATAATAACTGAGATAAAAAGAATAATAAAATAATATGTAAATAATGAATATTGATTTTTTAAAGATAAAGCGTTACTATAGACTTTTATGTATATAGGAAGTTAAATGAAAAGTTTGTTCAAACTTATTTTTTTTATTTGACTCTTTATTTGTAAATAATATATAGCCTATTGGATTTGCTCTAATTTTAATTATGAACCATAGAAAAGATCCGACCTCACCCACTCCCCTTTTTGTATAATTTAAATAAAAATATTAAAAATATAATTAAAATTGTTTTGAAATACACAAGTTAAAGTATTTTTAAAATAAACAGGTTAAAATCGTTTTAACATAAACAAGTTAAAATCGTTTATTTCTATTTGTGAAAGTTTTAATTCATTTCATTTAAAATTAACTCCCAACTTAAAATATGGACCGTAAAATACACATTAAGTGATATAATCATATGTTGATACTAACTCTAAAATGTAAAATATATTTTTTCATCATAATAATATAAGTTTTCAAACCAATTGAAAACAAAAATAAATAAATAGTAATACATGTAAATATAATTTATTTATTTAAAAAAGATGACACGATATGATAGTTTAACTTTTATTTATCTTATAATAATAATAATAATTTTTTAAATAATATAATATTATGTTAAGTTTAAATATAATGTTAATTTAGTTGTACAAATTGTGATTTATGAAATAATAATAGTATTAATTTATTTATTTTTTGTTGGGGTGGAGGTGGTTTTCACGCCACTTCTACTTTATAACACTAATAACAACTTTTTTTTTTTTATAGAAATCTGATTCTCTTTATTTATTTATGAGAAAAAGTTTAAGAATTATAAAATTATCCCCATAACATATATTTTATAATTAATTGTCTCCATATGACTTATACATTGTTTCCTAGTATATTGATAAGTACTATTCACTAAATATACTTATTAAGTTATATATAGAAAATTTATCACCACTGTCTTTTACGTTTTTCATAATATTTACTTTTTCGTATTAATTATAAAATTTATTATTAAATTTAAACAATATTGCTTTAGTAACATAAATAATGAGTCATGAAATATATTGTGATGTTTAATTATATATGAAAGAAAAAAAGTAATTTAAATATGTAAAATTAAAAATGATAGTTTGTAAGGTAGTGTTAATGCTTTTAGTCTTGAGGTGTTTAAACTATATTAACCATATTAAAAAATCTAATTTTATAATGAGAATTATTTATTTGTTTAAATATTGAATACAAATTCTACTAGTCTAGCCATAGCTAAAAAATCAAATTGATTAAATAATTAATTTTAATGTTAAATTAATTATTTTGTTTATTCAGACATATATAATTAGTTAGTTTCTTTATCGATATATATATATATATATATTTATACTTATATAAAGTATTTACCTAAATATCATTATTCATTTGGTTTAAAGTGAAAATGTTTGTATTGTCACAATAATTCACCAGTTTTCATCAATTTGTTATTATAACATCTCAAAAACTAATATGTAACCAATTTTCACATATTGAGGCTTATTTTTTCAGGTTTAATTCTAATTTTCTTTTATATTTTATATGTATTTATATTAAAATAATACTACCTACGCATGCGAGGTTTCAATATACGAACGTGATTCTCGCTGTCACCATCGGAGGTTTTTGCCATCATTGGAGGTATGAAACACTTGTAGACCTTTTATAATTGGCCTCAATTCCACTATATGTATAATAAAATTTTTAAATTATGATTGGTCAATAATATACATGATTTGAGAAGCAAACCAATCTAACCCAAATAAATAATGAAGGAAAGATAAGAGGCATTTGTTTATGTCCATGGCTAATCTGTGAGTTTGGCTTTAGGGAGGGGGGGTATGTGTTCGTAGATTTAATTTGTGTTTAAAGTTTGAGTGTTGATATATAAAACAAGATCAGGGATTAGAAAATAATTTGAGTTTTAGGTCAAATTGTGAAGAAAATGATAGAGAGGTTGAAGCGATAAAGACATGATAAGGAGAGAAAAGCAGGAATAGAGGAGTCCAAATTTGTTGGTAAGCAAACTTAGTTTACTACCGTAATAATTTGATTAATTTTGATATTAAGTTGATATTTATTTTAGAAAGTAACTATTAGATTGAATATTCATATAATACGATAACTGTGAAAATTTATGATAATTTAACATTTAATTTTATACAAATTAAATTAGAAAAAGTTTAAATTAAAATAAATTACCCTTAAATTTTACATGATACTTTCTAAAATAAATATTAACGTAGTATAAAAACACTTAAATTACGTAAGCTTATCATTAAATTTCAAATCAAAAGAGAGAAGAGAGTAATGATGGATGGAGAAAAAGTGGATGGTGACTTTTTTTTAAAAGTAATATGATAGTATATAAATAATATATAATAACTAGTTATATGCGAACGTAATATTTTTTAGACGTTAAAAACTATATAAAAAACCACCTGGAGTGCAGATTTAAAATTTCATTATGTATCTGTACGTAATGGAATATTTGTACAACGAGCCAATAAAATGCGTGAGACATGCGTAAAGCAAACATCTCCCGTGACAATTGTTTTTATAATATTTAAATAATATTAGAATTCAACCCAAAAAATTAGTAAAGAAATAAATAAATCTGTTAATATAAAATAATTTTTTTAGTCTATCCTCCTCCTAAAATGCATGATGGCTATCACATTCAGCAGCAGTCGATGATGGCTTTGACATTTAAAAGCACATCATTACCAACGGGCCATGGGCAGCGATCTTCATCTTCTTCGTTCGCTGTCAAGCCTCTTTTGGGAGTCGCTGCTTCCATGCGAGCTCTCTCCTTAGAGACGAACCCGCCCAGATGCAGCGATGGAACAGAAAGAAGGCCCATTTACCTCTAATGGCATCTCTCTTCGCCATCCTTGTAATCTTCTCAATCCTCCACTATGAACAGATCGACCACGACCAAGAACGACAACCTATGATCACATCTACGGACCCAGCTCTTTCTAGGCTCCAGAAGAAGCGTCCAGGTTTCGTAATTTGAAGTCCCACAATTTGTTTGGTGGTGGGCTTCGTGGGTTTTTGATTTGGGTTTTACGTTTTTGTTTTGTTTTCAGAGGTTTTAGACAGATTCACTGAGTGCCGGGTCACCCGTAAGTACGCTGGACGGAAAGCTGAGTGGGCCGGGCGGTCACGGGACTCCGGCGACCGGAGAGCGGGTTCAGAGAGCTGCGACTTGTTTTCCGGCAGATGGGTCTTCGACAACGCCTCTCGTCCGCTGTACAAGGAATCTGAATGTCCGTACATGTCGGACCAGTTGGCTTGTCACAAGCACGGTAGGCCTGATTTGGAGTACCAGAGCTGGAGGTGGCAACCCCACAACTGCAATTTAAAGAGGTACACAGTCTCAGTGTGTGTGTCTGTGGGTCTTAAAAATTGATTATTCTTTTTATAGTCTTTGGTTTTAGAAATTAGCTATGTCTCGTGGAACTTCTTATTATAGAGTAATTTAATGGCATGGGATGAATCCTTTGAAGTTTCTTTCTTTTCTGGCTTGTAGGTGGGACGTGACCCAAATGTGGGAGAAGTTGAGAGGGAAGAGACTAATGTTTGTGGGGGATTCACTGAACAGAGGACAGTGGATATCCTTAGTCTGTTTGTTACAGTCGGTGATTCCAGCCCATAAACAGTCCATGTCTCCTAACGCCCATCTCACCGTTTTTAAAGCAGAGGTGAGCACTTGGAGTTCCAAAACCACGAAAAGAAGATTCAAATATTGTTTCTAAGTTGTATTTTTATCACTGTGTGTTTCAATCAACGTTACGGCCTTTATTATTGATTTTCCTAATTTACGTTTGGGTCATATGTAACATTACTTTACAGGATTATAATGCCACCGTGGAATTTCTGTGGGCCCCTCTTCTTGTTGATTCCAATTCTGATGATCCGGTCAATCACAGGTTGGAAGAGCGCATAATCCGTCCTGACTCACTGTCCAGGCATTCATCCCAGTGGGAGCATGCTGATATATTGGTTTTCAATACATACTTGTGGTGGAGACAAGGCCCTGTGAAGCTGTTGTGAGTACTGTATTATCTCGTACATGGTGAAGACAATGTGTATAATTAGATGACACAAAGTACTGGTGTCCTGAATTGGAGCTTGATGTTGAAACAGGTGGAGTGCTGAGGAAAATAGAGTTTGTGAAGAATTGGATGGGCTTGGAGCCATGGAGCTAGCCATGGAGGCTTGGGCAGACTGGGTGGTTACTAATGTTGACTCTGGGAAGAAGAAGGTTTTCTTTGTTACCATGTCCCCTACGCATCTTTGGTTAGTGGAAACCCTTCCATGTACTGTTATTTGCATATGATTTTCTATTCTATGTATGCAAGTATTTTTTTTCCCATAATATGTATGACTGTTACATTTTTTTCCCTATCCTAACGCTCATTGGAGATTGGGTAAAAAATGGCCAATCAAATTGACGAATTTTCTCAGCAACGGCTACTTTTAAATGAAAACTAGGTAGCTAGACCCATTGTGGAACTTGGTTGAATAGAGATTTTTAGTGCCATGTTTTTTCACAATCATGAATCCCTCAATTGCGAATCCTGTATGTGAAGTGTGAATTTATGTGAATGTATTAGGTTTGTCAGGCTGATGAAATATGTGCCTGGCTATATGGACTTTTGCCTTCTGACTCTTCTCATGCTTTCTGGAAAATAATAATGTTGTCTATACTGACAAATATACACGAAAGTAATTCATGAGATGAGATGTCTTTTTGCATTTTAAAATTTAATATGGTTATTTGTGAGTTGCTTTGGTGTGTATTTGTCTGAAAAAATATTGCAACTTGAATATGGTTTTTAAGCTGTTCATTTTAAGCTGGAATAGATGTTATTTTGATTACAAAACAAACTCGAGGGTTTCCTATGAATTCATTCTCTAAGTTGTTATTTATGCTTGTGGCCAACTTTGAGGACTCCCCTACATTGGTATGCTCTTTGTGGACTTTGTTGCACATAGAAAAATGTTTTTTTAAATCATCCCTCTTATAGCAGTGCCTATTTTTTAGGATGTCCTCATGTAAAAAGCATGGTCTAAGAACATATCATAAACATTGGGGATCGAACTGCTACAGAAACGAATGTCTTGAACCCTTTTCAGCCATTTGCATACACAGCCTACGATATGTTTACAACTTAATGCGACTCTGGCTATATGGACTTTTGTTCTCTTAAGCTTGCTGGAAAGTGATGCAACTTCCAACCTGTTCATTTAAAGTTCTAGTAGATGTAATGATGTCCTTTACTTTGATTATGAAACGAAGGGGTTCCTTTGGATTCATTCTTGAAGTTGCAACTTATGCTTGTGGCCAACTGTGAGGGCTCTCCTACATTGGCATTCCCTTCTTGGTCTTGTATCCGTTTGCATACACGTCCTACAATCTAGAATCATGCTGCATTTGTTTAAAGACCTTTCCCTTTACATTGTCTGCAAGGTCCCTCACCGAGCCTGTAGCATACACCATTATATAAAATGTTTTCCTTGTCCTGTGATTTTCATTCAAATTCTGTTGTGAATTGAATTCCACCTTTGTTTCTGCTCAGGCGTCGAGAGTGGGATCCTGGAAGCGAAGGAAACTGCTATAATGAGAAAACTCCCATCCAGGAGGAGGGCTATTGGGGAAGCGGGTCGGACTTGCCCACAATGCAGATGGTGGAGAAGGTGGTGAAGAAGCTTAGTTCAAAGGTTTCCGTCCTCAACATCACTCAGCTCTCAGAGTACCGAAAGGATGGCCACCCTTCTATACACCGAAAGTTTTGGGAAAATTTGAGCCAAGAGCAGCTGTCAAAACCCTCAACCTATTCAGATTGTATACATTGGTGCTTGCCTGGGGTTCCTGATGTGTGGAATGAGTTTCTTTTCCACTTCTTGTAATAGAACAAAACCATGTTTCTCAACTATAATTTTTGCTGGCTTTTGTTTGGCAATTTGAAAGAGGTAGCTATTGTAAGCTTATTTGCATTTCAATATTTGATTGATCACGAGGAAGTGTTAAACAATTCCAATTATTTTCAAACCAAAAATCTACTTGTTGATATTTTTGTTTCTGTGTTTTGGTTTTCATGAATTTTTATTTCTGTGTTTTTGTTTTATGATTTTTTATTTATTGGAGTTTGAGTCTGAAATTTGAATTTCTGAAAGAATATTTTTTGCAAGAGAAAATATATTTTTTAAAAATTAAATTCATATCAGGTTTGATTTTCATTCCTATGAGAATGAAAAATAAGAGTAAATGAATAATTCATTTATTCATTATAATTTATTTATCGTGTTAAAAATTTTAACATCTCATTTTTTTTTAAATATTTTTTTTATGTTTTTTGTATTTATTACAATCAAGTTTATATATGTAAACAGTTATTAAAAATTTTAAAGAAAGTATTTGAGGATGAATATTAAATTTTCTAATATGATTATTTACTATTTATTTTTTACTTCTATACTTCATTTTAAGGAATTCAATGTGAATTTTTTTCCTAAAATCTTCAAATTATTTTTCTAATTATACGAAAATGTTAAATTTGCCAAACCTGTGGATGTTTTAAAATATGGGGAAAAAATATATGATGGACTGAGATAATAAAGTAGTAAAAAGAGAAAAAACATTTATTTTACTAAGGATTGAAATTACAAATAAAAAATAGCTGAAAGAATTTAAAAAAAGGCATGGGGCACTTTATTGTAATTAAAATTTAAATAAAGTATCACTTAATTTTTTTAAAAACAACATGTGACAATTTTTGTTTAAATTAAAAAAATCTAATTACCGTATCAAATATTGTATAAGGGCATCTTTAATAGTTTTAGGTAAAATAAAAGTTAAAGCTATAATTATAGCTTAAGTAAAAAATAAAATAAATTTAATTATAATTATAACTTTAGCTAATGATATCACATTATTCTTTTATCCCCAAACCCCAAATTATTCATCACGACAAATACACAACATCAAGGAGAGAGGGTATTATGAGAATAAATTTTTAAAAAATTAATATAATCAATTAGATATAGTTAAGACTATTATTCTTAAGTGAAGTATTTTAGTAAGTTAAATATTAGAAAATCAACCAATGGAAACCCATTTTTACGGTGAAACTGTAGTAAATCCTAGGCAATTTTAGCTTTATAGTTGGATAATTAGTTATCTGATGCAAACAAACAAAGGAAAACAAAAATAATATTGACAAAAGCAATAATAAAGAATATAATAATGATATAAAATTAAACAGGTCGAAAAAGAAAAACCTTTAATATCCTTTCAAGTTTTATATCAAATAAATCATTTAAAAAAAAATGAAAATTTAAAGCCCTTCTAACAAAAAACTTGAGCAACTGTCTATCCGTAGTAACTCGAGTGAACCATAATAACTGAAAAGGACATGGCTTTTGGTTCCCGTAATCTCTGCCTCCACCACTCTGGTGTCCGTGTTCATGTCCGCGAATTGAATCGAAAATGGCGATTGGGTCTCCTGGCCAATTCGTGTGCGTTCAATCTCTGAACCTTCATACCCGTCAACATCATCGGTGTTGTTTTTGCTTATCCGCGCCAAAATCTGTGTCCCAACCACGCCTCAGAAACCCTAATTATTCGACTCGTCTTCGATTCACCCCCAAGTCGTCGTCCTTTCAGGCCTCAGTGGAGGACCCGAAATCAGCGAAGCCACAACGTAAACGGTTCGAGAGTCCGGGTCCAGAAAGCCCTTATGGATCATCATCCTTGGGTTTGTTTTCCAATCTCGTTTGTCGATTAAGGTACTCATTCACTCACTCATTCCTGTTGTTCTGTTATGTTACAGTAGTTGATGCTATGTTTTTGGGTTTGGTTTACAGAAAAAAAATCGACTATTGTAGTTTTGTGATTACAGGGCTGATGAGCTGGGGCTAGAGATTCTGTCCGTGGCATTGCCTGCTGCATTGGCACTCGCTGCTGACCCGATTGCATCACTTGTAGACACTGCCTTCGTTGGTCATATAGGTAGCTACTCTTTGGTCATATTTGGTAAGCGAGAATCAAAATGGGGGCAATGGAATCATGGGAATGTAATTGATAGAATTGAAATGGAATGGTTTAAATTACTAAAATATCTTCATAATTATTAAATAAAAGTTTATCTTTTTCTTCTTTTTCACGTTCTTCATCTATTCTCTATCGGTTCAGATCTGGACGTCAGCCACCGCGCCAGCCCCAGAAGCCGAGGCTAGACTCTAGAGGACTGCTAGGCGTCGCCCCGGAGCTCTCTTGCAACGGTGGGGAAGCGAATTCAATCATCATAATAAATAATAATATGACATAAGTTCTTTTTATGTGGTACAAACGAGTTTCACGGGAAGACTGACCCTGAAAATTATAATAATATATTACACAATTCTGGCGAATCTCACGAACACGTTTCTCTCTCTCTCTCTCTCTCTCTCTCTCTCTCTCTCTCTCTCTCTCTCTCTATGGCGACCTGGTCTCCGAGTTGAAAGTGACAACGCAACAAGTTGGCAGCGTAGATGCAATGACGGTGTGGACAAATCGGAGTGGCGGCAATGCCAGATCGGAGTCGGAGGTCACAAAAAGCAATAAAACTTCCGACTTCAGATCGTAGGCCCTCCTCGTCATGGGTTCAATGCTGGATGATGCAGCAGCGGCATCTTGACCCCTTCCCCTACTTCGTTTATTATGTCCCATCTGTTTCGGCCGGAACGAAATGAAATGTCTAACTATGGTTGGGAGCCGAAGACGCACGAGGTGGTATAGGATGGCGTCGAGCAAGAAAAAAAAAAGAGCAATAAAATAAAAAGGTTCCTTATGCAAGAACCTTTGTAAATACGAGGGGAATCAATAATATAATTGTTGATTTTATTTCTATTTGTGTATCAAATGAAAAATAAATGAAATTTGTTTTATTTCTTTTCCCGTGAACATGTCATTAAATTTTATAATTTTTATTTGCTTTTATAGTCTTTTATCATTGAAAATGTTGAGGAGCGAACACAATTTAGTAGAAAATGATATTCTAAAGAAATAGACATTTGAAATAGCGAAACTTTTATATTTTCACTACTTTTATTAAAGTATCTATTATGACAATCAAAGCTTTTAATGGGTATTGTGTGCATGGGACAAGAATCCTCTTTGTTTAATTTTTTCTCAATTTCTTTTCAAATTTTCAATGTTCACCATATTATTTTCTTATTGCCAATTAATGCCTTGATAGCTGGATAAAGGCCTCTCTTCCTTGTGAATTATGTAAGTTGGACTTGGAAAAAACTTATGATCATGTTAAATGGACTTTCCTCATTTATTTGTTGAGAGGTGTTGATTCTTGGCTAAGTGGATGCAATGGATTTCGTTTTGTATCTCTTTTATTCGCTTTTTCATTTTAGTTAATGGCAGCCCGAGTGGTTTCGTTTTTCATTTTTGTTCCATCTTTGTTTGGTTTGAAGCTACTTTCGGATTGCACATTAATTTGGGCAAACTAGTTATGCTTGGAGGAGCTAGTAGAGATTTTAGGGTACCTTTCTTTGCATTTGCCTCTCAAGTATTTGGGGCTTCCTTTGGGAGCTAAATTCAGGTCCTCACCCATTTGGAACCCTATTCCTGAGAAGATGGAGCGCCATTTAGTAGGGTGGAAATGATTTTACCTTCATAAGGGGGGTTGGCTTACTTTGATACTGATGGGTATCGTTCTTCAAATTTGTGGTTTTCAAAGTAAGGGATGGCTTTTTCATTTGATCTTGAGATGAATTGTGGTGTTCCAAGGGTCCCTTGAAGCTGGCCTATCATATTGCTTGTATTTCTCATGCTCTTGTGGCTAATTGTCTTTTCCTTCGGGGTATAACAGAGCAGTGGGAGGTTAACTTCTCTTAGCTTGCTTAGAATTGGGAGCTCAAAGCTTTCGCTTTGTTCTTTGATTTATTGTATTTGATCAAGCCCATTAGTTATGTGTCTGATGTGACGTGTTGACATTCCAATCATTCTAAAGACTTTTGGGATACTTCGTGTGGAAAGCTGTGTAGAAGGCTAATGTTCCCCCCTATGGTAACTTTCTTGCTTGGACTACATTGTTAGGGAGGATTTTAATAGCAGATAATGTGTGGTGTGGCATGATCGTTGTTAGTTCTTGTCATTATCCTTCCTTATGCTATGTCACTAAGCCTTTCAACCCTATTTTTTTGCTGTTCGAAAAGAGTGGGGTGGCTTTGAGTGATTTAATGGGTTATTTCTTCTCATTGCATTATTTAGTGTCTTTGGTGTAAGCAGAATGTAGAACTCTTTAAAAATTGTGAACATAGTATACTCTTTAAAATCAATTTTTTCGTTCTCTTTTGAATTGGATGTCTACAATAGGCCGTTATTATTTATTTTATACCTTTGATGTTATTGAAGTTTGCTCTTTTTGAATTGGGTGTTTTTTTCTATTTTGTTCTCTCTGAGCTTGTTGTACTTTTGTTCCTTGTGCACTTCTGCTTGGTTTTCTCATTAAATCTCTTTCTCATCTATAATTTTTTCTATCGTACATAAGTTGGCAATGAATGGGATTACTATATATTTTTTTATTGGCTCTTTTGAAGTTACAATACCTTAACATTGGTATTGTTGTTACATCTATAGGATCTATTGAACTGGCAGCTGTTGGAGTGTCAGCTTCGGTTTTCAACCTTGTTTCAAAATTGTTTAACGTTCCTCTACTCAACATCACTACATCCTTTGTTGCTGAAGAATGGGCATTGTATAGTGAGAATGACAATAATCTCATAAGAACCAGCCAAGGTAGGAGGTACATCTGCTATTGAGCATAGCATTGTAGCATCCAACCACATGGATGAAAATAAATAAATAAATATATATATATATATATATATATATATATATATCGAAGCTCTCAAAAATTTCCTAAAAGGTTTCATGTTTTGACGTAGGAGTTTGACTTGATGAAATTATTGGAAAAATCTATCGTCTGCATTACTCACCATGTAAATCATATAATGACACTTGCCATACTTCATTCCCCATTCCCACATAGATATGCTCGCATGTCTACAAACAATTATTGGCAAAAGTAAATATGAAATTATTTTCTTAATTTTATATTTGGCAAATCTTTGTTTTTTAATCGTGATGACAGTTTGGTACTTTTCGTTTTGAGCCAGCTAATATAGATATTCCTGGCAATGTCCAAAGCAAGAAACGATTTCCATCGGTATCAACTTCTTTAGCACTGGCAGCTGGAATTGGTATTTTGGAGGCTGTTGTACTCTTCTTTGGCTCGGGCTTGTTATTGAATATCATGGGTATATCTGTTGTAGGTGGACATAACAACTATGATAGACGAATTTTGCTTTGTATATTCATTTAACTTTGTGACCTCCATTTATTTTAATGAAGTGAAATTTCGTTTTGCTTTATGGATGGTTGTGATTTTGATTAGTATTCACGTGTTGATCATATAGGTATGTGTTACAATGGTAACTCTCACAACACAAGCTCCTATTATTAGAAACGGAGCAATAGTGTATAGCTCACCACTACACTGGGTTTTTATTATTCATTGCACCTCAAAAACTCATAGTAGTTGGGTAGGTGATGAAATTTGGTCTATTTATCAGTTGATAAATAGATGAAATATGGGTAGGTGATGAAATTTGTAACCATAAGTCCTGTATGGAATTTAAATGCATACTGTGGGATTTGTTTTTTTGATTTTGATCTATTAAGGAAAAGAAAGTTGCACATGAAATTCTCACATTTATCTTTGTTTTTTTTAATCTTTGGGTTACTAATTTACTGTCCTTCACATCCACAAGTCATATTCTGTTACCTGTGTGAATCCATGAATATGTTACATTTTATGTTGCCAAAAAAGAGATAGAGAGTTGTTTTTGGACTTAATCTGGAAGTGTAAATCTTTTGTGTTTTTATTACAGGATTCACCAATCCACATACCTGCTGAAAATTTTCTTACCATAAGGGCATTTGGTGCTCCACCAATTGTGGTCGCACTTGCTGCACAAGGCACTTTCCGTGGATTTATGGATACCAGGACACCTTTATATGCTATTGGTTGGTGCTGCAGCATGTCCAATTCTATTTACAGCTGTCATTTATAATATAATTAGGTAGTTTATATATGAAATGCAATAAAAATATTGTGCATTGCAGATTAACACCGAATCTATATTTTGTACTTCTTTACGAAAGATTCTGGAATTATAATTTAGGTAGAATTATTTTTGTATCATTTTATGATAGCATAGCTCTTGATGTGTTGTACAATTTAACAATTTACCAAACCTTATGAATATTTTGTTACCAATTTCAAATCTAATGGTTCACATTTGTATACACATGAACGCACAATTTATTCAAGATGCTTGTCCCATGTGCCAGATTTTTGAAGCATGTATCTACTGGGACGGAAACGAATGCTTGCTTGCTGTGAATCTGTTGGCCTATAATAATGATCCTTTTTTATAATGGGCTCTAGGCCTAGTTTAAAATTTAAAATATCAGGCTGTGAAATGATATCCAACAGATTGTTCGTGATAGATTTTATATAATGGGTAATCAGGTGTTGGCAACTTACTGAATGCAATATTGGATCTGGTCTTGATATTTCTCTTTGGTTTTGGGATTGGTGGTGCTGCTGTTTCTACTGTTACATCTGAGTACGTCAAAAACTGTGGTAAAGTTAGTTATTAGCAGTATGCTGTACAGTGTCACAACATGTTATATTATATATATATATACATATATATATCATAACCTTGTCTTTTTATCCTTATTCTTTTTGTTCGTGTAAATGTTAGGTATCTGATTGCTTTCATCCTACTTTGGAAGCTGAATGACAGAGTATTACTTGTTACTCCAAACATTGATGGACGGAGGGTTGCTCATTATCTGAAGTCTGGTATTCGTTTTAAAATTATGTCCCGACTATTTGACATTTTGCGGGTTGACTTGTTTATTGAGTGATTCAATTTTTAAAATTACATGCTAGGTCCTGTGGGCCTATGCTTCATGCAGCTTATATATATATATATATATCGATATGTATGTATATCCTCACATTAGGTATTGCTTAAGATGAGTCTTCTTAAATGACCGTATGCATTACATGAGGAGTTTTTTAATCTTTAAAAACTCAAGGTACTCTACTTCAATCTTTAAAGGAAAAGGCTTTCCCAGGGGTTCTAGAAAACTAAAACTTTGAATGTGAAAATTATGCACATGTTCTCATATTTGGTTGAGAACTGTCTTTTATCCATCTTAATTACAATGCATGTCATAAATCAACATAATAGACGACGGTGTGCATTTTATGTTTTTGGATTTCACTGAGGATTTGAGTAAGGGCAACAATACTCAGAGGATCGTGTTAGTGGCATTATTTGTTTACAATATTTTATTCTTTTACAGGTGGTCTTCTAAGTGGCAGGTCTTTAGCAGTTGTTATAACCATGACATTAGCAACATCCATGGCAGCAAGAGAGGGCACTGAACCAATGGCTGGTCATCAGATTTGTTTACAAGTTTGGTTGGCAGTGTCTTTGCTTACTGATGCTTTGGCTCTTGCTGGTCAGGTAAATGGTTTATTCGTTTGACTATAAATAATGTTTGTTCATTACTCTGAAACATTTGACACGAGGATGTCCAAAGAAACAGACTTTAATGACTCACTAGGCTATGTTACTAAATGGATTTGGATATAATAGCTGTTTAAGATTAAATAATTTCACCCGTTTCTCACTGGCATGCTGCACGCATATGATATACAAAAGCAGTGGGGGATTCCTTGCAGTTCATATTAACGTCTTTTTGCTTCTCATAAACTTCTCTTTCATAGGCTCTTCTTGCCAGCAGTTTCTCGCAGGGAGATTATGGATTAGCACGCCAAGTGATTTACAGAGTTCTGCAGGTCTAAATTTATGCTGTTGGTCAAAACTTGTCCCCATTAGTACGAGAAGTTAATACTAATGCGTATTCCAATCCATCTAATTTTCATTGAATTATACAGATAGGTTTAATAACAGGAATTACTTTGGGTGTGGTTTTGCTCCTTGGTTTTGGTGCGTTTTCTGGCTTATTCAGCACAGATCTGAACGTTTTGGAAATTGCTTCATCTGGTATCTGGGTGTGAATTTTCTTTCCTAAAAAGCCATTTTTCTTCTTGAAAACTACATTTTCTTATTATTGTAAATATCATGAGTATTGACAAGTAATGATATATGAAAGTATGTTCATCCCACAGTTTGTTGCTGGATCTCAGCCAATTAATGCTGTTGCATTTGTAATTGATGGACTCTATTATGGGGTAGCGGATTTTGAATATGCTGCATACTCCATGGTACTTCTCTTTGCCTATTGTATAAATTTTTTGTATCAACCATCTAACTTTTGTGAGATTCAGCTGCTAGTTGGATTGGTCTCTTCAGTGGTTCTACTTCTGGCTGCTCCTGTATTTGGTCTAGTTGGAGTTTGGTTTGGACTTTTTCTCTTCATGACATTGCGTGTCACAGCCGGAATTTGGAGGTATAAAAGATTCTGATGTCCATGAATCAATGATATATATATATATGGTTTTGAATCTGTGCTTACATAGAAATTATAACTTTTAGGTTTTGATTTATATATTCAATTGTTTGTATATAAATAAGGACATGAATTCCTGACTTACTCTTCCCAGAAGTTTTTGTTTTTGTTTTTGTTTTTTGTTTTTAAATCCAACTATATTGCAAGAGGGCCTAGAAAAGGGAGGGAAAAGAAATGTAAGCAGAAACCATACTGCCAAACTATTAATATGTTGAGGACCTTCAAACATATTGTTTAGTTAACTGGGTTGATATATCTATATCAATTGGTTCTTTGTTTTAGGTTGGGCACTAAAACTGGACCATGGGAAATGATTTGGTGCAAAATGGACGAGGAAAGTGACTGAGATGTTTCTCGATCATTAGTACAGTTACTGAGAAAGTCTGTCGGATATGCACAACTAATTGATGCAAGTATGCTGCATCTGTGTTTAGGTAAGATACATTACTTGTTTTTCACGTAAGAATTCATTACAAAGCTGACTTCATCCGTGGAGTGGCATTCTGTGAGGGGTCAATACTTCCAGGAGAGAATGGAGAGTATCTTGAAGATAAATGTTTGATACCAGATTTTAGGGGAACGGCTGCATCCTTCACAACAAACCCCTAAGATTCAATTGAAGGTTAGAATATGGCATGTAATTCTCTTAAAATGTAAATTGTGATACAAGATTTACGACTATGGCATATATTGTTTCTTGCCATAGGACCAAATCGTGTATATTTGAGAGTTCATGTAAGTGGCACCAAACATCCAAATTCATCTTGGTGATGTATGTTTCATATTGGTATTGCTTGCAGCTGAGTAAGCATAAAATTGCCAAATTCTAGAAACAGTAAAATTTGGCATTCTACAAATTGCCCTTTTTTGGCCTAGGAAATAATTTCTCCCTCGGACTATTATTATACAGGCTTTCAATAAACCGTTTGAAGGTTAACTGGAAACTCTGTTGTGAGTTTTTGCCAGCAACACAGTATTCAGTATAAGCGGCCTTCAATTTTATTCTAATATTGTATAGAACTACCAGTATTGCAATCATGGGGTTACAAAACAATAAAAGCGCAAGGGGAACGAAGAAGATGAAACGTTTATAAGATACATTGCATGTTTTTTCTTAGGAAATCATAACTCCCTCGGGTTATTATACAGGTTTTCAATAAACTTGAATGAGGAAAATCAAATGAAATCACCGTTACGAGTTTTTTGCTCTGTAGGTGATCATCATGAAACCCCAATATCACACCAAAAAAAAAAAAGAAAAAGATAAGGGTTTGAGGTCCACACTGAAACTGTAGATAGAGAATGTGAATGTGTTTAGTCCAATATCCTTCTACAAAACATTAGCCCGCACCATAGAGTGACTCGTATCATCACGTGAATGGAGAAGTACTGCCATCATCACTCAAAGTTTCCAACCCACCTAAAACCCTGCTTGAGACATCCAAAACTCAGAGAATCCCAGCTCTTCTAAGCTAATCCCGTCATCTACAACACCACAATAACAATTGTCCCAATCGGGTAAGCCTTCAAAGAAATTAGTGCTTGGCAAACAGCCTTTATTGGAGATTCTGAACTGCTCCTGATCATACGTCTCCTCCTCTAGACTCGTCCCACTTTGAACAGGGCCATCTAACTGCATTTCCACACCGGCATAGCCAGGAATATCAGCTCTGCCAGAACAAGTAGCTTCTCCTACAAGTGCTCCTCCCCGCTGTTTGTCCATCATGGCTGCCTGCATCACCATGTCGGTGTATCTGCCACCAGAACAAGAACCTTCCACATGTTTTCCTTCTGTTATTGTTCTCTGTGCCTCAGTTTCTTCCTTGACGCAGTGTTCCAAATTCAGCGTGGTTTCTCCGCAAATCGAAGAAACACAACTAAATCCTGGAGCTTCCGCTGGTTCCCTCACCCTCACCTCCTCTTTACTCGTCGTACACACGGGTTCCTTCTCCTCCGAATATCTCAGAAACGCCTCAAACTCGGCCATTATGCCACCCAGCGTAGCCGTTGAATCCGAGGACTCTTGAACCGCCGCTGTTGTTGTCGCCAGACTCATACCAGAAAAGGACGACCCATTAGAGGAGGACTCCTCCGATCCATGGCACGTTTCGGGGAAGTTGAGGCGAGCTGAGGGACCGTAAATGGTCCTGGCGGCCTCATCGTACGCCCTGGCGGCCTCAACAGCCGTTGTAAAGGTGCCGAGCCAGAGCCTGCCGGAAGCACAGGCGACGGAGCCTGCATTGGTGTCGGCGAGAAGGGGCTCGCGAATCTCGGCGACCCACTTGCCCCAAGTCCTCTGCCGAACACCTCTGTAGTTCCAATTCGAGTTCTCCGGCCCTCCCTTGCCTCGCATACACCCCTTCTTGGAGCCCTTGCCCGGAGTTCTCCCGCGGGGGGAGGTGTTGTGCAGCAGCGGTTGCCGACCCTATTGATTGCATGTTGTGATTCTTCCACTTGGCTAGCTTTTCTGCTATTGAATAAGACCCATTTCGCCTCCTTCTCTGTCTCACCTTTCTGGAACCAGACAAAACAAAAAACAGAAAGAATTAGGAACACATACCCAAAGAAAAACCCTACGCTGTTGAAAAATTAGGACGATATGTAAGAGGAAAGAAGAAGGAGAAGAAGGAGAAGAAGAAGAAAGCAGACGACGGAGAGAGACACTCACCCTTGAGGTTGAAGAGGTTTGATCGACATTAATATCGGCGATTCTTTGTAGGAGTTGGTGTTCTTTGGGCTGTTTCGTTAGTTGCAGTTGCGGAGGGCTTTCAATCGCGCCCTCCTTCCTTTTATAGTTTTATATTTTCTTTTGGGTTTCCTTTTTCTGTACTTTTTGAGTTTCCTGTTTTCGGCTACTTGGTGCCTAAGTAATCAATTTTAAGTTATATACTAGAATTTGTTTTTGAGCTATATACTTGGAAAAAAACAAAAAAGAGCAAAGGAGAATCAATTTTAACAAAAAAAAATGTTAAACTGAAATTAATACAAACTAAAAGCTTTATAGTCAAATTTGTAATTGCATGAAATTAATTAATACTTGAATGCATAGTTATCACAATTGGAATGGACTGGTTGATCCGATCAGTAAACTAGTGATTCAGGCATTTAACCGGTTTGATTTTCTGATTGGACCTTTTTTGTAAAAGATCGAAAAAATTCAATTGATCATGCGGGTTTTTTGTGACCCAACTGATCCGGTTGAGTTTTATAGAACCGATCGGTTTTTTAAAATAATAAAATATTATTTATTTTATTTTATAATACATTTTAAATTTAAAATTAATGAATATTATTGTTATTTCACTTTAATATTCTTTTAAATTTTATCTATTTTTTTATTTATTATGAATTTATGCCACTAAACTTTTTAGATTTATTAAAAATTTATATTAGAAATACACATTAAAAATAAATAATATTATATTAAAAGTATAATTTTAATATATTAATTTAAAATATTTATTTTATATTAATATAAATTTTTATATAATTATTAATTATATGGCTGGTTCGATTAGTGATTTAATGATTAAACTAGTGATCTGATCATCCGGTATTTTAGCCGGGTCGACTTTTAGTAAGTTATTTTAGTAGGGTCGATTTTCAGTACGGTTTTGAATGTCGTGTTTAATCGTTCTACCTTGCGCGTGAAGTAATCAAATTGTTATTCATGGTGGTGAACTTTGGATATGAGGCTTATTTTTGGTTAATGATTTTTTATTTTTACTATGATGACTTTACATTTTAAATTCAATTGTTGTACCGCAGGTATACTTCCGCAAAAACAAATTGTTAGAAAATCTAGTTTAAAAGAACCCATAAAGTAAAGAATCATCCTGAGATTAATTGCAGAAGAACACGAATGAATTTGTTTATCCTGAAAATTAAATTTTGTTTTAAATTTAATTTTAATAATATAAATTTGTAGTATATAAAAAGGAAATAAGGCTGAAATTAATTATAGAAGAACATGAGTGAATTTATTTATTTCTCCTCAAATTGAAATTCATTTTAAATTTAATTTTTATAATATATATATATATATATAATATATTTGTGGTATGTAAAAACCAAAAAAGGAAATAAGGCTGAGTCATAGCCTCATAGGCGAAGATTGAGATAAATAGTATCTTTTTCCTTAAAAGTGTTGTTTTTTCGTTTTTTTTTTTAAAAAATTGTTTCTATTCCCACCCCTACCCGCGCCCTCCTCCTTCCAGCCCCTCTCTGATGATTCCATTACCAGCGTTCCCCAGCTCCTTCTCTGCGTCAGATCTCTTCCCTCCAAAGTCCAATATAAACATTTTTTTGACCCTCTATGACCTCGACGCTGTCATGATGATTTTGTCGGGTGACAATCTCGTCCGCGGGGGTAGACCAGACACACACAAATGGACTTTCGCAGGAACCAAAATCAATAAATCTTATCCACAGTTGTGTAGTTAATATTATACAATTAATGGAACGAATAACACTCAGTGACACCATTACATGAAATCAAGTAGGCCACATTGCGCTTTGCTGCACGGACACACACAAATGAATAAATAAATAAATAACGTATTCAACACACACACACACATACTTAGTGGGAGGAAGGAGGAGGGACTTTGGTGGTTGTTCCATCATGAATCTCCTCCAGCTGGCGAACAATTTCCGGAACATCCGGCCGAGCTGCCGGGGAGGGATCAACGCAGTGCAGGGCCAGCTTGAGAGTGTTGAGCAGCTCATCCCGGGTTGCCTGCTCCCCACCACCAGTGCCGCCGCCATTCTTCTTCTTCTTCTCCTCATTATTATTATTATTATTATTATTATTATCCGCAACAACAAGCTCCGGGTCGAAAAGCTCAACAGTCTGGTCCTCCTCCACCGCTGACGCCACCCACTCCGGTAAATCCATGCCCTTGACTGCGTCGCAGGGGGACTTCCCCGTCAACAGCTCCAGTAGGATCACCCCCAGGCTGTACACATCCGCCGCCTTCCCATCCGCCTCATCCGCCTTCGCCAGCTCGGGAGCACGGTAGCCTTGTTGCGTTCCGCCAGTGGCCACCACCACATTGGTTCCCCCGGTCATCAGCCGCCACAGACCTGCGTCGCCCACCTTGGGGACCGCCTGGTCGTCCAGGAGGACGTTGGTGGCCGTGAGGTTCCCGTGTGGCATCTTCTCTTCCGTGTGCAGGTGGCACAAGCCGCGGGCAATACCCGTCGCTATTTTCATCCTCGTCGCCCAGTCTATGGTGGTGGTGGTGGTTTCACCCCCGCGACCTGCAACACACGAGAGACAGAGAGACAGATATAGATATCAACAAAGCGACTAACCAAAATTGGTCTGTTGTCAAAAGAAAACATCGCTTCTTGTCCTCATCCTACTCACACACATCAACAAGTGAAACCAAACTACGTCATATATATAGTTGTTTGTTACCCAAATCAAACATAAGTTTACCCAAATCGGGGTCATATAATAATTTTTTTATGACAAGAATGGGTGGGTGGTGGTAGTAAGTAGTAACTAGTAAGTAGGGATCAGGGGAGGGTAGTAGTAGCTTGGGAGTTATAGTCATACCGTGGAAGAAGGAAGCCAGGCTTCCATTGGGCAGGTAATCAAAGACAAGAAGCTTCTCTCCTTTGGGGCCCAAATAATAGGCTCGCAGGGGCAACAGATTGGGATGCCGGATCCTCCCAAGCACGGCCACCTCGGATTCAAACTCCTTATCTGCTTTTGCCGCCTTCTCCCTCAGCCTCTTCACTGCAACCTCATTCCCATCCTCCAGCAACGTCTTGTACGCCGTCCCGTACGCGCTCTTCCCTATTATCTCTGCCGTCCCGCTCAGCAGATCGTCCGCCGTGAATGCCAACGGCCCCCCGAAGTGGACCAGCTTCCCGCCGCCAACTTCACCTCCTCTGCTGCTGGTGGATCCAACTCCGACCGCCGTGGCCGCTGCCGGGATGGCCTTCCCGCGGGAATCCTTTTTGAGGGCAGTCCTTTTTCGGATCAAACAACAGAGGAGAACGCAGCAGAGGAGGAGCAGAGCCGCCAGGAGGATCCCAGCCGCTATGAGAATGATGTCCCTCGCCGATATTTTGTGGCGGTGCTCCGAAGAAGGCTCCGGTTGCGGCAGCGACGAGATGTTTTTGGGCCGCGGGGGAGGGAGGGGGCACTGGTGGATTGACCTGCCGCTGCTGTAACCGCACAGCTGAACGTTGCCGATGAAAGACGTAGAATTGAACTTTCTAGAGAGAGAAGAGGGGACCGCCCCGGTGAGATTGTTATACGAGACATTGAAGGAGGCGAGGTTTGGTAAATCGGAGATGGAGGATGGGATTTCACCGCCCAACTCGTTTCTTGCCAGATCGATTCCCCTGAGGCTAGAGTCGTTCGAAACGGCTGCAGGAATGTGGCCTCCGAATCGATTGTCCCTCAAGTTGAGCTCTTCCAGCTTCTTCATCGATGGGTTGCCCCAAAAATTGGGGACCGGCCCGGAGAGGTTGTTGTGTTCGAGGGCAAGAAACACCAGGGACGCTGATTGCGCGAAATCGGAGGGGAGTGGACCCGAAAGCGAGTTGAAGCTCAAATTGAGCCTGGACATTTTCGTAGAATTCGAGAGGGGTGGAGGGATCTGACCCGAGAGCGAGTTGTTGCCGAGGTGGACAATGCGGAGGTGGGTGGAGGAGAAGATGGACGCAGGGATGGAGCCGGAGAGGCGGTTGTTGAAGAGATAGAGGCCTCGGAGTTTGGGGAGGAGGCCAAGCGACCGGGGAATGCTTCCGGAGATGACATTGTCGTGGAGGCTGAGCCTCCGGAGGGCGTGAAGCTGACCTACCGTGTCGGAGATCCGGCCGCCGAGGCCCTTCCATGGGAGCTGTATGGATACGACTTTGGCTTGGGGCGAGCACTCTATCCCGACCCAACCACCGGAACAGGCTCCGGAAATGTTGCCGACCCAGGTGCGGAGAGCTCCTCTGGAGTCGACGAGTTCAGCTTTGATGGATTGGAGCGCCTGGAGGTCGGATCTGGACGGGTCCATTGACCCGGACCATGCGAGTGGGAAGGCACAAGGCAGCAGCAGCAACAACAGGGCGAGTAGGAGAAAAGAAGAAGCGTCGATTGGTTTGAGAATGAAGCATGTATTGGTTTGGGAGCTGGAAGCCATGAATGGATGAAAATTGAGAGAGTAGCAGGAGAGTTGGAACTTTGATCGTGAAAGCACTGGTGTTTTATTTTATACCTCCTGTTTCTGCAACAGCCTTGGCTTGTACAATAGGGATGGATTATTGTTGTTAGTGTGGAAAGATAGATTTTTTTTTTTTTCCCGACAGAGAGAAAGAGAAGGAGTGATAGAGGGAGAAACAGATCACGTGAATCTGAGGATGTGATGTATAAGAATCTAGGGAAGGGTGGGGGGGAGGAAGGGAATCTTGTGCAGATGTGTTTGTTTACGGAGGGCAACGGCTAGTTTCTGCGCGGGCAGGCAGGATTGGTGAGATTTTCTAACGGCTATATTTTGTGGGGTACACCAAACCTTGACTCTTTATTTATGTATGGCATGAAACTCCAAAGAAGCCAACGGTCCACAGTGAAGACCCATGGGGTGGACTGTGTACAGTACACCCCTATGCCCGCACCGCAACCCAGTTTTTGGTATGGTAGCCAATCTTATCCGTGTCAAACCAACATTCAACTCGGTCAACCAATGTGGAACATCATGTTTAAAATGTATTATTATTTTTAGAGGACGTTCGAGACTATTGAAAACCAGAGCTACAATCTCTCGACGACAAAGAACTCCCCCCACTGCCCACTCCCACTTGCGTATACAAACCTCATTAAATTGGTAATCCAAATCAAATCCTCCACAATTTCTCAAATTGAACATTTAGGTATATTTTTAACAGTTACATATTAGATTTTTGTTTTAGTGATACAGTGTAGGGCACATATGCATGAAATGGGTCTTGAGATTTAAGGTGCTTAAGGGTGAAATTAAAATTAGAGCTCTTATCTTTTACACATATTGTAAGATAACAATAACATTTATATTCACCTATTAAATTATTATTAATTATTATTATTTTATTAGAACTCAAAAAATAACATAAAATTTAAAAATATTTATTATTGTCAAATTATAAATTAAGAAAATACAACCATAAAAAACCATATCTGATAGAAATTATTATAAGTAAAATAATTTTTTTTGATAATTTGATTTCATCTGTTTTTCTGAAATTCAAAAGGAAAAAAAAAAGTTAAATCTGCAAAACTCGACTTCTTTATACTGTTCTGCAAGGCTCTCTTATCCGTCCGAAAGCAATCTAAATTTGATTAGAATTGTAATATCTAAATAGATATTACTATGGCTTCATTTGTTTTGCGAAAAACATATTCCATTTGAAAAATAATTTCCTGCAAAATGAGATTCTTTTATATTGTTTTGTAAAATAATAAAAACATAAAAAAAATATTTTATATTATTTGATAAAGGAATAAAAACCTCAAACTCATTGAGTCATTCTGTCAAATACTTTTTGTACATATAACCAGAAATTATTTTCAAATTCAATCCATTAATGAAAAAGAGTTCTCCTGTACGAATAGTTTTCCAACAACAAATTAACGACTTCAAAACTAAAAGATATAAACATCAAGAAAGCTAGTAGTAAGGGGAAGCATCGATCAAAAGTCAATATCAAACTATTACGTTTCCATATTCCTCAACAAAGGTCGTCAAAGAAATAAGCACGCCTCACTACATGTGGTTGTAGTCCTACTCCGCAGCTTTTGTAAAGGCAATAGACAAGCTACAGCCTTGAAGCTGATGAAGAATACGGGTGAGAAGAAGATCAGAGGAGGGCTATGTAGCTATGGAGGGCTGTTATTGTGATGCAGCACATAGCAAGGGAAAATTTAAATGTCACGTTTTATTCTAGCAACGTCTTTCTAGGGGTCATTTATCCCAAAATTTATCTTGACACAACCTTTTTTTATCATGTGATTCTTTTATGTCTCTTGCAACAGGAATGGATGACTGCATTCCTATTAAATCACAATTTCCATGCACGCAAAACAAAATTACAAAATGTATCAAAATTTCTCTTGACACAATCTCTTTTACCATGTGATTCTTTTCTGTCCATTGACATAAATACTTCAAGGGGTGACTGCATTCCTATTAGATCACAATTTTCATGCACGCAAAACAAAATTATGGAATATATGACATCAATAAAATTGAGGTCATGGCGTGAATTCTCCCCCAAATATATGCACTGAAAAACAACCCATTACTTCGCTTGTTTTTTTGTTAAGATTCATCCAAAAGATTTAATGAAATTACGAGAGCAAACACAACCACAGCAGCTCTGCCCAATAAAAAGCTCTACTAATTTGCACACGTCAGTTTTGATAGCTGCAACTGTTGTGACCTATGATGTGCCATCTTTCATTTTTCTTTCTGGGTCAAAAAGGGTGTGACCATTTTACTGCCTACATATCATAGCAAACGTGCAATTGTTATAGGCTTGCAATACTTTCTAATTGATACCACTGACTACACAATCTTCATTTTACAATTGATGATACGCCTGGAGCCTTTGATCTCAAAAAAGGGTACCGTAAAAGTGGCAGAATTTGAACATTCTCAAGGGTAATTCTAGCAATAAAAAGTACCCTCGATTTCTTCAAATGAAACATCTTTGTGAATCTGGCAATCACACTTTCAGCCAAAGGAACATAGGAACATAGTAATATACCAGCACAATAGTTTCCGTATTTCCCCCCATTCCCTCTGTCCTATCCTTCAAACAAACTTTTCTGTTTTAAAACTACAATGGCTTTCAAAATACTATCCTTCATGTTGAACATGGGGAATCACAAAGGTAAGAACAGAAGAATACAAGGATGGAAGGCGTTAATAATAGCCATACTAGAGGGAGCAGAGCGCCATTGCTTCAGCATTTCAATTTTCTTCAACATGGAAATCTCATAGACCCACCTACACATGCAAGTTTGCCAGCTAGAGTTCATTACAGAAACAACAATTTGAATGCCCAGAAAGAAAACGAAACAAGTTCCTCTGGTTCTTTATAAGAATTTATTGGTCCTGTATACAGGATCAAGATATGGAATAAATGATGTTTTGATGTTTAAGGAAAGATGTGGCAAGTTGTGACAGTGTTATATCTCCGTCAAAGCATTTTCCAATCAAGAATAACAAATTTTGATATTTATTTAAAAACAGAATCTTTGCTTTTTAATCTTAATCTACATTCACAAATTTTGCTTGAACATGAAGTGTAGGTAGCTGCATCTTTGTGTTCTCATCTCTGGGTGAAGACAGGAATGTGTTGTAAACCACTATTTAATTTTTAATGCACGTCTTTCTTTCTTTACCAAGTTGCTATAGGAAGATAACAGAGTCGATCAATTGACCGATAAAACACCGAGAGATATATTTGGAATTGAGAAAAAGCACAAATACATAACATTGAGATTAAGGGAAAAAAGAAGAAGATAGAAAACAACAACAAATCATACACAGATCTGACACCACTGCCTAAGGAACCCAAAAAACATTGCTTTGAATATTTAGAATTCAGAATGGCATAAACTAACAGCATTGGCATCATAAGAAATTGAAATTTTATATGGTAAAATAAAAACAGCAGTAACGATATTACAGGAGACAAAAGATAACTATCAAAGATCCCGGTCTTGTATCTAAAGGAAGACAATTAATGAATTAAACAACAATAACATCAGATCCATATTTGTTTCATAAATCCTTTCCCATCCTGAAAGCAACATCTGCATTCCAAAAATTTCATAACAGTAGAAGATGCAACAAATGGGAGCCTCAAACCCGGGAGGCGACAGCAGGACCTCCGGAAGCGGGAGCATTGGACGCGGGACGGCCGAGGAAGGAGAGGAATCCGGTGGTGGGGTTGGGCTCCTGATCGTCAAGGAACATGTCTTCGGGCTCCCGGAAGGAGCCGTGAGCGCAGACAACGGCAGCGCCGCCGAGGAGGGCGGAAATTAGGACCGAGCCGACGCTGGTGAGGAAGACCACAACGACGGTGGCGACGATGAGGATGGCGAGGGTCTCGCGGTCGGAGAACTGGCGGCCGAGTAGGATGAGAGGGGGGGTCGGAGGGGCGGAAGACGTAGAGGAAGAGCCAAGAGGCGAGGAGGGCGGCGAGGAGGATGAGGGAGAAGGGGTGGGAGACGAGGGAGAAGGCCACCACGGCGGCGAGGAGGGCAAGGTAGTTGACGCGGAAGTAGGTGTAGTTCTTGCGGACGCGGACGGCGGCGTCGGAGAAGGACTCCGGCCGCGAGAAGGCGTTGCGGTCGGCCAGCTCCGCCCAGGGGCGGCGCTGTGCGAGACCGTTGCGGACCGTGTCGGTTATGCCGTTGATGAAGGAGCGGAAGGCGGGGGGTGGTTGCGGCGATCGGGGCCGAAGAAGCGGCGACGGAGGATTGGGATTGGACGGTGGCAACGGGAAGTACGGCCGGAGAAGGCGACGTCATGGCCGGAGATGTCGGTTGAGAGATCGGACAGATCTAGGGTTTCTGTGAATTTGAGGTCGGATCAGATCTGGGAGAAGGGTGAGGGGAGGGATGAGAGATAAAACTAGTCGCGTGCCCGTCGCAGCCTTGCGTATAGATTTGTTTGCTATTATAGATTATTTATTTGCTATTATCTAATTATTTATTTATGTGTTTATTTTTATTTATTTTTGGTTGGTTGGAGAGAAACGTCACCGACGTTTCCCTTGGAGTTTGCTTTGCCTGTCCTTCGCCGATTCCGCGAAAGTTCAACGACTTCAAATTTGGGATCGGAGGCTGTTCACTATTGACTTCACATTGACGCGTTTTTTTGTTTGTTTTTTTTTTTTTTGGATTTTTTGCAAACGTGGCACGATATTTTGATTAAAAATTTTAGCTTATCCACTAAATTAGGTTACTATTTATTTAATATTTATATTTGAAATTAAGGTCTTTTTTAATGTTTACTTTTGTTGGCACAATTTTTTTCCTATTTTTCTTGTTGTGTTTATTTTTTGTGTTTTTAAAAATTATATATAGAATACTTCTTAGACAAGAATTATTGAGCAATCAGAATCATATATAGAATGTTTAGTACAAATTTTAATGCTAAACTTGATTATAATAATATTTTTGATATTTTCTTTTTTATTTTAAAAGGGTAATTTTAGTAATCTAATTTTGTAATCCAGTGATTTTTATATATCGAGATCTAAATAGTTTTTTTGAAATTATTGTAAAGTTGATAATGTTACTTGTGTTTAGTTTAGTATTGTTTGACTATACGGCATGTTAACATTTTATGAACTTTTTTTCCCTGTATAACATAGGTTAATATTATATTATGTTATCTTATTATTGTATATTTTAGGAGATAAATGCGAAATACATTGATTAAAAGTATCCGGAAATTTGTTTCCAATGCTTTCTTCTTGAAGATTGTTTTTGGCGTCTTACAGTTTTGAAAATCATTTTTAGTTTTTGGTGTTCTTGAAGACACCTCTGAACATGTAATATTTTAATATATTCGATATGCAGATTTCAAGAATCTTCCCATTATCTCTCCCACTTTTATTTATCTTTATTTATTGGTTTTTGGGTGAGGGTTCACAGTAGAGTAGAGGCTGGGGTTGGTTTGAGGCCACCGACAGTGACATTGGGGCATCAAATCCTCGCTTGCACACCCCCACGACACCCAAAACCCACACACGACACACACCCCACCCTCCACAGTCCACCTTCCCCCTCTCTCTCGATCGATCCACCCTGTGTGGAAAAAAGGATCGATCGACCCTGTGTCCACCATCAAACAACCCATGGCTAATCTGACGTCTTATGACTAATGGAAAAAAAGGATGAGAGAGCAAGATTATTTACCCATTGAATAATTGGGGTTAGGAAGACCCCCACACATGATAGATGACACGCCCCAAATATATAGAATGACAGAAAAAGAAATATCGAAGGACACGTTGAAGACCAGACCACTCCCCATGTTCCCCATCTATCTATTCCTGTCCCTGTCTCACTCTCTCTCTCTCTCTCTCTCTCTTCTCTTAGTGCTTCCTTCTGCAAAAGCCCTGGTGGTGGTGGCACGGCGGCGGCGGCTGGGTCAGGTTGAACTCAGAGGGGGAGAGAGAAAGTGAGACAGTGAGCGCAAAAGGGAGGGGAGACAGAAATTTTGGGGCCAATCCAAGAGAAAGAGAGTAATACCCAGTTGCCTCTCCCTCTCCCTGTTTGGGTTTTCTGTATAATTTTGACTGCATTGAACATCTGAAGATGCCTAGGCCAGGCCCAAGACCGTATGAGTGCGTTAAGAGAGCTTGGCACAGCGAAAGACACCAACCCATCAGAGGAACTATCATTCAAGAAATTTTCAGGCACTCACCTACCTGTCTCTCTCTTGCCCGTTATTTCTTACATCTCCATTTTTTATTTTCACCGTGTTCTCCTTTTGGGCCCATTTGTTTTTTTTTTTAAGATCCGTCAAGGAGATTCACCGTCCGGCGACGAAGAAGAACAAGGAATGGCAAGATAAGCTCCCTGCTGTTGTGCTGCGAACAGAAGAAATCATGTACTGCAAGGCAAATTCTGAGGTTTTTCTTCTTCTTCATCATCGTCTCTCTTTGTACTCTTCTCTAATTCATCCTGGTCTCTGTTGCTGTTGTGGGTTTTTTGTTGGATTCATTTTTGTTTCATGTGTTTTCCGTTTTTTTGTTTTTGTTTTTTTGGTTCCTTAGGCCGAGTATATGGATCTTAATACCCTTTGGGACCGAGTAAATGACGCCATTAACACGATCATTCGGCGTGATGAGAGTTCCGAAACTGAGGGCCTCCTTCCGCCTTGTATTGAAGGTATGCAAAATCCCCATTTTTTATGCTTGCGACCAGTTTCTTTCCCTGAAATGGTCCTGTTCTTTGATCCAGTGCTTCGATTTCAATGAGCATGCCTAAAAGTTGCAGCTTTTGATGGTTGAATGTTTGTTGTGGTTACCGCCAATCCTCTCTCTCAAGCTCCTACTTTTTTTGCTTTGATTTTAATGCACGTATAAGTAGTTTGAAAAATGAAAATCTCGGTATGCTCGTTATGCTCACCCTCTCTTCGATTCCTGATTTTGTGCCTTGATTTTATTGAGCATGTATGAAGCTTGAACTGTTGGTATGCTTTTTTGAGAATACTCCCCTTTCTTCCTGATTTCGTGCTTCGACTTTAGTGAACACATATGCATATAGCTTGAAAATGTTGGCACGCTCGTTGTGTAATCCTCTTTGGTTCCTAATTTTGTTCAGCTGCTCTCTACTTGGGATGCACGCCAAGGAGAACAACCCAGGAGCCAGCGGAACTGTAGCCCGAGATGTTACCTGAGTCCTCAGACTCAAAAACCCACTGGAGTGGGTGTAGTCACCCTTGTCCCTGCTGGCATTATGGATAAACTCTCCCAATGATGCATTCTTTACGCACCTTTGATGGAGTTAACTCAGTTAAACCAACGACCGTTTTTTTTCTAATGAAGTGTTCTTAAGCCATTAAAGTTCAAATGGCCATATTTATAGTGCCATCTCCATGGATTATCTTCTTTGGCAAGCACAATCTTAATTTTCAAAGGAAATAATATGTTGGAAGACATTATTGTAACAACAATAGATCCCTGGTTAGATCACACGCGTCACATTATCCTTCATATGTTATAATCTTGTTATTGATCAGCACTTAACAATTGTTTCTTCAAATTAGCAATATAAAAAACGTTTGAACAGTTTCAATAATATCATTTTTAGTTCTGATTTGAATATCACCCTTATCCAATCACTTTTGATTTGTCACCAAAAACTAGTAACGTGTAAAAGCTTTCATCTATATTAACAAAATAAGACTTACATCTACTCATACTCATGCATTCTTCCTTTTTCTCAACAAAGTTGGATTTCTCTCCTTTCTTTTTTGGCAGTTTTATGTAACAATCACTCTTTTATAATTTTCACATATGTAACATTTGATTTTGGATTTATCTTAGTGGCCTCCTCCCTTTCTTTAAGAAACGAGGTGATTTATTATATCTATTCCCAAAACATTAACCACCTCAATTCAACTCTAATACTATTTTTTATTCTTATTTAAAATGATATTTTTTTCATTTTATTTTAACTTTTTTTTACTTTCTTGATTAATTCATGTGAGAAAAAAATTAAATATAATAATAAAAATTAATAATATTATATAACAAAAAGAGAAAATTATTATTATTTACAAATAAATAGTAACTATAATATTTTTGAACAATATCAAAATAATATTTTAAAACTTAACTCTTAATTTATAAATAAAAAACTCATTGGAGATCTCTACATCACATTTTTTGTCATAGCTTAGTCTGAGTTTATTTGTACTTTAAAATTTAAGCACGGTAATAGTAGCGCCACGTGTAAAAAAATGTCATTGGATATTGAAAATTTGCAATTTTTTGGTAAATTGTTCAATCACATCATATTGAAAATAGCCTGAAATTCTACCCCAGAGAGATGGAAGTGGATTAAAGATATCCAAAGATTGACCAACTATGTCAGAGATTGAATACCACTCATATGAGGGAAATGAAACTGCAGCATCAGCAAATAAATAATTTAAGTTCCTGGGTATTTATAGGTTACCCCAGCCAGGCTACTAATCCCTTCTGAGGTGATTTTCTTTCATAACAAAGCAAATTGAGTTTATGGAAAAATTAGAAGAAAGTGAAAACCAGTGCGGAAAAATGAAAAGGAAAACCCAGTGACAGTAAGTATATGACTACCGGGCCTGTTGATTGCAATGTACTTTTTTGTGTCACAGCTGCAGGAAAATTCACCATAAAATGCACCTATAAGCGTAATGTTTTCTGAAGACCTGAAACAAAAAGTTGTCACTGTGGCATGCATACAAGCAGAGGAAGTTCAATGAGATTGATATATTTGGAGGCCAAACTAAACACCGGTGAAGATGTGATATCCTTTCCTGTTTTACCACCGCACATGACCAGACAGAGAAGCCAACATCATCCCTGCACCTCATGCCAGAACCAACACAGTTTAGACGGCTGAGCTAAGCTGCGGCCCTGCAAAATAGAAACAAAGTAACAGTGGAAACAACTGGAATAAATTAAAATGAAACAAACAACTATAGTTATGCAATCCAGGAAAAATCAAAGCAATATGTAAAGGATAAAAAAAACTCAAAAAAAAATTAGAACATTACCATTGATTTTAACAACAGAGATTGGTTACATGATCTATTGCTGGTGTAATGCATGCAAACACTGTGCATAGTCTTGGCTTTCATTGGCCTAGAAGAACAGTGAAATTGAAATGAGAATATACACACACCTGGCACTGAACATCTAGGATGCCTTTAAAAATAAAACAACAAGATAATAAATAAATAAATTCCTTTGGGCAAACAAGAAAGTATGGATGGCTTGCCTTAACATCACTGAACTTAAGGTAAAATCGTGATTTGGGGACCAACAACTTGGTCTCAAGAATTGTAGAAATTGCAGCACTCAGCTTCTTGTTTATATCAGAATTAAGGCCCCCAATAGACGTCAATTCGCCAAAGGCAGCTGGCTGTTCAGTTCCACCAAACGACAAGGGTACTGATCCTTTCAGCACAATCATCACATACTGAAAAATCAAGAATAAAACATGTTGAAAAAGGTCACACCAGAAGAATATAAAATTTATGTGACTAAATTATCATGCCATTTGCAGATTGAAGGCTAGAAGATAGCAATTGCAAACGAGGATTTATCTCACAGTAAGCCACACCCAGTGTAGACGTGACTAATGTTAAACTGAGTAGAAGTGAAAAAGAGGCATTTTTAACACAGAAAAATACAGTTACTGCTACTTTCAAGGACAAACTTCACCGGTAAAAAGAAAAATAATAATAACAACAAAGAAAGAAAAAATGGAAACAGTGCTCCTCAAGGTAAAAACATATAATACTACTACTATGGCGTTGACATTTAATTACCACCATTAGGCCAACATCATTTTGTAATTGGCATGTGGGTAATCATTTTACTTCCAGACCCTTTGCGGAGGACATGGATACTAGAGAAAACAACGACTGTAATATCCATGGACAGTGCACAAATGAATACGCAGGTGATACAATGCAGCTTCACATGTAATTTAACATTCAAAGCACACATCAAATTATGGACAGTGCCACAGTGGGTAGTGACGCATTTCAACTCAAGTCCTGGAAATAGACACTCCGCAGGCAAAGATAAAGCAACTCGCATTTGACGGGGGCAGCGTGCACACGAATCGATCGGTACACAACATTTTTCCCAACCAAAGGATAGAATAGGAGACAACATTTCATCAAACACGCAAACATTTTGAACTATACATGCCTGGGAAGATATGAAATATAGGCGCAATTAGCAATGAAATAAAGATAGCCTTGGACACAACACTCGATGTTAATTAACTAGTTGAGAATTAATTGAGGAAAAATTAAATATCCACAAACTATGATTTAAAAAAAAAAGCAAATTGTTTATCAGATTGAACGTTTGTACAGCTGCTAATTTATGTTCAGGGGAAAAAAACAACAAATATGCAGCAATTAAAAATATAATTTAGACACGGGTATGATAAGAACTAATTAGTTATCACCAAAATAAGAAAATCCTTGAAGAGAATTAAACAAGGGGTTTCAAAGGCTTGGAGATGAAGAACGAGAGAGGAAGAGGGAGAGAGAAAGAGGGAGTACAGTCTGAGGTTTTCCGAGGATGTTGGAGATTGTGGAAGTGGCTTCAGACAGGACGGAGGAGGTGTCGACGACTTCTTGGCTGACATTGGTGGAGATGTTGAGGCAAGGCATCGTGGCTTCTTGTCTTCTTCGAATGCGGAGTTCAACCCTTCAACGCAGCTAAGTTCGGTTAGTTCCTTCGACGTTTTTATTTTTAAAGTTTTCTTATTTGTCATGGCTTGGGCTTGGGCTTTCAGTTTGAATTGGGTCAGGGCAGGCCTATTCGTACCAGAGCAAATGGGCTGACCACGAGATCGTAGTACGGTATATACAGAGATTATAAAGAGAGAGAAATGCTTAACTTATAAAGCTAAGCTGTCATTTAATGTAAGAGCATCTCCATGTAAATTATATCTACATGTAAAGAATTTTCTAAATGTGAATAGCTATTTTTTAATTTATACTCCAATACTAATCTGGATATTTTCTTTAGATTACTTTTTTTTATTAAAATAATATAACATGTGCAGGCTTTCCATCTTTACCTCACCATTGCATGCTATCTCCAAATCCTAGTGCGTCCTCTCTTTTCTCTCATTCTTTTTCTTTTTTTCTTCTTCTTCTTCAAGCTGAGAGAGGAAGGGGGGGAGGTGACTGTGGTGGCTGGGATGGAGCAGCGGGGAGGGGGGGCGGCTGGGATGGGAGAGGGGAAAGACACAGAGAAGGAGAGATGATGGAGGAGAGAGAAAGACCCATAAAAATAATAAAATAAGATACAGACAATGAACAGTGACTCTTCATTTGTGAAGAGTCACCGTAACAATTCCCATATGTGATCTGAAGAGCCTGTTGGAGCAAAAAAAATAAAAGTTTTAATGTCTACATATAAATAATACACAGTGGGTTAGAGTTGCTATATAAGTCTTTTAAATTTGAGATTAAAGTTGTATTTAATGTTCATCTATCACACTACTACTGTCGCCACTAAATGAAACTTTAATCTTGAATATTATTTTCGAATTGAACATCTCAATTTGAAGCTATTCACAATCCATACACAGCTAATGCTAAATGCTCTCTCTCTCCTTTAGCTTCGTCAGTTACACGTGGACCTCTTGAATCATGTGTTTAGGATGGGATCATTAGGGGCCAATTTGATATTAGGGTTTCAAGACTAAATAGAATATAGAATAGAATACAAAGTGCATTTGTTATATAAGTAATACGTTGATTTGAATAAAATAATTGTTTGTAAAAATTAAATTTTGTTAGTTTACATTTTCAATCCAAATTTAATTTTTAAATATTTTTATTATCTTTTTTTTTACTTTAATGATCCGGATGGTTAATATTTGAGTTTAAAATAAGTTATTTTTAACTGCGTCAGAGAAAAACTTAGGTGAAAATAAACATATAAGTATTTAATAAATTATGATTTAAAAAAATACATAGATTTTGAAATTACATAATATGTATTTGTATTTAATAAGTTAATAATAAAAATGTTATATATGTTTAAAAAGACAAGATTATCATTATTTTTAAAACTTGCAACATGTTTACATTTCATATTCATATGATTAGGGTTAATGTCGTCATTTTAAAATTTCGAAAGGTGTTTATTGGTAGAAATAACTTTTAAAAGTAATTATTAAATTTATATAAGTATTTTTTTTAGTTTACTGAATAAGTTTTGTTACTTATACTTATAAAATAAGCATAAACAATCTCTCTCAAAAACAATACCAAAATGGGTCATTATTTTGGTCTATCATATTATACTTCTTATATTTTTTTTTAGAAACGTGATTTAAAAAAGCATAAGTTTTTAAAACACATTTTATTTCACACTAAACATAAATTGATTTGAAAAAATCAGAATTCAAAATGTAATGTTAATAAGTATTTTAATTAGGTGAAGCTGTACGGACTCGTATGGTTGTCACGTGGTAAGCAGTCACTAAGAAACAAAGGTCGATGATCTTGAATATTATCATTTTGCTTGGGTGAGCCGAGTTGTATGCTCTACTTTATTTTGTTTTTGGGTAGGTAGGCCCAAATTTGGACATATCAAGTAAAACCATTTATGGTTCAAAATACGTCCAAACAAACAAAAACAAAAGTAATTCACGTGCATCTTACAGGTTGCAATCTACAAAGTTGGCATTAATTTGCCGAATTCATATACGCTTTCTCCATAATCATTAAACCTTGCCTCTGGATCCCCGTGAAACGCAGCGGTGACACGTCACGCCATTTCTCTTACCTAGGTGAAGATCAAAGTTTACCATATAGGTGTGTGTGTAGCCCATTATTGCAAAAAAGGAGACCTTTCTTACCCTATCCTATCCAACGGCCCGCAATATTTATTTTGCTGAGATTAATTTTTTTTATTGTGAAATTAGTTTTTACTTTAATATAATTTTTTAGATATTATAATTAATATTTTTAATTATTTTTTATTTAATTATAGCGAAATTATAGTTATTGGGTTATAAGCAAATAAATATTTAATTCAAATCTTCGAATATTAATTCGAATCATTCAAATTAAAAATTCATATGTTTGGGCCACAATATGGTCCCCCGTGCGACTTTGCGAGGGGAAGAGATAGTGGCATGTGATTAGGAGGGGAAGGAGATGCAACCAGCACCTCATGGTCGAAGACCGTTGCCACCATATATTATGACGAATAATGTTTGTTATGAACATCAATTTTGAACTAATATGAATTGTACCCTCCAAATCTTGAAGAGTTGTTATTATTATTATTATTATTATTATTATTATCAACTTTGAAGAATTGAGATGTGTATTGAAAGCCTGAATTTGACCACCACCCCCCACAAGCTTGAAGTGTTTGAGTTTTTATTTGTTTATAATTTTCCTTCATTTCAAATTAAATATTTTAAATTTTTTATTTTTATTTTTAAAATGATTCATAAATTCTTTTTTGTACCAAACACTCCTTTTAAAATTAATTAACTTTTGGACGCGAACATTTTCAGGAATAGTTAATTTTGATGGATGGATGGATCGATTTGTTCTCTGGTAGACAAAATCTAATAGGTGGGCACCTTATTATTGACCTCCAAGTTTGAGACTTTCCAAGAATAAAGTGCAAGTTAACAGCAAACTAAAGCAAATGAGGTGCTTTAGGCGCACAAGTCAAAAAGTTAAGTGCTCGAGATGAGTGAAAGTTGCGTTAAAAAGGACAACGGAGAGGACTGTTTGGCATGTTTTGTTTTTTTTTTTTTTGTTTTTTTTGAATTGACTCAAGTCAAATGAGTGTTTTTTTTTTCCCACAATTTCCCGCGCTTTGCTTCGTTGGATTACACGACGCCTGCGTCTACATGCTTTCATTAACCCTTTGCTTAATGATGTTTATGTTGTTGGATTAATGTGAATTTTATTTAAAAAAAAATATCAATGTAATTATAATTAATCTGCTTTACACATATGTATGCATACATATAACATATAGTATTATTCTTGTTTTAGTTACAGTTCATTTCCTTCTCAAATGTTGCACGTATATAACTTTCTTCCGTGAGTGATGCAACCAAATAAAATATTTGTCATAGCCATTAAACCTCTTCTTGGTGCCTGAAAAGGCGTAAAAAGGCAAATTAATTGTGATTAATAAACGATGAAAAATTAAATCAATAATTTTAAAAGGCATAATAAAGTTAATGAATTAACAAACTTATCCACTTAGTTCACATTCATAGGGAACGCTCGTATTAAATGGACGAGTGTAGTCCGAGATACTAATCCATTTTAACGCGTGCAAATATTAACCTTCGGATCAGCTGACACTATATCTGTCATATTCCTATTTTATTTTAGTTGAATATATACATTTGCGTTATGTTGTCTATGTCTACATAATAAGCGGCACCGTTCATCACATAAATACATGAACTTCGATTATGAGATATTGAGATACGAACTAAAAAATTAAATTAAATTAGTATCATGACATAAAAACATACAAAAATTATCAAATTCTCTTATAACTAAGTCAAATAATATTTTAAAATTATATAATACATTTTACTATTATTACTGCATTTAACTGTATCACAAATACTTAAAAATGATAATTTATATTATTAATTAATTCTAAATGTAGTTATATATAAATATTATCAAAAAATTGTAACGATAAATCATACATATATATATATATATATGTTTGTAACTAGAATTCATATGTTATAATTAAAATTTTAAATTTTAATATATATAAAAATAAATTTTAGGGGACCTTGCTTGGGCAGTAACCTTCCTAGCTCCCAATCCATCGCTGGTCAAGAGGGCCTATATTCATTCACAATTAAACCCACCCGCATGGCCGCATTAATAATTTAATTAATTAAAACTCAACTGAGCTGAGCTCATGCGCCCACTGGTTACTGACCACTGGTCAGTCAGTCCCCACTCTTGCTTGTATAATGGATGGTCGTGTGGTGTTGTTTGGCTCCCTCTGCGGCTGCGGCGTGGTGGGAATGAGGGAGGAGCGCGACTTGACGTTGTCCATGGCAGAGGTGGGCTTTCGAGATTCTAATACGATGAGATTGTGAGACACCGTAAAAACCTTTTAATCTGGGCCAGTGGTTTTGAAATTCAATGATAAGTTACTGCACCCGGGCTATAATTAAATAAATAAAAGCATCAATCTTAATCGTTAAACAATTCATATTAAAAGATGTCACCATAAAAATTAAAGAATAACCATTCATTACCAATAATGATAAACATGTTGCTTCAACACTTTGCCAGTTTGATCAATTCATTACCCGACAGCCGACAATAATGATAACATTAAAGACTAACGAACAAGAAACAACAAAAGGTAATAAGTTGAGCGAAGTAATAAAAATATTAACTAATGTGCAGCACCAATAAAATGAGAAGATACATTTGCGTACAAATAATATACATTTTACTCGTTACATTTGCCATTGCAATTGAGTCATATTACATACAAATTCTTTTGTTTAATATGATATATAAATATACGCGATCATATATTATTATTTTTAAAAAAAAAAAAAAGGATACGCCGCTAAAATAAATATGATATCCATCAGCCCACTAATAACCCACGACGCGGATCAATCGAGGTCGAGGATATCTGCGGCGGGCGTCGCGTGTAGTGGGTGGGCCCCACAATAAGAAGAAAAAAATGGAGCGAGGTGGCAAAAGAAGATGAAGGCGGAAGGCGTGCCCTGCACGTTGCAGGCCAAGTGGTGGTGGGAGGGGACCCTTCCCACATTCTCGTCTCGTCTCGTCTCGTCTCGTGAGTAGATTGAGCGAGAGAACTCAATTATTACAACCCCTCTCTCTCTCTCTCTTTTTCTCTTTCTCTTTCTCTTTCTCTTTCTCTTTCACTTTCACTTTCTCTTCAATTTATTTAAAATAATTATTTTATGCGCTTTAATTACTTGCTTCCTTCGTTAATTAACCCCGTCTCTGCCCATTGCCTGCAACCGGCATACACGCAACATGAGCGCGCGTCCACTACTCCCCTCAATTTCAAAAAGCCCAACAGTACTGCTAATGTTAGCCACTCTCCTGTCTACCATACCATACCACACACAGAGACACACACAGAGACACACACACCCCACCCCACCTTTATTTATTATACTGACCTGCCGTCTCTTCGTCCTTCTTCTCCGATTCAAAACTCAAATCTCTAGCCGTTCACAAATCAAAGAATTGTAAAAAATAAAAATAAAAATGGAGTTTCCATCGGCTTCACCAAAGCAGCAGCAGCAGCAGCAGCAACCGCCCATGAAGAAAAAAAGCTTCGTCAGATCGCTAGTGGAGGCCGCCACGCTCCGCCACCCCTCCACCGCCGTGAAGGAAGACACCTACCTCGTCTCCGACCTGAAATCCTCCGAGAAGAAAGCCCTCCAGGAGCTTAAACACGCCCTCAAAGACGCCACCCAAAACCAACACCAGAGCCATAACAACAAGGACGACGAGCAAGACGACCCAACCGCCGCCTCCCTAACAACGTGCTCGATGTGGGGCGTCCCGCTCCTGGGGGGGCGATGACCAGAGGGCGGATGTGATCCTCCTTAAGTTCCTCCGCGCCAGGGACTTCAAGGTGCCCGACTCGCTCCAAATGCTGCTGAGTTGCCTCCGGTGGAGGACCGAGTTCGGAGCGGACGCCCTGGTGGAGGAGGATTTGGGGTTCAAGGAGCTGGAGGGCGCCGTCGCCTACATGTCCGGCTTCGACCGGGACGCCCACCCGGTGTGCTACAACGCGTACGGGGTGTTCAGGGACAGGGACATGTACGACCGCTTCTTCGGCGACGACCACAAGCTCAACCGGTTTTTAAGGTGGAGGGTTCAGGTGCTGGAGAGAGGGATTCGGCTCCTGCATTTCAAGCCCGGTGGGGTCAACTCCCTGATTCAGGTCACGGATCTCAAGGACATGCCCAAGCGTGAGCTCCGCGTCGCCTCCAACCACATTCTCTCTCTCTTCCAAGACAACTACCCCGAGATGGTGGCTCGCAAGGTCTTTCTTTTCCAAGGTCTTTTGTTTTGTTTTGTTTTTGTTTTTTTTTTTTTTTTGAGGTTTGATTTTAAATCTTTTCTGTTTGCCTCAGATCTTCATCAATGTGCCCTGGTACTTCAGCGTCTTGTATTCCATGTTCAGTCCTTTCCTCACTCAGCGTACTAAGAGCAAGTTCATATTATCCAAGGAAGGAAGCGCCGCGGAAACCCTCTACAAGTGAGACTGCTCTGTTCTCTGTTCTCTGTTATCTGTTGTTGATTCCAAATCTGTGATTTGCCTTTTTGTTTTTTTGGGTTCAATGAAAGTAGAATCTAGAATCCAACAAAAATCTATATTCTCTGTTCAGGATATGTTGTCCCCCCTTCCCCCAGGTTGCTATTTATGTTCATGTTGTTCGTGTATATAAATTAGTTGTCTGAGGTTAATTAATTAATTCCAATGATATGATAATCAGGTTCATAAGGCCGGAGGACGTGCCGGTTCAATATGGCGGACTGAGCCGACCCAGCGATCTGCATCGAGGGCCGCCCAAACCGGCCTCCGAGTTCACCCTCGAAGGTGGCGAGAGAGTGAACATTCAAATCGAAGGAATTGAGGTCAAAACTTTACCCTTAAGTTTGTCCAACCCATCTTCATAGAAACTGTCACTCCTGCTCTGCTATACCCAAATTAAAAAAAAAAACAAAACAAAACTGAAATGGTGTTGTTGGATTTAATGAAACATTTAAATGCAACAGGCCGGGGCGACGATAGCATGGGACATTGTGGTGGGAGGATGGGACTTGGAGTACAGCGCCGAGTTCGTGCCGAGCGCGGAGGGAAGCTACTCCATCGCAGTGGAGAAGGAGAGGAGGATGGCGGCGGATGAGGAGGCGGTGAGCAACTCGTTCACCGCCAGGGAGGCCGGCAAAATGGTGCTCTCCGTCGACAACACCGCCTCCCGGAAGAGGAAGGTCGCCGCCTACCGCTACCTAGTGCGCAAGCCCGCTGCCGTCTAGATGTCTCTCTCTCTCTCCCCCCCCCTCTCTCTCTCTTCCTCCCGCCTTTGTTGTCTCGCGTTTACTGTGCGCGTGTGTGTGTGTGAACGCTAGTTTTTTTTGTCAAGACAACTTGGAAAAAAGTAAAAAGCTGTACTTTTGGTGGTAAGAGGACAGTAAATTTAGTACTGTTCCATTGTCGGTATAAATGTTTCTAGTCAGTGGATGTGGATGCAATTAAGGCTACCAGGTCTCATCGTTCTTAAAAAGCTTTCGTGTCTTTGCTTAGACCCTTGATGGATCAATAATTCAAGCAGATTAAATTTTTGAATTCAAAAAAAATAAATAAAAATGGGGCCCATGCTTATTTAAAATGAATTAATCTATGAACATATTTTAGACTTTTTTTTTTAAATATTCATATTTTTTCTTTTATTAGAATTAAAATTTGAATTTCATAAAATAAATTATATTTCAAACAAAATGTGAATATAAATTTGAAAATAAAAAGACTCAAATAGTATTTTTTTAAAAAATATTTTATTCAAACGAATATTTGATTCTCCATCTACCAAAAATCGTTTTTGTTTTCGAAGTCACGATAAACAAAGTCACGCCCGAAGGCAAGACCAAAGCGCCCATATTAAACTGTGTGTTTTGAATATCAAGTGATTTTAAAGTTAGGATTCTGATGTACCACAATCGAAAATCCGAAAATTAATAGGACATACAAGATCGCGATTTCCCCCATACATAAAAGGCTTAAAATTGACTTATAATAAACTCGGCTCATTCATTTTAAGCGAACCTGGTGTAATATTAAGCTTGCAAGCTTCGCGGGCCTAAGCCCAAGCCTATTGTTATTTGAATTTAGATTAATATTCAACCGTTTATATTAAATTTTCAGCTACAACAAAAGATTAATGAAAATTAAATATGAGCTATTAGTTTTAATATCTAACAGTTCAAATTAAAGTTGTTACGATAAAAAATTAACCTCGGCAGCAAAACTCATATATATATATATATATATATATAATTGTTTGAGAAAACTAAACTTCTTATTATTTGACAATATTTATAAACAATTAAGATAATAAATTGCACCATAAAGTATCAATTTCAAAGTTAGGCTTTATTTGTTTCATCATAAAATATTTGCAAATAAAAATAATTTGTAATAAAATATTTATTTTCAGTGTTTGTTTGCATTTGAAAACAATTTTTGCAAATTAATTTTCATAATTTACATACCCATTTTCAAGTCAAAAGAAAAAAAAATCATCGGCTTTCCCATTTTACCATGCACCTGGTCTAAAAACGTTTCTGTATGATAAAATGAATTTGATGAGGTACCAAACTGAGCTCATAGAGGCTTGCCTAATTTCAAGTTTGCTCGAAAGCTCAACTTTGTACAACTTCTAAAATGGGGAGAAAATGCACCATAGAACGCGAGCATTTGAAAAATAAAATGAATTGACTCCATTTAATTTCCATTGTAAAAGGCATCGACATTTTTGTTTCGTGAATTGAACTATTATCCAGACCACAAGCTGCAAGCTGCACTTGGTGTCTTTTTGAAGTTTGGCGTAAACACGAAGGGACAAATAACTGGTGCTTTGAAGCGTCTCCTCTCCCACTGATGTTTTGAGTTGCACCGCCAGCACTGAAGGAAGCATTGCTCTCGAAATCTGAAGACGCAAGCAGGTCCACTCGACCAGCCCGGACACCAGAGGAGACTCGGCGCAATGCGTCCTCCCAGCCAACTGCAGATCATAATCCTTGTCGGCTTGTCCATAGAGTTGAGCATTCACACCTTCCTGTAGACAGCCCGCTTGTACTATAATGCTGTTATCCTTGTTGGGTTGTTATAATGATTAATGGCTATGATAATGCTGTTATCCTTGTTGGCTTGTCCATAGAGTTGACCATTTTAGCATAACAAAACTAAAGAATGTCAGATTGTGTATACCCAGAGCATGTAAGTCCATAATGCGATTTACTATAAGCCTGAAAGTAAAAAGAAATTTGTGAGGAATTGATGATGAGTGAACTTTGTGATGGTAAACAATAAATCCAAAAGCCGTATACTTTTGAGCAGAATTAAAAGAAACTGAATTCAAGTTTGAAGTTATACTGATAAGATAGCAAAAGGATATAACAAGTTGAATAACAGAATTAACCAAAACTCTAGACCAACCCAAGTGTTTTCGGTAATTAACAAGAAAAACTTCAAGGAACAAGTTACAAGTTCATTGATGTACAAACTAAGGCCAGTCCTAATGATTTGAATGTTCTAGGCAGCATCCTAAAAAAAAAATACCCATATTAGCTTCTTCTTTTTTTTTTGTGCAAAATTTAAGTTATTAAACTTTAAAATATTTCATAAACTAAAAACAATTAAAATAAACTTATTATGCCAACGTCAACAACAATTGTTTCTATAAATTTTTTTATTTTGTATTTACACGAAAACTAAAAACAATTAGCCCATAATTGCTCATAGCCCTACATATATAAAATACCAATATCATTTGAATAGTTAAAAAAAATTTAGCCAAATAAAGAATACCTAAAATTTCTTGAAGGCAAAAATTGCACTTAATTGTCAACAACAAACATAACAGATTTGGTCAAGCAGTATGAAAATAAGACACCTCCAAATTACATTTGAAAGTGCATCAGAATTAATTTTCTTTCATTTTTTCATGGCAACCACACAAAGGTAAAATTGGACTTCACCCCTCACCAACCTTTTGGATAAAAAAAAAGCATAGCATCTAAACTTCAAATTAAACTGGATATCAAATTTTCTTACTTAAAAATTGAATTGGAAATCTCTTTTTCTCAAACGAAATTGAATGGTATCATCGTATCAATTCAAATGGTCTGTATTGTTTTTTCCCACATAAACACGAATTAGGTTTTTTTTTTTTTGTTCACGTACCTTGCGGTCCTTGGAAGACCGTAACAATTGGCTCGTCGCCGTCAGCTGTCACTTAGTTAAGATCGGAGGAGATCTGGCGGTATTGGACATCTCTGGTCCGACAAGCGCGAGACAACTCCGGCGGATGGCGGTGATGACATCTGGACGACAGTTCACAATGTGCAGAGCTGCAGATCGGAGGAGATCGGCTGGTTCGTGGCTTCGTGCAACGTAGCGAAGGAGAATAGGAAATCAGACGTGGTGTCGCATGCGGGCGGAGGTGGCGTCCGAGGTGGTATGGACCGACCGAGTAGTGGTGATGTTGTATCGGTGCCGGTCTATTTTTTAATTTATTTTTCAAATTTTAGTTAAAAATTAAACTCTATAATAATTTATTCTAAATTTTATTTTTTTTTTTTTAAAAAAAATTACATTTCATTTTTTATAAATTTTTTATTTTATTAAAATAATATTTTTATATTTCTTTCTTTCACTTATTACTATTATTCAAAAATACAATCTGTCAAATAAAATATAAAAAATATATAAATATTTTTAAAATAAATAAATAAATAATAAATCTATAAATATAGAAATTTTTATTTATTCTTGATCTTCGAATCCTATTTTAGGGCTATGAATGTGAGCATGTTTTGAAGTTTTTTCAAAATTTAATATTATATTTTAGAAAAAAAAGGTTTATATAATTCGTATGCACTAAAATATGGTTTGAGTTATAAAATGAATAGTACTTTAATATATTTGGATATTTATTATTTATTCTCTCAAGAAAATTTCTAATAATTTTTATATTTTATCTGGTGTGTATATTTCTTGAGTTGTTATAATAAGAAGAAAATAGAGAAAAAGTAATAAAATAAAAAATAAAAAAAATATTATTTTAATAAAAATACAATAATTATATTGAATTGAATATAACAGTTTTAAAAAAATGAATACAAATTAGAATAAAATTTTAGAAAGTATTTATTTTTAACAAAAATTTATGAAATATTTTATTTTGTTAGTGTCCTTTTATCTTGTTAAATATAAGTGTATAACTTATCTTAATTGTATCATTGGAGAACATTTTATAAAATTTCAAGTAAATATAACTTTGATCGGCTCTTGGGCTGGGCCGGTCCTGTATCCACATTTGTTGGTGTTCATTACAATTTTCTATGAGAGTTATAATGATAATTCAATTAATAACATTTAAATTAAAATTCTAATTTAACATTTAATTATTTTAGGAAATAAAAGAAAATTAATTTGGAAATATTTAATTAAATTAATCTATGAAAAAAGAAAAGAAATTAATTAACATGCTTGACTGGCACATGCCAACTTGATCATACACGTGTCTCTAGTTGTAGGTCTTAGTCTGATCGCACACCAATATATGAGTGATTGTACAAGTTGATTAGAATAATGTGATTGTACTCCTCTCTTAACATAGGATCGATCGTTCCCCTCTTGGTCATATTCCATTGATCATACACTTTGAAACCTATAAATCAATTGTTAGTCAGTGTCACTGACTAACCATTATATCTTGATTGTATGTTGACTTTTATGAATGACAAGATTTAGAAAGGAATCGTACCACATTGATTAATCTGAATGTATTCTTACTAAGAATGTGGATCGAGATCGGATAATGGGTAACTCGAACCTATCCCGAATAAGTTCGGATCGGGATGAGGTGAGACTAACGAGTGTGGCGGGTCAGAACGATCACGGGTTGGGATGAGCAAATCGAATATTTTAAGGCAAAACTGTTTAAAATTATTTTTAAATGTCAAATTGAAGCCGAACAGCCAATACTTATGATTGTCCCGGTTATCTCATTGGGATAGGACGAAATAAGACGGGAAAAAAAAAATCCATAGCGATTCGGGCCAGAATTGTCATCCCTAATTCTTACTCCACAATTAGTTAATTACAAGAGTCATCTTGACCCGAGGCACACCTTTACTCAAAGGTGCACCCTTTATATGTAAAAATCCTCCGTGTATAAATATGTTTTAAGAGGGGAGGACTGGGGGATTTCATATTGGGTGGCTGACTGGCTGGGTTTTAGATGGCATGAGAGTTTTGCTGCATAGTCATATGGATAGAGCTGGGGTTGGATGTGTATGTGATGTGGAAGGGGGCACGTTGCTGATCCAGCAGCATCCATGGGATTTTGAGCGATTGGGCTTGAAAACAACGTTCACGATCAAACCGAATGGTCAAAATGGTGTACTTTTCACACCTGGTTTTGAACCCCAAAAGATAATAGCATAACAAAATTTAAGACGATCAGCCCTACTCCACAAATGTGAATCAACGTCCATGATCAAACCGAATGGTCAAAATGGTTAACTTTCACGCCTGGTTTTGAACCCCAAAAGATAATAGCCTAAGAAACCCTACTCCACAAATGTGAATCAATCAATCATTAAGCCTGTGGCCAGATTCATCGACCCTTACCAACTGCCAATAAAAATGTAAATCAAATTTGTCTATTTCTTACGGGTGAATTAAAATATATTATATAAAAAATAAATGGGTGCTGGACTAACATTCAACTGTATCAGGACAAGATTTATCTTGTTTCCCACACGAAAACAAACCTCTCGGTTGGCATAACCAGCAGCAAAATCTTGCAATAGGGTCCCCATTCACACTTTCACTCACCAAATTTTTTTGCAAATTGGCATGTTCTTCCTATTGCTTTTCGGCCCCTCAAAAAAACACATCTCCCCTGTCATGGGCCCCAAGGTGTGTATACATCCATTTTAATCGACTAGATTGCCTTTTGCTTTCTGTCTTGCTAGCAGTAAATAGTTTTACTGTTGGAGTTTTTCTTTTCTTTTCTTTTGTTTTGCATACCCATCAGAACTTCTGTTTCTGTACTAATTTGTATTTGATCACTAACTGAGATCTTCTATCCTAATATCTGTTTTATCATTTAAAACACCCATCATAATTCATATATTAATCAAGGGGAAAAAAACTATACAAAACTACAATGTCAAATAAAATGATGTGCGACAAACAATCTCAACACAACGAAACAATCTCAACACAACGAAACAGGAGGCTATAAACTAAAGAAGTTAAATCAACTTTCAATTCTTGCAACAATTCCATGCTGTGAGATTATGGTAACCAATGTTTCCAACCTAACGAAAAAAAGCCTTCTATGGGGAACCAAAGAAAAAAAAAACCAAAAAAATAAATTGCAGAAGAAGCATGAATAGAAGAAGAAGCAGCATGGTTACTTTTTCACCACCATTGATGAACCAGAACTCCACTCTGCCTCAGAGAGGTGAAGAGGTCCAAGCACTGGGCATAAGTCTTGTGATATTTAGCAGACCTCACTCCGGGGCAGCATCTTTGAAACCGATTGTAATGGCATTCTAGGAAAACCTCATCGATCAAGCAAATGGCTCCAGTTTCAAACAGCCTCGGTATCAGATCGAACTCAGTCCCTTCCACATCCATCTTCATCACCACAAAGTCCCTCTCTGAAACCGTCTTCTTCAACCAATCCGCAAAATCAAACCCCTTAATCTCATCCACATGGCCGACGGAGCTGGCCTCCGCCGATTGAACCGGACGAATCCGGCCCATCCCCCGCCCTTTCTCCAGGCCCTCGTCACCCGGGTCTCCATTGATTTCGAAGAAGAGCGATTCGTTCTTGGTCCAAGCGGCGTAGGGCAAGAGCGTGACCCCCTTCTTGGACCGATACTGCTCGTGAAACGTCCTGTCCGCCTCGATGGCGTATATCTCAAACGTCTTGTTCTGCTTTGGGTACTGCTTCTTGAACCAGCTAGCTATGCTGGAGCCGTAGCTCCGAGCTCCCACGTCGATGTACACGTACCTCTGCTTGAAGCTTATGTCCGCCATTGATGGCAGGTACTTGACGTTCTTGATGTTCCGTTTCAATGTGAGCCAAGGCTTCAATGGCTCCGCCGCAATCAACGCCTCAGCCGCTCGAACCAGTTCCTGTTTGAAGCCAGGAACCGAGCACTTGGAATCGGAATCGGGTGGGTTTGAAAGTCCAATGGGGTGAACAAACACTTCCTTCTTCATAACAATTTCTCGAATACGAGGCATCGACGGCTCAAAGCCATCGATTTCACGCGACCTAACGAATCTGCAGCAATTGAACAAATCAATAAACGAATGGAGGCTGTATGTATCTCTCGCTTTGGTGTGGACGACCAGAAGGCCTTCGGGCCTGAGCGTCCTGGCGATCTCCGCCGCGAAATCAGCCGGCCTAGCCGCACTATCGAGGCCTCCGGCGCCGAAAAAAGCAAAATCGAAGGCGTCGTCACCGAACGGCAACTGGTGCGGCTGGCCCTTAACCACCAGCGGCTTCGCCGCCTTCTTGGCTATCCCGATCGCGCCGAGGACCCCGATCTCCTTAAGCGCGTACACGTCCTGCCCCTCCGGCGAGCCGACGCAGAGAGAGTCCGACGAGGGCGACAGATAGCCCTCGGCGATCAGATCCTGGAACACCGACGAGTAGAACTGCACGCCCTCGCGGTAGCCCTTGCTGGTCCAGAGATCCCCGCTTCCAGGTCCGTCCACCGCGTGCGGCTGCGCGGGGTCGCCGGAGACGATCGACGCCGCGTCGAGGTGCAGGGTGGCGGCGGCGAAGCTAAGATTCTCCGTCAGGGCGAAGAAGCAGAAGTCGCCGTCGCAAGACTCGCCGCGGATGGTGACGACGTAGGCGAATCGGAGCGCGAAGAAGAGGATGAAGGCGAGCAAGGCCCGAACCAGGACGCTTCGAACCCGGTTCGGCTTCGCTGGCTCCATAATTTGTTTTATTTATTGACTGACTCCTGGCTGTCGTTGGGGGTGATGAACAGAACCAGGCCTGAAATCAGGTATCGGTTTTGGTGGGAGGAGACGACACACGACGGCAGCGGCGGGGGGCGGATTAGCGGGAGCAGAACCGGGCGGAGGTGTGGTTAGCGCCGACGAGGCCTCTGCGGGACGATTGGGACGAGAATCGAAAATAGGGGAATCCCAGAGGGGCAAAACGGGGTTTCATGACTGAAATTTCGGAAGCCGCAGCGCGATTTTTCCGGACACCCTGAAATTGCGGTGGCGCGTTTCTCTCACGTCGCCATGTCGATGGGGGCTTCACGGCGGTGCTAGGCTGGGTGTACGATTGATTGATCGACCGATTGTGACGAAGAGCAGCCAAATGCGGGAAGGGCTCTGTTTTTGTTTTGTTTATAATGTAAACCCAAAAAAAACCAACCCAAAAGACGCGAGCAGAGACGGATTTTTCTTCTTTATGAAAGGAGGAGAAGAAGAAGAAGAAGAGACGGATCCGTGAAAGTGAAAGGTTGTGGTCCCCACGCGCGAGAGGTGCGGTGGGGCCCTGGGCATATGGAATGGAAGTCGTGTGTCGTTGGTTGGTTGGTTGGTTGGAGCCGTTCCGTTCACCGCTGGACTTTTTTTTTTTCGAAAATGACCACTTCGCCCTTCACCAACGCTGGGCGTCGTGGCAGCGAGGATATCGGCGTTGTGCGTCTCGTCCCCGGAGAGCGTGTCTCCGGATAAGATTTGAATTTCTTATTTTATTATTATGTTTTTCAATATTTTTAACGCGTAAGATCGACTCGGAAAGAAAAAAGCGATTAAAATTCTTAATCCATTGTTTTGTTGCCAGTTTCTTAGGCTATCGAATAGGCAGTTGGGCTTCTGTCAAATTGAAAAAGTATTTTAGAACTTTGCTTTAATACGTTTCTCATATAATGTCTACGCTACGGCACACCTTTTGCCTCCCAAAGTATTTTAGAATTTTGCTTTAATACGATTATTATAAAATGTCTATGCACACCTTTTGCCTCCCCTTTACACTACCATCCATAACCATATATATATATACGCAAATATAGTTCAATAACCTTATATATATATGTGTGTGTGTGTGTGTATTAATAATGCATCACGCGTTTTCATCCATTAAAAACAAATGTTTAGTCCAAGTTAGTTGTCATTAAAACAATTAAGTATTAATGGTACATATTAAATGTAATTCTTACATCAAATTGAGTGAGATTTCTATAAAAATATGAGAAACATTTACCGGGGAAAAAAAATCAAAATTTCATTTATTGCTTTACCTAAAATTTATCGTTGGGCTGTACCAGGCTCGGCATCGCCGGATCTGGTGGATGCTCCAACGTGTTAACCCAAAGGAGAGGAAAAAAAAAAAAGAAGCAATCAAACCGCCATGGACTCATCAAGTCATTAAAATTGGGTAACACGTATTTGAAAAAGAAAAAGCCACGCCAGCATTCTGTTAACACAATGCTTAAGAAGATCAAAATGATAGACTCGGATGAGAAAAAAAAAATAAAGAAAGCAATTACGGTTAAAGTTTGATGATGGCAGTAGATATATATTATTTACCCCACGATTTTTGTATCGGATGAGGTACTTTTATTTAATTATTATTTGATTTTATTTCTTGTTCAATATAAAAATATATTTGTTTAATATTTTATAGTTAAATTAGATTAAATTAATACTAGAAAGATTATATTCATAAAAAATTAGTTAAAAATACACATAGTAAATTTCTCACACTAACACAATATAAGATATGAAACATAGAGCAAAAACATGCGGGGTTACATGATAATATGATATAAACTAACAAATATTAACATGTGTAAATTTTAATGTGCATAATGTATATTGAATCACTAGCCTATTGATTTAGGCTAAGTACAATCAATCTGTCAAGATATGTTATGATGTCTTTCTCGGTCTAAAACACTACTAGCTTGATACTGGGCCAACTACATAGCAACCAACCTTGCTAGGTGATGCAAATTAAATGGTTCACAAATGTTTAATAAGACATTTGTTAAAGAATGTTAGGAGTTCAATTGCCCTCATCAAATAACCCACTAATATTTAGAGACTTGCCATGGATTTTGGAGATGAGTTAGCGGCATCATCTAGAAGGATTGCTTTATAATAGGGCTGGTATTATGCTAGTGGGGCTTAGGGCCAAGACAGACACCGTAATGTGCCTTGACAGACTAGCTTACTCGAGCTTGAGTTGTCAAGCTAGTGAAATAGTATAGCTATATTAGTATAGCTACTGCATAAGTGCCCAACTATAAAATCTATAAAATATTTTTGTTATTTAGTAAATGTAACTATACTTAAATTTGATACTTAATCTAATATGAAGATACCGTGCGAAATCTCATATCTTAAAAATCCTCAATTAATATAATATGTATTTTTTTTTTTCAAAATTGATTCTAAGTTAGCTTCAATGAAAAATGCTCATAAGCTTATTTTAATGAGTCTTCGCCTTTGAAGCGGTTTCTTCCTTTGTCATCCCGAGTCGCCCCATAATACCCTTGTGTCATTACCATGGTTATTTTTAAATTTTGTTAATCGGCTTACATGCTTTTTTTGTTTTCATGTTTTGATTGTATCGAAGTTAGAGTTTCAATCAATTTTTTTTTTACTCGAACTATCGGTTAAACTGAGTGAAGTCAACTAAATGTTTTTAATGCATTATATTCAAACTTGAATTTAAATTTTAAACCCAATAATTAACCAATTTTTCCTTATCTTCTTCTCTCCATCATCGTGCCTTTCATAGGCAACCAGGGCTGGCCCTTGGCTTTTGCAGCCTAAGGCCACCGATTGAGGCCCCCAAATCTTTGGGGCCCCATTTTTTTTAGCGTGGCATAACAGGCCTCGTCCTATCGGTTGCCTATTGCAAGTTTGTAACTCGCATCTCGTGTCTCTCTCTCTCCCTCCTCTCCGATCCGATCGACTCGGCCATCTCTGTCCCAAATTGTCCGCAGGCCCCTCTTCGACTCTCCCCCTCTGGCAAAGCAGCAAACGCACAACTCGCAAGCACCCTCAACTATCGTCCATCATTGGCCCCTCTCCGCTCTCCCTCCGGTTGATGGTTGCCATTATCTCTCTTCTCCCTCGGCCATGGCCTGTGGTCCGGCGGCAAAGCTTGCAAAAGCCAAGGGGCCATCATCTATCATCTCTCCTCTCCCTCGGCTATCGTCTCGTCCATCGTCTCTCCGTAAGGGCCGGGGCCTTGTCTCTCCCCAACCGCAGGTTCGTCGCCGCTGCCTACCACCCTTACTTATTTTGTGTTTGAAATTGCAAATTGAACATTTGAAGTCGAAAATTAGGGTGTATTTTGTATTGGTGCTTTGATTTTTTGATAGAAAAAATTAGGATCCATTCATTCAAACAAGAACTAGACCTGACTGTCACTACGAAAATCTAAAAATTAATGTGGAATTTTTTAGACAACTTCCGTATAAAGTAGAGGGTATCTTAAAAGAAGGATTTATTTCATTGTAAGTAATCCATCTAGGCTATAGCTTTTATGTAATTTGGTACAACAGGACATCACTTATTTTTTTGATATTGTAATTTGGTATTTCATAGTAGTGTGTTTGGCTGGTGGGATAATAGACCAGATAATTAGTGCTATCCTAGGTTATTTGGTGGAATGAAATGGAAATACATATATTTGTTTTTCAAATAATATAAAAAGAAATCTTAAACTATTTTGTTGTATTTTTTAATCCTCAAGCCCGCATAACTCCTGATTTGACCCATTCCCGTAGATAATACTCTCTCATACATCTGCTTGGACTTTATAATCTGAAGCACCTGTTGGATGTCCCTATTATCTATAAACCTCATTCAAAATCCATCACCTAGTAAACATGGAGCTAGTTGTGATCTTCTCTGTAAAAAGATACACGCCTGATAAATGTATTTAATAAGGACATTGCGGAAGATGAACTCAATGAGTATGAAAGGGCAAGCTGATGTTCTGAGTTGTGAGAGGTAAAAGTTCTAGTGACCTTGGTGAAAAGTTAATGTATATATTGCATCATTCACTTGATTTATATTCAATTTTTTTCTCTTATTAAATTTTAGCTTTTTGTAATGTATTGAAGGTGGATAAATTTGTTTTGTTTGTTATCCCCTGTTATTGTCTAATGAAAATGTCATTTGATCATTGATAATAGTGATAAAAGTTTTGAACCCTTGATGAAATTATAGTTTGCTTCCTATTAAGGAAAAATGTTGCTGGTTTTTTCTTAGATTTTTCGTGTCTATTCAATAATTTTTTTTTCACAGGTGTACTATAAAGGGGCCTCATGGTAGAATTTCGTTTAGGGCCCCCCAAACTGCAGGGCCGGCCCTGTAGGCAACGCAACCTCATTTGCCTCAGCGACGACACCCACAAGGAGCTTCATCATCGCATCGCCTCCAACTTCATCTCTGACGCCAAAATTGGCTTCAAGCTCTATCGGTAGATGACGTGATAGGAGAGGCCGTTGGTGTTCTCGGTGGAAGGGGAGAGCCCTTGGGCGGTAGGAGAGAAGGAGAGTGAGGAAAAAGAAAAAGAAGAAAAGAAAGTAATATTTTATTTTAAATAATAAAAAATATATAATTTATTATTTAATTAATGAGATAAAAATTAATTAGTTAAAATTTATAAAATAACATTTTAATTAAAATTTAACCAAATAATAAACAGCCCAAGTGTTTTAACCCTACAGTGGCTTGTATGGTAATTTTTTGAAATTTAACTAGTAACTTTTTATTTAAATTATTATATACATGATATTAATATTTTCCACGGTAGAATAAGGTAATATTAATAATTTCATTTTAAGAGATGAGATTATTAATATTCCAATGAATATTATTTTTTATTATATCAATTAATTTCATTACTGTATAGTATAATATAAAATTATTTTATTCGTATTTGTATTCGAAATGTATTTTAAAATAAATTAAATAACTTTTAATTTTAAAAAATAATACTAATACAAGCAGCAATGATTGATTATGAATGCTTTTACTAGTAAAAACATTTTAGTGGTGACAGCGCACGACCCGACCCGACCCGGCAGTTCTCTCAATGACTATCGCATTCACGCCGCCAGCATCGGCTTTTGGGTCATCATGTTTTTGAAAGTTCCTGCGCCGGATGTCCCGGGGACTACTACCAATTTCAGGTCCGTGATTAGTGAGATTACTTAATAATAGTTTTTATTTTAAAAGAAAAAGATAATATATATATATATATATGATAATGTTAGTGAAAAAAGAAATGAAATGAGTGTCGCGATTGAATTAGCATATTGTAATTTTATTTAATTATTTATTTGCTATTATATATATATATATATATTACTTTAATATAATTAAATAAAACTACGGTTTGATCTGATAATATGATGAATGTGATTACAATTACTTATACGTATTATACGTACTATGTTCATACATACATACATACATACATACATACATATTGTTTTTCCCCAACAAACAACCTGTGATTTGTGAAATATATTATTGTATCGGACTCAGAAATCGGGGGAAAAGACTTGATTGACAGCATCACGTCCAAAGTCCAATCACAATTTGTCGTCTTGGGTTTTGATTGCCTACAATTTTGTCAATCCCGAATTACTTACTTGTTGCAACCAAAAACTCTTAACTCTTTGACTCTTTCACCAAATTCAGCAACCAGGGCATAAATCTTGATTAATGGCTGTTCCAATCTATACGCTCATCAGGTAAATCTTGACAACACATCACATGTAAACAGTTGAAATGACAATAAATTTTCTTTAATAATTGTATCCAATTGCATTCCAACCATTTTTTTATTTTACTTCAGAGTTTTTGTTGCAACTTTTATTTCAATACTATTCTTTATTTTTATTAAAATAATATTTTATTTTATTCTAATCTTTTCTCTGCTTAAATTTTAAGATTATATATATATATATATTTATAAATATGAATATGTGGTGAATTTGACTTTATTATTGGTTAATTTATGTAAATTTATGTAAAGTCACGAGTGTTAACTTTATTTTTAGTGAGACAATGCAAAGAGTGAGAGGGAGGGAGAAAGAGAAAGAGGAGCGTCATAATTAATAATTGTGATGGATGGTGGGGCTAAGTAGACCGTTGGTTGTTGTTTTTTTTTGTTTGTTTTTGGTTTATGTTACCGTTGTTGGGATGTTATGAGCGGCTCACATGGAAATGTGAGTGAAAAGCCCACACACCCAAATCAGTGTCAACAACAAGCATGAACCGAACAGGGGCTTGGAAGTTGGAAGCATTACCCCCGTGTTTGGTTGGTATACAAAAACAGTCGAAAGCAACCAACTGAAGCAAATAAATGATCAGCGACACTTTCCCCTTGGGGTCGGGGGGGCTTGGGACCAGCCCGCATGAGATTGGATTTGAGGGGCCATCATCCACCTTGTCTTACTATCCACACCCAACCCAACCGAACCGCATTAAAATGTATTTTTGTTTTTCCAGCTGTACGTAACATCAAAAGCTATTTTATACAATTTGAAGATTTTGGAGCCAAAAAAAAAAAACACAAAATAATTAAGCAAAATATCATTCAATTTTGCCATTTTCAGCCAGATGAAAGAAAAATCTGTATCAAATCATCCAAATGCATTAATGTAGATATCTTTGTACACGCGCACAAACTTATGAGAAAACATATACATAAGAGAAATATTTTTGTATTACTTTTACGTTATCATGCTGACGTGTCGCACTGTAAAAAATGCAGCATTACTCCATGCATAAAAAATAGGTTTTTATAAGTTAAATAAAAAAGTACTTGATATAATATGATGATATCTCTGGACTTTTTTTTTATCATATTTTGATTCCTTAATTACTTGAGATTAAAAAAGAAATCAAAAGTGGTGACTTCAAATAGTCAAGTCACGAAAATATAAACAGGTAAGGTAAGCATAAAAAATTATAAGAATAAAATGATTAAACACGAATAACGTGACATAATAGATTTTATAGAGTTTACATGTTAGAGCATTCACATCAATTTTGGTATTTTTATTCCTATTTTAGGGATGAATAGTAAAAAATTTGCTTAGTTTTCAAAAACATCAATCATCTCATTCTTCATTTCTATATATTAAAAAATTATAGGAAAAACATTTAGGGATGAATAGTAAATATCTATATTTAGGTATTTACTATTCATTCCATATCTTTATATTCTATTTTAGGAAACCTACTGCAAATGAGTTTTTGATGATTTTATATGTTTTTTCCTTAAATTATAGGAAAAGTTATATTATAAGAAACCTATTGTGGATAATCTTACACGTACAAATCATATCATAAGAGAACATAACATGTAAAAAACTTATGAAAATCAAATTTATGTTTGGATATCATAATATAACACAATGATCCAGATTAATTATATAGCTATTATAATATAACGTATTATTAACTAAATTTATACTTTTTAGTGACCTTTATCACCTAATGCATTGAAAGTATTTTTGAAACTAATTATTAACTTAGTTTGTCTAATCATAAAATATGATATAATAGAATTAACATAATGAAAGTTTTGGTGTAAATAATAAGCAACAAAAATATTTGAATAATAAATATTATAATAATAATTCTGATAGAGAAAGGATTATGTACTTCTACATAGCTAGATATCCTTGTCTCCAGGCCTGAGGTCAGAGCTGGGGGTTATATATAATTGGATCTCCCGAGACTAATTAATATTCCAAGTCAACCCCACGGCCCTTGACAATATCATAATTTGTAGGGCTCGAATAAGTTTGTTTTTAAGGCAGGGGTTGATATTCCATCCATCACCTGCTCCTCTGTGATTTCTGTCGGCCGGCCTTCTATAGCTGGTTCTTTCTTATAAAGCCAAATATTTTAAAACCCAAGTATACGCATACTGTTTGAATACTCGTTTGATATAATATATTTCGAGTGTGTCGTCTCAAGTATGATTATCATTGCATTTATGTAAGAACTTTTACAAATTTGAGGTTAATAGTGGCAAAATAAAAACCATAAGAAAAATAAAAAAACAGACATTAACACACATGGTTAATTAACTAAATTTGTCGCTGAATAAATTTTAGAGTTATATCTTATCAAATAATTCGATTATAATATCAATAGTTTTTGAGAAACTATATAGTTTTTCAGCACCTCATTGTTGATAGGTCCAATTCAAACCGTTAATACAAAAAAAAAAAAAAAAAAAAAAAAACAAAAGGCGACTCAAATATTAGATGGCCTAATATTTTTGATATCTTGCCTACCAACAACTTAATATTTTTGTCTGTTTTGAGAGGATCTCATGGGCATGGGTCTCCTATCTTGCACACTAGCTAATGAAAGGTACACACATCTAATTGAGTAGCATGCTTGGTTTTCCATAGCATAAAATTAAATCTACCTTTTACTTGACAGCTGAGTAAGATGCACTAATTTAATTTGCAACACCATGATCATGGCAAAGTTCGAACGGAGCAGGGAAACTTGAAGCTGCATTCAATTGTTAGCTTTCAATACAGACTGTTAATTAGAGCAATCCTCATACTTAATTCGATCTGTGCGACCATTTTTTGGGTTTGTCTACCATTTTCCTGTAAATAAATTATCAGTATTTGAGAATTGTCTTTAAATTTGCATGTAGTCATGTAGACATTGGCAGCGGTTTACTTGAGGAGGCCCTCTTTAAATCTTCCATTATGTATCATGTGTTGCCATAATGGGTTTAATATGTTTTTTTATTCCAAAGAGCCCTTCCTATATATCTAACAGATTCATTTGTTTTGTCATAAGTGATAACGTATCATTGTTTCATTTATATGAGGGAATGTTTGCATCACGCAATAATTAGTAGGCAGGGAGAAGCGGGCTTCTTTAAAATATTTTTTAAGATTTAAGAAAATAATAATTTTAGATAAAAACTACACTACATAACAGATAACAGATGTTCTAAAATTAAAAAATTTAAAGAATGAGAATAAAATTAATAGTAAATATGCATATTTAAATAATTACTATTTATTTTTTAAATAATTTTTTAATATATTTTTCAACAACATACGTATACTTTTAATAGTTGTAATAAATAAAAGAAATATATATAATTTTAAAGAATAAATATAGAAATAAAAAATAAAACATGAAGGAATAAACCAGTATAATATTTATTAATAAATAGTATAAATATAGTGTGAATGCCCTAGCCACATTCACATGCAAATTAAAAGATTTATAGGGCCACAAATGATAGAGATGTCAGCTGTAAACGCAAAAAACATGATGATACAAAACGAATTAAGATGCTTGTGCAGGATATCATTGAGAATGAAATTAATATTTTACAAATTTTACAAATTAGAAAATCTCATGAAATATTTTACATTACACTCCGAGAAATAATATTTTCCTACGATAAAAAAGTTAAACTAAAAATAGAACACAAAATAAATGAGCCACACAGGTGTATATATATATATATATATAAGGAAAGAAATAAAGAAAAGTGAAATAAAGAGCCACAGGCAAATATAAGGAAGGAAATAAAGAAAAGTGAAATAAATGAGACAGGGGCCCAGAGCATTTTGAAGCCACTAAATGAAGCTACATGCATGTAATATTCAGCTTTCCTACCTATACTACTGAAAGCTAAACCTCTCCAATCTCCATTATACTTCCTATAGCTTCAACAAAAGGTAAAAAGAGGCTATATATATCTTCTTTGATTTAGATGGCCCTTGATAAAAAATTTATAAAATAAAATAAAAAAGATTGAAAGAATAAAGCTAATTCTTCCCTCTCCTGTAAGCAGCTTCATCGGAAGAATGAATCAAAATCGTTCTTAGTTTCCTCCTTGGGTCGAGAAGATGGACCAACATTGTGTTGCTGCATTTGATTCATCAAGTTGTTGGAGTTCCCGAAAAACCCAAAACTCCCTGGACTCTGCAGCATCTCTAGGGTGAATGGTGCTTCACTCTGTGATGTTGGTGGGAGCCCTATAATGTTTGCAGGTTTTGGGTGGCCTGTTGTCGGGGGAATGGAATGATGGCTTTTGGCTAAGGGCCTTACAGTCACGGGGACAATGCCATTGTTGTTGGCGAATGCGGGCCTGTTGACGAAACCACTGCCACTGCCTCGGGCAGCAGGAACGTCGTGGTTGTGCTTCCCTTCATAAGTTGTGAGCACAGCCCTCAGATCATGCGATGCTCGCTCCACATGTTTTCTAACTGAGCAACCTATGGAGGTACACTTGTAGTAACTCCTGCATCATTTGAATAGCACAAAATTAGAAGGTGGAGTTTATGACATTGTTTGTTTAGGAGCGTGCAAACATACACATGTATATATAGGAAAAACTCAAGAGAAAATGAGTTAAATGAATACAAGTGCAATCACAACTATCTATTTGATCATGATCCAATGGTACAAATCATACTTTGCAACTACCCTCGTTATACTCTTTTTCCCGGTAGCACTATCCTATATATATATATATACACACACACCTAACTAACTCTGATCATTAATTAGCCATTCTTTCTACTCTCAAATAGCTGAACGTACGTTACAAAATTCAGATTTGTGGGCAAGATGGATGATGCTTGGTCAAGTACCTTGGATTTGGATTACCCTTTACTACCTTCTGCCCATACTTTCTCCATCTATATCCATCATCAAGAATATCAATTTCACTTGTTGTTTGAACCACAATCCTAGGTTCTCTCACAGTTCTGCTTCCCATAGCTGAAATACCCTCAGTTTCATTTTCTCCTTTCCTGCGAAAGAGACAACGGAAACTGTTAATCAAAACCCCCGGGCAATTTCCACCAGGACAATAAAATTAAACCAAGATTGAAATAAAAATAAAAACCCACATCAATACTAATTACCATCTTTTAGCTTGATTTCCCTCATTTACATCGTCGCCTTCTCCTGATTTGCTCGTTGAAGAGCTAGGATTGTCAAAGTCATCATCCCCAATAGAAACCGATGAGTTCTCGGGAGTGGTAGTCGACTCTAACTGTGAGTTGCCCATCATTGACGGATCAGGCCCGTCTGTTGGAATCGACTGAGAAGATGATGGCTTTTTATTGGGTTGTGGTTTGGGGTGACTGTGGGTTCCCTTGTACACTATCTCAGTAATGTGACCATCTAAAGCCCTCTCTACTTTCTTCTTTGTCGGGCAGTTTGGGAATGTGCACTTGTAGTAACTGCGAGGATTTTCACTTCCTTTCACTTGCTTCTGCCCGTACTTCCTCCAGTTGTACCCATCCTCAGACCTCTTCTGCTCTCTGATGAACTGTGAGGGAGGCTGGGTTTGATGGTGAACCATGGAAGTGGGTTGGGTGGCACCATTGTTATGGGCGCCTGCAAATTCTATTTGCCCTACAGGGTTTATTCGTGAAAAATCACTTTCCCTTGTCTGGGAGTCAAAGTTCCAAGCCCCTTGTTGTCTGTTGAGTGAACCTTCCTGCTCCAATAGATCAACTTATGGTCAGAGTTGCAAATATGTGAGCTGGGTATTCAATTTAGTTCACAATTACACGTCTTGTTGCATTTTTATAAAATTTTCGATCTCAGCCCATCTGTAATGGATTTGACCCATTTTAAAGGTATGCATAACAATTTCATTTCCGTTAGTTTTATGGCCCTACTTATTTCAGACAAAAGTTGAAGCTAATATCTAGTTAATCACAAAGGAAATCCTAAATCCATAAAAGATAAAGGAAAATAGGAAAATCAATAACGGGACGTATTTTTATAAATGAGAAGAAGGGGAGTAGACAGTACAGAAAATGGAACATACGGTTGGGTTAAAATTTGCAGAGGACTGAGGAATGGAGGATGAGGTTGATTGGGGTTGTTGAAAAGAAAAATCAAAATACTTGTGTTGATGTAGAGAAGTCTCTCCTTCCTCCTTGACGTTCTGCAGTTGGTTCCCAGAATTGCCTCTCCAGTTCAACCCCGCCTGCTCCTGAAAGCTCCCTGTAGGACTTGCGGACGGTTCATTCTGATTAAGACAGACCCCCCAAAAAAAAAAAACATAAACAACAAAAAAATCAATCAAAATGAAGATCAAAACAAGCCAAATTTGGCATCATATAAATAAGAGGAGGAGAGACAATTTTGTAACATACCTTTGGAGTGGAGGGGAAAGTAGAGAAGTCCAAGAACTGATCAGTGGGGCTGAGAGCAGCAAAAAACGAGGATGGAGAAACAGAGTCCGATGAAAATCCCCACTTAAATCCACCTCTCTCTTCCGAATCCCCTTTATTAATAATACCACCACCACTACTATGATTAATATTATTGTTGTTGTTGAACGATTCTTGATGATCGGTGAAGGGATTCATAAACTGGGCAGGGAATGAGAAACTGGAACTGGAATTGTTGAGGGAATTGCTGAGACCCCCAGTCGATGATGAACCCATAATTTCTCTCTTTCTCTCTCTCTCTCTCTCTCTATATATATATATATATACGTGTTTGTATGTATATATATATATTTGTATACGAAAATTAACAGAAGCTACAAGTACAGAGCCTGAAACACAGAGAAAAACAGGGAGAGAGGCTGTGGGTTTGGGGAAATGCTTGCTTGTCTATTTGTTTGTGTGTGTGTGTGTGTGTGTGCATGTTCCTATGATCTGTTTTGGTTGCTCCTTGCAATTTTTGGCTTTGTTATTGTTATCGACTTTGATTTGGGTTTTTTGGAGGCTTCTTTCGGGGAAGGAGAGCGCTCTCTCTCTCTCTCATAGCAAACCAAAATGCGAATTGTTTGACCGTTGAAATGTCTCCCTGTCTCACTCCGGTCATAGCTTGTGGCTTTGACTAAAGGGGAGAGAGAAGAGGTGCTATTTGGGAGACGACCCTGGGAGTTTTGGTTCCCTGCGTCCCGAAACCCGAGTGACCTCGTCCTCTCAGCCATTTCCTTGCGACACGTGCCGTCCGTTTCCGTCGTCCACGTTCTGTACATGTAAGGTGCGATGCGGATGAGAGTAGCGTAGGGTTCGAAGCTTGACACTTCTCATATTCCAGCTACCAACCGTATTATAAACGGGATTAACATAAAGTTAATTGTATTGAAGAGCTTTTTTTATATGTCATATTTACTATAAATGTCGTATGAAAATATTAAATTAAAGCGTAATATGTCCTACAATATATCATATTATATTAATGATAGTATGATTGATAGATAATAATGATAATGTGGTAGTATATAGATCATCCGATTAAAGAAAAAAATATGAATAAATTATGATTGTTTTGATTTATTAATAGCAATATTGTGAGTATCCACTTGTAACGCGCACACACTAATAGTTATAATTATTATTATTTTTTTTATCAAAATTCATGTATTTTGTTTCATTTTTCTTAAAATATAAGTATAAAAAATTATTTAATTGAAATATAATTATACCAAATTGGATGCTAAGTTTTTTTATAAAACAAAAAAAATATATTTTCATCCCTGTTATTATATTTTAAGTATAATTTATAATAAATATTATTTTATACAAATAAATTTATTAAAACTTTTAATTTACTCTTATAATTATTCATTTCATATTTTCATCTCCATGCCACCCTACCCTTACATACATATATAGTGACTGGTTCATTGCTAAGGTCTGGTGGAAGAAATCAACCTCAATGTTGCCCCCTGCAATTTTTTGGCTTTGTTATTGTCATCGACTTTGATTTGGGTTTTTTGGAGGCTTCTTTCGGGGAAGGACAGCGCTCGCTCTCTCTCTCTCTCTCTCTCATTCTGGTTCATAGCAAACCAAAATGCAAGTTGTTTGACCGTTGAAATGTCTCCCTGTCTCGCTCCGGTCATAGCCTGTGGCTTTCACAAAAGGGTAGAGAGAAGAGGTGCTGTTTTCGGTCTCGGAGTCGGAGACGACCCTGGGGAGTTTTGGTTCCCTGCGTCCCGAAACCCGAGAGACCTCGTTCTCTCAGTCATTTCGTTGCGACACGTGCCATCCGTTTCCATCGTCCACGTTCTCTACACGTAAGGTGCGATGCGGATGAGAGTAGCGTAGCGTTCCAAACTTGACACTTCTCATATTCCATCTACCAACCCTATTATAAATGAAATTAACATAAAGTTAATTGTATTGAAGAGCTTTTTTTATGTCATGTTTAATATAAATGTTGTATGAAAATACTAATACTTTCCTGTAATATTAAATTAAAGCCTAATATGTCCTACAATATTACATATATATATAATAATATTATAATTAGTAAATAATAACATGACATGACACTATATCAAATCCGATCACCATATCTGCTGCGATGTAAATGTAATAATAATACCACAAACAAATTAATTTGTGGTGTCCACTTGCAATGCACACGCTCACTAATTGTCATACTTATTTTATTTTTAAATTTAATTTACTTTGTTTTATTTATCTTAAAACATTGGTATATAAATTATTTAATTGAAATATAATTATACAAAATCGGATGGTAATTTTTTATAAAAATAAAATATATTTCCGTCCGTGTTATTGTCCAACAAATGATTGTTAATTACACATTTTTCGATAATCTGATAACACTTATTTTCATATATTAACAAAAAATAAAATTACAATCCTATCTTATGTAATATAATTCTCAAATCATTTTAATATAATATTTTTAAAAATGGTTGAATGTTTCTTAAAAAATGACAATTGGGGCTCTCTTCGCTGACTTCAAGATTTTAAAACCGGAGATAAGGGAATTTTATATTGTTATTGTTTTTAAAGTATAAAATATATGAATTTGTTTGATATGATGAAATTATTTTTAAAAATAGTAGGTTTTATAATTTAATTTATTTATAAGTGATAAAAATTAATTTGAATTCATTATTTTAAAAAATATTTGTGTTTAAAAAATAAGTTTATCAAACACGACTCATATATATATATATATATATATATGACAAATTAATGTTTTTTTTGTTTTTTTTAAATATAGTATAGAAAAAATATTACATAAGATTCTGAACATCTGAATGAGTCATCATCTTAACTCTTGATTGGGCACTGACTATAGAGCCTGGGGAGGCCCTGAGGAGTGGGGTGATTTCACATAAATTATGTGTTGTCCATTGCGTCTGCGATTTTGACTTTTCAGGGATAATGGGACATTGATTAACGAAATAGTGTTTTCACAAGATTTTACAAAAAGATTTATGGGCTTTGGAAGGTGAGGGTATTTTAGTCATTTAAATGTTCATCTGGTGCATTATGTTGTGAGGTCCAATTAGATTATGAGAGGTGTATTATTTATTTATTAATAAATTAGAGCATTAATAGTAAACTAAACAAAAATTTTAATAAATTTATCTAACAAAATAATATTATTTATAAATTATACTCGAAATTAATATTTTTATTTAAAAATTTATTAAAATTTTAAATTTTAGAATACTGTCTAATCAAATTTGATTAAATTTTAAATTTATAATTAAATTTTAAATTTTAAATATAATTTATAATTAATATTAATTTATATAAATAAATTTATTAAAGTTTTTTACTAGCTCACTCGTTAATAATGTTACAATTATTCATTCCATATTCTATCTCCATTCTCCATGCTCTTATACCGACACCGACCCTTATATGCATATATAGTAACTGGTTCATTGTACGGTCTGGTGGAAGAAATCAACCTAAATGTCTTCCACGAGCACCTGAATGGTCTTCAAAAAAACTTGTTAATTTCGAGTTACTTGAAAATTATATATCCTTCAGCTTTTTGAATTTAATTTTACATCCTTACCCCTACTTTTGAGTTCTTAATCCTCCGAACCTCATATTTCTATCCCCATAAACTTAATTACTCTCTATAGAAAGCGTGTGAAAATTAAATTATATCACATAAATTTTTTTAAAATTGAGCACTACTCTATTTTCCTTTTTATCTGTGGAAAAAAAACACAGAAAAAACATTATCCGATATCACTTTATTCTTACTAAGGAAAAAAAAATACTACATGCTATTCATTCATAAAAAATAACTGTTCATTCTTTTTTTTTTTACACAAAAATAATTCTCACCGACAATATCAATAAATTTCTTTCTATCACTTCGTTTCTTGAATGAATAAAAAAACATATTTAAATATAATAAAGTACGATCGGATTGTATTAATTTTCAAATAAATATATTTAAATAAAATATAGTTAAAATTGCCCCGAAATTTAAAGATATATATATATATATAACCTTAAAATTTATTTATTTGCTTCAACCATCATGCAAGGGCTGTTTAGAGTCAAATATTGACTTTGTAAGCACACAAAGTTGTCTGGTTTTCAAATTAGCACTCATCTGAAGTTTAACACCCACTCTCTGAAAAGGACGAAACACAACTGATTCTCAAACACATGAGTTGAAGCCATGCTTTGCTTCGTTCAAGTTGAAACTACTACTTTCCCAATTCCCCTTAAAACGTATGGAGATTCGCAGTACGTGGCATAGAGGTGAAACATATATATATATACACACACACACACAATGATGCACAAAACCTAGGATTCATTACTGTTCGGACATCAAAGGGTCCACACAAGCCTTCAAAATCTTTGATGGACGCCTGCTAGCTGCAGCATCCAACACTTTGGGTCCAGCTCAGCCTGTCAATCAAAAATATACTAAAAATATTAAACAGCACCATAAAGTTTGTTTGTACGTCTTTGACTAATTACACATCACGTAGAATTGAATACCACACACCAGCACAGGACTCATCTGAATGTTGCTGGGATTAGGAACACATTAGGCATACCTGATCTGCCTTATTTCTCCAGAGAAAGTGGCAGCCGCGGGTTTCCAAATGTTCAAAAAGTGCCTGGGGAAGGAGTTGTTTAAAGGATGCCTCTAGCTTCACTTTCGTTAGGCCTCCACAGGCCAACAGAGCAGCTGCCAATCCCGTAGGAGTCAAACCCTTTACGTGCAAGATGGTTAAGCTCTGCAAGTAGGTAACACTCACAAGGGACAGGAGCCCAACGTCCGTCACCGAGCTATACGACAAGTTTATCTACAAAAATAATGTTAAACGAAATATGTCAATGTCTACCTCTCAATGCCTCGATAGTTTTTAACACAAAAAGTGTAGAAGCCTGAGAGAAACACACCTGCCTAAGATTTTTGGAAAAACGAGCAAGGGGAATCATCCCCGCATCGTCAACATTATAGCATTTCTTTATGTCAAGCTGGGAGAGTTGCTTGCACCCCACTGCAATAGCTTCTAAACCTAAGGAAGTAAGGTGGGGGCATCCCCTGACCTCCAGTGTGTTTAACCTCGAGCATTTGGACAATGATATCAATGAACAATCAGTAACATCTGTACAATAGGATAGGTTTATTGCCTCAACACCTGAACAACTGCGAGCAATTTCTGAAACGCCTAAATCAGTTATTCCCACAGACCTGAGCAAAAACCAAACAAACAAGGGAATTACAGTCCAGTGGGTTGCCAAGAAGGCACAATTCAAAAATAGTAACAAGTTTAATCCAATTACGAATTACGAAACTGAGAGCACATGTATCTGGCAGAAATTTGTCTAGATTCCTGAAAGGAAATCGAATGCAGTGCACAAGGACTCAAAAGAGTTGAAGTGAGCGTTTAAACTTCATTCTTCTATAAGAAAATGACCAATTACCGAATAAAAAAACATTAACTTGATTTTCTCAGACTTCACTCCATGATTCTTGATTCACATTAACAATTTTCAGAAACATATGAACATCAATCCACCGGTTCATACACAGAAATTTCTAAAGCACAAAAAATCTTGAAATCTGAATTTTCATATCATCAAGCCAAAAAAAGAAAAAAATTGATTTGAGGTCACAAACCTGTATAAATCAAGTTCTGTAAGTTTTGAGCATCCAAAGCCAATTTGGCTGAGCCCCTCATCGCTTATGTTTGGGCAAATTCCCAGTTTTAAGCTACTGAGCCTGCAACATCTTGATAAGGACTTCAGACCTGAAAAAACATACCAAAATGGGTAGTACATTCACACACAAAAAAAAGTACCAGAATCTAAAAATAGGCTCAGGTATGGAAGATGTGATACCTTCGTCATCTACTTCGCTATCAGTAAGATCAAGCACCTCAAGAAAAGGGCAACGTTGTCCAATCAATACAAAAGCTTCACTAGCGACCAAGGCGCAAGACTCCATCTTGAGTGTTGTTAGTGAGGTACATGAATTTGTTATGTGAACAATGGAGGTGTGAGTTATCTTGCGACAGCAAGTGAGATCCAGCTTCCTCAACTCTCTATGTTTTGTCACGAGGAAGGAGAGACCTTCATCTGTCACTCCTGAGCATTTGCTCAAACTAAGCTCAGTTAGGGACACACACCAGTCCCCAATAGCCTTCAATCCTAAACATGTGACAAGACAACCATCTAATTTTATGGATTGCAACATTGAGAGTTTTTGCAAACTATCGACAAGAGCTAGTGTCACCTGCAGCACCACCGCATAGGAAACAAACATGTAAGAGATAGTTCTTGAAGACTTTCAACAGTCAAAAAGTTGAACCGTGGAAGAACAAGACTTACAGGACTTCCGTATGCCAAGTTAAGTTGTTGCAGACATTCAGTAGCGCTTGTAAGAGAAGATAAGCCTACATGACTTACATTTTGACAGCTTGACATATCGAGCGTCTGTTGAAAACACACACACACAAAAAAAAAAAAAAAAAACCACTACTGTCGAGCATTATGACGGAAACAAAAGCTAATTTTAAAAGATTCACAATACCCAAATTATTTTGGGACAATGAAATTAACCTTTAGTGATTTGCACTCTTGTTTGAGGACTGCAAGGCTGTCATCATCGATGTTAAAGCATCCAACCACAATCAAGTCCTCTAGGTAGGGCAATTTCAAGATAGGCGGTAAACATTTATTTGTGATCTATACAAAACAGAAAACCAGAAGAATAATTTCAATATTCAAAGTCAACGAAGTGACGCTGAAACAGCTAAAAACAGAACAGATAACACATATTCGGGAATATATAATTTATTCAAAAAACTCAATTAATCAAGTAATAACTACCCAGAAATAAGAAGTGCCAACATTCCCATCCAAGGAGAAAACATGGCACCATGCAAGCGTAGGATAATATTATAACTCATCGCACACAGAACACATGATATGAATGGAAGGGACTACACACGAAGAAAAAAACATCAAAATCAATAATATTTACTTACCCGCATGTAAGAGACATCTAAACTACGGATCTCCTTGCACTTCACCGCGATTAAGCCCACCCCCAAATCACCGACACCAACACACCATTTCAAGCTGAGAAACCGCAGCTTCCTGCAACCCACAGCGATGCACCCAATACCAATATCAGTAACCAATCTACACCTCTCCATCCAAAGCCTCTCCAAGTTCCTCGCTTCCGATATCGCCTGTGCCGCGGGGTCGCCCAACTTCGTGGCGTTGGACACGTTGATCTCCACCAAATTCACGCAGCTCCGAGCCAGGTTCCAGAGCCCGGCGTGCGAGAAAAACTTGGATCTCGACAGATCCACGGACCGCACGGTAGATCCGCAAGTCTCGGCGACGGCGGCGAGCGACGGGTCGGTGATCCGCGGACACAGCGACATATCCAGGCGCTCCACGTTTCGGTAGCGGCGGAGGACGCCGGGGAGGTGCTCGGAGCGGAGCGGCCGGAGGGTTTTCCGGTGGCGAGACTCGACCGCGTAGAAGGATTTGCAGACCAGAGAGAACGCCTTCTTGTCCAAAGGATTCCCATGGAGGAGATCGAGGATCAAGAATACTACGTCTTCCGACAGCAGATCGAAGGCTGCGATGTTGTTGTTGTTGGTGGCGGTGGTGGTACTGTTGTGTCCAATCTGTACCAATCTCTGCCTCTTCATTGGTTACCAACAACAACAATTACAATTTATACAGAGACAGACAACATTAGAATTACTGCAGGCTGGAGACACACAACTACGTAAGTAGATCTCTCGCGCACGTTGTTTACTGGTGTGTGTGTGTGCGTGTGTGAGATGTTTGATTTGCTGCTCAAGGCAATGAATGATTATATTAACCGTTTAACAGAAGAACACTGGCCGGGGCTGGTTAGTATCGAAGAACACTGGAGCGATTAATGCGGTTCGGGAGGAAAATACGGTCGTGCCCTTTCGTACTTGCACGAACCGATTCGCGTCCTCAGGGTACTGTTTTCCCACAAAGACAATCCTACCCCTCGTTAGATGCCCTAAGCAGCACCGAGACTAAGGAATCGGGGCGGGGGCGTACGCGTCTTTTAGGCATGGTCTAGAGTGCTCCGTACGGGACAAGGACCGGTAAGGACGAGCCGTAATGGCGGTGGGATTGATAGGGGCGAAAATGGAATTTCGGTAACGAATTTGCTTTTCCCTCAGCTGATGTTGTCATGTGGGCAGGGGCTACCTGGTGGAGGGAACACTCGAGGAAGGACCGGACGGGTTAAAGTGCAGACGCGTACGAACGTTTGAAATTTATTAGCAATTTTAATATTAAATATATATATACTTATGTGGGATTGAAATATGAAAAAACTCAGTAAAGCGATTGAGGAAGAAGGTTTATTCGAAGGATTTAGATTATATTTTTATTTAATTACATTGAAATAATATAATAAATCTTGTAGCACATAAATGGCTAAATAAAAATTACATTTATTGTGCAGCAGTCAATAAATGGTTTTTGTTTTTTAATGTAGTTATGTCATGTATTCGTATGACTGTATGAGGGCGAGTATTCTGTGGATAATATTATTTTAATAACTTATTATTTTTTTTATTTTATAAAATACTTTATTTAATAAATTACGCAGCATCAAATTGCAAATCTTAACATATTATATTGAGTTTGGTTTTCATGTATATATGGGGGGGAAACGAGGATATATTCTAAAGAGATAATACCGTACTTATAATGGCCTAGTTGGGTGGACCAGTACACCGGCCTCACCTTGATAGGAACGGCCACAAAAAAAAATAAAATAAAATAAAATAAAATAAAATACAAAAGAGGCGGAGTCTGTGATGGGCAAGGTTGGTTATACGGTCCATGTGAGGTGAGGCAGCCATCACAATTGAGTCTCTATAAATAATTTAACAATTTGTGTTTTCTTTCTGTAATTGTCTTTTTTTATATATAAAAGATAAATAGTTCTACATGTATATGCACATGCTATGGATTTGACCGAACTATTGACACATTTGTTATATATAAGGAAAAAATAATAACATGCTTCTTTTGATTCATTTATTTTTTATTGTCAATTGATTTGTCTTGATTCTTTTGTCAATTGAAGCATAGAAATATATAATAATGAATTATGTATACTCGGTTTTTAAATTATTAAAGTTTAAAAATTTTATTAAATTTAATAGTTTGAATTTATAAAATAATATATTATAACGTTTTTATTAAATTATATATATTGATTCGTTAATACACCGGTATAAAAGTTCCATCACATAATGTGTTAGAGGTGGTTTTGGTCTTGAAAGGTTAGTGTCAAAAGAACTAATTTTCAATGTATGTTCTAATATATATATATATATATATATATATATATATTCAGATGTTATGTGTTTTAATATTTGAGTGATCAAAGTTTATATAATTCGTTACAAGTAGCGTGGAAAAAAAACACAACATATCAAGAGGCGTATGAGGAAGAGGCGTTAGGATCCCATCAGCATGAGGTAATCCGTTTATTATTAATACTCTGTGTGCTAATACATGTATAAATGTATTAGTGTTAATTATCTGATATAATTTTTTAAAAAAATTAGATTTACGAGGATTGTGATGCGTCTGTGAGGATTGTGATATAATTTTAAGTGGTAATATATATACACACATAAAATCTTAAAATATATATTATATTATATTTGATAAATTATAAACCAACAGTTATAATATATCAGGTTTCTTAAAATTTCAAATTAAATCCATTTTATAAACTAGACCGTTTAATTTGGTTTGGTTTGCCGGACCGGATCAAGTTTCTGACCACTTCTATCACAAATTGACCCTGGGATAAAAAAAATTATTTCCGTAAAGGTTCTCTATAAGTGACAACATTTAATTTCTGTGACCCCTTCAGGCTTTTGAAATCCTGGTTAATTTTTCTATAGTGTATTTATTCTTCATATATTCGATGCCTTTTAGAAATTGCGTGGTGTACTATATATTCTTAACATAAATAGGGCGTTATTTTTTCCATTGCATATGTTAATTTTTTTTAAGTTTTATATTCGACTGCATATTCGTTTCATAAAATTAAAAGCCATGAATCTTGCTATAAGAACTTAATTTTGATACTAAGGAAAATATCATCCATGGATGAGCGTATCTATTCATATTTAAACATAACTTTTCAGTTTTGTTTTTATTGAAAATTGAAACTTTAGAAGAAAGACACTGTCACACCAAAATTTGGGTCATTATTAATTTCCGGCGCTTGATTTATAATTGTAGGGCTTTGAAAGTAGTGCTCTCTGAGCTCTAAGAAATTAAAGAGTTTGATTATATAGCACACAAATTTAAGAGAACAGTAGATTTTCAACGCATTTGAAATGGGTGATTAATTCACTGTCAACCACTTAAACGTGAGGAGGACATTTTTCCTTTTAAAAAGTATAAAGTTGATGACATTTTATCAAAGTAGCATATAAATTAATACAAATTATTACAAATTTACAAACAATGCTTATCACGAGGATAAGAAAGACACCAGATAACGTAACTTTTGGCACCAGACTTTAATTTATAATTTAAAGAATATGCCAGATAATTCGAGTATAGGCCTAGGAAGGAGAAAATACCCACCCTGCCTAGCGCCCGCAAATGAATAATTTACATAATAGGGAGTTGGGACATGTAACTAACATGACAGTTGCCAAGATTGATTAATCGTGTAAATGACAAATAATACTAACATTTTTATATGCCAAGTTGGATGTTTTTACATCAATCACGAACATATTTATTATGACATGCAATATCAAACATTAACACACACGGCAATACATCTCTTTCTCGCATGTGATGTGAGTAGGTGACATTACTTAAATTTTACATTTAACTTGAGAGGGTTAGGTTGAATGGACCTTGTCGGTTCAAATTATGGATATTATAATGCGACGGTGTGATTAAGTCTTAATAAGGTCATACGTTCTAATTTTGATAATATGAAAATTTAATTATTAATTATCGATACCTTCAACACATTGATCGAGTATCTTAACCATCAAACATAGTCCTAGACGTAATTATATCATTCCAATGAAAACGCCCGTGACGTATGTCACATGCACGTGTCGTGTTGCGTAAAACAACTATTATTGTTAGAACTCTTTTTATATTTAATTTTCTTATCGTATTAGAAATCTTTTATTCTCTCTTATTTTCATATTTAATTCATAGTTTATATTAATTAGAGTTAAATTAGTATTTTGCTTTAGTTTCCTTATTATAATAGGTTTTCAATTACTAGCTTGCTATAAATATGCCTTGTTTATGACAATTTATGTATTAAGATTATTGGTTATTGGCAATTATAAACTATCATATTAGAGGTTTATTCTTATTTCGGTTTTTTTCAGGTTAATTATTTTAATTGCTTAGGCTAGAGTTTAAGTATTTGATTATCTTTCTCTAGATTGTTGTTGGTTCCTAATCAAGGTCCTCAACATATTCATTGTCTTATATTCTTCCAATCGAGATATATGTTAAGAGCAATTTTAAGAGATTAATTATTATTTAGAAGTAAAAAGTCAAATGCTATTTTTTTTTAACTCGCTACAATGACTATTCATTTTTTTACATAATATTATATTAGTTTTTTGCCTCTCTCCTCTCTCCACCCCCCTCTCTATGTCTCCCTCATCTTGCTTATGCCTTTCCTTGCTCGTAATGTTTAGATAGGTGGAGAGTTCAAATTAGTGGCACAATCAATTTCAAGAGTCATTTCATCATCACATAAAAGTCCCTCACAACCTAATAGACTATAATCGAAAAATCAAGAAATATTATGAGCCAACATCCGAAATCAAGAAATCAACATGAAGAACAAAATAAAGTACGAACATTCGGTAAAGTTTGGGTATGAGAGCGGCGGCCTCCTCTACCGATAACTCCTTTCTCCTTCCTCTTATGTTGCTACCCTGATCCGCTCACTGTCTGCAATCGCTTCCTTCCAGGCCTGACGTTGCCCTCGCTACCTCCCACTAGGATGAAGCTACCACCGTTATGATCTAGTTGGGTTTGTATGGTTTGATGAGAAGAAGGGAAGCTTTGAGGTTTGTGAGGCTCGGACGGAATAGTGCATTTAAAAACTGGTATTTTAATAAAAATAAAGTTAATTTAAAGAGTATTGTTGGAATGCAAGTTAAAAAATAATTATTTACATTCGGAAAAACTTTAATTGTGAAAATAATTTAAAGAATATTATTGGAGTTAATTTAACGATCAACGTAATAATAAGTTTAAAAAACAAATTAAACAATTTAACTATTTACTACTATAAACTGACAAGAATTAGATCCGATATAAATTATCAGTGCAAGAATAATTGAGAGTCGTGTTAAAATTAACAATAGGGGGAGATAGGGTCGTAAATGAACCAAACGTTCATGAACAAGCTCGCGTTCGGCTCGGTAAAAGTTCGTTTATATTCGTTCGTTAAGGAACAAGGTTGGTGAACAGTTCGCTAACACCGTTGTTATATTCGTGAACGTTCATGAATAAGTGTTTAGAAAATATCGTTTGTGTTCGTGAAAATTATTTATCAACATGAAATTAACAAATCAATAAATATGTATAAAAGTTATTTTATTAAATATAAATATATTATTATTAAATATAATTTAATTAGCATATACTTTTATATTATTATTAAACAAAAAATATATGTTTTTGATTTATTTGTTTATTATTACTATTATTATAATATTTCCGTGAATTATATATAGCAATTGTTTAAACATATTAAACAAAAATAACACAGCCAGTTAATTAATTGTATTTTTTTGGATAAATTTACTATATGAATTCTTTTTGCATATTTTTACGATTTTATAGTTGTGTTTGTAAACGTTCGTGAACAAGTTTGTGAACACATGTTCGTGAACGTTCACGAACAACAGAGTAACGTTCGTGAACAGTCGTGAACATCACAGTTTGTTAGGATCTTGTTAAGGCGCAGGCCCACCCGTATGTCACAATATTGTCCGCTTTGCGCTTGCCAGATCGGCCCGCACAGCTTTAAAACGCGTTGTGACTTTTTGGGCCTACTTCACCATATAAGCTTCTAGACTGATCCTTTTTCTTCCGATATGGGACACAATTTCCCAACAATCTCCCCCTTGTCACATATCGAACTACAGCATAGGCTAGAGACGCACCTATGAAACTGATGAGTTACCACCATGTGGGCCGAGCTCCCCCTCAATGTACATTCTGATTGAGAGCAGACAGATTCGATCACCTGAAGACAAGGATTTGTATTCCATAATCAGATACCGCCGCATACTACGGGACACGCCGGTCGGCCACAGACAACACCAAGAAGACTTTCGATATAATGGAACACCAAACGGGAACAACCAGGCTCTGATACCAGTTTGTTAGGATCTTGTCAAGGCGCAGGCCCACCCGCATGTCACAATATTGTCCGCTTTGGGCTCGTCAGATCGGTCCGCACGGCTTTAAAATGCGCTGTGACTTTTTGGGCCTACTTCACCATATAAGCTTCTAGACGGATCCTTTTTCTTCCGATATGGGACACAATTTCCCAACATAGTTTAAGGTTCGTATTCGGTTTGGTTCGTTAATGAATAGTAACAAACATGTTCGAACACCTTACTATTCCGGTTTGGCTCGATTGTTTGCGGCCCTATGGGGAGAAGATTTGGTGATTAATGATTGGCGTTTATTAGCTCCATTAGCAAATGGGCAGAGAATTTGTAATAATAGTGGAATTAAAATGTAGGTATTACTTATCAAGTGAATCCCCTGTAGTGATTAATTAATTAAATAATTATGGGCCACAATCCACCCCGGCTCTGGCTCTGTACACTGTGGTGTAGTGGATGGACTGGTAGGGGAGGGCATCGCTACCGCGAGCATGATCATCAGTGAACTAAAGGGCATCAGAATCCACCGCATAAGGACAAAAACGCCCTTGGATTGAATGGATGGATGACGTGACTGCCGACTACCGCAGCAGCAGCAGCTACAGCGAAGCCACATGGGGATGGGGTGGAAGGTTCCTGAAAATGAGGCTCATTTGAGGGAGATTGGCACTTAACTGGACCGGTCGGGCATTAACAGCGATGATGATGGTATTAAGATTTCGACAAGTGTCATGCATCCGATGCGTTGACGTGACGACCCACGGCGCGAAGCGACAGAGACGTCCGGTTTGTACGAAGTCATTGTACTATACGACACTACTACTACTTCCAATTTATAATAATGTATATATTATATTAATTATACTATTTTTATTATATGTGGTGGACCCAACCCAATCGCAGCGAAATATTTATTATTCGCGGACGACGACGACGCTTGAGTTTGGTGGTGGTGTCTGCCTGTCTGGTCTGGTGTGTGTATATTTATTTATTTATTTATTTTCCCTCAACCGCGGACTCTCAGTCCAGTTGGCACCATTTTTTCTTCACTTTCCCTCTATCACCTATTTTCAACCATCATTGCTTTACCGTTGACAATTTAGATTTTCGTTTAAAATTTTTGGGATTGATAATTTTAACTCTTTTTTTTTTGCCGTTTTTCAAAAATATGACATCTATTTTTTGTTTAAATAAAATTTAAAAATAATCTTATATTATTTTTAAATTTTATACCTGAAAAATAATTATTATATTTTAAAAATAAAATGACAAACAGTCGGCTAAATTTTTTATTAAAATTGAATTTTAGTTTTTTTCTCATTCATATATGGACTGGCTGGTCAAATCATGCTTTCCATATTATTATTTTTAAAAAATATTAAATACGGTGTCGCACATGACGTTGATTATAAAAAGTATTTTTCTAAGATAGATTATATAGATAATTCCTATAAGAAAGCACTCTTTGATATGCTTTTTTTTTTTTAAATTAATATTACACCAATCTTTACAATGTAAATTAACTGCGAAACTCATATGTACCATTCCTATTTTGAAACACGTTGGTGGGGCTTTTGTTTTTGTTGATTAATTTGCTGATTCCGTTTGAGTCATAGCACGATCTATAATTCATTTTACTCTATAACGTCTGTTTTTTTCAAAGATGATGACACCCCATAGGTTTTTTTGAAAATTATATAGTTGAGTACCCTCATACTTTTTCAATTATATCGTAATAATTAATTGTTTTCAAATTAGACCACGATAATTGCAATAAATTTTTTAATATTAAAATTTGACATGTCCACAACCTTTTTTTCCCCTTCATTTTGGAGGAAAGGATATTAATTTGACAATAGGTTGATGTCATGCATAATCACTTGCAATTCTTGAACCTGGCCTCAAACAATTTTGGAGTTTAATTATCATCTTAAATTCCAAAAATAAATTTCATTTCTTCAAGCCACCATCTTCTGTTTTTGTATTTGGTGTCCAAGCTTTCTTACAGCTCCTTAGCCATCTTAACGGGTTGTATACATTGTGAAGAGAATTTTCTAAGCCATTGAGAACATAGTTTTGACACATGAAATCAGAACGCTTCCATGCATTTATAGTGACAACAATTAATATTTTCCCTACTTATTTCTCATACGTTTCTCTGAGCATCCATGTGAAACCTGTAAATTTTAGTAAAGTATTAATATTCACTTATATAGAAACAGGATCGGCCCATTCCCAAACCGAACTAATAAGCCGGGTGCGGTGCATGCAAGTAATTACATGCGAGAAGCCACAAGTTTTTATTTGATCCAGACAACACCTGAGGAGGCATTATAATAAAGAGAGACCAAGTCGTACGGATCGTGCAGGACTCCAACTTGGGACGCACACAATTCCACACGTTCCTCACACCTCAACTAGCCGAAGAGCTCACTTAGCCACACGGGACTGCTGTGAAAACCCCTACCACTTGACGGCCTGAAAGTAACTGGGCACTAGTTAGATGTGAATGTACGATGAATCAACTGCCTAGCCACGAGAGGAACCTTCTCAAAGTGAAAGATGTGTTTCCGGACGCGATAGATATGCAGAAGGAAGAGTGCTGCAGACAATGTTGTTGCAGCATAGGACAGCAATGTCAACTTCCAAAAATCCTGAAATGTAACGCAGGGTGGTAATGATCAAGTCAACATCAATCCACACAGGCTTCAAAAGTAAGCAAGTGAAGAAAATTAATATAATGCCTTCCAAAATTGAACAAAAACATAAGCAATATGTATCTGGTTTAAAAGAATTCCCAGTAAGTCCCATGGTTGCTTCTGCTCATTTCTAATGTGTGTGAAGGGACTAGCAGGTTGCTCTAGTTCTCCTCATTTCTTGTATGTATATGCTTGTGTAAGAAAGATATATTGGATACTAACATCAAGGGAGAGAAGAAACATGATATTGACGGGCGTATAAAATATGAAATTTGCAAGGTATTTAGAGCATTTTGAGCAGTAAAACTTCCCATGATAATTATTACTTGGAAGATCACAAATCATTATGGTTCTAAGAAAACGATCACAGGGGCGTGATGACACACATATATCATAATGACAATATATAGTATATTGAAAAATAACCACATACAATGACTCGCATGCAAATGAATATATTGTATGTGCAATATCAAGGTCACTCATTGTGTGAAAGCACTGGTTCATGTAAAAAAACAGAGAGAAAGCTTATTAGTTATTAGTGGGTTTCGTTATCACCAAAAAAAAAAAAAAAAAAAGAAAGATGTGTCTACTAAGGTGATCGTTGTCTTATTTGTTATAGAATTTTCATTATCTGCAGTAAGTCCAGCAATTAAAAACGTAAGATGATACAGGCCAATCTGTGGCAGAGGATCTGCATCATCCATTCTTAAATAGCTTTGTCACAGATGACTTATATTTGAACACGCTCAATCATGGCACACGTATTTAATCAAGACGTAAAAACATTGGCATGTATCCGCATGAGACACCACCGAAAGGTGCCAAAACTAAAGATCTCTCCAAGTAATTTCCTAAAAGTCCCACGTAAAAATTGTCAACATTTGATGGAATAATTTTCCTCAACAATATCAATGTTAGTCAAAATTTTCTTATCTTCTTTAAACAACCAAGACAAGCATGTGTACAACAATGAATTTTAGCCTACATGCTTGCATCCTTAGGAAATAACAGCAGTTAGGGTAACAACTGTCATTATTCATTGCCAACCTTTAAGGTGGTAGAATGCCTAATCACAATTAATGGCACCAAGCAATCACTCATGAATCCAATTGTACATTATTCTGTCATTTAAAGTGTGGAGATTCAGAATCTAAATGCTAAACATGGACACGTACCTGGGGTTTGGAGATAATTATTCCCATGACATATGCCATCAAATCCAAAATAGACTGAAGTGAGTTCTGCACACCTCCAACAACACAACGTTCTGACTCTGAAACAGCGTCCTACAGAAAAAGGAAGACAAATATCTGGGAAGGAGCGGGAATAAAGTAATGGGCCAATTGCTAATAAGAGAAAGGAGGCAACTAGTTAGCTGCTAGAGACATAACTATATATAGAAACGTACGTGATAGTTTAACATGTCTGGTTTTGTTACCTGCATTTCTTGAGTGACAGATAAGTCAAACATCCACAGTCCCAGTCGGGAAGTTGCCACGCCAGCCATCAACATATATGCCGCTATTATATGGTTTTTTACTAATATTGAACCAACACATACCGAGAGGAAAGTCCACTACAAGAAGAGCGAAAAATAGAAGGTAGAAAATTGATGCAACGCAAAAGCAAAAGAACAATGAAAAAAAGATTGTAACGACCAAATTTCTCAAATAAATTGTCAATCCAACCAAATCAAAAATAAAATTAATAAGTCATAAAAATTGAATAATGTATAAGATATTAATGAATAAATAATCCTAGAAAACTTAAAGAAATAGGAAACAAAATATAACAGTAAACAAAATAAAATAAATACTTATTTTCAGACTAACTTGCAATGTGATAAATACTTATTTTCAGACTAACTTTCTGATGCCAATACATCAGAGAGGTGTATGCTTTTATGGTTTTTTACTATATCTGATGTTGGATGTCCCTCAGAGATGAAAACTCCTATGATAAATTTATTTGAATCCACATCTGTAAATTCCTCCAACACGACCTTAATTGCATCTCATACTTTTGTCTCTGATGTATTGGCATCAGAAACTTCAAGTTTCACCATAAAAGCATACACCTCTCTCGCTTCCTTCATATTCTCAAACAAGTATGTCTCAAATTGTGTCACCGTCAAGAAAGATCACCCTTTGCCCTTAAGGGTTTCAGAACGAAACTCTTCCTTTAAGGGCAATAAATTGAATTTTGTCCTGCTCTTCTAACTTATAAATATTTTCCTTGCCCGAATATACAATCACATCAAGTGACATGCATCCATATCCACAAAATCGCAATAAACCCAATCATGATATTTACTAATTGTAATCGGCTCTCTCCATCTATCCATCACTCCAATCTCATTTGCATCTTTAATCCATTTGATGATATAGAGACTTAGATGTTTCTCAATTAACAACTTTAATTTTTGCACCACTAATTTCCTAAAAATGTTCTCGTAACCACTGCTATCCACAATCACATCCAACATATGACCCCCCCCAGTTATGGATCTAGTTCGGAATAGTTGATATCGTTATGTAAGCTCCTCTTGCAGTGGTGATAGGAGCATCTTCCAAATCATATTCGCTAGTTCAACTCTATCATCTTCTTTCCTCTCTTCGCTAGAACTATGTCCATCTTCCTCTTCGCAATCAAATTCATTTTTCTCTCCTCAGTCCACCATATTGATGGTTCTTCTATTTGGGCACTAGTAGATTGATGTCCTAGCTATTTGCAATGATAGCACTTGCCTATAACTGACTTGGTATAAGGATTAGTTTCTTTATGGACCCCTTGAATTGCCACAAACCTCTTCCGTTATGCTTTGTTGCTTGCCATGGTCACTTCCTCCACGAGCCTACTTGTACCAGCCATGGTTCTCTCACTAACCACCTTCCTCCCATTGGAACCAATGTTAGCTATGAATCTCTTTCTTTCACTAGCAAATTGTGAGGTTTGCTCATGCAACATCAATTCTTTCCGAAGTGCCATGTTCGTTGCCACATTCAAGCAACTTAGGACTGTGAACCCAATTTTGTCCTCTATCTTCAACTTGAAGTCATCCACAAAGCGTGCAGCTTGCTGACATTCATTTTCCTATAAATCATTATGCTCTGCTAATCCCATGAATTCAGCAGTGTATTCATGAATTGATCGCATCTCACCACGACAACACTTATATTATTAGAATAATATCTACTGAAAATCTGGTGGTAGGAAATCTAATTGTAGTAACTATTTCATCTTGTGCTAGCTCCTCACCAGCAGTCACCCTTCATGTTGCCTCCTACTTTGTAATCTTTGCAATCATACTAAAGTTCCTCCCTACAGTCTACAAGCCACCAACCACACCCAACAACATTCTGGCATCTCTATGTAATTGTAAAATTGTTCAATCTCTGTCAATCAATCAAGAAAACCCTCAATATCAAGACTATCATTGAAAGATGGACATCCACATTGATGGGCTTCATGGACTCCCTCATTCTGAACTTTGTCAGAAACACGAACACCACCAATACCCAAACTCAATGACATCCCTGCAGGAAATTCCTTGCTTTGATACCAATAAACATAGCTCGAAAGAAAAAAACAGTGAGATTTTTTGTAACGATTAAATCTCTAAAACAAGCTTAATAATGAATGGGCTGTCAGAAAAACCGCTAGTTAATATCTTCCAGACATCAAAGGGTCTCAAATCTAAACCAAAATTAATACCTGAGACCAGATAGACCATAACCCAGTTCGAAGTGTTGAAATGCGAGACTGCAAGAGTGGATACAAAATTGTTGCAGCAACGCCGACTGTAGCACTTATTCCACGAGCTATTCCAATAATATATGTGGGTATACCTTTCCATTGCAGCGTAGCTGTCATTAAAGTACCAAAGCTGCAACAGAAAATTGACCTCTCCTTAGATATGCATGTTCCAATATTATATGGACCGGTATTACCCTTTGCCAGGATTGTTTGACAAGAGACGCGTGTTTAGAAAAAGTTTTAGAAGCATTGTTACCTAAGGACGGTAAAATACAGGAGCGAGAGAGCCATACCAGGAAGCACCACATCCTGTTGCAAGTACACTCTCCACGCATCAACAAAAGAACTTCTTAGCACCCATCCAAATATTCTCTTTTTAAATATATTTTCTGCGAATTCTGCCTCAGCTCCATCATTACCAAGCAAGTTCTCTTCCGGCTGAGCATTAGCTGTTCCATCTTCCGGAACACCTTGTGGAAGATCTGTTATTTTCTTTTTGCTTCTTTCACTTAGAAATGGTATTCCCTTATAGACTGACATTAGAAGCCAATATTGCAACCAAACCGTGACAGCATTCCACAGGGCCAGTGTCATGGCAGATGCTTTTAGTGATGCAAAGCTGATAATAAAGCCAGTAACAACTGGGGCACTCAACTTGCAGATCAAATCGATCCGTCTGATCACAGAATTCATCTTTGTCAGCACTTCTCCAGGGTGACCTTCCGCAATCACCACAACCCTGCAATTGTAAGTCCAGACATAAAGAAGGCAGAAAATTTAAACTTGTAAAGATAACATACAACCGTGTGTAATTTTGTTATATATATATATAATAGAAATCCACTATCTTTCATATAAGCTTATGTATAGTCGTTAGTCACCATTCCCTTTCAATCAAAATTGTTCCAGAAAGAGTGGAGAGCACACCAACAGCACCAGATACGTTGGTTAACACCACAAGTGTAATAAACCCCATAAGGTTTTCTTGCTTCATCTTTGCGTACACCAGTAGCCCAATCACCCCAAGTCCAGCAACCATAGAGGAGACAAACTGGGTTAAGCACCATAGTAGGAGAACCTTCAATAAAATAAAAACATGCAAATTAACTTCTTAAACATTAGCTTGAATTAAGCTCAGAAAATCACAGCACCTACACGATCAATCAATCTGTAAAAGTGCTTCAAATATGAAATTCATATTTTGTCAAACAAGTTAATGGACATTCATTAATTGGTTTAGGTGATATTGGCTCCTCCCAACGCTCAACAATAAACAATTCAGTGTTCTCACTCAAATGATCATGAATTAATATGAAAACAAAAACACAACAACACGGCTATCAAACTATAGTGATAGAATACAAGTTACTTTAAAATATGTGTAGCGATCAACCCATCGTCCGACAACAGGGCCAAACAAGGCAGTAGAGGCAGATTCAACAGCTCCATAGATAGCAGCGAGGAGTAGAGAGTTTGGCCAAACTCTGATCATGTATAAACCAACAGAGAATTCCCACATCCTACAAAATAAATTAATAAAAACACATAAATCATTACATGCAAATCCAAAGCTCCATGGTGCATTAAACTAAAATCTTTTAGAAATTAGAAAACATGATCCCTTTCTTCAAAACAACAAACCCAGGTAGAAATGTGTGCGTGTGTGCATAATATATATATATATATCCCGCTAACGCGCGCGAGCCCAGAGAGAGAGAGAGAGACCTTGGACCCCATCTGGCCAAGAAGTAACCAACGTACAGGCGTGGGATGATGGAAGGAAGGATAGGAGGGCCGTCGCCTTCTTCGTTTCCATGCTCACTGATAGCTTGGGGAGAGCTCGGATTCTGAGCCTCTGTTTCTGCCATTTTTTCTGTGTTATGGTTTTGGAGGATCTTAGTATCCTAACTACGGCACTTGCGGTACTTCTTTCACTGCATCATCGTATGCGTATCAAATCTCTCTCTCTCTCTCTCTCTCTCTCTCTCTCTCATCTCACACGCACACTCACATATATATATATATATATGTGTGTGTGTATATGTATATATATAATATTTAAAATAAACAAAATTATAAAATATGGTGAAGGCTGGCAGGGAGTGACGGAAAGTCGATTATATTGAATACTGAAAGGCTGGGAGTAACGGCACTGCAAGTATGCTGTTATGCAGGTTCCGTTCTCCATACACAAAATTTATATATATATAAATCAAATGTTTGATTAAAAAAACTAGAAATAATAAATTATTTAATAAAAATATTTTTTATTTTTTAAAATTTTAAATTTTTTATAACAAAACATAATTATTATATTTTAAAAACAAAAACAAAAAATAATATAACCAAACATAATGAAGACTCCTACGTTGTTACTCGTTAGCATTTAACATACTTTTGCTTTTAACAAAGTAGCCATACCCGAAAAAGAAGAGGCAAACATTAAAAGCGATTCCGATAAAAAGTAAACCAACATCATGTCAATTCACACGTCAAAACCCATCTTTCTTTTTAATGAACTTGCCCATATTAATTTCTTTCCCCCTGAGAAGCGTGAGATATTTGTTGAAAAAAAAAAAAACAAGAAAATATTCATTGGCGAATCGAATCGTGCAATTACACACACTTTTTTCCCTTTCTTTTTGTTGAATCGAATCATGACATTGAGATGTTTGGTGTATGATTTTTTGTTTTTTAAAATTATATTTCAAAATATTGAGTATTGTATTTTATATTTTCTGTCAAATGAATAATATTTTTTTGTTTGATGTATTTTTTCACAAAAAAAATGTTTTTATTTTTCTGGAACATACAGAAAATAATACAATATTTTGTTTGACAACTGTTTTTATTTTTTGTATTTAAATACAGAAAATAATGACAATATTTGTTTGACAACTGTTTTTATTACTGGTTTTCAAAAACAATGTGTTAAAATGTAGGAAACACAAAATCAACATTTTCAACAAACTATTTTCGCCGCTGCTCCTCCCCCGGGCGCTGCTACCGCCGCTCATTCCAACGGCGTGACGCCCCCTGCACGTACGCCCTGCCATGCAACGCCCCCCCTCCCTGCCGTGCGATGCGACAGTCCCACCTCCTGCTCTCCCCCTTCCAACGCTGCGTGATCTCCCCCCTCCCCTTGGGCGCTGCGCGATCCCCCCCCCCCCCCCCCCCCCATTTTACAGAAGACAACCTCTAAACACAAAATGTGTTTTTAATTTACCCAAAAACAGTTTTTAAATATTATTTCTAAAAACAACTTTTGAAAATAAAAAAATCAAATCCATCACCAAACACATCATCATGCAACTTTTAAATAGTATGTTTAATAATAATTTTATTACCTCAGTAGTCAGTAGGTGGGTACTGAAACAACTTTCTTTATCAGTATTTGAGAGGTCATTAAAATCTATCAGAACAATTTTTAGAAAATAGAACAATGGTCTTTTGCTTCCACACTTGGAATTGATACATTATTTTGAGATTTCGATAACCTCTGATTCAGATTTTCACTTTGAAATTTGAGTTATATCTGGTCTCAGAACTGGATTGGATTTAATAATAATTCGTCTTTAAGTCAAACATAACCTCACAAAGACCAAACAAAAGAGAAGTTCATGTAAAAACAAGCCAAAACAGACTAGAGATGTATTTGTTTCATGAAAATTTCAATCTTTAGAGGCAATGACTAACATAAGAACGACAGCAAATCAGAAGGTTTGGTATATCAAACGATAACGTTGAAAGCAACCAGGAACTCTGACGAACATCAGTATGCATGAAGAACCAACATCACCCAACCTGAAGATGAAACATTTTGCTAAATGAAATTACATGTTGCAAAGAAAAAGAATATTTCATTAATTGAAACACAACATAAGATTTAGCATTCGCAAACCACTGGAAGCTTTTTTTTTTTTTTTGAGTTATTTACCCCATTTTAGCTCACATTTAGAGACTAACACAACCTGATCTCCTCAGCCGCTGCCAATGATCTCCTCTACCAGGGCTTTCAAGGAGTGGAGCCGTGGCACCAGACGAGGAGAGGAGCAACAACCCTGATAATGGAGAGGGGCTGCAACCCCAACAGAGGAGAGGAAGGGTGACGCTGCAAAGGAGAGGAGCGGCGGCACCGACAAGAGAGAGGAACAGTGGCAATTTAAAGAGAAGAGGCGATTGAGAGAGGTGAGAGTATAAAAAAAAAAAAAAACTGTGGTCATTTAGTAATTGAATGGTAAGAGAGAAGACCGCAAAATCACATTATTTAGTAACACAACCTCTCTCTTTATGTATAAAATGACAAATAATTAGTAAATACCAATCATTAGCCATCCATGAGGCCCTTTTCATGTTTCAAAGCAGAGAATGAACTCAAAAATTCTATAACATGTTATTAGAACATAATTGAAGACCTCGTCTATCCCAAAGTTTGGTACTCAATAACAAAGTTTAGTTTGGCCCATCCTAACATAATTCCATAGGATTTCTGGGATACAAAAATAAAGAAAGAAAAGAAACGCCCCAACGCACTAAAAATCGTCGTCCCTTAGAGAATCAGTTGGCTCCAGATTTCCAGTCACAGAATAATAGTTGTTTCATCCTCCCCCCCTGTCACACGAAGCATATAATTGTTTAATAGAAAAGCAGATGTAAACGGATTTCGTTTAATCATTACAGACTCATAAAGTTTTTAAATCAAAATCTCCTTGGCGTGACAAAGGATGAAACAACATTTTTACAACATAAAATCCACACCCCTGAAAATCTGACAACTAAGCACCCCATTTGTTTGGCCATACGCAAATAATTATGGGAGTTTTGTTTTTCCCTCTGGTATGTATTTTATGAAGTGATAAAAGAATTTATCATGTTTTGCACTGTTGCACTACACTCCTACTTGTACTTCACTGTCAAGTGTCAACATATTTACCCAACTTAATTTGCATGTTTGAGAGAAGACTTAAAACGACACACATAAAGGCCCAGCAAAGGAAAAACAAAAAACAAAAAACAAAAAACAAAAAAATACAGCAGGGAAGGGAACATTACACTTTAAAAGTGAAATGATGGATCCGAAGATGGCATACACCATCCCCAAAGTAAATTACAAACTTTAGTATAGTCGCTGCCAAAAATAACTTAGTTATAGTAGTAGAACAATAACAATAAATATAATGAACTCCATAGTGTGCACATCCCAAATTGTTAAGAGTTATAACTAAAATTTTAAAAGTTTATAGCCGTCTATCCTAGTTACCAGAAACAGAATCCTTACCATACAACAAAAGGTTTGGTCTCTCCCTATCTTCCCCCTACACACAACCCAAAAGGTGAAGATAATGCCATTTTAAAAGCCCAACTACGAAACTTGTGAGCAGCTCCCTCCCAGTAACATATTACCTCTTATAACCATGCCCCTAACCAAAAAGCAAAAGTGAGTGAACCACCAAGTAGTAATTCTGTAATTACCATTTGTTAAGTCCAGACTGATCTAAAATGGAGAATGGAATGAACGGGGTAACAAAAAATTGCCTTTTTGAATTATGTTATCTTCATTGAATATTAACAATTATTTTTCTAGTTTATAATCAACCAACGGTTTTAATTTACTGTCTAATTTTACAAAATCAATGAAATATTTTAATCTCTGATTTTGGATAATGAAAATCAAAAGAAAAAAAATAGAGACAGAATCTTGAAAACTAAAAATGCAAAGATCAAACTCTTTAAGGATTATCAATATTGAATAGTTTGATCATCATATTGCTCATATTGATTATTATCATATCAAAAGAAAAGGTAAATAGTTCACACCACCTTAATCTAAACTTAGAAACTTCATTAATAATGCATTTCGATCATACCTGGAGTTCCAAACCTAGAAAACGAAATCTTAACCATTAATTTCTTTTCATAAAGTATTCTGAGGATAGCTTCCTAAACTTGGTGTTGTGAATTGCATACTTACAGATTGCACACTTAGAGAGCCATTCAAAATAAAAGCATCTTAACAGAATCATTTAGAGTCATCTTCAAGTGTTCATTAATTAAAAGAAGCCTGAATAGCTCGCAGAATAAGATCTTATGGAATATGCTTATGAAGTTGACTACAGACTTAAAACTGTTTATGCTGAGTACTATTCACGTTGAACAAAGTACATCTTCGTTTGCTTACTGAATTGTAGTCTTTAATGGGTGTTTTGAAACACCATGAGGAGATGCCTTTTTAGAATTAGTTTTCGAATTATTTACATGCTTACTGAAATGCTCCTAACTACGTATATTCCAAGCATCTTGAATAAAACTTTCGGAAACACCTTACTCAAATAACTTACTGAGATGTGTTGCCTCCTAAATAAAGTCTCTCTGGGTGATGTTATGAATAAAAGCTTTCGGAACCTTGCTGAGTTCTAAGTCTACTGAAAAAGCTTCGTGAGTAATAAGCTTGCAGAGTTAAACTTCCTGAAAACTGTTTCTTAGTCCAAGTGCATACAAACTATAGTAAAGTTACCGAATGTTTAGCTTGCAGACTTAAACTTACTGAATAATACAAGCTTATTGAGTCCAACTAAATAAATAACTTTACTAAAAAAAAAACTATATAAATAACTTCTTGAACGCAGCCTGAATTGCTTCCTTATTAAATAAAAAGCCTTCAAAGTGATTTCAGATTAAAGTCTTCATGAATAGCCTTTTGAATAATAATAATCAATATCCTTTGGTATTTAAAGGATTTTCAGAAATGCGTAAATGCTCTTTTAAAAGTATTCATTATCAAATCTTTATTAAACTTTTTAATCCTAAAGTTGGTTCAACAATATTTATGTAGAAAAGGAAGATTGAATGGGGAAGGTGGGAATGGAGATTAAAAATCATGACCTCCCAAGGAGGAGTGAATGCTTATACTACCCGACTAGTTGCTTGCATAAGGAGGAAACTCCTAAGGTAAAAAGCCTATACAAAATTAAAAAAAAAAATAGAAAGCCCACACATCAATCATGGCCATTGAAGCCATTTTAACAATAATGCCAAACATCTTATCACTGTTTATATGATACTTTAAAAGCTATCTAAAACTTCTTTGTTCATCACCACCTCAGACATTGAAACTGTTACTTCATAAAAGCAAACAGCACCAACAATCTAGCTCTAATAAAAAAAATAATAATACCATCTTTCCTTCTATAACTATAATTATTATAATACCCAACCATTTTTTATTTAAACAAAAGAAACCTGCATGGCATTTTTAGATAAGAATAACCCACAACACTCCTCTTCCTCGGGAAAAAAAAAGAAAGAAAGAAAAGTAGGTATTACTGGACAGAAATGTATGGTCCCTTCTCCATGTCAGCAACTTCACAATCATGTGGACAGCCATACCAAAGGAATGTTTTGAGAACTCTAATTCCAAGAGTAGCAACTTTCATTGATTTTTTTTTTCATACTCCAGGAATTATGTTTTAATAAAAATGTCGATAATCTGAATAGGGATGAGAAGTTTAGGTGTAGTGACAAAAACAGCCCAACTGCCTTCTTTTTGGGTTCTGGAATTCTATGTACCAGAACCCAAACTTTTTGAAACTAAAATTTGTTAATATTCTGTTGTCAATTTGTCATTCATGACAGTCCTTATTAACTCGCTGTATGTATATAACACCATTAAATGGGTGGACCAAGGCCAAAATCTAATACCCAAAAAATAGTTGCTGAAAATTCAAATACAAAACTCACTTTTGACTTTGACTTGAGTACTTGACGGCAGATCTACTTTCATCAAGAGTCAATCTTCAGCTCATCTGAATCTGAATCTTCATCTGAATCTGAATCGCTCACATTATATCCTAAAGACGGATCACCAGACAGAAAGAGGCAGACTTAAAATCCATAATTGGGCAGACATCTAGAGAAAGAAAGGGAGAGATGTCAACCTGGACGTTTAACGCTGACTGTCCAAGCTGAAGATCGATACCTCGCAGCCCTGGTGATCCAGATTCTTCCCTGCAGAGAATCAACGCTATAAAACACATAGGGGAAAAAACGCAAATATATAAAACAACCGGTACACTGGACTCAGTGAACTTCTAGAGTCCATAAATTGCTAAGTAGCTGAAATCCACACTTGTTTTTTCATTTATTTATTTTGGTTTCATAGTCATCAAAAATTCCCTTACTTTTTCTCAGCAACCAAACATTCGGCAAGGACAAGGTAGAAGACATAGAAGTTACAAAACCTTAAGCGCCCGACAAGTACAAGTTCATAAATAAGTTACATGAGAATAAGAAACAGAAAACCCAAAACCGCACAGGAACCCAACTGCCTTTTTCTCATTTACTTTTTCTCCAGAAACTTTCCATCAATTTTCTCGGCAACCAAACAGAGTGAGACCCTAAAATGCTACAAAAAAAATTACAAGTAAGAATCGATTAAAAAAAAAAGGGCACTTAAGATGTAGAAGACGAAACCTTTTTAGGGTCTCTAGGGACGCCATAGCCGCTGTAATACATCTGACCCACTAAAACCTGCATGGAGACGTCGCCATTTTTGGCCTCCTTGAGCGAGTCGAAGAACCACCGCTTCACGCAATCCGCCACCACCTCCGACAGCGGCGCTCGGATGCTCTGCGGCTCTGTGTCGACGTTGCCCCCTCTAACTCCGCTGACGCTCTCCATACCCTTGTTCTTATTCTTCCCCGGAATCAACGGCTGTGAATCCGATCGGCCTCCTGAATCTGGCTTCTCTGGGAAGCAAGTTCGATTCCGCGAACGCTGACAAGTATAAACAATCGTAGGAAGGGGTTTGAGTCTGGTTTTTATGCTGGAAAACGCTTTTTCCATACACACGAACGCTGAACCGCTGCAGAGAGCGAGAGGGACAGTGGCTGAGAGAGAGAGGGGGGAAGAGGGAAAGAGACGCATCGATCGATGTTTGTGGTGGCTGGGTCGGACATGGCACGAGCGTCGACTTATAAACGACGTCGTTGTTTGTGTTTTTTTGTTTTTTGTTTTGTTTTGTAAGGTCGTAAGATCATGCAAATCCTCTGCCGTGATCGCCAGTCTAATCATTTGTCTTACCTTCTGATTAAAGAAGAAAAAAACATTTTGAGTTTTTTTAATATTAAACTATAAAAAGTTGTCATAATCAAACGTTTATAAATATCTCCGATTATTTTTTTTTTCCTTGTAAATACAACTTTAGTGTTTTTAAACTGTTTGGCAAGTTATTCGAATAATTAATAAATTAATTATTTTATATAAAAATATATTTTAAATATATTAAACATTAATAATGTTAAGTTATTACATTTGTTTTTGAATAAGTTTAGGGTTTGAATTTTTATGTTTTTAATTCTTAAATAGTTTGTAAGTTTTATTAACTTTTGTGTGAACCAGTTGTAAATATTATAATTTAAAATTCAATTTGATTTGTTAATGCATAGTAATAAATACGTTTAAATTTTAATACTTTACCCTCGTTTGCAGTCTTACTCGCAATATCTGTCTTACCAACATTGTCAAAGTATGCCTACTGCATATCAAAATGTGATTCCAAATAATACACAACTGATGAAAGTGATTGCCAAAACAAGTTTTAGCTCCTCCATAGTCGGGTTACTGACCCAATCTCCCACAGGGAGCATCTCCCCTCGTTGCGATGCAGATATAATGTTACTCTACCGCCATTTGTTCAAAAAAAAAAATGTTCAAATCAATACCAATGCCCCACACCGAGCAAAGACAGGAAAGGAAAAGGAAAATAAGGGTTTAGAGAAAAAGAGGGACGACTAAGAGATGAGAGGGGACGAGGAAGGGTGAGGGCCGAGAAGATGCAGAATGAATCTCTCAATTGAGGTGCATTCTAGTAGGGGTAGGGGTGTAAGTAACAATTTATGTGTGTGTATATATATCTCTTACATACATATATACACACGTAAATCGTAATATAAAAGGGCTAATCATTATGAAAATATGGAGCTAATGTGGTAACATAGTTCATCAGTACACAAGGTAGATTACAAAATGTGCACAAAATATACACTTACAAAAAGAAAAAAAACACCAAATAAAAGATTATTACATACACAAGCCAAAACTATACGGGAATATTACATATGAATGGATTGATGTAGCTATATTCTATGAAGTTCTCACCTGTAATGTTCCAGCTGTCTTTCAGCGAATGAATACTAATTCAATAACTGGGGAAGAAATATGAGGGAGGAGGGGCATCTACTATACATGAACAGAGATTTCAGAGGGAATTAATACAACCAGCAGAAATCTTGCATTCTGCCGCGAGGGAAAAACAAAATCTTGGATCCAATGTACAGCAATTACCGCCTTCATGAGTCACTCCAATTGTCATCATCATCTTCATCACTCCCGACAAATGCCTACTTTCAAAGTTAAGTTTTTAAAAATTCAAGTGAAAAAATGAATAAATACATGTCATAGTGGGAGAATTCACCTGGCGAATAGCATTTGCTTTCTCCAAAATGGCTGCAACTCTTAAGTTGGTATTGGTATCAGGACCAGAAATCCTAGGTCTTAAGGACACCGCAGGTCTCAAATTGAAAGACTGGATCAAACCAAAAAAAAAAAGTCATAAGCCGCCTGTATATGGTGCTATAAAGTTGTTGCAGCAATAAAGAATTTAGTAATGTGATGTAATGAAGGTAAAATGTTGTCCATCTTACCTTGGTTCGTATCTGTTCCAGAAGATTATCTTTTTTGTCAACGGCATGCATAATTTGAGGTCGAACTCTTTCTGCAGCTTTTTTCAGCTGGAAAAGTTTGAAACCATTAAAATGCATGAGCTTCCACCAATTCAGTACAAGAAATCAGAAGGACAACGATAATTATGGCTGGGAATGGGTGCTTTCCAAAGGGAAACATTACCTTGCTTTTGTCATGCGCAGCAACAGCTTCAATTAATGGATCTGGAGATCGAGGAAGCTTCTTTAATGGATTTCTGTTTGATTCTTCATCTCCAGCTATTTGAGGCTCTCCAGCTTCTGTCATTGGTGGCACAGATGTTTCAGAAGGATTCACCACATCTCTCTCTGAACTTTGGAGGGTTTGCTGATACTTTTCATCCTCAAAATTGGTTTCTGACTGTTGGTTCATATGCCGAACTGGTCTTTCCTCTAAATATGAACTCAATCTCCCTCTCATCAGTGACATGGCTGTCTCAGGAGGACACACCAAATCTCTTCCTGACCTTTGGAGAGTTCGATGATGATTTTCATCCCTTATACTGGTCTCTGCTTCTTGGTTCGAATATTGAATTGGTTCTCCCCCTAGGGATGATCTCGTTCTCCCTCTCATCGGTGAAACAGATGTTTCTGGAGGATTCACCATATCTCCCTCTGATTGGAGTGTTTGTGGATGCTTCTCATCCCCTAAACTGATTTCTGGTTTCTGGTCCATGTGTTGAATTTGCCCTTCCTCTATAAATGGTATAGTTTTCTCTCTCATCAGTGACACTGATATTCCAGAAGGATCTATAGTATCTCGCTCTAATCTTCGGAGGATTCGCTGATGCTTCCCATCCTCTAAACTGGGCATAGATTCTTGGTTCATATGTTGAATTGGTGTTTCATCTAAATATAAACTCATTCTCCCTTTCATTTGTAACAAGGTTGTATCGACACTTGCCAAATCTCTCTCTGATCTTTGTGAAGTTCGATGATGATTCTCATTTTGGAAACCTGTTTTGGCTTGTTGGCTCAAATGTTGAGTTGTCTCTTTCCCTAAAGATGAATTGGTTCCCGCTCTCATTGGCAGAAAGGATACTTCAGGAGGATTCACCATGTGACTCTCTGATCTTTGGAGAGTTTGTTGGTACTTCTCATCCTCTGAACTGGTTTCTGCTTCTTGGTTCAGATGTTGAGTTGGCTCTCCCTTTAAAGATGAAATAGTGATTGGCATAAATATTTCAGGAGGATTAACCATATCACTATCTGATCTTGGGAGAATTTGTTGAAGCTTCTCATCCTCGAAACTGTTTTCTGGTTCTTGGCTCATGCGTTGAAGTCGACCCCCCTCGGAAGATTTATGGCAATGTCCATGGGAGTTGATTGATTGTGCAGCTGAGGATGGGCTCAAACTCTGTACCATTTCTCCGTCTGAAGCTGAGGAACCATGTTGAGGCTGTGCTTCCTTTACAGTAAGGAAATCATGATGACAATTTTCAGCTGAATATCCAGAAGCATGTTCCCAGAACTCTGACTGCAGCTCTCTCTCTACGGTAGAGAATTGAATTTTTGAATTTTGATGTTCTGTAGGCTTCCCTTCTTCAAAACCAAATTGATCGTTTTCATTGGCCATTTTTGATGGCCTTGTTGAATCCTCCGCTGGTTCAATAGCCTGAATAAGCTTCCCTATTCTCCATTGCATTGGGGGAAGAGGGGGCAATGGTGGCATTTCCTCGTGATTAGATAGACTTACATTTGGCAGTGGCTGGATGAAGCTAGGAAAGTTTGATTCTTGTTGATCTTTTGATTGCTCAGAAGCAAAATGTTTCTGACCAGTTGACTGAGGCAAAGTATGTGGTGCTGAAGGCTGAATTGGAGCTTCTTCAATACAAGATTCTGAACTCACATCAAAGCATCCTTCTTGATCTAATGCCACAGAAATCAATTCGTTTCCATGTAAACCGTCCAAATCAGATTGATCCACCTGTAACTCCAGTACTCTTTCTATAAGATTTTCTGGCTGTGCTAGTTGATTATCAGGAAGAGACATCCTATTTTCCAAACAGTCTACAGGATGACTCTCTCTCATAGTAGGAGATATTTCTAAATCCAGACACATTTGATTCAAAGAGGGTATATTGACATCAGCAGAATGACCCCTTTGCATTTCTCCTACTAGGGATGGATGGGTAGTATCATCACGAAGTTGTAAATTGAAACTATCTTTAGAGACAGTGTTGCATGACATGAGACTTGAATCTGTTTGGACTGCTGTGAGATGCACCACTTCCTTCTGTGTTTCTGATTTGGTAAAAACTGTCTCACGAATTGCTTCTTTAATATCCGAATCTTCTTTATATGAATTCCTTGGACTAAAAAGAGTATACTGGTGATCTTTAGAATTCTGTGAGGGAAAACAAATCAGCTCGTCATTGACAACATCTGCAACCACATCACGCCTAACAGGAATGACGGCAGGAGTGACCCCATCTACTAGCAATGTTTCAATTCCTGTATTAGCCAACCGTAAAATGGGATCGCTTAAATGATCTGATTGAAACTCAAGGGAGTTTTGGTACGTTAGAAGTACATCTACATCATCAGCACATCCAACAGTTTCTTCATCTACAAAACTAGAAACCCCTTTAGAACTTGTTTGACTTCCAAAATGTTGAATATCAATTTCTGAGGGATCAACCTTTAGTGATGAAACCTCATCTTCTATTTCTGGGAGATGCTGCTGTGACAAGTGACAACTTTGTTGAGCATTCACAGCAGTGCCTAAATTATTTGAATTTACCACAGATGACATAGCAGTCGCTTTGTTGTCTACTACTGTAGTTTTATTATCTGAATTGAGTCCAGTTGCTGAGGAAGTGTTTAAATCTACCACAGATAAAATATTATTCAAGCTGGCCCCAGTTGCTGAAGTGGGATCCACTACAAAAACCATGTTGTCGGGTTCTAATTCTACTTTTGAACATCCATCCAGTTCTGGCAAGCCCCGAATTGGCTCTTCCATGGATGAAACAAATGTTTGTGCTCCATCAACCATATTTGCAGTAAAACTATCAACTACATGCTCTTGTTGATGCAATGTGCCTTCAATATTATCAATGCCTTCCCCTTTAGATGGCAGATCTGGAATATTTGATTCAAGCACAAAAATGGGTGGGACAACATTAGAATCATTACTGGCTACCAATTCCTCCACAGGATGGAATTCAGCTGATGCAGTAGAAAGAGCACCCCTTGCGTCAGAACCAAAAGAGACCTGGGAGCTATACTGCATATTATCACTGTCACTAACACTTACACCAGTTTCATGAGAATTTGACAACCCAATACAAATCTTATCATAGTCAGATGACACCTCAAAACCTTCTCCACGTTCTGAAGACGCTGTGAGACAAGAATCACAAGATGCTTCACCTTGGGCAGAGCTGCCATTGGGGATTTCAGCTACCCCGATGGTTGTAGAGTGAAATTCGGTAAGATCATCAGAATTGATCCCTAAAATATCCTTACTTACACGGAGCTGATCAGATGAAGTACAAACAGCCTCAGCTACAAAAACAGCTGTTCCATCAGTATCTGATAGACTATTCTCTGCAAGACTGCTAAAAGTGTCAGATTGTGAAAGACTGTATCTTCCTTTTCTGGAATTATTTCCATATGCGGTGGAGTTTCCAGTTGACTGAGAATCAGAAAAATGAGATTGAAGCTCATCTACATCAGAATATGTCCCACGCTTTTTAACACTCAGAAAACCACTATTGTTCTCAAGTTTATATTCAGAATCTGTTTCCAGTTCTGAATCCATTGACATAAGGGCATCCCCATAGTCATCCACCTCACTAGTGACCTCTTCAGAATGAGAATCAGCAATGTTCGACTCTTTTTCCCTTTCCCCCAAAACCACAATTTCCTTTTTTTCAGCCATTTTCCGAATGCTAAAGGAAATCTTATCTGGCTTTCCACCAGAGTCAGGTGCAGCCATCTTAAATTTTCCAACATTGGATGTCTCCTCACTTGACCCCTCCATAGGATCAGGCTGCTCACTTTCCTGTCTTTGAAGAGATAGAAGTGTGCTTCTTTTTCCCTGCAACTGTTCTCTGTTATGATCAACCGTACTAATTTCAACAATTTCCTTCACTGAATTACAAGTATTAATGGATTTAAGATCCAAATGGGATTCAATAACAGAACTTTCACAAATTGCTTTTCGCTCTGGTGAAGGACTCTCCAAAAATTTCTCCATGTAACTTCTTCCAGTTTTTGAATCAGATAAAGAATCATTTAATTGCCGTCTCTTCAATTTCACATGGTGCGTAGGGTCATCATAGCCATTTTGAGTACGCTCCTCCAAGAGCAAATCATGAAGTCTGCACTATTCAGTTAAATTTGAGTAAGCTGTCAACAGATAAAACATAGGCAACCAAACATGATAAAGGCAGAGACCATAAGCTACGAAAGTAGAAGCCTTACTTGGAATGTGATGTTGGTAAGGTCTCCGGAGTTTCTCCATTTTTCCAGCGTGATCCTCTCTTCTGCCAGCAATAAAAGAACAAAAAAAACATTAAATAAGAAAACTTTTTTTTTTCAATTGCAATTAGCTATCACGGAAACTGCACAGGGATCAAATATGCAGATAGTTAAAACATCCAGGTAATATAGCCAGAACAGACTATGAAATGATGAGTTCTTCGAGCACTACAAAAAGTGACAGAATCAAACCCTACAATTTAAACTTGTTACAAAAGGCATACAGCAAACACATTTTATACATAGTAAACCAGAAAATTATAAGCCAGGTACAGTATCTGAATTTTTAAACAAACGCACAGGAAAAATCTGCACATCAAAGCATGACAGCCCATTGCTCACTCAAAAGGAATAAGTGGAATAGAGAATCACAAATCTAAACTCTAGCAAAAAAAAAAAAAAAAAACTGTACGTTAACTATGATTTCTCCCACTGATTACCTTCACCTTCCTGATTCTCTTATCCCACTGAACCTGTAACTCTGCAGTTCCAGTACCAGTTGTTTCCATTCTATAAAAGGATGGATCAGTGTAGCGCTTCAGGCATGCCCCGGCACCAGCAACATCAAATCTGCAACGAACCAGATAAAAATAACAAGGTTTAATAAAAAGTAAAATTTCACTGCTCTTCAACTAGAATTTATCTATCTGACAGCAAGAGTAATCATACTTGTCCAAAAGAAATAAGCGTGGTGGACCACGGCATTCTTCATAAGAATCCATTACAAATCTAGGTAAACCTCCTTGAGTGATCAAATTCTGGTCAATGTGCAGATTTGGGTGCCAATCAACACCTGTGGTAGCATTATGCATCCAAATTTCCAAGTGAGTAAGATACTATATAATATAATTTAGGAAGATGACTTTGGAAACTATAAAAGTTCTCGTCATTTTGGCCGAGTTCACTACACCAGACTTTAAACCCACAGGCAAAAATATGCAAACACACATTAAAGACATATTAAACTATCACCAAAAATGTTATAATGCAGTCAAAATAAGGTCCATACTACAAAATGTTCTTCAATTCTATTCCTCTGATGACACACAATATATTGACGTATCATTGTATCAGACTACCAGTCTCTTGGATGTATGTGTCTCAAAATTTATTCCAAATAGACATAAAATTCAAAATCAATTCACAGCCTTGGCAGTGGTTGTCTAGTGTCTACACATTTTTTTTGGCACTGATTGAGATGGTATTGAAGTTTTCTCTGTTTGGATGATTATATGTAACATTTTTTTACAACAATGGTAATAGAGATCACAAAAATCAATGATATCATTTTTTTATCAAGAAAATAAAATTTATTAAGTCACCAAGATGATAACAAATTACACCATAGAGATCAACTCAATTACATCTTAAACATTCCCCGTACTCAGAACAGCATTACAAACTGCTATATCATATAGCAAAAAACCAATTTCATAATTAACCCCTTGAACCCCTAATTCCACTCCATCAAAGATCCTCCTATTGCGCTCCCTCCATAATGTCCATAACAAATGCGGGTTGTTAACATAGACCGAGGGATTTTAGCAACCCTTCAAACTATGAAAAATGATAAATGAAACAACATACAACTAGGTTTCCCCAAGTACAAACCAAAGAATAAGAAATGCAAATTCATCGTGTTAAATTCAGGAATTTAAAAAAATCACATTTATATTGTATGCCAATTAATTATGTATTTATGTAATTATATAATTATTCTCTTTTTCATGTAGATAATGACACTATATATATATAAAATGAGAGAAAGATGATATTTTAAAAAAATGAGAGAAAATAAAAATAAAAATAAAAAACTAATTTAGATAAAAAAACAAAACTAAAGAAAAAGAAATGAGCCAAATATAGCATCCTGAAATCGACAAATTGGCAGTCCATGTTTAATTAAATAATAGGCAGAGAAGTCCATTTTGGCAAATATTGCAGTCCATGACTACTTTTAGGTTTATAACTGGGGGAGTGGTGTCACCATCACATGTGCATTCATGTTTTATAAAAGGTTGATGGCAACTATTCACAGCCTTTCTCTCAAAAGCCAAAATTGGCTGCTGCTCTGGTACAAGAGAGGACTACTGGCTGCTGCTCTGGTACAAGAGAGGAACGTTTGCCCTTTTTTATTTTACAACAATGCCCCATAAGATGCTCTCCACCTTTCAATTTTGCGGATGCAAGGTTTTGAACTCATAACCTCATCACTGGTGGTTATGTGTCTTTACCACCATGTCAGTCCCTCGGGGCATAACAGCTGCCTTTTGGGCTGAAACAAAGGAGGGGAACAGCCTGTTGTGCCAGTAGAAGGGAGAAGTTGTAATCTGCTGCCTGTGATGCCTGCTGTGCTGGTTCAAGAAGCAGATGGGAATGCCGGTGTGTATCTGTTGATAAGAAGAAAAGATGCAACAGTTGAGGTTCGAGAGAGTGCCGGCTATGAGGTGAGGTGTGACGCGTATGCTTTGCGTGGATTTGGGGCTATGATTTAGGGATCAAATAAAATAAGTTTTTTTTTTCTCCGTTTCTTTCGCCACACCGTTTATTTTTTCTCACCTTCTTGAAGACTAAAATAAAATGCATTCTAAACAATCAAACATTGTCTAGACGGCCAAACGCAACTATCTAAATAGCCTTCACTCCAAAAAAAATAAAAAATAGAACCAATAGATAAAGAGTATAAAATGGATTAGCCAGCGAACCACGCAGATCAAAGCAGACCGAGCCATTAAATTTCTGATTCATTTCAATTGGAGACTTAAACAAACCACGACTAAACGGATAGATCTAGACAAACCAAATTCGTGCGAACGCAAAATGGTCCGCAAACCGGTTGCTTTTTTAACCATTACTCATCCTACCTAAAAGGCCAGAATCCATACCCTAAGCCTAATACCAAATTTCATTGTCCTCGTTCTTTGGTTCTTGCTCTCTCTCATTGTCTCACAGGTCATGACTGTCGCTAAAAATATAATCCGATCAATTCCTTTAACTTTGAGAGTAATGATTTGACCTCTCAACCCTCAACTTAAACGTGTATGCACGCAGGTAACATTAATTAATTAAATCGAAGGTAGTTGGAGAAATTAATTAATGTTCAATTGAATGATGGACTTAGGAATAGACAAAAGAACAAATGAACCATTGGCTTTGAGTGAGCAAAGAGTAGTTGTAGAGCAAGCCTAAGAGGCCATTAATGGTGTAGGCATAAGGAGTAGGAGAGGCCGTTACTCGAGAGATGGCCACTTGAAAAAAACAACAGACTGGTGCAATCGGATCAGTTCATTTCTGGTCCATTAAAATTGTAACCCATTTAGACAAACTCCACAACAAACCAAAGCTAACTGATCCATTTTACACTCCTACCAACATAACCATTTTTTGGCCCAAACTTTTTATAGAGGGTTCTCCAAAACATTTTTTTGAACACTACACGCCAACCTTTTTTGTCAACCCCACCACTAAGACTATTAATGAGCCAAACAACCCAGGATTGGCTTTAAAAAAGTTACTCATCATTTTAGGCAAGCCAAGCCAGGGCCCTTGTATTATTGAATGGACAATGTTTTTGAACCCTCTCTTTGTGTAACCAGGCAAACTATTAGAAATCAATATTCTTAGTTAGTACGTAATTTGCAATGTGATTCCATTATAATTTCATTTTGCTCTGACAAACATGTAGCATGTAAATATAACACACTTTCACCCTCACAACTTCTATTTTTCCATTCTATAATACAATGACATAGGTCGTGGCCAATAGGGCATGCTTATGATAATTAAGATCGCACAAGGAATCACCTTTTTCAATACTTGAATAAATGATTTTGCATCATTGGAAACCATACAAAACCTTTGCATTCACATATCTTGCACAATTCTTAGAATTATATATATATGCATGGTTTCCACGATAAACTTTTCTGAAGCAGGACAATAGGTTGGCAATGTAAACAAGCATTAAGCATCTTGCAATGTAGCTAGAAAGAACATGCATTGTAACAACAAAGTGGAATTCAAAAGACTTCCAAACACACCGTAAATCCCTTTTAGAAAGTGTAGTGAACAAAATTGCAAATTAGAGTACTCTAACCTGTATTGTGAAACAAATTTGAGTGATCAACTTTCGATAGGAATGCCTTCTCAATTGAAGGAAAATCTGCCTCAAGTTGTTGAACACGTGCCATTAGACCATGACCTCTTGAGGCAGTTGCCATCACTTCTTCATGCAAGTCGTGGAATATCTCAGCAGCAAACCTTCATGGATCACAAAGAGAACATATGACGGAACGGTTAATTTAAAACCTTAATATATATATATATATAACACTTGTGCCCTCACCCTAAAAATGAGTAAAGACAACGTCATTTTTATACCCCCTTGAACAGTATCTAGCCTTTTGGGATAATTAAATCTAAGGTAAAGAAGAGCGCTGTTTGGGGTGGCCAACAAACTTTTGAAAAAAAGAACAAAAAGTCTCACAAGGTTCAATTTTTACTTTCATTTAGAGGATCAGATCAACTACAACATTCTAGCCATACACACCACATACAATTTGTTTAAATGTTACTACTATTGTCAATAAATTATGGCTGCTTACATAGATCTTTAGTACTCATTTCCCCATGCCAATGATGGTGCCAATGCTTAAGCCCCAAGTTCCCTTTGCTGGTGAACCATGAGCATTATGATTGAGAACCGTGTTTTGTTAAAAACATAATGGTTGGTACACTGTGAAAGATATTAGAATATTAACTACACCATAAAGAAGATCTACAACTTGTAACTCTATAATATCTACATGAAGATCCACTTCAGAAAGGAAAAAAAATCCTGTTATCCTTGCAACACATTGAACTGGGTTTCAGCGTTTTTTTTTAAACATGTACAGCTGGTTCAACTTTAACAGTAAAACTAAATCTAAAAAGTGAATCAATCGCACAGCTCTTGACTTCAAACTTCAGTCACATTAAGATTAATCCGGCATGAGCACCGAGTATCGGCTTACAGGTTGAATTGAAAAGTTGGGCATTTGCCTGACCATCAAGCCAAACCGGTAGTGGCGTTCAACTCAAACCAAAATGGAAAGTGGCAAAAACCAATATATTCATTTGAAGTCCCTTCACTAACTCCAAGATTAATCATTTTAACATCAATTCTCTCGCGGCGGATCATGAAGATTGGATAATATCCCAGACAGGGTACTAATGCATACGAAGTAAAACAAAAGTAAAAGCAATAAAGAAAATATATATGTGGGTCGAATTATAATTCCAATCACTCCCGGATACTAAAATCCAACACAATTCAGACGCAAGAATCCAAGCAACGCCCGCAATCCCGTCAAACCCATATCCTACCCACTTGACCAATTATCTCAAATCACCCAATAATATAACCAATAATCAAAAGAATCGACTAGAGCGAGAGAGAGAGAGATGAGAGGCTTACTCTGCGAGGTCTCCAATCTGCCGAAGAACACCGACGAGGCCGGCCATGGCGACGCCTTCGAGGACGGCTTCGGGGTCATCCTTGTCGTTGGAGCGGTACAGCTCGGGATCGGCCAAGCTGTACTCGTTCCGTATCTGATACCTAGTAAATGGCATCCTCGGCCGATCAAACGGAAACGAAACCAAACAAAAACCCTAAAGCTCGGGCTCCTCTGACCAATGAGCATCATAAAGTTGGTACACACACGGATTCCAGTTCCATTCCAACCACTGTCCACCAAATCCTTCGCAAACCCAAAATCTATATTTATGAAACCCAGAAACCAAACACGCACATGTGGGGAGAGATAGAGAGAGAGAGAGAGAGAGAGAGAGAGTAATAAATAAGGGAAGGGGATGGAGACGAAATTGATGAGGAATGATTGGACAGGCACGCCGAGAGAGTGAGAGGATTGAAGTTGAAGTCGAAGTTGAGGTTGAAGTTCAAGATACGCCTGGGGAATGGGGGCGGGCAATGATGGAATGGAGAGAGAGAGAGAGAGAGAGAGAGAGAGAGAGAGGCAGCGACAGCGAGCTAGCATGAACTGTGCTCTTGCCTCTTCAATTTATTCAACCCCTAGGGCTTTTTTCATTTTTTTTCATTTTTTTTTCCTGTTTTGCGGTGGAAAGAGAAAAACAGAAATAAAATAATAAACCATAAATAATAAAATAAAGAGGGTAGAGGGTGTGTTAATTATTTTGCATTTAAAAATGAAATAAAAGAAGTAACAAGTTTTGTAGTTGCGTTTTACAATGTGATTCATGGCCGCTTCTATCTCTAGTAACTACTGTAACATCACACATGAGATTATGCTTATATAATATGATCCGAAATTGTTAAATTTCGTGTTAGATTTATATGCAAAGGGAATCTGATTGCCCATTTCGTCATGATCTGACAAAATTTGCCAACTGAGTGGGTGGGTGCGTTGACAATAATGCCTATTTTGTCTACACAATAACAATAGCTTCAGTTCGGTAATGATGGTTAATTAACACCGTGTCATAGGTGGGTATATGAATTTCAAACAATTGTTATTGTTTTATGATGGATGGCTAAAATTTTAGGACTAACTATAGAGAATTAAAGATTCTTATCATAATTTTCATAAACAAAAAAATTGAGACAGATATTGCTTGGGCCTAATAAATTTGAACGTGTGTCAAACACACACATGTCTAGTTGGCAAGATGAATAAGCATCTGTTGATGTGTTCAGTATTTCAATTTTTACAATTGTATGAGTTGATTTTCTCGCCCAGTGTTAATTTTTAAATTATATATATATATGTATATATATATATATATATTTAAGTCTCCTATTCATCTTTTGTCATGGTGTACAATTGACATGTTATATATGTAAAGAGTAGGTGACATTTTGAGTGAATAATTATTTGAGCATGAAGATATTTAGATACACATAATTTTTTAAATCAAATATTATAATATATATATACACACATTGGATTCACGTAATAAAGTAAAGAAAACAAAGAGTTTTTTCAAAAAATGAATTTAACACAAATTTTGAGTTTAGATTTTAAAAAAACAGTTGAAATTAATCCAACACAAAATTTAAGTTTAGATTTTAAAAAAGTAGCTGAAAAGTATTTAAAAAAACACAGAAAAATAATTTCAAATTCACTTTATATTCAAGAAAACAAGAAAAACAAGATGAATTTTTATTGCGGGTGTATGAGAAAACAAGAAAACGAAAATGATAGGAACATGAAAAACAAACAACAAGATGTTGAAAATTTTAACAAGATATAGAATGTTACTTTATAATAACGAAGTCTGAAAACAAGATATGAGGAGAACTAATTATATGATATTTTTTTTATTTTTTATTAAATTGATTCGATAAAATTTTAAAGTATTTATAAATATATAAATTGATTTGAACTCATTATTTTTTAAAATTAATTTTATTTTTTGAAAACATAACTAATATATTTTTTACGGTGTATCCAAACAATATATTTTATTTAGAAAAACAAGTATATCAAATTCACGATCAACTTGAGAAAAAAATAAAATTTAGTAACCAGACAATCTTATTTTGTGACAGAAAAACGATTAGCGAAGGAAAACATGACGAGTGACTAAACAAACACGACATTTTCTATTTTTTTCTTTTCGGTTCAGTGAAAATGATGCGCTCGATGCAATCAATTATATAAGAGTATAAACACCATTCATAATGGTGTTTGGCAAAATGCCATGATCCTTATAAAATATTTATAACTTTAGTAAACCTTTTTCTATTGCACTCCGTAAATTTGAATAAATTATAAGATAATTAAATACATGAGCTCAACAAAAAAATCAAGAAAAATTGATTTATTATTAAAAAACGGGGCTAATTCTAAAATTTGTATTTTTGTAAATGTGAGGACATATATCATATATAGAAAGATTATTAAAAAACAATAAATTTTGAAGAAAAAAAATACAAGTAAATACTAAATGTTTTCAAAAACATTAAAAATATATTTGTTAAAATTATTTAAAAACTATCTATTATTAGCAAAATTAATGAAAAGATAATATTATAAAACAAAATTACAAGCTTACATATAAAATAAACATTCCATTCATTTAAATGTCTTAAAACTTAACTTATCATTTTTTAAAAAAACGTACTCACCCATACATCATGAAATAATCCACATTCACCCATTTTTGTTTGTTACCTCTCTGGTCATATTTCCCTTACAAATATTCGGTTGTACAGTCCACCCATTTTTGTTTCTTACCTCTCTTGTTTTGTCGGCTGGTTAATTTCCCTTGTAAAAAATATACAGTTGGACAGTCGCTCTCTATCCTCTCACAGTCGGCGCCATCGCCACCACCTGCGGCCAACATTAGAACGATAATGCCGTCATTATCATCCTCGTCAGCTGCTACGCCGCCCCTCCTCCCATCTCTCTCTCTCTCTCTCTCTCTCTCTCTCTCTCCGCTGTCCAAGACTCCCAGGGGCCTTCTCCCACCGCCACCACCGCCTCAACCGAACCAGAGCGCAACACAACAGCGTCAGCATAACACCGGCTATAGCGCCAGCCGTACCATGAGGCATGAACTGCTGTCGTGCTGCCGCATTGACAACTGTAGTGCAAAAACAGAGGCAAGCAGGCCAGCTTGTTAGGAGATAAAAGTGAAGAATACATCGGGGAAAAAAGAACACAATTCCATGTACATGGTCTGACATCGACATGTTTTTTTAAAATCTAAATTAATCATTTCTCGGAATCAAATGAGCGAATTATAACAAAATTTCAAAAAATGACTAACTACTAATCAACCAATATTTTTCTTCAACCAAAGAAACTACAAAGAAAAAACGAACGGGGCTACAACCTAGTCGTTTTGTATAGAGCCTGCCAAAGTTTCTACACGAGAGAAAGCCTAGGGGCCGGCCACCCACAACCCTGCCCAATTGCTCAGAAAACCCTGCTAGAGCTTTGAGGCAAAACTGACAATGCAGAGATGATCCGTTGATTCTTCTGCGTTTTGTAGAGTGAGCAAATATTCGCCAGCTGCACAGCCTCCTGCCCGAAGGCAATCCAAAGTGAATGTTTTTGGCCCAGAAATTAGCTGGGGATTGAAGCTTCTGCTTTTTGGGCGCCTTGCCAGATTAACTTTGCTGGGAAATTTGGTTCCTTTGTTATAGGGCTGAGGAATGTGTAGCAAGCCTTGGCGGAAAAGATGAGCCATTTTGAGTCCAAACGTGCTTATAGCTCAGGAACCAGCCCTGATTCCCGCAACCAGTTAAGGAACTCAATCGCCTCAAGGCTAGATTCTCCCTGGGGTGATGCCTATAGTTCAACTTCCAAATCATCCCAGCCACGGAGTTAAAAAGTGAACATAACATATTTTCTGATCAGATGGATCCTTCTAAGTATAGAAGAAAGTATCAGGCCATCATTTTTATAGTTTTGCTCAATTCTGATCTAAGAACTCAAATTGCATTAAGGTCTCAGTGTATATTCTAAAATAAAGTATTTTAATTAGAGATTAAAATAAGTTGTAGAGCAAGAAAATATGAATTAACCCAATGGCCAAGAGTTTGAGGTCAGATGCACAGAATCTGAACATGTTTTAAATCCTTTTATGCCTTTATGGTACTTGATTATTTTGCTGGCTCTTATCATATATCAACCACAAAGTATCTTAACTGCACTCATTTTATGCCTATATCATCTCTTGATATAACCCAAAATTGCACCGTCAAGTAGCTAAACAAATGTATCTCAATAGATCGACTTGGTATGAACCCAAACTGGCTTTAGGTGTCAGAACACTTGGTCTCAACATTTACTTTTCTTATTTGCTAGTCTCATAGCGTGACCCATGTGCTTAATCCTTCATATTTTGAATAATTTCGCATTCACCCATTTTTATATATTATGAAACTCAGGAATCCTTTATACAACCGTTGGACATACCCTTCATTGAATTTCTATGAGGAATAAAATCAGTGTAAAATAACCAGCAAAACTCAGAAAAGAATAATCTTAGGATTTCAATGCACCATAACGATCATGCAGAAAGCTACAATTAGATACAACACCGCACCAAATTAATTAATTAAAAAAAAGAGGACACATATACGCATGCTCTATGTCCTTGTCACGAGGGTCTGAGTTTTATCAAAATTTGACAAAGGTGATGTGAAATAGAAGTAAACCTCTTTCTGTAGCTGAAGGAATCACTTAAGACTTGAGCAAGCTGAATTCTTCATGCATGAAGCTCATGTTCCATGTCCATAACCTGAAAGGTTATCAGTCCACTCGCTAGATTCTACCACTATTCATAAATCTGTCTATGAAGCCCTCCCTCACCCTAGTTGGCACTAACTCGAAGAAATAAAAACTTTAAATGAAAATGATACTTGACACTTGGTTGATGTACATTCCGAAAAAAACGAGCTATCAGATTGGACATGGCCTCCAATATACAAATCATGAACACGCTCAGATTGAATATTTCTTAAATGCAGATTGGACAAGAAGTACAATGAATAAAAGATCTACTATAAGTTAGTGTGTCTTTATTGAAGAAAATTTAATTTTATGAAAGAGTAAGAAACAGAATGTTGTGTCATGATTCAGAAATAAATCAGAATATAAAATTATGACACAGTCTACATATGAGATAATGTAAATATTTTATCTCTTAAAAAAATGATGTTAAATCTTCAACACCAACTCAATTGTGGCGTGATAATCAGGTTGCACTTTATATTGTTTCTAATCTTATTTTTCATGAGAATCAAGCATATTGAAATTTATTGTCATTTCGTCCAAAAAAAAATCAACTTGGATCGATTCAAATAGAATATTTAAAACCGAAGAACAATTAAAAAATATTTTCACCCAAGCTTTAAACGGAATTCTGATTGCTTATCTTTGTAAAAAGTTAGACATAATTAACATTTATACTCCAACTTGGGAGAGTGTTACTCTAATTAGAAATTTAAAAGGATACTGTATAATAATTAGTAAATGAGATATTATGGGATATAATATAATTAGAATTAATATCCTAATATCTATATTACCATAGATAACTTTTTCTTTTTGTATAAATAACTAAGAGCAACTCCAACATTACATTTTAAATTATCTCCATATGTGAGAAATTTTTCAAATGTAGATACTTATTTTTTAACTTGCACTCCAACAATAATATTTAAATTATATATATTTTTATTAAAATAATAATTTTTTATCTTCAAATTATTAAGACGGTGATGTGTCTTATGCTGTCCATCTTTTTCATCAAGTTTGTATGTGCGAGCAGCAGCTCCAAAGCCTCTCTCATTTTTTACTTTCCTTTTTTTTTTTTTGCAAAATTTGAATCAATATTTTGGTACTAGTACATTTTCTGGGCTACTTACTGCCATTCATTTCATGGGTTGTTGAGTGTTTGAAAACCTCAATTCATTTTCCAAATCTGTTCCAACAAAAAAATTATAAAAAAAATACTGCTGAAGCTACGGGTGTTTTTATTAATTACTGCGGCGGCAGAGGCCTCCTTGTACCTGCCAATCAACGATGATGTACTAGGCCTTATCGCCTTCAAACCTGTCCTCCAGGACCCTCAATCCAGCCTCAAATCATGGGACCAGGAAATCGACTCTCCTTGAGCCTGAATCGGGGTGGGCTACGACTGTTGGACCAACCATGTCACCCAGCTCTACCTCTGAGGTCTCCAACTCTCCAGTTGGATCGGCATCAAAGGCCTTCCTTTTCTCCAGAAACTTCTTGCTTGGAACAACTTCACGTGGAACATAAATGCCTCACTCAGTCATATTGGGAACACACAACACGCGACCGACCGTGGCAGAGAGAGGTGGAGAGAACAAGAGATGAATGATGAGAGATGAGAGTGAGATGCAAAGAAAGAGAGAGAGAGCACGAGAGATGAGTGAAAAGAGGAGTCCGAACGTGAGATGGGAGAGAGCGTCGGATGGAAGAAAGAAAGCATGAGAAAAAACTTAAAAAGTAATAAAATAATATGTAAATAATAAACCGCAAATATTTACTTGTGAAGAGTTCTTGTAGCAATTTTAAGACATAAAGAATCATATGAAGAGTCTATTGAAGCATAGATTTAAAGTTTTGCTTTTTATAGATAACAGAGAATCTATTAGAGTTACTCTGATCATAATGATGTATTGTACGAGATATATCAATGAAACAATATATTTCTTTGTCTATATCATTACTTATTCCATGCACTTGATTATCTATTATGATAGAATAATCAGCAAACTATGATCATAGCAAGATGGATTTAGAGCTTTGTTTTCAAAAACAATATTTATATAATTGTTCGTAAGCAATCATCCATATTATTGGCATTAATCAGGGTTGGTTTGATTTGGTTTGGAGTTCATAAACAATTACTGCTCCTTTCTTTCTGATGCAAGGGTAAAAAACACAAAAATTTAGAAGTATAAGAAATGATAAATGCAAGGGCGTTGGAGAAACCAGAAATGCATGTATATCATACCTTACTAGGCCAGAGAAGCATTTCAATCCATCTAGCCACTTGAACCACCCTCATTATCCTTCCAAGCCCCGAAAATCTCCTAGTAAAGAGAAAATTAAAGAAAAAAGTTAATTTGAATCACAGATTCAGCCTAGACTACTATGCCAAGTATGAAGCTAAATTTCTTAACAAATTTGAAGAAGTGAAATATTGAAAATGGTTTCTGTATATTGATGTTCAGGGGAGGGAGAGATTCAAAAAGGATAGACAGTGCAATAAATCTCATTGTTTCCCCATAAAAAATTATAAACCAAATTAAATACCTAAAGGATATATCCCGTGCCTAGGGTTGTAAAACGGACTAGTTCGTTTAGGCCTGCACTTTTAATAGATTAAATTTTTTTATCTGGTCCGGTTTGTATGCATACGCGGACTGGTTCATATTTATTTAATTAAAAAATTATTAAAAGTTAATATTGTTAAATATGTTTTAAAATTTAAATTTTAAAATCATATTTAATAGTTTATATTTCTAAATATTAATTTTAAAATTAATATGTTTAGGCTTTGGGTACTAATATACTAGGTAGAATATGTAATAGTTTAAAATATGTATTTTTTAAATAAAACCGGTCCACGTCCGTTCGAATTTAGTCCGCACGGATCGAGCCTAAAAATTTTCTGATCCAGCCTGCTTTGAGCCTCACAGACCACAGACTAGTCAGCGAACTGGCGGTCCATTTTACACTCCTACCCATGCCAGAGCTCCCATGCCATAGAGATATGGAGTAAAAGGAATATCTAGGCAACCTTCCACCTTTTTTCGGCTGATTCGAACCCACGATCACCAACACACAATGCAACAACTCTATCAATGAGCTAAGCCCGCCCTTCAAACCAAATTTAAGAAGTGCAACATTGAAAACATATAAAAAAATAGTATAATATAGGAAATTGGACAATTATTTTGGGATAGACTGTAATGGAAATGTGGAGATAAAAAAGGTACATGCCAAAAACCTCTATACCATAGAATTCTGCATAAATAAATAAATAAGCCATGAAATTTTTATTTATTTTAAAAAAAAACTACTAGCCTGCAAGACCTTCCTCCATATCATACTAATTCCTACCAGCTAGCCCTTTAAGATTTCCAGTGAAGCTACCTCTTTAAGTCTGGACTGAATTTTGCAAACTAGCCCTTTAAAATTAATATAGTGACTCTTTCTTATAAAACAAATTATATCAAATATTAGCAACTAGAAATCAGTCTCTCCGCACCAAAAAAAAACAATAAAAACAAGGGGAAGGCTGCCTAGATATTCCCCTTCCACAGACCCCACGGGGTAGGAGCTTCCGTTATTGGGTACGCCCTTTATTAGCATCGAGGAAAAGTTTGTTTTTGGATTCAAAACAACAAAATGTTCACTCCAAATGAACCAAATATAGGATTCAATTGATGGGCCACAAATTCTCTGTTCTAGCTTGTACTGTTATGACTGCTTAGGAATTTTGCTGAGATTTTGAATTTTTGGAAATCAAACACGAAGCCAAAAACTAGAAAATGATGTATTTTTGTCCGCCTGTCAGATTTCTCAAACAACCAATGAAGTGAGTACTTTTCATAAAACCACATAATATAGAAGAAGAAGAAGAAGAAAAACACCTTATCAGATATGAGGACTGGCAAGGAGGTCAAGAGCTGAAGATGTTTCTCCTTCTCTAGAAGATGTGGTGTTTCTCTTAAATGGAATGAAAATCAGTTAAGCTGACCCTGCAGGCCACAAACCTGAATCCAATCCATTTATTCTCTCCCCAACTACAAAAGCGTGTACTTGATCATGGGTTCGAAGCCAACTACATCCGGAGTTCTTCTTAACCTTCCTCAGGTTCATCAACTCTCTAATCCTCTTTACCTCATCCCATTTCCCTGCATCAGCATACATGTTTGAGAGAAGTAAATAGTACCCAGGATTCTCTGGCTTCAGCTTGAATAGATGCTCTGCTGCCCAGGACCCCAATTCTATATTCCCATAATTTCGACAAGTCCCGAGCATGGCACCCCAAATGCTGGAATCTGGCACAATAGGCAGACCTCTAATAAGCTCTGCTGCTTCTTCCAGATGACCAGCTCGGCCAAGAAGATCAACCATACATGCATAGTGCATGTGTGTAGGTTTAATTTTCTGATTCAACATGTCATCAAAATACAATTTTCCCTTCTCTACTAAGCCTCCATGACTACAGGCCGATAAAACTGCAATGTATGAAACTGAGTCATATTCAACGCCATTCATTCTGATTGCTTCAAATAGGTTAATAGCAATTTCCACTTGACCCAACATTCCGTAGGCCAAAATCATTATGTTCCATGATGTGATGTCCTTCTTGAGCATACGGTCAAATATCTTCTGAGCAATATCAATTTGATCACATTTTGTATAGAAATCCAAGAGTGAGTTTGCAATAAAGAGATGCAAATGGAACAGATTTCTTACTGCAAACCCATGGATTTCCTTTCCCTGCTTGATTGCGGCAAGGTTTGCACAAGCTGAGAGGACACCTACAAAGGAAACCACATCATATTTCATACCCATAAGCCCCATTTCTGAAAATAGGTGCAGAGATTCTATGCAGTGACTTGTTTGAGAATAGCCTACGACTAGAATGTTGTATGTCACTTCATCTTGAAGAGAAATATTGAATACACTTTTAGCGAGGTTTAGGCAGCAGCATTTTGTGTACATGTCTATTAAAGCATTAGACACAAAGAGATGAAAAGACAATCCCGTCCGTATGGACTTGGCATGGATCTCCTTTCCAGGACGAAGAAACCCAGCTTTTGCACAAGCAGGTAGAACGTTTGTCAGGGTCACGGAGTTGGGTGTTTGACCCTGAGCTTGCATTTGTCGCACAACTCCTAGAGATTCTAATTCAAGTCCATTCCGAGCAAAATTAGCAACCATGGCATTCCAGGAGACCACAGTTTTTGCATCAATCTTGCAAAACACATTTAAAGCTTGAGCACAATGCCCTGATTTTGCATACATATCAACCAGTGAGTTAGCAATGAAAATATCGGGTTCCACACCCTTTCTCACTGAATACCCGTGTATTTCCTTTCCCAGCTTGAAATATTCTAGCTCAACCAATGAAGGTAGCACACTTGAAAGGGTGATAGAATCTGGCATTTCTCCTGAATCAATCATGGATCGAAACATATTCAAAGAATCTTTATTAAGCTTCCCGTGAGAAAGACTAGCAATGATAGAATTCCAAGAAACTGCATTCCTCTCAATCATTTCATCAAAAACTTTCCTACATGCCTTCACATTCCCGCATTTCCCATACGCATCAACCAAAGCGTTGCCAATAGACACTTTCACATCGAAGCCCACCTTAAAGACATAACAATGAATTTCACTTGCCGTCACCTCATCTTGCAACTCCGCACATACGGGCAACAGGTTGACTACACTGACCTCATTAGGCTTAACACCGTACGCCAATTTCATCTCGCGAAACAAATCGAGCGCGTTGGAAAACAACCCACTAAGAGATAGAACGCCAAAGATCGTGTTCCACGAAACAACATCTCGTTCAGGCATTTCGTCGAATACCTTCTCTGCATCCCTCACATCCCCGCAACTCCCATAAAACCGCAAAAGGGTGTTCCCTACATAGACATCTGAATCAAAACCCAACTTAAAAACCGTTCCATGAACCTCCAAACCCTTTTTCAATTCTGAACAATCGGCACAAACCTTAAAAACAAAAGGGAGCGTGTGATAATCAGGTCTGACGCCGTTCCGACACATCCAATTGTAGACCTCGAAGCCGCTGTCCCAGTCTCCGGCGAAGGAGTTGGCCCGTATCAACGTGTTGCACAAGAAAGCGGTGCGGCGAGGTGGAGGGATCTGGTCGAAGAGGAGGCGGGACGCGTCGAAGCGGCCGAAGGCGGCGTAGCGTAGCATGAGGGCTGCGGAGACGGAGATGCTGTGGGGAAGGAGGCCGGAGAGGAGGGCAGAGGCGTGGGCTTGTTGGGTCTGATTGAGGGAGCGCGCGGCGGAGGAGCGGAGGAGGAGGCAATGTACAGGCGGCCATGGCGGCGGAGTTGAGACGGAGGTGGATAGAGAGTAGCGGAGGAGGATTGTTGTGGCGTGGATTGGAGTCCGAGCGGGTATCTGGCGCAGGAGAAGAGGCGCATTGCGTTGCATGGTTTGATTTGTGTTACGTTCCTGGGTTTCATAAGGTATGTTATTCGATCAACTTTTCTATATGCAAATGAGTATTACAAAGTTTTGGGATATTATTATATTTTTATCAAATTCGAACGTTATTTTTCACTCTTTTGAATTATTTGTCCCAAAAATATCTTCCATTCTATATATAAAAAAATTATATATTAAAAATAATTTACTAAAAATTATATATTTCAAATAAAACTTATTTTCTATTGAACAAATCAAACTTACAAATTTCAACTAATCCAACCCAACACCGCCAATTACCTACACAATTTCACTCAAACCTACCCATACCCCTTAAACCCTTATCATTCTCGCACCCTCATAATGCTTCCAACTCCAGCATCATACTTTCTGGTGTGAGCAACGAGGAGGAAGCAATGCTCTTCGTTCATCACCCAATTCCATTGGGTGACGCAGCTATAAGGAGTTCGGATTGTGTTTCTAATTTTTGTTACCGGCTAGCCTCGGTGCATGGATCATTAAGAGAGGAGTTGGAGTAGAAGTTTATTGGGTTTCTTAAAAATATAAAATCTCCATTTCTTCTCCATCCGGTTCTTCCTTTCTTCTCCTAAGTGTAATTTTGTATGGAATTAGCCCCTTCATTAGACTTGTGGGTATTGTTTGAATTTGGTTGTTATTGACAAGGTTAACTAGAATGTAAAATTGATGAAATATTAACTTAAGTGAATATATATATATATATATATATATATATATATATATATATTGTCGCTTGATTGTTGTTGCATAGGGTGTTAATACTTTTTCATGGGTAATTAACTCTTAAATTCACCTTCAAAGACTCACTTGATGAATCAGCAACAAGTACGGACGATGATGACACATATTAGCTCTTAATGAAAATTGATTATACTTTATTCCTGGTAGATGTACATGGTTTTATCCATGAAAATTTATACAACAGGGTGCATGAAAAGACGAGCTACAGGCTGCATTTCTCAAGAAATGTTTGGAATTTGTGAACGAAGAGCGCAAGCATGTGGATGGATCAAATTACACGCAGTCCTCTCATGTTAACTAATTTAAATCAGTATCACTCTCTCTGCTAAAGGCAGACGGAATATGAGGAGGCTTCATAATGTTATTATTATCAGTTGGTTCTGCAGATGACTCTTCCCCCGCCCTGGGGAAATACCTGCTTTGAGGGCTGTAACGATCTCTTGAGAGCCTGGTAGGACTAGGAGATGTTTCTGTTCCGAGCTGCAACTGCAGGAGGCTGCTCCCAAGAGGAGAACTTGGACCGGATCTAAATTGAACCGTTCCATCCTCACGAGGTAAAGTGGATAACAAGGATTGGCCATTCTCATACATTTCCTTGCTGCAAAATCTGTTTTCCACAATATCATAGTAATCCGCAGTTCGGACTTCCTGGGCAAGAGAGCACCAGCAACAGAGAAGCCACTGAGCACAATCTGTAACCTCCGGTTGCCCACAACATACATTACTTTCCGGCAAGTTGAATCTCTTTCTCATTTGTATCCTCCAGAAGCCGCCATATAATAAACCAAAAATGCACAGCACAACGCCTGTTAGCCCTAGTGCCTCTCTGATAGTCTCATCATTGATGTTGCCTGCAGCCAAGTTGAAGATCCAATAGGGAGCCAGGCAGAAGAGAAGAAAAGTTGCAATGTGAACATACATGTTCCCAAAACCAAGCCTGTCCATGTTCCACCCAAAAACACAAAAGCTACAGAAGAGCGAGAGATAGGCTATAGAAATGTCATCCCATAGATCAAATAATCCTCCGCTCCAAATGGGATTATTCTCAACAATCTTCTGCTCATTTCTCGATGCAAATGAGAGTCTCTTCTCCAATGACTTTGCCCTTGCCCGGGTGGTGTTAATAGCAAGGATTTGATTTTGATCCTGAGCTTCCTCATCCATTTCAGAACTATATTCCCGGCCCAGGGGGCTGACAATGGTATATACACCAGCCATTGCTGCGGCTCCAATTGCAAATGAGATGCAGATACCCACCCCTATGGCAGGTCGTTTAGATCTCTTGTACCCCAGGTTAAGGCCACACAAGGCATACGTGGCGAAGCAGTTTATATGGAGCAGAATGACAACGACCATCATGTGGGTCCATTCATTGGGCTTGTATGTGCCATTCTTGCAGTATATCTTTCGAAGTGTGGATATATCCTCTGGGCTCCATCTACACAGGAGCACAAGGTGGTAGAATCGCTGAGGATGCTGGTACAAACACATGAGAGTGAAAAGAGCATTCAAAATTTGATTGTTGACCTCAAACCAGATATTTCGTTCTGATTTTTTTTGGAAGCACTTTGTTCAACATTCCTGTCATTACAAGGAAGAGGATTGCTCCCGATATGATGACAACTACCATCCAGAGAAGGAGGGCCATGTTATAAGGGTTTTTAATCCATTCTTTGCCTAATTTCCTGAGATAAGGCCAATGGATTTTCCGCGATAAAACCCCGCTGAAACGTCCACGAAAGCCTGAACTGGTCGAGGAAGGAACACAACGGGAGATTTCATCCCTTTCCTCCAAAATTCTCCTGATATTGCCCGATGGGGAGGCCAAACTAAGAGAGGAACTGACCTTAAGAAACTTGGGTCTACCCTCCTGAGTGCTCATTATGTGAACCGGTCCTCTAGGACTTGCATCACCCAAAAAACACTTCTTGGAAGTCGAGCTGTTAAGATAATTATTATGGCCATCGGTTTCAAAATCGGTTGTACCCGACCCTATTGCATCTCCTCCAACTTCCACAGCAACTTCATTTCCCGTTGAAACCATTCTCTCCCAGCCAGAAATGGTTTTTTTTGTTCCTTCTTCTTTTTCTTTATAGGGTTTAACGAATTGGTCACTAGAAATGTGAATTTTACTGGGCTTCGCTGCCTGTAAGATGCCCAAATTGCTGTCCCAACAAGAACCACCGAGAAAACCAGTCACGAATTAAGTAACTAAAGATGTGAATCGGGTAAATCTACACACCATCATCTATAAAGTATAAACATAAAATCAAACACGCAAGTGTTGAGCTTTGGAGCAATCCACAACTCACTCAAAAACCAAGTGTTGGCCAGATGAAATGAAAGAACAGCCCCCTAGTAGCCACCATACATGCACACAAGCAGCTCAATTTCAGAAGAATAAAAACCCAGTTATCCAAAAGAAGAAGAAGAATAAGAAAAAACGTAGATTTCTTTCTTCATAGTAGCGGAGAGATTAAGCGAGGAATCAATCTATGGTGCATACGAGAGAAAAGCAAGGAATCGTGTGGTCCCATGTCAAAAGAGAGTTACATTAGCGTACCTCTGTCTCTGTGTCTGGCTTGGGGCTTTGCAAGCAGGACGAGGAAATACGTTGCCACGGGGTTGCGGAGGACCAAGCAAGAACGGTCTCCTCTGCTGCTGTTCCACTACTCCAACAGCCAGCCAATTTTTGTTCTATATAATATTATATATATATTGAGAAAGAAAGAAAGAAAGAAAGAAAATAGGTAGCCAGCAGCAGCGGCCTAGCGCCTGGCGAGCGCGTTTATTTCCGAATTGCGACCATGGAAATGGAATCGCACGCACGTAATGACTAATGTCTATTGACCGTTGATGATACAACATTAAAGTTCGCTAGAAGGTCGTCGCACTCGCGTGGCATCAAAATAAAAATTTTCAAATTTTTTTTTTTCAGCCCCTCTTCTTTTTCTCAAGTCTCAAACATGATAACTAATATATTGTAAAAAAATAATAGAATACTTTATATTTAGCTAAAAATTAAGGAATATAATACAATATAATATGTAATATAAAAATAGTTAAGTAAACTAAGGCCCAGTTTGGGAATGCTTTTAAAAGACTGTTTCTGTTTATTTTATAAGCAGAAGCAAAAAAAAGTGTTTGGTAAAATCAAAATAAGTACTTATAAAAAAAGTTTTTGCTTTTTTTCACCCCAGTCGGATATCCAATGATTTGCTTTTTTATAAGGTCGCTTGTGAGTTTTTAAATTAAAATTAAAATACAAATATTATCCTCTCTCTTCATCCTCATCTTGTGTCAATGAGGGATGCGTGCCCGAAGTACGACGGTCAGGAGAACGAGGCGGCCGGTGGGGGGACGGGGCGGCGGCGGGGGTAGCATCATGGATGAGATCGGGGGTGGGCGGCGTCGGTGGGGCGGCGTTGGGGGGTGGGTGGCATCCCAGAGGCGACGTCAAGGGGTGGGTGGCGTCGGGGGCGATTGGGATGGAATCGGCGGGGGGGGGGGGGGGGGGGGGGGGGGGGGGGGGGCCACGTGATGGCAGCCAGATGGGAGAGGGGCCAGCGAGGGTGTGTGCGGCGGGATGGGGATGGGGGTTTGGGGGGGGGGGGGGGGGGGGCGTGGGTGGGGGGGGGTGGCAAACAGAATAACGCAAGAGAGATTAGGTTTTTAAAAAAATTATAATATAATTAAAAATGATATTTATGTCTTTTTGCGTTTTCACGGTATTTTTTTTTAATTTAGGTTTTAACGCTTATAATACCTGCTTTTAAAATTTAAAGTACTTTTAATATTATATTTTATTTATTTATTTAAATAAACAATTATTTTTTTTTTAAAACAAATTATTTTATCTTCTTCTAAACACATAGTTAAGTACAACTAAGCTGGCTGAATTGTCGACAGAGGGCCGTACACCGGGCGGGTTAAGCTTGGCCAACCTCTATTCAACAATTTTATTTTATTTTTAGTATTTTATTAAAATAATATATTTTAATTTTAATTTCACACGGGTGACAAATCAATCCATATCGATCGCCACACCAAGAATCGGTTCACGTGTCAAAGCCTAGTCGACGAGCTTTGCGCGCGCTTTGATGGCGACTAGTCGCCTCCCTCTGCTCGATCGTCCTCGATCGTGCTCATGTCCCCCGCGCGCGCTCTGCGGCCGGACTCACTGGAGAACCGCCCTCCTTTCGGGGCAGCGGAAGGCCGAGAATTCTCAAAGTCAAAATATTTAAGAATATTTATATTTATATGTCAGAAAAATGACTAATAAAATGTAAGTTTTAAAATTTACAATATTTTAAAGAATGTGATATGCTTTTATTGAATTAAAATTTTACTTGTAAATGATAATTACATTTTAAAAATGTTTATGTCTTATAAGTAGTTTTAAATTAAAATAGTGTCATTCAAATATAATTACATAATAATATGGATGGATTTTTTAAAGTAAGCTTACATTAATACAATTAGAATCTAATCAAATGGTAAGAACATTAATTTTAAAATCTAACCGAATGATAATAACATTTTAATATATAATTTAAAATTAATAAAAAATAGCATTTTAATAAAGTCTACATAGTAAAACAAACTTATGTGAAAGTATAGTAGTATAATTATTATATGACATTTGAATAATTACTTTTGAAAATAATACAAGGAAATGAAAATTATAAAAATATGTTATTATTTGTAAAGACATTCACACCTCACCATTGTATTCTGGAGAATGCACACTATATAATATTTGAAGATCTTCAAAAACAAAACTTCATACATCTCATCCACTATCTCCGTATCTATATAATAAATAATATTTTTAAATAAATATTATTTAGTTTTTCTATTATCTATTTATAAATTACTTTTATTTAAAATAATTATTCAAATATGCAAATAAATGTGAAAAATTACAAATATGCAGATTAAGAAAGCCTACGATAAATTTTCAAATTTGTAGATTTATTGTAGAAACTTTATCTTCAATTAATATATAAAATATGCAATTTTTGAGGATATAATGAAGTGTATTTTTTAAAAATTTTATCTAATTTTTTAAAACTATATTTTAATGGAGCTAACATGAAAGCTCAAACACATTTCCATGATTAATGTTATTTAATAAAACAAACTTATAAAAGAGTCAACCCAAGTGATGCAACATGATATTTGGATAAAATTTCTTTTCAATTAATATTAGATTTTTTTTAAAAATGGTTTTGACGCGCACGAACCTTTTTATAATTGTCTTGCTAATTAAATCGTTTTACTTTTTTATGCGCAGGTTGTCGGCAGTCGGGTTTAATGTTTGGATTCGTACCTCGGAAACCACAGGGTGGAGTGCTGGAGTCCACCCAAAAAGGCAATAATAACGTATGCGAGTTGTCAATACTCAACTAAAAATGACAATGTTTTGGACGTTTAAACCCGCTATACATTTATTAGAGAAATGATTGGTTTTTTTTTTTAAAGTATTTAATGCAGTCAACATTAGAAATCACAAAGACAAAATAAAAGTAATAATCACTCGTGTAAAAAAACACTTAAATCAGTAGAGTGTAAAGTACTAGTAATGAAATTGTAGAATACAGATGATATATATGGATTCAATCTTTTTTTCTTATCACTAGCATCATCCCCCATTTTGGAAATCACCTAAAAATTTTAAAACGCTGAAATTTAAATCAATCTCAAACAATTTTCTTGTGTGTATAGTTCAATATTAAATATTATCCGACACCAACATATATATATATATATATATTACCTTAATTTTATTTAAAAATATAATAAAATACGAGTCAGCGGATAAAATTTGAATTCAACCGGCTTGTCAACGGATAAAAATGTTCACCGTCACAATAATGTATAGGGCTGGGTACACATTAATACGGGTAAATCCAGCACAGTACTGCATGCGAAGTGGTCCGAAAATTTTAGGACAATTTTAATGGGGATAGTGACTACTTAAAAGAAAGGCACCACCCAACGAAAGGTCCCATACCCAACGACAACGAAACTCTTACACGTAGCCGACACCACCCAAGTCACTCGCCTACGTACGTATAAATGGTTGGAGTTGGACAAACAAAGACAATGCAGTTTGGCGTCTCTCTCTCTCTCTCTCTCCCTCCCTCCCTCCCTGAGTGTGTGTGTTATGTGTGTTTTTTGGTTCTGGGGAAGGTGTGTGGCGAGCAAGATGGAGAAGCAGGGCACGTGCATTATTAACCCTGCGCACATATTTTAGCTAGCTAGCTACCAGCTGGTTCTGCCAGCGCTAGCTGATCCTGGGGTTAATTCTTCATGTGCCCATCTTCACCATCATGACCGCACTTACCATATCATCATATCGACATTTTTGTTATGCTGTGTGTGTATACATGCATGTATGTATATTAATTAATTAGTATAAGCATGCATAATCAACTATATGGGCAGATCCGATCGCGAGCAAGACTCCGCCGCCATCATAGCTCAGGTGATCAGTTCGTGCATACTCAGAGCCTAGCTAGTCTTCTTTATTTATTGAGAATAATGAAAAACGCTTATCAAGGTTCAATATAGAAGCTAATTGTTGCATAACCCATTCGATCGAAGATTCTAATATACACTCAAATTTTATTAGGAGGTATATTAAATGGTTTTTTACAAAAAATTTTTATAAATGTATTTTTAAGTGTATAAAACTGACGGAGAAACCTCAGTTTTATTTACGAAGACTTAAAATTAATTTCACGATTTCCTTTTGTTTAATACCGATGCAATTCTAATTTTAATCTGGAATAAAAAATATATATAATTGCAATTATTTTTTTTGGTTGGTCGTAATTTCCAAATTAGCTTGCTAGATTTGAAACCCACATAATGATAAGAGTTAGCATATATGACGAGGAAATTCGTGAAGGTGGATAGGCCATGGCCCATGGATGGGTGAACGTGTGAGATAATTTTCTTTCCAAACGAGAATAGTATTAAATTTGTTCTCTGGATTCAATTTAGATCAGGTTTTGTTTTTTCTTTTTTTAAATCAATTTTACCTTTATGCTTTTCAAATTATATTAATTCAGTCTTCTATTATCTTAAATGTCATTTGGCTTATTAGAACAACTTTCATAATCTTCATATATATATTTTAAGGATTAAATAGTACATTTTAATATATTTTATTTATCATCTGGATCTCATTATCCATTTATATTTTTATTCTTTTAAATTATAAATTTTAATTTTATATTTATTATTTTTTTATCTCTTTTTATTTATTATCAACAATCAAAATTAAACATATATAAAAAAATATAATAAAAAATATTTAAATGATGAATAATAATTCTTCAAATATGAAAATACTCTTTCTAATTTTTATTTTTAATATCTAAATTTTACAATTTAAAAGAAGTGATACAATATAGTTTTTAAATTAAAAGTTAAAATTTTTCTAATTTTTTTTAAAAATATATTTTAAAAAAAGATAGTGTTTGTGAATATAAGATAATATTAACTAATCGTTATTTATAAAATATATCTAACACATAAAAAGTTTAATGTAAATGAAACAAAAATATAATTTTTTTAATAAAAATATCACTGTTCAGTATTGTGTAGAAAATTTTGGATTAAATAATTTTTACTTTATTGTAAATATTACGTTTAAATAAAGAAAAAAATAACTATTTCATGTGAGTGAATTATATTTGATATATAATTATAAATTATATATATATTTTGATGAGGTTGCCTGTTTCCTCTTTTTGGGTTTGTTTTCGCCTGTTTATTCCGTTTTAATTTGCTTGAACCATTTTGATGTAACTTTTTAGACTGTTATGATGCCGTAATAACACTATTATGATGTTGTTTGGGCATGATATGACATGGTTGATATATTGGTAGTCCAGTGTAAAATCCAATGATATGTTATGAAATGGAATGATATGTTATGAAATGGCATGATATGGCATTTTATTTGCAATGATGCGTGTGTATGATCTTGGAGCCACATTTGGCTTGGATTGATTATATTGATGATTGTGACTGTCGTGCTATGTGAGGAGATGGACTGATTTTGATAAGTGATGCTTAAGGCTCATAATGTTGGAATATTAATGAAGCGTAATTTAACATGATAAGGCTTGATGATGAAGTACTGAATGATGATTTGATAGGCTATAACCTGATGCTAGAGGATTGTAATAATAATATGACTGTGATATTGAAAAAATCAAAATTTATATGTATGTATATAAAAACACGTATTTGACAAGTAAAGTTCAAAATATAGCCATAAGAGTAATATTGAGTATAGAATAACTAATATAATTTTAAGTTTTAATATTCATGGTGTGTGACTTGATGGGGAGTGGATGATAACTGAATTGCTAATCAAAAGAAAGTTAAGAAGTTTGGGTTGCTTGTAAAGTTCTTTTGTAATTTTAATTTTTTTCTTAATTAGTTGACATATCAATATCATACAAAATCAGTCTAATCAACCATTTAAAATAACTAATTTTGCAATATGTGCTGTTAAACGTTAATCTTCATTAAATTAAATTAGTATAGAGGTCGAATTGGCTGCAACTAGTATGTGTGAATGTAAATCCAAAAAATAGTTCAAAGTATAAATTGGACATTAATATCTTACTTAAGGGCAAACTTAATACTTTATCTTCTTTTTTTAACTACAAATCCCCTTTAAGCACAAAATATTTCCTTTCAACAGGAGGAAAAAAAAAAACAACACTTCAGCTTTCCTTCGAAGTCCAGTGTCTGGGAATCGGTTAGAAACTGGAAGTTCCAAACTTGAATTCAGAAACTATTTCTAGTAGTTCATTTTGTGTATACTGGTAATAGTTGGGTTAGTGGAACGCTTCCAAGCATAGTTACACGAATTTCGGCAACCATTTGAAAAGTACACCATTTTCCATCGAACCAGAGATGGAGTAAAAGGCGACAGACAGATCGAGTAAGAGCTGGTTAGTGATGGACTCATGGTCAAAATGTGTCGGCCTCTCTGAGGATTCAAGTTCATTTTGCAGGGATAGGAGTGTCTTGTTGTCTTACCCACCGATGCAGAAATTAATCTGTGCCAAATGGCCCTAATATATCTAAACACAATCGCACAAGCAGTCAACCATAAGAAATCAGCTAAGCAAAAGTTTGTTAATTAACCCATCAATTTGTCTGGCCACATTTTCTTCGGTGTACTTGTCTGGCATTATAAATGTGCCATCGAACAGACCAACTCTTATAAATCAAGTTCCTTACTAAAAAGATGTCCAACTGAGAGATATCGATTGGTGGCCAGGCTAGTGCAAAGTACATTCATGTTATTCATTTTGGCTGCTTACACATGAGAGGCTGCTCAAGGGAACTTAGGCAATGCCAAATCAAGCAATCCCCACATACCATTGCTTTGGTTTTTATTGTAATAAACATACTACGGATACTTGCAAAATACGTGAGTTCAACATTGAGTGTTGCATTAACAACATTCCCTTCAACTAGGTGCTTCATTAAGTGAATTTGGCTGGAACAGGCAAGCCTAGTCGTAGCTCTTCATCGACCACCTCTAAATGAGACCGCTAATTCCTAAAATACAGAACCCAGAAGAAAGAAAGTAAGAAAGAACCATGCAGCGCGGGCTTATATTTTGTGCCATTCTCATACATATCAATCATGTGCAAAACTAACCACGTTACAAGTGAAAGTTAAGATTGTGGCAATCTAACCAGCTGATTTTGCAAGGAGTTTACAACATCAGTCACCGAGGACTGCACCGAACTGAGATCAAATCTCAAGTTGATGAGCAGAATCTCCCACCCTTTAGCCCCGGGAGGCACATTCTTACCATCCAGTAGTGTTTTGAGCCACTCTGTTGCTTCACCAACCAAACCCTTCTCACAAAAGAAACAAATTATATCATCCATCATCGAGGATTGAGGAACTAAATGCTTATCCAGCATATCTCGCATCAATGCACAAGCTTCGGAATTTTCACGTTTGCTGACCAAACCACCAAACATTATCCTATATGTTTGGGAATCCTTCGGAACACGATTCAACTCCATCTCCCTCGCAAGCACCTTAGCCCTGCTCACCTCCCCAGCTCCACACAGCGCCTCCAGGAGAACATTATAAGTGATGGAATCAGGCTTGCATTGCAAATCCTTCATACAATAAAGCATCTTAAGCCCAGCCTCCAAGTCATTCCGCTTACACAAACCCCTGATATATGCATTGTAGGTATGAACATCAGGGACCAAACCCCACACCAGAATTTCATCAAACAGCTCCTCGACCTTGTCGTAATCCCCTACCTCCACAACTCCGCCCAAGACCGCGTTATAACAAGCAATGTCGGGTTTAATTCTGTCACGCTTCATCCTATTCAACACATGGAAAGCCTCCATGCCCCTACTCTCCCTAGCCAAGGACCTAATTAGATCGCGATAGACCCTCCTGCCCGGAACAAACCCTCCTAGTCTCCTCATTTCATCCAGAAACCCTAAAACATCAAACCCATGCAATAGATTGTTTTGCTGGGCACACAGCGACGACACTATAAGAGAACAACACTCAAAATCCCAGCAGCTGCCATTTTCCAACATGCACCCTAAAAGCTCCATCGCATGTCCGGGCTTGCCGATCCTGCAAAGAGCAGAAATCAAAATCCGGAGACTCGAATCCTCGATCCGGATGTTCATGCCCCCGATCCTGGACACCACTCCCGGGACCAATCGGAGGCCGCTCCTGGTCCGACATAGGGCCGAGAGCAACGCGTCGAGCGAAGCCACGGAAGGGGCGCAACGGAAATCGGGGATTCCGTAGAACAACTCTACGGCCTCGCGAAGGTTGCCGGCACGGGCGTAGATTTGGATGAGGTCGACGAAAATGTGCTCTGGGGTTTCGAATGTTTCGACGAATCGGAGGTGGTGGAGGAGGCGGGGGAGGTGGTGGAGCTGGGAGGTTCGGGCAAGGGTTCGGATGACGAATCGGTAGGCGGATGGGGTGGGGTCGCAGCTGTACAGCCTGAAGGAGTGGGTGAGGGCGGAGAGGAGGTTTGATTCTGTTGGCGTGGAGGCGGACGCGGCGGCGGCTTTCTTGAGGGCCACCATGCTCAGTTCCTGGCAAAAGGTCTCATGCCATTTGGTCTTGTTAGGTGAGAGCCCCCATTTTCGATTTCTCCTGAGATAGCTTCTGCGGGCGGTTTGGGACGAAGACGATCCCAATGGTGACGCCATGTTCAGGAACACGCTGCTTGGCTGCTTAGTGTTTCACTGTCTCTTCGTCTGTGTGCGCGCCAGGCTTCTTTGCCGCATAAAACAAGGCACAAACCAGGTTTGGTCGTTTCGATATGTTCGGACTGAGATTGAATCAGCTTTTGAATGTTTTGACTCATTCATCAGTAGTTCAGTACTGCTTACAAAATTTTAAAATTTTCTGCACTCATCCTGAACTTTTGCAAAAGCCCAATATCCCTCTCCAAAGCCCAATTACGCTTCTGAAGATTTTAAGGATAGTTTTTTTTTTTCACAATAAATTTTACTTTATATTTCACCCACACTTTATATATAAAAATATAATCTTATTATGAAATAGTTAAGGAAAAACAAAAAACTCATTATTTACTATTTATAAAATATTATATTATTTCTTACTTATCTTTCCTATTTATACCTTTTTTTATGGGAGACAGTAGAGTAATATTTAATAAAAATAATATTAATTTAAAGAATATTATTAGAGTACAAGTAAAAAAGGACTTTGTGAACAAAATACTATTTTAAAGAGTATCGGTTGAATTGCTCTTAAATACTACAATTAATAGTTTAAATCAAATTTTATTTAACTGTATCATAATCATATGTAATATTTTTACCTCACGTTTTCAATATATATAAAATTTGACCTTACATTTTCAACATAACATAATCATATGTAATCTTTTGTAAGCCAGGGGATATGTTTTTATTTTTGCTCGTTTGACCCAAAACGCACGTAGATAAAAGGCATTTAAATATATGCAAAATTTACAAAATTAACGGTTTCACATTAAACAAAATGTAATTTCGAAGGCAAAACCATGCATCAAATAGTTTTTTTTTTTTTTTTAAACTTTGGATATTGGAAGCTCTTTAACTTGACAAAAACATCATAAAATATTCAAACTACGTTTTGAAAACCATTGCGAATTTTATGGACCGCTACCTTGTTTGATAAATCAAAATTGACTAAAAGGCGGCTATTGAACTTATGATCATATCTTTGACTAGTCACAAAAAAAAAAAAAAAAAAAATTGGGTCCAGCGACCAGCGAGAAGAGTTGGGTGCTTAATTACGTTAAGTTGGCGAACCTTCTGTCCACTGCAATCGTACGTAGGTGTCCACCAAGCAAGCTCCCCTATAATTATATATATATATATATATAACCTGCGGGCAACTGATTCACGATCGATATGTTCCAACCGAGCCATGCAACGCCCGCCGTCAGGTCCAGTAGCCGTCGTAGGTCAGCAGTTTTGTTTATCGTACCCGGTGGCTCTGAAAATCCAGAAGCAGCTACACCTTTTTAAGGATATATTCTCCGTCACGGGCATCGACGGGAGCTTCGTATTCACCGTCGTCCTTCGCCCACGCTTCAGCTTCCGCCGCCGCTTTATCCTTGTCGATGCCTCCGGCGCGCCCATCCTCACTATCCGCCAAAAGGTTGCTCGCCTATATATCCACTCCATATATACTTAATTTTTATATATAATATTAACCCCCACCCAATGACCCCGCTTATCAATTAATAATGTTTTTCCTGTGTGTTTTTTGGTTTGCAAAAAAGTTTGATGGTTATAATTAACTTTACATTATATATTTTGCATTTTTTAATGCGCAAATATTATTAAAATAATAAAATATAAATTCCTTCTTTTAGCATTAGATTTGGTTTTTTTTTAAGTGATGTAATATTCTGTTAGTTATTATTTTTCTAAATTTATTAACTTATTAATTTATATATTTTGAATAGTTAAACGTAAACTAGCTTTAAAAATTTATTGATTATATTATTATTCTTTGGTGATTTAATTATTTTTGTAAATATGAAATTATAATAACTATATAGTACCGTCAATTTCTCAGTTTCTCAGGAAAGATATATATATATATATATTATGAGTTTGAATTTACTGGTGATTAAACTCAGCTTATCAAGAATAATTTTTACATACGATATATATATTATATAAATATTTAATCTAATAATTAATTTTTAAAATAAATATTAACTTAGGATTGAAATTATCTAAACTATCACAATAGTAAGCTAATCACGAACAAATCCAAACTATATATATTACATACCATCTAATAATTTTATGAACTTATTACCCCGGTTATATAAGATACACATATTTTAACCATTTTTCTTACTTCTTGCAAATATAATTTTATTATTTTTAATTGCGTGGTAAGTTAGATTTAGCTTATTAAATTTAAATATTATAAAATTTTAAAATTGTTTTGTATAAATTTCTTTTTTTCATTAATTGATGTATTTTAAGAAATCTGAAGTTGTAAACCAGTGAAAATGGAAAGATGTGAACTAGTGAAAACGCATAAGTTTATTTTTTAATTAAAACACTTTTTTCATGCATCCTTTTAATTTTTGGTAGTATGTGAACTCCATTTATTTAGGCTATGAATTTGTGACAAATTGTACATTGTTTTTATAGCTTATGAGCGCACATGGAAGGTGGGAAGCGTACAGGGGAGAGAGTACGTCAGACCTTCTCTTCAGCGTGAGGAAATCTTCCGTATTTCAGATGAAGACAAGACTGAACGTGTTCTTAGCCAGCAACAAGAGAGAAGATGTCTGTGATTTCAAGATCAAAGGAAGCTGGTTGCAGAGTTCCTGCACCATACGTACCGGCGGAGATTCACCTGCGGTTGTTGCTCAAGTAATTAATTCATCATTTAATTAACTAATATATATAAACAAAACATCTCATTCATATAACCCATATAATTGAAATTTATTTCACATATTAAAATCCCATGCTAATTGAATGATATATATATATCGATGGTGATCTTGTAATTTATCATTGCAGGTGCACCAAAAATACAGCACACAGAGCATTTTGTTAGGGAAGGACACGTTTTTGGTGACTGTCTACCCGAACGTGGATTTTGCCTTCATAGCGGCCCTTGTGGTGATGCTTCACCAAATTAATGAAGACGAGTGACACTGGTCACTACTTTTGTATATGTTTTAGCTGTTATGATAAATCTGCAGGCATTATATATATATATTCCCTTTATTTATATTTGTTGTCCAGTGCAAGCGGCATTAAACACGTTGTAATTTGTAGAGCCACACTGCTGATTTTTATTTTTATTTTTTGTTCATTTTTTCCGTACATAATAAATTGTAAATCAAGTTACAGTTAATATTTGGGCAGAATTTACAAGCCCACTGTGAGATCCCGCCATTTCAAAATATGTGAAAATGAAGCCTGCATCAAACAAGTAATTAAGAGGCACTAATTATTTAGAAGCTGTGATAATATAATATGATTCAACATTCATAAGATGTATCTCCTATATTTAGTATTTAGTATATATTTACACCACCACCCGGTAACCTATCCTGTCATACTCGTACGGAAATGGGAGATGGAGTATGGACTGCCATACAGGCATCACGAAGGCCTGGTGATGCAGTGGCTTCAGAGAGCTAGAGAAAAATGAAGGTGTGGGTTTGCTTTGTGCGATCCTTTCCATCTTTATATTTAATTTTTGTAACGTTGTTCTGTTATCAGGTTTGCTACTTTTTACAATTTTTTCTTCATCTTTATATATAGTCTGGAATCCATGTGGAGCACATCATGGAAGTCTTAGTTGACATGTTGGAAACTATATTAATCCTAATGATCCCGGGGTATGTCATATGCTGATGACTTCATCATATCAGTTCATGGGTAATTGTATTTTTATATCAATGCTGTCAAAGATGAATTGATTATGGATCTCATTGATTGATTATGCAGATGCTAACTTCAACTACGTGAGTTTTGTAAAGTCTGCAATAAAATTTTAAAACCATTTATAATTAACAAATGGATTTGTTCTTTCTGAAATCAAATTGGGGCTAGTGCAACTCTGGTGACGAATGATATCAGTTCCAGCCACTATCCCCATTCCAACCACAAACATCGGATAAAAAAAACATTTGTTTCAAAATCTCTGGCAAGTTCAGGACAAATGTAAAGTAACTCCCATAAATTTCGGAAATTGATGACTTAACAGAAGAGAAGGAATCAAATTAGGGGAATAGAATAACATGGAAATATTAGTTGATATGGAAATTACATTTCCGTGTTTGATTGATGCGCGTAGTAATTAATTTTAATTAATTACTTACATGAACCCGGCACTCTCCTGGAGCGCAACGACGCCCTCCTTCGCCATCTACACGATTCGCATAACCCAAAAATCGAAACCCATCACAGACCCATATCTAACCATCAAAACCCAGAAAATAAAAGGGCACACAGACCATGAAATCGACAGAGATCGATCTGTGTGGAGGATGGGACGGTGAGGACTTGACCGTCTTCGGGGCCTTCTTCTTCGCAGAATGTTGCCCTTCGCAGAAACCATGGTCAGGGGATCCAGGGAGGGTCGGGGAGATGTGGACAATATTGGAAGTTCATTCCCAACCGCGTGGGAATAACTCAGTACCAGGTGGTCGAGGGAAATCAACTTTAATTTCATTCCAGCAGGAAGCCTTCATTCCCGTGTGATTGGTGTAGCGAAAATGGGAATGGACCAAACATGCACCAAGTGGTTTGCATTCCCTTTTTAGAATTTTCTGGTAAATAAAACAGGAGATAGAAATCGAGACCAAAACCAGCAGGGCATAAGTTTATCTTCCCATCCAAAGCAAGCCTTCATTCTTTGCATTTGCTTTCATTATTATCCAGTAATTGCTTAGAGAAATAGTCACTGTAGTTTGTACATCATTGTGTATTTCTCTCCAGTGGCCAATCTGCTTATGGTGCAGGGATGATGAAGAACTTGTGGGTGGAGGTCTGAAATTAAATGATAGTCCACAAATTTTGCTTGCAACTTGCAAGACAACATGATATAGCTTCAATGCTCAGTTTAAGGATAACAGTCATCCCCTCACAGAACATGACTGCCTCTGCACCCCCAGTTTCTTCTTTTTGGAATTACTGAAGTTGACGAAGATGAAGAGGACTATGGCTTCGCTCACCTGGCTCAAAGGTTAGCAATTTTGGCCTGTACTACTCTATATTTCTTTATGCAAAATAAAGAACGACAGGGTGGATCAAAACTTTCTTTCTTGGGTCTACATCGAATGCTGAAAACATGTTCATTCCGTAGTTTTCTCGGGTCAATATCTAACGCCCCTATTTCCCCCTCTCCCGTTCTTACTCCATGTGCAGACAGTGTCTTACATCGTTTCCTGTTGCAACTCCCCAAAATTTGACGAGTGCAAACTCTAACCGCAAAAGCAATATAAAGCATATTCAAATTAATAAATTAGAAGGATTGCTAAGAGTAAACTTCAACGAAGGTTTAATCAGCGAGTTTGGCCTTTTAGAATTCAGATATTACTTGTCTATTCCTATGTTTCCCTCATTTTTAATGTTTTTGGTTTGCTAGTCGAATGATTTTAATGAGATGTATCAGGATATTCCAATATATAGGAGTGAGAGAAGGATCAAACTCGTACAAACTAAAAGTTGAATGTAACAGTATAAGTTAATACATTATAAATATATTTTTAATATAATATTATTTATTTTTAATATGTATTTTTAATAATCTCGTAATATAAATTTATAATAAATTCAATAATTTAGTAATATAAATTTATAATAAATGATAAATTACATAAAGTTTGGAAAGATATTTTATTATTTAAAAAAATCAGCCAATTTTATAAAATACTGTTGAATCAGTTGAATTTTTCTATTTTTTTAAAAATGATCCAATTAAAAAATCAGATTGATTCAGCATTCAGATCATCAATATACTTATCCAACCGATCGGCCAATTCAATTATAATAACTATATTATAAAACAAAACTACAAACACGTTTATTAAACTCTTATGTTTGTATTATTATGTTACTGGGGTGATTTAATTATCACAAAGGATCTAGCATGTCTATCGAAAATAAGAAAGAATTGTAATGGGTTGATTAAGAGCCAATCCAATCAACAACATTAAAATTGAATAGTTAAAATACACTTTAAAGGAATAAGACCGAAATAAATAATTAGATATAAACATAGTTCTTATATCATCCCCTTAGAAAATTATGGTTTAGGTAATGTTGAGGCCATAATATTTGAGTTTGAAACCCTTAGAGCATGTTTGGTACCTCAATTTTTTTTGGATTTTCTGTACTCAAGTACAAAAAATGTTGAGCGTTTATTGTTTGGCAGTTATTTTTTTTTTTTTTTTTTGAGAACAAATGATCCTCGAATACGCGAAACAGAAAACATCGATAAGGTGTTTTCGCTTGTTTTCTCATGTTTTCCATCACTCGCTCCGGCGCCCTCTCTCTCCTCCCGCGACCCCCAATCTGCAACGGTGATAGTGAGAACTCCCCCCATCACGTGACCTTCCCCCCGGTGACGATGATGGCGACAACTCTCCCCTCCCTGCAACGCCCTCCTGTGACGACTTCCCCCACCCCCAGTGACAACGATGACTCCCTCCTCCCTCACGCAACCTCTCCCCCTTCCGACACCTTTGATGGCGCTTCTTCCAGATCGAGCCCTGCAAACAGCCGAAAAAGGCACCTCGTCCTCACTGCCGACTGGCTACATGGAGAAGGAGACCTTTTGATGCTTTCAACCAGGTACTTTATCGTTTTTTATCCCTGAACTAAGTGAAAAATTTGATTTTGAATTGGATTTAATTTTGCATGAAGAGAGCTAAGAGTGATTAAAGGGGGGAGGGAGGGGGAGGGGGCGCTAATCTCTCCCCTCCCGCTGGTGCTATGACAGAAAACGAAAACACATGCCAAACAAAAAAAAAAAATTTAAATGATATTTTTAAATATATTTTTTTAAAACAACTTTTGAAAACAGAAAGTAAAAATCAACGCCACCTTAACTACTAAAAAGTTCTTCCCAAGCCAAAAAGCAATAGCCGTGAAAACATGCTATAAATACTTTGTCAGCGCAAACAAAAAAGGCGATCGACCAAGGAGTCGCGTCAACCATGACCAGATATATAAAATAATGCCAATTCCATCGATTTTTCATCTCCATGTCGACCAAATATGTAAGCAAGCCTCCACTTTTTTCCTGCAGTCGGACGTAATCCCTACACCCAGTGACCCGTTAGCTATGCCAGACCCTCCAGCAGCACTTAGGTCCACAATCGCCACCATCTCTGGCAAACAACAAAACCTCATCTGCATGTACCAAAACATGCACCAGGGACCGACTCCCTCCGGAAAGAAATGTGTTACGGGTTGATAGGTAACAAGCCTTTCATACCCACATAGGGTGATAGGTACTAATACATCCTCTGGCAATGCCACGTCTCGACCTTCCGGCAAGGAAATTATAAGTGGAAGGAAGTGATCACGCAACGACCGCATGATCGATACTCAACAACCCACGTCATTTACTACTCGAGAATAGAATGTATACTTCTATATCTTTCGGGCACCATCGTTTACTTTTCGGCAATTGGGTCAATGGATGGTCATCTTTTAGCACATAGGCTTCAGGGCTTAGCATAATCGAAAGCTATAAGATTTTCTTTATTTTTTTGACATCCCTATCATTTCTTAATTATATGATTAATAGGCATTGGCCTCATTTCGCTATGATTATGACCACATTGAATGTTAAGTGCGTACCAAGCGCATTGGTGGGGAAACAGACTCTGCAAAAAATAAATAAACGCTTTAAATATCCAATTTACTTAAAAGTTACGCTTGGGAAAAGCTTCAAAAATAACCCAATTTTATTAAGGAAAAAAAGTTTCAGAGGCTTTTCACTTGATCATATACGAAAAGCTACTTCCCGGGGCACTTACAAACGCGGGGTGGTTTTTTTATTAATTCACAACACATTTTTTTTGCTTATGTTTTGCATATTTTAATTGTCTAAATCCTCGGAATATTTTCAGCGAAGCCATATTTTCAAAACGGCCTTAAACAACCCTTATAACAAGGAAGAATTTCTACTTTTACAATTTAACAAGGAGATTACAGGTTAAAACGGAAAGGGAGTGGGGGTGAGAGGACCAAGGTAAAAATAAAAATAAAAAAAACACGGAAAACACAATGGAGAGATATTTACAGCCTTACCTATGTACCAAAGATTATTTGCCGCAGCCTCCCAGAATATTATGCGGGATTTTTTCCCAACATCTGCAACTCTGTGGCGGAGGCCAATGAATATATATAGCACGCATTTCAATCATACGCCGACCAGTAATTGACACAGATACAGCTGAGTGGAACGGAAGAAGGGGGCAGTGTCATTTACGATTGAATCAGCAGCCCCCAAAATTCCAAAATCACTGTACAGTCTTGTGCTTCATTGCTACTGAGTGAAGTCTTCATCGAATATGGACAATCTGTTGAAACTCATCTTGCTTGAGATTCATCGTCAGCATAGACTGTGACAAAAACATCCGCAAAACCAGCAGCAAGCAGTATTTCATATGGGTGGAAGGATAGGCACCTCACAGGCCCAATCTTCTGGGCCATAAAAGTAGGATGATACCGGATGGTGCTTAGCTGATGGCCCGCCAAGTCAAACACCTTGATGCACTGAAGAGCTGAACCACTGGCAATAATGGGGGCATGTCGATGAACAGCTAAAGCTGTAAGTGGTCCCCTGCTTGCATCAATAGTAAGGTAGGCTTTCCAGTGATTTCTCACATCGAGGAACTGAATGTCACCAGCCTGAGATGCACTGACGAGCTGCAAGAAGGCACGTGAATCAGCAAACCCAAGGCAAGATCAACTCCCACAAAACTGAAACCTAAATGGGACCCCTTGGCAGCAAGAACGTGAATAACTAAGAACCAATGCTAAACTTACTTTAACTGGATCAAGGCCAGGCTGGAAATCAATCCCAACCACTCTTTGAACTCCACGAGTGTGCGCCCGTGAAGTGTAGACAGGCCTAAGAATCACACGTTTCACAAAAATGGAAGCTTTAGAAAGGAAAGTTAGACAGAGAGACACGAGTCTGAGACCAGCAGCAAGGTGCAGCATCAAGAAACAAAGGGTAGACTGATACAGAAATTCAAGATTATTTTAAATATACCATATTATCTGTATTAAAAAGGCTTGCTAAAGAAAACTGACATTAAATTCGCCAAATGCATTTTTTACTTCTACATATGCAAACAAATAAGTGTTTTTGAAATTCATTTTTTAGTCAAACGTTTTCAATTTGTGGACTTCTACTACATTGGTTCTTCAAATATGAAAAACATATGTAATAGAAATTTATAATTTGAAAAGGGTTTTGACTAAAACACAGACTTCGAAGACAAATGCAGTTAATATTTGCCTGCGTATGTATAATTTTAAGAAGTATGTGAATCTAATGACAGTGTTCTAAGGAGACCTAAGTTATATGAACTACAATATCTTCAAGTTCACATATAGTATGGTGACCTAAACCAATAGAGGTGAATTGGAACATATAAATTTTTACCATCTAAAATTAACCAGAAAGGTCATCAACAAACTATCAAGTGCTCACCTATCTCTTTAAAACGTAGAAAAAGAAATTTTCACTAATAAGGAAGAAGCTCTGAATGCCAGGAAACTATTCTACATATAACTACTTACGTGTCAGCTGTTCTAACATCAAAGAGCCTGACAGTTCCATCTGCAAAGCCAGCTGCAACTTGACCACAATGAACTTGAGAAGCAGACTACAAAATACGTACACAATCAAAATGCAAGTATGACAAATCAAGAAAAGAAATAAAAAACTACAATGAGATTCTATTTATTTTTCATAAGCTCTCTTTCTATCATGAAGTGGTAACAAGTAGCAACAAGAGATTCTATTTATTTTTCATCACCTCTTTTTCTATCATGAAGCAGTAACAAGTAACAACATGAGATTCTATTTCGGTGTCATGTATAGTGTAAACATCCAAGAGTTGATAAGAAAAAAAACACATACAGGATTTGTATAATTATATTCCTCTTAATGCAATTGATGTAAGCATCATGAGTAAACAAAGCAAAAATGTTAAAACTAACAATTTTAAGTGCTTTCAAGGTGTGCTTAATGGTCTTCCATTTGTTCTGTTGATTAGCACATATGTGTTCATAAGAACAAATTATTGAGTAACTTCCAGCTAAAAAACTAAAATACATGAATATCAAGTGAATGCAATTACTATTTTCATAAAGAACTATTTAGTTTCTTCAATGAAATTTATATGCCTTAATAGGCAAAATTTGTAGGATTGTCATCATATTATCCTTACATCAATCCAGAAAAAAAAACGTCCCCACTGCAATAGTATTACAATGCCTGCATATATATATGGCCCATTCCTGATATAGACAAAACAGCATTAATAAGAACTCACCAATGCTGTAATTCCACAATCCGATGAAGAAGGAATAGAATTAATATGTTGTTCTTTATCAAGATCCCAGAGCATGATGGATGATATCTCGCTAGCAGCATACTAGTTACAATGCCAAAACAAAAAAAAACCAATAATTGCATCAAAACTTAAGAAATAAAAATTACAAAGGAGAACAGGTAATATGTCTTGAAGCAAGCATGTACCAGATATCCAGATTGCTGCTGCCAATCAACCACAGCATTCACACTACGTGCCCCAGGTCGATGACCTTGAATGGAAGGAAATGCAGTTACAAGTTTTTGCTTCTTCTCTACTGTGTAATCTTTCCAAACACGAACATTACCATCACCTGAGTTGCATGAAAATTGTAAAAACCTGACTAATCCAGAATGCTAAATCTTAGAAATCAGATGTATTACATGAAGCAACAAGAAGCAAGCTGTCATCAAGCTCATTCACAAGGCAGAGCTTAGAAATCCCTTTTTCTGGAAAATCATGATTGTCAAAACTGTTCAGAAGGGTGGGGGTAGATTCCTCATAATTCCATATCCTGAGATAAGCACAATGAGAAGATTGCGTAAAAGAAAAAAATCAAATTGATAATACAAACCCTTCGAAATAATAACACAATTAGACGACATATGAACCATGATTAAGTAGACTCCTTCCTAATCCACTATATATAGCATATGAAAATATTAGTATGCATGTGCAGCTGTGTACACATGATGGAATGATGTACATAAGATGATATGAAAATGCATTTCCTTGGTTGACAGCCACTTGGGCATTCTCCCTCAATTAATCTGTCCTTGCTCCCTAGTTTTTCTCCACGACAATAGGCATCCGTAAAAGCTGAAGAAACATCTGATATTAACCACAAAATCTCACCTAGGTCTGATGCAGGACTTGCATCAATTAAGGAATATTTAGTTGGTCAATTGCAGACATCCCTCTTCTGAGTTTGTGATTTAAATTCATGTCTGCAATGCATGGCTGCTACAATGTGTTTTCATTATGCGTTTTTTCTAAGCAAACAATGGTGACATGTGCTCATCACGATGAAACGAGAAGGGGACGGAAGTGCACTGCAAGTCAGATGCCAGCTCTTAGCCAACTAGTGAATTTGACTAATGTCAAGATTATAAGTCAAGGTTCTAAAATGGTCCGGTAATGCTGGCCCTGTCGAGGACAAGATGCTGTAATTTCATTTTTTTATTCAAACTAAGGTTCTAAAAATCACAAATCGATTGTAAAGGTACAGATTAAAGATTAGTTGGATTAATTAATAAATAATCGGTAAAACTTCTTGAAAAATTATTTTAATTATAAAAACCAAAACATGATAAATATAATGAATCCAACATAGATTTATAAAATTACATGTTTCAAGATTGTGAGAAACTATATAAATTTAAACATAAATCAACAATCAATCTTTAGTTCTATCAGCCTTTAATTCAATAAACTGAAAGTAAATGCTTAGAAGATTTCAACTGGAAAAATGAAGGGAAACATGTGCCATACTTGTCGCCTTACTATGTTAAATAATTTATTAGTTTTCACTTTTGAAGCAATACAAATAAACTAGTGGTTCATTAAAGAAGCTCTAGTGTCCACAAGCTCACAGTTGTAGCCACTGTCACGTGTAAATCATAAGAGACAGCTTTTTTTAAGTAGTCTATTGCCCGCAACGTGCACCAGGCTGGACTAGGGCAGAGGTTCAATTATTAAAACATATATCAGCAGGGGAGCTATAAAGTCAACCCAGGTTATTCATGGATTAATTGTCAATTTTTCCAGAAAAAACAATGGTTTTTATTTCTGAAATCAACATGTTAATCTTTTTAGAAGTTGACTACAAATGAATTCAAGAAGTCCACTAATATACTGTTAAGGATTAATCGACGATTAATAGGGAATTTTAGAACAGAGACCCAAACATGTCCACCTCGCATGATTGGTAAGTTTTACATAACCACAATAACTAGTAAATAAACCATTATAAGCACGCTAGCTCAATGGTTGTTCAACCAGACCCACAACCTGTAGGTTATAAAATCCTTAATGTGAATCTTGCCAATGACATAAAGCACGTTATTTTATTCAAATGAAGTGTCAAACTTTTCAATCAAAAAGTAGTGTCAGCATTCCGTAGTGAAAATAGCGGACAGAAGAAAGTATTATTTTGTACCAAAATGCTCAGTGTTTTATGGTGTTTTTAAGGCTTACTACTTATACTGATTATTACTTAAATTTTCAATCCAAGAATGACCTTTTAGTTTAATCTACAGAATTTATATGTATCATATGATTGAGGAAAAATATATTTAATAGTCTATTAATTACCTTGTTTTATAAAATCCTGCTTGTCAATGGTCAAATATAATAATATTACATCCTCTATCAACCAGCACCCGATGGATTTAATTTTTACAACAAAACAAGTGCCAAAGAATCCTTTAAAATGGATGTAACAATACATTGATGTAGGATTGTAGGAGGATGCATATTGTGTAGTACAGCTGAAACAACATTATTTGGGCATTTGAGTGCAAATGTAGTTATCAGATAATCCATTTAAATCTACTGTTCTGTGTTGGTCAAAACTCATCTCAGCTCATACTTGCTTGGGATATGAAATTAGGCGAAGAAGGGGTAGAGATGTATATGAGTCAAGCCGTAATCAAGCCTTTTTAAGTATACACCAAAGGCCTTATATTTTAATATATTCTAGCATACACTTCCAACGCAAGCATCTTGAATAACAGCTCTATAATTTGAGATTCATTTATCAACAGATTTTTTTTAATAGAATTAATAGAAAGAAGGAAAGAAAATAAATTGAAGTACCGGATTTTTTCATTATCATCTGCAGCAATTACTACAGGAGAGAAAGGTTGCAGCAATGCTGTTTTCGTTCCCATTTCAAATCTTGTATCACAGCTAGCGACCTGATTACTAACCTTTCTAACAGCTGAAAAAAATATGAAACAGAAACACAATCAAAATGATAGCATTATATAATATTAGAAACAAAACAACAGGGACTTACAGGAACGCTGACACTTTGCTATGAGGTCAAGAGCCAATTTCTCTCTCCCCTCCCTTCTAGCTAATACTTCTTCACTGTTATCTGCAGCATTAAGTAGTGGCCTGGAGAAGTGGCCACAACTCCAATTGTAAATTGTTGACTGTCGAAGGAAACTCCGCTCTGGGATCCCACAGGCTAATCCTGAATCTTGAGAATTAAGGATGTGTGGTCTGAACTCCAAAGAACACACTCTTCGCATCCCAGTTAAATAACTAGTTCGAGGAGTTCGAGGAGGACTTACAGGAGGAGTTCTAAACGTCATAGGCAAATGTCCTCCTACAAATATTAAGCATAATATGTAATAATATTACATATTAAATGTCTGAAATATATCCTTCAACAACATTAACAGATAAATTTTTAAAAGTGAGGCTTACCAGCATTCATTTCAATCCATGATGATGAACGAGCCAGTGGAGATGACATTGCAGGTTCACCAGGCTTAATACCATAACCCATAGATTTTACAGGCTTTGTTAACACCTGCTCAACACCAATGATGGAAAGAACACGCCGACCAAGGCTTGCAATGCGTGGTGACGGATCCTTTGCTAGTGTACACATGGCCATGACACATCGAGAATAGATTGCATTGTCAAGAGATTTTTGTCTAGAATGGTCGACAACCCCATTGCTAACAATTTCATTCAATGTTCCAGAATCAGAATTCTGGGAGGAATCATCAGACAAGGGAGATTCATGCATTATTCCAGAAGAAGCAAGGGGACTGCTGGTGACAACCCTTCCATCTCGAACCATAGATGAACTGTCACTACCAACTCTTAACACAGGACCAATTTGGGAAGGAATTATATTTCCATGTGGCGAGCATTGACTAGGATTAATATATCCACCACCTGAAGCATTTATATGAGCCAAAGATGGGAGAGAATTCAGCAGAGAGCTTGACTGAGGTTTCCAACATGCAGCAGCAATTGTCTTCAGGTCTTTGTTGTGGCTGAAGGCAAAGTGCGCCAATGCTGTGTAAGAGGAAAAATGAAATAGAACTGAACCCATCGACAGAGAAAAATTAATGTACTTGTTTTGATAAACTACAACTACAAATATAACATGAGGAGCAAATGGGAGGGGGGAGAGAGTGGTCCAAATTTTTACAAAAGTTATTTTTTCTCCAAAATCCTTCTGCCCTGAAACTCTTTAAAACTTTCAGAGCAGTGCAACAGTGCCCAAGACAGGCACGCACAGGGCTCAGGTGCAAGATAAACCCCAATTTGATTTAAAATTCTCGTAGATTTTTATGCCAAGTGAGAGGCGGCACAGCAATTTTCCCACTGTGTATAGTATGAATAGGGACTGAGTCACTGTACGACTGCAGAAAGGAACAGATACAGCACAATCTGACTGGATAAGTTTTTCATAAACCTAGCTCAGGTCTAAGAGAATGCATGTTTAAGAGAATTAAAATGATTACAATGATTAAAATTGATTAAATAAAAACTTCAAATTCAATCGAACTAGTTAAATAAATAGCCTCTTGCAGAACAGGAATGTCCATATATCAACAAAAGCTCATGTCATAAAGCAAAAGGGATAAAATAAAAGAGACAATTGCCTATTTGGTCTTCCAAAAGTAGAAACTATAAACTCTTATATTTACAACTGATGACTCCTATAGTAATGTTAAATAATGTTTTAAAAAGTAAACTAATAACCAATAAATAAACTAAGAACCCCTACTACACTCCATCACCATCGGATTAGGATTTGGGTACTAGATGACGTACCCACAGCAACTTCAGCCCGGACAAGTGGGCTTCCATCAGAAGCAACACTAAGCAAATTTTTAACGATGCTGATTTCAGCCCTCATCTTTTCGTCATCATCAAATTCTGCATCCCCAACAACACCATCTCCACATGAATCACATCCAACATCCAGTAAGGTACCCAGTGCAAAGGCAGCTGAAGCCCTAACCTGAAAGACAATATAATTACAAAGATATGAAAACTACCAACCAAATATAATGCAATAGCAAGGCATTAGGGAAAAAACACAGAGCAACAAGAATAAGAAGGTAAACCTCAGGCTGGGGCTCAGATAGTAAGGATGAACATATTGCAGGTGCAACAGCCTTCAAGCCTATTAGTTGTCCCTCTGAGAAATCCTCCCACAGCTTTCCAAGACATAGGCACAGCCACTGAAGAAATAGAGGCTCAGCTTGCACATCATGAGTTAAACCCTGTATATGTCTTAAGCACACGTGTATAACACCAGCTTTGATACACACTTCCTGACCATGCCTGTGACCATCCACAATAACTGCCAAGACAAATGCAGCCATAGCACGCTGTTCTGGATATGCTTCAACACTATCAAGAAACCTGATGAAATACGTGTGCCCCTCATCCTTCACCAGATCAACCTGACAGGACTGTCATCCAACAACAAAAACAAGATTTTGATTAATCATTACTTATGCAAAAGCCCGAATACATACAAAAGAATTTCAAAACCTAAAATTGTACTAGGAAAAAAAGCATTAAAACATGCAGAGAACCGTTATGCCCAGTAAAACATCATCTGAACATATTCTGTAGCAGGAAAGAAAACTCAATCATGAAAAGGTATAGCGATTGCATTACCAACTTCAACATTATTGTGGCAAAACTTACTTACATGTAGACACGAAGAGAGAAAAGTTAAAAAATGGGTTTAGCTTTAAATTTCATGTCATGCATTTTTTTTTTTTTTGAGGTTTACCAAGTACACAGATTTATAGAACACAAAACACCCATCCCACCATTCTGCCTCTTAACGTATGGTGTACCTCCCTAATAGTTGATTATAACCATAGTGTCAAGAAACAGCTCGATCTGATCATTGAATTCATCATATTCAGTCATGCGTGCCAGTAACACCTCTGCAAAGGAGTTAATCAATACAGCAACACCTCTGCAAAGGTTATTTAAAGGTAATGGGTCTCATCACTGGAAAACAATCTGAAGGGCCAAAGGAGAGGGTCAACCCTTAAATCTCACCTTATTTGACAACAATATTTGGCATCACAAGAGGAACAAAATAAAACAGGAAAATCACGACTTACAGATACCTTATCAAGTGCAAGGATCTTTGTCCAAATGAAAACAAGAATTTGTCGTAGTTCAGGTGTGGTTGTTTGTAGCAGCTTCAGAACATACGGAAATATACCAACAGACAAGGCCTAAAATTGAGAGCATACGCAAAATACATTACTGGATGTCAGTTATGAATAAAAATGCACCAATTCAGTATACAGTTACAAACTGGAAAAACACATCCAAAACAATACCAGATCAACAGCCCAAGGTCCCATGTCCAGGAATCTTCCAAGTAGCACTAATGCTCGAAAACGATGGCACTGACTAAGCAAAACCTAATTACAAAAAAGAATAAGAAAAGATCACATAAAAACTTCATGTGTCAAGATCCTCTGCAAAGGGTTCTGATGGGTGTCCCCAAATAATTAACGACACAAATACACAGCAGGAAAAAAAATATTACCATCTCATCTTGACAGTTAAAAGGAAAGAAATAGACTGGATGATACACTGAATTACATTCCAATAGTTCTAATACTAATGCCCAACGTTGAACAGCACGATAATCAATAAATAAGGTTTCCCAACCTGGAGAACAATAGGCAACTGCTCAGGTGGTTTCTTGTGTTCAGATCCGTGATCAAGCCAAACTTCAAAAGCTGTCAGCTGTTCAGTGAAAAAAAGGACTTGGCTGAAATGGAAAAATATACACGATTGAGTCTTATGTCATGTAAGCACATTGAGCGCATGAAATTTAATGATAAACACAAGTAGAAACAAACACACACCTGGAACTCAGCATTAGGTTCATCAACCAATGATGGAAGCTGGGAAAGGCAAATTTCAGCAGCCATATCCCATGCATCCCTATATATAAAGCAGAAGTGTCAGGCATTACACAAATAAAAACTAAAAAGTAGCCACCATTACATACCACATATGATGCTGATGGGTCGGTGGTAACATTGGATATGAAATTGGAGAACAATTTGCAGAGCGCATAATTCTCTCAGCAAGCAAAAAATTTCGAAACAGACTGGCAACTAACAAATCCTGTCTGAACAATCTCTGAAAAAGATCTGCAGGGGGGCAAAATTATGTTTCATTCCATGCAACTCCAATATAGCGTGCAAACAATAGGATCAGAGAATCCACACTGTGCCATTTTAACTCAACAAAACAGCTATTACCATGTGGGAGAACATTCCACGCAATTGTGTCAGTAATTGCAGTAAAAATCCAATTTAGTTCCCCAAGAAGTGTTTTCCGGTCATTTTGTCGACCAGGGATTCTATCAATGAGTGAATAATCAATGGACTCATGAAGTAGCGAACGGGTATGGAACCTGAGAGAAGGTGGAAAATCAAACAATAGAAAGCTCAAACATAGTTTGGAAATAATCAATGAACTTTTCTGCTTGCCACAGAGAAAAAAATAATCACAGAAGTAAATTACATACGTCATGCAGAAGACATGAGTATTAGTTGTTGGTTTTCAAAAAGCAGAAAAAGGAAAGAAAAAAACAGAAGAAATACACACACCCCAAATAACTTAAATAGTTATGCAACACCTCAAATCTCACATTCCTATAAATGTCTTCAGCAGTAACATAAAACAGTTACTAAAAAGACAAATTAGTGTAAACACTTGACAGAAAGATCTTCAAAACACGACACCATTGCCAATGAATCTAATTATCATAAAATGCACTAATACCAGAAATTGGCAGGGGAAAAATACAATTCAAGAAAGATAACCGTTGTATCTGGCACTCGAAAGGAACAAACAAGGAGAAAGAGTGTCACCATCTCAGGGCCATCTTAATAGGTGTTGTTAAGCATGATGTAAACACATCAGCAGGGAATTCGGCACTCTGAGGAAGAGTTTCATGTGCTTCACAGGCCGCAAGCAAAATGCAGTCCCTTGTGGATCCAACACTGTTACTAGCACTCCAATCATGAAGCTATCAAAAGAAGATAAATCCACATTCAAATCCAGAGCAGCTTAAAATAAGGTGATGAATACCTAGTTCAAGCCATCCAATATTTGCATATCAAGTTTCTGAAAATAAAGCATGTCTGAAATACCTCCGTGAAGGCATTAACAATCATCCCAGCAGCAGAGCAATCAAAAACATATATTGAGGGAGTCTTCAACCAGGAATCCAGGTCACTGACCCTCAGGGGGGATATACTGGGTATAACTCTGCATTACAGATGTCAATCAGAACTGGATAACTATGATGGAATATTATGTGACAAGCTTCAGACTAATGTTAAACCTTATTGAACACCCAAATTTCACCATTGGCTGTTGGCTTTGGCACACCATGTCCATTATAGTGAAACAGTACTCTCTCAGATTTAGCATTTTTACGACACGAATTACAAAGTTTTTTCACTTCGTCAACAGTAGGGTCAAGCTGAGTCTTATAGCGAGCCTGTTGACATATTGAACGTCAGTTTAAAAAAATTGAACTCGAGGAAGTAGAATAACATGTAGAAATCAAAATTGTCCCCACCCTCGGTTGCCACCTTTCATACTGCATACTCAAAGTTTTTCGAATAGCTTCAAGTGCCTTTTGAGGTGCCATAGAAAATGGATCTGCCAACAGATGAAGCAAAATGGAAAAAGTAAGTTAATCTAAAACCTCCCTCTTCTAAAGTGTAATGGGCTTGAGCTAGGGCAACCACACCACAACAGAAAATTGGAATCAACATCATTGCATCCACATTGCATTAGACACAGCCACAATAAAATTTAAGTATATGTTTTCAGACTTGCGACACATTGGCAGCTCATGTATAAGTGATATTATTATCAATTTCCAGCACCAGCGGACAAACAAATACGTAAGTAAACAGGTGCAGCAACATGTAAATGAAGTTGAAAGCCATACCTATCCAACACTCCATTCTCGCACAGGGGGATATTTTAATTACATCGGGAGGATCAACACTAATATTTAAGCATAAAACAAGAGCAACACATCCTGTCTTCATCTGCACTAAAAAGTCATGGATTCAACGAAGCAGATACAAATTCATCAGTTTGTAAGCAATGGCTGCAAAAATAAGCATGGATATAATGCAAATAAATCTTGACTTTATTTGATATTCGATTAGAACCAGAAAACAGTAGACTACACAAACGATTAGGCCTGTCAATGGGCCAGACCCGGCTCTGTTAGGTTTATTGAGTATTAAGGCCGGATCCAGTGTCATTCAAGTATGCAAATAAATATATATTTAATTCAAAAATTAATAAATTTATTTAAAATAATACTCAAGAAATTACATTTTAAATATAAAATATATATATATATAGGAATATATATATTATAGTTGGATTTGGTTCTTTATCGGATTGGTATGAATAATACCAGATCCATATAAATTGAGAATGTCCAGGGTGGGTCTGGGAAGTGCATCATGAAAATACAATACATTTGCACCTCCAAATCACCCAGTAATATAGATTAAAGATTGTCTCCTGAATTACCCCAACCCCTTACAACTATACAGTAGCCCTCCCAACAAATAAGTTACAAAATAAACTGATTAAGCACGACGACACAAGCTTTTAAATCTATGTAGTAACTGGACAGTGTATGAAAAGAGGCGCTATAAACTAAGGGCAACAAAACCCATAAATCCCTAAAGCAACAGGACATTGAAAGAGAAGAGACTCCCAAATTGCCACTAGAATTTGTCCCAACAACAATTCCAAACAAATAACAGAGCTCCGTCTGAAATAAACTACTTGGGAATGTTTTCAGAAAGATAACTTATATTAAAAAGATAAGAAAACAAAACATAAAGTCATTAATTGATGGTCAAGCACAAGGAAAAAGCAGAAATACAAGAACAGTCTCAAAAGGAGCAACCAAGATAAACATCACAAACCAACCAGTAACAAAACGAGACACGCCCGAAACAAACACCATTAGCAAAGGAGATTGGAGAATTAGCAGTCATATAAAAAGGATGAAACACCGCTATTATTAGACTACGTGAAAACCCCATCAACTAGTGAAAGATCAACCAAGCTCAAAGAATCAATAAATGCAAAGAACCCAACCATCGAAGGAGCAAATCCCATCGAACCTATCTTCTCATAAGGGAAGTGCACCACATTAACCCCCCCCCCCCCCCCCCAAAACACCAACCATGACACCTCCCACTAATAGTGCAAACCATAAAGCTCATCCCACATTGGAATCCTATCACTGATAAGAGGAGGATCAAACACCATGGAGAACATACAAAACACTATGATCTCCAACATACAGAAACTTGCAGGACAGAGAAAACTAACACAGCCGCATCTAGTGTGCGAACAACATGACTATCCTACATCAAAAGAATGCCATCAACCATCCCCACAAATCCAAGAAACAACCAATCTACAAAACGACATTGCCACAAAAGCTTCACGATGTCCTCCGTCACATTTTCTGGTTGAGTTTCCTTCGACTACGGGAGTTTCAAACCCATTGGGAGAATGGAAGGTCCCTCCCTAAGAGCTAAACCAGTCATCCTCCAACCTAGAAGTATGAAAAACTCCGACATTATAATTAATTAAAGAGGCAAACCTTTTAAACTCTCTCACACCTTTACACCCCGTGCTTGCAGTCTGCCGAGAGAACGGAAAAACAGCCTTCCGAGCAAGATGCCTAATTTCAATATCCCGCAACAAATCAGAGGTAGCGAGTTCAAACCCCTCATAACTCACTCCCAACACCTTTCCAATAGCTTTGTGCTTCCGTAAGAACAACTCCAACTCTGTTGGGTAATCATAGATACATGCATTGGAACAAGGCTGCCCATAGAGAGCATCAACCAGCAGCAAACAGAAACAACATCGCGGAATGAGTCGCACGCTGAGGAGGGATCTTGGGACCACTGAACCGTCCATGAAACCCCTCATCAAAAAAGGTGCACAAACCAAACCACCCGAGAGCGCAGCGACTGGTAAGGATAAAGAATATCCCCTTAGATCTGAAAGGACCAACGACAGAAAATGAGATGGTACAACCATTCTGATTGCATCGCTATTGAGCAAGAAAGAGCTTGGCTCCCTCTTGGAACGAGCAAACCTCGAACGAGGCAAGAAAAAGGCTAGCCATCTCCGCCAGAACAAAGCTCAAAGAAGATGCAACGACCCGACTGAGCGAGACCGTACTAATCCACATCCATCTATGCTCCACGATGTAAACCATGATTAGAAAGGTACTCTACATAGTGCAGCAGCTAGGATGGTTAGAATATATGGACACCATACATGGGGGTAGTGCGAATCGCCTAAATTTTGAGTAAGCTTTCCTAGATTCTATCATCCTCTTTAGTTCGTATTTATTAGCAAAGATAAGTTTGCTTTAAAGTTAGGCTATACTCTACTCCACTATAGTTTAAAGTCAGACTAATCTCTACTCCACTATAGTAAGATGGATTATACAATGCTCCACAATGTCTACCTATGATATGATGTGAACCTAGACAAATGTAATTATGCAAACTAAATTAAAAATCTAAACAAATGAAATCACAAACCCAAAAACTAACAATAACTATCAAAAAAATCACAACTAATATGAAATAATTATATAATTAAAAAACTAAAATCAAAATAAGCACTCAAGAGCTTTAGTACTAAGTTACCATATGAGCATACATAAAAGGGGAGACTGGTAATTGCAAGAGTCTTGGTTGTTTTTTTTAAAGTTAAACAAAGATAGGAGGAAAATTAAAATGGGGGTGTTTTTTTTGAAAGAGTTTAAGAAGAAGATGAGGGTATGAAAGTAATTAGCCAAAGGTACCTTCCTTTTGACCTGGTTCACACTTCATGGGACCAAATCATGAGGAGATTTGAACAGATGGTGTGCTCAACTAACAGAAGGTAACAAGCAGTGGATCTGCATGTTCTGGCAGAAGTAGCTGTGGCATTAAGATCCTGAGTGACAACAGTAGCAATGCTGGGCTGGTGGTTAGGTCAAGCAGTCATCAAGGAGTGCTCAAGAAACCGTTTAGCACAGCACAACCTCACAGCTCACGAAAGGATGGGTCAACTTCATCAAGCAGCTCCTGTGGCAGCAATCTATGACAAAGAAGGTGGATCGTTGGCCTGTGGTTGTGGTTGGAGCCAGCCCTAGAGCAGTCTTCTTTGCTTTATGTGCTGCTGTGCGTCAAGGTAAAACAACACATTAGATGTGTTTCTTCTTTTTTTGGATAGTTGACGACGCAAGAACAATATTTCTCTGTTTGTTCCTCTTAAACAGATATGATGTTTTGAGGAAGACACAGCTGGTCAGTAAAGAACAAACCTAAACTTTAAAAGGCTGCCTGAAGAACATATTGCCAATTTAAAACTGACTAAGAAACTGATCTAGAAGCTTGAGGACAGTAGAGGAACGTTCGAACAAAAAAATCCCATGTTTTAGCTCTAATACTTTTTGTATAAATAAAATTTATTGAGAACACCAAGCACACAACAAGTGCACAAGGAGCAAAAGAACAGCAAGAACAAAGAAAACAAAACATTTTTTATAGGTAAGAAAAACTTTATTAAAAACGAAGTGAACAAGACATGCACTAAAAAAGAGACAACAAAAGAACAAAAAAACAACAAAAGAACAACACCCATCTTAAAAGGAACACCCATCAACAACATCCACAATACAAGAAAAACGAGAACAACCCAAAGCAGAAAGCCACAGAAGAAGAGAATGCAATACAAAGGCCTTAAGCCCCATCACGCGATGCGTGCATGCGATCCTCAAATAGCCTAGCATTCCGCTCGCCCCAAAGCCACCACAAGATACAATGAAAAATAACACGCCAAAGTGGCGACCGGCGACCCACACAACCAGTCCAACATGAAAAGAAATCAACCACACCTCGAGGCATCACCCAAGGAAGCCCAAACAAACCAAGAAATATGTCCCAAAGCTCCCAAGCAAACGGACAATGAAGAAAAATTGATTGATAGACTCAGCAGCCGCTTGACACAAGAAACAACAGCTAGCCACCACCATACCATGACAGCGCAAGTTATCCGCCGTAAGGATTCACCCAAGCAACGCAAACCAAACAAAAAAACTCACACAAAGAGGGACCGGAACCTTCCAACCCAACTTCCACAAAAAGCAAAGGGCGCGTCCGAGGTAAGAAGAGAATATAAGGAACGCACACTAAAGCGAACCGTCGGAGCATGACGCTAGCACAATCGGTCCAACGTAGTCCAAGAGGGACAACTGGAATACAAAAGAGCAAAGAAGGAGGAAAAGGAGTCTAGCTCCCAATCCTGAACCAGACGTAAGAAAGACACCTTCGAATGCAAGAAATCACCGTGAGCCTGCAGAAAATCAACCACACAACCATTCGTGCGACATGCAAGACGATATAACTCTAGGTAGGCCTCCTCCAAATGCACCGAACCACACCAAAACAAAACATATTAAGAATCCCAAATCAAAAAAAAGCACACATCGATAACGTCTAAAGTACAAGATATACTGTAGCAGCCCATAGCAGACATCCAATCTAGAGGAAAGCAAAAAAAAAAAAATTAAGCTACTCCACGCTTTGTTTATATTTCTCAAAGAACCACGCAGTCCGCTCCCGTCAAAGACACTAAATAATACAATGAAAAATAGCTCACTAGATCACTGAATGCCACCGATCTTTCATACCAACAAAAGAAAAAGGATTGAAAGGTTCTGAGGCATCACCCACTAAAAGCCAAACAATCCCAGGACCAAATCCCAAAGTATCCAATCAAAAGGCAATAAAACAGAACTAGCATCAACTAACACCAACTATCAGCAATCATACCACGCCGTTGGACATTATCTGTTGTTGAAATCTTTCCTAACATCACAATCCAAGCAAAGAAACCCACTCTAAGGGGAACCTTAGCCTTCCAAACAGTTCTCCATGGAAAGATCCTCAATCCACTAAGAGCTAGAAGAGAATAGAAGGTCTTAACCTGAAAGCCTTTAAAACGATTAGGATGCTAACACATCATATCAGTTGTAGAACTCATAGTCTTAGTCGAATACAAATATACAATAAATCAAAAAATGAAGTGAAGGTGACTTATAATTCCTAATCCTAAGCAAGCCGAGAGAAATTAACCTCCCATTGCACTATTGTACCCCGAAAGATAAAGACAATTAGCCACAAGAGCATCCAGAATACAAACAATACAATACAATACAGCTCAGGATAAGCCAGTTTCAAGAAACATCGACACACCACACTAACCCAAAACCGAATAGAAGAACCATCACCCACTTCGAAAACCACAAATTTGGAAAATAATACCCAATAAGATTGAATAAACTTCCACAAGCCCACTCCTAACCTAGGGTGATCCGAAATTAACCTAGGGTGAATCAATACCTATGGAAATAAAAAAGGATTGCAACTCACAAAAAATGATATTATTTCAAATTGAACGTCTTCCTCTATAAGGTTACAACCCCTTTAAAGGAAGGAATAAAACCCTAAAACATATCCTAAATTACAATACTTTTGGCCCAAAGCCCATGGGCTAAGCCCAAAATGAAACACAACATATATAAAGTACTCATAAATAAAGATCATGGGCTGTCTCATGGTTTGAGACCGATCAAAATGACAGAATTTTGGTACTTGAGAACTTAATTTCTAAAAGCTAAAGCAGTACATTTATGGGGAAACCCTCAACCTACCAACCAACCACACAATTCTTCTCCCACAACACATAAGCATGTGTCTAAATGATACGTTGAGACTTAGAAATATAAAAGACAAACGTATGTAGCAATCATTTCATTCCCTGCATGCAGCAGATAGGCCGGTAAACTCTGCTTGATGAGTAAACATTGCCTGTTACAGTGTTACACGTAGCGCAAAATAATCTTTTGGTCAAAGAGGTTTTCTTGGACTAAGGGAAGGCATTGCAATTTACAAATAGCATATGTAGTAGAACAAATTTTACTTTATGATAGAATCTGCATATGGGCGATTGCCTAATCCTAGACAGCAACATCAGTTTTGAGGATTCCAATTCCAAGGGGTGAACAGCAGTAACTTGTAATCCCATAGCCTTGAAAATTAAGAATGAAAAACAAGCTTGAGATGCCTAGCTGTGTTAAAGCTTTCCACGAGCACACTAATTGCAGTTAACCATAAACTGTAGGTTTTTCTTGTATGTTGTTTTAAAGTCAATTTCCAGTATTGATGTCTTTCTCCGTCCTTAAACCATCCACTAACCCAAAAAAATGTCCAAATAATCATTATAGCTAGCAATCATACAAAAAAAAATCATTAAATGATTTAAACATGGAACCTAAAAAAGAAAAAAATACGAAACGCCGAAGTATCTATGATTTGGTGATGCCGAATGAAACTGAGCTTACTCGGTCCTTAGGCCGCCATTTTGAGACCAACCCGCTCTCTGACGGACCGGATGGATTGCCATACTCAAACGCTTCGTGGCGAAGCTCGCACAAGACCATTGTCTGAGGCAAATACACCATACTGGTGATGGTAGCTCTGGTAGTACTATTGTAGCTGCTGCTAGCAATATCAGAGTCCCTCCTCTGCGCAGCCGCGAAATCTCCATATTCCAGGCTCGAATACTCGTCAAAGTGATTCGAAACCACCGTTGTCACCGTGGATTGCGATAACCGAGACGACATCAAATCTCCCAATGCCATCCGAATCCACACCCAGCCCTCCTCTAACCCCTGGAAATCGAAGTACCAAAAACCAAACCCCACCGAGACCGAGCCGATCTAATCGAATACTCCGAACGGTCTGTGACCAAAGCAGATACGAGGAAAATCGATCAGAGGCGGCGGAGGCGGCGGAGGCAGCGGGGACGCAGATCAATCGACGAAGCCGCTGAACCAGCGGCGCATAGAGATCAGTCTGATGTACAGAAGCAGCGAATCCAGCTCCGCGGAATCTAGAAATGCACGAGGCGGGCGCGTATAAAGACTCTGAAAACCCTAGAAACCCTAAGCATCCAACAAGGTAGGGTGGGGTGGAGGCGCATAGGGGTAACAGCTGTTGCAGCGCAATGGGTCCGCAGAAGGTTTTTTTTTTTTTTTAAATTGTCAATTTGAGTGCAGTGTGGAGATCAACCGCGGTCGGTTTTAACTAATCTCGACGGATTTTAAAATATTTGATTTAGATCAGTTTGAACACGGTTTTTTATTGTTACGTACAGGTTGCGTTGGCACGCTGCGATTCTGCAATTCTGTGGTCGTTTTCAAAAAGGAAGGGGGTGAGTTAATTTTAAAATTATTTAATTTAAAATATTTGTATTTATAAATGATGGTTCCGTAATTAATTTTACTTTTTTTTAGCTTTTAGAGGAGACTTAAATATATATTTTTTTCTTATTTCAACTCATAATATTAATATTTTCCTATTAAATAAAAACTTAAATTATAATTTAATAAGAACTCTAATAAAATATGAAATACAAATAAATAGGCTCATAGCATTTTCAGTGGTTTGAAAACATTATTAAAATATTCTATAAACAAAGTTATTACGTAAAGTATATAAAATAAAATCTAACAAATATATTTATTAACTCATATTATAAAATGAACTTTAATCATAAAATAGGTGTATAATATTATAATTTTTAAATAAACCTGCTATTATTAGGGATGGCAATGAGGCGGGGCGGGGCGGGTATTGGGTCACCCCGTCCCCATCCCCGCTAAGGAAAAAATTACCCATACCTGCCCCGTGCCCCGGCGGATATTAAATTTTTCGCCCCATCCCCGCCCCGTCGGGGCACGGGGCGGGGCGGAAATTCCCCGTCCCGCTCCAGGTAAAGCCCGGTCCGGCCAGTCCCAGCCACCCCACCCGAGCTCACCAGTCCAAGGCACCCCGCTTGCCTGACCCGGCCGCCGGCCAAGAAATTTCACGCGAAAAATCCTAGCAAAATATTTTGTCGGGATGAGAAATCGAACCTGAACCTCCCTTGTGGGACGTGTATGCGGGGCGCCCGGTAGCTAACCGGGCGAAAGCTAATCGGGTAAACAAGATAGGGATGCGGGCAGGAAATTTTTGGCGGGTAGGGGCAGGTATGCGGGGCGGGGCATGCTTGCCCCTCCCGCCCCATACCTGGCGGGGCAAAAAAAATGTTGCCCCGTACCCGCCCCGTTACCCATTAAATTCAAAAATACCCGCCCCATCGGGGTGGGTACGGGGCGGGTCGGGGCGGGTACGAGTTAAATTGTCATCCCTAGCTATTATATCTGTATAACAAATAATTATTTTATTATATTTAAATAAAATAAATAATAATTTTTAAATTATATTTACGCCTATACTAAATAATAAATAATAACAATTTGAAATAAAATAATAAAAATAAAATAAATATTATAATATTTTTACATGTAATTATATAGAAATCAAAATTATTTTATTAAACTAGCTCACAACATCACTTTGAAACCGCAAATGATTGAACAACCGTGACTTGTTATTCTCTTTCTTTCATCTAATTATTTGATATGTTATCATAATGTCATTGTTACTCACCGATTATACAATTTCAATTGTATGTATCATTACTTTATATAATTTATCATATATCCTGAAAGTTATTATCACAATATTGAAAATATTATTATTACTAATATGTATATATATATATATATATATCGCCCGATTTTAGTTGATTTGATACTTTTTATGTCAACTTGATCAATTTTCAACTGATTTTTAAGGAAAAAAAATCAAAATCAATTCAACCATTTTTTAAAAATAATTTAAATTGTATAATTAAATGTACTATTTAAAAGTGGCCTATTTGGCCTGTTTTCAACTATTATTAACTTTTACTTATACCTCTAACTATATAGAGCAATACTATATTTGGTATGTAACTTCCAAAAGTATGTGTATTAGTTTCATAATATATTAATTTATGTGTTTGAAAGTATAATTTAAATTCCTTTATGAAAAAAATTGACAAATATTTTAAGTTTATAAAACTGTACTGTAAAAAAAAAAAACAACAACAACATTCAAGCTTAAAATCATTTAAAAAAACTTTCTACAATACAAATATACATAAAAAGTAATATTAATATAAGCTTGTTCGGAACTAATACTAACTTTACGCTTTTTAACATTTGTTTTATGTTGTGCATCCTCAATAACGCCTATAAAAGAAGCTTATAATGCAGCAAGTTGTAATTCGTAATGTTGAATCATACTGGAAGACAATGACTCTTAATCCCAAGTAATGCAAGCATAAATAAAGCTAGTTCGATATGATGATATTCATTCTGATCAATAATTTTTTAAAACAATAGTATTTAAAAAAAAAAACAGAACTTACTAAAAGTAACCATAGTTTGTGTTCATCTTCAAAATTGTAATTTAAATATAAAAATAAAGCACAAGGCAACATTATAAAATAGAGTGGGAGGTTTATATTAATAACCAAAATATTATATTTATAGGAATATGGGAGAGATATATAGCGGATTTATAATTTTTGTCTCATTTGAAGTTATATTATTATTGATGGATACATACATAGTAACACAGGGGATTTATAAATTTTGTCTCATATATAATTTTCAATCTTATTTCATTGTATTAATAACCCTGTAAATTAATGTTTTAACGAACAGTGAATGCCAGTCTGGTACGGTTGTTTGATTGGCCCATCTACACAACAACTATATTCAAGTTCCGTACAGCATATAGCTGGGCTTCAGCTGGCACTTACTACCCAGTTTCAATGTAACGTGAAGGTTGCAGTTTTTAAGGGCCCAAATATTTGCATGGGGCAAAGGCCTGTCTTGAAAAATTAAATGTAACAGCCTATAGCAGTGCGATGTTTGATATTTGTTTTCTGTAAAATAAGGATATTTTATTTTATTTTCTGTATTTGTTTTCTGTTTTCTGGTACTGTTAAAAATGTTTAATTGAGATGTATTTTTTTTTTTCGTTTTTAAAATATAATGTTAGATATAAAAACTTAAAAAATTTAAAATAAAAAAAATTATTTTTATTATTTATGTTTGAAAATAACATTTTTATTGTTTTAAAACAAACATGTCTTCCGACGCGCCCACCCACCCCCACCCCCAGCGCGCGACTTCCCCCGCACCACGCCCCCCCTCCGCGCGACCTCATCCCCCAGCACGACGGCCCCCCTGCGCGCGACGGCCCCTCCCTCCGGCGCTTCCAGATCTGCGCGCGACCACACCCCCTCTCCCCCGGCGCTTCCAGATCTCGTGCAAGCTTCCCCCTGGCGCAACGCCCCCGCTGCCAGATCTCCCCACTCGCTGTGACGACCTCATCCTCCCCCAGATGAATCCATAAAGCAAAGATGAATTTTACTTTCTGGGTGATGGAGAGAGAGATGAGAAAACGGGAGGTCCAGCCCACCAACGATATAAACACATTCATTTCTCACCTAAATTGATTAAAATATTATTTTTAAAAATAATATGAAAAATATATTCAAATAATAATATTTAAATTATGATGTTCGAAAAAATATTGTATTCAAATATTATATTATTTCAATATAAATTAACGTTAGCTAATACTATTAGAGATACCCTTAAAACATCTCTAAAATTAAATTTAACTTGATAGAATAATATCTGGGCTAATAATGCTCTGCATAGTCTATTTTATACTGACTATAATTTTTATGATCTACCTTCATCTATGGAGATACAGTGTGCTTTGCAAGGAGAGCATATTAGAATTTTATACGAGCCTGATTGTGAGAGCATGATGTGACAACATTAACTAAATTCATTGGACATTCAAGATCATCATGCTTCACCTTGAGGGGGTACCGTCCATTGAAAGACACGATTTCTTTCTTTCTTTTGGTTAGAAAATATTGGCTCAAAATTTGTAATTATTTTGCCGTGATATTCTCAGTATATATCTTTTTCACAATATTGCCTAGGAATGAAAGAACGTACGAGAACAAACCTTCTCCATTGTTTGTTTACGCAATCAATTATTACAGGAACACCACAAATAATTTAACTGAAAACCAGAAGCCAACATAGAGATTATTCAGGGGGGAGACAACGAGCTGTTGTCTCAATATACTGTTGGAGCACCATCTGAGGCACTTATTCGAGGAGCAGAAACTGGAATCCTATACATACATACATACATATAAATATATATATATATATATATGTTGCACACAAGAGAGACAAAGGTTACAGGCTTACAGCATCATATGCTGGATTAATTTGGGATCATACAGTGGTAGAACGCCACCTCATCCCAGAGTTGCTGGAAGTTTTACATATTTACATCTTGGAGATCGAGTAGTCCATCACATCAATGAGGAAATCTGCACCAATGACCGGAAAAATTTGATGTATAAGGGCAAAGCTTAAGGCTGATTATTTACCAGTAGGGTTAAAACTTACCTGCATCTTCTTTAGTGAAGCAGAGGGGAGGTGTGATTCTAAACACATTTCCATAATAACCGCCCTTCCCGATCAAGACGCCCATATCTATGTCGATTATATACAAAGTATTTAGTAGGAAAATATTTAAGAGGATACTAAGGCTAAAAGCACAATGAAACAATTAAAGCAGATGCATTTGCCTTTCATCTGCTCCATTATATGTAACGTTTCAGCCTTTGCAGGACTCTTTAGCTCCCGATCGGTAACCAGTTCAACTCCGAGCATCAATCCTTTTCCCCTCACATCTCCAATAACTGCCAGTTTATATGTGATACGATTTTGTGTGTTCTTGGAAGAAAAACATAGTAAACATTGTCTAATTGTATCCCTGCTTTGAGGGATTTGAAAGAAGAGAAATTCATTCTTTTACTTACTTTCATGCTTGTTTTTTCAGGGAATTGAGGCGCTCTTTCAGGTAAGACCCCACAAGAAATGCATTATCCTGAAGCTTTTCCTTCTCAATCACTTTCAAAACAGCATTCCCTGCAGCAGTGCATACTGGATTCCCACCAAAGGTGTTGAAATAATTGCGACGGGTCAAGACCTCTGCAATCTGAGGAGTTGTGACCACGGCGCCAAGTGGGATGCCATTTCCAATGCCCTGCAACGACACAATGCTAGCAAATCAACAAAATTACTAAATGGTCTATGAGACCAATTCTTTCTTCTCCCTGATTCTATTGTTTAAAAAAATATATGGAAAGCTGTTGTAGGACTTGATGCAGAAGCCAGAAATGATGCGAGCAATGCTGTTTGTGCTGTCTAATGACATCTCATTGACTAAAATCCATTCGAAAGTGAAGGACATGATGCAGCCAAAAAATTGAACCCGATTGTTAACTACTAAGCAAGATATTTAGGGTGCATTGATCTGAAGCATTTTCGTGTGGCACATATCAACTTCACATGTGTGTGTGTATAAAATCACCAAAAGATGAATTTTGAACCTTTGCCATTGTCACTATGTCAGGCACAACACCTTGCCCCTCGAATCCCCAGAAATGGCTTCCTGTTCGAGCAAACCCAGATTGCACCTCATCAGCAATAAAAAAGGCCTCCTGCTTTCTTTATAATGCCATGCACTGCAGGCAAGTAACCTGGTGCTAATTCTACTATTCCCCCCAACCCCCTGCCATAGAATTTAGTAGGATTAAGAAAATTATATAAAGGATCCCCTTCAAAAACTGAAGGAAGGAAGGAAATAGAAATGTCACACTAGTTTGACATGAATGATTGTTACCTGTATAGCTTCAAAAATAAAAGCAGCAACATTGCCAGAGGTTCCAAATCTGATGAGATCTTCAACATCACTGGCATACTTCTGTCCATCTGCACCATATACGCCTCTATATGGGTCTGGATTTATTGCGTGATGAACGCCAGTCTATTTCTCAAATCAAGCATTATAATAAGGGAACAACATCAATGAAGCCTTTTGCATTTCACAAAACATATGCAGTCAGATGTGCTTGTTTTTCACTAAAAAGTGTAAAACCAAAGATCATCTTATCATCATTGGCTGGCAATCTGCTAATCATTTTACAAGATCTGAAAGAATTAGGATCCGATGATGGGTATTTGATACTATTTTTACCACACTGGACTGTCATCTTTCTAAACCAACGTTACCCTTAAATTTTCAACTTTCTAGCCAATAATTGAATGGGTATCTAGTATTAACCATCCGTGTGAGAAACCGGTGAATTATACTCATTTATGTGTCATCAATTCTCCAAATACATTTCTTACACTTTGATTGGGAGCTCATATTGGTGATCCAATCCAAGAAAATCCTTTTCAAAGTGTTTTCTTTTGAGTGGTGCTATGTGCAACCGCGCCAAACATATGTAACATTTTGTGTTCCAAACACCTATATTTAAACAAAAATAAGCTACCAAAACTCCATCTTACTCCCTGATGTGATTTTAGTAAATCCCATTCAGGTCCCAACAAGACAAAAACGGAGTCCCAGATGGCTATGACAGTGGTGGCTCTTCTCATCATGTCATTGTCAACCTAATAAGTAATACGTAAACATGGCAACGGGTAACCAATGTCACCATTAGTGGTCGGTATAGATAACGTACTAATACCCACTATTTTTTAAAAATGTTTTTTCTATTCCTCTCTAATTATTAGGTTCAGACTTTTAGTTTGAACTTAATACAAGGTCGAACAAGTACATTTTTTTTATTATAGGTAACAATTTGATGTAGTGATGACTGATGAGCAGAAATTATAACAACATCCCAATCATGCACTCAACAAAAAACAGAGAGCGAACACGCACCTGTGCAATATTAAATTTCCAGATGCTCTGTGCGGTGGCCCCCATTGTGGCAGCTGCGTTCCCGTGATACGCATTCCGCAGCGAAACGACGTCGTGGCATCCCGTGTAGAGCTTCGCCATCATAATCGCCAGCTCGTTCGCCTCCGTTCCGGAGTTGGTGAAGAACACTACCTGAAATCAAATCTCACACAACACACACACACACACAAATTAATTATATGTGTGTTGGGTATCATATATATGTATATATATATATATATATTCATTCATGAAGATCGATGGATGGATGGATGGATGGATCGGAGGGACGGACCTTGAGATCTCCGGGGAGCTTGGAGGCGAGAGACTCGGCGAAGTCGGCGACGGCGGGGTTGAGGTAGAGGATGGACGAATGTTGGAGGCGCTTGGTTTGGGTGATGATGGCTTCAACCACATCGGGGTGGCAGTGGCCACAGCACACCGTCGCAATCCCCGCGAAGGCGTCCAGGTATCGCCGCCCTTCTTCGTCGAACACGTATTGCATCTTCCCCTCCACCAGGTTCACCTGTTCCATTCACTCATTCGTTCGTTAATTTAATTCTAAAACAACCCACCACCTGTCCCCCCCCCCCACACACACACACACACGAGAGAGAGAGAGAGAGAGAGAGAGAGAGAGAGAGAGAGAGAGACGTACAGGTTTGTTGTAGAAGTGGGCGAAGGAAGGGCTGAGGTACTCTCGGCGTTTGCGGAGGATCTCGGAGGAGGAGGGACCGGTGTAGGGCGGAGGGGAGTAGTGGAAGGGGGGCATTTCCGGAAGGGATGCCCCATTATCGGGGAGGAAGGTTGTCTCTTTCTGGGCGACTTGGGAGAGGCATCGACCCCAGCGCCGCAAATCGTTTCCCGAAGCTACCCTTCTCGCCATCACCCCCGGCCCACACACAAACACCCACACACCCTATATCTCTCTCCTTCTGTGTGTGCGTGCCCGCCGCGCTCGAGTCGTCTTGAATTGAATCAGGGACGGCGATGCCGAAGATGCTGGACGGCTACGAGTCGTGTTGCCTTTTGTGCCTTCGACGGAACAGGGAGGCCGTTACCAGAAGCTTTATATGGAATTGTAAAAAAAGACAGGTTTAAAAAAAAAAACAAAAACAAAAACGAGAAAACAAACTCTTTCCAGGTTGTATCAGTATCCTGAAATCGATCTAAAAAGCCTGCTTTAATTTTTCCCCTTTCTAAATATCAATTTATGTTTAAAAATAAACATAAATATTTTTTTTATTAAAAAAACGTATTATCATTTAAGAAAAACAAACAAACAAAACCGAAGTAACGCTGCTGCGACAGCTAATTACGAGCTATAGGATCATTGCTAATTTTTCAAATTTGCAATGAACATTTTTAAAATAATAATCATGAAAACTACAAAGGGCTAATTACGAGATATAAGATCTATTAATTTGTTTGGATGAAAAGCAGCCTACTTCATTTCTATATTTAATTTGCTACTTTTTTACTTTTTTATTAAAAATTTATATTTTCTCTTATCAAATTTAATTTTTTATTTATTTTTCTCTCGTTATATTTATTTTTAAATAAATAATATTTTAATTAACAAATAATTAAAATAGAAATGTTAAAAAATAAAATTTTAAAAATAATTTGTTAAAATAAGAAAAAATATTTTTAATTATTTTAAAGAGTTAAATTATAAAAAAAAATTAATATTACATCACATACACGGAGATAGGTTTATTTTATAAATTTCTAATTTATGTGGATTCTACCACTTGTAAATGCAGGATATTACCTCAGAAATAATTACTCTGCAAAAATATCATCACAAATGTAATGGGATGTAATGTACGCGATCGTAGTTAATATTTATATTTTCTTAACATGCGGGATATTTTTATTTATTTATTTATTTGGTAGTGCCTACTGCCTAGTAGTATGAATAACGGCGGGTACAGTGATTATGATAATGCGAGCGAGATTGAAATTATTTTTTCGTTTTTAGTGATATTGGATTGCGATTTGCGAAGGCAGAGGCGATCACTCAACCTTTCTTTACATAGTGGGTAGCACTAACCTTTCTTTCTTTACATAGTTACGTGAAAATCAGGAGCGCATTTTTCGCATTAAAATAAGGCATGCTGTGACGCATCAGGGAGCGGGGGTGCGCTCACATAATTAGAGATGACGTTAACACGAGCGTCTCACCCGTCCATGGGGCGATATTTTGAATTTAATGGGTAGCAGGGGGGGGGGGGGGGGGGGGGCGGGGGGGAGGGGACCATTGTTTGCCCGATTAGGGGGGGGGGGGGGGGCTTTTGTACTTTGCTAGGATTGGGGGGGGGGGGGGGGGGGGGGGGGGGGGGGGGGGGGGGGGGGGGGGGGGGGGGGGGGGGGGGGGGGGGGGGGGGGGGGGGGGGGGGGGGGGGGGGGGGGGGGGGGGGGCCGGGCGGGGCGGGGGGGGGGCGGGGGGGGGGGGGGGGGGGACCCGGGGGGGGGGGGGGGGGGGGGGGGTTTTTGGGGGGGGGGGGGGGAGGGCCAAGGCCCGCCCCGCCCCCCTCATTCATCACTACATAATCAGAATATTAGTTCTTCTTTAATATCATCATAAATTCACAACTATTTCCGAATTCGGATCGGTTGTCCCATCCCAAAGCTTACATTACATAAATGAGCACTTTACCGGTAGCGCTTGCGTGACAGCTCATATGCGTACGCAGATATCATCTGCATAGTATACTTCATTTTTTTTGAATATATATATATATTAAGAAAATGAATTAGAATTACAATTAATATTTTGGTATAAATTTTAAAATATAAATTGCATAGTTTTAATATTTTTTATATCAAAATTATACTTTTTTGGTATAATTATTTTTAAAAAAATATTAAAACTCTAAGAAAAATATTATAGGCTATTATTGTGTATCAAAATTCTAAGAAAAATGCCTATCCTTCATCGAGTGACGTCACGTGTAGTGTTGGCGGGACCCTCTCAAGTCTCAAATGGGCTGCCAAACATGGTGGCTGTAACAGACCGACTATTGAAGAAACTTTCGTGTTCTATCAAGTTTGTTTTTGTTTTTTTCCTCATTAATAGTCTCTTTGTTGCAAGCTGCGAGCCAAACGTGGACAAGAGTAGGGGGATGGAAGAGATCGGGGGCAGGAGAAAGTGAGCGATAGGGTGGGGGAGAAACATATAGATTTATTCACGTTTGGCAAAAGTAAGTTATTTTTAAAAATATAATTATTTTCAAAAATTATAAATTTGAGTATATATTTTTAAATTCATCAGTTTTTAAAAAATAATAATATTCTTTAAAAAATATGATGAACTTTTAGCCTAACTTTTAGAAGCCTAAACTTTTTTTATTCAAGTAATTGCATAATTGGCGGTTCCATTGGTAGCATGAGATAGACTGAGAGAGTGAGAAATTTGTGTTTAAAACAACGTTGTGATTTTAGTTATAAAATCAAAATTATGTACCATATAGATTCTTTTTTTTTTTAAATTGTGATTTTGCCATCCGTATATCTTATATTATTATTCTTTGCATAACTTAAAAATTGCTTTAAAAAAATCGTGATGCAAAGGACAAAAAAAAAAAAAGCTTTCAATATTGCCTGAAGGTAAGGTTGAGACGACCAGGCCTAAGTTTCGAATTCGATTCCTCCAGCAAGAACTTAGGAGCTGAGTTTGGGATGATGGATTTCACACCGTGAAAAATATGTCTAGACTCCCCCACCAAAGATCAAAACATCACCGGATTCCAGTATGACTCTCTTTGCCTTTTCCGTGTCCCTTGTATGCCCATATAGGAACTCTGCACAATCACCTATGGAAAAGGAGACCACTGGCAGCTTATTACGAAGACTCTCCCTGCTTTCATCACGGTCCTGCAGTTAGGTGGACCAAAGTACTTCTCAGGAATACATGCATGCATACACATGGGTAAAGGAAACTACAGCGACTGCAAGTTTCATGGTGGGATGCAGCTATGCGAGACACGACTACTTGCATGAACCCCACTTAATTTTAATTTATTAAATAAATCATGCAATATACTGACTTACCCAGCAGGCCAGCACGTACAATAATGAATTTTAAACGGATAACATAAGGTCGGATATTCAAATATTGCTCAAAAATTAATTTTCCTCGAAAACAGTATTGTCAAACATTTATTGTACTCGAAAACACAAGTTGTTGGGCAGAATTAATTTTCGAGCAAACTGCCACTTGATGATTTCATCTGATCCAATACGGGCACCCTTATAATTATGGTATCATTGGTAAACATTCAACAAAAATACTCTAGGTGGAAGATACTTATATAAACAATATCGAATCTAAGGGTTGTATGGAATTATGGTAGTATAGCATACGGACCTGATGAAGACCAAGTCGACCGGTTGTGTTATAGAAGTTGACAATGCATATGTTTGGAGACATTGTTGGAAGTATTTCTTCTACATTGCTCGATTCACTAGTATCTTTGATAAGGGCATGCGCATTAAGAATTGCTCTTCTAACAAGGGCATCAAATTCTGGGGGAATGGGAGGAGGTTTGGAGCCATCATGTGTTGCCTTTTTACTGTACTTTCTAGTCTGAGGGTCCCAATCCAGACCAAGGCACATCATCTGCAAACGAAGCTTTGCTCCACTTGCAAAGCAAGGCTGGTAGAATCCTCCTGGTCCCATTCCAATATCTCGACATTTCTTCACTATGTGGATCTACAAGCATTTATCTTAAATAAGGATCAAGTAGTTGGGCTGAGTTAATAAAGGAGAGTGAGAAGCCAATCTTATGCAACTGGACTTCATTTTTAAGGAGGAACTGAAATGAATATTGCTTTTGCAGACTAGCACTAGAAATTCCTCTCTTTTGGAATCAAGTAGTTTATTAGCAATTTCAACTTCCAATAAAAACATATTATTCAAATTCAAGGGTAGGCAGAAAATTACCTGCTCGGTTTTGGTAAGGAAACTTCTGAGTAGAACCATTCCAGGTCTGGGTAGAGCCGTAGCATCTTCCCCAACATGCTCCAATTCACACATATTAGAGCCAGCATCTTGCTTAAAAAGCTCTGATTCACACATCTCTTCCATGACGGCAGATATCAAATGGTTCAGCTGTTGGTAAATTCTTTGACAAAGATGGACCTGTTCTACCATTTAAATTCCTTTTATGGGTTTGGTACGTCCTCTGTCTTATGACACATGACTGATATGAGGGTGGGATGCCCTGCTTCCCAAACGATGTAGGGAGGGAAGAATGATCTTGCTTATCAGTAGAATATCTGATAGGAGAGGTATGATCCCGTGATGAATTAAAATCATCTACAATCTCCTTTTCTGGTGTGAAGACAGCAGTCGAGGGAGACAGATATTTAAAATTTTCGGCATCATAAGGTGACAAGCCCTTCCGTTTCATAGCACGAGGAGTAGCAGGGAGAGGAATATCATTCCGTTGGTGTGTGGAGCTGATAGGGAAAATTTCATTTGGTACCACACCAGAATTGTCTATCTCCCCGCTCCGGGATGATAGGTCAACTCTAGTTCTACGTCTAGCAAGTGGAGCATATGCTTCATCAGAGGAAGGGTTTCTTAAATCAGGGCAGCTACTAATTGTCTCTCTCTCTCCTGCAGAATCTCTCACATTGGTAAGACCTTCTATATTGGCAAAGAATGAAGAATGCCACCCAACTTTGGAATCCATCGGGAATTGGGTACCATTAATTGGACTCGAACCCATCTCATGATTAGGAGGGACAGTAGTAGTAGTAGTATCTCCATCTCCATCAGCCACAACCTGTTGGTGTTTGGAGTTGAACAATGAAGAAAAAACTACATATCTGAATAATATGTTTCAATGCCGTAAGATTGCTTCGAACTGATATTGAGGCAAGAAGTTTTGTGTGAACAGCAAAATAAGACATCAAAATTATTAGTCTCAGCTTTCAAGTGATGCACCCAACACTCGCAAGCAATAGGGCGGTCGAGGGTTAAAATGCTAAACTTTGTTTTGAGCTCTACAGGCAACACAGACCCAACAAATTATAAAAAGAAAAACAAATTGCATATCCCAAGCAACAACCAATTTGGGTCACAGAAAGGGGGGGATTAAAGAGAGTAGTGTAAGCACATAAAACTGAAGTTAGTCCGAACATTCAACAAAGTATATCAAATAAATCATGAAAATATTAAAAAAAAAAAATTGAAATCTTGATAGTAGTAGAAGTAGATGGTAAAGGAAATTGGAGGAGGGAGCTTACTCCTCCATTTATGACACTAGTATTCATTTCTCGGACGGAGAAGATTCGGCGAGGAAGTTGGGCGTACAATAATATGGGGGGCAGTGATGGGTGGGTTGTCGATCGGACGCAACGGAGGGCGGTGGTGGACGACACAGAGGCGAACATAGGCGCTCGCTCATCGTATTGCGTCCGTCCGAAAAGGGTGAGAGGCGTGAAAGCCGATTCTTGATTCACAGTACCGTAGTAGTACCCACCTTGAGGAAAACGTGACGGAGATGGGCTGTTATGGAACGCCGTGAATGGCCCATCACATGCTATTTGGGCGTCTGATTTTGATGGCCCACTAAGCTTGCGAAATTTATGTGAGTTATAGATTTAAAGTAGATAAATTAAACGTGTAAGTCTACTGGCTGGACCGGCTGGTGACTTTAACCCGTTTAAAAATTAACCTAAGCAGTTCCAACTTATTAAGCCCAATCCGTTAGGCCGAGCTCGGCTTGGTCGTTCAACACTTACATCTAAAGTAGTTTTAGGTTAAAGGTTTGTAACCTGATAGCAATAATTTAGGTGAGATGAAAAAAAACAATAAAAAGGAATAATATGAATTGTTTTATTTTACCGTTATCATAGTTGGTTGTTAGTTTATGAATAAGGAAACATAAAAATACATGGTGATTTATTTTTTAAATAAAAATGATTATACTACCTAATTCAATTAGCTAAAACTAATATTAGTTAATCACTGTCAAATTTTATCATTTTTAACAATATTGTACATTCTTACTACCTTATTCTATATATTTTATTTAACACATCATTGTCATCTGATTATATTAACTTGCATGTTGTTGTAATTTTTTTTGTTGGTATTGTTTGTGTGTAAATTACATTCCTTGAGTCTATGTTGAATCAAGAGAAAAAGAACAAATCGTTTCGGCAATAACCTTTTTAGCGGGGATGGATCTATGAATCCTATTTCAGAAGGAAGGTATAGTATTAAATTTTTAGGTATATAAAAAGTTATAGAAAAAATATATTGTCATTCACTATTTTTGTAAATCGGGTGTAAAAAGCCAATTTTTATATGTGTTATTTTTTTGGGCTAATGCTGAAGTTTATTATTTTGAATGCATCATTAGAAATTATGGAATTATGTTTTCAATTTGAAACCAATATTGATTTGAAGCATTACTTTTCCAAACAAGTATTTGTTTTTGGATTGGAACCCAATGCACCACACCAATTAAAACATTGTTTTAACTCCAATTATTATAAATCACAGTTATTACGGATAAAGTATAAAAAAAGAGCACACTATTAAAAAATCAGTTAATTCATAAAATGCTAATGTTTTGATATTCTCAATCCTAAGGATTTGATAAAAGCTTAATCTAAGCAAAGCTACATTAAAACCTTGAGAAAACCAATTTAATTAAAAGTTGTATCACCTATCACCAACTTTTATCAACATACAAAATTGATTAAAAACTAAAATTTAAGGAAAACCAAAAAAAAAAAAAACAAATAGGACAAGTCAGCCACATAAGAAAAAAATACTAAAATTTTAATTTAATTATCAGAAAAAGTTTTAATTCAGAGCTTAAGATTTGATAAACTCTCATTTATATAAGAGATCTATGCCTGGAATAGATCATTAAAAACAATCACCAAAAAAACTTAAATATGAGCCGGTTGAATATTAATTTTATTTTCTTTTAATTAAAAGATAAAAAAGAAAGAAAAAACATATAACTAATATATATATATATATATATATACACACACACACACACCTTTTAGGTAATATTTTGATAGAAGTAGACAAACTTACGAACAAGACATTAATTAAAACAATTTTAAGATATTGTGGCCAAAATAGATCACGGTGAGTTTGTATTGATAATCAAGATTACCACCATATTACACAACAAGACTTAATGGTGAACTAATTTTGTCATCAATAACTTGTTATTTGTAGATGAGGTGGTATCTTGACCTTATTAAAATAATATTAATGGCATATTGTCGCCATTAATATTGGCAAGTGTTCTAACAAATACTCTACTTTATCTATTTCATATACTCAATTTAAGGAACATTATGTAAATGAATTTTTAATAAATATGTATATTTTTCATAAATTCTAGAAGAAAATTAATTATACTAAATCTGCTCTCTTATATATATTTTAAAAAATTGAGGGAGGATCATGCCTCGTCCCTATTTTTTTTAGTATGCAATATAAGTTTACTATAATTACTTATAATTATATTATGTTAATAATTTGATATTATATTTTTTTAATTTTATAAAACATTATATTTTTTACATATGACATCATCCTCAAAAACTAAATAGCTCTATCGTGAGTCGTGGCAGGATATGTATATATATAAAGGTATCCAATGGGAGTAAAAATCAATGATCTATGTATCATATATATATATATATAATAAAGGTGCAGTTACATATTTATCATATATACTATTCTGTGCTTGTCCACCCAGGCCAGTTGATGCCCTTGTTGGACTTTAAAACAAATTAAATGGGGCAATAGTTTCTAAGGTTTTTTTTTTTCGACGATAGAGGCTGTTTATTGACAACTGGTCACACGCTTTTTAGAAATCAATTAATGTCAATTTACAGTGTCGTGCTTGTTTTTTCTGTTTTGTTTAATTCAGATGATGTAGAATGACGGGTAAAGTTTAATAAGGACAATTTTCAAAATAAAAAATGAACAGAAAAACAATGTATTAAATTAAATTCCCCCAATATTCGGGCCATTCCCAAATTCGAAGCCAGCAATGCTGATGCAGCGATGCGCGCATCATTAATGAATTATCAAAATTCACGAATCCACGGAAACGCCACGTCATCGGGTCAACCTAGAAAGGTAAGGAAACCAAGAAGCCGGCGCCTGCCGTCTATATTCCCAACAACGCGGGTCCACTTGGCTGACTAGCTCTTCCCAAACGCCTCTTCTTGTGCAACAGCCTCTTTCATCCACACATATTATTTTTAAAAATATTAAAAAATAAATAAATTTATGCTCATAAATAATTTTACATTTTTATTTTTAAAAATAATATTATTTTATTTAAAAAATCCTTAATATTAAATTAGTTCCGACAAAAATATGAATAGAGACCGATTAATTCATTGCACCAATAATAAACAAGTATTCACGAAAGCTTATAAAACAAAGCTTGTAAGTGGCTTCCTTCTAGGCACCGCTCATTCATTACGTGGATTCTGTGGACTAATAAAAGTAATCATAGAAAAACAAAAATATTAATGTCGACAAAAAAAAGAAGAAAACATTATAATATTATGGATTAACTTTATTAACATTTAAACAATTGATTCATACCACACCACACGGTCCACACCATTCTGATTTCTGAATAGAAATTTAAAACGATTCATGATTTTAATTCGTGGACTAATCTTTTAATAATTTAAAGTTTTGTTTTTTTACAACACCTCTACTTTCCACTGAGAGAGCAACTTAAGCCCAACGACACCTTGCCTCAAAAATACTCCAGCATCCTACCCATCAGCGATCAGTGCCATTAGAAACCCCACCTGCACACCTGCCTGCCCACGACACCATCACCACCACCAACAATAATAATAGTAATAATAATGTCCTCCTCCTCCTCCACCACCACCACCGCCATCCCCATCATCACCACCAACCAGGCAACCCACAAAAAGAGATCATCACGCCCTTTGGGCTTGGGGTCCAACAAACCAACATGACCGTACGGATCACCCACACGGGCCTCCTGATCATTTCCCTCTTCTTCGCCGTCGCCGCTCAAGCCCCCGCCAGATCCCAGATTTACGTTGGCTACAGCGTCTTGCTCCAGATCCCAGACAATACTACAGCGGGCTTCGTGGGAAGGGCTATCCTTATGGAGACCTACCCCGAGGCAATTCCGGATTTCAAGGTCGCCCTGACCGCCGAGCCGGTGGCCGTGGCAGGCGGCGGTTACGCGTGCTCGCTCGACGTCTTTCTCGGAGATGTCCGCGTCTGGACGTCCGGCCACCTCTCGCCTTTCGTCACGGCCGAGGAGTGCGTCGTTGTGCTCAGCCAAGACGGCGATTTAAGCCTCGTGGGCCCCAGGAACCATACCGGTTGGAGAACTGGCACATCCGGACATGGCGTGAAGGTAAAAAAACAAAAAAACAAAAGACGCGCACTCTACAGTCACTCACCCACACAAAAACAGATAACACAAACCGACAAACAAAGAATGAAAAAGAAAAAAAACTGTTAGTTTGATTGCTTGTGATGTGGTTTTGGATATATATATATATATATATATATATATATATATATATATATTGCTGTAGGCATTGCGGTTGTTGAAGAATGGTAACCTGGTGTTGCTGGATGGACTGAACCGAATCAAGTGGCAGAGTTTCGATTCACCGACCGACGTGTGCCTGTGGGGACAGAAGATCGGGGTCGGTTCGAGGTTGACTTCTTTCCCAAGCAACTCAACTGCGTTCTTCTATTCCTTGGAAGTCCAGAGCGACGGGGTCGTCTTGTTCTTGAACTCCGGCGACGCCAAGTACTCATACTGGGACTTCAAGCCTAACTCTTCCGACGCCATTTCCTTTGTTAAAATGGATCCCAGGGGGCTAGATTTTTACGACCAAACCCGCCGGAGAGTGGCGCGAATTGCGCCGACGATGACTCGGCAGCGGCTCGCGCCCCTCCGATTCATGGCACTGAACAGGGAAACGGGCAACTTGGGGCTGTACCCGTACTCCCCGGAGAGGAATAGATTTGATGCAACGTTCCAAGCGTTGAAAACGACATGTGACCTTCCCTTGGCTTGTAAGAACCTGTTTGGTATATGTACCTTTGCCGGGGACTGCTCGTGCATGAGGCTCGCCGCCCCACCGGGCCGAACCGTGCCCGACTGCGGAGGAGGGGTTTATGGGTGCGGCGGGAGGGGCTCCAAAGCGGAGATGCTGGAGCTCAGAGGCGTTGGCAGCGTGCTGAGGAGCACTGGCGGTGCTAGGAGCGTAAACGTGAGCAAGGAGGCTTGCTCCAAGCTGTGCCTCGACGACTGCCGGTGCATTGCCGCCATGTACTACTCCTCCGCTGGCGTCGGAGGGTTGCGAGAGTGCTTTCGGTATGGGTCGGTCGTCGGAGTTAGGCAGGTCCCGGAGCCGGAGGGGACGGGACTGGGTTATTTGGTGAAGGTTCCCAAGGGGAGTACTGGTGGCTACTACCATAACAAGGGCAGTACTACTGGTATGAAGAAATGGGTTTTGGTGTTGGCAGTAGGGGTTGATGGGTTGGTTGCTGTTCTTGTGTTGGGTGGGATTGCGTACTACCTGACGAAGAAGAGGAAAGAGAGAGATTTTCAAGCTACCGCCACCTCCGGCGGCCAGAACACATGAAGGAGGATGCAGATCGATCGAGGACTCCAAATTTCAACCCAGGTTATCCAGTTTATGGAGAAGGGGAGCACATTTTTGTTTTGTTCTTCTAGCTAGCGAGTTTATATGGATAGGTACAATTTATTCATACAAAGTCATTTTTGAAACAAACTTGAGACAGACAATACAGCGGATGTTCAACAAACAAAAATCGACATCCTCGTATCAGCTGTTTTGATACATGAGAATGTTTCTCTATAATTTCTAGAGACGTACTGGATTTCATATTATGACTATTCATATATATAATGGCATGGCTTTATGTTTTCAGACCACACCTGCCAAGTGGACTAGAGGAGTCACTGCAGGAATAGGCGGGCAATAGCTGTGGAGAATACACAACTATTGCTTATTGAATCCAACTGCCAGAGCAAATTTTGCAAGGACACATTTATATTTAATAAGAATCCAGCGAAGAAAATGATACCATTTAGACTATCGTAATTGAAACGATAAAATACTGACCCAAAAACCAGTAGATGCTATTCCCGCAAACCGCGCTTAACGAAACATTGTGAGAGGGGATACCTGACCAATTTTGATTTAATAATTTGAATTTTTATTGAATTATGATTTTATTTTCTTTAAAAAATATTTTTAAAATTTAATTTTTATAAAAATAATAAAAAATAAATATGTTGCATCGAATAATAAACTAATAAAATAAAGTTTAAATTTTAAAATAAAAAATAACTAAAATTTATTCTAAAAGTATCTAATTGACTTAAATAAAATATTATTCGATTCAGAAAATAAGTATCAAACACGTTTTATTAATTGGATTTTGTTTTTAAAAACATATATGTATAATCACATCTTCAGAACTCTCAACCAAATAGGCTTTAAATTTGCATTTTAATTCAACATGAAGTTACAATTTAAACATGGAGCTCAAATTTGTCTTGTTCTTCACGGTGTAACTTCCGCTATTCTTACACTACTACGCCCAAGATATATGTTGTACCATTTTTTAAAATGATAGGCGTGTAGAATTATTTTAATTTAATAATAATATATACTTAAAAATAATTTTGAAAATGATCACAGTTTTAAAAAATTATTTTTAATTGTTTTATGTTCTTAAATTTTAACTCAATTCGAAAATAATTTTTAAAATTTTTATTTTATTTTGTTTAATTATTAGTTGAGTCCCCATATATATATTTTTATTTTTATTTTTATTTTGAATTTTAAATTTTAAAAGTACGCTCTTTTTAAAATATATATTTTTTACGAATTAATTTTTTAAAAATTATAATTTTAACTTTAATATAGTTCAAAAGAGAAATACAAAAATCAAAAACTTATAGTACTAGTAACAGATTTCATATATAGAAGTCAATATATCTATATTTAGAGAAAAAAATTTAAAAGTAATAAAATCATTTTCATTCGTATATTTAACTTTCTATGTGAGGTGTTTATAATATTTATTGCAAGAGTATTGAGAAATATTATTCACTCCCAATAATTATTAAATTATATATGAAAATTTTCTCTGATATTTTTTCGTAATGTTTCTTGTAATATTTATTTTTATTATATATTAAATTATAGATAATTTATTATTAACTAAAAATAATATAAAATTTTATTTTAATAATATAAATAGTACTTTAAGAAATTAGTGTGATATGTATTTGTACATAAAAATAAAATAATTTAAATATATAAAATTAAAAATTGTATTAATGTTCTTACAACAAACATACTCTTAACCCGGCTTTAAATATATCTTAAAGCGCGTGTTCGCAGAGCACCTTTAAAATCGCAACTTTATGTGGTATGGTCTATATATAAATTGCAACTTCGTGTCAAGTTGCTTATACCCGAGTTCACCTACAGTGATCATACTACTTTATTCAACAAGACTACTTTGTCAGTATGACTCACAAAAGTTACTGAACTTGTAGTTTAAATAATTTTATAATTTCCAAATTCATAAGTTCAAAATATTATAACCTTATTTAAAATAATAAAATGAAACATTTTAAATATGTTATTAAAAATTTTTATATATAAGATTTAATTTTTAAATATTAAATAGGAATATATTAATAGTAAATATAAAATAAGCCTTTAATTATATTTTAAAAAATATATTTTAATTTGAACTAATAACATAATAATAATAATATTAAAATTAAGTTATATGTATATAGTTATTATTAATATAAGTCATATAGTAATTACAATGAAATTTATATATAACTATTATAATTAGAAATAAATTATATAATTACAAACAAATGACAAAAAATATTAGAACAAAAAATGACCAGGAGAGGGAATAAAGTCAAGCATTTAGGCGAAAGCTCATTCGAATACTTGGCATAAATTAAGGACCTATAGACCTGGCAAAAACAGAGAATGCAAAAGGTGTACAGGGAAATAATTCAGATTTTAAATAAGATTTTAAGTGTATAATTATTATGAAATTAATGTGTAGATACTAGACTATTATTTTAAATTTGACGATGGGCTAAATTAAAAATAGCAAACATTATATATATATAAGATTATGACGATGACTTACTAAGTTTGTATCCTCATTAATAGAGCTATTGATAACCAAGATTCATAAGGGTCGTACTAATTTGGAAGATCATAACCCGTTAATCAAACTATGATAATAGATTCAGGTACGTTTTTGATTTATTATTTCATATAAAACAATCTCTAGGCAAACAAAAATCATGCAATTATTTAAATTCTTACATATAATATATATAATTTTGGTGTAATGAGAATGTGAGAATAATTTTTTATTGTGAGAATTTTAGTCTAGGCTGTTAGATCTTGCGATCAATGGTCCAGATTATACTTTCATTTAATTATAGCTTCCCTGTAGTAAATCTGTTACAGTTAAATAAAAATTTAATATGAACTATTGAATTTTGATCTAACGTTTCAGTTTAAAAGTTTTCATGTTAAGAAGGTAATCTGACATCCTTTATATAACATCTCTCTATATATTAAATATTTTTTAAAAATACTATTTCCTAACCAAACACAGTTTTATTTTTATTTTTTAAAAAATAACAATTAATAAATAAATCATAAAATCAAAACGTAAAAACAAAGTACTTATTGAATACCTACTTTTTCCGCTTCGGGCTTTGCAAGTTTCTCAAATCATGTTGTTTATTTGTAATGAATGTTAATTGCTGTGATCGTTGCGCAGCTGACATAAGCATACACCTCATATATATGCATTTTAGTTGCATGATAATGGGAGGGATTTTAACATTAATAATACTATTGAGTCGTTTTGCCCACTCCTATTTCAAAATGACAAATTAATTGTCGTTTTCTAAAAAGTTAGTATAAATAAAGGCATAATGTAACATAAAGTACAAGAAAATGCTTAAGTATTAATTTTAAAAACATTTTTTACATTATAAAAATATTAATTTAAAATTAAAATAAGAGAATATCCGAGTCATGGTGAACCCATGGGTCGCCCATCAACGTACTGAGGGTGGGTCAATTGACTCGCAAATATTTGAGTTTTTTGTTCCCTTCAGCCTTTGCCAGTCTTTCCATAGGTCAAATGGGTAGTTCTAGGTACATCGTTGTGAATTAATAAATTAGCCAACTAAATATAATAAATCTCGTCCCTCGAACTTTACTTACTGTTCACATAGTTGCATGTTAATGAAAACATTATAAGAATAAAAATATGATTATGAATTCAGTAAGCAAATTCATAAGTGTCCTTCAAAAGTGAAACGGCCAATAATTTCATACTATATTATATTGTTTGTTTATATTTGTAACCAGCACAAACTATTTTACGATGTTCAAGTAAGCTGAGCAGCTTGATATATAGCCTCGCATGCATATCCAAGCTTTACTGCCTCTGATATATTAAGAGAGAGAGAGATAGCGCGCGCGCTCAATTAGCCTGTTACATATGGGACGATCATATGCTGCCTGTATCAAATGATAGCAGCTCCTGAAGTATTGGGGTGTGAATAATTGCAACCATATATTATCACCAACTTTGTAAAAATGCAAACACTTGTGGCCGACAAATGTTTGCGTTTGTCTCAAAATAATCATAACTGAATAATTGATGGTACCAGTTTTCTTTGTACACATTGTAGCTCCCATTGATATGGGAAATGGCCCACACCGTTTAGTTTTGCACTATTAATTTAAAATTTCTTGTCAAAGTTAATAAATTAAATAACTGTATAAATATTTTACAGTTTGGAAAAAAGACAATATTAGTTAATGAAATCAAAAAAATTTATTTGTAAGTAGATAATGTAAATAGTCATTCTGCATATAAACACTAATATAATTGTTTAAAAAATTAATATCAATTTAAAGGCCTACATAAATTAACTTAATAATCTAATAGTACCAAGGAAATTTGTATATTTATATATAAAAGTAAAAAATAGTTTAAATATATAAAAATAATATATATATATATATATATATATATGAGTATAACAGCTAACTTCCTAAATTTTCATGTTGACTAAAATATCAAAACTTTTATAAAAAAAGGGTTAAAAAAATACTACGTACAGTTCAATTTCTAAGAGCATGGTTAGATTTAATAAGGGGAGAAAAAGAGATGATGGCTACTCACGTGACTCCAATATTTTCAGTAATGTTTGAACGGCAATGTTTAACTCAGGCCTGATCTGGGCTGTCCATTCACACAACGTCCGCGAACAAGGGGAATCACCGTCCCTTATCTTGTTGCCACACAGTGACACAGTAAGTTTTTTGTGGGGCCCATCAGTTGCTATCACTCGCCCATAAGTGTGGAAAAATGACAAGGACATGCGTGTTTTCATCGGATGCGACAAGCCCACACGTGCTGTGCCCACGATATTCTCCTTTTTTTCCCCCCACTTTTCTGCCAAGTTATTTTTTGAATTATTTTTTTTTAAACTTTTATTATTAATGTCACTTAATTTAGGATTAGGTGAGATTTTTTCAATTTTTAATAATTATTTTTAAATATTTTTTATCATAAATAATATAGTTTGATCGTTTTATATTACATTAAAAAAAATGAATGAAACAAAATACAAGAAAAGAAAAAAGTTTCCAACCCATTATATAATTTATATTTATATTTATATCTCCACAGGCGAAATGCTTGCGAAGCCAACACCCGTGACTCGTTGGACAGTGACTCGTTGGTCAGGCGGGCATCGTGTAATCCAATGACTCCGACAACTGGAATGCCACGTTAGTGACACGGCAGAGGTTGTCCATGCCGTGACTCCATCATCATATATTACAGCGACACTTATAATTTTTTAAACACTTATTCATTCGCCGAATGATGGTAAACTACTTCAATTAATTTAAACATTGAATTTCATTCCATATTTTTATTAAACAATAATATATGTAAGTTTTTTTGGGGGAGGTAATTGCTTCTAGGATAAGTTTTTTTAATTCACATAAGAATAATTATTGTTTTATGAAATTACTATAGCCATTTTTACCCAAAGCTGGTAACTGAGTCAATATTATAAATATAAAACTATATATCCTTGTGAATTGTTATACCATCACGATTCATACGCAGGGAATGAGTGTCACACACATCATGTGTGCTTCATATTATATGTTTTGAGTTCGTACTTATCAGCACTGATCACCAACGGATCTTCTTATCAAATGTTTCACGTAGCATGACTAATAATTATTTTATCTAAAATTAATTAGGAAAATAGCATAGGTTGCGCACGTAATTCTCTCATGGACACTTTTTAGATTGATGGTATTTTTTTAAAAATATTTATATCAATAACGACAAAAAAGTATTCATGTTCCAATTACACATATAACCTATTTGTAAATAATAATTTACAAAAATTATTTTAGTCTTTAAATTGTTACACTAGTACAAGAATACAAAAAAAAATGAAGGCCACTTAATTTCTAAACAAAAAGAAAATGATCGCGGCCCATCGCCTATTTTGCCGTTGCCGAAAGCTACTTAGAGAAATAGAAAGCGGTCTTGTTCGTTTTTTTTTCGTTTAGATTTTTTTTTTCAAATTTTGAATTTCTCAGTGGTTCTCAAACTCCGTGATTTAAATTTTGATGTACCGGAAATGCCCAGTCATTTTTAATGAAAAATAAATATATTATTAATTATTAATATATATATATAATAGAATATATATATAAGACATTAAGATTTACCTGTATGGAATATTAATATAATATTATTAGTTTTCTTACTAATAATATTCTTTTATCGTACCGAACCAAAATGCACGCATAATTTTTTAATTTTAAAAAATATAAAATTTACTCCGATAGATTATTAATATATTATTATTATTATTATTTCTTGCTAATAATGTTATTTTAGTATCGTACTTTTAACCCAAGTCAATAAAATCGATTATATGTTTAAGTTCAGTTTTGATTGATTTTGAATTTTTTTAATCAATTTAAGGATATATTCCGGATGGTTTGTGATCAACATTTTTAGAGGAAAAGGAGAAATAAAGTGAGATATATTCATGCTTACCCACCCTTTTTCGAATTTACTGTAGATTTTCTCTGTCAAATCAAGATTTAACTTTTCTCCATACAAATTTCATACCTGAGCCGATTTTCTATAGGTAGCAACCACCGCCATAATGAGCCATGATTTAGACGTAAAAGCTTGATCGATGGAGTTGGCTGGCCAAATGAGAGGAGTTAATGATCAAACATTAATAGCAAATTTAATAAGTAAGTTAATTTTCTCATATCATTCAATTTTTATAGTGTTTTATGATGTATTGAATTTATTTTATATAATTATTAAATTATATATAAAAGATTTTAATTTTAATTTTTAATTTTTATTTTATATTAAATTATAAAAAATATTAATAAATTAAAAAGTAATATAAAAAATATTATTTTAATAATACAGAGAGAAATTTATGAAATTTATTCGGATATATATTTATAAATGAAAGTAAAAAAATGTTTAAATTTAAATTTTTTAAAAAAGTTAATGAAAAGCTAATGTAAATGTAGACCGACAATATATCGTTGTCAACACATAATATTATTAATCATTTCTTGCCAACAATTTTTTTTATTAAAAGAAAATAAAAGGGTTAAAATCGGAATGAAATAAAACAGTAGTCTACTGCACTAAGGATCCACAAATAAAAACAAACACTACCAAAAACGTTTGGAAACAACAAAAGTATATTATTATTGTCCTTTTAAAACGTGAAAGATTCACGAGTTGCGAGCATTATATGACACAACGCGTTTCTTTTTGTCACGAGATATGTTCCGATCGAATTTTTGTACAAGTTGTAGCGTATGATTGATCATATAATTCTTTATCATTTTATATCTACTGATCTTATTTTAATATGTTTGTGGACGTTGGCAGCTATACATCAGTATCACACGCAAGGGCGGCTTGTATACTGCATGTGGACTAAAAAGTAAAAATGTTTGTGCTCCGCAAACCTCAGAATTGACATAGAAGGCTGATCAACATTTATCTAACTGTTTAATAAATAAATAAATATATATATGCCAACATTTATAAAAGGAATGAAAATATATATTAAAAAGTAATAATATATTGAAAATATTTACGAATGAATTGGAACATTATTGTTATTACTGTATCAGTCTCTTTTAACCACTTTTTTTTTTCCATCAATGCATTTGGAATATTGAATGATTTGATTATTAGGTAGCTTAAGTTATTATTATTATTATTATTATTATTTCTTGTTGAAACTAACGGGTCTCGTTTATTACATATCACGCGATGAATATTCGTGACGTCACTCGAAAAGGCCGGGGAAGACGATCGTTCTCGTTTGTGTAGATGCCTGGAAAAGTACTAGTTGTCACTTGACCTCTCTCCGGTGACATGTACCCATTAAATTTTAGTTTTTCCTTTTACATTTAAACAAAAAAAAAAACAGAATCTCACTCACACACCAAAAGAAAAGATATGGACACGGTAAATTTTAAAAGGTTAACTCGTGCATGGATGACACTTTTATTTCATAATTGGTTTTCAATTCGTACTTTTTTTTTCAAGATTTTTAAATAATTTTAACTTAAAAGTATACGTGAATTTGAATCACCCACTATTTCGATCATGATTTTTTTTTATAATTTATATATGCGAACTGAGAATTGAATGTTGAATATAGATGATATATTGAATCAGAATAATTTTGGCCGTTTGGTTACATATCATTTTCAAAGTCTAAATGAATCTAAGTTTCAATTTTTTTCTGTTAAATAAATTTCATTTGTTTTATGAAAAAAAGATATTAATATATATATATACACACACAAAAATAATAATAAAAACACACTAATATCACTCATAATAACAATTACATATAACATATATTCACTTATTATGTTATAATATTCTTAAAATAAACTTTGCACGAACCCGGGTATAGTTATTGGCTTAGAACAAAGCTCAAATCAAGTTCAATATCAAATAAACAAATTGCTATAATCAAGTGCAACCCGATTTTGCCCGGTACTTGTTCTTTGGTCCAACCGTGTAGATCGATGACCTTATTTGATCCATGGCGTTCCGGGGTCATAGAGAGTTCGAGAAGCGCAATGATCAAGTCAATTTCAACCCCACCTTAACCAGTGTGTGAAGATGGACACCCAACAGCTTTGGGCCCTATTATATATATGATCAAACATATCCGAAGACCAACAAGGTGTGGTTGCCATAAGAGCACCATTTATCCTTTTCTGCATGAGGCGGCGAGTTCCATCACCAAGGTGATCAATAAATATATATATATTTTTTAAAAATAACCTTACCCAATTAATTGGCCCACAGGTGACAGGTTGCTTTGAATTACAAAGTACCAATCCAAGTGTGCACATATATATATATATATATATTGCTCTGGACTTACCTAACAAGCGCAAAGAATATGGCGGCGTTGTAACCTAATCCAAGTACGTTTAACCATGATATGCCAATACATATCCCGTACATGGATCAGAATTAATCGTAATTTAAAAAAAAAAACATTTGGTTACGCACAGATATTTCTTCCAGCTTGTATATAATGGGATTTAAACCCGGCCCGTATAAAACGCATAAAATACTAATTCCTTTTCTCTCTCATATATATATATGATTTCAAACCATGTTACAAATGATTTCAGATAACCCCGGCCGGGCCCGAGTTCATCCGCAGTTGGCGCATGGAACGATTCTACGTACATGGAGATCGACTGGGTGGCAGAAGAGCTGAAAAATTGTGCTATATATATATATATATATATTCATGTCAAGAGATCGATATATATACCAAAGTTTCGCAGAAGCTTTGTGTACACATATGTAAGCAATATATATATTAGGTAGGGTAGGCTGTGAATTCCACGAAAGAATCCACTCGAAGCTGTAGGGATTAGTGCAGTCATTAATTATAATATATAATACGTTCTTCAATTAATGATTTGATGTCATCCTCTCTCAAAGACATGCAAAATTGGTATTTTCTGTGGAATAGGGCCAATATCTTTGTCCCAGTTTGTAATTTGGCATCTTGAATTATTCCTATCATCACCGGCTCTACGCATGTACTTGATAAGCATCGTGTCATTGTCAACTGGCGCGAGGGGAAACTTATATATGCTGTCATTTTTTGCATCACTTCACTCCCAAATGTCGTAAATCGTATAATTAAACTGGCCATGGCAGTTAACTACAAATCTAGCGCCCGCGCGCGCACACACACACACACATATATATATATATATATATATATATGTATGTATGAAAAACAATTGAGCAACTAGTTTCAATAAAATTATATTATTTAAAAAAACTAATAAAATAATAAAATTTTAAAACAAACTATTTTTAAACCTTATAAGTGAACTTAATTAAATCTGGTATCACCTTGGAAAATTCTATTTGAGGGTAGGTAATCCTTTTTGTCATGGAATTGGTGTGAATATTTTTTAAAAGATAATATAAATATAATGGCAAGAAAGGTGTCGTCGATTAATTATGCTATCTAGTATTATTCTCTCTCTCTCTATATATATATATATAAAGAGAGAGAGAGAATATTAAAGAAATAGAGAAAAATGTTTTATTTTATCTCATGCAAGTAGGGGTGTAAAACGGGCTAAAGCCGTAGGCTTGCAGGCTTGGGGCAGGCCGGGCCGAGCAAAGCTCGGTCCGTTTAAACTACGGGCCTAAACGGGTTGGCCCGTTTAAGCCCGGCCCGTGCGGGCTGCGGGCTGGCTCGCAGGCTTTTTTTTATTTTTTATTTTTATTTTTTATCTATAAATACCTTAAAATTTAATACATGTATTATGTTATATAATTTTAATTAAATAATTTAATTTCATAGATGAACAAGTGTAAAATAAAATTGAAATAATATTGGTTTGATAAAATTATATTGATTACTTTATAATTTAAAAAAAAAAATCAAAAAAAAAAAAAACGGGCCAGCCCACGGGCCTCCGCAGATTGGTGGGGGCCGGGCCGGGCCAAGCCTTTCCTAGTCCATTTAGAATGCGGGCCTAAACGGGCTGGCCCGTTTAAGCCCGTTCCGTTGCGGGCCAGACTAGCCCGTTTTACACCCCTACATGCAATTTATTAATAGTAAAAAAAATCAATAAATCTGTCAATATAAAATAATATTAATGATAAATTATATTTAAAATTTAGTTAGTCAATATCTCAAAATATATAATTTTAACATATTTTATAATTGAAATATCAAATTTAAATATAATTTATATATAATCATAAATTTATTATATTTTTTAATTAATTCATTATCAATACTCTCACATGCATGACTACATAATTAAAACTTGCACCGTGTTACCACATTGGTGTTGTTAGCAAATTACGGAATGTCACATCAAGTATGATAATTAATGCACTACGCCCTTGCGGGCAGACTTGTACATGTACCTGTACTTAGCCTTAATATTTTTTAGTTGCCTAGGAAGGTGTAAATTTTGGGTGGTGCATGCTCCAAATTTGTTTCTTGCTGCTCTATGCGCGTCTTCGGAATGGGAATGTTTTGTCGGTGGCACTTAACATTAATATAAAACGACCTCCTATTTGTCGCAGTTTAATCGGCAGCATGTTCACTCTTTGTGTTTTCAAAGGGTGCTGTCCGTCATTATTTTGATTTTGAAACAAAAAACAAAAGCTTACGTATGTGAGATTTCTGTTGCAGTTGGTGTTTATTTGAAATGTTTTTGGAGTTTTTGTTTTTCAGTGTGCGGACATAAATTTCATTTGGTTGTGAGTGGACAGGTGGTCCCACTGCCAGGTAAGCGAGCGAGACATGGGAGTAGCCCCCGGCCCGGACCCGGACCCGGACCCGGAGGCTTGCTTGCTTACGAGTTAGGAGGATAAGCTAATTTGTTTTATATTAATTTAAAAGAACCGTTTGAGCTTGCGTATGATATGATATGAATGACAAGTTAACGTACATACATATTTATATTATCGTAATGCGTTTATGAATTACTCTCCACTGCAAACAGAATGTGTTCTGCTTTTTGCTTATAATACTCCATCCGTTTCCTATTAATAAATGTTTTGCTTATAAATTGAAAAAAAAACCTGTTTGTTTAGTCAAATGTCAAAAAACATTTTTTATCCGGTTTAACAAATAATACAGTAAATTATTGAGTGTAAATATTAATTAGTTTTATATATATAGCACTCGACAAATGATAGTATTCATAAAAAAATCATTAAATATGCATATTTTAGATGAATAATTTAAATACATATTAATATTTAAATGATAACAAATAGTATTTAAATGAGTATAAAGTTAAAATGAGTCACATATGTATGTTTTAGAAAGTAAATATCAACAATAGATGAAGATATTGTTTTTGGCTAAATTAAATAAATATTAGGTGAGTGGAACATGAATGCCCTTAGCCAGTTAATTATTCAATTATTCAATAAATTCAAACATTTATCGCTCTCCAATATATATTTAAATAAATTTAATATATATATATCAATAAAAATGATTAAATAGTGTTAGTAATTAATATAACATATAAAAATAATGAAATTCATTTTAAAAATTTATTATAAACAAATATTATTGTTGTTATAATCTATTGTTCTTGGTAAGACATTTAGACTCTTGTTGTTGTAAAATTTATTATTTAAAATAGAACTAAAAAATAACATAAAGTTGACAGTCTAGTATATGTGCGTGATTTAAATATATGGTTTTAAATATATGATAGAACATTTAATTTTGTAATAGGATATTTACTAAAAATCCTAAATCCTTTAACGGTTAATAGTGTGATCCCAAACTAATATAATATGTTAGATTTTAAAGGTCTTTCACCATAAAATTGGTTGCGAAAAATGTTACCATTAAATATTTATTAATTAATATTTGATTGTAAACTTTTATGAAATATATTTTTAACACACCCTTCATGTGGTAATGTAGTTAAGACTACATGGACATGCAACCGGAAATTATGAATGAACAGGAACTTTGGTAAACATACTCATTGTGAGTGTAAAGCATAATATGTTCTAATATTATATTAGACTGTGAAAGACTTTTATTTTAAAATCAATTAATTGTATCAGAAAGGTTATTATTTGATTTTTACTAAATAATATTTGATTGACAGCTTCCTTGGAACATTTTTGAGATTACAGATGACTTTATGAAATAATTAATAATTTATAATTATTAATACCGCTTGTTTTAATAACATATTAGATTTCGAATGACTTCTATTATCTTAGATCAATTGGTTATAAAAGAGATTTCCTTAAATTTTTAATAATTAATATTTGATTGTTAACTTTATTGGCATATTTTGAACATTATAGATGGTTAATGGTTTTATGAAATGATTAACAATTGATAATTAAGTAGGTTAAGTAAGTAAGATAAAATCACATAAGATAGAACTGGTATAGCTAAATCTGTTTTTTTTTTTCAAAGAAGAAACCAAATCATAAACACACACACAGTCTTTCTATATATAAATTAAAAATATATAGTACCCTAGAAGCCCTAAGGAGAGAATGAGATAGGGAGTAGAGGAAAGGAGACAAGCTGGCTTCGATGAGGAGGTTGCGAGTGGGAAATAGATTGTTGTGTTGTGATGATTATTGGGCACACATGTGAATAGGTGGGTACGTCGTGGTTTGTCCTCATGCAATGCTGACAATTATGGTAACTGCATGCGATAGACAAATTACTCATTTATATTCGCTCTACACACATGCATGAATGCATGACGATCTACCACATCTCCGTTTACCTTGAACTAATTAACTTCTTAATTTGTTTGGTTTTTGCATTGTTTTTTATTTCCTGAAACAAGCACATATATTATTAAATTTCTAACCCAGTGTTTCTTTTCCTACTGTGAACTCACACGTTTGGGATGATTATTGTAGGGGAAAAAAAGATCCATTAATTCCTAAAAAACATATATAATTGCATAATATATACAGATATAAATATACGGCCACGAGCCAAAATGAAGGAAGTACAAAAATTAATGTATGGCTAGGATTGCCGTGATATATATATATATATATATACACACATACACACACTGTGATATTGATGACATGGCAGTGCAGGCTGTCAGACCAATAATCAGCTTACACTTGTCAGTCATGGGAGCAAACGAAGTGGCAGGCTGCTTAGATGGCTAGCTTCCATTGCTTGGGGACTACGTACACGTAGGATGACACGTGAAAGGAGAGAGGGAATGCACGTGCAAGGGAGGGAGGATGATGGGGAGAAGAAAAGGGGAATCTGCTCGTGATTTGGACGCGGGAAGGAGCGAACCATCGAAAGCAGTGTAAGGATGCGTCAAAGGTTGTTTAGCTGTAAATGCCTCCAAACACTCCTCACGGGACTTCTCTTCTCTCTCTCCCTCTTAACTGTCACACTCAACCTCATTTTACTCAAATGCCCCTCCCCCCCATCAGTCGGTCCCCATATGCGTGTGTGTATATGGGGAATATATACGCATATATATATACATACATATATTCCTTATCCACATTATTTATTAAGTATTCAAACCAAAATAAAATTACCGATTTCTTGGTTCCCAATAAAATTTCCGACATCAACAAATTTGTTCGTGCAATAACTTTACCCTTATCTGCATTTTTTTGGGTATTTATTGGGTTCTAAAATTACTTTGTCGGGTAGGTGTTTGATACCTCGTGCCATTACAACTGTTATATATACATACATGCATACATACATACATATATATATATATATATGTATGTATATATGTAGACTGTTAGTTTTTTAAAGTATGCTTTCTCTCAAATCTAGGGATATGATTTAGCATGCCACCCTGGCTGGCTGGATAGCCGGCTCTCTCCTCCACACCTCCCACCAGTCCACAGCCCCACTCCCCTCCACCAACCACCCACCCACCCACACACAAACGACACACGTACCCCGTTAGAGAATGCAATTTAACTGCAGATCGAGGATAGGACCGGCCGATCGATGAGGGTGGTGTGGCAGCTTGGTTTCTTGGTGCTTATTAATTACATCACTAGCTAATTGTAATACCCCTATAATTAGTAACTAGATAGAAGCGATCGACCACATTGAAAGGGTCACCTTCAATGTGGTGTAGTGAGTAATAATAAAGTCGACGTGATCAATACCAGAGAAGACCCACTACGTCTACGTCTACGTACGATCGATGTCAGCAGAAATAAAGTCGATCTGTTTTTCCAATCTCGTCGGAAGTTCAACAACAACAACCAAAAAAAAATAATACAATAAATAAAGGTGGATGTATTATCCAAATTAACGGGTATATATCCCCAAGACATTGATTTATTATTCTGTTCCAAAAATGCGACTATATTCATTTTGAAATAAATCAAGGTAAGCTTTTACTAACCCTTCTGGTTTCCCGTATAGTATGTTTGTGTGTGTATATATATACATGTGATTATTTAATAAGAGTTTCATATATATATATATATATATATATATATATATATGTATATAGTTATAAAATAGATCAGCAGTGCGAGTATCGGAATTTGAAACATAGAGGTTTCGAAGTTGGAGAAATATCAATTCGCTGAGAGCGATTTGGTTGCACAGGACACATTTCTGTGAGTGCTTGGTGGTTGAATATATATATGTATATATATATATCGAAAGGGTGGATATATCATATATATATGAATTAGGAAGAGGAAATTAACAAAAAAGGTTTGGAAGAAGATATAGGAAGAAGGGCATAGTGGTAATTGTGAGTTGCGTATCCAGTATTTCAAAGTATATATAATAATTCCCCGTATGGAAACTCATGACCACTCATGCAAGACACGAACTCGTGACGTGAACCCATGAAAACAAATTAATATATAAAAATGAGGAAAATGAAAAAGAGAAGAAAAAAACAAGCGAAGGTATGGATCTGAGGCTGTGAGAGCTCATTAACTCCTTGCCCCTTTAAAACCTCCAAAAGCTATTCTCCGTAGCCATGAAGGAACTGCAGAGGAGAGAAAACGGGAGGGAGGGTGGAGATCCATCGAGTTTCTGATGATAATTAATATATTTATAAAATAAACAACAGACGCGGGCCGGGCGTACGGAAGGAGAGAGCAGGCCGCCGGAGAAGCATGGTTTTGAGGGGGAAAAAGAAAGCAGCTCTACATGACAAGCTGGAACTTCTTCGTTCTGTTACAAATTCTAGTACTGCTGTACGTAATAATTAATCATTCTAGCTAGTGTTGTCGCTTGTTTTGTTTATCCTTCAATTCATCCGGATGCTGTCTTCTTCTTCTCTCTCTCTCTCTCTCTCTCTCCCTCATATATATATATATATATACACACACCCGCAGCCTATTGAGTTCTTCTTCTTTACACAGTTTTCAACTTCAACTTCAATTTCGTTTCTTTTCTGTTCACTCGTGGCCACAATCTCTAATTAATTACATGTCTGTGGATATATCCACCCATTTCAAAGATCATCATGATGTGTGTGTGTGTGTATATACATCCTTCTGAAATTCAAGTATTATATATCAATTGCTTAAAAATATGTGACTGACTTGTACAAAATTTGATGTTTCCAAGAATAAATATCTGTCTTTCAAACTCTGCATATTCAAATATCGGTTGATTATGACTTCTCATCCGTAACTCAACAAGGCTATTCCTCTTTTTCTGTGCTACTCCTCGCGTGGTGCGGGAACAACATAAGAAAACGCAGAGCATTGCCATCTCTCTCTTGGCAGGATATGGGTCCTACGGTGGTCCAACCTAACCTATACAAAGGGGATGAAAGCCCCTTTACTGGGTTGGAGCTGTGATTCTTTATATCGACTCAGACTCGAATGTTGATTCACTTTTAAATTTGTTGGGGAATGAATAGTTGCAGAAGCCCAATCTATATATATATATATATAGTAGGCATATATAGTTGCACCTCATGACTACCTACGGTGTTTAAATTTCCTTAACCCGGAGATGATCAATATTAGTCCCCAATTCCCAAATTATATGCTCCGTTTGCAACCTAATTAAGAAATATTGGGAGGGACAAAGGAATTCGAATTTTTTTTATTTGTTGCACACAGGCGGAAACTATTTTTTTTTTTCAGTATTGTTTTTTACTAATATATCTACACCTTATATATAGTTGGTAGCTTTGATAAAGTAGCCGTTTCTCCTAAAAAAAATAAATAGAAAATATTTGAATATTTCTTTAATATTTAAAGAAATAAGTATCTGAGTTTATTTTCGTTCGCGGCACTTCTACTTTTCCCCATTTCTCCAGCACAATCCAGAATTCCTAATAAAAAATGAAGGAATAACTTTATAAATAAATAAAAAAATACAAAATATATAACTTTGACATGTGTATATTCGTTGCAATATTTTTTAAACCCACGCAAATATATATATATATATACACACACACAAATCATGTACATATATGAACAGGCGCAGGCGAACAAAACTTCCATTATTGTGGATGCTTCCAAATACATCCAGGAGCTGAAGCAGCGAGTAGAAACACTGAACCAAGAGGTTACTGCAACTTCTGAAAGCTCATCAAGTCAACCCAGTTCATCACCTGTGGTATATATATATATATATAAAAATTCATTTGAATTTACATTTTCTTTTAAGTGATGATTTTTCTTTTTTTCATCGAAGACACATTTCTCAACTTTTTCACTTTATAATTGAGAACAATTATTTGGCCATGGTACACAGCAGGTAGAAGTGGAAAGTGTGGAGCAAGGTTTTCTGATAAATGTGATATCGGAGACAAATAGGCCGGGTCTGCTGGTCTCCGTGCTGGAAGCGTTGGAGGAAGTAGGCCTGGATGTGCTTGACGCTAGGGTTTCATGCACTGACACTTTCCACCTTGAAGCAGTCGGTGGTGATCAGGTAATAATTAATCATATGTCATTTTTTTGTTCTCTTCCTTACATTCATTAGTCTGGCCTGGAATTCTAAGGATATGTGGTTGCACATCCTATATCACACGTCAGTGTCACACATGTTTACCTAAATGAGGTAGTAATTAATAGGCCTTATATATATATTTATGTTTTACAACTAGAATTTTTTCTTCTTAAATTATATTACGCATTTGTGTGAAATGTATATAATGACAATATATGTCGTACGGACAGTTAATTTTTATACTATTTCTTTGGAAAAGAACTGTTAATGTTTATACTAGACATGTGGTTGGACTGTCCGAGTTCCATTCACTTGTGATTTTGACTTTTTTGAAAAACAAAACTCGTTTTTAGCATTTATACTTGAGCAAAGATGGCGTTCCCAAAGAAACTAAAGGGTGAAACACAGAACGCAAATCCTTTGGGATGACTTGAGGAGTGGAAGAAGAAACATATGCCACGCCGAGCCTGCCCTTTATATCGAAAAGCAGGTTGAAGTACACACCGCTTTAGATGCGGTTCTCTTAGAGCTAACACCGGTCTATTGAATATTTTTAAAAAATTTTTAGATTTAAATTGATTTTTGATTCTCCTTACCATCACTATATTAATAATATATTAATAAATTTCCTAATCACTTCTTATATTATTAAAATAATTTATTTATATAATTTAATATAAAATAAAAAGTAAAAATTATAAAAACATGAATGATATAAGTGAATTTTTTTTATATAATTTAATAATAAAAGAAAGTAATAATGTTTCTCAGTATAATAAGAAATATGATATAAATTTATGAAAAAGTTAAATAAAGTTAATTTTTATGATAGAAGTTGAATAATTTTATAACTTTTTATTTTTTATCTAAATAAAAAATAGATTTTTTAGAAAATTTGTTATTAATGCTCTTAGTTTAGCTTATGTTTGATACACCTTTGTTTTGTTTTTCAAAATATTTTTGCTTTAAAAAACTAGAATTTTTAAAATAAAGTGTTTTTAACTGTTTTAAAATAAAATATTTTTTTCTAAAAATAAATTTTTAATTATTTTTTAAATTTAAACTTGCAGGCCATCCAAATTTATTTTTTGATCTTTTATTTTTCGTACGTTCTTACTTGGGCCAATTATATATATATATATATATATAAAGTTTTTGCGTGACAGTATGAAAAAATATTTTTTAAAACATATATTCTCATATCAAATGAAATTTATTTTTAAAACTTATAATTATATCTCTAATTCTAACGAAGACACGTACTGAACATAATTTCTTTTTGCTTTGTTAATAATAGATAGAAAACAAATGAATAAAATAATTCTTACAAGACAAATATTTAATTACTTTCAGATGAGGTACAGCCAAAACAAATATTGAAATAACATTAAAAATGTATATATTTATTAAATTTCATAAAATTTGAGTATTCTTAACTCTACTGAACTTTATAACTTCTGATAATTTTTATTTACAATATAACATTCAAATTTTATGAAACTTTAAAATATGCATATTTTAAAATTTAACAATAATTAATTGTTTTAACAATAGGTTTATATTAAATATATGTACGTGTTTGTGCATGCACGAATGGAAATCAAAATAATCATATTAATCACAAAAAATGATCTGGAATGCATTTTTTTTCATCAACAATGAGTACAGTAAATAAAGAGGAGTAAGAGAGAGTAAATTAAAATAATTTATAAAATTCACCACAAACGCGTACATTTAAATTTAAACACGTACATATAAAATTCACTCTCATTTCATTATGTAGGGTGGTGCGATGTCATTTACATTATTCTCGTGATTGAATTTCGCGGTCTGTCGCTTTAGTTGTGCTTACAAAATGAGTACACTTACACGTATGTATGTAATTTAATTTGTCCTTTTATTTTTTAATTCTTACAGAATCAAGGGCAAGCCGATAGAATGGATGCTCAAGCCGTTAAGCAAGCCGTGTTGCACGCTATAACGAACTCCAAAACAACTCGGGATGGTATTTTCGATGAGGAAGAAGATTAAGTGGACATGCTTCTCGCTAATGTTCAATACCCCCCACGTTATTTTTGTTGTCTGTTATTATTATTATTTTTTTCGTACCTTCAACGATGTAAATGTGTTCCCTCTAAATCCAATTCTAGCGTAAGCAGAGTTGGATATATATATAATCTCTACCACAAGGCCAGAGGTTTTGGATTTTTCAACAATAATATTGGGTTTTATATGCAATCATGTTTGACTACTCGAATGTTAATATATTGGCATGTAAATCATAAATTATATTTAAATTTTTTTATATTAATTATTTATGTGTGAAATTAATTATGAAATCATTTCGCTATGTTTCATTCCCCTCGAAAAAATGTATATGTTACATGTTGGTAAAGTTAGGTCGTATTTATTTTACGAAAAAATAAGGTTTTCATGGGAGTAGTATGAGAAAGCTATTTTATTGTTCATAAACATTTGTTAATTTGATAATAAAATAACTTTATCACCGTGATGAGGTGACACCGACGTGACTAGATATTTTTCGCAGAGCGTGAAAACCTCTTTAACACCTCTGCCTCCATGGTAAAATAGATTATCAACAGTAAATTAGAAAATAAAAATATCATAATATTTATTTTCCTAAAAAAAATACCATCGTGATCTACATTCCACTTCAGAATTTTGGAAATAACTCAACCGTCTTTTATAAGTAAATTGGAAGTAAAAGAATTTTCAAGGTGAAATCAATTGGCAAGCATAAGATCGGGTGGCAAAATGTCTATACAAAATAAAACGCCAGAATAAAATGTTAGTTTAAGTGTAACAACACCCTTTTACCCTGGATAAAAAATTATTTTGTTAATAGTAAAGTATAATGATGTACCCAATAGTTGAATTTTTTGTTGTTTGGTTGAACAATATTTTACCGTTCTTTTATGCTTAATTTCTATTTTTATTTGAGTACGTTGTTTTACCCTTCTCTGACTAAATTAGCTTAAATATGCATTATCTGTGAACCTATGCAATTTTCTTGTATTTAGATACAATTTTAGTTAAAATTGGCCAAAAGAAATCAAAGTCAATATTGGTCAATCAAAAAGTCAAGGTCCAACAAAAGTCAAAGGTAGAATATCTAAAGAAGTAGAAGTGCTCACAACTAGAGTAGCATTATAGTTCACAACTAGAAGTACTTACAACTAGCATGAAGGATTCACATAATCTCGAAAAAATAATTAAAAAACCAGATGGATCGGTTTTCCTCTCTCTTTTGTACTTTCAATGACTTATACGTTGGAAAATGATTTGAAGGTGATCTGCAGTCACTTAAAATATTTGATGAGAAATTTGATTAATTTATACTCACGTTAATTATGACTTTGTATTTGGATGAGAATGTGGGTAGATACATAGTCGTATCCATATTGAATCTATTGAGAGAAGTCAAAAAATCTGTAAATGGGGAATGCAGTTATTACTATCAAAAGAGAATAAATGAGCACAAGTTTTACTAAGTGTTGTTTTGGATGAAAATATGGATAAATATTCATACCGATTCAATTGAAAGAAGTCAATAGATCTATTAGAGAGGAATGCAGTTATTATTGTAATATCTGTATTACTCTTGTATATCAATAACACATATGTAATCATCGAAGAACAAAAACAGATGTAACGAGTAAAGTATTAATGAAGAGTATGAATTTTAATAACAACTTTCAAAATAAATCTAAACTCTATTATACAATTTATTCTATAACACTTTTGAATAGCTTGCAGCATATGTAAGCTTGTTTTATCATAAACACATTATCATATGGAATGGTTGAAAACTACTATTATATTATTTTTTAAATGTTTGATAAAAACGTATAAAATATTGTATTAATATATTATTTGGCAATATGTTGGGTACAACTTGTTACAAGTGATTAAATTAATCCAACTTATAACATTTAAAAAAAATGTCATAAAATAAGTGATATAATAAATAATTAACAACATTTATGTATTAAAAAAGAGAAGCTATTTTACACGCAAAATACATAATAACTTCAAATGTAGATGAAAGAAAAGGCAAATAAAAAAAAAAGAGAGGAAGGAACCACGCCATACGCAATCCATATCGCCAAGCCCGATCCATTCCGGGCGCACAAGCCCGCAGACCTGGCCCACACCTGGGACCGTTTCACACCACTTGTGCGCTTTAGTCGTTAGCACGCAGACGCCGCAAGCCGTAGCAGCCTGTGAGCCGCCGCAAGCCCTAGCAACGCCAACCGGAACCAGTCGGCAGAGCAGACCCAGACGCCGATACGCCGGCAACCATCGCCCGCAGCCTGCCAGCGCCTGCGTCGTCTGACTCGTCTCCCAGTCCCAGATCCAGACCCTGCGGCTACCGTCGCATGGATCGACATCGCGTGCGTGCAATAAACCCAATTAGAGATAGCTCGACTCGCTTTGACAGGCTGGCTGAGATTACCATCTCCTCAATTTACAATAAACCCCATAACCCCCTTCAAAACGCTTTACAGAAGTGTTCAAATTAACTGTAATTAGTCTATACTATGAAATTGCACAGCTAACCATATAATGTCGCCATTTATGTAGCATTGCGATAGAGAATGGAACAATTATAGCTTAATTTTCAACCCAAAAGAGCTTAATAGCATCAGATGTCCGTTTTATTTGTGATTTGGTCATAACACAAAAATTAGAGTTTCTCGACATAGAAATTGAAATGAATAATATAATATAATTTTTTTATGTACTTACATATCTTACTAGAATATCAACTGCAAACTTTTTATTTGTATTTTTTTATTAAAAGAGTCAAATTAAAAGTTATATTTTTCATATTCTCTGTTATAATTAAAAATTTTAAAATAAATAGTAATTTTTTAAATCTAACTCAATACTATTTACTTTTTATTTATTAAAATGTTATATTTTTTCTCCACATATTTACTTTTAAATTTCATTTATGTTACCACTTATAGTTTTTTTATTTAAAAGAATAAATACATATTTTAACAAATATTATTTTTATTAGTAAATGGTTGAAATAGAGAGACAAATTCAAAAAAACTGGTGTTTTTGATTATTTTAAAAAGGCAATTTTAAAGGCTACCGTGCATGCTCTAACATATGCTTTAGTATCAATCCTTTGTAATTTTTAATTACAACTTGTGGTGTTTTGGTCTTTTCCATTAATACTAATTAAATTTTTATTTTTAGGTTTTTTTAGTAATTTGAATTTTATTAGAGCTTAAGTTTGAATTATAAATTTTAAAAATAATTTGTATTTCTTTGATCTCAAAAAAAATATTAATGGAAGAAAGAAAAATAAAAACAAATAAAAAATAAAATAATTCAAATATACTGCGTTTAAATTTAAAAATATAAAAAAAATTTAAAAAATATTTGTAAAAACTGGTGCAACAAACTGTTTTTAAATTCGAAAAGCGAGCATGAATGATTTATAATTATTCAACTCATATCCCCGTAATTGCCGGCCGCTTAGTGTAGTTTTTCAACACGCTTTGGACTCGGGTAGTCAGTAACTTCAATTGTTTATCTTAAACTCACAGGTAATGCATATGTGGATGTTCCTCCAATGAACTCGATGACGCAAGGTAAATCATAAATGTTTGATTCTGTAATGGTTGATTGAGACGGACTCCGCATTATCAGCATTACTGCTTCATTGGAGTTCTGCAAAAGACAAACACGAGCACAACATTAAAAAAAAAAAACATTGAATAGGTAACAATCCGTACAATATTTTTTAAAATGTTATTTACTTTGGTCCAACATTTTGCTTACATTTCTTGTTAAGTAAATACATTGAAGAACAACTTCTATCACAATATAAAATTTAATTGAAGAATTCATTAGCTGCAATTCATTCCAATATAAATATGACACACACGACTAATAAAGAACGAAATAGACAACTAGATTAATGTTTCTCACATAATTGTGATTGTAACTCAGATTAAATAATCTCCGAATCATATCATATTCCTTTGCCGCACTAATTTTTTCTTTTATTTTTATTAGTATTTTAAATATAAATCATGATTTGTATTTTAATAGTAATAGGGCTGAGCTCATAAACTCCTTCCTCTTATATATTTTTGTATAAGAGGAAAAAAGATCTGATTTTGAACAATATCACAATATTGTCCATAAAACTTTAACATTGCCAAGAATAAAACTGACTTTCTAAATCACACTCGGCATTCAGATAAATTAATTATCTGGCATCAGTCTTGGATAATTTATAAATTTTACGTGGGACTATGTCCTATATATATTATTTTCCCTTTCCCTTTCCCCTGATAAATTATATGTTTCAAGCGCATAATTAAATTTAATGCATATGACAAGTGTTTGATTGAATAAATTATTTTTAAACTTTTATATTTTTGATAGATTTAAGTCCAAGTTATCAAAATTTTATCAAAATCGCTTAAAATTATTCACAAATATGGTAGCCTAGCTTTAATACATAATATTACACATATATAAATGGTTAAAAAAAACCCAACACTAACAAATTAACGACGGCCCCACGCCCTTATCGCTGAAATTATTACTTTTCGGTGTCGGTGAATTAAATACAAAGTAACACTTTTTTCTCCAAGCTTCCTTCCCATTGTCTTCATTTTCCAACCCGACAGATATATTTCTATAATTTTTTATTTTCATTGCACTGAAAGAAAATGCAAGACGATCCATGGAGGGTACTGGTGCCGTAAATTTGTATGTATATATAAGGTGCAGAAGGATCGTATTTCTCCAGAGTTCTAGACAGAGGCATAAATTCATTTCGTTCTCTATTTAATTGCGGTGGGTGCTTGCACGCCTAATATTAATTGTTGCCGGCCTGCTGCATCATCGCAACTAATTCAAGTCGTGGCGTGCGCATTAAGATTATAGAAAGGCACATGGCTTGTTCCAAAGGTTTGGGGTTGTGGTTGCTAATAATGGGAACATTGTTAGTTGATCATCAGTTATCCGCTGCCACCTTGTTCCCGTCACCGTTTAATATCCCTTCTTGTCCGAAGGCCACTACTATCATTAAATCTATTGTTGGAGCTGCAGTGCTAAGAGAACCCCGCATGGGAGCATCCTTGCTCCGCCTTCATTTCCATGATTGCTTTGTCAATGTAAGTAGTTCTCTGTCCTTAATTTGCACGAACCCATGAACGCGAGCCTTTATATATATATATATATATATAGCATAGATGGTTCTGAATGAACACACACACACACACACATATTTATATATATTTGATGGATATGGTGTGCGTTAATTTGGGGGTATGCAGGGGTGCGATGGGTCGGTGCTGCTGGACGATACATTAACCTTTCTTGGGGAGAAATCAGCAGCTCCGAACGCAAATTCAGCAAGGGGGTTCGATGTGATCGACAACATTAAGGCTGCCCTTGAGCTCGTCTGTCCCCGTACAGTCTCTTGTGCCGACATATTGGCCATTGCTGCTCGAGATTCTGTTGTTTTCGTAAGCACGTGCATTTATAGAACTCAATAGTATCTTTCAAACTTTTATATATACATTATTTCATATATATATATATATATTTCATACATACGCAACTACGCATGTGTATTTATATATGTACCTAAACTATTGCCAAAGTTTGGTGCGTGAGATACAAAAGTAGAATAAAATTACAACACACGCATGCAGTTGGGAGGACCGTCGTGGAATGTTAATACAGGCAGGCAGGATGCAATAACTGCAAGTTTCTTAGCAGCCAACAATGACTTGCCTACACCGACCATGGATGTCAATGCGCTCATCAGTAACTTCGCTAACAAAGGTTTTACACCCAACGAAATGGTCGCCCTTTCAGGTGTGTTATATATCCGCTCAGTTAATTTGTACGTAGAATCAAATGTGAAATGTGGACAGTAACACATGTATTCCCGTGTGTCTGTGTGTCTGTCTGTCTGTATACGTGCGCACAGGTAGTCACACCATAGGTCAGTCCCGGTGCGTGAGATTCAGGGACCACATTTACAACGACACCAACATAGATGGACTGTTTCAACTGACGCGGAAATTCACGTGTCCGACCAACCGAGGTGATGACAACCTTGCGCCGCTGGATTGGCTGAGCCCAAACTCCTTCGACAATAGCTATTTCAGGAATCTGATGTCCCGGAAGGGGTTGTTGCACTCCGACCAAGAGTTGTTCAACAACGGACCAGTAGACTCCCAAGTCGCCACGTACGCCGCCAACCCCTCCACCTTCCAGCAAGACTTCGCCAACGCGATGGTTAAGATGAGTAACCTCCAACCAAGCCCCGGAACCATTACCGAGATCAGGACCAACTGCCGTAGACCCAACTCTGGTTGAATGAAAATCCATGGTCTTCGCTTACGTTTGTCCGGCGCGCTGTCTGCAGGATGCTCAGTTTTTGTGTCATCAAATAAAAAAGAAAGTAGAGTTATTTATATTGGGGAAAGCAAATTATTTGAGGCTTTGTGTAAGCGCTAATTAAGTAGGGAGGCCTTATTAATGATTAAATCATATATATATTGTGGTTGTATGTGGTAGTGCATTGTAATTTGTGATCATGATAACTCGTACTTTGAAGCTTTTAGTAGTAATTGACTATATATAAGTAGAGTTATGTTGGCAAAATAATATATCATTTGTTGGTGGAGATGTTTGTGGTTTAATTACCTGCTTAACTTGGCTAGTTGTGTTTTTGGGTAATCCGTTAATTTGAGGTATACGCACGTACGTAACAGGTGAGTTTTTTTTTTTCGAACAAAGATACTACTGCAAATTAAATTCTGAAAAAATTGAACCCGCATAATAATAAGAAAATTCTCCACCTTCTTATTTCGGTGGTTATTTGCGTTTATGTATATATATATATATATGGACCCTTCTATGCCTATTAATGTATTTACAATTGTTGCTACGGTTGTTGAGGCAAATTCAATCGTGTGCGTCTCTCTGGAATTCGTAAATTGCAAAATCAGCGTTGGTACATAAAAACGAAGACATCGTAATAATAAACAATCGCATTTTTTTATTGCTTTGAAACGGTTCATTTTACAATATAAAAAAATAAAATAAAATATTATTTATGTTTTAAATATTAACACATTAGCATTATCGATTAACTCATCGGTCTAAAATCAGAATTTTATTGAAATTAAAACTGTATTTTAAAGTTTCTTTATTTTTTAAACAATTAACATTATAAATGCTACTTTTTTTTTCAAATTTAATATTTATTATTATCTTTTTATCCTTTAAATAGTTATATCTTATCTTTTTTTTTCTTTTTTATTTATCAAATAAAACATATTTTAATCAAATAATAAAAATAAAATTTTAACATATATAAAGAAACCGAAGAATATACTAATCGTTAAAATATAAAAAATATTTTAATCATTTTTTTTTTAAAAAAACCTTGATGTAGTCATATTTGGATTCCCTCTCAACAAACACAACAAAATTGATGGATCCGAACTTGTAATTAACCTGTCAATCAATTCATCAATTTCCGCAACGTAAACCAGTAAACGCTAGAGCTAGACAACGAAAAACAGGCTATACTCTATAATATTATGGTGTTGGCGCAAAGTGGGGGCACGAAATAATTAAATAAATAAACTCTCCCTCACTTTAGACCTTTTCCGTTTTATTGTTTTCATATTATAATTGTTAAAATTTGTTTGGGAGGGTCTCGAAATGGGGCTCTTGGTCTAAAATTTTCATTGGACCGGGCCATTGATTATAGGCTAACCATTATTTTAGAGTGGCCTCATTATTCCTTAGCATTTTACAATTGATGGATTCTTGATGTATATGTTGAATTATATATACGCCAGTTGTAATTTCCCGTTAATTAGTATTAATATAGTAAACTTGGTTTCCTTGGTTGCAGATCAATCATTTAATTTGCCCAAATTATCGTGGCTATAGGAGAAAATTTCCGTTGCTAAATTATTACAGTGATGGCAGGTGCTAAAAACTAAAATCATTTAGCCATGGTATTCGGAAGTCAAGGTCTTCGGGATATATATAATTAAACACCATCAATGTTAGTAAATCTTTTTTTTTTAGTATAAATTAATGTGTTTATGATTGGTTTTTTTTTCTTTTTTCAATTGAGTCCAGCAAGAATTTGAAATCAATAAATAAAATAAAATGTCTTCCTCTATATATAAATTTTCCTCTTTACATGAGGTGTCCTTTTTAGGAGGCCTAGCTATAGCTATATAGCTAGCTTATAAGGTGTGCATATATTTTTGTCGTGTTTTTCATGGACAAGCAAAGGAATGCATGTTGGAAGAAAACGGGGCATGTTTTGTGTATAAATAGCAGGGAGCGCGGGATAGGATGAATGCAACACGTACGTACGTAAACGGGCACTTAGATCCATCGACAAAGAAGCATGGGTTCCTGCAATATGTTACCGTTGAGTACTCTATTATTTTTCCTTGTGGTCGCTGGACATGTACGAGGTTTAGCTCCACTGTACGACGAAAGCTTTTATGATCGCACTTGTCCCCGTGCTCTTGCTATAATTCGGGAGGAGGTGGAGAAGGCAGTAAAGAACGAGACACGCATGGCAGCCTCATTGCTGCGCCTTCACTTCCACGACTGCTTTGTTATGGCGAGTCATCCTTTCCATCTAATTTGTTTTTCTCATCGTAATTAAATTAGTTTTTGTGGGTGGATTAATTATATGTAATTTATTTATTTATTACCGTTTGATCGCGTTGTAATTAATATCATTATTTAATAACTAAACAATATAGGGGTGCGATGCTTCAATATTATTGGATAGCACCAAAGAATTTCAATCTGAGCAAGACGCTGTGCCCAACAAAAATTCCATACGGGGATTAAATGTGATCCATCAGATTAAAGCGAGGCTTGAAGTCGCATGTGGGCAGGTTGTGACCTGCGCGGATATCTTAGCTGTCGCCGCTCGAGACGCTGTTAATCTGGTAAAGTCATGTTTCATTAATTAACGAGTACGTACGTACGCACATAAACACACGCACATATATATATACACACACACGCACATATATATACACACACACACACACACACGCATATGCTCAAATGACAATATTTAAAATAAAAGAGAGAAAAAAAAAACATGTTGATCACCAACATTAAAAAGTGTTGGGTTGTGGTGGGTGCAGGTGGGCGGGCCAGATTATCGCGTTGATTTGGGAAGGAAAGATGGAACAACAGGCAACATTACCCTTGCGAACCAAAACATACCTTCCCCTCTAGCCAACCTTTCCACGCTTACGAAACAGTTCCAAAGCAATGGGTTTAGTGAATTTGATCTCGTGGTCCTTTCAGGTTTGGGGGTTCGATGAACTGTGTGTGTGTGATTAAGTGTGGTGATGGTGATATATATATATATATATATATATATATATATTCTATGAGATTCAAACCATGCACGGGCGTCGGGCACTAATATACATATCATATGCTTGTTGTTTTCCATGTAGGAGGTCACACAATTGGCTCCTCTAACTGCAGAATTAAGAATAGCTGTAGAAAAGGGATAAACAGGTTGACAGCCTTGGACAACACCCCAGGTAAGTTCGATACGAATTACTACTGCGCCCTGTTAAAAGGAGATGGACTTCTGCTGTCAGACCAAGCGCTGTATGTCCCCAACAGAAATGGGATTACTGATCGTCATGTGAGCTATTTGTGCACCAGGACGAATGCCTTCTTTAACCAATTTGGAAATTCAATGAGGCATATGGGAAGCTTGCAAGTGCTCACGGGCAATGAGGGCCAGATCAGGAAGGACTGCAGCAAACCAAATTAACTGACATCTCCTCCACCATGCACCGCATTAATTAGCTACTTCCTATCTATATATGCATGTTTTTTTTTTTGTTTTTTGTTTTTTAAGTGAATGAAAGGCAACTGGCTGAGCAGTACGTGCAGTGTGACAGACCTTCAACTTGTAACTGTTGTATAGAGCTTCTAGGAGAGAGCTCTTACGTTTAGGGCAATATAAAATAAAAATTAATATATAATCAACCAATTGCAGAAGTTTTAACTAACCCTGAAAGCGTAGTCATGAATTATTTTTAAATATTAATAAATAGCTCGCCACATTAATAATGAACTAAAATAAATACTTATTTAACAAGTGTGTGTTAAGTTGATACTTCACCTTATCATACAAGTGTGTGTTTATTATACTTCACTAGTTCTACTTCACCAAGTGTGTGTCAGACGAATTCTTATACTTTAATCAACAAGTATGTGTTTGTCAATTACTTTTCCCATCAAACTCCCTTAAAGAGAGAAACGTTCCAATAGGGCTAAGTGTAGCGCTGTTCGATCGCTTGGGGACACATATATGTTTTGTATATTTTTCTCTTATTTCCATAATTTGTGGAATTGAATCTAAACGGGGTTTGTATGGTATTGATTGCAATGTAGGATGACTTAAGTGATCAACATGGTATAGGAAGCACAGAAATTAAGAATCGATCCATTTCTCATCGGACCCGATAGATAAGGTTTATATATGTGAAATTAATTAGTTTTAACGCATGATAATTTATTTAATAATTTAGAATTTTAATGAAGAGACATAGGGAAAAATATAAAGAAAATGATGTTGGTGATAATGTATTTATCCAAACTAAGATCATGATCCATGACTATCAGATGACATGGTAAAATTATATTTTAATATTTTCGTATAGTCTTTGTAGTAGTGCGTTGATATATGTATCAGTTTGGAGATGCCAACATCATTAATGGTATGGCACGGGGCCCGGGGGCGAAGGAAATGTCTGTGTATATTATCAGTCCTTCATCTTATAGGTGATGTGTATGGAAATGAGCTTTGAGGCTCCATATCACCCACTCTCTAACAGGACTTTTCCCTGGGACAATTCATCGAAGTACGGGTGTGCGGCCCTTGGATCCTCGAATCTCCCGTAGTTGCACTTTTGTCGGTACCCAACAATGTAGGGTCAAGGGGGTGATATCCCCCTGGCCCCCTCATACTATGTCATGCAGGTCCATTCTACAAGTACATGGCGAAGAGGATCTCGTATTCTGATTCTTGCATGGCCCTTGGTAGCTCACATTTGCTCCGGACAAGGAAACTAAACTTACACCATTGTAGGCACCAAAACCCTTGGGCCAAATATATGTATAATATTTATGAATACTTGAATCTCAACGGTCAATTAAGGTCACACAGTCAGGCTGGTAGGGCCAGCTAACCCTGCTTCAGGAATGGCCCAGTCCAAACAGGCTATACAACCTAGGTGGGCGGCTCCCCAGGGCCATAGCCTTGGCCCTTGGGCCACATATGAACGCATGCTGAGTATTTGAATCTCAGCTATCAATAAATGTTTTATTGATAATGATTAAATGATGGTCTTACACTGATTTAACTTTTTTGCATTCATCGGGCGGGTTCAAAATTAGTGGCAATCAAAAGCCTACTACGGCTTATTTGCGCCGCAATGTACTGCAGCCCACACGCCTTCTCGGTTTACTGTTCAAAAATACTATTTGCGATAGTGTTTGCGTGCATTTTTAATTTAGGTGTAATAAGTCACGTTAGCATATTTTGTCACGCATGCATTAGCGTTTATGGATCATCGCTTGACTAGACTACATCTCGATACTCCAACTTGACAGTGAGCATCGAACACAGGCTATATTGGTTGGATGAACATAATGTGGAATTTTCTCTTTTTCATGCTTTTCTATATGAATTAACCTTCGTTTTATCCTTTACATATTTATTCTCAGATCTTATGGAGAAGCCAGAAGTCTTCCGTCATTTTTACCTATCTGTAGTTTAGGACTAACTGGATTTGTAAGCTGCGGCCTGCCCTACGCGGTCATCCTTCTCTTCTTAACTAGGAGCATGTAAGTGTCCAGTTTTGTAGCGTGTTATCTGTCAGACTCGCAGTACATTTCAGAAGTAAGCTATGCGTGGCGAATAAATACAAGAAAACATTGCAGGTTGGATTGTTTAGGTTTTGTGGATTTTCACCTTACCATGTTGATCAGGTAATGAAAGGATTTAACACATGCATGACTCATGACTGCCGGATAAGGAGATTACTACCTTATGGTTTTTTCTTGCTGTTCAGTGAATATGATTTGATTTGAAAATTAAAAATGGCTGACGTAGGAAATGTTTTGGGATGACAGCATTGCAGGCATTACGACAAGCAATGTTGAGTGCTTGGCAAGTGCAGTACATGAAGTCATCGAACCCAGTTAAGGAACCTAGGCTGCAACCATATTGAACTCCAACCACATACACCCCAATTCCATGACGACGTTGTGTAAAGAGAGGGCAATATATGTTGTTAAATTCTGATTTAGTATTCCTTACAAGGCTGAATTGGGTGCGTACAACAATTGTTATATGTAGCTAACATTGAGAAGTTGTATAGTAAGACAACATAATTGATAAAATAGTCCATTAAAGAATGGTACACGATTTCAATGTACGGCCGCCCTCAATTTCATTCTTTAGAATTTGTATTCATAAAGATGGCCTCTCGCCTTCTGATTATCAATCCCAAAACAGATCAGCACTCTAAAGCCGCATAGGATAGTCCTGGAAAACTGCTTCTTATTATAGGTTTTTCTTGAACTTGAGATGAAGAAATGAGAAGGGGGAGGAGTTAGGGGAGGCAACCGCGATGTTTCATGGGTTGATGCATGTTTAGGGGTCCCAGGCTGAGACTCCCATTTGAACGGGACAGAGCCGCCACCACCAGTACTGCAACCAAACGCTCCATCATGGTCGATGCTTGAAGGAGGATCCTTATAATTCTCATCACTAAGGGAAGGCCTTTTTTCCTTGGTTTGCAGTACATGGAAGAACTTCTTGTCTTGCTTAATAGAAAGTGGAAGAGTTTGGGCGCCACCCACCATTTCAAATATTTGCTGGAATTTTCGATACTGATGGGCGGGGGGAGCATGGCAATGGAGGATTCATCATGCATGTGTATGTGAATATATAGAGATGGACCCAAGTGGAGGACAGCCTTGGCTAAGAGATTACTGTAATTTGAATTTAGCGACCCAAGTAGTCAGGTGCAGTTCTAAAATCAATGTGTATATCCTGCAATGGAAAGGCGTGGCTGTTGGTGCATCTAGCGACTTGGTTTGCACAATCATTAATTGCTAGTTCAATGTGGTCCATCTGTACGTTTACATTATAAGCTCTGACTTGGGAGTAGTAAGTAGCAGCTACTCTGGATAGAGTTCGGTTATTGTTTTTTATTTTTTGTTTCCATAGTTGACTGATATAAATTTATAAGGAGACTTCTAAGTTTCATTTTATTTTTATTTTTTTTGTTTTCAAACGCCGTTATTAGGTAAGTTTGCAAATCAATTATTAAAGGTTCATTGATTCAACTTCCTCAACAAAAATGACTACAATCCATGTTTTGCCAGATCAATGTGGTCCAAAGCAGATAGCTTAGGCATGATGACTCTGCCAACGACGTTAATTTACATGAAGACACGAATGCTTAAAACTACAATCTGTCCACCGCCATTGTTGTACTTGTAAGGTTTTTTCCTCAACAAAAATAACTACAATCCATGTTTTTAGTCACGAATGCTGCAATGGGTCGTTGGGTAGCATTATTTTTGGGCCGGGGTTTGAGCCCATCTCTCTTGGTCTCATTCTTCCTAAGTGAGGCCCATTTGGGCCTCTATATTTTGGGCCGCGCTTCTGCTGACCCTTTGCTCTTGTAGCCCAGCCTGTTGTGTGATTTGTTTGAGTGGGCTGCTAGGCCTGTTTGTGTTGACCTTATGACCATTTTAATTCCCTATGTGGGCTTACTATGGCCCGTTGAGCATTGTTTATTCTGGGCCGGAGTTGGGTTTACTCCCCATGTTAGGTGATTAGAGTGTGTGGGCCTCTAGGCTTTTTAGTTTGGCCCTTTTTGTGCCACGGGAAGTAATATATTTATAAGTAAATAATATTATAGAAAAGTTTACTTACCACATGAGTTATTATTGTAAATGTGGTATTGACCTTCTTGGTGATGTCTTATTCAGGGCATTTATGAAATTACAGCAACCGAGCTACAAACTTAAATAAGTGAACTTAATGCAATTTTAATGAATAATGAACGTGTAAACAGTGCGTACAATTAATCTGAATCATTTTGCATCAAACAATTCAAATATAATTTTTATTTAACTCTATTACAGTGATTTATTTTATTTTATTTTTTATCTACATATTAAAAATAATGTACACTTTCACAATATATTATATATAATGAAAATCTTGTAAGATCTTTCAACTTAAAGGTTTGAATGTAGATTCACATGTAAAAAATCTCATGAATTGCAAAGTTTCATTTTATCAGAGAGAGAGAGAGAGAGAGAGAGAGAGAGAGAGAGAGAGAGAGAGGAGTTTGCAACGGCTATACAAAAGGAGGGGGGCGAAGAGGCTTCGCTATAAAGACAGTTTGTTTGCAACGGCTAGTAGATGATGTTATTTTGATAAACTCAGGGGGGAAAAAACACAGTGCAAATAACCGCAATTAAATTTATAAATGGTTTTAAAATCATATGACATTTGTCTCGCAAATCACGCCACTCTTTTACTTTGTTTCCGTGCCTGGAATACGAGACGCTGGTGGGGCAATGCGCCCCCCAAATTCAAATCGCGGACCCAAGTCGAACGTTGGGCCTCCCACGTCCCCGGATGGCTTGGCATGGGATGGGATGGGATGGGAGTGAGGGTTAAAATGGAAGCTCCTTTCAAAGGCATGCCTTATCAAATAAACCTTGATGTCTTATCAAATAAACTTTTAAAAAATAGTAATTAGAAACTAGTGTTTTTTTTTTTTTACAAATTAGATAAAATTACACTTAATAATTTAATCCCTTAATTTCGACACACTTTTTTTTTTCAAATTTTTTACAAAAAATTATAATTTTCCTTAAATAAATCATATTAGATACTTCTAATTTTATGAAATTATATTTTTAGATTTTCTTAATTTAACAATCTATTAATACCTTCTCATAATGAACTAAAACGATATCTTAATTTTTGTTCGGAAGATTTAATTTACATTAAATATTTTTTAAAGCGTTAAACAATTTAAAAAAAAAATTAGCATTTCATTAGGAGCAATGAATGCAATTAGTTAAAATAGAATAATATATAATATAATTATTTGAATAAAAATAATAATTGCCATACAAAATTAAAAGGAATGGTAATAAACATAATTTATTAAATTAAAAGACTACCACGAGTAATTTTATTCGAAGAATAGCAAGCGTAACGTTTTCTTTAAATTAATTTTTAGAATCATAATTTATTTTTAAAAATAAATATAACAGCAATTTATAAAGGTGATGATATGATGGGAGAGTAGGAAGCGTATGTGTCATCTTTATTATTTTATTTCTAAAATAAAACCCAGGGGAAAAAGCGAAAAGGCCATTAAGGGAAATTCAAACTCAGTCACAGTCCCTGTCACACTCTACTCTGCTTTTTCCACAACACCTCCCCCCCCAACTCGCAGTGTCACAGACTCGCATTGCCTTCTGTCACTTTTAAGCGTGGCCGTCACACTGGTTGGTTCTCAAATTGCAGTTTTTTTTTTCAATGGCCGAAGCTACCGACAGCTCCGGCCCGGCAGATTCAGGAAGATCCGAAACCCTGCCCACGGGTCATGAAACGGTGACGCCTTTTCCGGAGTCGGGCCTCGAAATGGGCCATCCGACCGTCGAGAGTGATCTGGCGGAGAAGGACGCGGGCGGCGGTTTTAAGGCGGAGATCGACACCTCCGCGCCTTTCGAGTCCGTCAAGGAGGCGGCGACTCGGTTCGGCGGGTTTGGGTTCTGGAGACCCCATCACGCCAAGCTTCCCGACTTTGAGGTCTCTCTCTGTCTGCGTGTGTTTGTCTGTCATGTTTGTCTGTTTTTTTTAATGATCCGATAATGTTTCTTCTTATGATGCAATTTGGATGTCACTTTGTGTGTGTGTGGGGTTGGGGTTGGTTTGTTAAGTGGCTAACTTCACCGCCCTGTGGCCCTTGCTTGATTTTTTTTTTTTGCTTGTTTTAAAAGTTACAACCCATCTTTGACTGATGATGGGTCTTCCTATTTAGTTCCTTTTTTATATATAATGTTTTACCATTTAAAAGTTGATTTGGTCCTATGCGGAGATTAGTTTATATCTACACACACATATGTATATTGACGCATCCTATGTATATTATACATTGTTTTGTATGATTAGGAGTTTGGTAAGAGACGTTTCGCCATCTTGTTTTGATTTTCTTAGACGCCCCATGTTGAAGCTACAAGTCCATGTGTCATCTTCAATGAACTGGGGCAAATGTTAATGCGCCCAAGTTTTTTTAGTTTTTTTTTTTTGTTTGTTGGAACGAATATTCTGCCGAAGGTGTGAAGAAAGGCCTTGATCTATGTGGTTATATAATTAATTGTAGAGTTGCATGTCAATGTAGAAGCATTTGGGTAGCGGTTGAGATTATATTACTGGGTTTCACGCCTTCTTGGTTATTTTGTAGTTATAGTTCTGGTTTTTTGTTGCCTCTCGTAGAACCCAATGAAAAAGGAGTTGCAAAATGGATTCCTACTAATTTTTAGAAACTGCAGCAGGACGTTGGGGAAGTAGATGCCTCTGTGGTGGAGGAACAGGCTGCAGAGTTGGAGAAATTTCTGATTGAGAAAGAAAGGGAAACCCTTGAAGTCCTGAAGGAGCTGGAAACAACCAGAGTGGCTATAGAGGAATTAAAGCAAAAGCTACCAAAAGAAATGCCTGAAGTTGATCCAAGTACTACTGCAAATGACTCTGATGATCAGTGCAAGAATCTTTCTGTGAAAGAATCGGATGAGGGAATCCCACATGAGAAAGTTGAGGAAGGTCATCAGAGTCTGTCTGGAGGCATGGGTGGGGGTGGTTCCCCCTCGCTGGCACCAAGCTTAATGCTAAGTGAATTGAAACAGGCCAAGTTGAATCTCACAAGAACCACACATGATCTGGCAGTGATTCGAGCTTCTGTGGACTCATACAACAAGAAAATTGAGAAGGAAAGAATCTCACTCGAGAAGACCCGCAAGAGATTGAACTCTAATGTTTCCAAAATTTCATGCCTCGAGGAACAGCTAAACCACACGAGGCTGAAAGTAAAAGCGGCCCAGGGTGGTGAAAGTAATGGTGTGTCATCTGAGAGTCCAATGGACATTTCAAGGGAGCTTCAGCGATTGAACTCAGAGGCTGAGCAGTTTAAGAAAATGGGGGTAGCAGCAAAGTCAGAAGTTTTGAGAACAATGTCAGAGATCGAACAGATGGGAGCCCGGATAAGGACGGCTGAAATTAGGTTAATTGCAGCCAAGAAAATGAAGGAAGCAGCTAGGTCAGCAGAAGCTGTTGCTCTTGCCGATATCAGAGTGATGTCAAATGGTGGGGGCACATTCCTAGCTGCCTCACAAAATCCCAAAGGAGTAACTCTTTCCTCTGAAGAGTATTCGTCCCTAACCTGCAACGCCAGAGAAGCCGAGGAGCGTTCCAAGAAAAGAGTTATAGATGCCATGCATTTAGTGGAAGAAGTGAATGTGTCGAAAGTGGAGATACTGAAGAGGGTGGAAGAAGCCACAGAAGAAATCAAAACCAGTAGGAAGGCCTTGGAAGAGGCACTGAGCAGGGTGGAGGCTGCCAATAGAGAAAAGCTCAGGGTTGAGGCGGCTCTCCGCAGATGGAGATCTGAGAATGGGCAGAGAAAACGATCGGCTATCCAAAATTCAACTAAGTTCAAGAACCCCCACCCGTCTCACCGTCGAAGAGATTCTCATATGCTGGATGCGGATGGGCTCAATCTTTCCAGTGATGAACCAGCAGTGCCTGCACTAAGGTCTACTCTGTCTATTGGGCAGATACTGAGCAGGAAGCTGCTGCTGGCGGATGAGTTTGGGAATGGGGTGCAGACAAAGAAAGGTGGCATGAAACGGAAGGTGTCATTGGGCCAGATGCTCAGCAAACACAGTAGTGAGCTGTTCCACTCTTCGGAGAAGGTTGGCCAAGTGGGGAGCAGTGGACGCAAGCAGTTTCCTGCAAATAGGAAGAAGTTTGGGTTTTCCAAGTTCTCGGTTCTCTTGACAAAGCAGAACAAAAAAAAGAGGCCAGCTCCTCCAAATTCACAGTAATTCCAGGACTATCTCGCATTTCCCCCGTGTTGTTGTTGTTTTTTTTTCCCTAAATTTGCTTCCTCTCCCCCCACTCTCTACATTTATTCAAATTTAATTTGCCAATTGCCATTGTAATATTTATGATTATGTTTGGCTTCGCTGGTGAGAAATATGGTTTTATGAGATTTCTATAAGCTAACCAGTCTGATACTTTGTTACTCAAAGCAGACACAACTACCTAACCCGCCATTTGTGTGTGTGTGTATATATGGATGTGTTGTAGTTGAGTTCGATTTTGAGTTGAAACACTATCCCAATAAACGACCCTATCACGAACATCACCGGGTCGAATGAGGGGTTACTTGGAATGACAAAAACATATATGTTATTGTGGCCACCATAGGGAAAAAAAAGTTTAAAGAATGGTTTTTATGAGGCATGAGGTATGCCTAGATGGCTACATAAAACAACCCAGAAAAAGGGAAAAAAAAAACGTAGGGAGAAAATACTTATAACCAACATGTTTTGCAGTCCAGCATAAAATGATGGCATTTCTTTTATAACAATTTCATTTTTTGCATCCCAATCTAAAACAATAATAGTGTTTGCTTTACAACTTAAATTGTTTAGCATGAAAATGGGGAACACGCCTGACACGATGTGCTTAGGGTGGCTTCTGCTTCTATCTTTTTTTTGGGTTTTCTGTATTAATATAGAAATTAATAAAATATATATTATTTAATATTAATGGTCTCTTTATAAAACATTAATAATAAATAAATTAGATAATAGTTCAATAATCCGACAAACCGTAGAAAATTTATCCACGCGATAAGCGTGCAAGAATGGAAGGGTGATGACGGACGTGGACTCATCTATGGTTGCCAGCTGGCATGCTGAAAAAGGGCAGATGACAATAATGACATAATAAACATTTTGTTTTTTTTTTTTTAAAAAAGTGATAACTGATAATGGTGACCGATGAGAGTCATGTGGTCAGCTCCAGTGAAAGGTGTGTCACTGGCCACCACTCGTCGGTACTCACCTCACCAAGCGACGCCAACCACGTTTTTGTCGTGTTTATAATATAGGCCTGTTTTTTCCATCTATTTACGTTACGCCCATAATAACCATTTATCAGATTTTGTTCAGACAAACGCCCAATGGATGAACAAATTAGGGTAAAAACACCAAATACTATGGTCTTATAAAATAAATATAATCTTTAATTATTTTAATTTTTAAATTTTTATATCTGAAAACTTAAAAATAAAAACAGAAAATAGAAGAATCAAATATACTCAAAGTTACTTTATTTCAGCAAATCATTATCACGCGAGGAGACAACCAACCTTCAAATCCTCTCTCTCTCTCTCTCTCACACACACACACATCTTTGCTCCCAGTTTCTCCCTTTTTGCTTCATTCGACTCAATCCCAGGTGTGGCCTTGTTCATCAATGCGTTTTTTTTTTTTTTGTGTTTTGCTTTGTTCTTGTTCTTTTAAGCTTCTGATTTCACATGAATTGATGTTATCTCGGATTTGACTTTCCCCTTTAGATGACTACCTACTACTGCTATGTGATATTTCTTGGAATCTCAGTTTTGAGTGCAGCTCTTGCTTGCATTTTACTTGCAATTATCCTCATTTCAAACTGTTGACGCCCCTCGGCACATGGGCTGATGCTAATTCATATAGATATGACTGACTATTTTTCTTCTCTAAATTAGACACTTCAAAGAAGCATGAAATTTTAAAAAACCAAAAAAAAAAAACTTGATGTTGTTTAAAAGGATGCATATATATATATATATATATATATATATATATATATATATATATATATATATATATATATATATATATATAAAACTGTCTTCAAATTGACATGGCCAAGTATTCAACATCTGTCTTGGGCATGAAGCTTTTACCACATTAAACAGACTGATATGTGTGTGTGTGTGTGTGTGTGTACCTTAAACGTGACAGTCTTGTTACTGGCTTTACATTCTAGGTATGATGGATGCAAGATCTGGGCTCGCATTGCTTCTTCTGTTGCATATTATTAGCTGGCTGGGTGAAGGTCGAAATTCCTTCGCCCCTGGAAGGAGCACCAGCACCGACACATGTGAGCGTATGGGAGTAAAACTTCAGTAGTATCAGATAGCTTGTGTAGTATATTATCTGGGATTAAGGAATTCATGTAAACTGTGTGCAGGCTGCTAGCACAGGCGTTTCATTGTACCCATTTTCTGTTAAAATTTGAATGCTTCTTTCTTTTCCCTTTTACTCAAAGGCGCGCTGGTTGAAGGAGATGCGCGTGTAGTGCTGGAACTGTAGCCTAATATAATGACTCTGCTGTCTTAAATGTTTTAGTAATGCAGCTACACTACCAGGTGCAAGAAGCAAAATTTCAAGCTTTAGAAAAAGGTGATAGAGTTGGAAGTGTGTGCTCCTACTGTGAAGAGGTTGCTACCGACCTACTTGATTGGCTTAATGAGGACTCTACTCAGACAGAAATTGAGGACATCCTGCTAGATACCTGTTCTATTTTACCTTCTGAGTACAAAACGAAGGTAATCTCTCTCTCTCTCTCTGATTAATGATCCAGTATTTTGGTTCAGAGTCCATAAATCTCGTTTCCTTCTCCAACCTCTTTTGTCTTATAACAGTTTTTTTGGCCGTCTCCCTTCTCTATGCATGCTTCAAGTTTGTCACGTCGTTGTTGCAACCCTCTATACTTGAATAAGCCAACAACAAAAATGTTATGTGCTATTTTTTTCACTCCACCCCTTTTGTAATTATAATTACTATCATGATAATAAAACAATAACCAAAATAATGAGAAATAAATAAAACTCACGGGAAGTCCTCTTCATCGATTGTGCAACTAAATTAAGCTTATCTGGTTATAAATGGCTACATGGAAAAAAAAAACATTTCTTCTGTTTGTCATCTAAACTCATGGGTATGTTTTATCTTGCCCGTGATTCCAGTTAGAGAAACCTGGACGATTATAGTTTTCTATTTTACTTTGTATGTTGATTGCATGTGATACTTTGGTCGCAGTGCACAACTTTGGTGGAGACTTATGCTCCTGTCGTCATTTTAGAGTTGAAAACAATTACAGCGGAAGAGGTATGCGCTGCTGTCAAATTATGCGATACTTCAGTTAATGTGTTTGGGGCGGTCCAACAAGATAGGTGTGAGAGGTGTCAAAGGGCCATTGCAGAATTAATAAAGAAGTTGGATGATCCTGATGGTCAGGTTTGTACTCACGTCTTCAGCTGATCTGTTGGTTATTATAAATTCATTCCGACTTTTTGCTGCACCATGTTCCAACCTTTTTTTGGCGCCTTTTTTTCTTCCTTTCTGTCTTTCTTTCCTATGAACATAACATAGCTTTATTCCCTTTCCTGGTGTTTTTATTGTGTAAAACTTGAAAGTAAGTTCAAGTTGAATTTTCTGTGTTTTAAGTTATCTTTTAGAGTTTATGTAATATGCAGTGTCTTAGATCTTATCTGCCGTTTACATTACATTAACTTACCTGAGTTTATTGTTTTATTAATAAATGCACTGCATGTAAACTAAACCATTTCAACACCGAGTGAATGATATGTTGCTGCCTCAATCGTTTGAAAAAGGTGAACATTACGATTGCTTTTGTTTCTCATGCTATGTAGGCATGTACATAGAATAATGGTATTAATTGTTGAGTGATGTAATCCAAGATGCCGCCTACACTTGTGTTTCTACGTCTGTAAACACTGTTTCGGATTGGAGAGAATAGAATACACCTACAGTTACAAAAACTTATCAATCTACAATTTGTTTTTTGTCAGATGGAAATTCTTCTGCTACTTATGAAGGCATGCAATTCTATGCAGGGCCATGTAAAAGAGGTGAGGGCCAATTGTAGCGTTGAAATAATAAAATTTTCTCCATGCTATTAAGTTGTGTGTTCATTATGTATTAAAGGTTGTCTTGACATTTTGTACTCGTTTGACAGTGTAAGAAGATGGTTGTCATATATGGGCATTTGTTCATTGCTAATTTGGAAAAATATTTGGAAAAGAGAGACATATGCACCGAAGCCCATGTATGTGCGTTGCCGAAACTTGACAGCAAGCAAGCATCATAGACCCTGTTGAAAACGAAGACGGCCGTCCTCGCCATTTCTTAACTGTGTTGTACCCAAGACTGAATCTGCCTATGAATATGCTGCCATCGCTGGCTTTGTGCAATAATAATAATGGTTGCACGTGTATTTCTAGTTTATAACGTCTCATATTTGACTGCTTGTTCGCCAATGGGCATGGTTGACTGCTTGTTCGAACTTTTATTTCAATTATTAAATTCGTAAGGTTGTAGAGTTTCTACTAGAAAAAGTTTGAATGATGAATTCTTGCTCCTGTAGTTGCTGCGGCCAGTTCTCGTGCTTAGTCATCTCAAATTCTCATTCACCTTATATATAGGTAACTTGGTAAGAGTATTAAGTGGGTGTTTGATGGCTACTTTTTTTTCTAAGCCACATAATCAACCACTTGTCTCTGATATCGATGTAGTAAATGTGTCATAACTCTGTTTGGGCAAGCTGCACGTTCCTCCCGGAACATTTATCTCACACCATAAAACATTATCATATCGTTAGAACGATGCTAATATAATGCCTCAGATAAAAGCACTTTTTAAAGATGGAATTTATTAGCAATATACGGAGAAAAGTACAAATCCAAACTAAGGATAAGCCCCTTTGACAAAATAGGCTAAAAAACAAACGAACAAAAGAAACTAAAAAGACAAGAAAAGAAAGGAAAAAGAAGGGCCAATGTTCATAAGAGGTTCACTCTTAATTTTTCAGAAGCCAACAACTTAGCCTTTTGCTGCAAAGGCAAGGACTTGAGATGCTTTATGAAGTTTTCTTTTTGTCGACTTGAAGACTTTGCGAGCTTTTAGAAGACAAGGCTAAACATATTGATATGAAATATCATTGAATCTACGATGCCAATGAAAAGAAAGTGTTCGATGGAGAGAAGGTTCACACTAACAGCAACAATTCTGACATGATAATCAAGTTTTTAATGAAAAGCAAATTTAAATTTTGCATATCACAAACTTGGTAGAGCACCCACCTAATTCGTGCGGAGGAGATTGTTGGGCAAGCCTAACTCAAGTGGCTTGCTCATTGTGGGCTGCGTGGATGCAACAGGTTTGAAGACTTGGGTTGGATTCCTTTTGTAATTCTGTCTTAATTACCTTAAGTGTCCTAAACCTTTCTATGGTGAATTTCTTATTTTGGGTTAGTATCCTTTGAATTTTTCTGGGGTTTTCGTGTAAAAATCTCTCTGTGTATTAGTATTTCTCTTTAATTATATTGCAAATATATATATATATATATAGGATTTTGATAAAATGAAAAACTATAGCATGTGAACTTTTGATATGGGCCATTTGATTTGCGATCAATAAATGAGATTACAGCTTTATTTAACTACAGTAATAATTGTAATTTATAATTGTAGTGGATTGACAATTAAATGAAATTATAATCTCATATAATTTATCGCAAATCAAAACAGCATAGATCGAAAGTTTGCACGATACTATAGTAGAGTATGAATTTTTATTTTATCATTATCTTATGAGATTTTGATACAATGTGATCTTGCCATCGGCTATAGTAATGTAAGATATTTCAACTTAGATCGAATGTAAATCCAATGATTCATATTATAGTTTCATTTAACTATATCAGTGTTCTAATAAAATATGCTATAGTTAAATGAAAGTATAACCTAAATCTATCAATTCAAATTTAAATATTTTTCAATTCGTAAAATCTTATTTTAGCAAAACATTATCTCTCTCTCTCCCTCTTATTGTTGTGTGTTGATTATTGGTACTTGGCATTCCTTTAAAATTCTAGACATTTAATAAGTAAATATAATAATAATAATAATATTATTATTATTATTATAAATGAAGATAAATTATACTTTGTTACTTGTCATTATATTTTAAATGCATCATTTGATATATTTATTTAATTTATTTAAATTCGATTTTATAAAAGTAATTATTTTTAAAAATATCTTTTAGACATTTTCTATTTAAAATTTAAATATATTTTTATATAAAATTAAATTTATTTATTTATTTTAAAAATAATTTCCACTACTTTATTACCCAATCTCACCATTTATTTTCTAAAACATTTTATTAAACTCAATTTTAAAAAATATATAATTATATTCTCATTCCCATTAAATATAATTTCTTTTTAAAATTTAAAATTTACTTGATCATCATTTTAAATAAATAAAATAAAAAACATCACAAAAAGGAGTGGTGTTTATTTACAGGTATCTCTAATTTATCAGCCCTTCCAACACAGATCTGGGTCCTGAGCTTCAGATGATCTTTGATGCTCTGTTTGGCTGCCGAGGAGGGACCTGAGGAAAAGCAAGGGCAGAGAGGAAAGCAAAAAAAATTTCAAAAAAAAGAAAACAACAGGTAACTAGGTTTTGTTGTTTGTACTGAAATTGAAACAGGACCTTTTGGGTATCTGTATATCATATCGGATTATACTATCAAGGGCTTCTCTCTCTCTCTTCGATTTATTTAAGTTTTGTTTCCACTGAAATTGAAATTCCCTTATCGCTGTTCTATCTACAACCCTTTTGCCTCTTAATTGCACTTTTTTAAAATAATATATTTTCGAGGGTGCTGCCGCCTTTCATAGTTTCTGGGTGATTTCTCCCACTCATAATTATTTCTAAAGTATTGGGTGTTCGGGAAAGTTTTTTTTTTTTCTGCATATATACCCTTGATTTCTGAATGTTTTAGAGAGAGCTCATTTACATTGTTTCTGAACCGATTATAAGCTTGTTTCTGTTTGTAAACAAAAAAAAAAAAACAAATTGTTTCTGTTTCTTAATATTTTTGAATAACACGTAGAGGGTCTGAGTGATTTGTCTAAATTTTGGATTCTAACGTTATTGGTCCAATTTGTTTAACAAAAATTATTTTGTTATTATATATACTAGCCAAATAACTTCAATACAGGTCCCATCCTAACTCTGCTTCATCGTCCTTTTGCAGCATCTCAATTCTCATAGCTAATTCTCAAAACCAAATTGATCAGCCGGGCCCCCAAATTGATTTTTGTGTCTTGAAACATGACACCCAGAAAGGCTGTTAACCTACTACTACATGTTACTGGTGTGTTGCATGAGGCATAAAAACATTAAGAGGAGCGCATCATGGTGTTTTGAATTTAAGGAGTTGTGTCGATTTGATATGGAAGCTGGAGGGAATGTATTGATGCATCGGTATGAGTTGGGAAAATTGTTGGGACAGGGAACCTTTGCCAAGGTCCACCATGCAAGGAACCTCAAAACAGGCTTGAGTGTGGCCATTAAGATCATTGACAAAGATAAGATAATGAAGGTTGGGATGATTGACCAAATTAAGCGTGAGATATCTGTAATGAGACTGGTTAGACACCCCAATGTAGTGCAGCTCTTTGAGGTCATGGCAAGCAAAACCAAAATATACTTCGTTATGGAATATGCCAAAGGCGGTGAGCTCTTCCACCGGGTAATTAAGGGTAAACTGAAGGAAGATGCAGCGCGGAAGTATTTCCAACAGCTGATCAGTGCAGTTGATTACTGCCACAGCAGAGGCGTCTATCACCGAGATATAAAACCTGAAAATCTACTCTTGGATGAGAATGGGAATCTGAAGGTGTCAGACTTTGGGTTGAGTGCGCTTGCTGCATCTAAGCACCAAGATGGGCTGCTCCATACGACTTGTGGGACCCCTGCCTATGTTGCTCCAGAGGTGATCAATCGGAAAGGCTATGATGGTTCCAAAGCTGATATCTGGTCATGTGGGGTGGTCTTGTATGTCCTCCTGGCTGGATTTCTGCCATTTCAGGACCCGAATCTGATGGAAATGTATAAAAAAATTGGGAAAGCGGAGTTCAAGTTCCCTAAATGGTTTCCTGTGGAAGTGCGCAAGCTGTTGACCAAGATCTTGGATCCAAACCCAAACACAAGGATTCCCATCTCCAAAATTATGGAAAACCCTTGGTTCCAAGTGGGGCTTAACGTAGAACCCGTGAAATCTGAAGTGGAAGCCGAAGGAAGTACTCTCAATGTGGACATGATTTTCACTCCTTGCGAGAACAGCAGCAGCAGTAGTGTTGCTGTGGAAGAATTGGCAAAGCCTAGTAATTTAAACGCCTTCGATATTATCTCCTACTCGGCAGGTTTCAATTTGTCTAGCTTGTTTGAGGAAGCTGACCAAAAGAAGGAAGTTCGGTTTATGTCGCCGCAGCCCGCCTCCGTGATCATCTCTAAGCTGGAGGACATGGCTAAGAAATTAAGGCTTAAGGTGCAGAAGAAGGATGGGGGATTGGTGAAATTGGAAGGCTTGAAAGAAGGGAGGAAAGGGGTGTTGTCCATTGACACAGAGATTTTTGAAGTCACTCCCTCTTTTCACCTGGTGGAGATGAAGAAGTCCAATGGTGACACACTGGAGTATCAGAGAATAATGAAAGAGGAAGTGAGGCCAGCTCTGAAAGACATTGTTTGGACCTGGCAAGGGGAACAACTGCAACGCCAGTTATCTCCTTCTCAGGTACTTCCGTTGCCTGTAGTCTCGCCTCAGGTTCCATAGGGAAAACTAAGTAGTGGTTGCTTATCGGTTGTAAAATTGCAATACAAAACTTTTGCTCGTGGGTGAGTTGGTGATATTGGTGATATCAAAGTGTTTGTTAAATGAGTGTCACTGACGCGCATAATGGGTGAGTTGGAACTTGAATATGCATGTCTAGTTCAATTTTATACCCTCAGATTTCATTTTCACCATAATAGCTTTGCAATGATATGCTAGTAATAAGAGGGGAATAATCAAACAGCAAATTTGAAACTTTGAGTCAACTTTGGCAAGCCGAGGGGGATGGGGTTGACGTCGGGTTTGAGAGAGAGAGAGAGAGAGACGAAAAGCGTTTTTTTTCATGAAGTTTTAGTATTTTCTTGATAAAATCAATGTCAACGCCGGGAAGGAATTTTAAATTCTCAAATTATTTTCATAAGACCATCTATTAATTAAAATATTATTTTTAAATATTTTATTTATTTTTAAATAAAAATAAATAAAATAGATAAAAAAATAAATATAATGAATATAAATATATATACTATTTTAATAAATAGATACGAAATAATATTAAATTAAATTTAGAGAATTAGTTCTCATTTTATTAAATATTTTATTAAAATAGGATATAAAAAAACTATCGATGTTATTATTTTTAAAAATAATGAATATAAATCAATTAAAATTAAAAAAATTTAATTTTCAAACAAATAAATTCCATAGTTATTTTAAAAAAATTATTTTTAATTATTTTTTAATTTCAAATTTAAATCTGTTAAAAATTCAAAAAAAATTATTAATTAAGTCCACCAAGTTTTAAAAAAAAATCAATTTTAAAAAATATATTATTTAAAAAAAAACACAAACATAAATTATTTTTAAATTATAATATAACATGAACTCTAATAAAATTTAAAAAATAAAATAAAAAATCATAACTCATATCAAAGCCCAAATAATTTTAAATCTATCTAATCCACTAATCCTAAAAACAATCTTATAGTCATAATTTTTTAAACTTGAATATTTTGTTACTTTTCAGTTGCTCTAAATGATATTTTTGTTGACGGGACAAAAAAAAAAACATACTGTTGCGTGTAAGCGTCTAGCTACTGAATGACATTTGACTTCCATTTACTTTACCCTGACTTGTTTTACTACCCGGGAATTGTATCAATCAGTTTGGGTTGATGTGCTCTTCCTTAAAGTTTAGGCAGACCCAACAGGTGACGGTCATACCAGCACATACGCTCCTCTAAACAAAAAGGGAAAAGAAAAATCATGTCCCAAAAGAGTAACAAATCTCTAGCAACAGAGGAATAAGAATCCTGGATTCAATTCGCCCGTTGTTCTGAAAGAAAGTAGAATAGGTGCAGTTCCCACCATAGGCATAGGTTAATGTTTAAATGTCAATAAGCTTTAGTCCATTGCATAAATTTTGTACTCATTTGTGCCTCTAAAAACAGACAATTCCTTGATCCTTGCATACTAGAAGTCTAGGAGAATCATACCATTGGATCGTGCTACCCCCTAATGTCAGCCTTATTGCCCATCCGTTTGACCCAAATAAAATAACACCAATCTTCCAAGATGAGTATAATATGCAATGCACCCGCTAAATGTGATTTCCTCTAATTGAAGTGAGGCTGTTCTTGCCTCTCAAGAAAAGGTGTATTAATCAAGTATGTCATTTAAAAAAAAAATCCCCACTTTTCTCATTCATATGACCAAAGTGACTGTACATCTGGTGAGGCATATAGACCTCCTATATGAGACCTTGCAACAGATGTGTTTCCAGTACCTTCCCCTGAATCTTGTACAGCCCACTCATTTCTGCCACCAAAAAAACAAAATTGAATTAAGCATCAGATCAGTACCAGAAGTTTAGACAAAACAATATAGCACATTTCAAACTGTTGACCCTACATACTAGCTCAATAACCTAGAAGTGTATACATAAAATCAAGCATCTCAATCGTCAAATAAATGACGACAACATAAACCAGTTAAATACACGGTAGTATTCATTGATACTATAATCACCCAACATATCATTGAACAAAAACACTCAATCTGCTAGACAAAATTTCCTGCACAGCACCAGAGATATTTAAATATATGTTTTATCCAATAATAACAGTAATAATTGAGCTTATCAAATTTAATTAAACCAGTAGATACATTAGATTAGCACTCCTGTCCTAGAGGCCATATGACAAACAACAAAATATGCATGCTCCATATGATAACAAGCTTATTAAAGCATTTATATTGAAGGCTGCATCATATGATTACCCATCACCACATCCAATTAGAAGTTTCCCATGCTTGGAAGGCGTTGTGAATTTGATTATATTTTTTTACACCAATTTTGATATATTTTTCATGCATGATTCTTCTTACAACCCAAGATTGTCTAACTTGTAATTTTGAGTACACCTACCAAAAAAAAACACTTTAAGCAGGGATGACTAGCATACCAGCTCAGGGTTCTCTCTGCCTTGTGTGGCTTTAGCCAGGGAGTCTCAACTAATACCAAGAAATGCATAGTTTTATCAATTCAATTTGCCTGATTTCCCAATACATTGTGTACTAACATATGTTCAGGTACTCTTGCTTTAATATCAAAGCAATACTTCTTTTCTTTTTGGTGGCTTGCCAATCGATGGTCATACCTAATTTTATTTTCACCTATCATCGTGCCAACCAATGCCAATATATTGCTCAATTCATTGCCTATTAAATATTTTGAATTTCCAACAAAAATTTTTGTTATAGGGAAAAGAGAAAATCTTATTAAGGCGCAAGTGACAAAGAATTACATATCCCTGTCTGCAACAAAGATATTAATACTCTCAACTGAACTGCCGATAATGATATGGAAAGAATACGAGCAAAATTAAAACAAATTACACTACAAAAGAAAGCACTTTTATCTAAATGGCATGGTCATAGTATAATATTAGAATCAGATTCGTTAGCTTCCCATTCTCCTGCATTTACAAGGCGATAAGAGAAATCAAGGGCTAGCTCTTAGCCCTTGATTTCTCATGCCACAGTGTTGCTCAGTGTAAGAGCAGCCCTTGGCTTACAAAATCACTGCCTCTTCTGAGGCCATACTCATATGAACATTGAAAGGGACTAAAAAGGTCTGAATATTGAATACAAACTGCAATCTGCATAGACAACTAAGATATTTACAATTAAGCATGATGGTAGAAAGTCCCAAGCTATATAACCTAAGCATGCATCAAATATCTTATAATAAACAAAATACTAGACAAAAAATTAATCGCCCAAAACAATATTTATGGCAGTTTTTTCGAAAGCACTGCCATTTTTGGCTTTTTGCAAACAACTTCAGAGTTGTGCCAGCAGTCAACCAAACTCCATCCCCAATTCTAGAACCTATGAAGGTATTTAAAAGTGATGCCAGTGTTCCTATATTAAAGGAATGCAATGACACGAATAGGAAAAGTTCCCATCATAAGAATAGATCAAGGTACCAGTCAAAAACCAGAATGCAATGGGTTTGGCCCATACTGCCCTACAAGGTCAAGCAATCTATTTTAAAAGGGACACCTGCAACTAGAAACATATTTGCAAATATATAACTATCCCAATAGCAATTTTAGAACCAACATTTGCAAAGATGCACAGAAAAGTAGCACATGGGTGGATTATGAAGTACTAATAACAGAACTAAGAGTAAGAGTGAGAGGTCTGCAATATCTGTGACATATAGGAAAAGTTAAGCCTAATAACTGGAAAGCTAATTTCCAAGCAATTATTCAGTTCATGTACCTACAAATAATTTTGAGTTGGTGGATGAGTTGTTTTCTTTTCTACCGCTGCTTTACATCAACGAAATTTTTCCATTGCCAGTGACTAAACAAACATAGCATGCAATAAAAAATTGTGCTAGCTTAATCTTATCATGCCCTTGAGCAACCCTTTCCTATAAGTTTCACATGTTTGGGTCTGATACGAGCTAGGTGCCTCTGGTCCAATCAATAAGCTCAACTTTGTAGAGCTCTTGAAGGTTCGTATACAGTTATGTCAGTCAGGTCACATAAAGAAGGTCTATTACATGTAATGTATTTTAAAATTGGGGAAAAGCATTAACTTCCTTCGCTGGGCACAGCAGAACTCCACAGCTCACCCACAATATTGAGTAAAAATAATTGCATATAATTACAATCAGTCACATCACATCCAAGTATTGCTATCCAATGGGTAAATTTGATAAAAGAACATGAAAAATAATATTTGAATCTTCAGCGTATCAGTTAACTCACTTGGTCAAAGAATTGGGTGGAGATTGTCTAAATGAATGATTCACCACACTTTCTCTTGGACTCCCATATATAATTTCATTGCGAGTCTCTCCTGGAGGATTAAGAGAAAAATGGTTCTCACCACCAGAAAAAGGCTGAAAGAAAGCATTATGCGACCATGGATCATGATTGCTTGAACCAGACACAGGACTAAAAATCCCACTATTTAAGCCATTGCCAAGAAAACCCTTCTGAGGAGAAAGTGTGCCAGGGAGTACTGGGTCTTCTTTTGTAAACAGTGAGGCCATGGTTCTATGAGATGAAGGATGCACAATATCTTCCTTGTTAGATCTGTTCGGTCCTGGTGGTAAAAGCCAGCTGGGTGTCCCACTCACCAAGCCCAATCCATCCTGACCAAGGGGAGATGACTTCCACATCTGCCATGTTCCATTGTCATTTGTATTGGTAGAGAAAGTTTGAACATCCTGACCCTTCGGGGTTCTTTGGAATTGAGTAGCAAGCCTTTCCTCAGAGACTCGCAACCTTGACATTGGAGACTCAATCGGAGATGGCCTGCTCACTTCAGAAGAAGCACACTCATTATTTAGACAACGAGATCTTTCAACTCCTACACCTGCTACGAAACTAGTACCCAAGTCCAGCTGAAAATTATCAAGTGACTCTGACACAGGCCCAAGCAAAGACACTGGATCAGGATCATAGCATGGATCTTCAAAAATGTCAGGTTCTTCTGGTAAATCGCAAGGAGCTTCTCCCACGTGATGAAAGATTGGGTCAGGTGTGGATGGAAAGCCTGCACTAGTTTTAGGTCCATATGGAAATGTTGGAAGAGTGAATGGGGAAGGCAACATTAAATTCATAGGACTGTCAAATGGTTGCATTAATGGTGATTCTCTGGTTAACTTTGGGCTTTGGGAATCTGCTTGAAACTTCACATTTGGTCTGCTTATGACATTTGCATTAGAAGATGGAAGACCAGAGGAAGAATGAGTAAATAATTGTTGCCAAGACTTTCTAGGAGCTGTCACTGGCTGAGGCTCTGAAAGCACCTGGCATACAGAGAAAAACAAAATTAGAATAGGACAAAACCATCACAAATCTAATACCATCAGTCTCAATAAAATTTCCAAAACTGAAAATAACAGCAGAGCATTATAGCATTGGAAGCAATGCTCTAATCAAACCACCCACGCCCCACCCAAAGAGATATTTTATCCTCTTTTGTTTTCCAAGATAGAAGTGGGGAAACAAAAAGGCATCAGAAATAGATATAATAATAGATTTTAAAAGCGTGCACCCAAGGCTCAAAAGGGTCCTGGAGCATAAGCGTGTATGAAACTTTTAGACACAAGGCACACTGTATAAAGTGTATATAAATTAACATAAACATAACAAAGTAACAATAATTAGAAGAATATAACCATCGTCCATGGTAGTAATTAAAAAAATTTAAAACAACAACTTATAAAAATAAAGTTCAAAATAATAAAAGAAACAGTCCATCAAGAGTTAAGTGACACAATAACACAAGCATGTCATGTTAAAGAAACTAGGACATCATAGCATTAATCCTCACTAGGGCATCATAGCATTAATCCTCAATCTCTATCCATGAAATTTACACAAGGATAATCATTTGATTCATTTCAACTTTAGGGTGATGAGGTTGATCACAATGTTCTTCTACTTCACCTCCTATGAGGTGTAATCTAAGGCCTGCACTTATCCTTCTTCCAGTTTCACCTGCCTGTACTTTAGGTTTGTACGTGTTTTCACAGCCAAGGAAGTCATTTTAATTACTTTCCATCTTTATTTTATTTAAATTTAAAATTTTAATCTCAATAGTCAGCAATATAACAAGAAGGTTTGCTATCTGCATAACATACATCCATCATGTTAAACTTTCCATACTCGGTTCTGACCAATAATAAACATAAACAATGCCAACCAAGAAATCTCATAAAAAAACAAATAATTGGCGAAGCAACTTACTGAACGACTGTTGTTCTTATCATCTCCGCTCATATTTAATTTTCCAGCTAGATCCGGTGCAAATGACTCTTTTCTGTTGCTGGATGCTTGGACATGATCAACAAAACCAGTAGCCTTGCTTTCTCTTGAAACATTAGCAACAGCAGCAGTATTAACACCCTTACCAAAGAAGCTCCGTCCACTAAATGCCTTAGAAGGAGATAAAAAAGTACCCTTCATACGGTCTAGATACCTGGTTCCAGCATTTCCCCTGTTATAACTATTTGCAGTGTTACCCCTTAATCCATGTCCTTCAGTAGCATGGGCCTTGACACTTTCAGTCCCAGTTTTCTGATTTTCTCTCCAATCAATCTCACTTTTTTTGTCCAGCTCACGTTTTTTCTCATTATCTCTACCTGCTCTTTTTTCAAGCTCCTCCACATCTGAGTTGCTCTTACTAGACCCCTTGTCTTTCTCCTTCCTTCTTTCCTGGCGCTTTTTATCTGCATCCCTTTTCTTATCCTTCTCCTTTGCAGGAGCTGATCCTTTCCCACGATCCTTCTCTGCCCTCGTCTTCTCATCCCTTAGTCTCCTGCGCTCCTCCACCAATCTTGCAACCTCCTCCCGCTGTTTCCTTTCTTCACCCTCCAAAATTTCTTTCTCTAACCTAGCTTGTCTTTTCTCCTCTGCCTTTCTGCGGGCCTTTTCTCCTTTACTCTCCTGAAGATTGACTCCATTTTCAGCTCTTTGAACCAACATTGCCCTTCTTTCTGCATCTAATGAAGCATTGTCATTTGATGTGCTGACCCTAAATAGCTTCCTCCAAATCCATCTAAAGCTCAGGAAAAAAGATGTCAGCAGCTTGCAAGCAAACAAACCAACAACTGAATAAGATTTTTCAGTCAGACACTGGTTATCACCAGCCAAAAAACCATCCAGATTCTGCCTCCAATGGATAGACCGACCCATAAAGGACCCACTTACCCAACCCCCATTCTCTATCCATTCTTGCCCACACATCCAACCATGTTCAGACCACACTTTTCGACCCGGCATCTTTCCGCCCTTGGCCATCAAATCTTTGATAATCCCAGAATTTGATATTCGCATCCCTGGTGGTACAGGCAAGTCTAACACCGGTCTCTTTGAAATGTGCCCACAATATGAACACATAAATCGTCCCCCACCTGGGTTCTGATCCTTGTATGGAGTCAAGCAGTTCCGGCAGCGGCGAGTTGCCGTTTTTCTAAGCTTGTCAAGTTCAATGGCCTCGAGCCTCTCCCTCTCTCTAAGCTGTGCATTCCTACGGACATGCCAAGCTGATAGCTGTGGCATCAAAATTTCATACCAGAAGAGTGTTACTAGAAGCACAAATACACAGGCCAGTCTTGGTGACGTAATCTCGAACCTGAAAGCCGGCGGTAACAGCTGGGACAGAGCCCACAGCCCTATGAGTGGAATCACTAACCAGGGAAGCATGGTGGCAACCCGACGCGACCACTTTTGAATCACGCACAGTATACACATTATCCTCTATTCCAGACCTACCCCTAAAAAAGAATCCCTACAATACAAACAAATACAATACCTAGTAGAGCCAATAACACCAAACAAGCTCCGTAATCAATCTCCTCAGAACCAAAACCCTAGGCCTAACCGTGGCCGGATCAAATGATTCACATAATCCTCCAAACCTAGCAATCAAAAAATTCAAAACAAAACAAAAACAACATTAATCAACCCGTAACATTCTAGTATGTCCAAGAAATGGATTGAGATCCCTCCAAACACGCCGCTCGCAGCTCCGATGGAGACGAGAGCAAAGGAATACGAGGGAGCGTGTACATGGAACAATCAAATCGAATGAGTCGTGAGCTCGGAAGGGACTTACGGGTTCGGGGGCCGTGAGAGGCGTAATTGTCGGCCGGAGAGAAGAACAGAGACGAAGAGGTTGTCGGCTGATGATTAGCTGTCGTCGATGTTTGGTTCGATCTTTGGTCGGTCCTTAGCAGCGAAGAAACTGTGTTTGTAGGAAGAAGAAAAGGATAAGGAGGAGAGAGAGAGAGAGAGAGATTGTACGAATTTTATTAAAATGCGTGACATGAAATGAAATGTGATATGAGCACTCGCCGAACCGGGTTGCGGACCGTACTTATTCCGGTTTGTGGATAAAAAACCCGGTTCGGTGTATACTAGCGTCTAGACCCACTTAAACTGTGTCTCATTGTAACACCAACTAATATGGCAAATTCAATTGAAGTAGGACTGTTGGTGTTCCTTTCCACAATCTTTCCTCTCTAGTCTTTGTTGGATCTTGGAAATTGGAAGGTTGGGAAGGGAATGAAAGATTAATCATAGTCGAAGATCTTAGTGTAGATCTTTTCATTTATGCACTTGGTTAAGAAATTTAAAACTAATAAATTACCTTTTTTTGAAACAAAATATAGTAAATTTTAATTTTATAAAATTTAACATATCCAGTTCAAACGTCTTGAGTAAGTTTGTTTTCTCCTTTTACCTTTTTCAGTCTAGTTTCTATATAGAATTCATTTATTTTTGATGGAAATGAATTTTTTATAAAATATTTTTTGTTTTTTTATTTGGTGAAATAAAAGATTATTTCATTTCGATGAAAAATATTATTTTTCATAGCCTTTTCTCATGTTGTTTTCTATTTTTAAGAAAACTGATTTTCAAAAAAAAAAAGTTCTACTATTTTATAATGCAATCAAGTTCCATAAAAAAATAACAAATAATTTTTAAAAATTAAAATGGGAGGAACATTTTGAGAGAAAAATATGTCCTTAATTTTTACGTAACGTTATGAAGAAAAACACGTAATAGCAACTTGTCCAAAAAATATTAATGCTTGATTATATTAAATTGCAAATTATTTAGGTCAGTTATGAAAGGTAATTCTTCTTTAATTGAAAATAGTTAATTCTTAAAGAAATTTTGTATGTCCACATCTCAAACTTTATAAATTGAGTTTTATAAAATAATAATTTATTTTTACATTAAATTTGATGAAATTAAATTTTATTTAATTGTGTGAACTGAATTGTCACTCAAAAAATCAAATAGTTTAGTACATTATAACATCCCCAGTAAAATAAAATTTTGAAATCCAAAATTTATCTTTTGTAAAACTAAAAACTCAATAACCAAACCAAACATATTGACCGGTTTGACCGGAGTGATTTTTTGTTTCAGTTTTTAAATTTCAAAAAAAAAAAAGATTCAAAGTAAATATACTAATGTTCTAAATAAATAACATTTTTTAACATTTTAAAAAATATTATCACACACACCAACCCCCCCTCCCCGCCCCGCCAAGTTGTCTGCACAGCTCCAATGGTAAACAAGCTTCGTGTCTTGCTTTAAGCTATCGTCGACAATGATCCAACGAGTATGGTGATCATAAATCCAATATGTTCTCTCTCTGTAAATCAAGCTTTGGTCTCTTTCTTGTTCGTCTGGTCTCATCATCGCCGATTGTGAGTTCTCGAATCTCGATCCTTGTGTGTACAATCATTCTGTTATTTTTGTGGATTGAATGCTGGTGATTCGAAATGCATTTTAGGTTTCGTCGAGTTTCATTTTGTCTTTTAAATCGGTTTTGTATTTTAGATTTCTGAATTCAAGCGTGAATGGTTTGTAGGTTCTGTATGGTGTGGAGATTTGATCTGGCTAGGTGATTGGTCTATTTGGTTGCTAAGAATGTAAAAGAAGGGAAATAGTTTCACAAATTGTGTGCATTCTGCAATTGCTGTGCAATTTTTACTTAAGTAAGCCAAAACTCATCCCATTGTAAATCCTTGTTAAATCTACTATTTGTTTCCTTCTTTTATTTTGTAGACCAAGAACTATAGTTTAATTGTATTGTAGTATAGCTTATATATATATATAGCATATATCAATTTTTTAGTGACTTAGGTGTTGACAGCCATGGGTTTATTTTCAATTTTCTTGCTAACTAACTCCCAGTGACTTACGATGAAGTGAAGTGAGACAAACATGTTATATGAGAACTGAGGGGGGGGGGGGGCAGACAAACATGCTGCAAAAATCCTCTTTCCAAATTATTCAATCTAAATTATGTTTCCATAAATTCAATATTAAGTTTGTACTTGCAATGAATGGAATTAATACAAAACTTTATGATGGTATCATTTATATGCTTATAATGTATAAGTTTTGTCTACATTCACTTCTTCGTATGTTTTGTGAGCTTACCTTGTGCTATGTTGATGCTAATTAATGGATAAAGTGTCCTCAAGTCTGTTTTTTTATGGGCCATGTTTCGATGATTTAAAATAACCTTTCCATTTGATTCTTCCTCCACTGATAAATATCTCTCGATCCTCTCCATTACTTCTCAAGTTTCAGATGTCATTTTTTAACATCCATTTTGACTTGGTGATAATTTATACTTGCTGTTGCCACATTTATGGATCACTATTGAGAAATGTTGTTTTCATGTCTTAAGATTTAAATTTTTTTTGTAATTATAGGGCCACAAAAAAACATTGATTACTTGATTTGGTAATTGTCCAATTGGTAGTACCATATTCTCGGACTCTTTTTGCAGAATATGGGATAAAAAGACATGGAATTAGCAGTTTGATCAAAGGCCTTTAAAGTGAGCTATAGGCCTCTATAATCACGTGAGTTCAAAATTATTAAAGTGAATTTCATGTGGGGGGTCTATGGCCTTTAGACACCAGATGCACGCATAAACGGTGCTTCTAATAGACATGTCGTTTGCTGATGATTTCAGCTTACGTGGATCTACTACATTCATGATTCAACGATGCTTCTAATGGACCATGCTTCTAACGGTCTTTTTTCCCTGCAACAGTGAAATGCTTCTACATTCATGATTCAACTAAGCATATGGATCTACTTACTTCATTCTAGTCACAGAAAAGCTTGAAGAAATGAAGAAGATGAGCCGCCAGAAATATATTGCTCACTTAAAAAGTTGAGTGCATCTTGTTAATTAGTTTGCATTCATCTTATTAACAATGAAGTTCCTTGTCTAACCGTATTCCACTTTATGTTCATTATTTCAATTAATTGGCTTAGTTAAGCAAAATTAGGCTCATTCACCTATAACTTCAGTGCAGCTTTCTTTTTAGGAAAATATTTTAAGGTTTTGATACTTGCTCATTCGAGAAATTTCCTTAAAGTGTATCAAGTCTTCTATGTCTTTTTT